>OZ002744.1:102668514-105068514 GCA_963924295.1 Dioctria rufipes
CTTGGTATTATCAGTTGTTTGCTTTATATGCTATGAGTATATACATGTTGGCTTTAGGTTGAGAGTGGGTTAAATTAAAAGCTTCGACGATAGAAGATAGTGCTATGATATTAAGTAATGGAAATTATATGGGAGCAGTAAAATAATAATTTTTGGTTTTCAGGTGTAATGACATGGCTTAGCAGGTAATTTGATATTACCTTTTGCCCAGATCGTGGCGGTTGAGATTGGGTTAAGTTTAGTGGTGCTCGAAGTTTATTTTATGGGTGGTGGGTGTGCATAATATAGTAGGAAGCTTTAACGAATACCATACTTTTCAACCATCTGACTCTATCAAACACATCTGTGTCGATCTAACATTAATCTGTTCATACTTGAGGCGGTTATGATAGCTTGAAATTATCTTATTCATATTGGTCAATGAGGAATTCCACAGGTTTTGTTTACGATTCGTTATATTTTTCGGGTTATTTTGAGAATAAATTAAGTTTGGTGATGCTTGAACTTTCCTTTATGTGCGGTGGGTGCATATAATCTAGTAGGAAGTTTTAGTGATCAAAATAGATCCATAATTACAGGAAGGGCATCAAGTCCTTGACCTTCATCCGGATGTGTATCTTGGAGTCTACAACCTTGATTCCCTATAATCAAGCATGTCACAGGGGATTCCACAGTGCTTTTCAAAACAGGGCTGATAACTGCTTAACAGCTTTTGAACGGGTCAGATAACAGCCTATCAGCTTTTCAAACCAGCTTAACAGCTTTTTAAACAGGTCTGATAACAGCTTAACAGCTTTTCAAACAGGTCTGGTAACAGCTTAACAGCTTTTAAACAGGTCTGATAACAGCTTAACAGCTTTTTAAACAGGTCTGATAACAGGTTAACAGCTTTTCAAAAAGGTCTGATAACAGCTTAACTGCTTTTAAACCAGCTTAACAGCTTTTAAAACAGGTCTGATAACAGTTTAACAGCTTTTTAAACCAGCTTAACAGCTTTTAAATAGGTCTGATAACAGCTTAACAGCTTTTCAAACCAGCTTAACAGCTTTTTAAACAGGTCTGATAACAGCTTATCAGCTTTTCAAACTGGTCAGATAAGGCCCTTCCGGTTTCAAATGTGATATCAGGGGTCAAGGTCGAGCCCACGTGTATACGTTTTTTCTCAAGCCGCCCTAGCATTCTGGGTAAAACGCTCAACCGTCCGATTAGGAGCTCGCTGTAGTGGGCAAATGTAATTCGGGAGCTCTGGACTTAGTAGGGAAATTGAATAAAAAGGATACCATATATAAAATATAATTTATTATAAATTGAAAAGTATTAACATTTAATTCTTAGTGTATCATTCAATGGTTGGGCTTCCTTTAATCGATTTCCCTCTAACTTTTTTATTTTAATATAATGTATATATTAGACTAAAATGCAATTAAAACAAAGTATTTCATTAAATGGTATTTTAGCTATAATACAAGTTTTATTTAAAATATATATCTTAGACTATACTTAGACTATGTTTTCCGCGTCTGCTCCTTGCTGTTCTGATTGAATAGAGTAATGTCCCCATGGTAGAGTATCCGTTGTCCCACTCATAATATACCGCTTCTAATCATATGGACTCAATGCAATCTTCTTTTGGCTGATCGTGTAGACATTATGGTTATGCGATCGTATGGAGCTGTGATTAGAAGTTAATACTCGGTTGTTATTCAAATATTCGACGTAGTCGACGAAATTGATATTCTTCTGGACTACATTATTCTTTACTCCTTTTGCTTTCACGTTTATACGCAGACTGTACATTTTCGAGCGCAAGCCTACAAATTTGCTCATGATTTTCCCATTCAGATCATCCTTCATTAGACCAGGAATGTTTTTATTCATGAGCGGTAAATTGAATTGATTATCTTCTGGGTAATCATTTGTATCAAATTTGTTTATATTTTCGGCCATAAACTCACACTGTTGAATCCGTTGAATCATCTCTTGCCCAGGCCCAGCTTACATGGTGCTCATAACATTTTGATTCGACTTTCTCAATATTTTTATATAATTTTAAAAAGTTATAGCAATCTTGAATTTGTTTCTTATGCTCATCGAGAAAAATGCCCCTCTCAACCTGATAAGAAAATACTCTAATATCGCAGCAGTTTCACATGATCTATTTTCAGATATATATTCACCAAGCCCAGCTAAACACATGATAGCCCCTGACAGCCAGAGCATATAAAGCAAAAACTGATGTCACCAAGTTCCAAGCTGACAAGTAAACAATGGCATATTGTCACTAAAGCTCTCATCCAGCAAGTATACAGACCAACCCAACACAAGCATGATAATTCCAGGCAGGCATAGCATATAAATCAAACAACTGATAACACACACACACAGCTCCAAGCTGGCATGTAAACGATCATGTCGACCTCAAGCATATATGTTAGAGCGAGGCAGATGTTGTGTGTTAGAGCGAGATGGTTGAAAGGTATGGTATTCACTAAAACTTCCTACTAGATTATATGTACCCACCGCACATAAAGGAAAGTTCAAGCATCAACAAACTTAATTTATTCTCAAAATATTTGTTAATCCCAGACCCGAAAAATATAACGAATTGTAAACAAAACCTGTGGAATTCCTCATTGACCAATATGAATAAGATAATTTCAAGCTATCATAACCGCCTCAAGTATGAACAGATTAATGTTAGATCGACACAGATGTGTTTGATAGAGTCAGATGGTTGAAAAGTATGGTATTCACTAAAGCTTCCTACTACCCATAAAATAAACTTCGAGCACCACTAAACTTAACCCAATCTCAACCGCCACGATCTTGGCAAAAGGTAATATCAAATTACCTGCTAAGCCATGTCATTACACCTGAAAACCAAAAATTATTATTTTATTGCTCCCATACAATTTCCATTACTTAATATCATAGCACTATCTTCTATCGTCGAAGCTTTTAATTTAACCCACTCTCAACCTAAAGCCAACATGTATATACTCATAGCATATAAAGCAAACAACTGATAATACCAAGCTCCAAGCAGGCTAGTATATGACCAAATCCACCTTAAGCATATGTATTAGAGAGAGACAGATGATGTGTTAAAACGAGATAATTGCAAAAGTAAATTTGGAGTTCCATAAGAAATAACATGAGATTTTTGATGTCGAACTCTCATCGCTTAAGCAAAAAAGGATCACTTTTCGAAAAAGTTACTCTAGAAAGATTTCGTATTGCAACACTGGGCATTCCATTATACCAGATCACCAAAAATTAGGTTTTTACTTCACCCATACGACTTCCACTACTCATCTAAGTCAACATATCATACTATGTTAATATCATAGCAATATCTTCCTACAAAGGTGTGGCCACTTTCGGACTATGCTAAAAAGCTATTCTAGAAAGATTTCAAGTAGTAACATTGACCGTGCCATTACACCTCATCATAAAAACAATTGTTAATAAGGCTTTCTTTTACTGCACCCATACAACTACCACTGCTCATCCAAGATATTCCTCAAATCAACATATCATACTACCACCTTCTTTTCTTAAACCCTTAAGTCCTTCTCAATATTACGATAGAATTAGTCTTCGATTCAACATTTTTTTAAGAATTTCAGTTATATTTAAGCTTTGGATCATGAAGCCGTGAGAATACTTTGCTCCAATCAAATAAAAACATATACATACATCGATTCAATCCCTCATACCAAAACCCCGAGAATACTTCCCAAGCCATGAAACAGAAATCTATTTGTGTGCATTGTGAGTCCGCTATCTAAAATGTTCTATATTGATACTTATAGAAAACTGCCAAACATTGAATTTATATATATGCTATAGAGCCTAACTTACTATCTATACAGGAAAATAGTCGTCTAGTAATTTACAGCTTGGTTACTTACCTTCCCAAAGGCTATACTTACTATATATCTTACTTATCAAAATAATAAAATAGTTTTGATTAAAATGTAACCTTACATATTACGCCCACTAACTCCCAGCTGAATGTGTGTCTATTTGCAGCCGGAGCCCGAATCTGTAGGCAGCTACATTCGATATCATCAGCTCAAGGTACGGCGCCATATACAATTATTACTCAAAAGGAGTTCTTGATTGAGGAATCGTAGTCATTTGGTTAACACCACATTTCTGTACGAATAGAAGTTAGATCAGTAAAGTGGCCCCACCCCGCCGCTAATGATCTCAGCCAACAAGTTATATAGCCCCATTCAACAACAAGCCTGATAATTCCAGGCAACCATACTATACTCATATTATACAAAGCAGACAAGCAAGCTCCAAGCTGGCATGTATATGATCAAGTCCACCTCAAACATGTGTGCTAGAAAGATGTGACGTAATACCTCAAATTGTATCGTGTGCATGTGTGTGTGTGTGTGAAGGTCAATGACATCGGGGTGAGGGTCAAGGGTCAAGGGTCAAAGGTCAAAGGTCAAGGGTCAAAAGTCAAAGGTCAAGGGTCAAAAGGTCAAGGGTCAAAAGGTCAAGGGTCAAAGGTCAATGACCTCAGGGTCGGTGACGTCACATCTGTCTGGCCAAACTGACCCTATACTTACTAGGGTGCAGTCAAGACCAAATGACACATCCCGGTAGTACCGGTTAATCCCCCACCTCTGGTATAGAACTCTACACATATATAGCAACTTTAAAGAATATTCATACAACACCTCCATGGTCTCATGGTAGAGCGCATCGGATTTTACAAAACCAAGCGTTCTCGGTTCGATTCCAGCAAAATCCAACATTATTTTATTTAAAAAATCAGCTATGACAGAGCTTAATCAGCTGACGGGATCAGCCAACCAGATGACGTCATACCCTGATCAGTCAGACGGTAGGAAAGGAATTCGCCCTGTGATGTAGACCTGTGCGAAGAGGCGATATCAAATTACCAGCCACCTGGCCCCTGGTGTGTGTGTGTGTGTAAATATCGCTCAATTTGTTTACTTTACTGGGCTGCGATTTTGTTTACATTATTCGGAATTTGATTATCGGACAAGTCAACATGCCTGTTGTTGTATCTTCCTAAAAGAAAACTTCTAGGTAATGTCAAAATTTCAGTACAAAAGCGACCTCAGCCCCCTTCCCCTCCCCTCCCCCTACCTAGAGCCCTCAGTGATCCATCAAAATAGTTGGAATCTACCTTGCACTTTTTGTATGGAAAAAGTGGTCCAGAACTCCCATAGCTATACTACTCAAATCGTACTAACTACGCCCGTTATGCATGAAGACTCTTATATACAGATGTTCAACTAATCAGCAGTAATTTAACTTAAATATAGTAGTAATAAAAAAAGGGAAACAAAAGTAATAGACAGGTATATTGGCACTAAACATAATTAATAGTAGATTTTTTTTTAGATAGGTAAGGTATTGCAATACAATAAGTAAAATTAATATTTGAATTTTAAAAACTTTGTAAACCTCCGTTATATAGTAGGAAATTTTAAAAGCTAGAAAAATATAGACGGCGTTTTAACCATATGGGAAAAACTAATTCGAAACACGCAGACAATAACAGTGAGATCGAAAACAACCTGATAATAGAAGATACGGTCAATATTGATAACAAGAAAATTATTATTCTTTTGGCAATTATATTCGTTGTGAAGGTTATAGAATTTGTGTACACTATGGGCCGAGACCGCCGATGGGGGTTTAGAAAAAAATATCTTAACAGTCCAGCGCAAATTACGATTCAAATGTAAAAAGAAACAATATATAAAACAAAATGCATAAATAGAATACATAAATTAATAAACATGCAAGAATGGAACAGTTAAATTATATAAAGGAGGAGTTAAAGAACATTTTAAGTAACTTCAATAAAAGCATAAGCAGGGGCTACACGAAAAAAAAACGCTTAAGGAAGTGAAAGAACTTGTGGAAAATCTAGAAGCACAAGCCCTATTGAAAATAAAACAAGAAACTACTGCAGAAAAAGCATTGAAAATAAAGGAGATTTATACCGAAATAAGGCTAAAAGCAAAAAAATTCTAGAACTAATAGAAAGCCAAGAGGAAATAAGTATGATATTAAGTAATGGAAATTATATGGGAGCAGTAAAATAATAATTTTTGGTTTTCAGGTGTAATGACATGGCTTAGCAGGTAATTTGATATTACCTTTTGCCCAGATCGTGGCGGTTGAGATTGGGTTAAGTTTAGTGGTGCTCGAAGTTTATTTTATGGGTGGTGGGTGTGCATAATATAGTAGGAAGCTTTAACGAATACCATACTTTTCAACCATCTGACTCTATCAAACACATCTGTGTCGATCTAACATTAATCTGTTCATACTTGAGGCGGTTATGATAGCTTGAAATTATCTTATTCATATTGGTCAATGAGGAATTCCACAGGTTTTGTTTACAATTCGTTATATTTTTCGGGTCTGGGATTAACAAATATTTTGAGAATAAATTAAGTTTGGTGATGCTTGAACTTTCCTTTATGTGCGGTGGGTGCATATAATCTAGTAGGAAGTTTTAGTGATCAAAATAGATCCATAATTACAGGAAAGGCATCAAGTCCTTGACCTTCATCCGGATATGTATCTTGGAGTCTACAACCTTGATTCCCTATAATCAAGCATGTCACAGGGGATTCCACAGTGCTTTTCAAAACAGGGCTGATAACTGCTTAACAGCTTTTGAACGGGTCAGATAACAGCCTATCAGCTTTTCAAACTAGCTTAACAGCTTTTTAAACAGGTCTGATAACAGCTTAACAGCTTTTCAAACAGGTCTGGTAACAGCTTAACAGCTTTTAAACAGGTCTGATAACAGCTTAACAGCTTTTTAAACAGGTCTGATAACAGGTTAACAGCTTTTCAAAAAGGTCTGATAACAGCTTAACTGCTTTTAAACCAGCTTAACAGCTTTTAAAACAGGTCTGATAACAGTTTAACAGCTTTTTAAACCAGCTTAACAGCTTTTAAATAGGTCTGATAACAGCTTAACAGCTTTTCAAACCAGCTTAACAGCTTTTTAAACAGGTCTGATAACAGCTTATCAGCTTTTCAAACTGGTCAGATAAGGCCCTTCCGGTTTCAAATGTGATATCAGGGGTCAAGGTCGAGCCCACGTGTATACGTTTTTTCTCAAGCCGCCCTAGCATTCTGGGTAAAACGCTCAACCGTCCGATTAGGAGCTCCCTGTAGTGGGCAAATGTAATTCGGGAGCTCTGGACTTAGTAGGGAAATTGAATAAAAAGGATACCATATATAAAATATAATTTATTATAAATTGAAAAATATTAACATTTAATTCTTAGTGTATCATTCAATGGTTGGGCTTCCTTTAATCGATTTCCCTCTAACTTTTTTATTTTAATATAATGTATATATTAGACTAAAATGCAATTAAAACAAAGTATTTCATTAAATGGTATTTTAGCTATAATACAAGTTTTATTTAAAATATATATCTTAGACTATACTTAGACTATGTTTTCCGCGTCTGCTCCTTGCTGTTCTGATTGAATAGAGTAATGTCCCCATGGTAGAGTATCCGTTGTCCCACTCATAATATACCGCTTCTAATCATATGGACTCAATGCAATCTTCTTTTGGCTGATCGTGTAGACATTATGGTTATGCGATCGTATGGAGCTGTGATTAGAAGTTAATACTCGGTTGTTATTCAAATATTCGACGTAGTCAACGAAATTGATATTCTTCTGGACTACATTATTCTTTACTCCTTTTGCTTTCACGATTATACGCAGACTGTACATTTTCGAGCGCAAGCCTACAAATTTGCTCATGATTTTCCCATTCAGATCATCCTTCATTAGACCAGGAATGTTTTTATTCATGAGCGGTAAATTGAATTGATTATCTTCTGGGTAATCATTTGTATCAAATTTGTTTATATTTTCGGCCATAAACTCACACTGTTGAATCCGTTGAATCATCTCTTGCCCAGGCCCAGCTTACATGGTGCTCATAACATTTTGATTCGACTTTCTCAATATTTTTATATAATTTTAAAAAGTTATAGCAATCTTGAATTTGTTTCTTATGCTCATCGAGAAAAATGCCCCTCTCAACCTGATAAGAAAATACTCTAATATCGCAGCAGTTTCACATGATCTATTTTCAGATATATATTCACCAAGCCCAGCTAAACACATGATAGCCCCTGACAGCCAGAGCATATAAAGCAAAAACTGATGTCACCAAGTTCCAAGCTGACAAGTAAACAATGGCATATTGTCACTAAAGCTCTCATCCAGCAAGTATACAGACCAACCCAACACAAGCATGATAATTCCAGGCAGGCATAGCATATAAATCAAACAACTGATAACACACACACACAGCTCCAAGCTGGCATGTAAACGATCATGTCGACCTCAAGCATATATGTTAGAGCGAGGCAGATGTTGTGTGTTAGAGCGAGATGGTTGAAAGGTATGGTATTCACTAAAACTTCCTACTAGATTATATGTACCCACCGCACATAAAGGAAAGTTCAAGCATCAACAAACTTAATTTATTCTCAAAATATTTGTTAATCCCAGACCCGAAAAATATAACGAATTGTAAACAAAACCTGTGGAATTCCTCATTGACCAATATGAATAAGATAATTTCAAGCTATCATAACCGCCTCAAGTATGAACAGATTAATGTTAGATCGACACAGATGTGTTTGATAGAGTCAGATGGTTGAAAAGTATGGTATTCACTAAAGCTTCCTACTATAATATGCACACCCACCACCCATAAAATAAACTTCGAGCACCACTAAACTTAACCCAATCTCAACCGCCACGATCTTGGCAAAAGGTAATATCAAATTACCTGCTAAGCCATGTCATTACACCTGAAAACCAAAAATTATTATTTTATTGCTCCCATACAATTTCCATTACTTAATATCATAGCACTATCTTCTATCGTCGAAGCTTTTAATTTAACCCACTCTCAACCTAAAGCCAACATGTATATACTCATAGCATATAAAGCAAACAACTGATAATACCAAGCTCCAAGCAGGCTAGTATATGACCAAATCCACCTTAAGCATATGTATTAGAGAGAGACAGATGATGTGTTAAAACGAGATAATTGCAAAAGTAAATTTGGAGTTCCATAAGAAATAACATGAGATTTTTGATGTCGAACTCTCATCGCTTAAGCAAAAAAGGATCACTTTTCGAAAAAGTTACTCTAGAAAGATTTCGTATTGCAACACTGGGCATTCCATTATACCAGATCACCAAAAATTAGGTTTTTACTTCACCCATACGACTTCCACTACTCATCTAAGTCAACATATCATACTATGTTAATATCATAGCAATATCTTCCTACAAAGGTGTGGCCACTTTCGGACTATGCTAAAAAGCTATTCTAGAAAGATTTCAAGTAGTAACATTGACCGTGCCATTACACCTCATCATAAAAACAATTGTTAATAAGGCTTTCTTTTACTGCACCCATACAACTACCACTGCTCATCCAAGATATTCCTCAAATCAACATATCATACTACCACCTTCTTTTCTTAAACCCTTAAGTCCTTCTCAATATTACGATAGAATTAGTCTTCGATTCAACATTTTTTTAAGAATTTCAGTTATATTTAAGCTTTGGATCATGAAGCCGTGAGAATACTTTGCTCCAATCAAATAAAAACATATACATACATCGATTCAATCCCTCATACCAAAACCTCGAGAATACTTCCCAAGCCATGAAACAGAAATCTATTTGTGTGCATTGTGAGTCCGCTATCTAAAATGTTCTATATTGATACTTATAGAAAACTGCCAAACATTGAATTTATATATATGCTATAGAGCCTAACTTACTATCTATACAGGAAAATAGTCGTCTAGTAATTTACAGCTTGGTTACTTACCTTCCCAAAGGCTATACTTACTATATATCTTACTTATCAAAATAATAAAATAGTTTTGATTAAAATGTAACCTTACATATTACGCCCACTAACTCCCAGCTGAATGTGTGTCTATTTGCAGCCGGAGCCCGAATCTGTAGGCAGCTACATTCGATATCATCAGCTCAAGGTACGGCGCCATATACAATTATTACTCAAAAGGGAGTTCTTGATTGAGGAATCGTAGTCATTTGGTTAACACCACATTTCTGTACGAATAGAAGTTAGATCAGTAAAGTGGCCCCACCCCGCCGCTAATGATCTCAGCCAACAAGTTATATAGCCCCATTCAACAACAAGCCTGATAATTCCAGGCAACCATACTATACTCATATTATACAAAGCAGACAAGCAAGCTCCAAGCTGGCATGTATATGATCAAGTCCACCTCAAACATGTGTGCTAGAGAGAGATGTGACGTAATACCTCAAATTGTATCGTGTGCATGTGTGTGTGTGTGTGAAGGTCAATGACATCGGGGTGAGGGTCAAGGGTCAAGGGTCAAAGGTCAAAGGTCAAGGGTCAAAAGGTCAAGGGTCAAAAGGTCAAGGGTCAAAGGTCAATGACCTCAGGGTCGGTGACGTCACATCTGTCTGGCCAAACTGACCCTATACTTACTAGGGTGCAGTCAAGGCCAAATGACACATCCCGGTAGTACCGGTTAATCCCCCACCTCTGGTATAGAACTCTACCCATATATAGCAACTTTAAAGAATATTCATACAACACCTCCATGGTCTCATGGTAGAGCGCATCGGATTTTACAAAACCAAGCGTTCTCGGTTCGATTCCAGCAAAATCCAACATTATTTTATTTAAAAAATCAGCTATGACAGAGCTTAATCAGCTGACGGGATCAGCCAACCAGATGACGTCATACCCTGATCAGTCAGACGGTAGGAAAGGAATTCGCCCTGTGATGTAGACCTGTGCGAAGAGGCGATATCAAATTACCAGCCACCTGGCCCCTGGTGTGTGTGTGTGTGTAAATATCGCTCAATTTGTTTACTTTACTGGGCTGCGATTTTGTTTACATTATTCGGAATTTGATTATCGGACAAGTCAACATGCCTGTTGTTGTATCTTCCTAAAAGAAAACTTCTAGGTAATGTCAAAATTTCAGTACAAAAGCGACCTCAGCCCCCTTCCCCTCCCCTCCCCCTACCTAGAGCCCTCAGTGATCCATCAAAATAGTTGGAATCTACCTTGCACTTTTTGTATGGAAAAAGTGGTCCAGAACTCCCATAGCTATACTACTCAAATCGTACTAACTACGCCCGTTATGCATGAAGACTCTTATATACAGATGTTCAACTAATCAGCAGTAATTTAACTTAAATATAGTAGTAATAAAAAAAGGGAAACAAAAGTAATATACAGGTATATTGGCACTAAACATAATTAATAGTAGATTTATTTTTAGATAGGTAAGGTATTGCAATACAATAAGTAAAATTAATATTTGAATTTTAAAAACTTTGTAAACCTCCGTTATATAGTAGGAAATTTTAAAAGCTAGAAAAATATAGACGGCGTTTTAACCGTATGGGAAAAACTAATTCGAAACACGCAGACAATAACAGTGAGATCGAAAACAACCTGATAATAGAAGATACGGTCAATATTGATAACAAGAAAATTATTATTCTTTTGGCAATTATATTCGTTGTGAAGGTTATAGAATTTGTGTACACTATGGGCCGAGACCGCCGATGGGGGTTTAGAAAAAAATATCTTAACAGTCCAGCGCAAATTACGATTCAAATGTAAAAAGAAACAATATATAAAACAAAATGCATAAATAGAATACATAAATTAATAAACATGCAAGAATGGAACAGTTAAATTATATAAAGGAGGAGTTAAAGAACATTTTAAGTAACTTCAATAAAAGCATAAGCAGGGGCTACACGAAAAAAAAACGCTTAAGGAAGTGAAAGAACTTGTGGAAAATCTAGAAGCACAAGCCCTATTGAAAATAAAACAAGAAACTACTGCAGAAAAAGCATTGAAAATAAAGGAGATTTATACCGAAATAAGGCTAAAAGCAAAAAAATTCTAGAACTAATAGAAAGCCAAGAGGAAATAAGTATGATATTAAGTAATGGAAATTATATGGGAGCAGTAAAATAATAATTTTTGGTTTTCAGGTGTAATGACATGGCTTAGCAGGTAATTTGATATTACCTTTTGCCCAGATCGTGGCGGTTGAGATTGGGTTAAGTTTAGTGGTGCTCGAAGTTTATTTTATGGGTGGTGGGTGTGCATAATATAGTAGGAAGCTTTAACGAATACCATACTTTTCAACCATCTGACTCTATCAAACACATCTGTGTCGATCTAACATTAATCTGTTCATACTTGAGGCGGTTATGATAGCTTGAAATTATCTTATTCATATTGGTCAATGAGGAATTCCACAGGTTTTGTTTACGATTCGTTATATTTTTCGGGTTATTTTGAGAATAAATTAAGTTTGGTGATGCTTGAACTTTCCTTTATGTGCGGTGGGTGCATATAATCTAGTAGGAAGTTTTAGTGATCAAAATAGATCCATAATTACAGGAAGGGCATCAAGTCCTTGACCTTCATCCGGATGTGTATCTTGGAGTCTACAACCTTGATTCCCTATAATCAAGCATGTCACAGGGGATTCCACAGTGCTTTTCAAAACAGGGCTGATAACTGCTTAACAGCTTTTGAACGGGTCAGATAACAGCCTATCAGCTTTTCAAACCAGCTTAACAGCTTTTTAAACAGGTCTGATAACAGCTTAACAGCTTTTCAAACAGGTCTGGTAACAGCTTAACAGCTTTTAAACAGGTCTGATAACAGCTTAACAGCTTTTTAAACAGGTCTGATAACAGGTTAACAGCTTTTCAAAAAGGTCTGATAACAGCTTAACTGCTTTTAAACCAGCTTAACAGCTTTTAAAACAGGTCTGATAACAGTTTAACAGCTTTTTAAACCAGCTTAACAGCTTTTAAATAGGTCTGATAACAGCTTAACAGCTTTTCAAACCAGCTTAACAGCTTTTTAAACAGGTCTGATAACAGCTTATCAGCTTTTCAAACTGGTCAGATAAGGCCCTTCCGGTTTCAAATGTGATATCAGGGGTCAAGGTCGAGCCCACGTGTATACGTTTTTTCTCAAGCCGCCCTAGCATTCTGGGTAAAACGCTCAACCGTCCGATTAGGAGCTCCCTGTAGTGGGCAAATGTAATTCGGGAGCTCTGGACTTAGTAGGGAAATTGAATAAAAAGGATACCATATATAAAATATAATTTATTATAAATTGAAAAGTATTAACATTTAATTCTTAGTGTATCATTCAATGGTTGGGCTTCCTTTAATCGATTTCCCTCTAACTTTTTTATTTTAATATAATGTATATATTAGACTAAAATGCAATTAAAGCAAAGTATTTCATTAAATGGTATTTTAGCTATAATACAAGTTTTATTTAAAATATATATCTTAGACTATACTTAGACTATGTTTTCCGCGTCTGCTCCTTGCTGTTCTGATTGAATAGAGTAATGTCCCCATGGTAGAGTATCCGTTGTCCCACTCATAATATACCGCTTCTAATCATATGGACTCAATGCAATCTTCTTTTGGCTGATCGTGTAGACATTATGGTTATGCGATCGTATGGAGCTGTGATTAGAAGTTAATACTCGGTTGTTATTCAAATATTCGACGTAGTCGACGAAATTGATATTCTTCTGGACTACATTATTCTTTACTCCTTTTGCTTTCACGTTTATACGCAGACTGTACATTTTCGAGCGCAAGCCTACAAATTTGCTCATGATTTTCCCATTCAGATCATCCTTCATTAGACCAGGAATGTTTTTATTCATGAGCGGTAAATTGAATTGATTATCTTCTGGGTAATCATTTGTATCAAATTTGTTTATATTTTCGGCCATAAAGTCACACTGTTGAATCCGTTGAATCATCTCTTGCCCAAGCCCAGCTTACATGGTGCTCATAACATTTTGATTCGACTTTCTCAATATTTTTATATAATTTTAAAAAGTTATAGCAATCTTGAATTTGTTTCTTATGCTCATCGAGAAAAATGCCCCTCTCAACCTGATAAGAAAATACTCTAATATCGCAGCAGTTTCACATGATCTATTTTCAGATATATATTCACCAAGCCCAGCTAAACACATGATAGCCCCTGACAGCCAGAGCATATAAAGCAAAAACTGATGTCACCAAGTTCCAAGCTGACAAGTAAACAATGGCATATTGTCACTAAAGCTCTCATCCAGCAAGTATACAGACCAACCCAACACAAGCATGATAATTCCAGGCAGGCATAGCATATAAATCAAACAACTGATAACACACACACACAGCTCCAAGCTGGCATGTAAACGATCATGTCGACCTCAAGCATATATGTTAGAGCGAGGCAGATGTTGTGTGTTAGAGCGAGATGGTTGAAAGGTATGGTATTCACTAAAACTTCCTACTAGATTATATGTACCCACCGCACATAAAGGAAAGTTCAAGCATCAACAAACTTAATTTATTCTCAAAATATTTGTTAATCCCAGACCCGAAAAATATAACGAATTGTAAACAAAACCTGTGGAATTCCTCATTGACCAATATGAATAAGATAATTTCAAGCTATCATAACCGCCTCAAGTATGAACAGATTAATGTTAGATCGACACAGATGTGTTTGATAGAGTCAGATGGTTGAAAAGTATGGTATTCACTAAAGCTTCCTACTATAATATGCACACCCACCACCCATAAAATAAACTTCGAGCACCACTAAACTTAACCCAATCTCAACCGCCACGATCTTGGCAAAAGGTAATATCAAATTACCTGCTAAGCCATGTCATTACACCTGAAAACCAAAAATTATTATTTTATTGCTCCCATACAATTTCCATTACTTAATATCATAGCACTATCTTCTATCGTCGAAGCTTTTAATTTAACCCACTCTCAACCTAAAGCCAACATGTATATACTCATAGCATATAAAGCAAACAACTGATAATACCAAGCTCCAAGCAGGCTAGTATATGACCAAATCCACCTTAAGCATATGTATTAGAGAGAGACAGATGATGTGTTAAAACGAGATAATTGCAAAAGTAAATTTGGAGTTCCATAAGAAATAACATGAGATTTTTGATGTCGAACTCTCATCGCTTAAGCAAAAAAGGATCACTTTTCGAAAAAGTTACTCTAGAAAGATTTCGTATTGCAACACTGGGCATTCCATTATACCAGATCACCAAAAATTAGGTTTTTACTTCACCCATACGACTTCCACTACTCATCTAAGTCAACATATCATACTATGTTAATATCATAGCAATATCTTCCTACAAAGGTGTGGCCACTTTCGGACTATGCTAAAAAGCTATTCTAGAAAGATTTCAAGTAGTAACATTGACCGTGCCATTACACCTCATCATAAAAACAATTGTTAATAAGGCTTTCTTTTACTGCACCCATACAACTACCACTGCTCATCCAAGATATTCCTCAAATCAACATATCATACTACCACCTTCTTTTCTTAAACCCTTAAGTCCTTCTCAATATTACGATAGAATTAGTCTTCGATTCAACATTTTTTTAAGAATTGCAGTTATATTTAAGCTTTGGATCATGAAGCCGTGAGAATACTTTGCTCCAATCAAATAAAAACATATACATACATCGATTCAATCCCTCATACCAAAACCCCGAGAATACTTCCCAAGCCATGAAACAGAAATCTATTTGTGTGCATTGAGAGTCCGCTATCTAAAATGTTCTATATTGATACGTATAGAAAACTGCCAAACATTGAATTTATATATATGCTATAGAGCCTAACTTACTATCTATACAGGAAAATAGTCGTCTAGTAATTTACAGCTTGGTTACTTACCTTCCCAAAGGCTATACTTACTATATATCTTACTTATCAAAATAATAAAATAGTTTTAATTAAAATGTAACCTTACATATTACGCCCACTAACTCCCAGCTGAATGTGTGTCTATTTGCAGCCGGAGCCCGAATCTGTAGGCAGCTACATTCGATATCATCAGCTCAAGGTACGTCGCCATATACAATTATTACTCAAAAGGGAGTTCTTGATTGAGGAATCGTAGTCATTTGGTTAACACCACATTTCTGTACGAATAGAAGTTAGATCAGTAAAGTGGCCCCACCCCGCCGCTAATGATCTCAGCCAACAAGTTATATAGCCCCATTCAACAACAAGCCTGATAATTCCAGGCAACCATACTATACTCATAGTATACAAAGTAGACAAGCAAGCTCCAAGCTGGCATGTATATGATCAAGTCCACCTCAAACATGTGTGCTAGAGAGAGATGTGACGTAATACCTCAAATTGTATCGTGTGCATGTGTGTGTGTGTGTGTGAAGGTCAATGACATCGGGGTCAGGGTCAAGGGTCAAGGGTCAAAGGTCAAAGGTCAAGGGTCAAAGGTCAAAAGTCAAAGGTCAAGGGTCAAAAGGTCAAGGGTCAAAAGGTCAAGGGTCAAAGGCCAATGACCTCAGGGTCGGTGACGTGACATCTGTCTGGCCAAACTGACCCTATACTTACTAGGGTGCAGTCAAGACCAAATGACACATCCCGGTAGTACCGGTTAATCCCCCACCTCTGGTATAGAACTCTACCCATATATAGCAACTTTAAAGAATATTCATACAACACCTCCATGGTCTCATGGTAGAGCGCATCGGATTTTACAAAACCAAGCGTTCTCGGTTCGATTCCAGCAAAATCCAACATTATTTTATTTAAAAAATCAGCTATGACAGAGCTTAATCAGCTGACGGGATCAGCCAACCAGATGACGTCATACCCTGATCAGTCAGACGGTAGGAAAGGAATTCGCCCTGTGATGTAGACCTGTGCGAAGAGGCGATATCAAATTACCAGCCACCTGGCCCCTGGTGTGTGTGTGTGTGTAAATATCGCTCAATTTGTTTACTTTACTGGGCTGCGATTTTGTTTACATTATTCGGAATTTGATTATCGGACAAGTCAACATGCCTGTTGTTGTATCTTCCTAAAAGAAAACTTCTAGGTAATGTCAAAATTTCAGTACAAAAGCGACCTCAGCCCCCTTCCCCTCCCCTCCCCCTACCTAGAGCCCTCAGTGATCCATCAAAATAGTTGGAATCTACCTTGCACTTTTTGTATGGAAAAAGTGGTCCAGAACTCCCATAGCTATACTACTCAAATCGTACTAACTACGCCCGTTATGCATGAAGACTCTTATATACAGATGTTCAACTAATCAGCAGTAATTTAACTTAAATATAGTAGTAATAAAAAAAGGGAAACAAAAGTAATATACAGGTATATTGGCACTAAACATAATTAATAGTAGATTTTTTTTTAGATAGGTAAGGTATTGCAATACAATAAGTAAAATTAATATTTGAATTTTAAAAACTTTGTAAACCTCCGTTATATAGTAGGAAATTTTAAAAGCTAGAAAAATATAGACGGCGTTTTAACCATATGGGAAAAACTAATTCGAAACACGCAGACAATAACAGTGAGATCGAAAACAACCTGATAATAGAAGATACGGTCAATATTGATAACAAGAAAATTATTATTCTTTTGGCAATTATATTCGTTGTGAAGGTTATAGAATTAGTGTACACTATGGGCCGAGACCGCCGATGGGGGTTTAGAAAAAAATATCTTAACAGTCCAGCGCAAATTACGATTCAAATGTAAAAAGAAACAAGATTTAAAACAAAATGCATAAATAGAATACATAAATTAATAAACATGCAAGAATGGAACAGTTAAATTATATAAAGGAGGAGTTAAAGAACATTTTAAGTAACTTCAATAAAAGCATAAGCAGGGGCTACACGAAAAAAAACGCTTAAGGAAGTGAAAGAACTTGTGGAAAATCTAGAAGCACAAGCCCTATTGAAAATGAAACAAGAAACTACTGCAGAAAAAGCATTGAAAATAAAGGAGATTTATACCGAAATAAGGCTAAAAGCAAAAAAATTCTAGAACTAATAGAAAGCCAAGAGGAAATAAGTATGCCTTTTGATATACGAACCGCGACGTCACTCGTCCAGTCATACGACGGAAAAGTAGAAAAAACAGAAGCTTTCATCGAATCAATAGAGCTGCTAGATGAGCTTACGCCATCAGATCAGAAAGACATTATGATAATATTTATCAGAACCAGAATTACAGGGAAAGCTAAACACGCAATAACTAAGAAAATTAGCACGGTTCTCTTAATTAAAGAAAAACTGACAAGGACATTTTCTGTGAAAGTCTCATCAGAAGCAGTTCTAGCACAATTAAAATCGTGTCAGTAAGGAAATAGAAAAATTACCGATTTCTATGCACAAGTTGAAGACCTGTCAAAACAGCTGACTAGAGCATTAATATCGGAAAAAATTGCAACTGGAGAGTCAGAGATACGGAATTGATACTAAAGGCGAGTAATCTCACAATTCTAACGGAGATTACAGCAAAGGCAGTTGCAGTGGATAAACCACAACAGAATAACGTGTTGCACTACCAAAGCAGACAACCACAAAGATTTAGAACCAAAGATTCACTAATACTGGCCATCTGATGAACCAAAACAGAAACTTCTCGAATCAGAATAATTACCGGAATTCAAAGCAGAACAATTACCGTAACCATCAGTGGAATAATGGAAACCAACAAAGTAATAGAAGAACTCGATTCTATGATTCGGGGGAATGCCAAGCCCACCAACCAGAAGACGAAACAGATCGGTTAGGGGAGACCTCACAAATAAACTAAGAGTCCACACGTTAAATATTTCTCTTACTAATTTCGTAAATGCGTATGTAGATATGTGTAGTTCAGTATGCACATTTATAGTCGACACAGGAGCAGACATATCAATTTTTAAAAGAGGCAAAAAAAGCGCCGACCAACGATATTATCCTAAAAATACTTGTGTCATATAAAGTGTCACAGATAATACAAGAAAATCAATAGGAGCAACCTACGCTACTCTCACTTTCAACGATCAATTTTCGATCGAAGACTTGTTCCAAATAGTAGACAACGATCTAGCCATCGAGGCAGATGCAATTTTAGGACTTGACTTCCTAACTAAATTCAAAGCCTCCATTGATTACGACACTTGGATACTTACATTAAATACAGCCGAGGAATCAATCGAAATACCCATAATGAGTGGTCCATCCTCAAACGTTATCGTGATACCACCCCGACGCGAAATTGTTAGAAAAATCAAAAGTATAAAATCAGAAGCTAACGATCGTAATTGGCGAAGAATTCGAACCAGGAGTTTTCGTAGGAGGAACAATTACCTCAGCGAAAGACCCATTAGTTAGAATATTGAATACGACAACTAAAACAGTAACTATCCAAGAACCCAAATGTCAAACCAAACCTTTAGCACATTTTAACATTCAGAATAAAAATATTCCCAACAAGAACAGAGCAAATCGAGTAATTTCGGCTTTAAATCTAAAGTCCATACCAAATTATAATAGACCTCAATTTGAAAAATTATGTCAGGAATATCATATCCCTCGAAAATGAACCACTTTCAACTAATACTTTCTATGAACAACAAATAGAGCTATCAGATAAAGTACCGGTATACACAAAAAACTATAGAATCCCAGAAGCACATAAATCCGAAATCGATAATCAAGGAAAGAGATATTAAAGAGTTGGAAGTACCCCTATAGAAAACTTATTCCTTTATTGCTCAAACCTGACAATGAAAATAAAGAAATGTTAAAGTCTTCTTTTACACTATCCCAGTGCTTCCTAAGGCGCTGTAAAACAGTGTGCTTGGCAGATAGGAGCGATGATGCTCTCGGTTAGCCAAGCGACTAATCCAAGTGGGAGCTATAGGGCTCACTGTTAGGATAGCCAGAAAAATAAAAAAAAAGGTAGAGCTAGAGAGCCCAATTACCTTTAGATGCAGCCATTTTGGAGCTAGGGAGCTCGCAGTTAGGATCTAGAATAGATACGCACCCGTGGAGTTTAATAAAAACTACGATTTTTTTCATATAATTACACTGAATTTATACATTATGAAAAGTGCTGACATTACTTATTTATATAATTTCAACCAATCACACACCTTCAGCCATTGTTATATTCAATTATTGATCATAATTGCTGTGCATGCAAATAATGCACAGCGGGCATTACCCAAAGTTTCAGCCAGGTAGAAGTAAACAAAGAAAGCTACAATGTAATGCTTTTCATTGATCGTTTACTCTATCGTACCATATGCTGTTGGTTTTGCTTTTCTTATTGCAAAGCAAAGGCATAGCGTAAAGCTTTGCCGTCGTGTATTCATTGTTACATGACACTCATATGTGCTTAATGCACTTCGCTTGTCCCTAAACAGGTGGACATAGCTTTTGTTTTATTTTCACATTTTGTATGGCATTCTGCATATACAAAAGAATGCTGTGAATCACCTTATGGGTGTTTTGCCTGATCAATGTTCTTTTTTGTTTTATTCTTTCTGCATGTACTGCAGTGAATCACCTTATGGGTGTCTTGTATGATTTACGTAATTTTAATTTAATGGTGTGTGTGTGGTGATGCGCTCTACAACCCGTGGAAAGAGAGCAAGGTGCGCTTCCTGTCCATGATCAAAAGAAAGAAAAATCAACTCGCAATGCAGCAGCTACCTGCGCTAAATCTGCTCAATACATTATACAAAATTGTGCTTTAACTGTCTTTATAAATAAAATAAAATTCATGGCATATGTACAATAATACAATTTTTAAATTATTAAAACTTTCATACTTAAAAACCTTTTGAATTTTCTAGTATAATCGGATAATTTCACAGTGGGCGGTAGGAAAATCAGGGCTGAAACTATGAGTAGTAATAAAGGAATAAAGGGTTAAAGATCCGTTATCTCGAAAATTGTAAGGATTGACCCCCCCCCCCCCCCTCCCGTATAAGCATGACCTATAAGTAACCTTCGGATATTGCACCACTTACAGGATACCCTGTATAAGTAGGTAGATAAGTAAGTAAAGTTAAAGAAGTAAAAGATACGTCATGCTGCTAAAAATTGTCTGCTCTTCCACACAAATGTTTGGTTGAAATACTTATTACTACACCTTGTAGAATGCGTAATCTTTGACCTTTACGCTTAAATTTAAATTTCGGTTAAAATTTCTCACGTTTACTATAGTACTCTAATAAGAATTATTTTGAAAAGTATTTATTTTGAATAAAAAGATATTTATTTGAATCTTCAGGCTGTTTATTTATAATATGCGTTGAGCAAAACTAATACTTTGTTAATGTTACCATTTTACGTGATATGTATCCATAAAAATAAAGTGAGGAGCTAGTTTTAAATTTCTCTTCTGTAGTACTTACTATCTTCAAATATTTCAGAGAGAACTGCCGAATTGATTCTACTGACATTTCTTCCTTGTCATTATAGTCTTCATATTTATCAGGAAAGACTTCGAGATTATTAATATAATTTGTATGACCTTCATTTTTCCTTAAACTCGTATCCAAACTTATTAAATCACTCGAGCCAGGATCATTATAAATAGAATATTCGTAAGCTATGCCACCATGAAACATGACTTGTTTTAACTTTCTTATACTCTAACCCAAGATGGATTTCTTTCATAGGTACCCTTAAATCCCCTTAGCAAAGATATCATAATTTCAATGAGGTTCTGTTTGAGATGGCTAGTAATAAGAAATTTTTGCGAAGGTTTTAAATCATCCCATAACATTTTTACAGCGTGTATCGTTTGAATAAACCCATAAAAACCATAAGGCTGTTTCATACGTCCCATGTGTATCCATGTAGTGATCCAAATTTTTGCGTCCTTTAAATTTTCAATTGATAATGCATTTCTATTTGGAATTCTGGAAAATCTCATTACTCTATTTAAATTACGGAGTAGTGCATTTATTTTTGAAAGAATGTATGCAGTAATGCAGCTGTATATTTCTTTATTTCATTAAAACAACCTAAATGAACTGCAGTTAAAGTAGTTGCTGACAATGTATGAGTAAAAACTAGCGTTGCTAGCTTAACTGACATCCTATCAAAATTGTTTGGTTCAATGTACAAATATGACAGCTTATACATGTTGTGAATGGTTTTAAAAAGGTGGGAGCAATCATAAAAACCATACATTTTCTGATTTCCAACAAAGAAATATGGCTCTTCCTTTTTAACACCCATATTTCTGATGAGTTTACAGGTGACATGATTTTCAGTTGATTTGTATGCTTTTGATCGGGTTACTTAGATGACGGATTTTTAGGTATTATTTTCAGGAAAAACACTAATCGTTTTTTTGTAAAAATATAATTTTTAATTCATTTGCTCGACGTTTCGGTACCAAGTGTGGCCCTTCTTCAGGAGCTTTATATAAAACTGCACATAAGTCAACTTTCTTAAAATTAGTACAAATATTTGACATATCTTTTTTGTCTGCACGAATAAATGATTTTTTAAAAATACTAATCATAAATATCAATTAGAAAGAAAATCGATAAAATAAAAATAGTACTACATTGTTAATAAATTTAAATAGACTTAAAACAAAAGACAATTTACGTGCTACGAGGCCATTATGAAAGTGAGCGATTGTTATCAAGAAAACGTTTACATAAGTAGCTAATACTATGGTTTGAATTTGTTCAATATGTATTTATATACTATATTTATTAGTTCTGTGTCCTGGCTTAAGTTTATAATTTTGTTTTTATTAACGTATAAGTGGCATGCTTCCTTTAGTTCTCGTTTTTTTCTATTATTCTCCAAGTCGAAGCATAGCCTATTTGTTGCACCTAGACGTAGTATTTTAATAGATTCTATTACTATCGCGCATAAGTTCTCTCCATCTATCGGGCCAACAGGGTAACGAATAGCTTGTTTCTAGTTTTCATTCAACCCCCTGATCATAAGCAACATCACTGAAGAGGTTACTTTGTCTTTCATCCCAAGAAATGAATGATCAGTACATATAAGTAGTTTCGCTATGGGAGTTCTGGACCACAGTTTTTAGTTCCCTCGTGCCCACACGTAGCAGCATGCTACGGCTTTCCTGGATCTGTGGACTTTTTTGCAAAATTCTGCGGTTTTATTGGATGTGTGGCGTGCCTAAATGTATGCTTTTTTATTATGATTTTGCTTGAGCTCCTAGATCTAGGCTTTGGTTTTGAATTAATATTAATAATAATTAAAGTTAAGAGTAGGAAAATTTTGTTCATGCCAATGGATTGTAGGTGGTGTGGGGTGGGAGAGGTATGAAATTTTCATCAGAAATCCTCTACGGGCTTTGGTTTTCGAGATATTAGAGACATTTGTTATTGGCAATTAGCTAATTGGCATTTATATAATTACTGATTGGCAATTAGATAATTGGCATTTAGCAGCTTGATTCGTAATTAGCTAATTGGTAATTAGTAATGTGGTATGATGCATTTTACTCGAATTTTCAAACAAATTTAAGTAATATCAATACTTTCAGATAAGAAATATGAGACATATTGAAGCAATGTTAGCAAATCTCTGCTCAAATCTTTCTACATGTAAACCAATTTAGGTAATATCAACCCTTGATTTAACCCATAAATACTCCCGCAATGTATTTTTTGTCTACAATGAGAGTAATTTATGATTGATCGAAGCTGTAAAAATATTTAATAGAAAACTTCAAGTTAGAGGTAAAAAAAAATGGTTGCTGTGAGGTGTATTGATACAATTTCTTTTACTAAAAAAATGGTAGCAACTATAAATAATATGCGAAATGAAATTTCAATATTTATTCACATCAAATTATTTATTTATTTCTAAATCTTAAGTTATAAAATTTTTCTCTATGTTCTATATTCAAAGTCTCCCAAAGTCCTTTTCTGGGCTCATATTCAATTACATAAACTTGTGGAGCACTAGTACTAAATGTAACTTACATTATCACTAAAATTTAGAAATATTAATAATAAAAACTAGTTTCACATTATTAACTGTTATTTATCTGTTATAATGATTAATTGTATACAAATTTTCATCATGCTGAAAAAATTCAATTTTGTATGAACGTCCGATTGCTTCTTTGTTAATTACATAGCAGTCTCCCTTGGTATTTATTTCATTCAAAGGTTCCTCTGAAAATCTGCTGTACCTCGAAGGAAGAAAAAGAAACAGCGAATGCAGGAACATATTACAGAGCATATCGAGGTAAGAATTGTCAACAATGGTTTGCATTAGAATTGCAAAAAATTGCATCCATAGCTGTACAGGAAAAGCTGAACTTCAGGCCAATGCAGCCCCTGACTAAAGAGGAACAGCGTTCACATATGGAAAACACTTGCTGCCATATATGTTAAAAAACGTTTGCAGTCGATGAGGAATGAGTTCGGGACCATTGCCATTTAACAGGAAAATATCGAGGACCAGGGCACAATGCATGTAACCTCACCTATCAGGATTGCTCCATAGTTCCAGTTATTTTTCACAATTTATCTGGATGAGATACCCACTTCATAATTAAGGATATAGCTACATCTTTCCCAGGAAAAGTTGATCTGTTACGAATTACCAAGGAAAGATATATCTCGTTCACCAATCACATGGAAGGCTGCCACATAAAATTCAGATTCATCGATTCCTTCCGTTTTATGGCTGGATGTTAGACAAGCTATCGCCACTTTTGCCAATGGATAAATTAAACACTACAAGATCAGAATGGCAGGGGTTGGATGTTGACACTATCATACTTCTTACACGCAAAGGTGTCTTCCTATATGATTTCATTGATGACTGTGATAAATTGGATTTCTGGAACTTGCCAACACAGGAAGCGTTCTTCAATAAACTGACTGACGGTGCTATATCTCCTGAGAACTACAATCATGCTGAAAAGTCTGGCAGACATTTGAAATACAAACACTTGGTGAACCTTCAGATCTATACCTTAAGACTGATGTTCTCCTGTTGGTAGATGTGTTTGAGAACTTTTGAGAAGTGTGCATGAAGACTTACAATTTAGATTCAGGGCATTATTACACCATGCCAGGCCTAACATGGGATGTTATGCTAAAGTACACCAAAGTGAAACTAGAGCTGATAACCGAGGTAGATATACTGTTATTCATAGAGAGAGGCCTTCGAGGTGGTATAAGTCAATGCTCGAATAGATATAGTAAAGCAAATAATAAATATATGGATGATTTCAAGCCTGAGGACGGAGAGAAATACCTGATGTATTATGATGTTAGAGCTAGTCTCGTTCGTGGGAAGGAATGCCGGTTTTTAATGGACAACTCAGTTTTTTTCAAATTCAAATATAAAATTTTTTATTCAAATTAAAATACTATAAATTCATTTGCTTAACCTAATATCGCAAAATTCATTTACTAAAAATTCAGAACTAAAAACTAACCTACAAACTACTAAAAATTCAATATAAAAATTCAATAAAAATCCAAATGAAATAAATAAAAATATACAAATTAAATTTCAAAATAAAAATGATGATGCGCTTTCTCGCTCGTTGCTACTTCTGAAAAAGAAGAAAGAAGAAGATTTGAGCAACTGTCATCAAATAAATTTCAATATATGTATATGTTTATCGACGACTGTCTTTGTTGGTGCGTGAGGGCACAAGGAAGTAAAATACCTCTGCTCGTACGTGAGGGTAGAAGGAAGTAAAGTGCTATAATTGTTAACCTAGTTAGTTTAGTCTCTGACAGTATTCTGAGCGTGCGTATGTGTGTAGCAATATGCTACTACAAAGAAGAGCAGATTAATCTCTGCAGTAGAATTATTCTTCTGTAAATAAGAGCAGGAGATGTAGCAGATTATTCTCTGCAGCAGAATTATTCTTCTGCTTAGACGTGGGCAGGAGTATTGCAGATTAATCTCTGCGCAGAATTAATCTTCTGCTTAGGTGTAGGAAGGAGTGTCGCAGATTAATCTCTGCGCAGAATTAAACTTCTGCTTAGGTGTGGGATGGAATTTAGCAGATTAATCTCTGCGCAGAATTAAACTTCTGCTTAGGTGTGGGATGGAATTTAGCCGATTAATCTCTGCGCAGAATTAAACTTCTGCTCAGGTGTGGGATGGATTTTTGGAAATGATAAGAGTTTCAGATTATTCTCTGAAATATAGAATTAATCTTCTATAATGAGGTTGGGAATATTCTTGTATTTAGATTAGTCTCTAAACCAGATGAGCTCTGGACCAAGAATGATTTTCTGCTGCGGCTCGTCGGCTTTATATAGCCACCGCATCCAGTTATGAGCTCTCGCCTCTCGGTGTTGCCCTAGCAACGATTCATGCGATGTCTGAACGTACCTCATACAGCTGATTGACGTAATGTCATTGCTGTCATCAACAAATGTAGGAGGAATGTATGTTTAAGGTAAGTTTATAATGTTAATGTTAAAATTAATAAACCCTTTTGTATTTTTTAGATAATATTCTTGATTGGGGAAATCCTGGGACGCTGCTGTACTAAAGAGAGGAATTGCCTGGATTTTAGATTAGTATTCTTGTTTATAATATTTTTAAGATTTAAATACTTTGTGTTTTGTTTTATTTGTTTTAGGCTGGACGAGGAATCAGTGTTTTGGCATTGGGGAAATCATTGAGCGATATAGGTGGACTAAACATCCTCCCGCTTCAAAATAAATTGTAAATTTTTGTTTGTGTTTAAACAAGCTTACATTTGTTTGGTAAAAGATGTGGAATCTGTTTCCTTTCTTACTCATCTTCATTGTTACTCCTCCAGGAAGACTCCATTTGAAGAAGGATTTTGCCTCTCTTATTTTGTCCCACGGAGTATTAGTATCTTGTAGAAGCTGAGTGATGATAGGAGTCGTGTAGATTTTATTTATTAAATCTCCAGGGATTCCTGGCTTAAAACTGGATGATTCAGCACTAATTGTTGTAGGGTTATTCCAGGGCTGTACAGAATGTATTGATGGTTGTGTGGCCTTTTCCTGTGGTGGTAGTGGTGGTATTACGGCGTTCTTTGTTGTTCCTTTTTTCAGAGTAAAATGATCAGCTGGGTCCTCATTAGTTGCTGAAAAACTTTGGAGTTCCTTCCAGGGGGTAATTGGAATATCCATGAGCGATTGAAGTGATGTGTTGTTACTTGTTTCTGCAGCAGGAGCCTGATTATCGTTTGAAATGTTTGTAGTTGTCGTTACTTCATCAAGATCTCCTGATAGACTTGGTAATACTGTCGATGTTCGTTGTGGCTGCGAGACTTGTACTACTGGGCTATATTTCCTTGGCCACTTGAGGCAATCCTTGGCTTTTGGTTTGCTGCCAGTTTCAGCATCTAATTCTGGCATGCTTAATGGTGTAGAGCGTGCTGCTGTAGGTAGCCTTGGCCGAGTTGGTACTCGATTTTCAGGACAGAGTTCTTTGGGTCTCTGTTTAAAGTTGAAGTGACCACTTTCCTTAGGCTCCCTTTGCAGCCTTTTGACTTTTGGAGATGCTGGCCTTGCCTCAAATGGTCGTGTCTTTCGCTTAATAGGCGAGGAATGTACGGCAGCTGGTGGTCGCACGATCGCTGATCGGGGTCTGCGTGCTTTTTTAGGAGTTGATGGCAGTGGACTCACCGGCTTGATTGGCTTATGAGGTGCCAAAAGTTCCGGAGGTGTAGGTGTGAGGCCTACATCTACTGAGTCTAAAGACTCGGAGTTAAATATCTCCAGTAACTCCTCCATACTGAATAAAGCAAATAAGAAAATAAGAAAAATAAAAAATAAAAAAATAAAAACAAAACTGAAACTACTGCGCGCACTTGTCACTGTTCAAAACTGAAGTGATTTTTGGCAGGTTTCGGAATCGTTTATATTTGAATATAACGGGTGTTTCGAATTTTGGGAATGCCAGAGAGTAGTAAATTTGGGTGGGGATAATAAATGATTGTCAGGAGATGAGTTGGTGAAGGGGAGAGGATAGTTTTTAGAAATAGGACGGCTTAGAATATTTAATTAATTTTTTTTTAGATTGGACTGGTGAAAATATTGTATTTATCTCTATTATTGGATGAGGAGGAAAGAGCTCTGATATATTTTGCTTCAGTTCGTATTACTGGGGGAATACTATTCTCTTCCAGTACTGATGCGATGCAGAATGAGAGATAGTCTTTGGATGATAGTGATGCCATCTATTGGTGAGAGGCTTAGTTTCTCTGTGATCTAGTTCAGTTTTCATTTTATTATATTGAAAAGTTGCTGACACTGAAAGAGATGGCGATACTCTTGTTTCATTTTTCCATTTTGTGTTGATGGTGGAAAGAGTTGTTAACGTATAATGCTTCTTTGCTTCACTTGGTGTATTTCTCCAGTTTTTTCTCTGAGCAATGTGGTGTAGAGGTGTATTATGATTCTTGGTGAACACATATTCATATTTTGCGGGGGGTAGGAGTTTTCTTGTATGAACTTGATATTTTGGTGAACATATTGGTGTGGTGAAGTATTCCCAAACTCTCTTTAGTTTCTTATCCGACTTGGGGTTTGTCGTAGTATAGGTGGATAGCACAGTCGTCGTCGTGCTTTTTACTTCTGGTACTCCTCCGACCAGAATCCAGCCCAGTTCGGTGTTTTGGGCTGTAGGTGTATTGCTAGATCCTCTTCTAATTCCATTTTTAATGATGGCGGCATAGATGTTTGCTCCGAGAAGAACATCGATTTCTCCCGGAACTGAGAACGTAGGATCTGCAAGGGGGAGATTGTTTATGTGTTTCCAACTTGACACTTCGATTGTCTGTGTTGGAAGCAGATCGGTTATTTTTTGGATTATGAGCATGTTGCTCGCTATTTTAAAATTGTTTTGTAGAGAATTAATTGTGACTGTGGTTTGCTGTACAGCTGTATTAGTGGGAGTTGAACCAAGTCCAATTAATTCTTGGGTGGTTGGAGAACCTTTAAGCTGTAAGAGTTTACAGGCCTTTTCGGTCATAATAGACACTTGAGATCCAGAGTCTATTAATGCTCGGAATGTCATTGTGATTCCGGATGGTGAGGTGACATTTATCAGAGCTGTAGAGAGTAGAGCTCTTTTCATATTGGCGGTTAGAAAATTTTGAACTTGTTGTTCGTCATTTCTACAAGCTAAGGGTGTGCTTGGTTCAGTTTCCATACTAGAATTTTGGGTGGATTTATTAGGTGATTCTGTCACCGAATCATTTTGCTCATAGTGGAGCAATGTGTTGTGACTTTTGTTACAATGGTAACACCTTTTATTGCTTGTGCAATTTAAGGTTAGGTGGTTGGGAGATAAGCAATTTTTGCATAAATGCTTATTTGTGACAACTTCATGTCGTTGTCGGGTGTTCATATTTCTAAAGGTTTGACAATGAAATATGATATGGTCACCCTTGCAATAGCTGCAAGAGGACTTTTTTGTAGGTGGGTGCTTTGTTGTTGAACTTTTGCTTCTATTCAAGAATCCATAAGTTGGTTTTGGTGAGAATGGTTTTCGCTGTGTCATGTTCGAAGATGTATTTCTATTTCCTATCATTTCCAAGGTTCTGAAGCGATCCTCTAGGAATTTAGTTAATATTTTTAATTTGGGTAATTCTGTGCTATTGTGAAGGCTCTGCTCCCATAACTGGTGTGTGTCTGGGTGTAACTTTTGTACAGTCAAGTATATAATTATAGGATCCCAATTGTTTGTTTCTACACCTAAATTTTGTAATGCTAATAGCGCCTCTGTTATATTGTCTAGTAGCCTTTTGATACTTTCGGCAGTATCATGATTTGTGGTTGGGAGAGACAATAATTTTTTTAATTGTACGTTGACTAGGATTCGCTTATTTGAATAGCGTTCCTTGAGGAGTTGCCAAGCTGGTTTATAGTTTGCGTCGCATATTTCATAATGCCTGAGCAATTTTTCAGCCTCTACTGTTAGATTAGTTTTTAAGAAATACAATTTGTCAACGTCTCTTAAATTATTGTTATTATGAATCACTGAATTAAATAGATCGTGAAATGAGATCCATGTCGAATATTCTCCATTGAATGTCGGCAGCTTAATTCTAGGAAGTCTTTCGCTATTGCATGACATTGTGCTAGCAGAATTTGTCTGTGTGTAAGGTGGATTGCTTACAGATGGTGTTGGTGTTAATCTGTCTATGTCTTCTTCCATGCTTGCTGCTTTTTCAATGTAGTATTCCTGAACCTCGCTGAATGTTTCTTTGGTGAAATATTCTAATTGGAGATCTTCTTTTCTTACTCTCCTTTGTATGGTCCTGTGCCGAGTTTGGAATTCTTGCCAATACTCGGTGAACGTTTGTAGGCGTTTTTCTGTCGATTTGACAGTTTTCTTTTTTCCATCTCTTTGATGCCTTCTAAATAAGTCTTTGACTTCTTTTTGGGACTGTACCAACTCTGACACAGAGTCAATGGTTTCGTCACCAACGTCAGATGAAATGGATTCGCCATCTTTCGACATCTTGTATGGAGAAGCTTGAACTATGTGATATTAAGCAATATATTCTAATTTTATATTTGACTGACTGAGTTATCCGGACTTGAAGGACCAATGTGAGAGCTAGTCTCGTGGATGGGCCATGTCACAGCATTTACCAACCGGAGGATTCAAATGGGTTGATGTTCCCAATATTGACGTTTTCAAAATTCCTGATGATTCTCCAACTGGATACATATTGGAAATCGACTTGGATTATCCTCAACATCTACATGATATGCATAAGGACTTACCATTTTGCTATGAGCATGCAGCACTACCTGAAGCAAAATTAGAAAAGCTTTTAACAACATTACATTCTAAATCTAAATATGTTATACACTACCGAAATTTGAAGCAATGCTTATCACATGGACTCATCTTGAAAAAAGTGCACCGGGTTCTTCAGATTGGTTTAAACCATATATTGACATAAATATTACCAAACGGATGCAGCCTACAAGCGATCATGGGAAGTACAGCTATAAGCAGATGAATAATGCAGCTTTTAGTAAAACGGAAAATGTTCGCAAGTATGAGTCAAGTGGGAAGGTTGCTATGGAATTAAGGCGACTCTAAATCTTATTCAATAAACATCTCTATATTGGAATGGCAGCTATGAAAATTTCAAAGCTATGCCTCTAAGATTTCCACTACAGTTTTATGCAGCGTGAATTTGGAGATAAATGTAAAGTCATGTATACAGATACAGATTCTCTAATATATGAGCTTGAAGAGAAAAATGCATATGAGTTTATGGCTGAAAATATAAACAAATTAGATAAAAGTGATTACCCAGAAGATAATCAGTTCAATTGTAACGGTCTACGCCATTCCACAATAACTAGTTAAGTTATTCTTGTGAAAGCTTGAAACGCCAGGAGTAACGGTCTGGAAAGAATAGACTGACATGTTTGAGATAAGATTGTTGACAACTGCGGCGCTTAAAGGAAGAGTGTAAAAGCGAGATTAAAATAAACTCCTGACGGTCTGTTGTTCAGTGAAGATTTATGGAGCAGACCGGGGAAGGCTCGATAAGGCACCCCCCTCAGTCCACGATTCCCTTGCAGGAAGGCTCACAGAGATGCGACGCCCGAAACGGTGCTGTGCTACCATCGCATCCCGTGGCATACTGGTCAGAGGGTTTTCCAAGTCCAACTGATACGCCATAGAGCAATGAGAAGAGACAATCCAGCCGTCCTCCCAACTTCCCCATGAGCGCAATCTGCACACAGCCCTTTTGGCCTCTGCCTGAATGACAAGATCCAGGGGTGGCAGATTGAGCAGGACTTCAAGAGCCTCATATCATGACGTATGCACCAATCCTCAACAATATTGATGCCTCGTTGCATGAAGGCACAGGCAGCAGCCATGCTATACCTGGAAATGAGCAGAGGGATGTCATCCGCATACGCTTCACATGAGAATCCCACGTTTTTCAGCACCGTGATGAGTGAGTCAACCAACATACACCAGAGTACTGGGAAAAGCACGCCACCTTGCGCGAGTCATAGACATATAAAAACGCAACAACAAAATTAATAAATAATTATACATACATACATATGTTCATATATTTTCTATCTTGCGACATAAATTTATTTTATACAGAATATTCATTTGGGATATTCTGCTTAGTAGGTAAAACCACAATTTCATAATTCTCACAGTAGAGTTCAATTACACCTTCAGGGTTAAGGAAAAATATGACGATTAAGCATTTTGGTGAGCAGGTAGGGACAAGTCCGATAAGAATAAGTTAGTTCGTACGTGGATATTGTATTGAGCGGTCTTTCTTTTAATAAATGTTTTATTCTTAATTGCTCTTTTTATTTTAGTTAAAATTCAAATTCTTTCTTTTTTTTATTTTTACCGGGACGAGTGAAGTTAACGGGCGCAGTCGGTAGGATATGTCTTCTATACATGGATGATATTATAGTATTCTCCACGTCTCTTCAAGAACATATCGAAAGCCTAATCAAAGTTTTTTTCAAACTACGCGAAGCAAATTTCAAAATTCAAATAGATAAATCCGAATTAGAAGTTGCATTCCTCGGACATATCGTTACAGCGGAAGGAGTAAAACCAAACCCCGAAAAAATTTGCACCATTAAAGAATTTCCTATACCTAGAACCCAAAACAAATAAGATCATTTTTAGGCTTATTAGGATATTATAGAAAGTTTATTAAAGACTTCGCTAAACTCACAAAACCTTTAACAGAATGCCTTAGGAAAAACAAACAAATGAAATTAGATGAACGTTACATCAAATGCTTCGAACATTGCACAGACATCCTTAGTAACGATCCCCTACTCCAATACCCTGACTTTAGTAAACCGTTTAACTTGACCACCGATGCTAGTAACGTAGCAATTCGTGCAATTTTAAGTCATGGTACTAAAGGATCAGACAAGCCGATATCATATGCTTCCCGAACCTTAACAGTAACCGAACAAAACCACAGTACTATTGAGAAGGAACTGTTAGCCATTGTTTGGGCAACAAAATATTTCCGGCCTTATATTTTCGGACATAAATTCAAAATTGTTACTGATCATAAACCCCTTACATGGTTATTCTCACTCAAAGAACCTAACTCGAAATTAGTCAGATGGCGCCTTAAATTGGAAGAATTTGACTATGAAATAGTTTACAAGAAATTAAAAGCAAACACTAATGCAGACGCACTTAGTCGCATAGAAATAAATAATAACGAATCTATGCAAAATAATATCGACTCAAGTTTATCCACCGTGCATTCAGCTGTGGACAATTTAGACGATGGAATTCCTATTTCAGAACGATCTATCAATGAGTTCACCCAACAGTTGGTTTTAATCAAATCTGAAGGCATGGTCAAACCACATATGACTTATAATGTGCTATTCGATACTAAACATCGTCGCACCTTCCCGCAACCTGATTTACATGATGAACAAATCATGACGGGTATCCTGAAAGAATATCTAGACCCCCGCAAATTAACAGCTGTATAAATATTACTTTCCTAAAATGAGGGAAAAATCACTAGGCTCATAAACAATTGCGTAAAATGCCAAATATTGAAATACGATAGGAAGCCACCAAAAATACAATTTGAATACTCGGTAACCCCTTCTAAACCTCTGGATATATTGAATATCGATATATATAGCATTCATAACCAACAAATCCTAACAGTAATGGATAAATTTTCAAAACTTGCAGCAGCCTATATTCTAACTGCACAAAATAGCCTAAACATCATTAGTAGTCTCAGACAATTTTTCTCGCAACAAGGAGTTCCAAAGAAAATCGTATGTGATTCCGGAGCTGAGTTTACATCCATCGTTTTTAAGGATTTTTTTGAGGAATTCCAAATTACATGTCACAACACCCCAGAACTCGACAGGTAATTCACGAGTCGAAAAATTTCATTCTACACTCACTGAAATCTATAGAATAATCTACGACAAAGACAAAAAGATGGTAGCTAGAGACATACTAAATGAAGCATTAATCACATATAATAATTCCATCCATTCTGCCACCAATCTCACACCGTTTGAATTAATTACAGGCAGAACGCCAAGATTTAATAAGATGATATATAACGAATCAGAATCAGAACATGACTATCTAAACAAATTACATTCCCATCAAGAAGAATTATACCAATTAATAAAAAATAAAATCGAAAGCCATAATAGAAAAGCAATAAACAAGATCAATGACAATCGTGAACCACCAACTAATTTTAAAGAAAATGACTGTGTATTCGAATATAATAACAGACGTAACAAACTAACCCCTAGAGCTAAGAAATTAAAGGTAAAAAGTAATCGTAAGGTAGTAGTACTAACATTAAAAGATAGGAAATGACCCAAGAATAAAATAAAAAGAAAACGCAAATTTCAGGGCAACTGCGACAACAAGCCAACGAATAGAGATTCAAGATCTGTCGAAGAGGCAAGGACTTCTCCGATCAAATTAGGACCAGTCCGACTAATCGAATCGCACCTGAAAATAATCCATATTGTTAATCTAACCAGTTACTAAGAAAATGTGAACACCTTAAGAAAACTGGTTGACTTAATTAATAATAACAGATTTTTAGGACCCATGAAAGAAATTACAAATCTAAAGTTCAAAGAACTAGAACATAAATTACTAACATTAAAACCTAAATATAGAACGAAAAGACGATTAATCAACGGCTTAGAATCCCTAATAAAGAAAATTACCGGTAACATGGACGACGACGGCGCTGTACAAATCAACAAGGAAATCGAAGTACTGAAACTGAGCATACATGACACTAATAACGAACTGACTAAACAGATACGAATAAACGATAAAATGGCACAACGATTTAATAGTACTACAGATCATATAAATTTCCAAGAACAAATTATAGAAGATTATTTAAACCACTACAGTCGAGATATCTCCAGTAAAATTCTTGCCGAACAAGAGAACTTTGAATAAATGCAATATATATGTACACCAAACCAATTTCAATATAGAAACATTGACAAATCACCTCCAAGAAATTTCTGAGTCAATAATCCTCGCCAAAATGAACACAATTTCTAAACAAATTCTGAAAAGCGAAGAACTAAACTTTATACATCAAAACCTTTTGGAACAAAATACAACAGTTACATCTGACGAAGAAATCTCTGAATTCTTAATATTACAAGCATACTATAACGGGTCAAATATAATTATCAATATAAAACTTCCCATCCTATCCAAAGAAAAATTTTCCCTCTTCCATTTAATCAACTTCCTAGTAAACGATACCTTCACCATAGAAATACCTAAACCATATTCCCTCATAAACGAATATTACATTCAGTTTATGGATAAACCATGTCCATCAATCGGAGACTCCTACTATTGTGATAAAGAGAATCTTATGGAAATTTCATCTGACACTTGTCTCCAAGGTGGCAGAACTGCGGACTGAACTGAAGTTAGTTAGAGTTGCCTCACCTGAGTGATGTATTCGAAAATAAGTATTGTTATTTGTAAGTTAGTAGTAATCAAACAATGAGTAAGATTGTTAATACAGTACTTAAATGTAATCTTAAGGTTATATAAAATAAATGAATAATAGTTAAGTTGCAATGTTAGTGGCGAAAAAGCAGTTAGGGATTGTAAATGGTGGTGTGGATGCATCCGAGTGTGTGAGAGGCTTTAGAAACTAGCACTTTCGAAACCAACTAAAGGGCTTTCCAATAAGAGGTATTATTTTAATTAGCCCGCTATTTCGGTGGATGTCACTTTTGGAGCTGTAATTTTTTGACATTTGACAAGTAGAAACTACGCCATTAATAAAAATGGAACGATACGCGATTCAACAATCCATTGAAATTATTAAAATTCACTATAAAAATGGTGAAAATGTGGCAGAGACGGTTCGTAAAACTCGAACATTTTTGGGTCATCGTGAAGCACCTTGTCGGACCGCAATACAGAAATTGGTAGAAAAATTCGACTGGAGCAACAGTTACGGTGAATGGATTGCGCTATCGACAGATGATTAATGATTTTTTATGGCCGGAATTGGATGGTATTGATCTGGACAACGTTTACTTTCAACAAGACGGCGCTACGTGCCATAAGAGCAACGAAACCATTGATCTTTTACGGGAAAAGTTTCCGGACCGTGTTATCTCTCGAAGAGGTGATCACAATTGGCCACCGTGATCTTGTGACTTAACACCTTGCGACTTCTTCCTTTGGGGCCACGTGAAAGAGAAGGTCTACGCCAACAGCCCAGCGTCGATTCAAGACCTCAAAAATGGAATTCGTGAGGCTATCGAGGACATAGGGCAGCCACTTTGCGATTTAGTTATGGAAAATTTCATGAAAAGGATATGGTCCTGTAGGCGTGGTCGTGGTGGTCATTTGGCTGATGTTATTTGCCATTATTAACGGCATACCTTTCTGTTTATAATGAAATAAAGATCCGATCATTTATCTCAAAAAATGGCATTTTTCTTTGAATATCAAAATAACACCTCTTATTGGAAAACACTGTACATGGTATGATTCGAACATTGAGGAGGACGAGAATGAAAAAACTTCCGGCAGCGACACGAGCCTCAAACATTCAGAGCGTTAGAAGTATTACTATTGCTCCTGATTTTTCTGTGTAAAATTGACAGGTGTAACGCTGGAGTGAATAATTAAAAATAAAATAAATAAGAAAAAGATTTAATTAAATAATGGTGAAGGCAAGAAAGTAAGCCAGCGCTGAAGATATTGCTGGCGGTAAGTCTCGGGCTTGCAAGATTGAGCGGGTTGCCGAGGAAAAGACAGGTAATCCTTGCGGGCAGAAGAAAGATGCTGTTGTAGCGATGGGGTAATATTGTATTATAATTCCAACAGAAGTGCACCAAGCTAGTATTATAACAAAGACTGGCTAAATATAACAAAAACGGAAAAACCGAGACATGCACGAGCCTAACCCATGAGAGATGGCGAAGAAAAGTTAGTTAAGGGACGACAATGAGGATGAGTGGTACGAAAGATTAGTAAAAAATAAAAAGAAAAAAGGAGGAAGCATCTGTAACGTCATAGCCTAAGGAGAAGCAAGGACGAGAATACTGGAATCCGGATTACAAGCGAGCACGAAGCCAAATTTCGCAGAGGAAGCCAGATAACGGTTTGCAGCGCAACCACGCCACCACGTTGGGATAAAAATTTTTTAAGGTTAGGTAGTTATTAATTAATTGAAATATAAATAATTATAGTTAATAAATTGTAAAGCAAAGTATGTTAGTACTGATAGCGGATGAAATATATTGTAGAATTAAATGCTAATGCTATTAATCAGGACTGAGTTTTAAATAAAGTTCCGTTAGCACACACAAGGTATTGTCAAATAGAGTGACGGCTTTTTAATAATGACTATGTTATACAATTTACCGCTCATGAATAAAAATATTCCTGGGCTAATGAAGGATGAGTTGAATGGGAAAATCATGAGTGAATTTGTAGGCTTGCGCTCAAAAATGTACAGTCTGCGTATAAACCATAGTAAGACTATAAGGAAAGCAAAAGCAGTAAAGACTAATATAAGCCAGAGGCATATCAATTTCGAAGACTACGTCGAATGTTTGAATAACAAGCGAATATTTACTGCTAATCAGAGCTCCATACGATCCCATAACCATAGCGTGTACATTGTCAGTCAAAAGAAGATTGCGTTGAGTCCTTATGATAATAAGCGACAGATTATGAGCGGAACGACGAATACTCTACCATGAGGACATTACTCCATTTCATCAGAGCAACTAGTGGCAACCGCAGGAAGTATCTAAGTCTAGTGTAAATAAATTATGTATTATGGTTTTAGTTTCATTTATTAAAGTAATTTGCATTATAGCTACATGTATAATTATAATTATAAATTTATTTTAAATTGTATTATAGTTGTTTTTTCAAGAAATTATAAAGCATCTTTGTTATTAATCCAAGAATTGTGTTGTGATGAAAATCCGAGCCATTTAATGTAACCTTTACTTCCACTCTTCTTTAAGATTTTTTCTACGAGATATAGGTTTGGGTGTTTAACTTTCAGCAGCTCTAATTCGAAAAACCTCCTGTGATTGGATTTCCTTGGTAATCTTGTTTTGAGCTTTAATAATTTTAAAAATCTTAGCTGTCAAAGTTGATGTATAGCCTTTCTCAAATATATGCTTGTATTTGCTGATGCGTACAAAATCTCCAACTTTATACTTTGCATGACCAACAATTTTTATGTGATTGTATACAGTTGAAAGCTGTTGTTTCTCATATCACGTGGTCTCGTTTTTGTAGTTCGATGTATTTCTGATTTGCATTCAGTAAGCAGTTTCTTTACCATACCAATCCACTGATAAGTTCCATTAAAGCTGAATTCCTTCCACACCATATCCTTCAGAGTTCAGTTAAATCGTTCCACTATTGATGCTTTGAGGAAACTGTGCTTAGAGTAATGATTAATTGCATACTTCATTATTCCTTTCCATCATCAGTCTGCAGGTTTTTAGGTAATCGTCCCCCACTTAATATAGATTGCATGGCATCTCTTACTTCTACACCAGTTTTTCTTTTAATTGGAATTGCCCCTGTATATTTGGAGAAGGTATCAATTACTATCAGTAGATAGCGGTAAGACTTGTTCACATAATTGTAGGGATCCATTTCAACCAAGTCTGCCTGCCACAAGTCATCTAGTCTTTTGATAATCACACGACGTCGTTTAAAATTTTTTCTCGCTGGTTTATGCAGCTCATATACCACTTGTCTCTTACTCATCGTAATTATAAATGAAACAGGTTTCTCAAGAGTTTTTACTCATTTACATCATCTTTTGGTGCCAAGTCTTTCTTATTTATTACTGAAGTAAACAAATAGTTTTCAATCTTCGTGATTTCATCATTGATATATAGCGGTATATTTGTCACATCTATATTAATAGTTTTTTTTTTAATTTCTTCAACACTTATTTGAATTTTCTTGTCAACATAGTTTTTGGTAGTAGCATCATCATTTTCAAAGGGTTCACCAAGTCGTTTTATACACTTTGAGTTTAGATGGTAGTCTCCGTTTATCGTTAAATTAAATCAAATACCCCGCTCTCCTTGTTCACCAGTTGGACCCTGAGCTCCTAGTTTACCAGCTGGTCCTTGAAGTCCTTGTTCACTGGTTGGTCCCTGAGCTCCTGTTGGCCTCAGTTCACCTGGATTTCCAGCATCGTTTCCTCGCTTAGAGAAACGTCCAAACTTGTCAACGCTCATCTGTAGATTGTGTAGCAGTATGGTAATGGCGTAGTATTTAAACTATAATATTTGCTTCTCGCAAATCCTCCAGGATAGATACAATTTCATTGTTGTGACTGTTGTTTCCAGCCTGCTTTGATGCCATTAGAAGGCGCAGGCTATCCACTAATTCATTTGGATCATCCCAGTAAATGTGAGCAATGTTTTCCTTAGGCAGACACATTAGTCCCATGCCTTTATGCTGTATAAGTTTACTGATTATAGCTTTATACTTATCCGCTCTAGTACCTTTTATTTTTCCGTCTTCAGCATAGTCACGTTTATATGCATTGGTATCTCTCAAAATAGATCCATAATTAGTTAAAACCTCTTTAGTATATAGACATTTTACAGGATCTTTCATTAATAGCTGCTCACATAACCCCAAAATTGTTTTATAGTTCTTCCCCTTGATAACAATATTTCCTACATCATCAACATCTAACGTAGAATTACCGATTCACAAAGCGTTATCATCATAGTAAACTCCATAGGTTGGATCAATTTTAGGGCTATTATTAGTGAATAGCTTTAAATAGTTTGAAACTATGTATCCAGACGTATCGGGGGAGGTGACAGGTGACCTTCCTATCAATGTTTTTGAATGTTTGGGTGTTGCGAATTCTTCTTCAGATGTTAGGGAATAATCTCCATAATTTATAGGTGTGCTACTAGCCTCCATTTTCAAATATTTTCGTTTTGGAGGGGAAAAGGTTCAAAACTTCGTTGCCTTCTTCTTCTGTTGGCTCCAATTTCAGTTGTGGCTCGTTTTTGACTCTAATAACACACTCTTTTCAGGGGTTGGTGATTGGCTTAATGCTTTCTTCCAGTTGAGCTTTTGCTTCAATCCTTTCCGTCTTTACAGCTTCAAATTTCCTTCGCACTGTATTCCTTGTCTTGATGATTTCTTTTAATAGATTTTCATTCATCTTCGATATTAACTGAATAACGGCTTTTCAAACAGCTCTGATAATAGCTTAACAGTTTGTCAAACAGCTCTGATAAGAGCTTAACAGTTTTTAAATAGGTCTGATAATAGGTAAACAGCTTTCCAAAGAGCTCTGATAACAGCTTAATAGCTTTTGATATAGCTGTGATAACAGCGTAACAGTCTTTCAAACAGCTCTGATAACAGCTTAGCATCTTTTAAAACGGATATGGTAACAGCTTAACAGGTCCGGTAATAGGTGAACAGCTTTTCAAACAGGTCTGATAACGGGTGAATAGCTTTAATCTACTCAGCAGGTCCACAGGATTCGGTGTCTTTCAGATGAGCTACAACTTCGACTTATGAAGATTTCGAATGTTTCATCCTTTTATAGTACAATGAAGGTATCAAATCCTTTACGGTAGCGCCATTTGTTTAATCAGCTATTCTTATCTATCATCATGAAACCATATTCATCCTTCCAACACTCAGCACAGGCTCTTCGAAATTTATCAAACTTCATGTTTTATGATCATTATAGATATGTTTCAAATTCAAGCCATCATGCTTGAATAAGATGATTAAATTGGCATTGTCACGTATTATATATGCGTGTATGATTGACAGAGATAGAAGCTGTCTATATTCGTGACGACCCATGCAAAAATAGGATCGCACATTATCTTGCTTTTCACGTCCTACCAAAAATGTGAGTCATGTCTAGCGAGTAGGACGTGTTTTATTATTCTCTCTTGTGGAATTTTGTTTTTGATTGCTACATCTTAAATTTCTTTGTTATCTCTACATAATGGCTACTAATATCAGCAGCGGTACGAGTAAGCAATCTAAACAACATGTTAGAGCGAGAGATGGATCCAACTCGGACAGTGTATCCCCTGCAATTACACGCCGCACAACCAACACTAACAAGTGTATTGATAAGGCCGTTCTCTCGGGAAATGCAGCTGCTGGTGGCCTAATGTTGGCTGAGTCCCAGCTTCTTGTGAACTTTGAATGCTTACTGGCCCAGCTTGAAGCGAAAATTTCTAAAAAAATTGATGATGCGATAATGAATTTTGATGTACGTCTAACTGCCTGTGAAACCTATGGTGCATGACGTACAGGTGGCTTGTAATGAGATTACCACTGATCTTAATGCTAAACTTGCGAGTCTACAGTCAGGGCATGGTTCTATCATCGATGAGATTGAGGATCAACGCCGCTCTTCACAGGCATCTGACATAATTATCCGCGGAGTCCCCGTCTTGGACAAGGAAATCCCTCTTAATATCGTAAAAAATATTGCCGGTATTGTGAAACACCAGTGCTCACCTTTTGTTGACGCTTTTCGTCTTAATGCCAAGTTGCGGGATGCTCCTATTGTAAGAACATTTTCATGTCCAGTAGAACGTAAGTCATTCTTCGCTTCCTTAAAACGTCATGGCAGGCTAAAGCTGAATCAGTTGAAAGGTTTTTCAACGGAAGCCGTCATTTATTTCAATGAAAGCCTAATTCTTCTAACTTCGAAGTTATTTTGGGATGCACAGGCGCTTCGTACATCTGGTAAACTTCATACTGTGGTCACCTTGAATGGATTTGTTTGTGTTAGATGGGGTAAGGATGACAAGCTATGTAGGATCACCACCGCCGAACAACTGAAAACAAGCATTTCTGTGCAGTAATCTACTTTTGGGAGTTTTTTCTATGAAGTGTTTATATTTGCCTTGCTTTTAATTATATTAAATATTAGCTTTAGTTTTCTTGTTTTCTAGTTTTCCTGGCCTTTTGTTCCTTGTTTTTCTTTTCCTTTTTTTTTTTGTTTTTTATCTTTCATTAAGATTAAGATGATGCTAGTGAATTTTGAATCTTGCTTGTAAAGTCTTGCAAAGTCTCTCAATTTCTTGTATTAGATTGTAATTTCTTGTGCTTGCTTTTGATCGTTGGCAGAAGTATGCTGATGAATGAGTTCGGCTAATACTTTTTGTGAATTGGACAGAGTGAGATCACTAATTAATATTTGTTGTAAGCGCTTTCCGGGAATGCATATAGCCACGATTAATGCTAGAAGTCTTTGTAATAAGATGGATGAGTCCGGCAAATCTTTGGAGGCTCTGATTTGCATGCTATTATTGTTAGTGAGGCTTGGCTGCAGCAGCATATTCCTTCTACGTTCGTTTCCATATCTGGTTTCAATATTCTACGTAATGACCGCAAGGGCCAGAGGGGTGGTGGTGTTACCATTTATTTGAAAGATTCTTTTAAATCTAAAATTATGGAATTTTCGTCGAGTGATGCTATCGAGTATTTTTATGTGTGGAGGTTGAGGTGGGTCTGGAGAGGTGTGTATTATGTGCTGTATATCGTCCTCCTGGTAATTTTGTTGATGAATCTGTAGAAGAATTTTCTATTTCCATTTCACGTATTGGGCATCGCTATAGCAATGTTATTATTGGAAGCGACTTCAATGTAAATTTGCTTCACAGTAATCTTCCCACTGAAAGTTTTCGATGTGTAATTCAAGGTCTTCGCCTCAATGTGGTGAATTCTCTTCCCACGTACTTTTGTTGTACTAATCCTTCACTACTAGACCTCTTTATGACAACGGATAAAGATAAAGTATTATTCCATAATCAGATTAGCCCTCCAAGCATAACTGATCATGATATGCTATTCATGACTTATAATGCTTCGTTTGATAACTCTAATCAGTTGAAGCAATTTTACTATCGAGATTTCAAGCACATCGACCTGTTTAGCTTGACTAATGAATGCCTGCCCCTTACATGGACTGATATCTATGTCTGTCCTTCTGTTCAAGGTAAGGTTGACATATTGAATGAGCCAATCACCTGTTTGTATAATAAATATGTTCCCCTTACATTTAAGCGTATTAGTACTAGTAGCTCTCCCTGGCTTAGTCACACAATTCGTGCTCTAATAGTAGAAAGAGAATTCTTATATCGTCGATGGAGGCGACTTAGAACTGAATATGCTCGATCTCTATTCAAATGCGCTCGGAACAAGGTAACTTCTGAGATTCGGTTATCAAAGCGTCTATATTATAGCTACAAATTTGACCCTAACCTGCCCCCCAGAGTTTTATGGAGTAATCTGAGGAAAGCTGGTATTTGCCTTGGTTTGACTCCTCAAAGATCATTTGAACCAGAGGCCTTTAACAAGCACTATACCACATGTTCTGGTACCGCTGTTACTTTCTCACAGCCGGCGTGTAGTGAGACGTCTACTTTGCGCGAGCAAGACATAAATTGTTTGTCTTTCCGGGGCGTCGGGCATGATAAGCTTTACAAAGCTATGTCTTGTGTAAAGTCCTGTGCTGTCGGTTTTGATGAACTCAATCCCCGCTTTGTAAAGCTTTGTTTCCGTACATATCCACATATACATTGCATATTATGAATACTTGTTTGTCTTCTTCCTGTTTCCCTGAATTTCGAAAGTTGCTAGGGTCATACCTGTACCTAAGAAAACTTCCCCTGTCAGCTTGTCTGACTTTAGACCTATTAGCATTCTTGGCTTCTTAGAGAAGGTCTTGGAAAAACTTATTTGTTACCAAATTCAGGAGTTCTTAGATCAAAATAATCTGCTCATGAGATATCAATTTGGTTTGCGTGCAATGCACAGTTGTGAGACTGCCTTGCTAAAGGTATCTAATGATCTCTGTTTGGCTCTTGATGCTGGCGAAATTGGCGTGCTTGTCTTATTGGATTTTTTTGATAGTATTGTGTTCTCTACACTACTCCGTAAATTGTATGTTAACTATTGCTTTTCTTCTTCTGCGGTTAAGTTAATAAGCAGTTTCCTCACAAACCGTTTTCAACAAGTAAACGTTAATGCTATTCTCTCCGCCTTCTTGCCTTTGTCTCAGGGTGTCCCGCAAGGATCTGTATTAGGACCTCTCCTTTTTAGTCTATACATTAATGATATCGGTGATATCGTACATAATGTACAGTCACATCTCTATGCCGATGATGATCAATTGTACTTGAGTAAACCTCTTGGGTTGATTGAGGATTGTATTTGCAGAATCAATGAAGATCTTGCTGCAATTCACAAATGGTCAATTGATAATAGGCTTTCTCTCAATCCTAATAAATAACAGTGTTTGGTGTTGTGCAGCTCACCTCCTGATTTCGATGATATACCCTCAGTTATCGTCAATAACGTCACGTTACCTTTTGTTAACGCGGTGGCCAATCTGGGAGTGAAGTTCAACAGTCGCCTGAAATGTTGTGATCTTATTAAGAGTATGTTGGGTAAAATTTATGGTGGCTTGCGAAGACTGTGGCTATTTGCTAATATCTTACCAACAAATTCACGTTTGAGATTGGTTAAGACGCTTTTGTTGCCTCATTTTACTTTCGGCAGTCTAATTTACCCAAAGCTTGACTCCCTGTGCAAACGTAAGATGGAAGTTGCTTTTAAAGATTGTTTACGATTCATTTTTAACCTACGAAGACCTGCCCACATTACTCCTGTCAGGTACTCATTACTGGGATGCTCAATTTAGACTTATTTAAAACGCAACTCATTAATCATCCTATTCAATTTAATGTAGACTAGGAAGCCCATGTATCTTTATGAAAAAATAGAATTTCGACATTCTAGAAGAGGAAAGAGCTTACGTATACCGCGTTTTAGTACATTGACTTATGAAGGATCTTACTTTGTCCAAATTGTTCGTCTATGGAATTCCCTTCCTCACAATACTCACAGTGTGAGGATTTTGTCAGCGAATTCAAGAAATATTTAGATGATTGTATACTTTGAGTACTATGGGATGTTGGGTATGACTGTGCAAGATTTTCTTATTTACATATTTCTTATTTCTTTTATAATTTTTGTTATTAATCATGTTTTTATTTAGTTTTAATTTTCTTTTGCCTCCTATATATATGTTGATTGTAGGCACTTTCTAAAAAGTATGTTTTTTTTTTAATCTAATTTTTTCTTTTCTTTTTGATTTCCGAGTAGCTTGACTAGTTTGTATAAAGTACTAATTAAGATTTGCATCTTGTGTACTTAATTTGTTTACTAAATGAATTTGCATTTGAATTAATCGAAAATATACACTGAATATGATTTGGCTTCCTCCGTCGTAGTTCTTTGAGAATGTATAATACCCCAATGCTGATATGGGAGTCGTCACTCGCTTCAAGTATTCATACTTGGTTGATGTAAATATTTGGAATATATGTAAATATTTTCATATCTCAGACCATCGGGATGTTCCAGCAAACTTATCATAACACTAGTTTTTCCACAATTGAATGGTCTAACAATGATGCCCTTTAGGAAATAGAGGGCCATGTTTTTTTTCACTTTCATAACAACTACATCAGCATTTCGAACAGAAAAAGCATCTTGTTGTTTAATGAACCGCATATTGAAGACTAATGGGATTCCTATAAATACACCTGTTTAAATTACATTTCAACAGTATTATCGGAGCCTTATAAGATGTCGGATCACAAATCGAAACGCTCCAGTAAATGTAAAGCTTTGAAAGGGGGCAGAAGACTATTAAATTCAATCATCAACAAATTACCTGTAGAATTACATCTACTGGGATACCAGTACTGTGGACCAGGAACAAAGTTTCAACAAAGATTGGCGAGAGGAGATCCAGGTATTAATCCACTGGACGCAGCCTGCAAGGAACATGATATAGCATACTCGCGACATAAAGATACAAGTGATTGATATATAGCTGATAAAATATTAGCTGAAAAAGCCTGGCAGCATGGAAAATCTACGGATGCAAATTTGAGTGAACGTGTCAACGCCTGGTTTATAACAAACGCAATGAAGGCTAAAATTAAGCTAGGTATGGGTCTTAAAGCTAAAAATAAATGGCAACCCACATTTCGAGAAGCAGTACGAAATGCACGTAAGATTTTAAAAGTAAAAAACCAAAAGACTTGATGGAAGCTACACAAATAGCTCTTAGTGAAGCTAAAAATATTATGAAAAGAAAGAAGAAATCTATTAAAAATCCACGAGTAATACCTGTACCAAAGTTTGATGGGGCTCTTCCGTTCCTCATCCTGTTGTTTGCTGGCCTTTCAGCACTGGGAGCACTATCGGGAGGTGCAGCAGGCATAGCTAAAGCATTAAATGATACCAGTGTAACAAATGCAAAATTGGAAGAAAGTAAACGTCATAACCAAGCAATGGAAGCTATAGCGGCTGGTAAAGGTGGAAACGGGCTGTTTCTGAAGCCGTACAGAAAAGAACTTGGACTCTATCTACAATCTTAACCAAAGAAGTATTCCATACACACACTTGCCACCCTTCAGAGGATTCTGTATGCGTGATAATCTACCTAAAAAACCATGGAGGCAAGAAAGCGGTATTGTTGACTTGGATGTATCAACAGGAGCACGTACACACTGGGTAGCGTACTACAAGAAAGGTGATAACATCGAATACTTTGATAGCTTTGGCAATCTCCAACCACCAAGGGAGCTCATAAACTACTTGGGTAGTAATATTACGTACAACTACAGTTCTTATATATCTATCTATCTATCTTCAACACAGGTCTGATGGTTTCAAGAGTGCTGCTAATTAATTAATCAAATAATAAGTTTTGTTCTTTTTTCTAAATTTAGTTTTGGTTATGATTTCATTATTATTTTAATCAACATATAAAATTAACTCTATTAATAACTACTTGAACATTGTTTTCTGTAACATTATATTTTCGAGTGCTTACAAAAGATTGTAAATCTTGTGTACCAATCCAGCTAATAAATTAAATTGAATTGAATTATCAGAACTATGATACAGTAATTTGCGGTCACTTATGTTTAGAGTTTTTATATAATTGTTATAGCCATTAATCATTATCTATAAATATATGTATCTATATTGAAATTGTGACAGTTAATTATCAACCACCATGTCATTAACACTTACTCTCCCGGGAAATTCATCTCTACTCACTGCTGAGTACTTTCCTCCGCTGGAGCTAGCAGCGGATTATGTTTGTGGATTAATTGATTTTCAAACACACAACTCTATACCAAATATTGATGTGAGCAATAATCTGGTTCATGTTGGGAATGAGGTAGTTGAGATACCTGTTGGATCCTATAAGATTGATGATATAGCAAAATATGTGCAAGGATACTTGGATAAAGAATGGAGAAGAATAAAGGTTACAATAAAGGCTAACAATAATATATTGAAGAGTGAAGTTAAGGGAACTGAAGAAATACATTTTGAAAAAACTTAGATTCAGTAAAAGGAACTTATAGGGCATACATCACAGTTGCCAGTCAACATCATTAAAGTAAATACTATACGCATCGAATATAATATTATATCAGGTTCATTCTTTAACAATACGCAAGTACACACTCTCCACGAGTTTTCCCCGAAAGTTGGGACTGGGTATAAAATGATGGAGGTATCCAAAAATGTAATCTATTTTCCTGTGAACACCAAACGTATAAGTTCTCTAACATTGAAGCTCTTTGACCAAGATGGTGACTTAATTAACTTCAGAGGAGAGACTATAACCATCAAGTTACATTTGAAGCCACAGCATGTTGATATACAATAATGGTAAATACGAGCTCGGAGAAGACAAGATCAATAGCCAGCGGATAACCTTGAAACGGTCAAGATCTACATTAACACCTGCAAATATAGCATATTTACAATCGATAGGCTTAACGCTGAAACAATGAATAAAGGAATACTAGATATTGCACCAGACGCTCGCTTTGAAAACAGTGTTACTAAATTTGAACATCACTCCTATTCACCATTTTTAACATAATTTTAAAAACAGTGATGAAATCCGTATCTCTGTAGAACATCTGGATTTGAATCTTCTACCCAGCAGGAGTTTTCTTTATATTAAAGGGTCGCTAACAAAGCTGGATGGAACCGTTTCAGCAACCGCAAAACTAGCTAACAACGCTCGACCCTTTCTTTTTGACGAAAAACGCTATGAATTAAAATGCAGTGGAAATCGACCGTACAAGAAATCTTGGGATTACAACAACATTAAAAAACTATGTATCGCTTAATGCAAATCTAAGTAGGATACTACTCAACGGCAGCTGGTCACTAGATTCATTCGTTATACCAGCAATGGGCTGTTCAACTATTGTGTACCTCTGAAATATTTATTTGGATTCGCTGAAGATTACAAGAAAATTCCTATAAATTCCAAATATGAACCCATATTGATCCGGAGCAGGACAGACGATAATGCCATTATGTCACCTACAGATGAGGTGAAAATTAAAATTACCATGATGAAAAGCTGCAACAATTTAAAATTATCGGGAGAGGTCACCCGATACAAATACCATCCCGCAGCTGTGACATATATGAGTATCCAGTACTACTGGAATCCACACATCAAACCTGGTCAGTTAAGACTTCCATTCACCTGGAGAAACTCGATTTATCATCTTAGCATTACAAACGAATCGGTGGAACGATAAAACCATGGATGCAAGCAAGTTTGATCATCGATGTTACAGTTCATTTGAACTGAGAATGATATCCCTAGGATGATTTGAATAGATACACATTGCTGTATGACATATATATAAAGTTTACACAATGATACTATGACCATCAGTATCAGCCGTTCCTCACATGGGGGGAGTTCAAAACCGATGTTCCGATCGTTGTCATTGATTGCTCACATCAAAATGAAACAATAAAAACTGGATCTGTTGATATAAGGCTAGAATTCAAAACATCTGAAAATATACCGGCTAATACAACAGCATATTGCCTGCTTCTACACGTTCAAATAGTGGAATACAGTCCGCTGACAAGTGAAGTTAGATATTTAAACTAACAAGTTGGCTGTCATCGTAGTTATCCAAGGATTCAAAACAAACCTAAATGAATTTATCACTAAAGAACTGGCAATTTTAACCAATGAAAACCAGATGTAGCAGTTTACATTTCAGCAAGCGTTCAGATACAGAGATTTGACTTCATCAAAAAAGAGACAAGTAAAATATCTTCAACATAATTGTCATGGATTCCGCTGGGATGATGGCTACATACCGTATCACAAGCTGTACACTATAGTTGAACCACTGCTTCGAAACAAAACCATATATGTAAAAGGTGCTGAAAAAGTTCATTGGATGCAGAAGATAGTTGGAGAGGGTGAAATCATTATCAACGTCGAAGATGAATACAACTGTGAAAAACAAATAGAGATTAACACAAATGCGCCATCTTGCCAAGTTCATATAGGATAATGGGCTATAAGAAATAATTTTGTAATAAGAAATTTTATTGGAGATAAAAACAAATGTTTATAAAACATAAGACTTTTCAATAATAAATTGCTAAGAAGAAATCGAGCCAAAGTGTTGTGAAATTCGAATGATGCCGATATCTACAATTTCCCCGCTAAGAAAACTTGCAGCAGTTGAAAAGGCATGCTGGTAGTTCCGGCTAACTTTACTCAAGAAATGGTGAGCCCGTCGAGGATTTCTGATGAAAATTTCGTCCTCCCTCCCACCCACTGACATATAATAAGAATGGACGGAGCCATCTTATCTAATTCCTATAGTCAAAAATGGCACAAATTTTTGGTAAAATCTATTTGTCTCTGTCAAGCTCAAAATATACACTGAACTGTAACCAATTTTGGAAACAGTACGGCTGTATTAATTGGAATACATCGGAATTGACTTAAAAATTGAGACAAATATATTTCTTATATACGTCTATCTCTTACAAGCTCAAGCATATTTGACATCAAATCTGCAGGTGAACACATTTTTCAGTAACATTAAAAATGAAGTTTTGTATTAATCAAAACGAGTTTAACTTCCTAAACAATTTTCATTTAATGCAATACTATTTTAAAACATCTTTAGTGTTTCCAATCGACAAATAATAACTAATTATAAATCGGTGTGCAATTTTACAAAATAAAGTGTTTTTACAGCCTGCTCAATATTTGTGCCATTTTTGAAGCAGGAACGCTCAGTCCATTCTTATTATAAGTCAGTGCTCCCACCCCACACCACCTAGAATCCATATAACTTGAATTATTAATACGCTAATATCTCGAAAACCAACGCCCGTAGAGGATTTCTGATCAACATTTTATTACCCCCCCCCCCCCCGCTATCCCACCAACCATCTAGAATCCATTAGCATGAACAAAAATTTCCTAGCGTTAACTTTAATTATTACTAATATTAGTTCAAAACCAGAGCCTACATTTAGGTGCATCACTTGAAAACAGCAAAACTGTAATAAAAAAGCCCACATTTGGGCGCACCACATATCTATCCAAGAAAACGGTACTACCGGAGCTTGCTGGTAGTACCGGCTAATGCCGCTAGGGCTCAGTCAAGAACAAATGACACATCCAAGACATAAGCCAGTGAAGATTCAATGGTGTATCCATACATAAGCCAGTCAAGACTTAATGGTGCATCCAAGACATAAACCAGTACAATCAAGACCCAATGGTACATCTAAGACATAAAACAATACAGTCAAGGTACAAACTCACATTTAGTATGGACTCAAAGCATCTAGCGACGGTGGAGCTATCTGTGGCGAAATCTTGGAAGCCAAAACCTGTACGAATATTCTTCGTACAAAATCTAAAAAGGGAACAGAAAATTGCATGAGAATTTGGTTAGTTTCTTCCAGAATGTTAGACCGTTAAGATGGATATTGACGAGTTCTTAAGAGAATATAATAAGATTTTACTCGATGAGCATAAGAAAAAAATTCAAGAATGCAATAACTTTTTAAAATTATATGAAAATATTGAAAAATTCGAGTCAACATTTGGTGAGCACTATATAAGCTGCCCTTGGTCAAGGGGTGATTCTACGGATGGACCAGATACTTGTGAGTGTTGTGGTGTTGCTAGATGACTAAAACAAGTTGTGAAGCTATACAAATTCTACTAAACATTAACAAAAAGTAATTGCGAGGCTTGCCTTAGTAAGTGCGATTTAATTTACCACTAGAAATTCTCATTTTGTATACTTGAAGAGCTTATAAAGGATCATGGAAACTTACACTGTAGGCAGATGTTGATTTCAATGACAGATTCATCAGACAGAGAAAATGTTGATTACATACAGCTCTGTACCATAAGATTATAAGAATTAATACTTTTTAATCTTTACTAAATGATTTTTTATATGTGGCCTTCTTTTCATTCAATTTCCCTTACAAGCCCGGAACTCCCGAAAAATATTTGACCACTACAATGGGGGGTCGGGGGGGGGGGGGGGGTTGATGTTATTGGTGGTGGTGGTGGTGGGTGCTTGGTCTTCGATGGCACTTTAAACGGATATTTGGCGCGTGGCCTTGGTGGTTTAAATTTGACCCTGACTTCGGACGTCACCTTGACCTTTGAGACCAACCGGCAATGAGGTCAGATAACAGCTTAACAGCCTATCAAACAGGTCTGATAACAGGTAAACAGCTTTTCAAACAGGTCTGAGAAGAGGTAGAGAGCTTTTCAAACAGCTCTGATAACAGTCCAACAGCTTTTCAAACAGGTCTGATAACAGGTAAACAGGTTTTTTCTGCATACTCACAGTTCCCATTACAACGTTCACTATTCACTTCAGTAAGCATATCATACTACATTAGTATCACAACACAGCCTTCATTCATCAAAGCTTTTAAATTAACCCACCCTCAACTTAATGCTAAGAAAACAATGTGCTTCCCAATAGTATGAAGATAAAAATATCATATTCTTATCAGCTTCATGTGAAGAATTTTTCAGATATAGGAGTCAATCAAACCTCATAACAGCGTAACTGCTTGATTTATAAAAACTCTGCTACCTTCCTTATAAAGATGAAGTTAACACGTTCTTATCTAGCCACCGAGCCAACTTAAAGAAAAAATTTTCTGCTTGGAGGTTAAAAAGTTTAAACTTTAACATTTAAAGGTAAACAAATAACACTATCCTCTTCCACGCTCTTAACTAAAGCGTTCATATCCTACTAGATTCATATCCAACACAATTAATATATACGCAACTTACAGTACACACCCTCAACCTCCACCAGTGTCTTCACTATGGACTTGAAGAATTATCAATTTTTTTTTCCTTAATACAACACCATTCGGATGATTCTTTAGAGAGATAAATATGAAGCGGACCTGCTGATAACTTCCACTGCTCATCTAAAACAACATATCATACTACATTTATATCATAAAACCACCTTCTTTCATCAAAACTTTTAATTACACTCACGCTCAACGTAATGATTACAAAACATGTGCTCGATCTAATAGTATGAATATAAAATTATCATAGTTTTATCAGCTTCATGAGAATTATGATATCATGGTATATAATTCAGCTACCTTCCTATGATCAGCAGCTCTAGACAAAAAGAAAAAAAAACATAAATAAATTTGTTTATTTTATTCGAATGTATTTGTTTACGCAAGAAATTATATTAAATTTCAAGTTCATCATACCTGGTCACCGAAAATTTTACTAATTTATATTACTCATCTAAGTCGGCATATCATCCTATATTAATATGATAGCTGTGGTTGCTCAAACCACTTTCAGACTAGGCTAACAAGTTCCTCATGAAAGTTTTCGTGTGGCAACACTGGTTGTATAGAAGTAATGCTAGGATTTAGGTATTCGCACTGAAATAAAACTGGACCGATCTCTTGAATGCTTTAAACTTTATTAAAAACTAAAACTCGGTCAGCAGATGTAATGATCTCAAAATTTAACGGTTAGGAATTTATACAAAGCAAAGAGATAAGCAAATTTATACAATGTAAAGAGATAAGCAAAGTAGTAAATGAGTATGAATGACAATAAGCATGATGAGTATTAGAAAATTACAATGCCAATTTTATATGAACATTTCTAAATAAATTAAAAATTTGTTTAGGCGTCAGCGTAACCGCCCGCTTCGTACCATTGACGAAATGTAATATTATAACCGCCCGCCGTGACTACTCCGGTTCCTCTTCTTCGTTTATCGGAATTACTCACTGCATCTGTATCCTTGCATTTAATGGACGCACGAATCCGTCTGCGCCGGGATGAACCGCCACTATTTTACCGAGAGCCCATTGCGGTGGTGGTATACGATCTTCTCGGATGAGAACTATGGAATCGAGCCTTAGTTTGGAATAAGGTGCTTTCCATTTAGTTCGGACTTGGTAATCTGCGGACCATTTGCGCCAAAAATGCGTTCATGCATTCATTACACCATTTTCTACCTAGTGAGTAGATATATATTGATTGACTGCAAGAACGGTTCTAAAGGTGCCAATGGAGCGCAGCCGATTAAAAAATTTCCGGGAGTTATAGCCTCAGGATCCTTTGTATCGGAACTAATAGGACGAAGAGGCCTAGAATTCAGGCAGGCTTCAACTAAGGTTAATAAGGTATATAATTCCTCAAATGGAAGAGTTGAATTACCGATGACGCGCTTGAGGTGATGTTTAATGGCTTTGACGCCAACTTCCCACAATCCGCCAATGTTTGGTGCATTTGGAGGAATAAAATACCAGCTGGTCCTTTCAGAAGCTAAAATAGATGAAAGTTCTTCAGGCAATTGTCTTTTAAGTAGACTACTAGCTTGTTGAAATTCTGTTGCCGCACCAACAAAGTTCTTTGCATTTTCGCTGTAAATTTTCTCGCAAAATCCGCGCCTGGCGGTGAAGCGCTTATACGCCGCTATAAACGCTGGAGTACTTAGATCAGGGACCAGCTCAATGTGCACTGCCTTGACTACCATGTACACAAATATGGCAATGTATGCTTTGTGCGACGATTTTCCTCTTCCAGTCCGTGTTGAACTTGTACATGGCCAGCATAATCGAAACCGGTGTGTAGGAAGGGTCGTGCTGGTCTAACTCTATCTGAGAGGACGCCCTCTGATGAAAACAAATGACGCACTGACGCACATATCACCTTATTTTGTCTCAACGTGATAAAATCCAGAATCGCTGGCGAATATAGTTAAGCATGAGACTGACACCTCCATGTAGAGTGGCTTGATGAGCTCCGACACGTAAGGTTTTTGTTGAGACATCGATAAAGATGCGAGGAGCGGAAGTGAGCTGGTTGTTTTGATTTGCTTTCCTTTGGATAGTGGATGATACTCCTTAGGGAAGTTCCCTTGCTGACATTGAGGAATCTAGAATAAACGTGCTGTTTCTATTTTTGAAGTTGATAAATGCGTGAAGTTCCGTTTTACAGGTTCACATATAATGTTATCACGAAAACGCATGCAATGTGCAGTAATGCATAACAAACGAGGACGGCTAGAGTATTTACCAATGAATTCCCAAGTTGGATGATCATTCGCAGAAATGATGCTAGTAGATACTGACATTCACTCTTCTAAATCTGTTGTCTTCTCTAATGATGTCAAGTTTGCATTAGGCCACATAGTTGAAGGTAGTTTTAGCCATGCAGGACCCTGCCACCAAATATCATGCCTGGGCAATGCATTGGATTGAACTCCGCCGGAATCACAATCAGCTGGGTGGTGGGATCCAGGGACATGTCGCCAAAGAGCTGTTGGAACCAGTTCGTGAATGTGACTGCACCGATTGGCCACAAAAGTTTTCCACCCTGAAAGGTGAGACTTCAACCAGGTTACGAAGATTTGGGAATCAGTCCAGCAGTAGACAGGGATATACGCACATCGAATTGAAGATTGGAATGTGCTTATTAAGCGTGCCATTAAATGAGCTCCGGACAATTCTAACCTTAGAATTGAGAGTTTTTTAATAGGAGACAACTTAGTTTTGGAGCATATCAAGGAAATTTGAACGTTATCGAAATCATGGCTTTTAGAATGACATCCTATTCATCTAGGTAAAACTATTTCTTCCAGGTGAGATGTTTCTCGAGCCATAGTGATTGAAATTGAGACTTGGCTAATAAAGTTGTGGGTGACAAAAGACCGAGTGGGTCGTAAAGTTTAGCCACTTTGGTTTTGAACGGCTTCTAAGAGAATCGGATCGTTGGACGACCGTTTATGAAGTTGAAACCCACCAGAATTTAAGATGTCCGTAAGTTGTCGTTACAATTCAAGCGAAGTTTTTACGTCGTCAGCACCAGTAAGAATGTCGTCCACATAACAATCAGTAGTTAGGATCTTGGATCCTAAAGGGAAGCTTGACCGCTCGTCTTCAGCCAGCTGTAGCAAAGTACGAATTGCAAGGAATGGTGCTGCAGTAGTTGCATATGTTACAATACATAGCTGAAAGTCTGCAAGTTTTTATTTTCATCATGAGTCCTAATCTGACGAAACATCATCTTTATATCGGCAGTAAATACTATTGGATGTTTGCTCCAATGTAGGATAATTGAGCGGAGATCCTGTTGAAGTCCAGGTCCGGTTGCCAAACATTCGTTTCAATAACATCCTCTTCTCGAATTTCTTGAACCCTTGAATACGACTCTAAGCTTCGTGCTCACGTTATCTTCTCGCAGAATTCCGTGATGTGGTAGACAGAATTATATATTAGCATCAAGTTCAAATTGAGAAGAAGAAATATATTTCGTATGTTGAAGGCTGTGGTATTCTTGCAGGAATTTCACATATCTTGATTTTAAAGCTGGTTCGCGAAGAAAGCGTCTTTCCATTGCTAGTAAACAATTAACAGATGAAGCTCTGCAATATCCAAATTTCAAAGGCCATACACAAACTTGCTTGATTGGCAGTCGAACGATGTATCGTCCACTAGAATCTCGTGTCGTGGTTTGCCCATAATATTCCTCACAGGCCTTGTCTTCGTCGGAAAGAAGCGGGGTTGGTAATAAAAGCTGTTCTATCTCCCAAAATGTTTGGAATAATGCGATCCAACTCCAAGAATTCCGTATTAATGGAAATAGTATGTGTTGTTACGAGAACAGGTTCACTGTAACTAGAAGATTGTAGTGCTGCTGACAATACCCAACCAAGCGTCGCGTTTTGTGCCGTTGGCCTTCCTTTTCGGATTCCTTCTTGAAGAATAGCATGATAATTGTCAGCGCCGAGAATGAGATCTATTGAGGAATTATCTGAGAAGTCAGGGTCTGCTAGTTGTTCAGATAAGAGTAATGCGAATGCGTGAATTTCTGAGGAATTGCCATTTTTGTTAATTTTGTTAGAACTACTTCCTTGCTTTTAAGTTGAAATTCTGCTAGTATGCGAAATTGAATTTTCAGATGAACTAATGATCGAGCTACCGCAGCCTCGCAAGATCCTATTCCAGAAATGGGAATATTCACCCTTGTTTTGGAGAGTCATAAATAAGCGGCAACTGTAGATGATATGAAAGTTGCTTGAGAGTCTTGATCCAGCAGAGCTCTGACAACAAGACTTCTCCCTTCAGAACATTTCAAAACAACTTTAGCTGTTGCCAGTAGTACTGTGTTGAAGATGCTAATAGAAAAGGCAGTAAGCGTATTTTGGGACTCCGGGATAGTAGTTAACGTACGATTGGTGGGTGTGGCCGTAGTATCAGAAGATGTGCCGTGATTCAAGTGAAGCATTGAATGATGCATTTGTTGACAATGCTTGCAGCGATTCTTTGACGGGCAATTAGACGCCGTGTGTTGAGTTCGGCAATTAAAGCATAGCTGCTCCCTCATAATGAAATCCCTCCTCCGTGCAACAGTTTTTTGTCTGAAGGAAGGACAGAAAAGAAGAAGATGAGTTCCTGAGCAATCTGCACATCGACGGGGATTGGAAGAGTGATGAGCTTTGACATTGACACCTGGTGTCTTAAATTTTTGAGAAGAACTAGACGTTCCCAAATGATAGAATCCTCCCAGTGTTTACGTGTGTTAGTGTCGAGCTTGTAAGTAGTTATAAAGATAAGCCAATCATCCCATTGCGTAACAGGGCGATTTAAACACTCGAATGGGCTAACGGCTTCTGTAGTACCATGAAATAGTCTCTTCAGCTCTTCAGCTGATTCAAATTTCATAGCAGGTAAAGAAGTTAGCTTTTGAAGGTGTGAATAAAATAAATTCTATTGTTTTGGTATCTATCACTAAGAATTTTCAATGCGGATTCGTAATTAGCATCTGAGATGGCTAAGTTGTGCAGCAGCTGTTCAGCCTGGTCATAAAGACTAGTTGTTAAATAATAAAGCTTCTGCGAACCCGTTAAATGAGTGCGCGAATCAATTAAGCTTTTACACAAATCTTAGAACACTGCCATTCTGTAAGCTCACCACAGCTCACATTTAGGTTAATTTTTCGAAGAGAAGAAGTTATAGTACATGCAGCTGTTGTAGAATTATGTGACGTTTGAACCGTTACAGGGTGAAAGCTGCGAAGCATCTCTTTCAAAAGTCCCATATTTTCGCAATAAATTGACCCAATCTTCTCATACGGATCGCTTTGAAAATAATTATTGTCAAGATCAGATGCAACAGCCTTTTCCAATAGTTTTTCATGATTCGCCTGAAATTTGTTCCAATATTGTTCAAGCAAAGCAAAGTGAATATAGCTTTCACTACAGTTATCTTTACCAGTTTTATTTGTATTGGAAACCAAATTATTAATATTGTTACGTGCAATAGAAAGAGACAACTGGTGACATCTACTGGCAATGGAGAGTAAACAACTTCAGGTTCGGAGAATCGATGATAGAATCTTCGGGAAGGTTCAGGAATAGAATGAATAGAATAGTTAAGAAGATTCTGGAATAGAACACTCCAGAATAATCTGGAGAGCTTTTAGTAATAAACGTGCGAAAGTGTTGTAATTGGATTGCGATAATTGAAAGTACAGTATTAGCGATAATTAGAGTTATGTTTGATTAATTGAAGGTTTATGAATTTTATATGATTACAGCGACAATAAAGAACTGGTATATTAAATTTTTAAATATTGTGTTTTAAATAACGAACTAAAGGCCACGCCCACAACAACTGCAAAGATGATTAATTTTGTAAAATTTTGTTAAACTTTGAAAGTTCTGGAAAATAATTTATATTCAACTGTGAGTGAATTACTAAAGTAATGGGGCACAAAGTCGAGGAGCTTCGAAAACAGGATTTGAAAGTGGAGTTAGGGAACCGGTCATTACAAACGACAGGTGCAAAGAAAGTTCTAGTCGAGCGACTTAGACAAGCTTTGATAGAAGAAGGAGAGAGTCCTGAGACATTTGTTTTCGAAGAGAAGTTGGAAGAAACTAAAGCTGAAGAAGAGCCTGCTATGAAAATGGAACAGCTTTTGAGTACTTTAATGAGCAAAATGGAAGCCCGTTTTAATGAATAAAAGAATTCTCTCGAGGAACACAAGAAATCTATGGAAACCCGTCTGGACGAGTAAAAGGATGCTTTTGAGGAACGAAAGAACTCGCTCGATCAATCAATGAAAACCCGCATGGACGAGCAGAACAATGCTTTTGAGGAACAAAAGAATTCTGTGTAGAATTGTCTAGAAACTTGTTTAGAGGAACAGAAGAATTTTCTGAAACGTTCATTAGACGAACAAAATGTGAAAATTGAAGAAAACCAGCAGGAAGTGTTGGAAGTTCGACAACAAGAATCGGGAGTACAACAAAATGTCACGGAACAGCTTGATAACTTTAAAGCAGATCTGGAAAGAATAAAGAATCGTAAGCCTCCAAATGTAGCAACTGAAATATCCGGTGCAGGTAGAATGAAGCCTCCAATATTTGATGGACAAAATTCGTGGCATATCTTCAAGAATCAATTTGAGGCAGAGGTAAATGGATGGAATAATGAAGACAAAGCTATATCTCTGGTATTAACACTTCGATGTCCTGCATCAGAATGGAGATGAACACATGCAGGAAGTATATCGCCTACAGTTACGCAACAAGATACAAAAACATTTCGAATCAATAGAACAACTGCAGGCAGATGTAGAAAGATTAGCTCATCTCTCATACTCCAGCTTGTATACGGATTTTCTCAATGAAGTGGCGACGGAGGCATTTGTGAACGCTAATGCAAATCAAAACTTACAACAAGCATTAAGGCTAGCAGGAAAGAAATCAACAGCAGAAGCACTAGCCTATGCATTAGCGTATGAATCCGCCAGACAAGCTTCACGGAGTGCAGTACGAGTAAGAGAAATTTCAGTGGAAGAATGTACTTGTAACAGAGTGCAATCATCACAGAGCTCGCCTTCACGTGGCCGAGTGGAATTCCCAGAAGAAGAGGGGAAAGAAGAATGCCAAAAATATCGAGCCAGGGAACAAGCTATTCGTGGAGAGAGTAGATATCAAGCAGCGACTAGTCGCACCACCTCTCCTGTTGAGCAAGCGGAAAACTAGTAAAAACCAACTTTGTGGGGCAGAAGTGGGCTGGTGGAATCGACAGCCCCGAAGTCATCATTCAAGTAGGCTAGTTACAGAGAAATAATAGCAGTCTTGTTATATATGGAAGTGTAGGAAAAAATGACTGCGCAGTCACTATCGATACTGTAGCTTCGAGATCAATTATTGGAGTAGATCTTGTTACGAACAAATGGCTTCAAACACCACCAAATATCTACTAAGAACAGCAACTGGAGCAGCACCACGAGTGTTTGGAGAAATAACTTTAGATGTTCAACTAGGCGAATTACTATTTCCTCACACTTTCCTGGTTTCAGACATAATGGATGAATGCATTCCTGGAATAGACTTCATGACTACATACAAAATAAATCTGGATGTCGGAGAGCGGATTCTCAAATATGGGAATATAGAAATTCCTATGAGACCAGGAGTAGGAGCAGATTATCCTGCGAAAGTAAGGACGATGGTCTGTGAAAATATTACTCTTTCGCCATGCTCCGAGACACTAATATGGACAAAGCTTACTGATGACATCGGGACCTGCCGATTCTATCTGGTGGAGCCTAACCCCACAAAAGTTACATCGAGCATCGTTGTTGGTAAGACTTTAGTGAAGGCAGAAGGTGCAACATTAATAACAGTCAGAGTGCTCAAAACATCCGAAAATGAGGTAAAACTAAGAGAGGGTGCTATAATTGGAAATTGTGAACCCGTTTACCAAATCGTCAATTTGGATAATGGTAGTAATGTCAGGGAGACAAAACCTAGAATTAACTCAACAGGTTCAGAAACTTGTTTCGTCCAGTGCCTTAAGTGAACAACAACACAACGATGCCAAAGAGGTGATCGATGAATTTTCGGAATTATTTGCAATGAATGATGATGACTATGGAAAAACAAATCTTGTCCAGCATCGGATCTATACAGGAGATTCCATGTCCATTCGACAGACACCAGGAAGGTTGCCAATAGCCAAACAACCAGAAGTTGCAGATATGATAAACTCCATGAAAAAAACAAGGCATAATAAGAGCCCTTGGACATCGCTGGTTATTCTGGTTAGGAAAAAGGATGGTAGCACCCGATTCTGTGTAGACTACCGCCAAATAAATAACGTGACGATAAAAGATAGCTATCCATTACCGAGGATTGATGGCACGTTGTATACCTTTCGGGAGCACAATGGTTTTCCACGGTGGATTTGAAGAGTGGTTACTGGCAAGTGGAAATACATCCCGAGGACCGAGAGAAAACTGCCTTTTTAGTTGGCAGTGGCTTATGGCAATTCAAAGTAATGCCATTTGGATTATGTAATGCTCCAGCCACATTCGAACGACTAATAGAATGTGTTCTACGTGGTTTAACCTGGAAAACTTGTCTTGTCTACTTGGATGACATAATAGTAATCGGAAGGACATTAAAGCAACATAAAAACAACTTACGGGACGTACTTCAAAGACTCAAAGATACAAAATTGAAGCTCAGTGCGAGTAAATGTGCTCTATTCAAATATGAAGTTAAATATTTAGGGCACATAGTTTCATCACAGGGAGTAAGAACCGATCCAGAGAAGATAGAAGCCTACTACAGGCGATTCTGAAGCCTACATCAACTTACAGAAAATGGAAGGCCGTTCATATGGTTGGATAAATGCAACGAATGTTTTGAAAATTTGAAGCAACAGCTCTGTGAAGCTCCTGTACTTCACTATCCAAAGCTGGGAAAACCATTTATATTAGAGACGGATGCCAGCAATGAAGGTATTGGTGTAGTGCTTTCGCAGGAGGAGAATGGTCAAGAAGTTCCAGTAGATTACTATAGCAAAGCACTTTCAAAGTCAGAGAAAAATTATTGTGCTACAAGTAAAGAGCTACTTGCCATTGTAAGTTCAACAAAACATTTTCATAAATATCTCTACGGGTAGAAATTCATCCTTCGCACCGACCATGCAGCACTTTCACGACGTTCATGCAAACTTGAATGCAAACATTGCACCCGGGTGGAAGAAAAAGAAACAACAGCAACTATACAGTTGGTAACCGTGGAACCATCTACTGGTTGGGACAACGAGGACCTGAGAACAGTACAACGAGAAGATCCGGACATATCACCTATTGTCGCTTGGAAAGAAGACATGGAAAGACCAGACTGGAAGGATATTTCTGAACGGAGCGAGAATCTGCAAAGTTACTGGGCTCAATGGAACTCTGTTCATGTTGAATACGGTATATTAAAATGCAAAAGGGAAGCATCTAACGGCGAATCTTTCCGAATGCAGATAGTCGTGCCTAGCATCAAACGTCAAAGATGTTTTAGAAGAAATGCACGGTGGAACCTCAGGAGGACATTTGGAGGTGAACAAAACAATTTCGAAAATAAGAGAAAGGTTTTATTGGTAACATGTGTGAGAAGATGTGGAGGAGTGGTGCCGCAGATGTACTGTCTGTGCTGCTTGCAAAGGGCCGCAACACAGGAACAGAGGAGAAATGCATAAGTATAATGTCGGAGCCCATTTGAAAGGATAGCTGTAGACATCGCTGGACCTTTTCCAGAAACGGATGGAACCGTTACATATTAGTTGTCATTGATCATTTCAGTAAATGGCCTGAAGCGTATGCACTCCCTAATCAAGAGGCAACCACAGTTGCGGAACAGATAATAACGAATTGGGTCAGTAGGTTTGGTGTGCCTCACGAACTTCATTTGGACCATGGGCGGAACTTCGATCCGCGGACTTTCCAGTAGATATGTAAAATGTTGGGAATTAGAAAAACCAGAACAACTCTTCTACACACACACTCTGATGGTATGGTAGAGCGCTTCAACAGAACGTAGATCGAGCATGTAAAGAAAATAGTTTACTATCATCAACGCGATTGGGATCAACATATTCCTATATTCCTAATGGTTTATAGATCAGCCATTCATAACACTACAGGACAAACCCCAGCTAAGGTCATATTCGGCAGGGAGATGCGTTTATCTAGCAACCTCAAATGACTTCAAATTTGGTACCCCCAGAAGTGAACAAAAGTTGCCAGAAGACTACGTATCGGAGCTTAAACAACAATTAGCTGATGTGCACGAGGCCACGAGAACGAAATTAGCAGCAAATACTGATCGGATGAAGAGCCGATATGACTTACGTGCGAATTCAGCAGGATTCAATGAAGGTGATCTTATTTGGCTGTACAACCCGAACCGACGTAGGGTAGTTCTACAAATTCACAACAACACTGGGAACGACTGTATTCAGTAGTAAGTAACTTCAGGATCGGAGAATCGATGATATAATATTCAGGAAGGTTCAGGAATAGAATGAATAGAATAGTTAAGAAGATTCTGGAATAGAACATTCCAGAATAATCTGGAGAGCTTCCAGGGTATAAATATAACAGTTGTCACCGCCAAGAAAAGAGTCTTGGCTTAGACGTTGCAGTGTTAACAGGCGAAAGTGTTGTAATTGGATTGCGATAATTGAAAGTACAATATTAGCGATAATTAGAGTTGTGTTTGATTAATTGAAGGTTTATGAATTTTATATGATTAGAGCGAAAATAAAGAACTTGTATATTAAATTTTAAATATTGTGTTTTAAATAACGAACCAAAATCCACGCCCGCAACAACATATTTCATTAAAACAGTTTGAGTCTTAAGAAGAACTTCCATCGTAATAAATTGGAACAAACTTACTTGGTAATACGTTGAACCAATGGCTACCGCTATAACGAGAGCTCAGTAGCAGATGAATATGTGTATGTAATCCAATGCTTAATCCATATGCTTAAACATAAAAGTTCACAGATATTATCGCTTAACGCTTTATAAATAAATATTCTAAGCTTTCACTGTCACTATAGTAGCTAAGTATTGATAATTTTAATTAATTTTAGTCACATATTCGTTTTTTACGCACACCTGTTCTCCACGAGTCACTGATTAGTTCACGATCACACTCTGTGCTAAACGTTTATCATTTCTCGATTGATCACTTAGATACACATATCTAGTCTGAATTGAACTGGGTTTATGAAATTAAAAGTCGCTAAATTGAAATGCTTTCCCGTTTGTATAAAATTCCACAGCATTTCCCGGGTTTCGACCGCATAAAATGTATAGAAGTAATCCTAGGATTTAGGTATTCGCACTGAAATAAAACTCGACCGATCTCTTGAATGCTTTAAACTTTATTAAAAACTAAAACTAAGTCAGCAGATGTGAGGTACAATGATCTCAAAATTAGCGGTTAGGAATTTATACAAAGCAAATAGATAAGCAAATTTATACAATGTAGAGAGATAAGCAAAGTAAATGAGTATGAATGACAATAAGCATGATGAGCATGATGAATTACAATGCCAATATTATACTATATGAACATTTCTAAATAAATTAAAAATTTGTTTAGGCGTCAACACTGGTCATGCCATTACGCCTTATCACCAAAAATTTTATGAAAAGTCTTTCACTATACCCATCTAAGTCAACTTATCATACTATATTAGTATCACCCCACATTGATATCATAGGTGATCAAAGCTTTAAATATAACCTGAAAATAAAAAGCAATTTTTCATAAAACCTAAGACTTTCCACACACACACACACACACACACACACACACACACACACACACACACACACACACACACACAGACACACACACACACACAAGCAGCCGTGAGCTATTTTTAGATATCGAATATCATAGCATGATCCCTCTTGTTTATAAAACAATTGTAATCCACAACTTACGTTATAGTTGTTGTTGTTGTTTTTTGTTTTCTGCAAAAGAAATTTTCAATTATAACTTCCACTACTCATCTAAGACATCATATCCTACAGTTTAATGTCAGTTGTTGTTGTTTTCAGCTAAAGAAATTAGGAATCTTTCATAAATCGCTCAATTTGTTTACTTCACTGGGCTGATGTGCGGATTTGTTTACATTATTCGACTGCGAATTTGTTTGTGCAAAGAATCAAGTTTGAAACATTACACCTGAAGAGCAAAATCAGGCATTTACTAATTTCCATTACATATCTAAGTCAACATATCTACTTACATTCACCCTAACCAGCTTCGCTGATCGATTTTTAGATATATGATCACATGTTGCACTTGATTATAAGATATTAATATCATCAAATCTTTAATCCTCAACTTAGATTATAATTGTTGTTTTTTTTGTGTGTGTTTCAGTTACTAATATTAATTACACCTGAGAAGGTAAGATCGCTAATATTTGGAGGATTTCTGATGAAAATTTTACCCTCCCCCCCTAGTACTAATACTATTAACATGAACAAAAAATATCCTAGGGTTAACTTGAATTATTACTAATATTAATTATACCTGCAAAGATAAGATCACTAATATCTCGAAACCCATAGACCGTGGAGGATTTCGGATGAAAATTTTGTCCACCTCTAGAACTAAGAACCCCACTGACACCTTCTAGAACGTATTGGAATATTGTAGGGTTAACTTGAATTATTACTAATACTAATTACTTGTAGCCTCCAAGACCACATCAAACTTAGCCAGCAACCTCCACGTCAATTTAGAGCTACGATCTCCGATATGAAAACTAAGTTTACTCCAGAAACATCGCTTTAAAAGCTCTTTTTTATTTTTATTGTTTTCTCACGACGTTGAAAAAACGTACGTGAGAAAATGTAAAAAAGTTTTGATGCAAGCTATATGCGGCAATGCTAAACTGAAATCTGATATGCACTTGTGCGCCCGTCTTGAAATATTAATTTTAAGAGGGCGCGAATAATTGTGATAATTGTATGTATGTATGTACATACAATTAGATTGGAGGAAGTAAGTAATGTACGTATGTACACTGTACAGACGGAAAAAAGTAAGAAGACACTGTATGTAGGTAAGTGTGCATATCGTGTGAGTGGAATGTGTGTCTGATAACAAAATGCAATTTATGGTAAATTGCATTTTATTATAATATGGAAATTCATTTCTAAATTCATTTTAGATTTGACTGAGTTTTTCAAAAATGGAATAATTTTTCATTTTCAGGGTCATTTATGAGCTACATCAATATATTGTATAGGACAATATATTGATGGATTGACCTTATGGTTGTGATTTAGGGAATTGGTACCTGAGTCACAACATCCCTCCCCCCTGGGGAAAACAAAGTTTTATTCTTTACAGAAGAAAACTTTCTTTCTACAATAGTAATAAATTTTAATTGAGATTCTGGACAGTTATTTTATAGGTAAACTTATCTACATGCGTAGTTATGTATAATTGAAATTCACACCATATATTGCCTTGATTTTAATAAAATTAAAAAAAATGATTTTAGTATATTCAAAGTTAACAGAAATGCCTCCCCAATTACATTATGTTATTATTGTAGGCTCTAAGCTAGTATAAAAGTACACCAAAAATACTAGAATTTTAAGTATACAGTGTTCCATACTTTTTTTATTTCTTTCATTTGTTATTTATTTATATAATTATTAATTAGTTATTTTTTTTTTATTTATTTCTTTATTTGTATGTTCTTTCTTCTTATAATAGTAGCACTATTTATTTATAATATGTGCTTTTGTTTTTGTTTTTATACACATTTATAATTGTTTCCTCCTTTGTATTTAATACGTTGCTATTTCTATACGTATATATATATTTTTCATTTACATAATTTAGCGAAAGGAGAGAAAAAAAAAGAAAAAGAAAATATTAATACATATTCACCATTATTACTGTTACCCTCCTTTCTTTGACAGGGAAGGGTTACTGTTATCAGTTTTTCTGTTCGTGACCGTAAGTTAAACGTTTTCTGGCATTTCCTTTTTAGTATCATTATTATTATTATATATATATACATACCTCTTGTTTCTTTTTTTATATAAATTTTTTTTTTATAATTCTATACCTACTTTGCTTTCATGGTTTTATTTCAAGTACATTTAATTGCACACTCGTTAAATGATACAAGAAAAAATAAGAAATTTATTATTTTTTTTCGAGTGTTCTGAGATAATATGCCGTCCGAATTTGCCTTGCGGATATCTTGCGATTTGTTTTAGGAAAAATAGAGAGGAGGAGAAAAGAGGAAAAAATATAGCATAAATGCGTTAATAAGTTTGCTTTCATATGTGCCCTTTTCGTTTTCATGAGTTGCAACTTTATGCTTATGTTGAGTTTGCTTCTCGATTTTATTTATTGTTGCTTATCTCGACATTGCTGAGCTTTGTGACTTGGTATGTTCGCTTGTAGGTGTTGGGTGTGGGCGATGTTATTTAACTTGGTAGGTACCTAGTATGTGTCTATCATTTAACTCTTTTATATTGGGTTTTTTATTTATTTTTTGTTAGGTTCAGCGTTTCTGTGCTATATAGGTTCTGTGGCATATTGAAAACGTATCAGTCGCAGCTATGTTTTTTGAACAATTAATGTCTCGCTCAGAATATCGTGTGCCGACCCCATACGTGGTGTGGGTTACGGGCATATTTGTGGAACAAGTGTGTTCGGGTTGGCCGATACCATTCCGTGAACTGTCATCTGTGGTCCGACTATAACATGTATGTTTCCGTTGCTGGTAAGTTAACTTTTTTGTATGATATTTTCCTTTTTTTTTCGTTTCTGAATGGAGTAATAATAAAGGAAACCGTTTTTTTCAGGTTTATCTTCAGTGCTAACCGGATTATCTTATCTCCCCGCATTACCAATAACGGATCCTGGAAGGCAGATTCCGATTATGATGATGGAACATCATGCGGGAGGTCCATCTCGAGATGCCGATGAATACTGGTAGTCATTCAGGCTGACCCACGGATGCATCTCGCCTTTTGAAATTTTTTTTTGTATTAAATATTAATCCAGTGGTTCCTTTTATTTTTTAAATTCAATAAAACTAATGATATGGTGGGTTTGTAAAAAAAAATTTTTTGCGTTTTCATTATTTTAGGATTTTTGTATGGTGTTTATTTTGGGCGAGCTTTGTTATCGATTGGAAGGATGAGTCTGCAGGGCAAATGCTATATGTAAATTACATACCGCCGTTGCAAGTGTGTGACATAGCTTAATGTCTGTCCAATTTCTGGGCGATGAAATTTATATTCATAAATTTGAACTTGCAGTTTTGCATGTCGTAGCAGGTGACGATTTTCATTCGCTGAATAGAAATTGGCTTTGCCAATTTCTTCGAATTAAATGCCTGCACTGGCATTTAGCTCATTTACCTCTGATTTACCTTTTCGTGGAAGATGAGTTTACAGCTGATTTTTTTACGTTTTTGATCGGGTTGATATAGATATATTTCATTTGCTCGACGTTTCGGGTCCAGGTGCGGCCCTTCTTCAGAAGCTCTACATAAATAGTATTGCACATAAGTCAGTTTTCTTGAAAAAATTTTTTTTTGACATACCTTTTTGTCTGCGCATATAAAGAATATAAATACATACTGAGCAAATTAAAACCATAGTATTAGTCACTTATATAAACGTTTTCTTCTCGACAACAGCTCACTTTTATATTGTCCTCGTAGCATGTAAATTGCTTTTTGTTTTTGTTTAAAGTTTGTTTGAAGTCTATTTTAATTTATTAGCAATGTATTTTATTTTATTTTTATTTTAATGTAATCAGTTGTTCTATTCTGTATAATTGTTATTTATTATTACTTTTAAGAAAATTATTTATATGCGAAAACAAAAAGGTATGTCAAAAAAAAATTTTTCAAGAAAACTGACTTATGTGCAATACTATTTATGTAGAGCTTCTGAAGAAGGGCCGCACCTGGACCCGAAACGTCGTGCAAATGAAATAAAAATCTATTTTCAAAACAAAAACGATCGGTGTTTTTTGTGGAAGAAGTGGACTTTGAGCGCAATGCTAAGTAATTAATTTATAGGTAATTAGGCGATTTCCTTTTTTTTTTACAAAATTGATTTTAGTAACGATAATTTAAAAGATCCTATTACTATTTATATGTAATTAATAATTATTAATAAATTTTGTTTTTTAATAACTACATTTGTTTTATTTATTTATTTAAAAAAAAAAATTTTTTTTTACAAAAAAGATTTCTATCTAGTATCAGGTTTTATTTATTTTTCTTTACATACATGTACATTAATAGGATGTGAGATGTAAAAATTACTCAATGCTCTTTTTTTTTATTTTATTTATTAATTTGTTTTTTTTTTTCAATGGGGATGCGGATTATTAGGATGGTGGAAATTAGAAAAAGGAGACTGTGTCTGTTTCTTAACGTCCGTAAGTTAAACGTTTTCAGTCGTTTTCCTTTTAGGTGCTGGGGTTATTTTGAAATTAAGTTTTCTTGGTACAGGTCTAGGCACATTTTCTAGTTCATCTAGAGAAAGTATTTTCCGTGATTTACAGATTTTTTTTATTTCACGTACAATTGCACACATAGAATTGAGATGACTAATACAATCGTCATATATGATAATGTATAGTGGTGGATATGATACTTGTTGATTGGATTGAGCGGAATTAATTCCTGCTCTTTTTGCGAACGAATTGATTCTGGCACTTTCTTTAGATCCGCGTTTAATATAATCTTTATGGGATCTATTTCTATATGCCTTTGCTTTGGAGAGGACGTCATATTCCATATTATACCGGAAATGTTTATTGTTGGGATGAAATTGGAATTAAATTTGGATACTTTTACGCTATGTCCGTGCAAGATGAATTCTTTGCTTCGTATGTAGCAACCGGGATAAATATACATTATTGCTATTGCTTGCAGGGTTCGTGAACTAATGGAATTTTGACAAATAATATATGTATGGAGGGCATTTTTTAGGGAGAAAAGCCAAGCGTTCTGCTACGATAATTCCGTCCAGTAATAACTCTGTTCTGAAGTTAATATTTTACACTCTGATGTAATCGGTTCCTCCTTTATCAGATTTATCTTACATTGGTTTATCTTAGTATTTGCGTTTAAGGTTGGGGATGAGACCTTGCAGTAAAAATGCGTATGATCCAACATTGCGCAATTGTGGATATCTTGGACGGTTAATTCAATATGATGTTCGCGATTGTAATCTATTAATATATATTCCTTCCATGGTTTAATATACACGAATGATTCGTTAAGGAGTGTAGGTAATGGCATTGTTTTGAATATTTGGTATGGTTCCTTGAATGGAAGTGGAATTCATAACTCGATAATTATTGAAAATATACGTTGCTGTTGTACTCAATCTGTAAATTTGTGATAAAATACTGTATCTAGAATTTATGGGAAGTATCATTGAGTTTGGCAATTCCTGTCTGATGTGCAATAAGAGTTCTTCAATTTGTCTAGGGGAAATGAGTGTAGGATGAAATTTTCCATGCCTTGAATCTGTTAAGAGATGTATTAATTCGGACTGCGTATTTTGGTATCTGAATGCCATTAACGAAACCAGGGAAATAAGTGATTCAATTTCGATGGATATTTTGTTACGAAATGTTCTGTTTTCCATTAATGATGTAGCTATCTGTATTGAAATTAACTTTTTATGCATAACCATGAATTCCTTTTCAATTGCGGCTTTTGTTTTGTTTTGTTGAAAATGTTTGCGGTTGCTTCGACTAGCGCGGTTTGGCTTTACATTAGTGATAGGAGGGAGTTTTGGTTTAGGGTGAGATTGCGGATTTGCTCATCATAAACTTTGGCGTCATCTTCGTCTAATGTACCGAAAAGAGCTTTGGTGATTGAGCCTATCGCATTAAATAAGGCTCTTTGTTGCCTACTTTGTGTTACTAGGAGCATATTTTTATATTCTATATTTACAAATATTTTTTTTTTTTTATATTATTAAGCCAAGCTCAGGGGATACCCTATGATGCAAAGCACAGCGTGGCAGGAAGGAGATAGGGAAAGGATTAAGGGATATGAGGAGAGTGGCGGAGGTGCCGATGTATGTCGCCCTTAAACTTTTGCAGGTTGTATGCCGGAGGAAAGACAGAAGATGGTAGACTGTTCCACATTCGCACAGTTCGGGATAAGAAAGCATCACGGAATTTAAGTGTACGGCCGAAGGTAATTTGAAGGGTAAAAGGATGAGCGCGGGATGCAGCGCGGGTATTGCGTGCAGGAACTATTCTACAAGGGATCAGACTAGATATTTCATCAGAACATTGGCCATGCATATAGCGATAAAGGACCGCAAGGCATCCAACATTGCGACGGTGCTCGAGCGAGTCGATATGACGAGTAATTGCCACATCGCCAATGAGCTTGCAGGCTCTCTTTTGGACAATATCCAATGAAGCTAAGGCTGTGCGACCAGCCCCGGCCCAGATATGGGAATTGTATTCCATTCTGGGTCTGATGTAGGACTTGTAGCGGAGCGCTATATTTGATGGGCTGAAATATTTCTTACACCTTTTAAGAAACCAAGACATTTGGATGCTTCTTTGGCAACCGAGAAGATGTGATCTGTCCAGCTTAACTTACTGGAAATATTAATGCCAAGAATTCTTAGTGACGGTGATTCAGAAATTAATGCACCATCAAACGAAACGGGAGTGGTTAAGTGATGGTCTTGTTTTAATGAGATGAGACAGCTTTGGGTCTTAGATGCATTGAATTCGACGCGATTCACTTTGCCCCAAGCGAGAATATTGTCAAGATCGTTATTCAATGATCTAATCATGCAGTCTCGTTTAACACATGCGGCGTTCCCTCTGGAATCCGCAAGGGTGTCAAAGGAGTATGCGAAATCAAGGGTACTGTCATCAGCAAAGCTATGGATAGGATTGAAAGTAAGGGAAAGCAGATCATTAATGAAGATTAGAAATAGAGTCGGAGAAATAACAGAGCCCTGGGGGACACCGGCATTAATAGGATGAGGATCAGATATAACGCCATCTAATACAACTCGTATTTGGCGACTAGATAAAAAACTTTCAATCCATAATAGAAGAGGAGGGGAAAGACCAAGTGCTTTGAGTTTGGCTAAAAGGGCTGAATGCCAGACTCTATCAAAGGCCTTTGAAATATCTAGAGCAACGATTTTGGACTCACCAAAATTGTGAAGACTACGACTCCAACGTTCCGTAAGAAAAGTCAGCAAGTCTCCAGATGAACGCCCGTGCCGGAAGCCGTATTGGCGATCGTTGATTAGCTGATTGGTTTCCAGATACTTCATTAATTTGGAGTTAATGATAGATTCAAAAACCTTTGAAAGAATCGAAGTGATTACAATTGGTCGATAATTTGAGGGATCGCTACCCTCTCCTTTCTTGGGAATAGGCTGAACGTGAGCTAGTTTCCAAGCAGTTGGAAATTTTCCTGTCGAGTAGGACAGGTAGAATAGTTTGCGCAGAGGTTTAGCCAAGGATGAGGCACAGCTTTTAATTAATAGGGGGCGAGAAACCATCAGGGTCTGCGGCTTTAGAGACGTTGATTCCTTTAAGGACCTTGAACACAACCCTTGTACGGATGTGTATTGGCTCTTGTACACATCAGCACGGGGGATGCACGACAGGTGCCTGTGAAGTGGGTGGAAGAAAAGAATTTGATGCGAATCTACCAGCCAAAATATTAGCTTTATCCAGGGAGTCAACAACCACTTCACCATTATTAAGTAGTGAAGGTATAGAGGAACTGGTGAAGTTGTTCCTGATGGTTTTGACCAGGGACCAGAAACCTTCACTACCTTTGCGGCTTGCCAAGATTCTTTGTCTAACATTCTGGTCAAAAAGAAATTTTTCTCTCTGGATAATGGACTTGCAGGTGTTCCGTGCAGTCTTGTAGATTCCTTTCAGTTCTGGACAAGGATGCACTTGATAGGCGCGAAAAGCAGACTCTTTCGCTTTTATAGCTTGGTTGCACTTATCGTTAAACCAAGAGCGATTTTGCTGTTGTTGAGATCTGCTGTAAGAATACGGAATATATTCACGCATGCCTAGACTTAGTATGTTACTAAGTTCTAATGTGCATTCATCAGCATCCCTCGAAGCAAAACAGACCGACCAATCTATATCTCTAAGATACTGATTGAGGCTTTCCCAATCAGCGTTCTTATAGTGCCAGAGAAGCCTACTTGTAGGTGGAGAAGTAGGGCGGCGCAGAGTTGAGGTGATAAATTGAGCCGTGATTAGACAGTGGTCTGAATTACCAAGAGGGGAGCCGACTGAGATGGAATATTTGTCAGGGTGAGATGACAGAAACAAATCTAGTAAATTGGCCCTATCTCCAGCTGCATCAGGGATTCTCGTCGGTGCATCCACTAGCAGATGCAAATTAAAAGATTCACAAAAAAGTTCAACGAATCGGCCCGAAGGACTTGTGGTAGAAGAATGTCTGAGCCATGGTATGTTATGGACATTAAAATCGCCTGCCAGGATGATTTCGGAAGAGGGGGAGACAGAAAGCAGATGATCAATATTGTTGGAGATATTGTCAAATGCGGATACCGTGTCGACATCAGACATATTTGGGCTGCGATAAAGGAAGCAAAAGTAGATGATGTGCCTGTGAAGTTTGAACCTAATCCAGATGTAATTAAACTCGGGATTGGCAGAAGGTGGAAAATCTTTTAGAATGGTAAAGGCCACATCATTCCGAATATATATTGCGATCCCCCTATGTGGAGAAAAATGAGGCACTAAGCTATAACCAGGGACGTGATATTGATTAGAATCAGCATCAGAAACGACCTTGGTTTCACTTAGCGCAAGAATTGCCGGATTTTTTGATTGAAGGTGGCAGTACACCGAAAAACGATTTGCCCCCAATCCGTGAATGTTGCAAAATTCTAAAATAAAATTCTGCATGTTCAAAGCAAAAACAACAAAAAAGCAGAAGAAAGAGCGACACACAACAACACAAATATTTATTTAGGGCAACCAGCTGCAGTCAACGACACAGCGAGGTAAAAAAAACAGCAATAGTGTTATGCCTATTTGCTGCTTTCAATACCTCAGACCGTGCAGTTCAATGACCACAGCTGGGGACACCCGTATTGCTGATCAGTGACAAGGGCTAATGACCTTGCACTGATCACTGATGTACATAGGAGTTCAAAACATTACCGTACTGTGCTGCTGGCTTGTGGAATGCCGGCAGGGCATAGAAATGCCCTGACTTGGCTGGTATTTTATTAATTTAATTAGTAAAGTATTAAAAAAACGGCGCGGCGGATTTTAATTAATTTTTGTTGTTTTGGCGATGATGTTTTAAAAAATTGCACTGCACTGCACTAGAAATTGGTGAAGCTAATTAACTATTAGAACCAATAACACGCACGATGGAACGTCTGCTCCAGCTGACTCCACGCACTCAACTCGTTAATTTGCAGCAACGTACCGTTACAAGTATTGGCCATTGTTGAACTTTTATTCAGTTTCTGACAGATTGCTGTAATCTGGTGTGCCATGAATTGCATATTTCTGAATTCAGACTTGAAGTTTTCTAAATCGTAGTAGTTTACGATTTTCCATTCGTTTGTGTAGAAATTGGCTCTGCCGATTTCTTCGAACTAAATGCCCGCGCTAGCATTTAGCTGTTTCCCTTCCACTCCTGAGCCGTGGATTATGGGGATGAAAATTAGAATGAATGCTATATGCATCATTCTGGAAACCTGGAAGATGACACTATGTTAATATCTCTGAATGATGTTTGAAATTGATGAAGTTTTTACTCTGAGAACAGTTTTAGGTCATTGTTATGGACTCTTGTTTTTATTATTAATTTTAATAGTGGAAATTTCGGGGGAATTAATCTCCATTATCTCGTATGGACCTAACCACAGTGGTGAGAATTTGTTCTCTCGAACACTGCTCTTAAGTAGGACTTTATCGCCTACCATAAAAGATTTTTGGACGGAGCTTTTATCGTATTGAAATTTGATCTTTCTTTTTTTTACCATGGCTATGTCTTTAGCTATTTTGAAGCTATGCTGTAGACGCGCTTTTAACTCGTTTGCATAATTGTCGTAATTATAGCAAACGGTTGGAGAAGATTTCAAATTGTTTGGAATTTCGGCTAGGAATCCGTAAAGAAGTACGCGAAGGGTATAATTGGTACTCGAATGAGGGTTGGTATTGTATACAAACATGGCATAAGGAATCCATGTATCCCAGTCTTGTGGATCTTTTGCTACGTAAGATCGGAGATATTCTGCTAAGGTTCTGTGACTTCTTTCCAATGCACCATTCGTTTGAGGGTGATATGGAGTAGTTTAAAGTTGTTTTATTCTCAACAATTTAGATACCTCGGCGAACATGCCACTTCTGAAGTTAGAACCCTGATCTGTGAGGATACTTTCTGGAATACCATTTCGACAAACTATCGTTGTGGTGAAGGCTTCCGCTAATGTCTTAGACTCAGTGCCGGCTATGGGAATAGCTTAAAAAAATGTTGAAAGGTCGTCCTGAAATGTAAGGGTGTATTTATTTCCAGAATGTGATATTGGGAGAGGTCCTACAACATCTAGGTACATTCTTTCGAAAGGTTTGGAGCTAATGCTCGAGGTTTTCATAGGAATTTTTGGATTTCTGGATACTTTGTTTACCTGACAAAGTTGATATTTCCTTACATGTTTTACGATGTCATTTGACAGGTCAGGAGAGTAGAATTGCTTTTTGATTATTTTGATAGTACGGGAAACTCCTTGATGGCCTCCCGTCGGTAGTGAATGTAAATGTTTTAAAATTTGTTCGATGTTATTAATTTCGGATAAATATTTAATCGAATATTGATAGAGCTTTATGTTTATTTTTTTATTAGCGAAGATCTGTGTAAAAGCGTTTTTAATAAATATTAGAGTCTGTGGATCTAATATAGGGAAGGAGATATTTATTTGTTTCAACTGATTTGCTTTTGTGTATGAGCAGATTTCAGTTAAAGTCTTTTCGAGGTTTGATCTATCTCTTTGGGATCGACAAGGTAAATTAGTTTTGGAAATAATTATTATGGAGTCTTTTCTTTTGAAGAAATTCAGTTCAGTTTCAGATTGTAGGTTCTGCGAAATTTTCGCTACTATCTGGAATAGCTCTACTGAGAACGTCTGCATTTGTGTTGAGCTTGCCTGATTTGTGAACTATTTTGTAGTCATATTCCTCAAGACGTATTCTCCATGTCATCAGTCTTGAGGAGTGGTCTTTCAGATTCATGAGCCATACTAATGGTTTATGGTCAGTTCTAATTATAAACTGTCTACCATAAACGTATGGTCTGAATTGCTCAACTGCGAAAACGATAGCTAAGAGCTCCTTTTCTATTGTTGAGCAACGAGTCTCTGCACCATTGAGAACTCGACTCACATAGGTGATTGGGTGATCTCATTGATCATCAACTTGTGAAAGAACAGCTCCGATGGCATAGTCACTGGCATCGAAAGTGACAAAAAATTCTTTATTGAAACCAGGATATGATAAAATTGGTGCTGAAATTAATTTATTGCGTAACTCGCAAAATACTTCATCACATATTGCGTCGAACTTGAAAGGCGTATCTTTTTTCAAAAGACTTGTAAGTGGTCTTGCAATTTTGGAAAAATTTGGTATAAAGCGGCGATAATAGCCGACGAAACCAAGGATGGCTTTGATATCCTTTTCCTTCTTGGGTCTGGGATATGACTGAACTGATTTTATTTTTGCAGGATCTGGTTTGACTTCATTCTCTGTATTTATTTGCCCTAAACACATAATTTCTTTCCTTAGGAAATGGCACTTGTCGGGTTGAAGTTTCAAATTGAAATTGCGGAGACGGCTAAATACTGCTGTGAGTCTGGAATTGTGATCTTTGAAAATGTATCCATGGACTACAATATCGTCCATGTATACGAAGCAATAGATGCCTTGAAGTCCAGATAGAAAATTGTTCATGCCTCGTTGAAAAGTAGCAGGGGCTCCTTTTGAACCAAATGGCATACGATTGTATTCGTAGTGGCCATAGGGTGTGATAAAGGCAGTTTTCTCCCTGTCCCTCGATTCCATTTTTATCTGCTGAAAACCACTGGCTAAGTCGAAAGTGGTAAAATATTTCGACTTCCCCAACTGGTCTAATATATCAGTGATATTAGGCAGTGGGTCCGCATCGCCAATAGTAATGTCGTTAATACGACGAAAGTCTACCACTACTCCCCACTTTTTGTTACCATTCTCATCTGGTTTTTTAGGAACCAGGAGAAGTTGAGAATTCCAGGGACTATGGGAAGGTCTGATGAAGTCTGACTCAAGCTTTTCTTGTATTTGTCTATTTATTTCACCTCGGCTTGCTTCAGGAAGTCTATAAGGCTTGGCGTAAATTGGCGGTTTATCTTGGAGGGTCTCGATCTTGTGGGTAATCGCATCTGTATATGAAAGGAAATTCCCTTCTATGAAGAAGAGATCGTTGAATTCGCTACAGATATTGCGAATGCTCGCAGATTCCTCTGAATTACAGTGATCCAATTTTATAAGGTTTTGCAGTTTAATTATTCTGCCCTTCATTGGATCTCTTTCAGAGTTTGTGGAGATGACCACACAGTTATCCAAGTCTTGGTAAACTGGGTTCAACTCGTAAGGGCCCAGATCTGCATCCTCCTCATTTGTATTGAGGATTAGGGCTTTTGCCATACCACTGACTGGTTTGACTATTGAATTTCGAAGAAACAAACCTGGCCTTATTTCCTTCTTGAGACAAACCCTCTGATGTTGAATAGAAGGAGTTGGAATTTCAATAATGAACTCTGATCGGGCTGGAATTTTAATTTTATTTAATTTATGCGATTCTTTCGGATTTTTAATAGGAAGGAAATATGATTCCAACTTTTGTGGAATTTGGAAGGAGTTATACGATGATTCCGACTCGATAGAGTTTGAAGGAGATAGAACCTTATTGAAATTCGTTGACTTTTTGGATTTGTTCTTGGAATTCACTTTTTGTGAATTTATTGATGAAGGAGATAGAACTTTACTAGATACAGCCTCCTGTGCGGCTCTTGATGGACTTTTACATTTATGTTCTTGCTTCATATGCTGTGATGCCCTGGATGGATATTGATTTTTATTTAATTCAGCCTTTTTTCTGGCTATAGATGGAGATATATTTTTACCTTTATGCTTTATTTCTTGTGAAGCATTTGCTGGCGATCGATTTGCTTTTCGAAGCAATTAATGGAGATAGATTTGAATTAGTATTTATATCGGAGAATGTTATCTCCGTATAGAATAGACTTTTTGTTTGAGACCTCTTTTCTGGGTCTTCGCTTTTCAAATAAACATATGGATAATTTGAATAGTAATCCTCATACGGATAAAATTCATTTGTATCATTAATTTCTAGAGAAATGTATTTATTTTTATAATTGATACTAGCATTGTATCGAGATAAAAAGTAATGACCAAGCAGGCCATCGTATGAGAGGATGGAGTTATTTCCCACAATTTGAAGTGGGTATTATAGGGTGGAGTTATTATGTTCAGAATTTAAGTTTAACTTAGCAAAAATGAGTCCTTCTGTAGAAGTGGACTCTGCAAATAATGTGTTTATATTGCAGACAGCATCTCTGTAGCAGATGCTATCTGGGTTCAATGGATGGAGTTTAATTAAGCTGATCTCTGCTCCAGTATCAACTAAAAATGTAAGTTTTGGCGCAGAGCAGATGTCGACAGGCGAGGAAAGCATTAGTGAATTTTTATTAATTTGGACGGGGATTCGGATTAATTTCTTGCTGCCTACTTTTCCGTCGATATTGTCTCGGGATTTCTGTGGACTTGTGCGGTAGTTTGTATATGCGATGGGTTGCAGAATGAGACACCCCCCCCCCCCCCGCTGCATCCAGTTTCCCTGACTCTGCCGATGAAGTTTTGCTATTTCTCCTCTTTGGAGATTGCGATCTAGCCGAGATATTGGCATTATTATATCTCGGCGGTGAAGTTCGACTTTCTTGGAATACTGGCTGCTGCCAGTTCCTATTTTGAGGCTGTCTGTCAGCCGTGATTGTTGGTGGAGTATTGTTCACCTTTTGGAAATTATTTTGATTTCCCTGATTGTGGCCAGAACGACTGTGGTTCGCAGCTTTTGTCCGGCATTCTTCGATAGTGTGCCCAATTCGATGCAATATCGACAAGATGGTACCTGTGACGGAGATGTGACCTTATTAAAATCCGGAGGGTGTTGTAATTGCGAGTTTAGTTTTGGAACTGTGTTGAAGTTCTGTGCAGGGCATTGTATGATTGGGCATTTTGAAGCAGCATGTCCCAGTCTATTACATTTGAATCATTGTAAATTATGAAACGTATTTTGTGTGAAAGGGACTGGATTTGTCTTGTAATTCGTTTGAAAGATAGCTTGCTTGAGCCCCAAAGGCGATGCATGATCTGAAATGTGAGATTTTAATGTAGAGAAATATTTATCGGAATGCACTTTGGCTAAAGTATGGAGTTGGGGATTAATTAGCCCATCCTCAATAGCTCTCACTGCTTTATATTCGTTATCTTTTAAAAGAGACTTTAAAAGGACTTTATCACTTGTATATGAGTGTGTTACTTAATTTAATTTGGATAGATTTGTTGTAAATCTCTGAAGAAAATCTGTCACGCTTTCCCCTATTCTCTGTTTGGAATTATTTAATTGAGACTATAGCAGAGTTCTGGGAATTTTTTCCTCGAAAGTTTGAGTAAAAATTGATTTTAAAGTAGGCCAATCTTCAATCTGATTGTACTTGAAGATATCGTAGGCCTCTGAGGGAGTGTTTTTCGCTTGCCGTCGTTGCTGTTGTGTATGAATCATCACAGCTTGAAATGAATTTGTGGAGATCTTTCGGATTTCCATTGAAATTGGGAATTAATGTTCTCGCGTCAGATAGGAAAAAATTTTATTGGTCTCTGAAAGAGACACTGTGGTGATGCTCTGTGGAATTATTTGTAGTATTTGTTATGTTTTGGAATCTCGAGTCCAACTGTTCTTGCAGGGCAATTACAGTGTCTGAGAATGATGTTTCCATGTTTATGTAAACATCATTCACGAAGTATTCGCTATCTTTGTCGTTTGGGCCAACATTCAAAATTATTTCGTTATGTGTTTCTTCGAAATCGTCCCAATATTTGAGCAACGAGTTTAATTTTTGGTTTAGGTATGCCTGGGGTGCAGTTGCAAGTGAATTGTTATCTATAGATTGAATAATATGGGATAATGTTTTTCGTCAATCTTCTTGCAATCGAAACCGTACTGTATTTGATTGATCTTTGTCTGTGCTGTCCTGGTTATCAGCTGCAGTTGTTTTTTGATCTTGCATTAGGGTTTCGGTTTTTTCGAATGAAGCCCACAAGTCTTCCAAATATTGGAGTTTTTAAGTAAATTCTGAAGTCCTTTTGCTTTTATTGGCTCTATGATAATCGGCCAGAATTTGTCTAATTTCTGCCGTTGTTGGGACTTGAGACAAGCAAAGCTCATCGAAAGATTTATTTTCTTCTGTCATGATTGGTTATTGAAATGAAAGGCGGAGAATTAGGTGGAAACATGTATAAAGAAAAATTATAAGATAGAGTCTGCTATTATTATGGAATAATTTTGGGTTTAGATTTGCTTAAATTTGGAGAACTATAGAAGGCGTGGCAAATTTTTATGGACCAAAGAAAAAGGTAGGCAAGTAGAACACAAATAGTTGAATTTCTCAACAGCAATAAGCAGCTGTTAAGTTGGTTATGTGTAAATAATTATGTATAAGTAAAAGTGATTCAGTAATCTGTAATATGTGGGAAAATACCGTAATAAGAAGGTGTATAATTGGTTGGATTTGTCAATAGTAAGAGGGTTAATTTATTTTAATTGGATGTAGAGGGCGAAAGAGAGAAAAAAAAAACGTTTTTAATCAATTTTTTTTTTTTGCAAATTATAGCGTGAGAAGTCATAAAATTTCAACAAAGCAAAAACGTATGCTTATTTATCTCTGTTTTTTATTTTTATTTTTTTATTTATTATTTAGCTAAAGAAAAGTGATCAGTAAAAATCGCTGTTTCCAACCAAAATCTTTCTCCTGATAGATAGGTATATGAAGCTCTATCGCAGGGGATCGATATTTGATTTTTTTGAAGTCCTCTGACCGCAAGCTGATGAAGTCTTACCGCAGAGGTCGCTTCTAGGAAGAGTTATTAGCCTATTGTTATTAATTATTATGCATTGTTCCTGAATGCCTTTTTAGCAGATATTTGTTGGTGTAGCGATAAAATACTAACACTTTATCACTACTTTAAATGTTTTATACCAGAACCAAGTAGGAGTGCTAGAACAGAAATAACACATCTTTACATTGCACTAAAGAATACAATAGCAATGGCAATACAATAGCAATAACAATAGCGACCAAGAGCTAGATAGAAATCTCTTGGTTCAGTCGGTCGCAACTTAACTCCACAGTGGCACAGGCCATAGAAACTTGTTCGTAATTTTAATTGTTTTAATAAATAGTTATAAAACCAAATCGAGTTTTTATTAACACGCAACATAAATGGTAACCCCGACGTGATCATTAGTGCTATTACTTTTCTTGTGATAAATAGAAATAAAAAGCACATAAATCAGAAACAAGAAAAATGTGCCACGGAGTGCAACATAACGAGCTCTAAATTAAATTAAAACGCCATATACCTAATAAAACGCAAAGTAGCAAAATTCATTCAAAAATTACAATATAATCAAAGTGCGGCTCATAATCTCATACAACGGTACACATCGATCGATTGTATAATTCCACAAGGCAACAAGACCCACATGAACAACAATAATTCATCATTACATATAGCAAAATCGTCAGCAAAATTATTGTGGATAACTATAAAGAACCGATCGAGAAGCGGCGGAAATTATTTTAGCGACAGATGATTGAGGATTTCGCCGATCTACTTAGATTCCTGCTGCCATGTGATAATCAAAATCAACCTCGACAAGTTATCAACTTCAAAAGTAACATCATTGGAATACGATGACGGATATAATAATAATTCAAGCATCACGGAGTGAATAAGGCCTTTTCAAACAAGATATGTTATATTTCTTTGCTATACACATGCACTAGGGATAGAATCAGATTAATTTAAAAACAAAATTTTTTTTTTAGGCATACGAAACGCAAAACACTAACACAGTGATTTTACAAATTAAACAGACGATGGCGTAAGAACACCATACTAAAATAACGGAGGCTAACATTAATATGTACTAACTGCGCAACATAAATAAAGGGTATATTAATGCAAAAAAATTCATTGAAACTAGTACTAATTTAACTACTTCCATTTGTGAGCACAGTAAGTACTCAATAAGCATGGTTCCTATTTAAGCGAGGAACATACAAATATGTAGATGAAAATTTATATTTCGATATTATTTATAGTACATATTATAAACAGATTACGTTTGGACTTTTTACCGGGCTAAACTTAATTTTGTTCAAGAAAGAATTTTTGGGATTCTCCGGTATATAGCAAAAGCTAAAAAATGTTCTAATTTGTTATTTCATCACACAACCCCATTAATTTTTGGTGACAAGTTTCAAGTCTTGGTTTGACTCATCAACAGGTCACAAATAGCAAGTTTTTCATTTTTTCATTTGTTTTTCAAATCACACAATTTCGCTATTTGTGACCTGTTGATGAGTCAAACCAAGACTTGAAACTTGTCACTAAAAATTAATGGGTTGTGTGATGAAATAACAAATTAGAACATTTTTTAGCTTTTGCTATATACCGGAGAATCCCAAAAATTCTTTCTTGAACAAAATTAAGTTTAACCCGGTAAAAAGTCCAAACGTAATCTGTTTATTTTCCTCCTGGGCATGTATAGGAGTGTTTTTTCCTCATATAATTCACACCCAGAATTTATTTCTGAGTTTATATGAGAAGAGATCAGTTCGATCTATTTTCAAGCGTCTGCAGCAGGTAGAAAACCAAGCTGCACCGATGAGTGTAAGGTTTTCTGCAGACACGAAACGCTTCTTCTTCTTCCTTTTCTTCTTTATTTTTCAGCCCACTGCGTGGCGTATACAGGTTCGATTCGCTTCGAATGAATCTGTTTCTTTAAAATTTTTTAAATTTTTTTAATAAATAAAAAAATTGTTTTTTTTTCTATTTTTCTCAAACTTTTCATTCCTTTCTTTCTTCTTTTTTTCATTTTTTCATTTGTTTTTCAAATCACACAATTTCGCTATTTGTGACCTGTTGATGAGTCAAACCAAGACTTGAAACTTGTCACCAAAATTTAATGGGGTTGTGTGATGAAATAACAAATTAGAACATTGTTTAGCTTTTGCTATATACCGGAGAATCCAAAAAATCCTTTCTTGAACAAAAGTACATATTATGTAAATTTTATATTGATTTAGTAAAATAATCGCGGAAAGTAAATTTTAGCAACCAGTAAAACTATTACGTTAAACTTTAACATTTTTCATAATGAATTCGGTAAATAAGCAGAGCAATAGTAAAGACTCAGAAGGCACTGATAGGCAAGGCAGTAGTGAGGCTCCCACAGATACTGACGTCTCCCTTACTCCTTACATAACCACATTAAAAATACCTCCTTTTTGGAGTTCTAGGCCAAGCCATACAAGTAGAAACGCAGTTTAGCGTCAGAGGAATCATCCAACAACACAAAATATGACTATCTTGTTTCATCTCTCCCCGCAGAGACGATGGAAATCATCGCAATTATTTTAATAAGTCCACCTCAACAAAACAGGTATGATAATTTGAAAGCAATACTGTTAACCCGTACTCGAGACTCAGAAGAAAGACGCTTTGATGCGCTTTCACATAAAGTAGAGCTCGGGGATTACAATCCCTCAGAACTCTTTCGACAAATGGAGTCACTCGCGGGAGGTAACAGCTTAGTTAACGCTTCATTATTAAAGAAACTTTGGATTAACCAGCTTCCTACATCAATACAGACTTGCCTAATAGCCATCGAAAATACACAAACGCAAGAAGACCTATTTCTTATAGCAGATAAAATTCATGATTCTGTATCATCACTAAAGATTTCTGCTGTTTACCAGCAACACAATAAAGGGCTCTATTCTAAGGATCCCAATAATGTCTCTCAATTATCTCATGCTATAAAAGATATTTCTGATCGCCTTAAACGCCTGGAAATCCGGCAAAAAAGACCTGAACGCAGAAATTTTTATACAAATCGTTCGCGTTCACGAAATCGTTCACAAGGTGGCTCACAAGATAAAACATGCTGGTACCATAAAATATACGGCAATGAGGCCAAAAGATGCTCACCTCCTTGCAGGCAAGCTAAAGATCAGACAAAAAACTGAATAAGCAAGTTTCGTAAGCGGCAACGAAACCACTTTCCATTTCACGCCGCTTATTCATCTACGACTCCACTTCTAAAATCAATTTCCTGATCGATACAGGGGCCGAAATATCTATTGTTCCCAAATTTTTATTCATAAAATATGCTAACAAATCGGACATGACGCTCATATCTGCTAACGGATCACCTATTTCTACGTATGGGGTTAAACATTAATGCTTAGATTTAGGATTAAAACGCCATTTTTAGCACCCGTTCATTATGGCAGCAGTAGGCTACGCAATAATAGGAGCTGACTTTTTATATAAAGTTAAATTGCCAGTCGACCTTCAACAGAGGAAACTCGTCAATTGAATGACTCATCTTGCAACGAGCTGTATATCAAAACAGTTTGAATCATGCTCTCCTAAACTATTTACCTTGCAAAGTGAATATGGTGCCATACTAACTGATTTTCCCAGTTTAAAAACCCCACCTGACTTCAATGAGCCAGTGGCACATAACATTGTAAATCACATCAATACCGTAGGGCCACTGCCATCTGCCAGAGCAAGAAAATTGCATCGGGAAAAATACACAATAGCCAAGGAAGAATTCAAACTGATGACAAAACTGGAAATATGTCACCCATCATCATCGTCAGTTGCATCTCCATTACACATGGTCCCTAAAAAGGACATTACAAGTTGGAGACCATGCGGAGATTATAGACAGCTTAACGCTGTTACAATATTTGACAAGTATCCTCTTCCGAACATCTACGACTTCACAATGAACTTGCATGGGTGTAAAATCTTTTCAAAGATTGATCTAATAAGAGCTTACCATCAGATACCCGTTGCCACTGAAGAGAAGACGTGTACAAAACTGCTGTAATAACTCCATTTGGGCTCTATGAATTCCTTCGGATGCCTTTTGGGGTTAAGAATGGCGCACAAACGTTCCAACGGTTCATAAATGAAGTTCTTTCTGACCTCGATTTCACTTTTGCATATATTGATGACATACTGGTAGGCAGTAAATCAAAAAAAGAACATAAGGAATATCTTCGACTTCTTTTTACCAGGAATCAAAAATATGGTGCAAGCGTGAACCCAGAAAAATGCGAGTTTGGAGTTCAAGAATTGGACTTCCTGGGTCATAAAATAAATAGTGAAGGCATCCAACCTTCTCCCAATCGTGTCAAGGCAATTAAAAATTTAACACCCCCGTCAACACAAAAACAACTTCAATGATTCTTGGGGATAGTAAATTTCTATCACCGCTTTATACCCAATCTTGCTAAGTTGGCATCACCCCTATATGATTTATAAAAAAAAAAAAAAAACATGTTAAAAAACAAACTAAAACATTTAACTGGGAAGTCCCACATAACGAAGCTTTCCATACTATCAAAAAAACTTAGAAAAAAGTACCCTTTTAGTTCACCCGAATTCATCAGCAAAACTAAGCCTCTGGGTGAATGCATCTGGTGACGCTGTTGGAGCTGTCTTACAGCAACTAAATGACAGATGTTGGGAACCTTTAAGTTTCCTTTCAAAAAGATTACAGCCCTCGGAAAAGAAATTTTCGACATTTGATAGGGAATTGCTGGCAATATATTTATCTATTAAACATTTCAGGCATTTGTTAGAAGGAAAAGACTTTATTGTTTATACAGATCACAAACCCCTGACAAACGCTCTTAATTCAAAGTTGGAAAAATCTCCCCGTCAAACGAACCACCTTAGTTACATTTCAGAATTTACAAACGACATTCGGTACACAAAAGGTATTAACAATATAGTCTCCGATACACTATCACGAATACACATCGACGCAATAGACCACCTTTCTAAACTAGATTTTCAAACACTATTGCAAGAACAACAGAATGATGACGAGCTGAAAGAACTCATCTCTGAACCTGAAAAAGAACAAGTCAATTCATTGTTCACACTTCAAAAAATCCAAATTCCAATGGAAAATATAGAAATATGGTATGAAACGTCTGCTGGTACTAACAGACCGTACATCCCCGCGATTCTACGACGTACAATTTACGACTCAATTCATAATTAATCTCATCCCGGAATCAAGGCTACTCGGAAACTCATTACTTCAAAATACTGGACAAACATGAATAAAGAAGTCAACAGATGGACACAAATATGTATCCCCTGCCTGAAAGCGAAAGTTCACCGACATATCTCATCCCCTCATGGTACCTTCAAAACACCCATAGGAAGATTTGAGCATATTCATTTGGATATAGCAGGGCCATTACCACCATCCAATGGATATACTTATCTGTTGACAATAAAAGACCGCTTTTCACATTGGCCCGAAGCCATTCCAATCAAAAATATCCAGGCGCCGACAGTATTCGACACCCTTGTCCAGTACTGGATATCACGTTATGGCGTACCTAAGACGCTGACGACCGATCAAGGGTCACAATTCGAGTCTTTACTTTGATGCAATTGAAAGATTCCACCGACAGCTAAAAGTAGCCATAAGAGCCACAACCAACCCTAGGGAATGGTATAAATACTTACCCTGGATTCTCCTAGGAATCCGCTCAGCGGTAGTAGATGACTTCGATCTTTCACCAGCTGAAATACTCTATGGTCAGCCTTTAAAACTTCCTGGAGAACTGGTAACTTCAGAGACACCAGCTGATTTCGGACTTACTACTGCCTATGCCAAAAACATTCAAGAATCTATAGGGAACATACGCCCTCAGACCAAAAGATTACGAAAGCAAGACAATATTTTAGTTCCGCAGGATATTTATTCGTGTTCGCATGTATTTTTAAAAGAAGCAATTTATAAAGGAAGCTTAAACCCTCCATATACAGGACCCTACAAAATAATATCAAAAGAGGGAAAAGTATTTAAAGTGCTCATAAATGGGAAGGAAGAGTTAGTCAATATAGATAGGCTCAAACCGGCCTTCTTACTACAAGATAGTGTTCTTCCTTCTGACCGTGTTACTAGATCTTCAAATAAAACTAATATGTATGAACGATTTGCTATTAGCTTTCTTATTAAACACATATGCATATATTTATCGAACTTAACTAGATTTAAGATTATTATTTTATATTACATCGTCATTATTTTTATTTTTCTAGTATTCTGTAGAAAGTAAGCTACAGCACATAAAATAAAATGAAATGTATAACACTTAAGCAAATAGTATAGTACAATTTAATAATATAAAAGGAATTATAATTCTTTTTGTTAAGGGGGAGTACTGTAGCGATAAAATACTAACACTTTATCACTACTTTAAATGTTTTATACCAGAACCAAGTAGGAGTGATAGAACAGAAATAACACACATTTACATTGCAGTAAAGAATACAATAGCAATATCAATAGCAATAGCGACCAAGAGCTAGATAGAAATCTCTTAGTTCAGTCGGTCGCAAATTAACTCCACAGTGGCACAGACCATAGAAACTTGTTCGTAATTTTAATTGTTTTAATAAATAGTTATAAAACCAAATCCAGTTTTTATTAACACGCAACAGTTGGTTATGATCGTTCAGAAAAATTATAATAATATGTAGGTATGTATACATATTTCACTTATAATTGATTTTAAATATCTTTTAATAAATATTTTCTGATTGTAATGAATCGGAAATTTTATTTTTCATAATATGTGTGTATATGATATTTCATTGATTGCTGAATTTGAATATTCTTTTTTTTTTTTTGTTAAATTAGGGAAAATTTGTATACTATGATTTATATGAAGATAACTGTAGAAAAAGAATAAAATATATACATATATACAGGGTGTCCCGTAAGTCGACGTCAAGCCGGAATCGGGTGATAGACCAAATCATAACAGTTCCCAGACAAATATAAAAAAAATCTAAGTCATGTATTTTTCAAATTATAGGCATTTCTTTTGTTTTCGAGAAAATGTACACCCTGTAATTGTTTTTTAGCTCCTGTTGCTACAAATCTTTACTTTTTTTTTCAATTTTATATTTGTTATGTAATCCCGAATAGTGCTTATGTAACCTATTGCTTTAAATTCTAAACCAACTGTTCCAACTTGGAAGAAAATGTCACATTTTGCCGAACCAAGAATAGAATATTAATATTTCACCCAACTTTAACTGACTGTAATGAAAAAAATGTACTACGCCAGTTTGGCAAGTAACATTAAAAGTTGACGCATTTAATAAGGATTCTAAAATGGTATAACACTTGCTACAATATTTCTTAGATTACGGAAAAAAAAATTTTTTTCTTCAAAAAACTCAGTTTCGAAAAAAAATTTTCACCTACTAAAAATGATTCTAGTGTACCTAAAGCGTGCCGTAAGACCGTAACTTTTAGACTGTAGTTTGAGTGAGACGGAGAGTCATTGCATGAAATGTGAGTGAGCAAGATAGTGACGCTAGCTCGTCAAATCATTGAGTTTTTACAAATGTGCATCGTCTACCCTCCAGAAAGGACCGACTTCCAAATCAAGTACATGGTGAAGGAAGAGTTCCTTAACTTACGAGGACGTAGTACTTCAAACAGTTGAAGAGGACCCAAGTACTTCGGTACGTGCAATCCAGGAAAGTACTGGAGCGCCTAAAAGTATAGCTCACGGAATTTTACAAAAACATGACCTCCAGAATTACGCAAGCTGTTAAATTTGTCAACAATGGAAGATTTGCCCGTCTGATAACCCGATCCTTTTTAAGAAGATGTCTAACTTGTATTGCAGCTGAAGGAAGGCAGTTTGTACATCTTTTGTAAATAATAAATCTTATCATCCAAATAATTGGCGTTTTATTTTAAACTTAGGAAAATTTGTGCTAAATTCAACAAAAAGTTAGGATCTCTAACTTGAAAGCGTCACTATCTGTCTAACTCACACTTCGTGTAATGACTCTCCGTCTCACTCAAACTAGAATCTTAAAGTTACGGTTTTGCGGTAAGCTTTGGGAACACTAGAATCATTTTTAGTAGGTGAAAAGAAATTTTTCGAAACTGTCTCTTTTTGAAGAAAAAAATGTTTTTTTCCGTATCCTACGAAATATTGTAGCAAGTGTTATACCATTTTAGAATCCTTATTAAATGCGTCAAATTTTAATGTTACTTGCTAAACTGGTGTAGTACATTTTTTTTTCATTACAGTGAGTTAAAGTTGGGTGAAATATTAATTTTCTATTTTTGGTTCGGCAAAATGTGACATTTTCTTCCAAGCTGGAACAGTTGGCTAGAATTTAAAGCAACAGGTTACATAAGCACTATTCGGGACTAGATAAGAAAAATAAAATTGAAAAAAAAAAATATTTGTAGCAACAGGAGCTAAAAAACCATCACAGGGTGTACATTTTCTCGAAAACAAAAGAAATGTCTATAATTCGAAAAATACATGACTTAGATTTTTTTTTATATTTTTCTGGGAACTGCTATGATTTGGTCTATCACCCGATTTCGGCTTGACGTCGACTTACGGGACACCCTGTATATAAAAGAATATGTGCAATATTGTATTTTTCTACCTTGTTTTTATTCCTATTATGCTAGTTTGAAGGAAATTTCTGCTAGAGATGGTGTTGTTGTTGCTATTAACTAGAGTTGCTATGGAATATTGATGATGGTAATTATACGTCACGCGTCCTGGGTGACGATTTCTCGTTGTCTTCCTTCTGGGTTACCAAACGTCTTATTGAGGCAGGGATGAAGCCTCGCTAAATTCCCTCGTTGAGCGCTCTGGCGCTTAAACATGTTAATTTCCTCTAAGTACCCTGTATTAAGGGTACCCGGGTTTTTTTCTTTTTTTTTTTTGTATATACTTTTTCCTTTTTAGTTTACTCCACTTATTATTTTTATACGTGTTTATTGTTTTTTTTGTTTTCGTCTATTTATTTAACTTTATATTAATCTACTTTCCATTTTTTTTTTTTAAAACACTGCGTTTAGGTAGAATGTCACTTTTAATTAAGTATATTTTGCTCTCAACTAAATTTTAGATTTTTAATTGTTTAATTTTTATTTCAATTGGAAAAAAAAATCTGGACACTGATTTTAGTACACGGGTAGGAACACCGCTGCCACCAGTTTGTTGTGTCGTGCGTGCGTGCCATGCGGAGAGCACACCGCCTTTATAATTAAACAAATTTCTTTCTTCTCACTTGATTATTTATTTATTTTTTTGACGCACAAATTTCGACTAAATTTTTAATTTCTTATCATTTGTTTTGAGATAAAATTTCAATTTCTTAACACCTGTTTCGAGTCACTGGATGAAATTTTTTTTGGTACAAATTATATTTTTATTTTTATTATTCGAACCGAATCACTTGACAAAATTATTTTGGACACTCAATCTTTACTACAAATTTCAATTTCTTTATATCCGTTCAACTCACTGAGGATTTTTAAAGTTTGGGCAAATTGCATTTAGGTACCCATGATCGCTTTGAAAGCTATTTTTTATTTTTATTGTTTTCTCACGGCGTTGAAAAAACGTACGGGAGAAAATGTAAAAAAGTTTTTATGCAAGCTATATGCAGCAATGCTAAACTGAAATCTGATATGCACTTGTGCGCCCGTCTTGAAAGAGGGCGCGAATAATTGTGATAATTGTATGTATGTATGTACATACAATTAGATTGGAGGAAGTAAGTAATGTGCGTATGTACACTGTACATACGAAAAAAGTAAGAAGACACTATATGTAGGTAAGTGTGCATATCGTGTAAATCGAATATGCATTTGATAACAAAATGCAAATTATGCTAAATTTCATTTTGTTATAATATGGAAATGCATCTCTAAATGCATTTTAGATTTGACTGACTTTTTTAAAAATGGTATAATTTTTCATTTTCAGGGTCATTTATGAGGTATATCAATATATTGTATAGGACAATATATTGATGTATTGACCTTATGGTTGTGATTTAGGGAATTGGTACCTGAGTCACAAAAGCATGTGTCTCCCATGTTCCTTTTCTAACTTCAGAAGCAATGATATAAACGTGTGGATCAGTACTACTAAATGTGGCCTTCACTATCACTGGTTTCACATTATTGGCTTTTATTTACATAACTACTATAATATGAATACAAATTAACATCAATTTTAAACGATCGCCCAATTGGTCCTCTATTAATCACCGAGAAAACTCCCAGGGCATTTATTTTACTCAAAGTATCATCCGAAATTGTGTTGTACCGCGAAGGAAGAAATAGTTGATAATACTCCAAATCCAAAACCACAGGAGTTCCAAATTTAGTTGTATACCTTCTTGCTCCAAGAATTTGGTATTCCATGGCCACCTTCATTTGGTATGTCTTCAGTGATGCCTGGTACTGTTCCAGCTTCTATACTTCATCCATCGCGTATGCCATTGTTTTAGCTTAATCTCTTCAAACTTCCTGGAACTCTAAAATGATGGTGAATCTGATTCAACTCTTGAATTTATAGGGATACTTCCAAAACAAGTTTAATCCTGTTGTAACCAATCCGCGCAGCTAAATAAAGTAAAAAAATTTGCTGAATGAGTCATTCACAACTGTGTAAACAAGTTCGCGCAAAGTAAACAAATTTAATCGAATGAGCGATCCTCACGTAATTTGATATCACTTCACTTCCTGTAAACAATTTCGCATAAAGTAAACAGCGAGGTGTTACTATAAAAGCGGAATTAGAGCTGATAACCGACGTAGGTATACTGCCATTCATAGAGAGAGGCATTTGGGGGGGGGGGGGGGGTAGTATAAGTCAATGCTCGAACAGATATAGTAAAGAAAATATCAAATATATGGATGATTCTAAGCCTAAGAAGAAAGAAAAATACTTGATATATTACGATGCTAACTACTTTTATGGATGGCCCATGTCACAGCATTTACGAACCGGAGGATTCAAATGGGTTGATGTTCCCAATATTGATGTTTTCAAAATTCCTGATGATTCTCCAACTGGATACATATTCGAAGTCGACTGGGATTATCCTCAACTTCTACGTGTTAAGCATAAGGCTTTACCGTTTTGCTCTGAGCATGCAGCGCCACCTGGAGCAAAATTAGAAAAGCTATTGACAACATTACATCTTAAACCCAAATATGTTATACACTACCAAAATTTGAAGCACTCATCTTGAAAAAAGTGCACCGGGTTCTTTAATTCGACCAATCAGCTTGGCTTACACCATATACTGACTTAATTACTACCAAAGGAAAGCAGTCTACAAGCGATCATGAGAAGGACTGCTATGAGAAGATGTATAATGTGGTTTTTAGGAAGGCAATGGAAAATGTACTCAAGTGTAGCGACACCAGGTTTTGCATAAAGTGGGAAGGTCGCTATGGTGCAACAGCTAGAATTGCGGCACCAAATTTCCACAATGCAACGATATTTGATGAGAATTTAGTTGCTGTGCAATTAAGGCGATTCAAAATCTCATTCAATAAGCCTGTCTATACTGGAATGGTAGTTATGGAAATTTCAAGGATATGCCTCTATGTTTTCCACTACAGTTTTAGGCAGCGTGAAGATATGAACTAAAACTTAGCTGAAGGAGTACTAAGTTTATCCCGCTAGTGGTAAAGGCCATTCATAGAAAGCATGCATTAACTTTTTTGATTGGTATCTTTGTTAGCCTTGATAATGGTCTAACCCAAAGACCGAAATATCGGAATATTTTCTGGAAAGTAAACAATGGCTTAAACAACAATATGATTTTTTCTTAAAATAAACTGGATCACCGGGTCGTATAATCCTATACACTTCATATTATAAATTGAAGTTGAATAGTAATAAACAGCGCCAGACTTGTTTTAGTAGCAAACAGTTGTTTTCTTTAATTTCAATCGAGTTCACTTAACCAAAGCTTCCGTTTCAGCTTTGTAATTTTGGTGCAGTAGTACAAGAGCCGCTGCACTCTCATCAAAAGCCAACACCTTGACTTATTAACAATTCATTAAGAATAAAATAGCTCTTGAATATTGGTGATCCCGACGTGATTCAGGTTGAACACTTGAATCGCAGTTCAATTATGTTCAGAGCAATCATCTTGAAACCGTAATAGACGCAGGAAGTTGTGGGAAAGGAACTGCTAAATGTACTAAAAAACTACAAAAAGGACGGAGACATCAGAAAATCCAAGGAGTATTACGAAGAAAAATTGAACCGACTGGAATCATTCTGGTCCACCTTAGACTCGAATGACAGGGAAATTAGAGCCCTACCTAAAGTTCCTCGGGAGCATAAGTGCTTTGCAAAGGCGCACTACGAAGAAATACACGACGTATACGAATCATGCAAGACCCACTTTGAGGAACAATTACAGTCTTTCCAGGAAGACGAACCCGAACACGATGAATATAACGCAATTCAACCTGAAGACAAGTAAGCAGAAACTGCATCAAAGCCACTGATTACGCCAAGTCAAGTTCACAAGAAGGGCAGTCTTCTCCGTTATTGTGTGAAGCCTCAGCAGAAATAATAAGAATCATTAGAAGGAAAAGAGGACTCATACATTCTCTACGCCGTCTTATAGATAACACGTACGATTCAGATGATCATCCCGAACAGTACTACCACATTAGGTTCCAGAACTTAAATCAATACTGTGTCAAAGTAGAGGAGTATAATCACTCCATTTTCGAGCTGGAAAATGAGCCAAGCACAGTAGGCTATAAAATTGAAGACTATATTCAGATCGAAGAAGAGTTGCAGAAACAGCAAGTAAGTTCTCTGCTAAAATCGCAAGTTTTTGTGCACCACATGAGGCTGCAACATCCACAACAGCCAACACTACACTCAAGCTGCCACAAATATCACTTCCCAAGTTTGATGGAGACTCTTTAAAATAGCGTCAGTTCGCAGATATAAGTATTTACTGAAGTGGTGCACAAGCAGCAGCAGATGGCTAATGTACAGAAAATGTGGTACCTGAAACTGTATTTGGTTGGTGAAGCTGAAAGACTCATAAGGCACTTGAGTTTTTCTGAAGGCAATTACTCAGCTGCGTGGAAGATGCTGCATGAAAGATATGAAAATCGTAGACTACCCGTATCTGCCCTGATAAACAAACTGTTATCACAGCCAAGTCATGCTACTTACACCTGCATCTGCGAACAATATAAGAAATTTGCATGATACAACGGAAGAGTGTCTCATGGCGTTAGAGAACCTTAAAATCCCAACTGCCGACTCGGGTCTCTTATTATTGCATATTTTAATAGAAAGGCTAGATAGAGCCACTGATACCTTGTATGAACAATCACTGACCAACCCAAGGGAAGTACAGTCCATGGAAGAATTCTTGACATTTCTACAAACAAGATTTCAATCACTGGAAGCCCTGGATAACAAACTAAGGCATACAGAGGACATTCAAAGAAAATGCAACATTGCCAAATCACTGTCATCAGTTGTACATACCAACTCATCAATTAGTCAGACTGCTTGCGTGGTATGCCAAGGAAATCATCCGCTATTCGCATGCAAGGACTTCCTGAAATTAACACCAGCAGCAAGATTAAGTCTGCTCCGCAAACACGAATTGTGCGTCAATTTTTTAAAGGCAGTGCACAATGCCACAAGCTGTAATGCTCGAGGATTCACTAAGTGTAATAAACGACATAACACCTTTGTGCATCTAACTACACCAGATCATCCATCATCAACACATGTCAGAGATTCCCGTACATTCCAGACATAAGTAGCTACCAGACCATCAATATCAACAGAGTTGGTGCATCAGGGTTCAACTGTAGCAACCATTACCAATCAGGCCCAAAGAAAATATACATTTCTTAGCACAGCTATAATAAAATTGATTAACAACCAAGGCAAATGTGTGGAATGTCGAGCTGTATTAGGTTTAGGTACTCAAGTTAACTGATAGATAAGTCAAGAAGTAAATCTTGATTACATCAAATGACTCAATGTGTATACAAGGCATTGGCGACAAGAAACAGCGAACACAGAAAAAGAATAAGTATACATACATATGTAATCCGCATTAAATGGCTTCTCTACAAGATTGGAGGCATTCGTCCTTCTACATATAATCTGACCTCAGCCGAGACAACTGATTAACACGTCATAGTGGTCTATTCTACACAATATTCAGCTAGCAGACCCTGCTTTCAACCAGGAAGAACGTATCGATATCTTACTAGGTGCTGAGTTCTACCTCCAGCCAAATAAGATTGAAGAATGATGGACCAATCCTGCAAAATACATTGTTGGGATGGATAGTTTCAGGAAAGATCAATGTAACAAGGCCAGCTACAGCAACATGCAGCATTTGTAGTGAAGACGAGAGCATAGACAAAAGAATTGAAAATTTTTGGAAACTGGAACAGCTTATGGAAGTCAAGTCCAATCGCACTCCGTTAGAGAAGCGCTGTGAAGATCATTTCACTCAAACAGCTAGAAGAAGTTCCGATGGGCGCTATATAGTAAAGCTACCATTCTCTGATGCCCCAAGCAAGCTGGGAAAATCCAACGACATAGCCATCAGACGATTCTTCGCATTAGAAAAAGGTTAGCTAAGAATGCCACCTTACGATGTCAGAGATTATGAACGAGTATCTAAAGGCAGGACTTATCAAACCCATCAATCTTAAGACTATTGAGTCACCACCAAAAGCCATAACTCTGGCAAATTCATCTTGATTGGTATGCGGCCATACCTCAAGAATCACACACCAAATGGATGAAATTTCGTTATGATCTAAGGCATTGGAAAAACATACAGGTTCCTAGACATGTTTTTGGCCATAAAACATCCAAATAAATGCAGATTCACACTTTTACCGATGCCTCCGAAAAGGCGTATGGGGCAGCGATCTACGTGCGTTCCATCAACCAAAGTGAATCAATTATAGTTCGCCTATTGATCTATGTGCTGCTAACCTAGATGCACAGCTCACCAACCGAGTAAAGGAAATTCTTAGAGTTAAAGACACACCCACATACTACTGGACTGATCCCGAAATAATCCTAGCATGGATAAATGCAGAATCTACATCCTTTCATACGTTTATGGCAAACAAGATATCATCCATAGTTTAACAATGGCGTCATGTTAGTTCTAAGGAAAATCCAGCTGATGTCCTCTCCAGATGAATTTCTCCAGAAAAATTGGCAACTTGCAATATCTGGTTCTAAGGACCACCATTCTTACACGGAAGTGAATCAATATGGCCTCCATCATATTTATGAAAATCAAGACTTGAAACTTGTCACCAAAAATATAATGCGTTGTGTACTGAAATAACAAATTAACAAAAACAAAAAAAAAGTTTTTAGCTTTTGCTATCTACCGGAGAGTCCAAATAAATGCCTTCTTGTACAAATATTAGTTTACCCGGTAAAATATCTTGAGGAGTAATCTCTATTTTTATTTCTTCCTCCTTGGTGTAATATAGGAGTTTTTGCCTCATATAATTCACCCCCAGAATTTATTTTGAGTTTATATGAGAGGAGATCAATTTGATCTGTTTCAAGCGTCTACAGCAGGTAGAAAACCAAGCTGTATCGATGAGCGTAAGGTTTTCTGCTAACACGAAACGCTTCTTCTTCTTCCTTTCCCTTTTTATTTTTTCAGCCCACTGCGGGCGTATTCAGGTTCGATTCGTTTCGAATGAATCTGGTTTTTTAAATGAATTTAATAAAAAAAAAAGTGTTTTTCCATTTTTCTCAATTTTTTGTTTTTTTTGATTTTTTCATTTCTTTTCTTTGTTCTATTTTTTCATTTGTTTTTCAAGTCATTCAATTTCGCTATTTGGGATCTGTTGATTAGTCAAAATCAAGACTTGAAACTTGTCACCAAAATTATAATGGGTTGTGTGATGAAATAACAAATTAAAAAAAAAGTTTGTTATCTACTGGAGAATCCAAATAAATTCCTTCTTGAGCAAATAATAAATAATCAGTTGAGTGAACGCGATGGACACTACTAAAAAGGACGTCTATCTACAAAAAGTACAGCACCTTGTGATGTCATTATCCAACCAGTTAGTGTTGATTATCACAAGTGTGCAGAGAGTTCAGTCATATCTCATAGACACGTTAACCGACATCCGTCATGGAAAAGTAAGTGCACTGCTGCTAACACCCCAACAACTAAGGGAAGTAATAGCAATCTTAAAATGAATTTACCATCAACTTTGCGGTTGCCAATGAAACAAAATGAGATCGTACAACTATACCATCTAATAACAGTGAAAGGACGGGTAGTTGACAAACTCGCAATCTTCCAAATTATACTACCACTCATAAGTGCAGAAGAGTTCGAGTGATTGAAAGTACTTCCAATACCATTTCTTTTAAATGGAACACTATTGCGAATAAGGCCGCATTCGACTTATTTAGCTATCAGCTCGCATCGAGACAACTGTTACCCTATCTAGAAATTTCACCATCCATGGCAACTGGATATGAGAAACATTATCTATGCAATCAGTATCATCCAATATACAACAGACTCAAGTCAGCAAGTATGAAATCAGTTTCTTAAATGACGAATCCATTCCAAAGGAATGCCAATTAAAGGAAATAAGAGACAACTCAGTATGAATTCAGACTCTCCATAAAAACAAATGGATACATGCACTTACGGAGACTATAACAATCATCAAGGTGTATGAAAATAAAGCCTTTACTATGATAATAACCATCCAACGCAATTGCATACTTAAGCATGACTCAGTTACTCTCGAAGGACAACATAAATAACCGAGAAATATAACAACATCATTTGGGAATCTGATTAATGATTTCAACACGTCAGTTTCATGGTCATCGGCCCCAGCCTTGGTAGATGCACCCACTTACCACGCACAATGCAAGGAACAGAGCCTTTTATAGCAACAAATCTTATCTCAAAATCTAGAGCTGCCGAAGTTAATACACGAACGGATATCTCACACAACCATCATTGGATATATCAGTATCTGTCTTACAATAATTGTTTTCATATCATTAATTGCAAAATTAATATCATCAAAAAGGCAGAAGCAGCAGCCTACAGTGCCAGTACCCAAGCCTAGGAATCGCAAAGATCCGGACTTTAGCGTCAGCATAGATTGAACATTCGTTCAACGTGGGGGAGAATGTTTTCACACTCGGCAAACGGGCAATGACCTAGCATAGAAAATGATTGTAATTTGTAATTAGGTGATTTCCCAAGAACAAAATAACAATTCTAAAATCTTGCAATATGACACTCAGTCAAAGGGGCAAACAAAAAACGCAAGAAATTTTCGTCTGAGTCTAATTTGTAGATAGGAATTTCACTTCACATTAATCGATTGCTTGTTGTTTTTTTTCGGCGTTTTTTTTTTGTACACCCAAGAAATTTATTGCAATTTCTTTATTAATTTCTCAATTATTGGTCGATTTAATTTACTTTAATTTAATGCTTAGGTAAATGAAAATTTATTATAAATTGAAGGTGAATATTAATAAACAGCGCTAGTCTTGTTTTAGTAGCAAACAGTTGTTTTCTTTAATTGCAATCAAGTTCACTTAATCAAAACTTCCCTTCAGTTCTTAATTTTGGTATATTGGTACAAGAGCCGCTGCACTCTCATCAAAAGCAAAGCTGTAACACCTTGACTTATTAACAATTCATTAAGAACAATATAGTTCTTGAACAGTTTTTATTCACTGAATTTTTTAAACCCTCCATCACATATTTTCGCAAGTTTTCAATTATTGAAAACCTTTTATTTATTAACACCAAAGGCATTTTTTTATTTTTTTTATATATTTTAAACTAACACTGAGACTTGCTTAAACTGAATGATGGCTCCTAGCGGTTTGCTTGCGCTTTTATAGGAACATCTCGCTGTTTATTTTATGCGAATTTGTTTACAGGAAGTGAAGTGATATTAAATTACGTGAGGATGGCTCATTCGTTTAAATTTGTTTACTTTGCGCGAATTTGTTTACACAGGCGTACATGACTCATTCAGCAAATTTGTTTACTTTATTTAGCTGCGCGGATTGGTTACAACAGGATTAAACTTTTTTTGGAAGTATCCCAATAAATTCAGGAGCTGAATCGGATTCACCATCATTTTAGAGTTCCAGGAAGTAGGAAGAAATTAAGCTAAAATAATGGCAAACGCAATGGATAAACTAAAGAAGCTGGAGTAGTACCAACCATCCCTGAAGACAACCCAAATTCTTGGGGCAAGAAGGTGTAGAGAGAGAATTATCAATTATTTCGGATGATACTTTAAGTAAAATAAATGCTCTGGGAGATTTCTCGGTGATTAATAGAGGAACAATTGGGCGATCGAATAAAATTGAGTGTATTCAACATGATGTTAATTTGTATTCATATTATAGTAGTTATGTAAATAAAAGCCAATAATGTGAATCTAGTGATAATGAAGACCACATTTAGTACTACTGATCCACAAGTTTATATCATTGCTTCTGAAGTCAGAAAGGGACCATGGGAGACATATGCTCTGGATCGTATTCGCTTCCAAGATAGGATTAATAGAACTTCAAATATATGGTTATCAATTTTGGATATGAAGTACAGAGCAAAAGTCAAGATTTAAAAATAATGAAATTGATGTGAATAAATATCCATAAAAAGCTATTTTTATAAAACTTAAGACTTTACAATACACACTCCTAGATACAAGAAACGTTGTTTACTTTACTTGGCGGTGCGAAGAGGCGATATAAAATTATCAGCCACCTGTCCACTTTAATTTCCATTACTGCATATTTCTTACAAGCAGCTGTGATTTATTTTTAGATATCGAATATCATGATCACTCTTGGCTTTTTAATCCACAGTTGCTGTTTTTGTTTTTTTGTTTTTTTTTTTCAGAAAAAGAAATTTTCAATTATAACTACTCATCTAAGATAGCATATCAGTTGTTATTGTTTTTGCTAAAGAAATTGAGAATCTTTCATAAATCGCTAATTTTGTTTACTTTACTCGGCTCGATGCGAATTTTGTTTACATTATTCGACTGCGATTTTGTTTACATATTTCAGCTCTGTGTGTATTTGTTTACATTACTCGGCTGTGCGAATTTCTTTACTTTACTAGACAGTGCGAATTTATCTATGCAAGGAACCAAGTTAGAAGCATTACACCTGAAGAACAAAATTAGGCAAAGTCAGCATATCTACCTACATTCACCCCATCCAGCTTCGCCTGATATATTTTTAGATATATCATCACGTGATGAAATCTTCTTTATAAAATATGCCTACAGATTCATATGATCAAATTTTTAATCCACAACTTAGGTTATAGTTGTTGCTATTTTTGGTTTTTGTTTCCAGCCACTAATATTTATTACACCTGAGAAGTTAAGATCGCTAATATCTCGAACCATAGTCGGTAGAGGATTTCTGATGAAAATTTTACCCCTTAGTACTAATACTATTTGTATGAACAAAAATATCCTAGGGTTAGGAATTATTACTAATATTAATTAGTGCGAGCTTTGTTCACATTATTTGATTATCGGCTGTCATTACACCTAAAGACGGACATTTCCATTACTTATCCAAGTCAACATACCTACCTACATTGGTTGTTGTTGTTGGCATCATATCCTCCTAAAAGAAAACTTCAAGATCACGTCAAATTTTCAGAGCCCCCCCCCCCCCCCCCCTACCTAGAACCGTCCTCCTTTGTGATCCAGAACACCTAAAAAGGTTTGGGAAAAAAGTTGCGACTTTTTGTATGGGAAAAGTAGTCCAGAACTCTTATAGCGTAACTACTTATAATATTAAAAGTTATTTTGATTTTTGCATATCAGTCTGCCCGTCCGTCCGTTTGTTCGTCCGCCCGTGTGCACGATAAATCGAGAACTGTTGTGACTCAGGTGCCCGAATCACAACCATAAGGTCAACACATCAATATATCGTCCTATACAATATATTGATGTATTGCTAGTTGACCCTGAAAAAAAAAAATAATAAGAACAAAATTTATTTGATTTAAATTTAAACATTCCAAGTGCACTTAAAATGCACCTGCGTGTTGTAACAAAATGCAATTTAGCATAAATTGCATTTTGTTATCAGACACACATCCATCTGCACGGTATACTTACCTACATACAGTGCAAATCATATTTCATTTTCTTCGTGCATATGATAATGCACATAGAATAAATTGCATTCTCTCAAGTACGATCTCGAATCGTCGTGAGAAAGCAAAAAGAAGAGCACGAAAGTTTTTTGCAAAAAATATGTGGGTACCTGGGGGCAGCAAGCCCAATCCTCGAGGCAGTCTTTTTTAAAAAACCCGGGGAGTGGTTTTTTCAGAAGTTTAAGATGAAATTTAAAAAAAGAAGTTTTAGTATTTGAAATATTTAAAAAAGAAGTTTAAGTTGAAATTTAAAAAAAGAAGTTTTAGTATTTGAAATATTTAAAAAAGAAGTTTAAGTTGAAATTTAAAAAAAGAAGTTTTAGTATTTGAAATATTTAAAAAAGAAGTTTAAGTTGAAATTTAAAAAAAAAGAAGTTTTAGTATTTGAAATATTTAAAAAAGAAGTTTAAGTTGAAATTTAAAAAAAAGAAGTTTTAGTATTTGAAATATTTAAAAAAGAAGTTTAAGTTGAAATTTAAAAAAAAGAAGTTTTAGTATTTGAAATATTTAAAAAAGAAGTTTAATTTGAAATTAAAAAAAAAAAAGTTTTAGTATTTGAAATATTTAAAAAAGAAGTTTAAGTTGAAATTTAAAAAAAAGAAGTTTTAGTATTTGAAATATTTAAAAAAGAAGTTTAAGTTGAAATTTAAAAAAAAAAGAAGTTTTAGTATTTGAAATATTTAAAAAAGAAGTTTAAGTTGGAAAATTAAAAAAAAAAGGTTTTAATATTTGGAAAATAAAAGAATAAGTTTTAGCTGAAATTTATAAAAGAAAGTCTAGTTGGAACATAAATATAAAAGAAAATTTTGCCAGAAAAAGGGATATTGTGTGAAATTATTTAGTTAAAACCTATGCCCACTCTCTCCCCCAGGAGCACGGAGTGCGCAAAATACAACATATTGGTGGCAGCGGTATTCCTACCCAAACAAAAATCAGTGTCTTGATTCCCCATTAAAATATTATTGTAACAAACAACAAATAAAAATCAATAAAATTCCGACACCACACAACATTGATGGTATTTAAAATAATAAACTCAAGTGCCTAAAAAAAAAAAAATAATAATTATTATTAAATTGATATAAATAAAAAAATAAACAAAAACAGAAAATAATAATAATAAAAAAAAAAAAAAAAAAAGCCCGGGTACCCAGGAGGTACTTAGAGGAGTTAAAAGTTTAAGCGCCCAAGCGCTCACCGTGGGACCGAAGGAGGCTTCATCCCTGCCTCACTAAGACGAAATATAGAAGGAAGGAAGACGCCCGACGTATCTTCAGGATCATAATACCATCTGCCAGTTTCAACTTTATATTCCCAACTATAACTCTACAAGAAATCATCGCCCAGGACGCGCGACGTATCAACATCTACAAATATCTTAATCCTCATCTATACTCATCATACTCATAACCAGCAACAACTCCAGATTCATACATTTTGGATAATATATAAGGTAGAAAAATTGAACACTATAATATATCGGGAGAAACAAGTTATTTTTAATATTTACGTGATTAGATTTCCTTTTTCGGATTTTACATATTTTTTTTGATTACTTACATTTTCCATAATTAGCTACATATTTCCATATTTTCTGATTTTTTTTTTCTTCATATTTACAAGTTAATTACATAATTACACATTCTCTGATTATTTACATTTTATCTGATTAATTGGGAATTTGCATTTTTTTTTATTATTGATTTTGATTGTGATATCAAGAAGAAAATAACTTCCTTATATTACCTTCGATTCTCATTTAACTTGAAGGAAAATTTCAATTCTACACATACAAATCAAAACCTACTCTTCCACGAAGCGACCTCTGCGGTAAGACCTCGTGAGCTTGCTGGTCAGAGGACTTCGGAAAGAATCAATAATTGTCCTCCTTCAATAGAGCTTCATAAGCCTGTTGATCAGGAGGAGATTTTGGTTGGAAGGAGCGGTTTAAATTACCCGCCTTTGGTTAGCAAACAAATTTCATCTTCCTTTATCGACAATATACATATATATATATACAAATGTTTAACTTTTTGCATGTTGATATGACCTTTTTCCTTCTATTTTAATAAATTCAAAATTTGTTATTGAAGTCATAACTCTGTTTCCGATAATATTTGACAAGCAAATTTTGCTTTACTTTTTCTATTTTCGTGCTTATCTCTTAGATTCTTCTGAAAATTTTGGTTTCTCCTTCATCCTAATTTTTATACCGAACAAAAAATTCGAAGGTTTAATACGAACAAATCGTTGGTTATTATTAATTAATCCCTATTTTACTATCGATGAGTCATTTTGTTAATGCTTTTGTCGTTTTATATACTTTTACACAAAAATAATACGCACCCAAATATATACCTACCTACCTATCATTATACCTTCCTTATTCTCAATAAATTTAATTTCCTACTTTTTATTTCGATTTAAATAGGAGATAGTTGCAACAAACAAGTGACAATCAGTTTTTTTTTTATATACATTGAGATTCCCAGTAATTTATTTAAATTTTTTTTTTAACTTCTCTCCCTCATCTCCAAGAAATAAAAATAAACCAAAAACCATAGGACTTTTTCTACCAAATAAAAATAAAACAATTTTCCTTTTGTCTTTTCCCTTGTTGACAAATTCCACAATTCTTCACATTCCTATCGCTGTGTTTTTCTCAACTCTTACAAAATTTAATTAAACATAATTATCTACGTATAACCAACTTGCTACCTGTTTATTGTTGTAGGGAAAATTTAAACAAATGTTTTTTTTAACATTTCTTCCAAAACTAATTAATTAATTTCCAAACAAAATATAAATCAATTAAACATGACTGAAGAAACCAAATCTTTCGATGAGCTTTGCTTGTCACAAGTCCCAAAAATGGCAGAAATTAGACAAATTCTGGCCGATTATCACAGAGCCAATAAAAGTAAAAGGACTTCAGAATTTACTTCTGAAAAACTACAAAATTTGGAAGACGTATGGGCTTCATTCGAAAAAACGGAAACCCTGATTCAAGATCATGAAGATTTTACTGAAACTCATGATTATTTTAAGCAGTCATGCTATGACAAAACAGAGGACTGGTACAATCTTACAAAGGCAACTCTGTCTGATAGGTTGAAATCCATATCAGTCCACACAGAGCGCAAAAATAACCCGTTTTACGTCCCACTTCCAAAAACTTCTCAAAAAACAACTGCAGCTGATAACCAGGACAGCTCAGACAAAGATCAATCGAATACAGTACGATTTCGATTGCAAGAAGATAGACAAAAAACATTATACCATATTATCCAGTCTATAGATAATAATTCACTTGGAACTGCAACCCAGGCATATATAAACCAAAAATTAAACTCGTTGCACAAATATTGGGATGATTTTGAAGAAACACACAATGAAATAATCTTGAATGTTGGCCCAAACGACAAAGACAGCGAATACTTCGCAAATGATGTTTACATAAACATGGAAACATCATTCTCAGACACTGTAATTGCGCTGCAAGAACAATTGGACTCTCGATTCCAAAATGTAACGAATAATACAAATAATTCCATAGAGCAGCACCACAATGTCTCTTTCAGAGACCAATCAAGTTTTTTCCCATCTGAAGCGAGAACATTAATTCCCAATTTCAATGGAAATCCGAAAGATCTCCACAAATTTATTTCAAGTTGTGATGACACATACGCAACAGCAACGACGACGAACGAAAAACACTCCCTCCTTAGCTTAATAAGGAGTAAATTATCCGCAGAGGCATACGACGTATACAGATACAATCAAATCTCAGATTGGCCTGAGTTAAAATCGCTATTGGTCCAAACTTTCGAAGTCAAAACCCCTAGGTCCACACTACAATCTCAATTGACTAACTCCAGACAAAGAAGAGAAGAAAGTGTAAAAGACTTTTTGCAGAGATTAAATACAACACTGTCCAAGCTAAATGAAGCAACACATTCCTATACAACGGACAAGGTGCTCCTACGGTCTTTGTTAAGAGATAATGAGTGTCAGGCTGTGAGAGCAATTGAAGATGGGTTATCCAATCCACAATTACAAACCTTGGCTAAGGTATATTCCGATAAATCCTTTTCTGCTTAAAATCACACATCTTGGAGCATGCATCACGTTTAGAGCACAAACAACTTGTTTCCCATGCACAAAACAAGATTAATCAAACTCCATCTGCGCAAACAATAAATTCAAATCTTCGTTGCTTCAAATGTAATAGACTGGGGCATGCTGCATCAAGTTGCCCAGTCATACAACGCACCACGCAAAATTTCAATGCAGTTCCAAAGCTAAACCCCCAATTGCAACGTCCTCCAGATTTTAAGAATGCTACATCTCCGTCACGGGTCCCTAGTTGTCGATATTGCCATCGGATGGGCCATTCTATTGAAGAATGCAGGACAAGAGCTGCAAATAATTCCCGATTTAACGACAATCAAGAAAATCGGAATAATTTCCAAAAAGAAAAAACAGTTCCGCAAACAAGCACGGCTGATAGATAGCCACAAAACAGGAACTGGCAGCAGCCAGTATTCCGAGAAATTCGAACTCCACCGCCGAGATATAGTAATGCCAATATCTCGGCTAAATCGCCATCTCCAAAGAGGAGAAATAGCAAAAGTCCATCGGCATCCAGGCAGGGAAACTGGATGCAGCGGGGGGTCTCATTCGGCAACCCCTCGCATATAGAAACTACAGCACAAGTCCACAGGAATCCCGAAACAATATCGACACAGTCAGAACAAAATTGATACGTATCCCCATCCAAGTAAATAATAATTCTTTAACAATTTCTTTACCTGTCGATATCTGCTCTGCTCCAAAACTTACATTTTTAATTGATACTGGAGCAGAGATCAGCCTAATTAAACTCCATCCATTGAAGCGATAGCATCTGCTACAGAGATGCTGTCTGCAATATAAACACATTATTCACAGAGTCCACTTCTACGGAAGGGCTAATCTTTGCTAAATTGAATTTAGAATCTTCGAATAATAATAACTCCATTCTAGAACACCCATTTCAAATAGTGGGAAATAACTCCATCCTCTCATACGATGGCCTGCTTGGTCATGACTTTTTATCTCGATACAATGCTAGTATCGATTATAAAAATAAATACATTTCTTTAGAAATAAACAATTCAAATGAATCTTATCCGTATGAGCAATATTACTCCAATTACCCATATGTTTATTTGAAAAGCGAAGACCCAGAAAAGAGGTCTCAAACAAAAAGTCTATTATATACGGAGATAACATTCTCCGATATAAATACTAATACAAATCTATCTCCATCTATACCCAGAAAAAAGGCTGAATTAAATAAAAATCAATCTCCATCCAAAGCTTCACAAGATACGAAGCAAGAACGTAAAAGTATATCTCCATCAATAGCCACACAGGAGGCTGCACCTAGTAAAGTTCTATCTCCTTCATCAATAAATTCACAAAATGTGAATTCCAGAAATAAATCAAAAAAGAAGTCAAAGAATTTCAATAAAGTTTTATCTCCTTCAAATTCTATCGAGTCGGAATCATCGAATAACTTCCAAATTCCACAAAAGTTGGAATCATATCGCCTTCCTACTAATCATCCGAAAGAATCGGATCACTTAAAAAAAGTCAAGATTCCGGCTCGATCAGAGTTCATCATTGAAATTCCAACTTCTTCTATTCAAAATCAATCGGTCTGTTTCACGAAGGAAATAAGGCCAGGTTTGTTTCTTGGAAATTCGATAGTCGAACCAGTCAACGGTATGGCAAAAGTCCTAATCCTCAATACAAATAAGGAGGACGCCGATCTGGGCCCTTACGAGGTGAACCCAGTTTACCAAGACTTGGACAACTTTGTGGTCATCTCAACAGACTCTGAAAGAGATCCGATTAAGGGCAGAATAAATAAACTGCATAACCTTATAAAATTGGATCACTGTAATTCAGAGGAATCTGAGAGTATTCGCAATATCTGTAGGGAATTCAACGATCTCTTCTTCATAGAAGGGGACTTCCTTTCATATACAGATGCGATTACCCACAAAATCGAGACACTCCAAGACAAACCACCAATCTATACTAAGCCTTATCGACTTCCTGAAGCAAGCCGAACTGAAATAAACCGGCAAATACAGGAGATGCTTGAGTCAGACATCATCAGACCTTCACATAGTCCCTGGAATTCTCCACTCCTCCTGGTTCCCAAAAAACCGGATGAGAATGGAAACAAAAAGTGGCGAGTAGCGGTAGACTTTCGTCGTATTAACGACATTACTATTGGCGATGCGTACCCACTGCCTAATATCACTGATATATTAGACCAGTTGGGGAAGTCGAAATATTTTACCACACTCGACTTAGCCAGTGGATTTCACCAGATAAGAATGGACCCGAAGGACAGGGAGAAAACTGCCTTTAGCACACCCTATGGCCACTACGAATACAATCGTATGCCATTTGGTTTAAAAGGAGCCCCTCCTACTTTTCAGCGAGCCACGAATAATGTCTTATCTGGCCTTCAAGGCATATATTGCTTCGTATACATGGACGATATTGTAGTCCATGGATACAATCTCAAAGACCACAATTCCAGACTCACAGCAGTATTCAGCCGTCTCCGAAATTTTAATTTGAAACTCCAACCCGACAAGTGCCATTTCCTAAGAAAGGAAATTATGTATTTAGGGCACATAATTACAGAAAACGGAGTCAAACCAGACCCTACAAAAATAAAATCAGTTCAGTCATATCCCAGACCCAAGAAGGAAAAAGATATCAAAGCCTTCCTTGGTTTCGTCGGCTATTATCGCCGCTTTATACCAAACTTTTCAAAGATTGCGAAGCCCCTTACGAATCTTTTAAAAAAAGATACGCCTTTCAAGTTCGACGCAATCTGCGACGAGGCATTTTGCGAATTGCGAAATAAATTAATTTCAGCACCAATTTTATCATATCCCAATTTTGACAAAGAATTTTTTGTCACCTCCGATGCCAGTGACTACGCCATCGGAGCAGTACTTTCACAAGTTGATGATCAAGGAGATCATCCAATCGCCTACGTGAGCCGAGTTCTCAATGGTGCGGAAACTCGTTACTCAACAATTGAAAAGGAGCTCTTAGCTATCGTGTTCGCAGTTGAGCAATTCAGACCATACGTTTATGGCAGACAGTTTACAATAATAACTGACCATAAACCATTAGTATGGCTCATGAATCTAAAAGACCACTCCTCAAGACTGATGAGATGGAGAGTACGCCTTGAGGAATATGACTACAAGATAGTCCACAAATCAGGTAAGCTCAACACAAATGCAGATACTCTCAGTAGAGCAATTCCGGAAAAATCTGATCATTCTGCAGAACCAACAACCTTCGTAAATGTGGTAACTAGAAATCAAGCCAGAACTCAGGCGAATATAAATACTCCCAACGCAAGTGTAACTACTCCAAACCCAACCCCATCACCTGTAAACAATTCCTCAGTCATAATAACCGAGACAAGTTTTCCTCTCCTACTAACTAAGTATGCGAACCCTAAATTTTTCATCTTGCCAATGCAAGATACAGAACTTGAAAGAGTTTTGGATTCGAAACTCAAATTTTCTGATAAATCTTCATCTCTAGGAAAGGACCTGAACTTCTTCAAGAAAAAAGACTCAACTGTAATCATATCAAAAATTAATTTACCTTGTCGATCCCAAAGAGATAGATCAGACATCGAAAAGGTTTTAACTGAAATCTGCTCATACACAGAAGCAAATCAGTTAAAACAAATAAATATCTCCTTCCCTATATTAGATCCACAGACTCTAATAATTATTAAAAACGCTTTTACCCAGATCTTCGCTAATAAACAAATAGATATCAAACTCCATCAAGATTCGATTAGATATTTATCCGACATTAACGACATTGAACAAGTCTTAAAGGATTTTCATTCACTACCGACGAGAGGCCACCAAGGCGTTTCCCGCACAATAAAAACAATCAAAAAACAATTCTACTGGCCTGGCATGTCAGACGACGTGGTCAAATATGTAAGGAAATGTAAACTTTGTCAGGTAAACAAAGTATCCAGAAATCCAAAAATTCCAATGAAAATCTCGAGCATTAGCTCCAAGCCTTTCGAAAGAGTGTACCTAGATGTTGTAGGACCTCTCCCAATATCACATTCTGGAAATAAATATCTCCTTACATTTCAAGGCGACCTTTCAAAATTTTCTGAGGCTATTCCCATAGTTGACACCGAGTCTAAGACATTAGCGGAAACCTTCACGACAACAATAGTTTGTCGACATGGTATTCCAGAAAGTATCCTCACAGATCAGGGTTCTAACCTCATAAGTGGCATGTTCGCCGAGGTATCTAAGTTGCTGAGAATTAAAAGGCTCAAAACTACTCCATATCACCCTCAGACAATTGGTGCATTGGAAAGAAGTCACAGAACCTTAGCAGAATATCTCCGATCTTATGTAGCAAAAGATCCACAAGACTGGGATACATGGATTCCTTATGCCATGTTTGTATACAACACCACCCCTCATTCGAGTACTAACTATACTCCACGCGAACTCCTATACGGATTCCCAGCCGAAATCCCAAATAATTTAAAATCGTCTCCAACCGTTTGCTATAATTATGACAATTATGCAGACGAGTTAAAAGCGCGTCTACAGCATAGCTTCAAAATAGCTAAGGACATAGCCATGGCAAACAAAGCAAAATCAAAAGTGCAATACGATAAAAGCTCCGTCCAAAAATCCTTTATAATAGGCGATAAAGTCCTACTCAAGAGCAGAGTTCGAGAGAACAAATTCTCACCACTATGGTCAGGTCCGTATGAGATATTGGAGATTAATTCCCCCGAAAATTCCACCATAAAAATCAACAATAAAAATAAAAGAGTCCATAATAATGACTTGAAACTTTTCAAAGATTAATACCAGTAACTTCGTCCTCCCCAAAAATCATTCCAAATGATTAATACAGTATCATCTTCCAGGTTTCCAAAATGATGCATACAGCATTCATTTTGATTTTCATCCCTTTCGTCTACGGCTCAGGAATAGAAGTCAATCAGCTAAATGCTATTGCAGGCATTTATTTCGAGGAAATTGGCAGAGCCAATCTGTATACCAACGAATGGAAAATCGTCACTTACTACGACTTGGAAAATTTTAAATCCGAATTCAGGAATATACAGTTCATCGCACAACAAATAACAACAACTTGTCAGAGGCTTGGTAAAAATTCAGCGATGGCCCACACCTGTAATGGTACGTTGCTACAAATCAGTCTTATTATGGCAAATATAGAGTATAGGAATATGTTACTTATAACTAAAAATAGGAAACAAAGAGCACTATTTAATGCAATAGGCTCAATATCTAAAGCTCTTTTTGGCACATTGGACGAAGATGATGCCAAAGTTTATGATGAACAAATTCATAACCTCACCCTTAACCAAAATTCCCTTCTATCACTTATGAAAAGCCAAACTGCGATAGTCGAAGCAACTGCAAGTATTTTCAACAAAACTAAAACCGCAATTGAAAAGGAATTCCTAGTCATGCATAAAAAATTGATATCGGTACAGATAGCCGCTTCATCATTGGAAAATAGAACACTTGATAACAAGCTATCGATCGAACTCGAATCACTTATTTCCCTAGTTTCGTTAATGGCATTCAGATACCAGAACACTCAGACAGAGATAATAGACATCCTAACAGATTCAAGACACGGAAAATTTCATCCTACACTTATATCACCTAGACAAATTGAAGCACTTTTATTGAACATCAGACAGGAATTACCAAATTCAATAATGTTTCCTATCAACTCCAGAGAAAATATTATTACACAGATATACAAATTAAGTACAATAGCCGCAAATACCTTCAACAATAAAATAATTATAGAGCTCAGAATTCCCCTTCCTTTCAAGGAACCATATCAAATTTTTAAAGCAATGCCATTACCTACACCCCTCAACGGATCTTTCGTGTACATTAACCCATTAAAGGAATATATCCTTATGGACTACAATCGTGAATATTATATCGAATTAACACAACATGATATTCATAATTGCGCAACGTTGGACCAAATGCATTTTTATTGCAAAATTTCATCCCCCATCCTGAACTCAAATTCAAAAATAAACCAATGTGAGGTAAATCTGATAAAAAAGGAACCGATCCTATCAAAATGTAAAATCCTTACATTAGAACAGAATTACTATTGGATGCAGTTGTCGCAGCAGAACGCTTGGCTTTTCTCCCTAAAAGATCCGCTCCATATAGATATAATTTGTGATAATTCCATTAGCTCACAAACCCTGCACGGAACAGGAACAATGTATATCTATCCCGGTTGTTCCGTACGAAGCAAAGAATTCATCTTGCACGGACATAGTGTAAAAATATCCAAATTTAATTCAAAATTCATCCCATCAATTAACATTTCCACTATACTGTGGAATATGACGTTTTCCGCTATGGAAACGCATATAGAAAGAAATACCTTAAACATTATGAATAACATAGATCTAGAAAAACTTCTAGAATCCATCCATTTCCAAAAAGAGCAGGAGTTGATTCCGCTCAATCCAATAAACAATCATCATATACACCACTATGCACTATCATACCTGACAATCACTTTAATCATAGCTATTATCGGTGCCTATCTGTATATCAAATACACTAAAACAACCCGTGAATCTAAAAATATACTTCCAGAACAGGAACTGGAAGATATGCCTACTCCTGCACCAAGGGAAATAAGGTTTAATATAACTCCTGCTCCCAACAGGAAAACTGCAGAGGGTTTCTCCAATTGATGTTATAATATATTTTATATATATACTCTATATATGCGTACATCCAGCAAGCTAGCTGCAATAATTACAAATCAAACAGAAAAACGGACACAATAAGCTCTCCTTCCCAGTTTTTATCGTCCTCAATAAAAATCATCTTCATCCTAAACATTTTTTTTTGTAAACAATTTAGGAGCAAAATAATATCTCACGTTCTTTCGATGAATATTTGTATATATATATGTGTAGTTCTATATAAAGAAAAATAAACAACTAATAATAGGAAAAAATAAAGATCTATAAGTGTAAGTAAAATAAATAAGTAAATAAGGTAAATGTGAGTAGCTGTAAAACTACCAAACATTTAGGTATACATAATTACAATTTTAATATTATTCATTTTCTTTTATACTATCTTAGAAACTTTAAATATATAAAGATATTATAAGAAAACAAAGAAAAACTACAAAATAAAAGTAAAACAAATAATGCCAGAGAATAATTCACTTTTTTAAAATGAGTATTAATTTCAATATAAATATAAAAAAAAAAAGAAAAAGAGAGAAGTAAGAATAAGATGGGCAAATGGTAATTATATACATATCTATATATATTTACAATTACTCAAAATAATGAGGTAATTGAGACACTACCTCTAGCATTTAGATATAATCAAATATCCTTTATAACACCGCCTTTGGCATTTTATATTCTCTAATGTTATGTAAGTAAATAAATATTTATATAGAAAATAAATGCAAAAGAGCAAAACAGCGACAACCACCACTCCGCAAACGCAAAGATAAAAACAGACAGGTAGAGAAAAAATAATAACATCAAAAACTCACATTGTTGCGACCGTTTAAACTTTATTAAGCTTGATTAATACATTAGATTATTATAAAAATTTTTTTTTTTCAAACAACATTTAATTCGAATCTATTCCCAAACGGGTGAAAGAGGACGATGTAGGGCGGACGGCGCCGGATCATCATCAGATAGGTAAACGGACCATCCAATTAGCACCAAGTTGGCTCCTAAACAAATAAATAATTAATAGCGAAATTTTTTTTAATGAACAATTGAACTTACCCAGTGCTCTGAGCCCCATCTCATATTGGGGCCACAATGAGAACGAGAACGGATGGTACCGAGCAGCCTGTGGCTCACTGCCCCAAACAGTTACTGATTCCCTACCAGGACAAAGAAAACGTAAAAAAATAGGTCCTGTCCAGCGCGGCCATATAGATTCAACGTATACCCCACTAATAAAAACAGCGTAATATTGGGGAGCACTATATTGCTCCCGAGATAAATTCAACACAAAAATCATTTTGGATGTGACCAAGCATACACAATTGCTCGTCATCTGTGACGAGTAAAAATGCATGCACAGCGTTTTCTAATCTAAATCTTAAAGCCACAGTCAACAATCAGTCAGTATTCAACATATTTTATCTTGAAATTTATTTTTTTTTCTTTCTCTCTCTCTTGCACTCTCTTATAAAAACTCTTTCCGATATTGTTCTATCTATTCAATCAGCGCATAACATCCAAAGGGCATGAGAAATTATAAACAGTGCACCCAATCGAAAACATATAATAGAGATGTACAAGGAAATGGATTGCGTGCGGAGCGGTGAGGTGGATTCGTTGATAAAAAGAAATTTGCCGATCGCTCTTTAATAAGAATATAATAAATTAATTATAAATGACCATTTTGATAAATTTTAGCAACACTAGGATCATTAAGAAGAAGAAGGAACGAACAGAAGGGAGTATATGTATATACCAACTATGCTCCAAAATTATAAATCCTTTAAAACTATGTACACTCTAACATCTCTTTCTTAGTTTAATTATCTCCATTAACTTCCTCATACATCCTTACTTTAAATATTATATAGAAAATCCGTAATTTAGAATTTCCATTAAGTATGCGAAAATAAACAAAAATTTTTTTTTATATATACTGTAGTTACATATAATGGTCTACTAAAAAATGGGAGAAAGTTTTCTTTTCAAAAAGTATAAAACTTTCTTTTTCCCAGGGGGAGGGATGTTGTGACTCAGGTGCCCGAATCACAACCATAAGGTCAACACATCAATATATCGTCCTATACAATATATTGATGTATTGCTAGTTGACCCTGAAAAAAAAATAATAAGAACAAAATTTATTTGATTTAAATTTAAACATTCCAAGTGCACTTAAAATGCACCTGCGTGTTGTAACAAAATGCAATTTAGCATAAATTGCATTTTGTTATCAGACACACATCCATCTGCACGGTATACTTACCTACATACAGTGCAAATCATATTTCATTTTCTTCGTGCATATGATAATGCACATAGAATAAATTGCATTCTCTCACGTACGATCTCGAATCGTCGTGAGAAAGCAAAAAGAAGAGCACGAAAGTTTTTTGCAAAAAATATGTGGGTACCTGGGGGCAGCAAGCCCAATCCTCGAGGCAGTCTTTTTTAAAAAACCCGGGGAGTCGTTTTTTCTATCCCGTCGGAGATTACACATCAGAAGTTTAAGTTGAAATTTAAAAAAAGAAGTTTTAGTATTTGAAATATTTAAAAAAGAAATTTAAGTTGAAATTTAAAAAAAGAAGTTTTAGTATTTGAAATATTTAAAAAAGAAGTTTAAGTTGAAATTTAAAAAAAGAAGTTTTAGTATTTGAAATATTTAAAAAAGAAGTTTAAGTTGAAATTTAAAAAAAAAGAAGTTTTAGTATTTGAAATATTTAAAAAAGAAGTTTAAGTTGAAATTTAAAAAAAAGAAGTTTTAGTATTTGAAATATTTAAAAAAGAAGTTTAAGTTGAAATTTAAAAAAAAAAGAAGTTTTAGTATTTGAAATATTTAAAAAAGAAGTTTAAGTTGAAATTTAAAAAAAAAAGAAGTTTTAGTATTTGAAATATTTAAAAAAGAAGTTTAAGTTGAAATTTAAAAAAAAGAAGTTTTAGTATTTGAAATATTTAAAAATGAAGTTTAAGTTGAAATTTAAAAAAAAAAGAAGTTTTAGTATTTGAAATATTTAAAAAAGAAGTTTAAGTTGGAAAATTAAAAAAAAGGTTTTAATATTTGGAAAATAAAAGAATAAGTTTTAGCTGAAATTTATAAAAGAAAGTCTAGTTGGAACATAAATATAAAAGAAAATTTTGCCAGAAAAAGGGATATTGTGTGAAATTATTTAGTTAAAACCTATGCCCACTCTCTCCCCCAGGAGCACGGAGTGCGCAAAATACAACAGAACGCGTGTACGTAGATAGCTGAAATTTTGTACGCGGACTTAAAAAAAAAAGTAAAATTAAGTTTGAAAATGAGACAAAGCGGGCAATTCCTTCGCGGGGTTGCCATACAAAAATTTCGTTTTCCACTATATATTAGGAGGCTGCCTGAAAACGCCTTGACATACAGATCGGAAATTTGGTATATGGTGTTTTCACAGTAATGTAAAATAATCTTTTAAAAACGGAATAAATCGGGCAATAAAATTTCAAAAATGGAATAAATCGGGCAACCCTTTTTGGTGTTGCCATATAAAAATATAAGTTTTGTACGGATACTGTGAAAACGATCAGTACTAGACATTTCTATTTTACAAAAAACTTCTTCAGAATATGAAGTCCTATAAAATTGGTTTTAATATTTTTTTCTGTCCGGCGAACCGTTCTAGAAATATGTATATGCGAAAAACCACTGCAAAAATCAAAATTGCTCAAAAGGGTGACCATATGAAATTTCATACGGTCATTCATTTAGGATATGATAAGAATTGGTCTTAGTCTAATTCTAACTTTTTTACTTGTTTAATGAAAGGCTTATTTATTTGGGAATTCAAATTCGTTAACATCGCCATTCTCTTCAGTTGGACTTTCATCTTGTATTATTGTATTACAATCAATGTTGTTTAGTTTTAACAAAATAAAGAAACCTTACCCATTTCAATTATTGGAATAGATGGTGATGATTTATATCTACACCGGCTGACATTGCAAATGACCAAGATCGGTAGCGCAGAGGTTTATCCATAAGATCGTAAAATTTGTAGAAATGTTTAATGGAATTTCCACTCTTGGAATAATTCCTAAAATCTTTAATTTCAGTTTAACCCTCTCCCCCCCTTTTATTTAATTTTGCGGTAAATTCCATGAATAAAATTTTGTGACATACAGTTCTTTTGTCCAGCATATTACTGACATTGAGCTCTTCGCACAACTCTAAAAAACTTGAACTTCTTCTTGTTCCCACACATCTCTCTTTTAAATTACACATTTGTTCAAAACAAAATTCAAGTGCGGACTTAAAACCACAGCCTTCAATAATTTAAGCCTGAATTACATTGGCACGATAGCGGCAGCGACAGCGACAGCAAATCGTTTTCATTGGTTGAGAGCGATCAGCTGATTGAGAGAAAGTAGCAAAACCGTCGTGCTGCCGAGTTATCTCAAATTCTAAATTTGCTGTTGCTGTCTTCATAGGCAGCAATTGCTGTCATCCCAAGCTGTCAAGTTAATTTTTCATGTAGAGAAATTGGAGGAAAAACTTATATTCTTAGTAAGAAACAAACAATTTTTATATGACAAATCAAGAAGTTCTTACAAAAAATTTCCAATGAATTAAAAAAAAGTGGTAATGTTGCTGAGAAATAACATAATATTCTGCTCGCTGGCTTGTGCTGGTGTAATGCAATCTGATACACTCGACAGCAAAACTGTTTTTTGCGTTGCTGCCGCTGTTGCTGTCGAGCAATCTGAATCTGAAACTTTTGAAGTCAGCATTACCACGAGCGGCAGAGGGGCTAAACATCCCAAATTACTTTCATGTTGCGGGATATTACATAATAAGGGCCACCATGATTAGGTAAAATGAAGGGAAATTTTAAATTTTCTGTTAAAAATTAATTCTGTACGCAGTTTTTAATTAAGTTGTTGCTAAATATTCAGAAAATATTTTACGTACTTACGTTTTTTCCGTTTCGTACTTAAAGCAATACTTCATATATAATATACCACTACAATACTGTAATAAATTTTATATTTCATGAGATAAGTAAGAATCGTAAGAATTGATAAATCTGTGGTGTATAAAAATCTTAAAAGTTCAGAATTTTCACGAATTTTTATTTCATGTTATTCTTTTTAAATTTGAGAAATAAATGCTGTTGAAATTCTCTCTATTCTCTGTGTAGTTTCCTTGAATCAAAAAGTAAGAACTGCAGCAATTTATGTGGTGGGCATAGATTTTTAAAGTTACCTACCACTTTTTAAACTTTCTCAATAAGCGAAAGGAACATTATCCTGAGCGACAATATTGTCAACCTTGATCGATTATTATATTATTAGATGGTCAGAAAAACGAAGGTAAGCGGAGGTACTGTAAGATTCTTAATTCTCCTTGAGGAGCTGCAGTTTTGGTATCATACAAAATGAATGAATGAATGAATAAGTATTGGAATAATATAAAATAATAATATTTGAATAATTCATAATTGCCTAAGTAATAGGGCAAAATAGTTAATACCCTGATGTCAGATACCTCAACCAATGTTTCGCTTTTTTTATAAATTTAGTCGCTATTGCAACAATAGAGACACCATTTTTTACATCGCAGTTTGGAAAATAAATTATCTATCATATCGGCCAAGTATCTATGTGCTAATCCAAATACCTGAATAATGCTTGATCATTCCTGTATACATACCTTATAAGATTATAATTTAATCTTCTATAAAAAGTTTTTTTAATTAATAAAAACCACTTTCGTGATAAATATAAATGTTAAAACATTCAATTTTTATTATTATTCTGAAAAACTGCTATGAATTATCAAGCTAATAACATATTTATTGCAATATATAATTTCCTTTTATGCGTAACAATTTCCTTTTTGGAAATATTTTTTTATATTGTATATATATATATATATATATATCATAAATTTGAAAAACGAACATTTTTTGATGAAATCTAACTATTTTTAATATGTTTACTAGCAATATTCAGAGTCATGATACAAAGATAGGAAGGTGTGGCCGATTCAATTGGAACTTTTGCCTTATTACGTCATTTGAACACAAATGTCATTTCCAGCGAATTTTTTTTAAGTTTTTCGTATTATATTAACTGAAATACGTTTTGAATATATTAAAATTTTTAATAGAACATTAATTTCTTCGTTTAAATCACTCATGTCCTAGTGGGAAATAGTCCAAATAGAATTTTTTTTTTACTTTGATAAGGACGATTGAAATTCAAAGAAATTTGTGACATTTGTCCCCAAATGAGGCAAGCTACCAATTGAAAGATAATTCGGCTATACCTTGTTAATCTTTGTATCATGATTGAGACTATAGAATTTATTTTTACAGTAATTTGAATTATAAAAATGCTCCCTTCAAAATATCATAATTTCACTACTGCCATGACGAAAAGGAAAAACACATTTCGCAAATGGCTTAGGTTTTAGTCATTAGTTTGGTTAGGTCTTTTCGCAATTCTAAATGCTGGTTGGGTTCATTTTACTCGCATTTATGCCTTGCAGAAGAGTGAAATGAAGCCCAAAATTTATTCCAACAAGTGGCTCTATGTGTAATAAAATGATCTAGCCTATAAGATAGAATACCGATGACCGGGGCTATTAAAAAAATCGAGCATAATGTTTTACTTCTGCTTGCATACTTTTTGGCTTAAATAATTTTACAATTTTCTACGATGTGTTGGCTGCAACATATTGCACTCAAGTCATTGAATATATAGAATTAGTAACAAGTTCCAACACAAAATTTTAGCGTCAGCAATCCTATATTCGGGGGCTAATTAAAAATCGATAAAAGATTTTGATTGCGGCGAGAATCATTAAAAAAAAATTTCGGTCTTAGATGGGTGCGTATTAATCGTTCCCGGATCTTATTACCGTACATTAAAATCAGTTGATGATGTGGACGCGCGCGGCTTAGTCAGCTTAAATCTATCATAGGGAAACCTTCACTATATATGTTTAATTGGTTTGCAATCGCGGTGCGCAATTATTTAATTATTTCGTTGAGATAAACTTTAAGTAGATGCCATCTATAAAGTGTTTTAAATTAGTGGTGCATTAATTGGTTTATCGTTTTAGTTATTTCACAATGACTTCTTCTAAGTTAATTTTAGTTTTGAGGTTTGTTATATTTTTTATACAGTATTACAGCATACTTAAAACTAAGTTGCATGTTTGCTTGCCTGTGAATACGTAGACACAACAGAAATTGTTCCTACGAGATTTATTGTTGTGTTGATTTGTGCTTTGTATTGTTAACATTATCGATTTTCCATTTTTAGTGCATTGGGGAAAATAATAAAACTGCTGCTGGTTATATGTATTACTGATGCTGGCATTACTATTTTGCGTGTAAATGAGAATTAATGAAGATGAACTGATTTTCGTTATGAATTTGTTGAGTTTTTTTTTCACCATTCGTGGAAGCATATTGCCTGAGCCCCCAACATTTGAATCTGTTATAGGCAATTCATTTCACACTCGGGTGTTTCTCTTTTTACATATATCATCAAGAGCTGTCAAGTTTTTTCTTCATGCACAAATTATAGCCCAATTGGTAAAAATTTTTTTACTTAGGGTAGATATATATTTTAAGTCAATTCAGAACATAGAATACAAGAGTCCATATGACGCTAGTGGGATTCTTGGTTACAATTACAGATGAAAGTACGCTAATCATTATTTTTTAATTGGGTTAATAACTAAACTTTACAATTAAGTAATTATTTTTACTATTTGTCAAATTTTACTTTTAAAAAAACTTTTACTTCTTTGTATGAAATTCTCTCGTCCATTCAGGGCAAATCAGTTCATTACACTTGAAGCGCATTTTTCTGGAGCACATTGAACTCTGCCATCTAAGGGGACTGAATATTTACCATTTTGGGTTAATGGTTGTCGTCATAGCGAATGAAGCCTGGTGTCTTTGATGGAGAAAGTAAACGTTCCTTCCTTGTTGGTTTAGCGTCCAAATTAGATGGACAAAGTTGTCCCGTTTTCTGTCTCTGCTAGCTCTTCTATAAAGTCTAGAAGAGGTTTTGTTTTGCCAAAAGACTGGATATAAAGAATCCATCAGTTAACGGTAGTGTAATGAATCGGTAAACCCTCTCCTTACCTTCATTTCACATGGGCATATAAGACCTAGATTTATAATGGGCAAATAAGACATACATTGCATTGATCCAAAATAATAAATTTTCGCTATATTCAATAGCCTGAGAAATGCGTCTCCGTAACATAAACCAATTTCCGTTGAATCAATATTCACACAATTTTTCTCACTAAATAACACCTGAAACTTCATAATATTTTCTCAAAGGAAATAGCCCCAAGAAACCCTATACAAATTTTCCGGTAAATCAATTAAATTAATTTGCCAAAACGATAAATTCTGCCTCGAACGCATTTCTCATAGAAAAACAACTTTACGTTGGCCTTCAACTTTTATCCAGGTGAATGAAATTGAATTCTCTTTCGAACCATGCTTTTCCCCAATAATTTTCGGAGCGAAGAACATAACTTAATACACTCATTCATAAAAATGGATAAGTATACAGACCCGTCACATCTCCCCTTTCTGCACTTTAACTATACAAGCCGGCATCTCAATGCCCATACATGAACCTCATTAAAAGCATTGCAGTGTTTCCCCTTCAAATCTCTTTTTCTAATTTTCAGAAAGTCTTATCATTTCCCTGGGCTGCAAAATTATGTACAACACTCAGCCGATAAACGGCGCAATTCCCCCGTACATAACCACTAGCGCACGACTTAAAAGCTCTAGCATAAAGCACCCTATATGCCAAGAACTTTTCGTATGGTTCCCCTCTCTTTTCATGAAAATTTCGGTCAATCAAATGAGACCCCAATAACCGAGAGGAATTTGGAAATCAATAAGAAGGGTGGCCTGAGTAAAAGGTCAGTCAGTTAGTTTTTTAAATGATACTTGACTGCTACTCCACTAGGGTACGAAGCTCTTAATAGGTCGTCTACAAAAGAAATCATAAATCAATAAAGGTGCGAATTAAATAAGAAGTCAGTCAGTGAGTGGTCTGTGCATAGGAACTTCAAACTTATAATTAGTGTTAAATTTTCAATGTAGTTCTTTCTTCTTTTTTGAAAAAGTATTGTGAAGTAGTTTGTAATACTGATTTGTGAAAATTGAACTGTGAAATTAAAATAAAACTCTTTGGAAGACCTAAATTTTTTGAGAGAAATTCCCCGCAAACAACAAGGGTACTAGAGATCTTCGCTGGTTAAGCAAGCACTCCTAGTTTCCCGCCGGAAAATCCCTAGCCGGCAAAACAACTGGTGGCAGCGGTGCTAGATCTCCAATATAAATAGAGATCTTGAGAGGATAAATTCAAGGCAGGCAGCCCGAAATCACTGCCCAACATCCAAAAGAAGCGGTGCTAGATCTCCAATATAAATAGAGATCTTGAGAAGATAAATTCAAGGCAGGCAGCCAGAAATCACTGCCCAACATCCCAAAAGAAGCGGTACTAGATCTCCATTCTGAGTAGAGATCCTGAGAGGATAAATTTAAGGCAGGCGGCCCGAAATCACTGCCCAACACCTCAAGAGAAACAATAGACCAATCTAATGGACCACCAAGAAGAAATTTCCCAAATCCAGGAGAAATTAGCCGTATATGCTGAGCCTGCCGGACCGGATGACGAGACAGCCGACTACGTGGAATATATCGCTTTAAAGCAGCGCCTTCTTCAACTGCAGCAGCAAATGTAAGTCACGTCATTTCACAGATATTCCTTTTTCTTATCAACTAAATTTATATCGTAAAATTTGAAAAAAAAAACCAACAAAATTTTTTTTATTAGATTTTGCTTTATTATATATATATACTTTGTTTTTTTTCGATAAATGTGATAACCTATAATATAAAAGATATGGTAACCAATTTTTTTTGTTTAAGGAAAGATATATATATATATATAATAATTTTTTAGAGTATACTAGTGTCTAGTGAAAAGTGTAAAATTTTCAATGTTAATTAATGCCGTCATTGTGAACACGAAAAACAGACAAAAATAAGGGCATGAAAGTTCTGTGTGTACAATTTTCCCTCTGCATTAATTTTTTGTGTCACCTCGAAATACGGTACGATAATACGTAACTCCCCTACTAATTTCTCTAAATTGCACAAGGGTGCACACAAATCAAAAGCAGATTCTACGGACATTTTTTTTTTTTTTCATTTCTTTTTCTAAAATATAAAATTAAATTGAAATTAAGTGTTCCGCTAGCTTATTTCCACACAATTAATACATAGGTATATTAAGTACAAACCTAGTGCATAAAACATAAGTTCCTTTTAACTTTTTGCAAGAAAAGTGACAAAAAGGAAACATGGAAAGTGTACCCTTGATGTTCTATAAAATGAGAATGAGTATTTAAATGTTCAGAAACTTGCTTCATAAAAGTTCATATAATTTACATTTTGAGATACGAACATAAATACTTTTTCTTATTAAATCCAATTATTTGATTTATGAAGCAGGTTACTGTTTCTATTTGAGACTCATCAACTTTATGATATTATTTAGATTTTGAAACAATTAAAATTTTTTGGACCATTCATATTGGATCTAAGGGCTTGAGTTCATATGTAGTGACCGATTCTAAATAATTTCAGAACACTTTTTCCTCCTATATATACGTTTAAATACATTTTAATATAATACCCAATTCTGAAATTCCTTTTAATTTTCATTTTATTTTATTGTTGTATACACGACGGGGAGATCCAAAAGATTTGTATATAAAAGGCAGCGACGATTACTCGTCCCTGATCCTGTATTAACGCGACAAGAATCTCGAAGGAGAATTGCATCGGTATCAGCATTTCAAGAGCTACCTTTTCACGACACAATGCCAAACGAACAGCAACAAGTGCCAAATCCCGAAAACCAAAACTTACCCAAAAATGATCTTGCCATATCAATCTCCGACGCGAGAAATCTAATTCCTGAGTTCGATGGCAACCCCAAAGATCTACATCGATTTGTTTCTTGCAGCGAAATATTATTTACTCACGCGAGAAATGCTTCTGACAAGAGTTTTTTCTTAAACCTATTAAAGACCAAGCTAACCGGTAGCGCGTACGACATCTTTAAATATAAAGAAATAAGTTCTTGGGCTCAACTTAAAGACGAGTTAGAATCACAATTTTCAGAAGATAGGCCTAGGGTTGCAATTCAGGCAGAGATATCAAGAATAAAGCAAGCCCCAAGGGAAGATCTTAAAGATTATTCCCAAAGAATGACTAAGCTTTTATCCGAATTAAACGACGTTACTCTTAAAGGTACTGATAACGCAATCGCGAGAGATTTCCTACTTAAGGAAAACGAAATAAACGCCACAAGAGCCTTTGAAGATGGTTTGCGACATGACCATCTCAAGATAATGGTCAAGGCTCGAGCAGAAAGTACCCTTCGGAAGGCTATAGTATATGCTCAGGAACAGATGCTTAGAATGAGCGAGCAATCGGGTGCCACTTCAACACCCACAAGACACTCTAATCCTGTCATTTGCGGTTTCTGTAACAAAAGAGGACATACTAGAGACGTTTGCTTTCAGAGAAAAGCATTGCCCGCGTTTAACCCTAATACAGTAACAATCAAAAGAGAGGTGAATCGACTAATTTGCCGATACTGCAACCGAGCGAATCATCACATTAGTGAATGTCGCGCAAAAGCATATGACGAGAGGATGCTCAACCGTCAAGCTCTCCTAACAGATAATAATCACTCACAACGTCCCGTGGCACATAATTCCCAAGGTACAAATAGAAATTACTTTGGAAGCAGCTATATGCGACCACCACGAGCTACCACTAGACAACCACAAGCAAACTCCAACGGCAATAGGCCTGACCACGTAAGACCTCTGAGAAATATCCAGTGGACAGAAGCGCAGGAAAACGAGAATGGGCCAGAGGAGTTGGAAGGCGAACTACCTCACCTAGCCCATACTCGAGCCGTCATACATTCCACCCCCGCAAACCTGTAAATACTTCCATACAAATACCCATTGAAGTTACACCTAAAGGCGCCGTAATAACACTATATTCTTCAATATCTGGTAAAACGTCAACTTATGTTATAGACACCGGAGCCGAAATCAGCCTACACAAGGCGGAATTAGCTTTAGGTGATACTCCTATATTAGAATCGCATCAATGTACAATCTGTACCCTGTCAGGTAAATCTACTACCACTCATGGTACCACACTAGCAAATTTACGAATCCAAGTAGGGAAAAATTTAGTAAATATTTCACATAAATTCCATATTTTACGAAAGGGAAGTACACTAACTCACGACGGCATTATAGGTAACGACTTCCTACATAAGTACCGAACAGTACTGAGTTATTCAGAAAACTACCTCAAATTGCACCTGGCCCTTTGGGAAAATGTATCACCTCAGCTCGGGAGGGATGCAGTAACAGAAGCAAACAACACAAGCAGGTGTAACGGGAGTAATATTAGAAATGGGATAAATGAAAAGTATATCAAGGAAAGATACGATTTAATATATGTAGAGGGAAAAACAAATTTTAATGGGAAATATAACGAAATGCATAAAGATAATAGAAATAATTCAAAGTCGGAAAACAATTATTCAGGAACACGACGCTACGACAGTGACCTGAATAAAAATATACAATCAAAAAGTACCAACTTAGAAGTAGGATGTTTCAGAAAAGATCTGCATAAAAAAAATTCTAAAGTGAATGCGAGACGCTACGACTATGGCTCACAAGAAGAATATACCAACACGGACTCGCGACGCTACGACAGCGGTCCTGAGGAAAGAATCACAGAAAACATCCCATACGAAGAAAATAAAAAATTACACATGGAATATAAAGACAACAAAATGGAAAATATTTTTATCAATGAAATAAATTCAAATACAAATGAGGAAAATAAAATAGGTAGTAGAAATAGGATAGAGGAAATGTTAATGCAAAATTTAGTTCCAGACGCTGTAATATCCTTACCCCCGCGTACTGAAAAAATAGTAGAAATACCCGTAGCCTCGAATAAAGAAACCTTGTGCTTACACCAAGAAATTGAACCTGGAGTTTATGTAGGTAATTGCCTGATTTCGCCGGTGAATAACACAGCCAAGGTATTAATCTTAAATTCAAACGAACACGAGGTAAAGGTCCCTTTCAGGAAAATAAAACTTATAGAAGAAGATCTTGATTCCTACGAAATTATACAAACCAACACCAAAAATGACCCGGTAAAAAACAGATTAAAAAGGTTAGAAGAAAACCTCAAATTAGAGCATTGTAATCCTGAAGAAAAGGTTACAATCATTAACATTTGTCGATCATTCAATGACTTATTCTACTTAGAGGGCGACATCCTTACCTACACTGATGTCGTCTCTCACTCGATTCCGACACTTCCAGATAAACCCCCAATATATGTCAAACCTTATCGCCTTCCAGTCTCCCAACGCGATGAAATCAATAAACAAATCGAGGAAATGATTACGAATGGGATAATTACCCCTAGCAAGAGCCCTTGGAACTCACCCTTGCTCTTAGTAAACAAAAAACCGGACAGTGCTGGAAATAAGCGCTGGAGAGTCGTAGTGGATTTTCGTAGGGTAAACGATATAACTGTCGGTGACGCCTACCCTCTACCTAACATAACCGATATCCTCGATCAGTTAGGGCGATCAAAATACTTCTCAACTCTCGACCTAGCTAGCGGGTTCCACCAAATTACCATGCACGACAGCGACAAAGAGAAGACCGCGTTCAGTACTCCGTTTGGGCATTACGAATTCAATAGAATGCCTTTCGGACTAAAAGGAGCACCGGCAACCTTTCAAAGATTAATGAATACGGTGCTGACTGGTCTGCAAGGATTGCGATGTTTCGTATACCTTGACGATATTGTGATCTATGGTCACAATTTACAAGACCACAATAAAAAACTAATAGAAGTGTTACAACGACTCAGGGAAAGCAATCTTAAGCTGCAACCTGATAAGTGTCACTTCTTGCAGAAGGAAATCATTTACCTCGGACATGTCGTAAGTGAAGATGGAGTTAGGCCGGACCCTTCCAAAATATCGGCAGTGAAAACCTATCCAACTCCCAAAAAGGCTAGAGATGTAAAATCATTTCTAGGTTTCGCAGGATATTACCGCCGTTTCATACCCCATTTCTCTAAGACAGCAAAACCCCTTACCAATCTGCTAAAGAAGGACTCCCCTTTTATATGGGATTGTTTTTGTGATGAAGCATTTAGGTCTCTAAAAGAAAAGCTTCAAAACACACCAATTCTTGCATATCCTGACTATTCTCAAGACTTCAACGTAACCACGGACGCTAGTGACATAGCCTTGGGCGCGGTGTTATCCCAAGGACAAATAGGCCAAGATCGTCCGATTTGCTACGCTAGCAGGACACTCAACCAGGCCGAAACGAGATACGCTACCATAGAGAAAGAACTACTCGCGATTGTCTACGCCGTTGAACAATTTCGCCCATATATTTATGGAAGGAAATTTAACATAATAACTGACCACATGCCCCTAAAATGGTTAATGAATCTTAAAGACCCATCGTCGCGTTTAATGAGATGGCGAATCAGACTCGAGGAATACGATTATAAAATCTTATACAAGCCAGGTAAACTAAATTCAAACGCTGATGCACTTAGTAGGATAACAATCGCGAATCAAACCGAAAACAGGGAAAAAACTATAAATGTAGCAACAAGAAGCCAAACCCGTAATACAGAAGCTGCAGATAACACCAAAACCTCAGATGAATACAATGAGTATATATCTAGTATAACCACAGAATTTTTTCACGTAATCCATAGTAACCAATCACTCTTATCCCAAGCAAAAGTCTCACCAAAATTTTTTTTAATCAACAATAGAGAAAGCGAAATACAAACCTTATTATTTGCAAGGTTTCCCACCTTATTACAAAATCTCACAAGCAAAGATATACACATTATCACTAAGGAAAAAACTACATACATTATAGCAAAAGGTACCGATCGTCTAAGAACGGAAAGGGATATTGAATACACATTAAAAATATTAAGAAAATTCCGAGAATATCTTACAGAACAAAAAGCGAGCGAACTCAATATATCCATACCTGAGTATGATCCAACCTCCAACCGCGAAATAAAAAACTTACTTAGCTACGCCTTTCCTTCACCTACCTATAGAGTCGTGTGTTACTCAGTTAAGATTCAAACGCTCACGGAAAAGAAAGATATTGATGAAGTTTTGAAGATCTTCCACGAATCACCAATCGGAGGACATCAAGGGGTCACTCGAACCTTAAAACGGATCCAGGCGAACTATCGATGGCAAGGGATGAGTAAGGATGTTGAAAATTACATATCAAAATGCCAATCATGCCAAAAGAACAAACTTAGTAGTAATCCCAGGATCCCAATGAAAATAACCACCACCAGTTCGAAACCTTTTGAAAAGGTATTTTTGGATATCGTCGGTCCATTGCCTGTAAGCTACGATGGCAACAAATACTTGCTGACATTCCAAGATGACTTAACTAAATTTTCGGAAGCCATCCCTATCAGAAACGCTGAGGCAAAAACAGTAGCCGAAGCATTCGTCACAAAAATCGTCTGTAAACATGGAATTCCGGAAAACCTTCTTACAGATCAAGGAACGAATTTCCTAAGCGACCTTTTTTCCCAGACATGCAAATTATTACGAATTCATAAAATTCAAACCACTCCTTATCACCCACAGACCAATGGAGCTCTCGAAAGAACTCATAGAACCCTAGCTGAGTATCTTCGGCATTACGTCAACCGGGACCCTACAACATGGGATCAATGGATTCCCTACGCAACCTTTGTATTTAACACCACACCACATAGTAGCACAAATTACACACCTTTTGAACTTCTCTACGGATTTCCGGCAAATCTACCACACAAACTCAAATCCACACCAAGCTTGTCATATAATTACGATAACTATTCGAACGAATTAAGGGCTAGGTTACAACATGGGTATAGTATCGCTAAAGAGCATTTAATACACAATAAAAAACGAAGCAAAGAATACTACGATAAGAACACAAAAATAAAGAACTTCAACCTAGGGGACAAGGTACTAATAAAAAATTTTACAAAAAAAAACAAGTTTTCTCCATTATGGACGGGACCTTTCGAGATAATTAACATAAATTCTACCGAAAACTCCACCATAAGAATAGGCAATAAATCAAAAACAATACATAATAACAACCTCAAACTTTTCTTCGAGTAATCCAACTCAGTAATAATGCACGAATTCACTTTAGGTTTCTTATAGTCCTGCTCATCGCGGCCCTACTGACCGGCCAGAGTTATGCCAACGTTAAGATCAGTGAACTCAAAGACAACCCAGGAATCTATTTCGAAGAGGTTGGACGGATCGGGCTTTACAGTAACGAATGGCAAATCTTGGTTTACTACGACTTGGAGAATTTCCAATTCGAAATAGGTAAATTAAATTCATACATAAACGACATAAATTCCCTCTGCAATTTAATACATAAATACTACGACCAAACCATTCCATGTTGGGGTGTTACTCAACAATTGCACCTAGAAGTAGTAAAATTAGAACAAAACATGGAACTATTACGGTCAGAAAATCATCGATACAAAAGGGGATTAATTAATGCCATTGGTGCACTAAGCAAGACCTTATTCGGAACACTCAGCGAGGAAGACGCTTTAGCTTATAACCAGCAAATAGAGAACCTACACAACAACCAAAATCATCTTCTGAGCCTCCTGAAAAACCAAACCCTGATCGTCGAAACTACAGCCAACATATTCAATAAAAGCCGAATCGAAATAAAAAATCAATTCCTACACATAGAAAATAGAGTAGACGAAATAAACTCTACCATTAATAACTTAAATACAGAGACAATTACCACCAAAATAAACATACAAATAGACACCTTGGTCTCCCTTACTGGCTTAATAATACACAGGATCCAAGCTACACAAAACATATTAATTAATTTAATCACAGACGTTAGGCACGGGAAACCACACCCATCAATTATATCACCTCAACAGATGAGAAACGTCTTGGGAACCATCCAAAAGGAAATTCCCAATACACTTACTTTACCTATAGATAGAAAACAGAACAGCTTGCTACAATTATACCAAATAAGTGAGGTACGCACGGCAATTATCAAAAACAAAATTTTATTCGAGTTTAAACTCCCGCTACCCTTTAGAGATAGTTACCAATTATTTAAAGTATACCCATTACCAATCCCACACGAAACAAATTTCATATTTATCCAGCCAACCTCCGAATATCTGGTTATAGATTTCAATCGGGAACATTACTACACTATGAACAAATTTGACCTTATGCAATGTGTAACGCATGATTTAAATTATTACCTGTGTAAAGTCAGCCACCCCATTTTCAATGTACATTCTCAAAATAATCTCTGCGAGGTGGACCTACTAAATCACATGAATATTGTGCCTCCGCACTGCGAGATAAAAACTACTGCTCGAACAGATTTTTGGATTCAGTTATCACAGCCAAATAGATGGCTTTTCTCATTAGATCATGAGATTACGATCGACATAATATGCAATAATGCTATTAACGCTAGGAAATTATCAAATCTTGGGATCATGGAAATAACTGAAGGTTGCTATATCAAAACTAGAAATCTGATAATACAAGCCCATAACGTAAAGTCCGCCCAGATCAATAACTATTTCCTCCCATCACTCAACTTAAGTTTCCAATTACCCCATTACACGAATTTGAGCAAGCAAAGCTCAGAAAAGCAACCACCTGTCCGAGTTCTTAAATTCAACAGTGAAGACGAGTTAGACAATCTAGGTAAGGCAATAAACCTGCAAAAACAAAACGAGAAATTCGATACGGAATCCCCTAACCCGCATCATATACATCATTATGCTATTTCTTATCTGTTCGCTAGCGTCCTACTCGCAATGTTGCTATACAAACTTAAAGCAAAGCTAAATTGTAGAAAAACAACAACAAGAGAAATAAAATCAAACCCAGAGGAGATAGAATGCACAGAAATGAAAGATGAACCCATTTACACAATTTCGATGAAAAAAACATCGAAGTAACTCCCAAAATAAGCACACGACGAAACGGTGGCACTTAAAATTGAAATATGATAACGAAAATTCCACACAACTTATTCGTGTCTTCAAAAAAAAATATACTATATCTAAATATTAGGTTTTACTTTATTATATATATATATACTTCATTTCGATATTTTGTTTATATAAAAAAAATAGAATTCAGAATTTTTAGAAAGTATCAAAAAAAAAAAACCTAGAACCATTAGACGTTAATTAAACATAAGTATGGGGTTTATAAATCCAGAAAATTTTTAATTTTATAAGAAGCAATAAAAGTACTATTCACCTAAGTAGAAGTAGAGAAAAATGTTTCATTATACCTAAATATTAGATTTTACTTTATTATATATATATATACTTCATTTCGATATTACCTTCTGTTTTATCTATATTGGTTATATAAAAATACAATTCGGAATTTCTAGAAAGTATCTTATAAAAAACTCATAATAGTAAGTAGAAACATTAGACGTTAATTAAACATAAGTATGGGGTTTATAAAATCAAGAAAATTTTTAATTTTACAAGAAGCAAAACAAGTACTATTCACCTAAATAGAATTTTAACATTATAATAAGGCACGACACTTTAAACTGACTACGACGCTTGAAACAAAAAACCGAACTCATGGCCATATTCTTCTTACACCCTCTCATAGTCACACAAAGCGATGGACGGTGACCCATCTAATTTAAAAGAAAGTTACATTCCCTCCAGTAATGAAACTTTCTTTTCCTAAGGGGATAGGTGTAATGAATCGGTAAACCCTCTCCTTACCTTCATTTCACATGGGCATATAAGACCTAGATTTATAATGGGCAAATAAGACATACATTGCATTGATCCAAAATAATAAATTTTCGCTATATTCAATAGCCTGAGAAATGCGTCTCCGTAACATAAACCAATTTCCGTTGAATCAATATTCACACAATTTTTCTCACTAAATAACACCTGAAACTTCATAATATTTTCTCAAAGGAAATAGCCCCAAGAAACCCTATACAAATTTTCCGGTAAATCAATTAAATTAATTTGCCAAAACGATAAATTCTGCCTCGAACGCATTTCTCATAGAAAAACAACTTTACGTTGGCCTTCAACTTTTATCCAGGTGAATGAAATTGAATTCTCTTTCGAACCATGCTTTTCCCCAATAATTTTCGGAGCGAAGAACATAACTTAATACACTCATTCATAAAAATGGATAAGTATACAGACCCGTCACATCTCCCCTTTCTGCACTTTAACTATACAAGCCGGCATCTCAATGCCCATACATGAACCTCATTAAAAGCATTGCAGTGTTTCCCCTTCAAATCTCTTTTTCTAATTTTCAGAAAGTCTTATCATTTCCCTGGGCTGCAAAATTATGTACAACACTCAGCCGATAAACGGCGCAATTCCCCCGTACATAACCACTAGCGCACGACTTAAAAGCTCTAGCATAAAGCACCCTATATGCCAAGAACTTTTCGTATGGTTCCCCTCTCTTTTCATGAAAATTTCGGTCAATCAAATGAGACCCCAATAACCGAGAGGAATTTGGAAATCAATAAGAAGGGTGGCCTGAGTAAAAGGTCAGTCAGTTAGTTTTTTAAATGATACTTGACTGCTACTCCACTAGGGTACGAAGCTCTTAATAGGTCGTCTACAAAAGAAATCATAAATCAATAAAGGTGCGAATTAAATAAGAAGTCAGTCAGTGAGTGGTCTGTGCATAGGAACTTCAAACTTATAATTAGTGTTAAATTTTCAATGTAGTTCTTTCTTCTTTTTTGAAAAAGTATTGTGAAGTAGTTTGTAACACTGATTTGTGAAAATTGAACTGTGAAATTAAAATAAAACTCTTTGGAAGACCTAAATTTTTTGAGAGAAATTCCCCGCAAACAACAAGGGTACTAGAGATCTTCGCTGGTTAAGCAAGCACTCCTAGTTTCCCGCCGGAAAATCCCTAGCCGGCAAAACAGTAGCTATGTTAAGCAAATGAAAAAAAAAAAAAAAATAAGATAGCATTCATGGTTTTAAATCCACGTGGTTAGTGACTTATCATCAAGTCAACAGACACCCCCAATGAATTAATTTGTTATACTCCTGTACAACAGAATGCCATTTTTTCCGATGAAATGTCGGACCAATACATACCTCTCGTTAGCATATTTTATTTATGTCATTATCAAGTTTATGCCAAGGAAAACCTTCAAGACTCCGACAGTAATTGAATTGAAAAAGTTGCGCTGTCATATTGAAATGCGCATCTATTTGTTTCAAATACCGTCATCTACAATAAATTGTCATTGAAGAAATACTTGAAAAATCATATGGCTCAAATCAGTTGATGAAACCGTTGTCTTCGCCTTTATAGGCTATAGCAGCTCCGCTAAGCGCGTTATCTTTTCCCGACCCAATAAGTAATTTCTGAGATGCTCCGATGTGGATACTACACATGTTTTGTCGTTATTTCGAGTTTGCTTTCCCCATCAACGATTCCATCTATTCTTTCATCCTCGTTGTACATAATTCATAAAAGCAATCTTGAACGAAATTGTTATCATCACTGCACCCTACATTTTGAGTCGGAAGGTAAAAAAAAACAATTCCCCATTCCGAAAGTTAAATGAAACATCCTGGTAGGACCATATTTCATACAGCAATAAAATGACAGGAAAAGGTGAGAGTATACCACGAAAAATCAAAATTTCAAACACTTACCTAAAATATATTACTTTCTATACAAAAATATTGAGTCGGTAACACTGTGGTTAACAAAATAACAATACTGAAGAAATTGTGTGATCCTGCGAAAGTGTTAATTTATTGAAACGAGATAACAAACAAGCCTGGTAGGACCATATTTCATACAGCAATAAAATGACAGGAAAAGGTGAGAGTATACCATGAAAAATCAAAATTTCGAACACTTACCTAAAATATATTACTTTCTATACAAAAATATTGAGTCGGTAACACTGTGGTTAACAAAATAACAATACTGAAGAAATTGTGTGATCCTGAGAAAGTGTTAATTTATTGAAACGAGATAACAAACAAGCCTGGTAGGGTAGGACCATATTTCATACAGCAATAAAATGACAGGAAAAGGTGAGAGTATATCACAAAAAATCAAAATTTCCTTACCTTAAATATATTATTATATAAAAAATCTAAAAGATCAACTATCATTCTGAAACTAAACACATTAGAAAAGACACCTTAAAGTTTCTCAATTTTAAACAAATATATATGTATGTCGTAGAGATTTCGCGTATCTTAGCAATTCATGAAGTGTAGGCAGGTAGTGTAACAGTTGGATTTGTAATGTATGTATATACTAGGTTTATGAATGTGTAATATGTATTAATATATGTAATTATATTGATCAAGAAATTTAATTCTCTGCTGCCAAAATCAGCTTTTATGAAATTATGTAACTTAACCGGCTTTTTATAGCCTTCGAGGCCATCCCGCAGCGCCCTCCACCACTGAAAATTCCGAAGATAAGATCGAAAATTTTGTTTAAGAAATGACGTAATTTTTTTGGTCGCCAGCTCTCCGTCTAAATCCAAAGGTAATAACCGAGCTCTGAAGAAAGCTAGGTTTAGCTTAACCTCTCTAGGAGAGGACAGATCAATCCTCGGTGTACGCAGGGTCTTAGTGGCCTAATCGCCCCTTTTGCTATCCTTAAGTTTATGCACCCCCGATTGAGCATTTCAAAGTAGGCATGAATAAGTGTTTTGCCCCTACTTTTAAATTAAAATAAAAGGAATTATTAAAGAAACGATCATAGTCAGGTCTCCATGTAACTACTTGTATGTATATTATACACTCTGTTTCAATCAAAGCTATAAACAAATTTCAAATTTTAGGTTTTCTCCAAACGAATGGAATGATAAATGATTTTCAGAGTATGGAGAGATACTCAAGACTGTTCTAACGCTCAAGGTAAGTTGTCTGGTAATAATGGTATTTGAGCTATGTAAATGAAATTTCAAGAAATTATCAAAATATAAAAATGGAAAATTTCAAAATCATTTATAGCTTTGAAACAGAGTATATTATTATGAAATTCTAAATAAGTAAATGGGCAAATGAGCAAACCCCCGGCTTTGGATTTTTTTTTTTTAATTATGTTGCGAGATTTTAAAGTAAAATTCCCCTATTCAACTTGAAATTCCCCTCAAAAATTTACAATTTCCTCTCGGACACGCGGCTTGAATATATTTGCCAGCAACCGAAATGCTTCCTCACCACACTGATGACAGCGCGCAAGCAAGAGTGAAGCTAGCATAAAATATGCTCTTTATGTTGCGCGTGATTAGTGGTAAGACAAATATTTACAGAAGGGAAATTGCTTATTGCAATAATATGTTATTAACTGTTTTTTTCATATATTATTAAGCCAAGCGCAGGGGATGCCCTATGATGCAAAGCACAGCATGGCAGGAAGGATATAGAGAAAGAATTAGATGACGTGAGGAAAGTGTCGGAGGTGCTGATGTATGTCAATCTTGAACATTCGCAGATTGTAACTCCAAGGAAAAACAGAATATGTTAGACTATTCCACATTCGCACAGTTCGGGACAAGAAAGCATCACGGAATTTTACTGAGTGGCCGAAAGTATTGTGAAGGGTGAAAGGATGTGCGCGGTTTCCACCACGAGAATTGTGTGCAGGAATTAATCTACAAGGGATCAGACTAGATATTTCATTTGAACATTGCCCATGCGATAAAGAGACAAAAGGTGGTTCTCGAATGGTCGACATAAAATTTTTCCTACAACTTTTTAAATATGCAAGACCTTCCAAATGCTTCCTTGACAATAGAAAAGAGGCCACATCCAACTTAATTTACTGGACATATTAATGTCAAGAATGCTTCGTGACGGTGGGTAGGAAAGTAATGCCTCATCAAATGAAAGGAGTTAACTGGTAACTTGTTTTAAAGAGATGAAACAGCTTTGGGTCTTAGATACATTGAATTCGATGCGACTCGCTTTGCCCCAAGAGAATGTTTAATCCTGAATATAAAACAATAATAATAATTGTAGAAAATACTAAATATTAAAAGAGCAAAAGCAAATTGCTGTGATGATCGACGACACGTTGATCAACATGAAGAAAGACGGTCTTAGTAGAAAACACCTAGGTACATCGCAGAGAAGGAGACACGAGATTTTTATTAATAATATTTCAAACAATCTCAGCTATATAAAAAACGACTTTTAGTAAAGTAAAGCGTTATTATGAAGGAAGCTATGCAGCGTATCAGTGCATATAAACAGTACCTATGTACATGAAGAAGTGGAAGAATATGATTACCAAAATGAGAAAGACTAGGCGCAAGAAACTGCAGTCGGAGGTACGTCGACAGATGACAATATAAACCGCGACATGACTGATAAAGAAGAAAACGACTTTATACCAGTCACCCTGAAAAACAATATTGAGCAGGTAGGCAGACTCAAAATACAAAAATTGAAAATAAAATGTATGAGGAGAGTAATAGAAAACATACATCGGAACAAAAGCGGCAATCATACTAAAATGTATTATGAGCATAAAATATGAAATCTACATGAGCAGTTCAACAATATAACAAAACTGCATGAGGAAATTAATGAATTCGATGACCCGCACTTCTAGTCAGGTGAATACCAGAACTTGGAGATGGCAATACAAGAACTAATGATTTTGCTACATGAACGACAAAAAAATAGATGAACCCAGCCAAACACAGACAATTGCTGGTGCGGGGTTACACTTACCACGGAAACAATTCCTTCATTCGAAGGTAATTATAACAGTTGTCCAGCTTATGGAGATATATTCTCAAAAACAATTCACTGCAATAAACAGCTGTGCAATTCAAAAATGCTCCAATATCTTAGAACGAATGTAAGAGGCGAAGCAGCAAAAATTATGAAACACTTGGAAGTTTCCGACTCAAATTACGAAGCTGCATGGGAGCTAATGAATGAAAGGTACGACAACAAAAGAGCTTTATTGTTCAGTCAATTCGTATCTGAATGAATTTTTAAAATTCATCGATACCCGCTTTTAGTCTTTAGAGAATTTTAAATAACAAAAGAAAGCTTATGATTCTTGCACCTAAGTGTGACGTCAAGATCAATGACCAAGACATTTCACGCAATCGAAGTCATAATAGTCATAAACGAGAGATGCAGATTCATAAAGAACAATAAGTTATGTCCAAATTGCTTAAATCACAAAGAAGGTATCAAGTGCTTAAGCAAACAACGATGTTAGGACAAAGTGGTGAGTTAAGACAAGCAGTATCCTCATATGCGGCATCAACCAAGACCATACAAGAACGTATAGAAAAAACCAAGAACTTGAAGGCAAGGTACAATCTCAAACTAGAAAAACAAGTGATGTTAGCTATTGCATTGGTAAAAGCACATATAACCATGGGTACTTACGAGCTACGTCGAATACTAATAGACCCAGGATCACAAGCTTCATTTGCGGCAGTAAAAGCAGTTGAAATACTTGGGCTACCAAGAAATAAAGTTGAAATCGAGATCTCAGGAGTAGAAAACCCAACGGCAAACACATCAAGAAGCCAAGTCTTGCTCAGTCTTTCACCTCGATTTCCCTCTAGCTACAAGCTGGCAGGAGAAACCATAGTACCACCTAACTTAACATAAACGTTACCCTGCACACTAATATCACCTGACGATTTATGGGAGAACTACAATTTTATATTGGCTGACCCAACTTCAAACACTTGGGCCAATTGATGTCATACTGGGTACCAAGAGATGAATTGCTTATTCAAAATACGGCATTTGGTTGGATTGTGACTAGGTAAATCGAAACTAAAAGGTCAACAATACAGAAAAATTAGCATGGCATCAGTGTCAAGCTGAACGAATAATTAACAAAGCTCTGGGAGACAGAGAAATTACCGACAAATTCCACTCTGTCAGAAGAGGATAAAGTTGTCCAAAAGCATTTTAAAGAATCACACGTTCGAAATTTCGATGGAACATATACAGTGTCAATGCTACTGAAGGAAATCGCACGCAATTTGGGCGACTCCTGTAAGCTGGGTATGGCCAGTACTCGATGAGCATAACAGATCCCTACAAGCTGTAAACGCTACTCTAAAAGACTTTGACATTGACGATTTAATGCATGGAGGGGATTCAACCTAAGGAAATGCTCAAGTAATGATATAAATCTCCTCAAAAAAATTCCAGAAGAATTACGGGTATTTCTTGGGGAGATCGTTTAGGCATGAATTTCTTCTCAATGTTCCAGGAAATAAATGCCACTGAGTTTACTTTCTAATGTGTACTGCAGCAATTAAATATTGTACAAAATAAAATTAAACATTCTCAATAAGCTACGCAAAATTATTGGAGTTACTACATCGAAAATCAAAAAAGTTGTTTTTGCTCTGACAATAACTCAACTTCGTCTCGTCTCCAGATAACGCATTGACCTTCGATTAGTGATCAGACCCTAACAGTGATGAAAAATGATGATGCTGCTAAGTTGGGAATTTCTGTTGGTTCCACATCTGGTTTAACGTTGCATGTAAATATCAAAATGCAATTCACGAGGTCAACAAACGTACAGAGCTGTGGTGTGCTGAATTTTAAACAACGGAAGAAGGAGCCAATTGAGATCAGGAACGGAGAAACTATTAAAACCTTGGGAGTATACTGGACGCCTGCGGCAGACACGTGCCATTTTAAAGACAGTCTTTGTGATCGAAAACAACAAACAAAATAAACCATGCTGTCAGATAACTGTAAACTGTTCGATCCCTTTGGATGGCTTGCACCGATAATGATAACAGCTAAAATAATGATGCAGAAATTCTAGATGGAAGGATATTCATGGGATGAGAACATACAAAGAGGCAGGTTTGTACGTTGGGCAATGTCTAAGTTAAGAGGGGCGCCTTCAATTGAGCTTGTCTTCAGCAGAAATAAGAAATGATAGCAGCATGTCAAAACAGACAGTGAGTCAAATAAACACACTCTGCGACAAGACATGTAAAATATCCAACGAAACACATTGCCAGGGATTAATACATCATCTTCAGGAAATACCACTCAAACCCAAAACCACATAGAAGTTTTCCTATCTGAAACAACTAAAAGGGCAAAAAGAGGAATTCTGCGGAAGCTACTAGAGACGGTATTCGGAGTCAACGATAAGGTGATAAAAACATTAACCAAAACCTGCTGCTTTAAACAATCAACTATCGAACGACCATCATGCTAATAACTATCGCAATAACCAACGAGATAAAAGAAAGAACAGTGAAAAAGATATACACAGTTACTGATAGATTGAACCATGGGTTAACAGCAATTAAAAATATGCAAGCACAATGGGTCGAAGGGCCCGATACAAATAAGTTAAACATGAACTTCCTCGCAACATACCATGCTGCTGTTAATTACTTAGAGGAATTACTAGAGAAGTACCGCAAGATCACAAGGGTGTACTTCTATTATGGAAGCCTGATAGACTTCCTAAATCCTGCCCAAATATTAGAAATACGATCCAAGTCCAAAGGAAATCTAAAATCTAGTCTAGATATTCTGCCATTCCACAACGCGAAAATTGAGCTAGAATTCTCAGCAGAATCTCTTCTGGTATTTGCATACCTTAATATAGCCGAACTGTCCCAGTACAATCTAATAATATCTACAGCAATACCTCAGAGAAAATCAGACAATCAATACATGGTGCTAGATATTGCGACTCCTATTCTAGTCATAAAGTGCAAAATACAGTCTTACTTCAGTTTAACTGAGATGGAATTGGATAGTTGCATAAATGTCAAAAAGCATATAAATATATGCACGCCAACAGTTATACGAAGCATTGAGAATCATCTGAGTAGCATCATAGATGAACTATATCATCGACACGAAGGCAATGAATGTCCAATCTGGCAAATTCAAACTAATCAACGTTCTATTGAAGTACCTTCACATGATCAACACCTGGTTATTTGTTGCCAACAAATCCATTACAGCAGAAATACAGTGTTATGGAAATCGTGAGGACGTCCTTTTAAATGGCACTGGAATCATCAAAATTATGTAGGAATGCATAATAAAAACGAAGCGAAGTCACTCAAATCCGAATACTCATTGAAAACACCAGTCTTCGCGTCTTTTACTAAACCTGTGCCAATCAATGTTACCGACCAAATCTACGAGGCATTGGAAGCTGAAGGCGAAAATCTTTACGTTGAAGGAAGCTGGGAGATCATTCATCACCACATTACCGGTGCAAGTATCTCAACCACCACAATATCAATCATCACAGGAATTATCATAATCATAAGATGCAATGGCAGCGAAAAGTCACATTAGTTAGTTAGTCATTTCATTTGTAATGCATTGAAATAATTATGGTAGAGCAGAATGGATTGGACTCCCATCAAGTTAAAAGTTCTTTTGATTTTTGCACGTTCGTCTGTCTGTCTATCCGTTTGCTTGATAACTCGAGAGCGACTTTACTTAGAGTACAATACAATAATACAATACAATAACTTTATTGCTGGAAATATGTACACAAAATCAAGGATCTTATAACTAGTACAATATTAGAATTGACGGCATATAGAATTGGCAATAACTAATTGACTATATAACTATAACTAAAAACAAAATGAGGCTGGGAGGATATAATATTAAAGATAAGAAGTAGCTAATTTTTATACAAAAGGGAGATTCGAAAATTATGAGTTAAATTAAGTTAATTAAAGAAAATTTAAGATACGAAAAAAGAGAAAGATACAAGAGGAAGACAATTTAGATTAATAAAATAAAAAAAAAAAATTAATAAAAATGAAGCTAAGCAACTACTTTGTGCAATCGATGAAAAGACGCTATTCTACTAATTAGTATTCATAATTCACTTAAAAGCACCAACGGAGGTAGCAAGTTGAGCGGTGACTGGTAAGGTGTTCCATAAGCGGGGGATCTGAACAAAGAATGAACTCTGAAAAACAACACGAGAGAAATGAGGAATCAGTATCTGACGATGCCGCTGGGATTGTAAAAATTGAAGGAAATCAATAAGATAATCAGGCTCGCGTGACTGCAGAAGTCTAAAAAGAAAAATAAGTGCCCTCTGTTTAAGATATGAGTCCAGCGATTGTTCAAGGAGAGTGTTTCTAAGAGATGAAACATGGTCAAACCGACGAAGACCATAGATAAAACGAATACAATCGTTGAACGCTATATTCAGCCTTCTTGAGCAACCAGTATCCAGTTTCGGAAAAATTAAGTTACCATAAGTAAAAAAGGGCAATAATAAGCCCTTTACCAGTCTCAAGCGAGTGCCAGTAGGTAGGATACACGCAACCAACCATAGTCTGCGAAGTCCGGAATAAATTTTTTTTAAAGAGTCAGAGATATGAGAACAGCACTTCATGCGGGAATGGATTGAGATTTCAAGGCTTTTCACACTATTCATGTAGGGTAATATAGCGCCGTTAAGCTTTACTGGCGGTAAGTCCAATAACCCAGGATCTGTGTTATAGAAGGCTATACAGTGCGATTTAGTCGGATTGAGTACAAGACCGTTCCGCAAAGACCACAGAGATATTCTGGCAAGGTCCAGATAGATACGTTCGATGCAATCCTCTTGGTAAGATATTGGCCGACTAAGATACAGCTGAACATCATCCGCATATAAATGAATATTAGCATCCTTAACAACGTAACAGAGATCATTTATATATAACATGAAGAGAAGAGGACCCAGTATGGAGCCCTGGGGAACTCCACATTTGACTGAGGAGAGGCTGGAGAGCTGATTGCTAATCTTCACCTGTTGAAGTCGGTCGTAAAGAAATGATCTCAATAGTCTAGTGGAAGAGTTCGAGAATGCAAAATAAGTAGTTAGCTTATTCAGGAGCATGTCATACTTTACACTGTCGAAAGCCTTAGAAAGTACATTTTTGTTCGAAAATTGGACAAATCGGGCAACTCCTTCGTAGGTTGCCATACAAAAATTTCGCTTTTCACTACATAATTAAATACTGCCGGGGAACGCGTTGAAGTAGAAAGCTGAAATATCGTACATGTCGTTTTCATAGCAATAGTAAATACAAAAAATAGACTACATCGGACAACTCCTTCTTGGTGTTGCCATACAGAATTTAGAATTTCCCTTTATTTAACTTTTACTTTCATCTAGAATATAATATTATTGGTCTTAGACCAAATGTAGCTTGTTCTCGTGTTTCTATTGCATCCTTAAGTAAAAAACGAGCAACAGAGATGTGTAATTTCATATAAATTGCAAACGTGCTCGAATGCCATACTTTTTTTATATTATCCCACCAGGCAGTGGTGGACGGACAATAACATAATTAGACTTGAGCCAAAGGTGGCCTGATTTCAGGACTGCATGGTTTGATAAAACGAAACACATAAAAAAATCCTTCAACGATTTGGAGCTGCGGAAAATATCTTCACACTGAAATTGCGTGTGAAGAACCAAACCATAAATAGCGCGTGCTACGCCTAGAACAACGAAATGAGAAAGGGAAAGAGGATCTACACATATCCCTGGAGTATACCCTTATCTTCTATTGGATCTGGCCAAAACCCTCGAGAATACTTCCCAAGCCGTGAAACAGAAATCTATATGTATGCGTTGTGAGTCCGTTTTCTAAAATGTTTTATATTGATACTTATGGAAAAGTGCCAAACATTGACTTTATATATGCTATAGACAGTGGCGCACCGAGAATAGTACTTTAGGGAAGAGGAGCTATTCAAATCAAACTTTTGTCAGTTTTACATAAGAACACTGCAAATATTTTAGAATGTAAGGACTCCGTTGGGTATCGGATGTGGTAGAAAGGGAATCTGTTTATTGGCTTGTGAAACATTGCTCTGGCAAAAGCCTCGAGAATACTTCCCAAGCCATGAAACAGACGACATCTATATGTATGCGTTCAGAGTCCGTTTTGTAAAATGTTCTATATTGACACTTATGAAAAAGTGCTAAACATTGACTTTATATATGCTATAGAGCCTAAGCTACTATCCATACAGAAAAATAATGTCTAGTAATTTACAGCTTGATTACCTATCTTCCCAAAAGCTACACTTACTATTTACCTTACTTAACAAACTAATAAAGTAGTTTTGATTACAAACTAACCTTACCATTTTATGCTCAATAACTCTCAGCTGAGTAATAATTGCATGTGTGTATGTGTAGCCGGAGTCCGAATCTGTAGGTAGCTACATTCGATATAATCAGCCCACGGCATGCCAAGACGGCACAGCGACATTAATTACTCAGCTGAGGGGTTTTGTTTGAGGAATCGTAGTCATTTGGTTCAGATAAAGATTTTTAAATAATTTTGTTAGAAAAGATATAACAATTTTATTTCGATTCGGAAGATGAGAAAGTAAGCCTATGATTATCAGAGCATCATTTTTCTGTATGAATATTAGTTTAGGGCGGAGGAACTATTCAAATGAAACTTTTGTCAGTTTTCCATAACAACAGTGCAAATATTTTAGAATGTCAGGACTCCGTTGGGGCTGTCATGTGGTAGTAAGGGAGTCTGTTTCATGGCCTGTGAAGTATTTTCGAGTTTTTTGACTCTGGCCTCAAAACAAGGAGTCATCCAGATACCCAACTATAACACCCCTGTGCCATCACTGCTCAATAATTCTTCAGCTCAATACATCTTCCTTTTAGCAATTTAAGTGCAACAACAAAAAAATTATTAAACAAGCGAAAAAGAAGAATAACAGAAGACCGATACTACGTCATAAAAGTTTACCTTTGTATCTAGAAAAATGAAGTTGTTTCATTAAATAACACTATGTTATAGTGAAAATATACTTTTGACGAGACATAGTATAGGTTGTAGGTTTAGTGGAACTAAAAGTAGTGGCATACAGGAAATTTGTCATATACCCTCAAAATCTAATTTTAGACAAAAATAATCGTTATTGGGTAGGTCCATGTATATAATAATTGATAACTCCGCCATTTTTTTTTGTTGTGGAATTTTTTTGTAGTATATGAAAGAAGAGTAATATGTCTTTGTAATCATAAGTTCCGTACTTCGTTGCGATGAAAATTCACGAGGTTACAATCGCAAATATTTCGAAGTTTACCATTTTTTACACATTTTTTCCACTTTGGCAACAAATTGATGGGCTGTTTTGCCCTACAATATTTTTCTCTTTAAATCATTAATAATTAATAGCGAAATAGCAATATTACAATTGAGAATAATTTCGCGGAATTGAGAGTTTATGCACTCTGACTCAAATTGTAAACCATAGTCATTTAATACACGAGCCCTTTAGAATCGAATTTTATACTGCAATGCTGGCTGCAACTTTTTCTGATATTTAATATTTGACTCATGTCAACTTGAAGTGTCAATTTCGTTTATATTTTCCATATACATAGATAAGTAATTTCACAGTATTTGCTCGCATTTTGTACGTGCGAGGAACTTTCTTAAGTCAAATGGCAAATTAAATGTCAAATCAGATGATGAATCAAATGTTAGTTCAAATTAAATCCCAGTATCGTAAACCTCAAGTGTTTGTCTGAAATTCTTTTATTGCAATATGACATAATTGCAATATCAATTTCTCAATTTGAAACCGTAAGTCTGTCCCCGGTATAAGTCGTTACATAATCAGTTTTACATATCTGGCGAGTAACTGCTAGGTACATCTTAAAAATGGTTTTTATCTCAAAAACTAGGAGTTATATCGACATAATTTTTTAATGGCTGGTGGAAATCCTATTCATTAAGTGAAGTTGGACTATAACTCAGTCTATTCAATAGTTTCCCTGAATGAATTTGGCTAAAATTGTTAATTTTTAAACAGAGCGAATCATTAGCTACATTATTTATTTTTGGACAGTGTAACAGTAAGTGTTAAGTACTAATTTATTAGCAAACACTGCCTTGATAATGTGAAAGTAAAATGCTTAAGTATGGGCAAGAAACAGCAATTATCAAAGTAAGAAATTAGCATAGTAATAATCCTAATGGAAGAAGGATATTTCAGAAGGAGTACAGCGGAAAACGTTCGCCGTAGTACCAACATGGTGTGTAGTTTTCACGGGATTCCGAAAGCTATGAAAAAGATACAAAGCCGGAATCAAAACTGCAACCAGTGAGAGAGAGCGGATATCAAAGTGCTCGGCGGCATAATTTTTAGTGGAAGACAGAACGCTGAAAAGTATTTACGTACAGTTACTACAGACTGATTTAAATGAAATAATGGACGTAACGGATTGGAGTTTCCAACAAAATCTGGCAGCCATTTATATGATGATTTTAATGATGTGCCATGGAAACATTTTGAGTCAGAAACTTCCCGAAATGTTCCGGTAGATCGGAAATATACCCGAAACTGTACTAAATAGCTTGAAATGACTGAATTTGTAGATTTCTATTGGAATATAATAACAGATAAATCTACAGCAATTCGACATGACGTGATTGGTGCCTGGGTGTGGGGTGAACTTCGAGTCAACATTCGAGAAATACAGACTTTTTGTGTCATGCAAACAAAAATCTCCATGTTCTAGTCAATGGTCAGCTAAAGCATATTTAAGGAAATTTTTTTTTTTTGTGAGCATCTACACCATCTGAAGAACAAAACAAAAAATACGAGTATGTCGTCAGAACTTAATGTGTAAAAAAGGCATTGATATAGCACTAAGAATTGTGTAAAGTGTTTTTTACAATCATTTCGCTCCTTTGTGTACTTACTAGGAGGTAGGACTACAGAGAAAGAATGAATAGTGCTAAAAACAAGAGAAAAAGTTATAATTGGTCTAAGGCCAATAATATTATACCCTAGATGAACATAAAAAGTAAATAAAGTGAAACCCCAAAGCTCTGTATGGCAACACCAAGAAGGGGTTGCCCGATTTAGTGTATTTTTGAATTTTTTTTGCTATTTATATGAAAGTGCTGTGTTCAAAATTTCAGCTCTCTATCTCGACGGATGTGCAAATATATAGTTAGAAACGAAATTTTGAATAGCAATACCAAGAAAAGGTTTTGCACAAAATTTAAACTGTAGTAAGGACAGTGAATTAGACAATAATTGTTCTCAGTAGCAGTTTCAGTTTTGAGTGCAAATAATAAATATGCAAATGGGTACGTGACAATGACAACAGTACGATTTGCTTAGATTAAAGACATTATGATCAATTATACGAAATTGATTTAAAAATTAAGTGAACATTCACTACTTTTCACTTTCAGTTTCACGTTATAATTTGTAATTATTCTTGTATGCACCTTGTACACAGAGCATTCAAAGAAGTGGAGGAAATCTTTGAAAATTCTTTTAATGCGAACATTTTCGGTGATCTGAAAATTAACTGCTTAGAAAGAAAATCAACTGGCTTAAGTAGTTACATTTAGCTGAGCCAGCATTAGATCAACAAAACCATAGTGGGTCTTTATTGATGGAGGAAAGTATCGACAGGTGCGAAATAATAACAAAGTTCGCTGAGGATAATGGACTACTGAAAAACTCGTAAAAGATTTGACAGACTTCAAGTGGAATGGTCTTTGTAGTTAAAAGTTTATGAGATATGGCGGCCAGGGTTAGTTCTATTAGTTGGTGCAAGACTTTATTTAAAAAACTGATTTGGGAAAAGTAGCAGCGAAAGTTTTGTCAGTGCTTTCCACATCAGCTACGGTGGAAAGATCATTTTCAACGTTTGCCAACGTCCAGGCTAAAAAATGAAAGAGGCTGACAGCTAAAAGAGCAGGCAAGATATATCTTATAGCTCATAATTGGAAAATTGTGAAAATAAACATAGGTACCCTCGAACTCGGAATGAGTTTCCTTTGTTTGCTACTCATCTCCCGAAGGTTACCTGGAAATGAACAACTCGTGAACAAACAGGTTCAGTCAGTTTGTTATTTAGAGGTGCCAAAGTATCCTAGCTTATGCAAGCCCAATCATAACATACCTAGCTACTTCCAAGAAAACATTCTCTCTCGCATTAAAATTGAGTTATACACCACCGTGACAGGTCAATGCAATGGTTAATATCACTCGAAGGGTAGCGTGGGTAAAGCCATGGCAACTCAATATAGCAGAAACGGATCCCCGAACTACCCTACAACATACCATCTTTACAAGTCAAGGATGGTACCCCTAGAACATACTATCTTTTACAGTAATAGAATTCAACCATCAATAAGTAAATATACGTGAGTGGTATGCCTACAGTCACCCAATCACAAAATACCTTTCAAAACAACTACCATTCATCCTGAGCTCCGAATCTCGAATACTGTACCTACGCGCATAACCTATCACGAGCACACACTGCACTTAACTGACCTAGCACGATCAACTACCTTCATTCCAAGTAATTATTTTCTATCTATACTAATTCGTCCGAGTGTGCGAAATGTTTACTTAGTTTTAATGTGACAGCTCGGCTAACTTTGATTGTGAACACCTCCATTGATAGCCTTCATCTAAGCTATCACCTACCGAATCAAGAATTCATTCGGGTTGAATCCTTGGTTTTATATGGTCTGCACTTTCCACGTTTTCGAAAAGAGCTCTTTGACTGCCGCGGGATCCTGCCAACCATGGGCGTAGCCAGAGATTTGGTGTGGGGTGGGCCTAGGAGGTGCCACTTTGACACAAAAATTGAGAAAGGATATTCCTCAATCAAGTATTGTTTTTCAAAAATGTCTCAAAGTTTCTAAGACGTTAATCAGTGTTAACGCCAAGTGTCCTTACATCAAGCAAACTATTTTATTGATTACCGTTGTTTTGAAGATCGAATACAAAATTACATATGATGTTTTTTTTCAAATCTACTAGCATTATGATTTCTACTGAAGTGAGAAAACTTTCATAGAAAGAAGAAAACTCCTTTTGACGACAATAAAACGGTAGATCTAATAGAAACCAAATTTAATTAATATGCGTAGCTTAGTAGAAGAAAATTATCGCTTATACAACGAAACTGACTTGCTACAACAAAGAACATTTTACATGAAGTCAACATAATATATACCTACCTACTAAAAATTAATTTAGAACATTTTAAATAAATCTTTTTCTAAAATAACGAAAAGTAGACTATATTTAACCAATTCTATTCTTAGGATATGTAACCTTTTCTCATATTCTGCAATAAAATTTTCTGCTATTATCATAATTGGAGATAATTTAGAAAATACATTTACCACTATTAATCTAATTTTTCTATATTCATTTGAAAAAGGTGAAGCAATTTGTTATCTTACATCCAGGAAATGTCTGCTAAGCTCAAAATCGCACCTAACTTTCCTTGATACACATATTCTCAGTGAAAATTTCTCTCAGTGCATCGTTTATTTTGAATTCATAACCATACATAATTACCTTATAAATTAATATCGTCATAATCATAACAGAAATCGCCAAAAACCAATTAAATAAGCATTAGTTTACTATTTTTTCCTTCAAATCGGCTCAATACCTTTTCAGCTGTAATGTTTTTTAACAATGCAATTCTCTGTGTTGAGTAGTAAAATGCATTACATGCGAGAGAATCGTTCTTGAAGCATTGTGCTTCTAAGCAACGCTTTTATCCGCCTCATAGCAGAAAAACTTCTCTCACAGACGGCAAGATTCGCTGGGCGTAATATTACCGCTTTAGAAAGTTTATACTCTTCTTTAATTTTTTTTTCTCAAATTTTCAGCATTTATCTCATAATTTTTAAATTTAAGCATAATTTACATGATCATCGCTTCAGCTTCCAAGGCTGTATCAATTTTTAAGATTTTTTTTATAATTACTGATGAATTTAAGAAATTTGTCATCATATTTACAAGAAAATTAAGGAATTTTCAAGAAATTACCCTACCTTTGCTAATTTTTCCAGTTCTTAAGGCTTCTGTGAGGTTACGTTTTCCAATTACAGCAAGGACTGGGGGTGATTTTATGCAAGAAGTTCACCAGCCTCGATTTAGATCTCATTTTGAATTTCTAAACTCAGAACTTAAGTTTTTCTTATTGCGTTTTTTTATTTTTGACTTATTGACTTAACTTTTGTTTAATTACTTCTTAATTTTCCTTTTTGTTCCTTATTAGGGGAACAAGAGACCTTACTGTGGATCGTGAGTCTCTTCGTTCGTTTTTGATTTAGTTTTAAAAACTACTGCCTAAGTTAGAGAGACACACCGCCTTTTTAGTTAGGATCATCAATCAATTTTCTTCGATAATTGGTGATCCAGCAAGATTTAGTAAAGCGGCGAATATTTATAAATTAAAGTAAGTGTATAATTTTGGGTACGTCTTCCGATTTATATATTAATTGAATATTGCAAATTGTCTATTTCTCCTATACAAGCGAAATGGAAAATTTCCCCTACGCATAAGAAAATTAAACGCAGGCAATTGGCTAGCATGGCCAATAACCAAAAAGATCGTGCAGTGCCGGTATGTGGGTAAAGCATCACAAATACTGCGCATAGTATTTTCTATTTATGAGCAAAGCGAGCGAAAATAGGAAAGAACGAAAAACAATATACAGAGTCCAATTTGTAGGTCAAACATTAGGCACATACCGGCTGTATGGTAAGTCAGGGACATCCTAGTGCCACTACATGGCCAGAATCGGTGTGTTGAGGGGTTTGTTTCGACGTAAACAGTGTAGTGCGTTGTCGCATTGTGCTAAAGCCCTGGTTTTCAAGAGAATGCGGCGTAATTGCAATTGCGCCGCCGAATCCTGGTGGAAACCAAGACCTTAGAATGGAAAAATGTTGAGTCTACTGGATTTATTATCATGTCGGTCGAAATGGACTTCGACTTGTATATTCAATTAGTCACAAACTGCATGTAATTTATATGATAGTTCATTTGCTAATAATTTAAAAAATGTACATTTATAAACTCCAACATTTGTACTATGTCTTCTCAAATTCAAAACCAATATATAATACATAAATTCCAGAGCAAAAATAACAATGATGAATCAGCTCACAAAACAAATACACAAAAGTATCCGCCCATGAAGTGATCATGTACGGAGTAGGGTAAATTTCCAAGAAATTTAGATAAATATCTGCATGCAGAGTATCGTCCCAGCATAATGATTAGTTTATCGTATTTTTCGTTTAAGTAAGTTTTCTTTTAAACATTTAAATTTCCAATATGCCAAAAAAACGTGAAACGAGTTTACCAGAGAGAAAATTGGTCATTCCTTTTTCTGAAAATGGGTATTCGCAACGAAAAATTTCCAATGAGATTGGAATACCACGAAGTACAGTAAAAGACATTATTGATAAGTATAAAAGTGACGGTATATTAATAAATAAACCGCGTACCAAGGATACTAAATAAAAGAGAAGAAAGAAAAATTTTGAACCGAGCGAAAGTGAATCTTCATACTAGTGCTAATGAGATATGCGCAGAAGTTCGCGAAAGTACTGTCAAAAATATAAGTGTTGAAGCAGTGAGCCGAACGATAAGGAAAACCGGATACCCTAGACGGATTGCAAACAATAGATAAATAAAACAAACAGGAAAAAGGGAATCGAGTTCACTAAAAAATTTATTCATAAGGCCCAAAGCTTTTGGGATACTGTCATTTTTAGCGATGAATGTAAATTTGAAATATTTAACTCATCTCGGGAGCAATTTGTCTGGAGAATGCCAGGAACTGAATTGAACAAAGCTAACCTGCAACCAACCGTTAAACATGCTATTATGGTATGGGGTTGTATGTCGGCGGCTGGGTTGGAAGTCTTCATTTCATTGATGGAATGATGGATCAATATGCTTATATTTATATTATAAGCATAATTTAAAATCCACTGCAGAAAAGTTAGGATTAGGAAATAATTTTGTCTTCCAACAAGACACGATCCAAAACATTGTGCCAGGTAAACGAAGGAATGGCTACTTCATAATGTATGTAAACAGCTGGGCATACCTCTTCAGTCGCCGGACATGAATCCCATAGAAAATTTATAAGCAGAATTAAAAAGGTCCTTAACTCAACATAACATTTCCAGCAAAAGTATGTTAAAACAACATCTGCAAAAAGGGTGGAACAAAAAAAAGTCCCAGCTTAACAAAAAACTTTTGCAATCAATGCCTAACAGACTGAAAAGTGTATTAAAATCTAACGGTTATCCAACCAAATATTAAAATTTAATTTATAGTGTTGTACTACTCCGGATATTTTTGTGTGCCTTATTTTATGTATATAATGGAAATACCTTTTTTTTTTAATTTTTTAATTGGTCTTTTTTTTATACCATATTAAACAGTTCAAATAAATCTAATAAATATGATTTCTTAAAATCTTTTCTACGCTGTAAATCTTCTATTCTGACTAAAATTTCTGGGGGAGGGCACCGGTGCCACCGGTGCCACATATCGTTTGCTTATCAATACCTTCTTTATTTTAAACGTTCTTTATATTTAGAGAGCAATTTACGACTTTGTCCTTCTCCGTGTGCTTGTTTCCGAAGTGCAACTAGGCCTCTTTCACTGTATTTTCTAGCTGCTTTTCTCCTCTTGTCGAATCTTTCCATCTGTTTCCTTTGATTCTTTTCAATAAGATCTAGCACTTTCTGTCGGGCTTCCTTCAAGTTTTCCAGTTCGATTCTATTTCGATTAAAGTTCAAGGTTAATCTCGCGTCAGCTTCCTCTCACAGCCAATATCCAAATAGTAATTCCGATGGTGTTCTTTTTGTAACATTATGTACAGCATTATTTATAGCGATTTGAGCTTTATCCATCTCACGGTTTTGATGTCGCAGGCAATAAAGACAAAATCGTTGAGTTGAAACGCTCTACTTGTCCGTTTGCTCTCGGTGTAACTGCTGCAGTTTGTATGTGATGTATTCTTTTTTTGTTACAGTACTTGACGTATGCCTTCGAAGTGTAGCAGGCTCCGTTTTAATCCACTTTGGAGTCCCAAATATCTTATCCAATTGGTCAAGCATCCTTAGTACTGGTATACTTTTGTCTTTTACAGCGCTTAGCAACACAGATTTCGTCAAGCTTTCAACGCACATTATTAAGTATCGCTTGTCCATTTTGCTTCGAACAAATGATCTCAAGTGATCTACGTGAACTGTATAAGAGGGTGTCAAGTCTTTGTTGATTGCATATAGTGGGCCTTTAGGTATTTATTCAATTTTTGATATACCTTTGTACATATTCTCCCATATTCGGGAGCCAATAGTTTTCACAAACCTTATTCAAAATCTTCTCCAATTCAAAATGCTGAAACTATTCGCGAGCTGATCTTACTACTTCATGTCGCATTCCTTTGGGAAGCAGCCATCTGATACCTACTTTGGCTTTCCTATAGATTCTTTCTTCTTCAAGGCAATATTCTTTATGTATGATTTTCTCATAGTTACTTTCAGGCTTTTTCAGAAGTATACTATGAATTAGCTTGACACTTTTATCCGTTAATTGACTAGCTGGGACCCAGTTAGTTACGACGATTTGTAAAAATATCGCTTTCGGCTATGGGGTTTCATTTTCCACCGGATTTCTCCTTAAGACATCTGCATGTGCTATATTATTTCCTGGCCTGTACTCTATGGAGAAACTGAATTCCTGAATAAGTAACCACCATCTGGCTATTTGTGGTACCAAATCTCTCTTATTTGTCGTAGTTTTAATAGCGTTGCAATCGGTCATAACTTTAAAATTGATATCAATCAAGTAGACCCGGAATTATTTTAATGCTTCTAATACAGCCAACGTTTCTAACTCGCAAGAATGATAATTTTCTTCATGTTTGTTTGTTTACCAACTGTTGTAGATGACCGGTTGTAATTGATTGTTTGTGTCACACACTGACATGTATATAAATGGACTGACTAATCTCCTGTTTCATATTGCACCAGTATGCTCTCACTGTAAATGCTACCAACGTCGTAAACTGACGCTATAGGTAAGTTATTTAGGAATTTACTGATATGCATGTCTGTGGGATTTACCGAAAGTATATGGGACCATTTGTTTTGTTAAATTTTAATTATGAGCCGAAGGAAGTGTTTTTTACAAGGCTGTTTTGGTAAGAAAGCTTTGGTGCCATTTGCGTTCATGTATTATTGGTTCAACGAGCAGTCGATTTATATACATGTATGTGATATCACATTGTAACAAAATTCCTACAACTCCTAGTATACTCGCATTCGTATCTATGTATTTCTGTTATAACTTTCGGGTTATAAATTGCTAGAATTGGATTTTCTGTCAATTTCTTCTTAAGCAAGTCAAAAGCACTTTGTGTTTTTTCGCTCCATTCGCACGGCTTATCTTTCTTCGTTGATTCAAATAAGGGTTTGCAAATTAAAGTTAAACTGACGGAAAAATTTGGTAAGACCTAAGTGCTGCCTAATTTGGTGAGCATTTGAAGGAACTGGAAACAAGTCAACAGCCTTTGTCTTCTCGATGCCCGGACGTACTCCATGTTTATCAATAACGCATCCGAGGAAACTAATTGATATTTTGAAGAAATGACACTCACTCGGATTCAGTGCCAGGTTCTAATTTTGCAAGACGTCTAACATGGATTCCAGTCTATTCAAAACTTGTTCAAAATCGTTCGAGGAAATTATCAATTCGTCAACAAAACAGAAAACGATGTCACTTCTTAAAGGTCCAAGAATCTTATTCAGCATTTTTTAAAACACTGCAGGAGTTTTATATATTCCAAACAGCACCCTGTTAAATTCATAATGTCCATCGCTTGTAATGAAAGCAGTTTTAATTTTTGATGCCTCTTCAATGGGAATTTGATGATAACCACTTCACATATCTAATGTTGTAAAAGATTTGTAGCCGTGTAATTAGTCCAATTGGTCATCAGTGCTATCTCCGACATTTATCTCGTGCCAGTGTAATGCATTGGGACCAATTGTTTTTTCTAGTAAACAGAGTTTACATTTTTCTAGTTAACAAGGAATTGCGAGAGCAATAATATTTTTAGTTTTAAGTAGCAAGTCGCTTTTCGAAATATTTGTTACTGGAATTTTATATTTTCCGTCTTTTATAGTAAAGACAAAGTATTCTGTTAAGTTATGATATCTGGAACTGAAGTTTAAATCGATATCTTTATTATTATGTAACATCTCTGTTCGACATATTATGTAGGCAGTGTGTTTGGATGGGATAACTACTGCTTCATCTACCCAACAGAGCACTTTTTCTGAAGGAAAATCTAGTCCGCACGGCAATTCATCGAATGATTTTTCATAATGCCCTAGGGATTCATTTTTCTTAGGAAAAATTATATGCTCTGTTTCAGTAAAGGCTTGCCCGATTATTATTAGAATATCTTGGATCTTGTTCGGGACTACTACGAAATCGGTTTTTGCTGGGGCTTGATCGACTTTTACTTTTCACTTCTCCCAAAGGCAACATGGTACTACTACCGCAACCCCTTATAATTTTCGCTTTAGCAACTATTTCAATTTTAATTCAATTTTAAGCTGATCCTTCATCGTATTGCAATTTCCCCCTAGATCTACGAAACCCTGTACATCTTTACCTTCTATTATGACATTCTTAAAATATTTCTTACCTCTTACTTCGCTGATTATAGCAATAATTCTCTTTGAATGTTCCACTCCTCGGTGCCCTCTATAGCATTTTCCTGTGAAATAAAATTTACATTTTTCACACTAATTCGTCCGTCTAGTGTATTGTGGAAGCAGATGTTCAAAGCTTCCGCAATGATAACAAATAAAGTTCTGCTTTGATAATTGCAACAGCTTATGATGTTTGATGCTCTTGTCCGGAATATTCTCCTTCAAAGTCGTCAGAAAAGATAATAAGCTGGCTGATGTCTGATGTTTTTTCTACCTTGACAGCTGCCTGTATATTTAGGTCGCTCATGGCAAATATAAAAAAAGAAACTGTTCTTAATGCAGAAATATCACAAATATTAAGAAGAGCTCGCTCATCGTAGTAATACTCTAGTATTGTTTTACTGTTTTGTTTCTTGCGGCTTTAATAATATTTTCCTTCGACAGATAGAAACAGTCCCGCCGATAAACTTCGATACCACTTATCTGCAAGTCATCCGGATTCTGTTGTCGCGTAATAAATGGATTGTAACTCGTCAATTTTTGTCAACCACAACTGTGTACTTAGCATTTTGTTTGTTGGGTGAAAAACTGGTATTACCGCGCTACTTCCCCCTGGTAATGCCGTTTTTGCTTATAGCTCTCGCACGATAGGGGTTGGGGTAAACATTTAGCTAGCAAGACAATTTAATTCGCTTGAACTAGAGGCGCCCGAATAGGAAGTATCAGACTCACTTTCGGGTAGCATACGGCGCCTTTTAGCTTTTTTTTTTAGCTGTAACTTGACAATCAGCCATATCGTTTAAGAGAAAAGTATACGCAATTATTAAGAGAAATAAAGTTGCAAATAAATTAATATTTAAACCCAATATAGATACGTAAAACTTAATCTGCAATCACAGTCACACAAGCACTCGCAATTGCTTATTATGAAGCATCTATCGCTTTATTCACCAATAGTGTCAACTGACTAACGTGTATCTATCACACTTCTGAAGATACGGCATGAGTAATTTTAAAATTTTATTCCAAATTAAACATGAAACTCAACTTAAGACTTTATTTAGTTTCTTCGCTGAAGCTGTCTTAGGTACCGCCGAAATCAGAATGAGTTTTCTCTGTTTTCTCTGTGGAAATAAACATCTTGCGAACAAGCAGGTTCAGTGAGTTTGGTATTTAGAGGTGCCAAAGTATCCTAGCTTATGCAAGCCCAACCATAACATACCTAGTTACGTCCAAGAAAACATTCTCTCTCGCATTCACGATGCAATGGTTAATATCACCCGAAGGGAAGCGTGGGTCATGCCATGACAACTCACTGCAGCAGAATCGGATCCCTAAGCTTCCCTACAACATATCACCTTGACAAATCAAGGATGCTACCCCTACCACATCCCACCATGACAACTCAATAGTGCAGTACCGCACTTTTATACAAGCCGCAAGATTACTTGCTCTGTCTGCAATAGAGCGATGCATCCCTTCGACCATACCATCAATGAGTAAGCCTACGCACGCATATATGCACCCAATCACAAAATACCTTTCAAAAGAATTAGGCCGCTTACTCATCGAAAAACGAACGAATAAACGTTTCATTCCGAAAATTGGTTTATGCTTATATATCAAAAACGAACGAATAAAAGTGGGTTTGGGTTTGTGTCAAATGTAATAAACGGAAATGAGGTTATAAGGCCGTTTGCACATCGAAAACCAAAACGAAAACACTAAACCCAATAACACAAATTTTGTCCTAAACTAACAGAAATTTTATGCAACACATGTAATAAAATATTGGATATTTATTCTAATTGCAGTTTCAATAAAAAAATATCCATATTTAAAGCTTTAATTCAATTAAAACGCATTCTTATGTTTATTCGTACGAGAAACAAATTTTCGTTCCGAACTGTCAAGTATATTTTCGTTCCATACTATGTTCCACACACGAACGAATATTCTTTTCGTTCTTACATAACCTCATTTTCGTTTATTTACATTTGATACAAACCCAACCCAACTTTTATTCATTCATTTTGATATGTAAACATAAACGAATTTTCGGTGTGGAACTGTTTATTCGTTCGTTTTCGATGTGTAAGCGGCCTAAGCGGCCTAAGACCGAAAAGAGTATTCGGTCGTGTGTGGCAAATAGTATGGAACGAAAATTTACTTGACAGTTCGGAATGAAAATTTGTTTCTCGTACGAATAAACATAACAATGTGTTTTAATTGAACTAAAGTTTTAAATATGGATATTTTTTTACTGAAACTGTAATTAGATTAAATATCCAATATTTATTACATGTATTTCGGCAAATTTCTGTTAGTTTAGGACAAAATTTGTGTTTTTCGGTTTAGTGTTTTCGTTTTGCAAACGGCCTTACTCACTATTTAGCTTAGGCTGAACTAAAGCATGGTTTACACAAGCGAAGTTATTGTCCCAGCCCAGGTAACGCCGTTTTCAGTCCTTTACCATTTTCTTGACATACCCACTAGTTTACTTGCGCCAGTACGAAAACGAGTTAGATTCACTTCAACTTTTTAGCGAAGTGGAACCTGAGAAATAGTCAAATTGAGTACGTTTTCTACAATTGGTACTTTTTTTTATTTAAGTAGTCTTTAATAATATCAGTTGGTGTGGAACTTGTGTAGTATCAACACATATGTGTTTTGTCTTTTATACAAAGGGAGTGTTTTATATTTTTCGGTAAAAAAGTTCGTAATTTTAAAAGAGAATTATGTAAGCAAAAATATAATTCCTTAGCAATCAGGAACATACTCACACTTTCTTTTTTCTTAGAATTTTCTTCTCCGAAAGTGTTGCTAATTACATTGCTGCACAATTTATGACCTTTCACTTGAAACTATTTTCTCTAAAAAATAAATTTGTTCACATTTCACAAGTTCCACAACCAGTTGATATTATGCATGACTACATACATACGTTTGACTATTTCTCAGGTTCGATATCGCTAAAAAGTTGAAGTGAGTGGAACTCGTTTTCGTACTGGCGCAAGTAAACTGGTAGGTATGTCAAGAGGAGGTGAGGGGCTAATTCGTGTGAGGGGCTAATTCGTGCGAGTGTGTGAAAGGTTCACTTACTTTTATGTGGCATTATAATGAATAAACCTGAAAAGCAAGCTCTTGATAATAATTTCTCTAGTTTATTTTAACACCAAAAGCCACATTGAAGTTTCCGGAAATCAGCCTTAAATAGAATATTCTCGATTTAGGGAATTTCCCGGGAATTTGTGATATTTTGCATTTTTATCGGGAATAACGTAACATTATATTTAAAGATATTAGAAAGTAATAATAAGAAGTAATTTTGGCACTGAAATTTACATGTATTACAATAAATTTCCGTAAAATTCCTCAAATGCAAATGTTCCCGGGAAGCGAAATCGAGATACATTGAAAACTTTCTACCCAAGGGACCGAGCAATTTCTTTCGTTATAAGGAATGAGTAAAAAAATGACAATGAAATGTATCTACATATATGTATGGAATTTATGTAAATTCTGAATTATATTGACATGGCAGCAGCAGGACAGCGACAGCAAATCGGTTCCATTGATGAAAGGATAAGCGGATTTGTAATATAAATCATTCCCAACTTACCGATCCAGTCAGTGATCACTAAAAGAAATAATCTCAACAAACAAAATAAAAGGTTCACAAAACCGACATACCTGGAACTTTGGGCACTTACCTACTCCTGAAAAATCGGTACCTTTGTGAGCATCTATCAACCTATCACAAACATTATTTGGTGGATTTTTTCGCTATAGAGAGTGAATTAACATACAGATTCGTAGGCGAACCAACCAAGTTCAACTAGTGCTTACTTTATAGTGAGTTTTTCGTTATAGAGAGTTTTCAAAAATTTAGAAAAACAGCCGACAATATGAGAATATCCATAAATAAAATATATTAAAAAACCTTTTAAAATAAATAAGATTTGTAAATAAAATGCACTAAAAAATTAAATTAAATTAAAAATTAATATTTTTCTTTCTCAGTGATATACACAAGAAAAGTTTAACTGCAAAATTAGAAATGGTAGAACTCAGATTAAATCTTAAAAGTTTGGGCATCAATAACTATAATCACAATTGTCTAACTGCAACTCATACCCAAACTTTTAAGATTTAATCTGAGTTCTAGCATTTCTTATTTTGCAATTAAATTTTTCTTGTATATATATATCACTGAGAAAGAAAAAAATAGCAGAAAACGAAATTTTTATATGGCAACCCCATGAAGGAGTTGTCCGATTTGTCTCATTTTCGAACTTAATTTCACTTTTTTTTTTAAAGTCCCGGTACAAAATTTCAGCTCTCTAAGTATACGCGTTCTCGAGTTATCGTGCTCACAGACGGACGCACGGGCGCACATCCAAAAATCAAAATTACTTTTAATATTACGAATGGGTGTCCAATCTATTTGGCTCTACCATCATTATTTCGAGGTGTTACAAACGGAATGACAAACTTAGTATACCCCTTTAGTTTTCATCTAGGGTATAAAAAGGAATATTTGAAGTACGCACTAAAAAATTATGGTGAAGGTAAATTTTAGCATAATGCATTCAGGTAAATTATCGAATAGACAATAACTCAAGCGATTACTGTTAATGAATGGAATTTCTACAAGTCATAAAAGTTATAAAAACATTATTTCTATATATACACTCGGTTTCATATTTATAACCCAAGAACTTTCCAAATGTTTTCAATGGGATTTAGATCGGGTGAACATGCCGGCCAGTCCATCACCCTAACGGAATTTGTTTCCATTTAACCCATTGTTTCACGACTGGTATGAACTCTGGAACTATCTTGTTGGAAAATCCAGTTTTTTTCGCCGTGATTTGCTAGAAATGGCAGAAAATAGTCCAGTCAAATAAGCCGAAAAAATGCTAAAGATCGCATTTAATTTGTTTCAGGCTGCAATTTTGAGGGTTGGTGTAGGGTGGTCCTGGGAGTATTGTCGCAAAAATGCAGCCTCGCAGGACCAAAAAAAAGGGATGAAAGACAATAAAAACACCCCCGAACGCATGACAATCTATTTGCCGTGCGTGAGGTTTGGAAGAGATAAAATTTTTGAAAAATTAAAAATGCTATATTATTCAGAATATGATTCTAAATAAAAAAGTTTATGGTGGCCAACCCCTATCTTGTAAGGGCGCGACAGGAAACCGAAAAAAGCTAAGGGTGGACACTTCGCTATATCCACTAACATGTGTCCGATTACTTCAATTCTGCAACATTTTCGTTCAAGAGCTAGCAACCAAAAGAAGCGTGAATTTTTCGATGATGGAATGGAAAAACGGGGGAGTGAAGAAAGTTATCGGACTATATGTTGAGCAATATTTCCGCTCATGTTTTGCTGTGGTGACGTACTTGGAACATTTTTGAATTTTTCTTAGAATTTTGGCTGGTTGTGCAAAGCGAGCCGAGATATGATGATTATTGCTTTGAATTTTTTCTTTTTAGTTCAATATGGCTGCAGTGCAGCTTTGCGCATTCGATGGTTTTTAGGGTTTTAGGTGACTGCGATTGCGTAGGCGTGGAAGAAAATAATGTTATGTGATTGTGTACATTTGTTGTTTGTTTTTAATTGTTGTAAAGGGTAGGATATGGGATTGCAGGCTACACAGGAAGAATGAGATATAATAAATTAATGGTATAGACTAGATGGGTGGGATCTGGGTTGGTTAGATGGTTAAAAATAGAAGCGTTACCTTATTTAAAAATTTATTACTGACAAATCATAGTTATATAAAATTTGCAGGAGCTTTCTTTTTTAAATTTAATTAAAAAACGGTTTACTAATTCCCAATATGATATAGTGCAATAATTGTCGCTTGCAATTTTCAAATCAAAAAATCAAATCAAATTAAAAAGGATTTGTTTAATCATATTGATTCTACTTTGTGTGGGCACTTGGTGGAGCATGCTACACATTATGTAAGGTGTTATAAATTTTAAGCAACACTTGGCAATTTATGTTCAATTTTATAAATGTATTTGCCATTTTATTAAAAAAACAAAAAATAAAAAATTAAAACCGACGCGTTTCGTTCGATCAGAACATTATCAAGGCTAAAAGACTACTAATTATCAATTTTGATTGTGCTGGCTAGATGCTCTGAGAGCTAATTTTAACAATAACAGGGTCTAGCAGATGGCTTCTGTTACTGAAATCAATTTGGTCATTAACTAGAAAAGTACCATTCTTCTGTTTCTTTCTGATTTCATAGATTTCGTACTTGTCTAATATTTTTCCACCTTTTAAGCAATGCACCAGTTCCATGTCGTTTAAATTAGCTGAATGTTTATTATCGCGTAGATATTTTGCAAAGCCAGAGTTCGGGTTATTGGATTTACTAGATTTTATGTGTTCAGAAAATCTAGTCTTAAGAGATCTTTTTGTTTTCCCTATATAAACAGCTTGGCAATCGTTGCAGTTGCTCAACATATAGTCCGATAACTTTCTTCACTCCCCTCGTTTTTCCATTCCATCATCGAAAAATTCACGCTTCTTTTGGTTGCTAGCTCTTGAACGAAAATGTTGCAGAATTGAAGTAATCGGACACATGTTAGTGGATATAGCGAAGTGTCCACCCTTAGCTTTTTTCGGTTTTCCTGTCGCGCCCTTACAAGATAGGGGTTGGCCACCATAAACTTTTTTATTTAGAATCATATTCTGAATAATATAGCATTTTTAATTTTTTCAAAAATTTTACCTCTTCCAAACCTCACGCACGGCAAATAGATTGTCATGCGTTCGGGGGTGTTTTTATTGTCTTTCATCCCTTTTTTTTGGTCCTGCGAGGCTGCATTTTTGCGACAATACTCCCAGGACCACCCTACACCAACCCTCAAAATTGCAGCTTGAAACAAATTAAATGCGATCTTTAGCATTTTTTCGGCTTATTTGACTGGACTAAAACTGTTTTCGAGTACTTGGATATAATCTCTACTGTTCATGCGCGATGAAATAAATTTTAAAACCAAATTCCCTGCTGCAGAAAGTTCTCCCCACATGATCACAGAACAGCGACCAAAATTCCTCTTCAAGAAATACAGCGGATCCTTGTTCAGATCCCGCCAGTAAGAATTAAATCCGTCGTGTCCATTTCTTTGCATAAAAAAATATCACCTGGAAATAAACTCTTGAGCTTAAACAATGAAGAAATTTGAAAGCCAGTATTTCTTACAGAACACCACCAATCTGTAGCCGTATTGCTTTCTGACAATTCCATCCGAGCTTTCTTATGGCAATCTAATAGTCGTGGAGTATTCTTCATTTTACCTCTACAAATGTTAGGATTACGTCGATTCGTTCTCCAAACCATTGTTTTTGACATGTTAGGATTACGTCGATTCGTTCTCCAAACCGTTATTTTTGACACCTTTGTTTGGATAAGACCTGCCATATTATTATTAGTGTCGAATTGCTTGCTGCCCGTACAATTTTCCTCTACCCCCGCTGAGACAATCTTATTTTTCTTCCCTTTCGCTTCATTTTCCCATAATATTTCGGATCTTTTAAAAAGTTTCGAATTACACGACGACTGCGAGCAACTTTTCTCGAAATTTCACTTATGTACAAACCACCATCTTTGTATGTTAGAATTTCACTCTTTTCGACATCGTTTAAAGACACATCGCGCGGCATTTTAAATATAAGCTTATTACAAGACCTGCTTGTAAACAACTAAACTGAAAATTAAAAATTATTTACAGAAAAATCGTTGCACAGAGTTTATCAATCTATTTTGTATTAAATTTGAAGCAAAAATTATTTTAAGGTGAAAATGAAACGGAGTGTACGTAACCGTCTTTGAGATAAAAGAAATTTTTAAGGTGTACCTAACCAGTTGCTCGCCAGGTAAAATTATCTTTCAATATTTGTCTTCTAATTTTGTTATTCTTGTATTTATATAATTTTCCTTCTTCCATTTTTAAGGTTTAGTAGTTTAGTAGTAAAACAAAAGGAAAACAAGTAAAAAAGCTAGAATTGGTCTAAGACCAATTCTTAGGATACCCTAGATGAATGCCCGTATTAAATTTCGTATGGTCACCGATCTATTCAAGTATTGATTTTGAAGTTGTTTTTCGCATATATTTCTAGAACGGTTTGTCGCATAGACAAAATGATTATAACCAATTTTATAGGATTTCGTATTCTGCAGAAGTTTTTAGTACCGTAAAAATGTCTTGGACTGATCGTTTTCAAAGTATACGTAAAAAACCGAAATTTTTATATGGCAACACCAAGAAAGAGTTGCCCGATTTAGCCCATTTTTGACATTTTATTTGCTAATGTAGTAAAAACATCATGTGCGAAATTTTAGCTCTCTACGTCGACGCGTTCTCAGGCAGTGTCCAAATATATAGCAGAAAACGAAATTTTTATATGGCAACCCCACGAAGGAGTTGCCCGATTTGGCTCATTTTCGAACTTAATTTTACTTTTTTTTTTAAAGTCTGTGTACAAAATTTCAGCTCTCTAAGTGTACGCGTTCTCAAGTTATCGTGCGCACAGACGGACGGACGGACGGACGGACATACAAAAATCGAAATAACTTTTAATATTATGAATGGGTGTCCAATCCATTTTGCTCTACCATCATTATTCCGTGGTGTTACAAACGGAATGACAAACTTAGTATACCCCTATGATTTCATCTAGGGTATAAAAATGCAACCCTTAAAGGATTCCTCTTGCGTCCGCTTGTCTGTCATCACAGGCGAATTTGCGAAAATGAAATGACTTAGGAATTTTAAATTTGGCAGAATGTTAAGCATCGACAGTCAACTTGTATGAACATTAATTTTTCATTTTTATAGGGTGCGGCTAGCACCCTCCCCCCCCCCCCCCCCCCGCCCCAAAAAAAAGTTATTACTTTTCGCGTCGTATCGAGTATTGTTTCAAACTTGTATGAACATTAATTTTTCATTTTTATAGGGTGCGGCTTCCACCCCCCCCCCCCCAAAAAAAGTTATTACTTTTCGCGTCGTATCGAGTATTGTTTCAGAAGGCTTCTTTGCTTCTTTCAAGGATTTAAGAAAAAGGAAAAGCAAAAAAAAATATTTTTGGTGAATACGTTATATATAATCTGAATCACTTTATAAGATATAGCCCGCAATGAGCGAAAAAAACCATTGCCTTTCCTGAACTTCTAGGGCACTAAGGCTACAATTTTGATATCATCAGGGTTGGTAGGGATTAAGTCATAGATGAAAGGAAAACTTTCGCGTTTTTCGTCAGTCTCACAGTTTCTGGAAAAAGAAATGTTTCTTATAGAATTCCCCTTGCGTCCGTCTGTATTAATATAATTGAAACGTGATAATACTGACGTACTTAAAATATAAGAATTCAGAGTTGACCAAAAGGTAAATACAATACTCGATAAGTTATTTATTAATGTTCCAGCACAACGTGCAACAATTCATTCATTTTTCGTCACAGGAAAATTGGGATTAGATTTAAATATAATACTTAAACTCGGTCGATCGACTGTTCGTTGATAAAGTTTTGGTACGGAATCCTAATTACCCGACTCACTCTTGACAGATTTATTGCTTCTTAGTTTACAATATTGTAATATTTTCTTACTTTCATATATTCCTACACTTAGCTATAAGCTCACTGCTGACTAGTATAGGATTTCTCAATAATGAATTGAATTTGAATTTGCTTTATAGAAATGAAATATTTCCAGAAAAAATACATCATCATATAAAGTTAGATGTCGACAGTATTCTGACTTTATCAAGATTTTATTCGTAAGCTAAACGATATATGTCTGGGACACATTTCAAATACTCTATAGTCGAGAATACTTGATTCTTTAAATAGATTTAGTGAATAATTTTATAATAGTTTGGGATCTGATTTAAATATTATAGAACCATACGTATTTATATAGTCCTAAAACTGGGTATTAGTGGCCGAAAAAGTCCACGGATCTCTCATGGATAGATTGAATATACTGCTCATTAAAGTTGATTAGATTTAAAAATTCTGATGTTCACAAAGCTGGTAAAGACCCATCTCCAAATATGACTTCATTTCAATTCTAGACTATTGATGAAAAGCAACGAAATCATTAATTCATTAGTTCTTCACGTCCAAATGGTTCTTTTCTTATCCGTCAACCTGTGGTATTGGTATTTGTGTCATTTACGTGTTGTGCGCTTTAGATATGTATATAATTTTTTACATTCTTTATTTTGGTATTGTTTGGCCAAAGTTCTGAATTAGAGGCCAAGTTTCAAGATATTGGATTTCCAAATGTTCCTTTATTTCTACATTTCTTACGTTTACTTAATATAGGTATCCGCTTTAGTTACACTGGTTACATTTACATGGTTGCAAGGTTCTGGTTTGAGAATTAATGAAGGAAAATTTAAATGCCTATCCACTGATTTTTGAACATTTTCCGATACACTTTCAATTAAGTAATTTAATCTCAAGAAATAGATGTCAATCCAATACTAGCTCATAAAGCTTTCGTGGTGTTTATGATTTTATCGTTTACCATAAAGTATCTTGGAAAAATGCGTTTACAATTGATACGTTATTACACAGATAGCTTTTCGTTTATATTTACTCCTGATTTACATTAACTTAGAATTTTGTAGTTTTCATCTTAAGTCTTACATTTAATCAAAAATTTTTATTGAAAAATGCGTTATTTTTTTTTATGAAAATAAGTTTTTGCTTAATTTTATGGAAAGCTGTGAATGGATTATTTGCTTGATGCACAACTGCCCAGAATTCATGGTTTATTAACTCCAGAAGCTGTTAAAAATCCATTTTGAAATAGCCACTAGCCGCGGAATGCGAATGGCGCGTGATTAATGTTGTGGTAGCATTATTAACTCTTTAACAATTATGCTGTGATCATTATGTAATAATTCTATGAGTTGGTAAAGTTACTGAAGATTTCAGACCAAAGGCAGACATGATAAACAAATACTGATCACTGCACGAATTAAAATTAAAAATTTGTATACGAATATCGCTAATTAAAAGAACTTTATCAGCATTTATTGCTAAAATGCATCGTAACAACTTTATTTTTATAAAAAAATAATAATATTAACAAGGCAAAATTAGATTGCACGTATCTGCATTTGTTGAAAAAAAGCCAGAATGTTCATTATATTCCCATATTAGTTCTGGAACTTACCACCGAGGTAAATGCGTACTGGAATTTAATATTCCGTAGAGAACCGTCTCTTACCGAGCAATTAGTTTTTTTATGAAATTTTGCACCAAGATTCAAGTTCTAATAACTTGCAGAAGGATTCCTTTAATATCAATAATATGCGTGCTTCGGTATCTCTGCTATACGGGAATCTAGATTATCAAGCAACTAGTGAAAAAGGGCGGGTATTCGCAAACACGAAAAGCAATTTTGTTCATATTTACTGTCACTGGAATCTACTTTTCATTAGTTTTATGCTTTCATTTTATTTAAATATGTCAATTGTTTGATTCTCTCAACATACGATTTGCATGCATAAGTTTAATTTAATGACCCAAAATACAGGAAATATTATTGAATGATTTAAGAAGATGGATCTCCCTTGACCTATAATCCTTGGAGGTTTTGAAATGATTTTCTAAGAAAATTTCTTGATGATACTAAAACTTTAACTCAATAGAATTAATATATGTATATCTTCTACTAACATTTGATGTAAAGAAACTTCAATTTGGGTTGAAATGCAAAGTTTTATTTCATAATTTATGCAGTTGTTTTTTTATGGTTAGGAAATAATTCAAACACAAAACGATCATGCAAATTAATTCGGAACGAAACTTGGCATAAAAACCAAGCACATACATATGTATATAATGTGTGTGGGAAATAATCTCAAAGGATAGAAATCTATTTAAGAATACAGAAAACCATACCGGGAATTACACACTATACTTTTATTTTTAAGTTGAATCCTCTGAAATACCTTAAAAGAATGTCACAGAGCTAAATAAAAGAGCAATAATAATACAAATATACTACAATAGTCATACATTGATTACACCCATAAAATCCATTATAATAAATGACACATTTTAAATAGCTATAAAAGTCGACGAACTGTCACAATACAGTTAGCATTGTCATCAAACCAATAACGTCCAAGTCAGTAAACTGTTCGGTATTTGATTACATTGACGACACTCATCATAATAATAGATAAACATCTCTTCTGAGATTATTGGTTTAATGAACTGTGAAGGTAGTTAACAAATCAACGTGATTTTTGCTTCAACAAGGCATTGTCACTACCAGAATCATCGTAAATCGCAAAAGTCTCATGATCAAAATGCCAAAAATTTTGTTATGGATCGTTGAGTTTCTAAAATCGCAAACCGCCGGCTATTTCTATCTTATTTAAAACTAAATGCAGGAAACAAACTAACAAGGAGTGTCTAATGTATTTTGGTGGCACCAACTAATCACAGTGATTGGCACGAGTAAATTAATGCAATAAATTTTTTCGTTAAGGCATATTTAATATGTGATACATATTCTTTTATTTTATTCAATTAACAGACTGATAGTTATCAATGTAAGTAATTATTATCAAGACACTGGAATTAGTAGTGTTGTACAGCACCTCAGAATTTAGGTAATTAAAACTGACAGTGTTCTTGTGAGCCGTCTTTAGTCTAAAACACAATATGGGCGACACGACATATAACGCGACACGACAAAACCGTGAAAATACACTAGGAATTTTCGGTCCGTAATTAATTTATTCTGTCATTTGTGTTTTGAATAAAAAATAGGAAAAATTTCAACGAATAAATTAAAAAGTGTTCTTAAAGTAGACACAGGCAACATTGAAGAATTTTTCCGTCATTTATTATTTAGCTAACTTTTAAATTTGCATAACATTGTTTATTTGCTGATATTTTTAATCTTTCAAGTCAAATATATGATAACGGTAAACGTTAAACAATACATATGAACTCAATTTGTTAATTGTTAATTTTGCTAAACACAGTCTCTGCGCCCGACATATTTCACTTAAATTCCACGACGTCGCCGAACGGTATCATCAACATTGTGTTTTATACCATACTCATATACCGACGTGTTTGCATTTATTCAAAATTCATCATGTTATTTACTACAATAAATCATTCAATGAAAAAACAGTCCATGCAAAAATGCGAAATAAAATTTGACAGCAAACGGCAGTTCGCTTGATGTCCTATCATCTTGCATACAAGTTCATTTTAAAAAATTCAATGAGACGTTACGTCTTGTGTATGTCGGAAATTTTAGCAATAAAGGAAGAAGCAGAATCGGAAGAACAGAAGATAAAAAGAAAGAGGAAGCTGTTGGTAATGATCCCAGAAAATTTTATTTTCTCGGTGTAATTTTATTAATTTCTTTTCCTCCATCTAGAAAACTGTGAAATGTCAAATTAGCTGCCATGATTTTTCATCATGCAAGTTCGCTGAAAACTGAGTTGCCTGCATGGCAGATTACACGTGTAATAAGAATTGCAGTGCAAGTTGCATGTGTACTATCTCGAGTAATCCCAGGGTAAGGGATCGCGCACATGGAAAGCGGAGCTGAGTTTAACCATAGAGAAGCAATAACAGAGTTGAAAAATATATGGCAGCAATATTCCCTCGATTTTAAAAGCTCACATTAAAAGATCTTTTGAATTAACTATGATGATTTTGCCACTTGTCACACACAGTGCAGTGTGCGCAGCGGAACCGACTTTATGCTGTTCGATGTAGTCCGGCCGATGGTATTATATTGTGTGTACTGAATACTGATCGCTTAACACCATCGAATGAGCTCTGGATGTGTTACTTTCAGACTAGCCATGTGCTATTAGAAATAGATTAGGGGCATTTGAGCAAAAGCTCTGTGGCAAAATTCTCAACATACAGTTTTCTACTCTGATAATGTTTTCTTTAAATGTCAAATTACTATCTCCCAGCTGCCATGATTTTTCATCATGCAAGTTCGCTGAAAGTTGCATGGCAGTTGGACTACACGTGCAAGAAGGATGGCAGTACAAGTTGCATGCAAGCTGTACTTGCAGGTGTAACCCCCGGGTTAGAAGTATAATAGGGGCATTTGAGCAAAAGCTCTATGGCAAAATTCTCAACATACAGTTTTCTACCCTGATACTATTTTCTCTATGGTTTAACTGAGCTGAGGTAAACTTGCGAAAGCTCATCAGCCAGCAGAGAATTTGCTTGAAACGCACATACAAGGAGAAGCTGTGGTTGATGCTGAATTCTAGGGCCGCTACACACTTTCAAGCAAGTTGTACAACATTCATTTCGATAGCAAAAGTCCTTGTTTGTACTCAATAGTTTATGTCGATTTAATTCATGCCTGCCTAACTTGAGTCTCAACTCTCGCTACACAAACTCGTGCAAGTTTGCAGCTTGGTTATTTACTATCGACATGTGCTGCTGATTAACGCGGAAAAAATCAAATAAAATGCAGCAACCAAAATCAGCTCCAGTCAGCTAAGCACGAATCAGTTCAGTTCCGCTTACGATGTGCTTATATCTGTGGGTTAAGTATGCTTCTTTACTTCAGCTCTGATAAGTTCAGCTCAGTGTAGCTCAGCTCCGCTTTCGGTGTGCGCGAGCCCAGATCAAGTTTAAGCTGATTTTTCAATTGCAGTCTAGAACAAGTAAAAAAAGCTAGAATTTATTTTAGACCAATTCTTATGATACCCTATGAAATTTCTTATGGTCACCCATTTGAGCAATTTTGATTATTGCAGTGGTTTTCCGCATATATTTCTAGAACGGTTCGTCGAACGGAAATAATGATTACATATAACCAATTTTATAGGATTTCACATTTTGAAGAAGTTTTTAGTACAATAAAAATGTCTAGGACTGATCGTTTCAACAGTACCCGTAAAAACTTAAATTTTTACATGGCAAGAGGGTGTTCCCGATTTTTTCCATTTTTGAAATTTTATTTGCTATTACTATGAAAACACCATTTATCAAATTTCAGATCTCTATGTCAACGCGTTCTCAGCAGTGTCCAAATATATAGTGGGAAATGAAATTTTTGTATGGCAACCCCGCGAAGGTGTTGCAGTTGCCCGATTGTTCTTATTTTTGAACTTAATTTTAATTTTGTTCTTTAAACTCTGGGTACAAAATTTCGGCTCTCTAACTACACGCGTTTTCGAGTTATCGTGTGCACGGACGGACAGACGGAAATGCAAAAATCAAAATAATATTTAATATTATGTGTGGGTGTCCAATCCATTTTCCTCTACCATTATTATTTCTGTACGTTAAAAACGGAATGACAATTTTAGTATATCTTATAGATTTCATCTAGGGTATAAAAATTCAGATTAATACGGTCGAAATGAGAGATGGGGCATTGCAGTTAAAAGCTCATTCGCTCCATAGTTGGTTCGATGGTAAGGAAGATGGAGGAGTTATGGCTTCTGAGTAAGGGAACTTAGCGAAAGCGGAATTTATTGTTTCCTTAAAATATCGAAAATTAAGACAATTTTAGAGATATTACGTCAAAGAAAGGTTTGCGTATTTCTTCAGAAAGAAAGCGGGATAGTGAACCAATTGTGAAACTATCAGGTAAATTAAAAATATGCTCAGTAACAGCTACATCGTCAAACTCAAGATCTTGGGATTCAAGGGAGGTTAGCGGGAGCCTTGTCAAATGGAAAAAGTAAACATTACTAATCACTCAGTTGGAATCATAAAAAAAAATTTCGAACCAAAAAAGGGTAGCTACTTTCGGTGCACTTCAAAGATTAGAATATATAAACTTCTAGAGCTTTTTAGAAATAACGAAGCCTTAGATTCATAATAGCAATATAGTCTTATATGAAATTAGAAGCTGCGAAGTGAACTGATTCCACCCATTGCAGTAAGCCGAGAAATCTGTATCACTTCTTGAGGCACAAAACCTACCTCACACCTTATTTTTCAGAATTTATGAATGCCAAGATTGAGATGTGTGAGAATTTTTAAATACACAGGTCCAGCTTGCGATGTTGCAGCAATCCATGCGTACATTATACCTAATAACTACTGGTAGAATTTCCCATTTAATTTTCCGTGGTAAATCATTTAATGTGTCTGAATCAAATTCATCTCGATCTAATTTCTCAATTTTGTTCTCATAAAATTTTGTATGTTTCAAAGAACCTAATTCGACAAGATTAGCACAGTCGGAGTTAGTATAACTGGAAAATTTTGAAGGTGACATATTATGTTTGTGCAAGTTTAGCAACAAAGCGAAGATAAGAATTTGCACCGACTTCTCGTATGTCCACATCTAAAGTAGTAGTCCAGAATTCAGAAGATTTCTGATATCATATCAATCAGCAAATTTGCTGACCAACATAAGTATATACTTAAAAGAAAAAAAAAAGTGTATCATGTCTAAAGTATTAGTGACAATTTCGCAGTAACGCAGGCCAGCTAACTGCACACGGGCAGTCTCACGAGATATTTTTTTTGTAATCCTAACCAGAAAATGCACCAGAAGTTTAAATTATCAACGCTGCAGAAAAGTGAGCCAGCAAGAAACAACAACGGTACATGGGAGTACACTGCGCACCTGCACTTTGTAGGTCGAAATGAACATCTATTTTTTTTTTTAATAAAAAAGAAAAACAATTTTTTTTGGATTGTCATCAAATTCCAGATTGGACAGAATTACTTTACAAACAGTTTTTTTCTTCTATTTGTTTTTATATACGGTTCATTTCAAAGTGCAGCTGCTTTGGCAATTATTGTTGTCATACGCCTTTGACTGCCGTTCTTTGTTGCCGTGCGCAATCCATGGGTATGTAAACAGCAAATTGGCTTGACTCGATCTCTTTCGTGATTTGGCAGTGCAGTGATAACACAAACCACTTTATTGTGGGTGTTTACTGTAATAAGACAATTACTAATAAAACCACTTTATTGGTGATTTATTCTCTAGTGTTATTCTCCTAGTGTGTTTTCCTAGTGCTCTACATTTTGTTTTAACAACTGCTTTATTTAGATGACTGCTAAAATAAAGATTTTTATTCTGGGTACTGACTGAATTAAAGATTTTATTTTGCACAGCAATTAAACTAAAGATTCCTATTGCGTGTCTCGACTGTAATAAGAAATTTACTAACAAACCACTTTATTGCGGGTATCGACTGTAATAAATGGTCTTACTGTGGGTATCGACTGTAGGAACACAACTACTAACACAAACACTTTATTGCGGGTCTCGACTGTAATAAAGAGTCTTACTGTGGGTATCGACTTTAGTAAGACAATTACTAACAAACCACTTTATTGCGAGAAGCGACTGTAATAAAGATTATTACTGTGGATATCGACTGTAAGAAGACAATTACTAACAATAACCACTTTATTCTGGGTATCGGCAAGGAATAAAGAATATCCTAATCCCTCCCAGACTTCAATCAAATAAAAGTTAAGCAAATCAGGTTAGTACAAGTCAATTGCAACATTTATATAAATCAAAATTTTGTTTTTTTTTTTGTAATCATTCATTGAGTATTGGTTTCAGCTTCTTATATTATGAAATATATATATATACAGGGTGGGCCAAAAGTCACCATGGGGTTTCGTTTGTACATTGCTCCACACCCTGTCGACCGTTTCTCTTCATTCCTTTTTTACATGATAGCCAACTGTCTGTTCTTCATAGGTGAGCATGTTTCCCCACGCCACCTTACCCTTCCTTTTTTTCATCCCACCATATGTTACCAATTTAATTATCGACTGGTGCACTCGTATTTTTTCTAGGTGGTACTTGGTTGATTTTGCAGGGTGTTCAATTTACATCTACTTGAATCATGGAAAAAGGTATTGCAAATTTGTGAGCCCAAAACATCAGTAATGGCGCATCAAAGAGCATGAAACTTTCTGGAAATTTTAATAAAACATCACCGAAAAACAAATATATATATATATATATTTATTAATAATACTATTTGAAGTTCAGAAATTAGCTTTAATTATTTTCAAAATTTAAACTTTTCTTGCGGGATGAGGAAGGGACCATTCAAAACACGAACTTGATATTCGTCTTTAGTTTGACAAGGCGATTAAGTTTATCGAAAAAAAAAAGTTTCGATTGGGGGTATTTTGGGGTGCGGGGTTGTTACCCCTACCCTCCTCAAACCCCAAATATGACATGTGAGGCGTCTATTTAAAGCCCCCGCTGAGCTCTATCGAATGGCGTTTTTCAAATTTCAATCCGGTATACTCTATAGTAAATTTTTTCCACCCTCTAAAACTTGATTACGTTTTATCTGAAAACCACTTTTTTACTTTGTCGGACCCTGCATCATAAGGCATGCCCCTAAAGAAAAAATTTTGCATCTAAACTAAAGGTAATAAAATTTTCTATCTATTGGAAGGTTTTTATTTTCAATTCGAGATATTTCCACACTGAGCTTTTACTCCCGAAGTTCACTGTTTTTCCCCATGTGGATCCCATATACGCCATTACTACATATGAGTTATTTTTCTAATTTTTTTTCATTCATAGGCATAAGTGTTCGATTACGAAACTTTTTCATCTTTACAAAAAAATACCTCCGAACCACTGTTATTCCGTAAAGGTAAATTGTAAATTTTTACATTTTGTGACGACAAAAACGGGCAAGGATTGCCGTAAAAGGAGGTTGTTCTACTATTATTAACATTTCTTCTAAACTATTAGCCTGAGCTGAAAACTAATTAGAAACAACCGTTCCCAACAAAGCAGGCTTCATTTTATCCGCTGACATTATACTGAAATAGTGTATAATTAAGTAGTAATAGTAGAAAAACAACTTGGGAAACAACCCAAACGGTTAATTTTTTTTTAATTATTTTAATTATTATTGAGGTGCTCGTATATGCATTTACCGTTACGGCAGGTAGGTTATGTAGATACGCTCTACATCCTCACGGTAAAGGAAAAAAAATGAATAAAAAAATGTTGTTGTTGTTTTTGTGTGTGCAATTGAAATTACTTAATGTACACAAATGTTGAAATTATAGATTGGTTTTGCTTATATATTTTCTAATGGTATATATGTATTTTTGTTATATATGTATATATTACTACTACTTAATTTTTTACATTCTACAGAAATATTATGCTATGTGTAATTAATATTTTACATTTTAAGGAGATATTATGCTACATATAATTAATCTTTCTACATTTTACATTTTAAAGAATCATTATAAATGTTGGATGTGGATATAATCCTATAATCATATGTATTTTTACATTTTTGTTAATTATTATTAATTACTTTTAGTCTATTCTTGGGTATTTTCTTTCTTTTATTGTCAATATCTAAGTATACATTTACTGCTTTTATTTTCTTCACCTCATAAGGTCCTTTATAGGGGCTATTACACTTTCTTTTATCTTCCCTTTTCAGAAGTACAAAATCTTCCAATTTTAATTTAATTGGGTTAATTATTTTATCTAATATCTCTTTTTGTTTAGTTTTTGCTAAGTCTAATAGTATTCTAGCTTTATTGTGTGCTTGTGTTAACCGAAATTTTAGTTTTTTGGCATAATCTTCATAATTGTATATGGGTGTACTATCATTGAAATCTACATCATTTGCTAGGCTAGCGAGCTTCCCAAAGACTAGTTCGTATGGAGTGTAACCAGTATCGGAATGAGGAGTCGTATTATAACAAAAGGTATAGTACGGTATCCATTCATCCCAATTATAATCTTTAGTAAACAATAAAAGATATTCATTTAAGACTCTGTGGTTTCTCTTAATTGAACTTAACGTTTGGTGATGATATGGTGTAGATGTTCTGTACTCTATTTTCAAGTATTTGCATATGTTTGTGAATATTTCATTTATGAATTCCGTTCCCAATTCTGTTTTTATCGTTTTGAAGGTACCATTATTTTAATATAAATTTTTCAACTAATGCTCTGGCAATTGTAATTGCCTCCTTGTTTTCCAATGGTATAGCTTCAATATACTTGGTTGAACTGACCAAGTATATTGTATAGTTAGTACATATGTATCGAAATTCTTTTGACATTTTTAGTGGACCAACAGTATCTACAGAGATTACTTCAAAACTTCTTTCTGGAGTGTCCGTTATCACTAATTTTTCTCTAGTGTGTTTTAGGATTTTGTTCTTTGTACACAATTCGCATCTGTTTATATAGTTTTTAACCATCTTATTTACATTCTTCCATATGTATCTTTGTTTTATTTTATTTATTGTCCTTTTAACACCTGAGTGTCCACCGTGTGGTGAGTTATGGAATTCCGTCATTATATTATTCTGCATTATAATATCTTTTATTTGTATAGGAGGTTTATATATTATCATTTTTAATTTTGTTTGCCTATTATTATTATTATTTGTATTTCATATTATGCTGCAGCATGTTAAATAACTTTTTAAATTCGTCAACGCTTATATAATGAAATATGATGTCATCTTTCGCTAATGATAGTGATTCTGCTTTTATTTCTTTCATTTTCGAAATCAGTGTCTGCAAGATCAAACCTAAGTCGTGATATGGATTATTGCTGAATTCGATTATCACTCCCCTATTATTTATTATTATATTTGGCAAACTATTATTTTCTTTATTGAGCTCAAATTTTAATTTTTTTATTTTTCTTACTTTATTAATGGAAGTTCATTCCCATGCATAACGGTGATAAGTCTCTATGTTGGCTGGGCTGCTATGCTGGGATTTCTTTTTATCTTATTTTTCTATTTTGTTGGACATTGCTCTTGTAGTTACTTATATGCTTGCAATCATTGCTCTTAATATGTCCGAATCGATTTTTATTCTTGATAAGGCATCAGCATTCGCATTCATTTTACCTTGCTTATAATTAATTTCGAAGTCGTAGTCGGCTAGATCTAATCTTATTCTTGTTAATTTGGAAGATGGATTTCTATGGGTAAAGAGACTTACTAAAGGTCTGTGGTCTGTTACCACGATGAATTTTCTAACATATAAATAAGGTCTAAAGAAATTTATTGTCCAATGATTGGCTAATAATTCTTTTTCAATTATTGGTTTATTAAGTTCATGTTTTATTAGCGTTCTGCTAGCATATGAAATTGGTAAATCAGATCCTATGTTACCTTGTGATAGCACTGCTCCAAGAGCAAACTATGAAGCATCTGTTGTCAATATAAATTTTTCATCAAAATTAGGATATTGTAAAATTGGTGAGTTTGTCAATTTTGATTTTAAACATGAGAATGCTTTTTGACATTCATCTGTCCAATTGAAAATGGTGTTATTTTTCGATAGAGAATTTATTGGTCTTGCTATTTCAGCAAAATTTGGAATGAATCTTCTGTAGTAGTTACAGAATGCAGTTAATGTTCTTGCGTCGTCCGCATTTGTTGGGGTGAGATAACCCAACACAGTGTCATATTTTTTAGGGTCTGCTCTAATACCATCTTTTGTTATTACATGTACAACATACGTTACTTCTGTCTGTAGAAATCTACATTTTTCCCGATTTAATTTTAAATTATATTTTCTCAGTCTGTTAAATGTTGTGATGAAATTTTGATTGTGATGTTTTAGCTACATCCAAAGATAAGACAAGAATGCTTCAGAATCTAGTCTAGAAAAGGCTATTGAAAGCATTCTTTGAAAACTATTGGTTGAAATTTTTAAACCAAATGGCAGCCTTTTACATTGATAGTGGCCTTTGTTGCTTGAAAATGCAGTCAATGGCCTAGAATTCTTATCTAACTCGATTTGATGAAAGAAACTTGTAAGATCAAGTGTGGAAAGTATTTTGCTCTTCCAAGCTTGTCTAGTACATCATCAAGTCTGGAAATTTATCGTCTAAATTTTTTTATTCAGTTGTCTGAAATCTACAACAAGACGCCATTTTTTATTTCCATTATCGGATTTTTTTGGAATAATTAATAAAGGACAGTTGTATGGACTTATTGAAGGTTCAATCACGTTTTCCTTATTATTTTGTCTACTTGATTGCTTAATTCCTCGATTTGTTGGTTGTAAAAAGGCTCGCAGGACCAGTGTTCGGTAAGGGATCCGAAAGGTTAATTAACGCTTACCACTTGTGGGGGCGTACGTGTAATGTTAGAAGTACGCTTACCACTGGTGGGGGTGTAGCAAAGTTCTAAAGAGTAATTACCATTTTGCGTATAATTAAAAAACTCTACTTTATTAAAAAACATCGATCAATTTATACACACTAATTGTTACGCCAAAATATTATATATTTCCATTTTATTTTAAGCAAAGGTGAACGCCTTTGCTTTACTTGCATTTATTGCTGTACAGTTGAATAACATTGCACTAGTTGCAGTATTTGCGAGAGTTGCATTTTTCATGCGGATTATTTTTTTGCGGAATGCAGCAATGGTATTCAGAATTCATGATGGGTATGTTGTGGGGTCATTGTATGTTATGATCGTCTGATCAGGTATAAAAAATACATTATCAGATAAGACTTGCAGACCACTTCCTCAGCGATATTTAATACAGTTATCTCTTTCTTTTAATAAATATTTCCGCTGTTGCCATAAAAACCAAAATTACATAAGTATGCCGCCTATAGATACCGTATTACTATTACTCCAATGAATGAAAATTCGACATTAAAGCTGCTTTCTAGCTAACCACCGAACTTGCCAAAGGAGAATTGCAGGGTGTTACGCTCATCACTTTGCTTTCTCCTGTTGAAGAAAGGAATCGGCATTTAAATATTTAACGCTCCTGCCAGGTAGGAAGGAGGATTAACCAGGCTCATATGTAAGTAAAATTATAGAAGCTGGAAACGTACAAATAATATCGCAAAAAAAGGGGCATTTTTAAAAATTAGTAGTATATACCAATTTTAAATCCATTATTGGTTCTATGTTTCATTCTACTTGGCTTTACAAGTAGGTACATAATTAAGTTTTCTTACAATTAGTATTTCAGTATCATAAGATATTTTTAAAATCCTTCAATAATTAATTTCTGAAAGGTGTATCTTATATCCGAAATTTACTCAATCCCTTGTAAAATATTAACCCTCGTGTAATCGCCTTTTTAAGATCTGGAGATTTATCGCGCATTAAAATATTAAATGTTTGTTAAAAGGTTTGCTCGTTAGGTTATAGCCAGAATAAATTATGCATAAATTGATCTTATTTATATAAACATTCTGCTCTTCTAGTTCTTTGAGTAGCAAATTTTTCAATTACTCTTTGATTGATATTTGATATTTCGGTGATACTTTCCTTTTGGATAGATAACACCGCAAGTGAATTTAACCTTTCTTGCCCGATCGTATTTCTTAAAAATGTTTTTTTTTTTATTTTTAAAGTACTGAAACATCGCTCCGCTTCAGCAGTTGCAACAGGGGTTGTTAAAGCGACTTCAATTAATTTCGATACTTCCGAAAAAGTATTTACTCAATTATTGCTCGGTAAAAATTTCATAAATTGCGACAAAGAAGAGAAGCCCTTAAATGTGTTGTTATTATATATCACATGTAGTTCGTTTTTGAGCTTTTCTTTCCTAAGCATGGGATAACTTTTTATTAATGAACTTATGGGTATATCGGAAAAATTCTCCAATGCCTTGGGATTGTTTAAAAACGGTAGCTTGACTATGAATCTTCCTTCATTGTTTCTTTTAATGTGTTGATAGAAATGGTTAACACATTTTTGTTCTGCTGTAGTGAAATTTCCGCTTTCATCAGATGCTTCAATCTCTTCCAATTTCCAAAATCGCTCTAACTGGTCTTCTATGGATTCCGTGCAGATTCCACAAGAAGCAGATGGAGATCTTTTTCCAATAAAACGTCCAGCTACTACCCATCCGAAAAGTGTGTTTTGAAGTGTTGGCATATTTTTGCCTAATTTTATTTTTTATGTCATAATAGATGTATGCACCGAAGAGTAGATCTTTAGGAGCAGGGCGGTTGAATTGTGGATCAGCTAGCTGTATATTTTCTGGGATACGCCATGGCTTAGTGTTTATCATTTGATCTGGCTGTTGAGACGTTATCCTGGATAGTGTGAACGCTTCTATTAGTGTCGAGTGGTTGTTCATCTTTGACTTCAGTTGCAAGTTTACTCTATGCTGAGCCTTTAGCTTACTTTCTCCTATGCCCTGAATGCACATTGTTTCAGAGCTTTGACTTAATTTTAGTTTTTTTGCGAGAACTCAGTTATGAAACTTAACTGAGAGCCAGAGTCGAGAATGGCCCGACATTGACTAACATTACCACCGTTGCTCCTTATCTCAACTATGACTGTACCTAGTATTACACTAGTTTTATTGAAGTTTGATAATTACGCTGCTGTCAAAGTAGTTGGTTCTCGGTTGGTACCAGTATTGAAATCTGCTTGAGATGGCGACGGGCCTTTGTGTTCCGTTTGCTGCAATCCACTGGTAAGGTTGATAGCTCGTGATTTAACCCTTGATGAGTTGACCTGATTCTTGGTACTAGATTCAGGGCTGTCGACATGTACCAATGTGTTATGTTTCTTGGCACATTTACAGCAATTTCTGGCTGTACATTTGTCAGCTGAATGATCACTCTTCAGGCAGTTTATACACAGTTTGTTTCTCTTGACTGAGTTCAACCTATTGAGAGGTGATAGTGCTAAGAATTCCCTGCAAAAGTATAGAGGATGATTCTTCTTGCAAATGATGCAGCGTTGTGCTCTTATTGTTGATGTAAGCGTTGCTCTTGAATATTTATAATTTGATTTACTGCGTCAGTGTTCGAGGAGCGCTGAGTGTTTTTCTCTCCCCAATGCTTCTAATGTCTGAAATCGCCTCTCTAAGAATGCCATGAGTCCTTGAATGGTAGGTAGCTCTCGTGGAGAACTCAGCGATGGCTCGTAAAGAGAGTGAGTTATCTTGTCGAGTTTCTTTATCAATAAATGTACCAGAAGTGGGTCCCAGGTATCAATAGAAATGCCAATATTTTTAAGCCCAGGAAGACATTCCTTGGTGGTGTCATGCAGAGTATTAATTGATGATGAGGAATGAGGCTGTGTTATTGCCTGATCCAATAGTTTCTTGAAGAAGGCTGTGGACAATGATCTTTTGTTGTTGTAGCGAGTAGTCAGGATTTCCCATGCTGCGGAATAGTTAGCGTCGGTTGCCGGAAGATGTTGGATTAATGATTTTGCCTCACCGCTTAGATTGACTGTCAGATAGAACATTTCCTGTGCGTCGCTGATTTCTTGTGAATGGATCAGCTGTGTGAATAGATCATGAAAATGTGACCATCTGACGTAAGTTCCTTCAAATGTAGGTAGCGTTATTTGGGGAAGTTTTAAGCTTGGAAGAATGCTCGTCCTTTGAGGATTGTAGACTGTGCTTGAAACTTCTAACCTTTCGTATAGGTTCCCAGTCAGCAAGTTCATTGTACAGTTCCTGAGTGTACTCTACTGGCGGATTGTTTGTAGTCTCCCAAATAGTCTCGTCATTTGTAGTTATATCGTTCCATGACCTCTGAATTAATTGACATTTAAGGTTGCAATAGATTTTCAACATTTCGCCTTCTTTATTGGCAATTTCTTGAAGATGCCTTGTTAAACTGCTCATCATTCGATGTTGTTTTCTGCCTAGTTTGGTTGCTTCATCACTGTTATTATTTATCTTTTATGGAGACTGGTGAGTCATCGTACACCTTAAATTCGGGTTTGTTTGACTGCTGGGTGGTTAAGGAAGTTTCTTCATTGGATGTTGCTGATGAACCTGGATCCTTTCTGACGTCTCCTAAAACAGTCGCTAGTCCTTCCTTTTGCATCTGCTTAAAGGCCTCATATACCGGTGTTAGATTCTGGTAATACTTTGTTGTGAAGTACTCATTATCTTTGTTGATCTCAGAGGAAGATAATTTCTCATGATTTAGTTGAAATTCCTCCAACTGAACTCGCAGTTTGTTGAATCGTTTGCTGTAGAATCTCCGAATGTTTCTTAAGATTTCTACAGCCATTTTGAATAACTTCTCCAATCTCTGCCTGCTTGCTTAGAAGTGCCTCCATGCCTGAAGAATGATTGATTGCATGTTGATATGATACTCTTCTGCGTGAGAGATCACGTCGGGGTCACCAAAATGTTTATAGAGCGACAAATTCGTTTATTGGCCGCTTCGCTTACCAAGTACAAAACAAGTGCTCGGTTGAAAATGTGTGTCCAAGTACAAAACAAGTACACAACGTTAAATGTTAAATGCGTAGGGGCAACTATGCTCTGAACGTAGACGATAAAAAGAAACCTAAACTACCTTTTTTAAAATTATGACTGACTTTATTCTAAGTAGAATCTGAAATTTATAATAAAAATATGATTAACATGCAAATTAATATCTGTGGAAATTAATTCTTGCTTACTTATTACATTAATATTAAGGCAAAAATGCAATTCAGCATAAAGTGCACTGAACTCTTTTCAAGCGTCGCATTCTCGAGCAATGCATGTAATATGATTCTCAAGAATTGCGGTCATGAACTTGAATTCTTTGCACTTCATCTGTGACAATTTTGATGATAATTTATTGTCTTTTGATTTTAATTTAATTTTATGATTCTATACATATAAGTACTTTGATTGCTTGTAAATCTAATCTTCGGCATTAACAGTGCTACTATATCAAAAAATACTTCTAAGACAATAGAAAACGACCTTTTAACCGCGATTTATCAAGTGTACTTATAAAATCTAGAAACTGAGATAAAAAGTATTAATTTTATCTTTATTCAGGCAGACGAAGCAACTGGTCTTTCCTATCGTTCACAGTTTGCATAATTTTACGAATTGTTAAGCATTGTGTTGTGGCATGATCACATAAACCCAAGCATTTTACAATTTCGCAACCATTGCAAGGTAAAGATGCAAAATGAATGAATAAGCAAAACCAATTCGCGTAAACAACACAAATAATAATCAATCAATAATACATAAAGTTGCATGTCGGCAATTAGAACTCGTACCGGAATTGTTCTAGTTCAATTACCTTGAGTGGAATGCCTATGCCGCGTCAAACGAAGAGTGTGTCATGACCCAAAAACAATTTAAATAAAACAAAAATGAAAGGGTGCATTTTTGAATAAGAATAAATAATTTGTACTGGTAAATAAGAAATATTTTTATATAAATAAGGTAGCAATACATAAAGAAAATACAATCAGTGACAGGTTACATATAGATACGTACGTGTTATGTTTTATTCTACTTATCTACCTCTGGGCATCTGCTCTCTGAGCTGCGCCCAAGTAATCATCAGGGGATCTGCTTTCTGTTTGAAAGCTTCCTCAATAGAATATCTGCCTGTTGGCTGAGTCCACCCTAACTTCATAGTAGAAAATTCGGCGTTGAACTACCCTATCGACAATAACTCCAATCGTATCTCACTTATAATCATTTTACTAAAGTCCACCAGTTGAACAGTTCTTAATTTTTGTTGATGTGAAAAATAAAAGTCCTCATGGACTAAATTCTGTTCCTTTAACCGAGCTGATTAAAATTAATCTCAAAGATAAACTCATATCGCAAGCATATGATGGGGCAGCTATTATGAGTGGTATAAGAGGAGGTGTGCAAGTTTTAATGAAAGAACATTATCCTTTAGCACATTATGTGCAATGCTATGCGCACCAAATAAACATAGTTCTTAAAAACGTATGTTCCATTATTAAAAGAATGAGAATTTTCTTTGCAAATATTAGTGGAATAAGCTGTTTTTTTACATCATCGCCAAAAAACGTAATATACTCAGAGAGATTTATACAAGGCGCATACCAACAGCATCTCATACAAGATGGATTTATCACTCCAAAATAGTAAATTGTATTCAAGAAAACAAAGGAGAGAATACTTTCAAAGGATCCAAAAGGAGGATCGTTGGGATGGCAAAAGTATTAGCGAAGCAGCTGGTTTTGAACGCTTGCTGAATGATGAGGAATTTATTTTGCTAAAAAGTTTTACCTATAAAGTTTTCAAAAACGTAATTCAAGCGCGAGGTACGACAGTTACTAGTATTATTCGTGCTCTGCAAAATTTAGAAACCGCGATTGCAGACATTAGAAATAATACAAAAAACTTTAGGGTTAATTTTGAAGAAACTGCGATATATTAACCTCAAAAGGACCAGGACTAGATCAAGACATTCCTTTGGAAACGGAGATAAAGGAAGTATGTGATATCATAAATAATCCAATTAAAGAATGTTTTGAGAAAAGTGAAATATTTCGGTTATTCTTTCGGATCAACAAGAAAGAATAACCGAAATATTTCACTTTTCTCAAAACATTACCAGAATCTAACACCGGTATATGAGGTCTTTAAGCAGATGCAAAAGGAAGGACTAGCGACTGTTTTAGGAGACGTCAGAAAGGATCCAGGTTCATCAGCAACATCCAATGAATAAACTCCCTTAACCACCCAGCAGTCAAACAAACCCGAATTTAAGGTGTACGATGACTCACCAGTCTCCATAAAAGAAAATAATAACAGTGATGAAGCAACCAAACTAGGCAGAAAACAACATCGAATGATAAGCAGTTTAACAAGGCATCTTCAAGAAATTGCCAATAAAGAAGGCGAAATGTTGAAAATCTATTGCAACCTTAAATTTCAATTAATTCAGAGGTCATGGATCGACATAACTACAAATGACGAGACTATTTGGGAGACTACAAACAATCCGCCAGTAGAGTACACTCAGGAACTGTACAATGAACTTGCTGACTGGGTCCAAGAGATCTTAATGAACCTATACGAAAGGTTAGAAGTTTCAAGCACAGTCTACAATCCTGAGAAGAGCATTCTTCCAAGCTTAAAACTTCCCCAAATAACGCTACCTACATTTGAAGGAACTTACGTCAGATGGTCACATTTTCATGATCTATTCGCACAGCTGATCCATTCACAAGAAATCAGCGACGCACAGGAAATGTTCTATCTGACAGTCAATCTAAGTGGTGAGGCAAAATCATTAATCCAACATCTTCCGGCAACCGACGCTAACTATTCCGCAGCTTGGGAAATCCTGACTACTCGCTATAACAACAAAAGATCATTGTCCACAGCCTTCTTCAAGAAACTATTGGATCAGGCAATAACACAGACTCATTCCTCATCATCAATTAATACTCTGCATGACACCACCAAGGAATGTCTTCCTGGGCTTAAAAATATTGGCATTTCTATTGATACCTGGGACCCACTTCTGGTACATTTATTGATAAAGAAACTCGACAAGATAACTCACTCTCTTTACGAGCCATCGCTGAGTTCTCCACGAGAGCTACCTACCATTCAAGGACTCATGGCATTCTTAGAGAGGCGATTTCAGACATTAGAAGCATTGGGGAGAGAAAAACACTCAGCGCTCCTCGAACACTGACGCAGTAAATCAAATTATAAATATTCAAGAGCAACGCTTACATCAACAATAAGAGCACAACGCTGCATCATTTCATTTTTAAGTTTCATAACTGAGTTCTCGCAAAAAAACTAAAATTAAGTCAAAGCTCTGAAACAATGTGCATTCAGGGCATAGGAGAAAGTAAGCTAAAGGCTCAGCATAGAGTAAACTTGCAACTGAAGTCAAAAATAAACAACCACTCGACACTAATAGAAGCGTTCACACTATCCAGGATAACGTCTCAACAGCCAGATCAAATGATAAACACTAAGCCATGGCGTATCCCAGAAAATATACAGCTAGCTGATCCAGAATTCAACCGCCCTGGTCCTAAAGATCTACTCTTCGGTGCATACATCTATTATGACATAAAAAATAAAATTAGGCAAAAATATGCCAACACTTCAAAACACACTTTTCGGATAGGTAGTAGCTGGACGTTTTATTGGAAAAAGATCTCCATCTGCTTCTTGTGGAATCTGCACCGAATCCATAGAAGACCAGTTAGAGCGATTTTGGAAATTGGAAGAGATTGAATCATCTGATGAAAGCGGAAATTTCACTACAGCAGAACAAAAATGTGTTAACCATTTCTATCAACACATTAAAAGAAACAATGAAGGAAGATTCATAGTCAAGCTACCGTTTTTAAACGATCCCAAGGCATTGGAGAACTCAGAACTCAGAGAACATCGCTCGCAACACGCTCTTTTCTCTCGGAATAAAATTCAGCAGGCACCCAGAAATCAAAGAACAATATGTGCAGTTCATGCGTGAATATGAAGCTTTAGGACATATGAAGGAAGTAAACCCAACTGAGTTCGGTAGTCCACATTACTTCCCCCACATCACTGTGTTACTAAGTGAATAGTACCACTACAAAACTTCGTGTAGTATTTGATGGCTCAGCTCAAACATCATCCAACGTGTCCCTAAACCAAGTACTCTGCAAGGGACCAACAATTCAAGATGAGCTATTTTCCATCCTGATTGATTCGATTCAGATTTCCGAAGTTTGTATTCACAGCAGACATCGAGAAGATGTATAGACAAGTCCTGCTAGCTGAAGAGGATCAACAATATCAACTAATCTTATGGAGGGAAAACCAAGCTAAGCCAATCAAACACTACAAGCTTAGTACGGTCACGTATGGACTAACAAGAGCATCATTTCTGGCAACGAAATGCTTAGAGCATCTAGCTAATGAAATGGCCCTAACTCATCCTCTAGGACCTCAAGTGTTATAAAGAGATTCCTATGTCGATGATGTCATGACTGGATCCAACCAGCTAATTGAAACTATCGAGATTCAACAATAATTAAAGAATATCCTTCAATCAGCTAGTTTCAATCTACGCAAATGGTGTTCCAATCACCCCAAATTGCTTGAAAATGTGCCTCAAGAAGACATCGAGCTAGAACTAGATCTCAACGACACCCTGGAAGGATTCATAAAAACATTGGGATTGACTTGGTTACCCAAATCCGACATGTTTTCTATTAAAACATAATGGAAAGAAACGAAGAGAGTCACGAAAAGAGCTATACTATCCGATATCGCACACATCTTTGATCCTCTTGGATTCATGAGTCCTATCATTATAACTGCAAAACTGTTTATCAAGAAAATCTGGACCTTGAAACTTGACTGGGATGTAGCATTACCCATGGAAATGCAGACTAGCTGGCTTAAATTTCGGGAAGGATTGAAAGCACTCAATGATATAAAAATCCCACGACACATTGCATCAGGCAAAACTACCAAGATACTTCAAATTCATGCATTCTCAGATGCCTCGGAAGCAGTTTCCGGAGTAGCAGTATATATCAGAGCAATACATCAAGATGATACCATAACTCTGCGGCTGCACAAAGCCAAAGGTTGCCCCAAATAAGACAACAGCTCTTCCTCGCTTAGAGCTCTGCACCGCAAGCCTATTAGCTCAGTTAGTGCAACGTGTATCTTCAAATTTAAGGCAACCCAACATAAGATGTTACTTGTGGACAGATTCTGAAATCGTGCTGTCTTGGATCAATTAAGAATCATCATCATATCACACTTTCGTTGCCAACCGTGTTGCGACTATTCAAAGGTTATCGAATGCAGATCAGTTTCGCCATGTCCGTTGTAAGGCAAATCCAGCAAACATAGTTTCGAGAGGAATTCCTGCAGACAGATTAGCTCAGTGTAACCCCTGGTTTTACGGTCCAATGTTTCCACATGGCATGGAAACAATCTGGCCTGAAAGCTGGTGCAAACAGCCTACAGATTTAGAGAAAAGGAAACCTAAAGTAGCTCTAACCACGTCTGCACTACAACTGTCATGGATTATGAACATGAAGCACAACAACTCATTTAAAAGGGTTGCATAGAATAGTCACATACGTTGTGAAATTTACACGATTAATGAAACGGCGTAAAGGGATTCAGGCTAGGATCTTGACTACTGAAGAATTAAATGAAGCCCTATTGTTAATTTTATCCTAAATCCAGCAAGATGGCTTCAAGAAAGACTTAAATCAGTTGCAGACAACTAAGCATGTTGATGTCACCAGCTCTGTGAGTAGTCTCGCGCCCTTTCTTTATGAAAGAGATATCATTAGAGTTGGCAGTAGATTATAAAACGCAAATATATCGTATGAAGCAAAACATCCTGCACTTCTGCCATATGAACATCAATTAATGAAGCTCCTGATGACAACCATTCACCTCAGCAATCTCCACATTGGACGTCAGGCGCTACTCGCAACAACAAGGCAAAGGTTTTGGCCCATAAAAGGAAAGACAATTGCCAGATCAATAGTGCAACAAAGCCAAAGCTTATGACCCAGTTCATGGGAAATCTGCCACTAACAAAATTACAACCTGCAACACCCTTCATATACTCAGGGGTTGACTTTTGCGGACCAATTTATACAAATTATAAAATAAGAGGAAAAATCCTCAAAAGTCATACATAGCAGTATTCTGCTGTTTTGCGACCAACGCACTACATCTCGAAATAGTCAGCGACCTCTCTACTGAAACTTTCCTTGGTTCCTTCAAACGATTTATTGCTAGACGCGGACACTCTGAAGATTTGAGCTGTGAAAACGCAACAAACTTTGTTGGTGCAAAACAACCAATTGAAGGAACTGCAAGATGCGATATACAACGAAAGAGGCCAAAGGAAGATCATCGAATTAAGCCAATCAAAGGGAATTAACTTCAAGTTCATACCTCCACGTGCCCCTCTTTTTGGTGATTGTGGAAGGCAGCAGTGAAGTCAGCCAAATCCTTGCTAAAAAGATCCGTAACGTCTGCCTCCTTGACATATGAAGACTATCAACAGTCACAGCCGGAATCGAAGCAATCTTAAATTCAAGGCCAATTACGCCATTAGCATCAGATCCAAATGATCTTTCGGCTCCAACTCCAGGCCATTTCCTAATTGGTGAGCCACTTACAGCAATTGTCGACCCCCAGGCAAGTCCTCAACCCATCAGCCTTATAAAGCGGTGGAAACTGGTAGCTCACATTAGACAAGAGTTTTGGCGTCGCTGGTCAAACGAATATTTAAGAGAGCTGCAGCATAGGCACAAGTGGAAAAAACAGGGAAGGAATGCTCACCCAGCGATGATGGTTTTAATGAAGGAAGACAGTTTACCTCCTTTAAAATGGCAACTTAGAAGGATAACAAATGCAATAAACGGCGACGATGGTTTAGTACGTGTTGCTGACGTTAAAACGGTCTCAGGCATCTTCAGAAGACCGATTCATAAATTGGATCCGCTACCCATGAACATCGAAGAGGAGAGCTGGATTACGCACAGCAACAACATAACTGAGGACCAGGAGACTACTGAATCCGAGACAAAACTTAAACGGACAAGGATCTCCTCACGTCCAGGCCTAAGCCTGATGCTTTTTACATGTTTAATCATGCCAGTGATCGGAACGCCTTTGATCGAACTCACTCCCTCTGATTCACAAGCTGGCATACACTTTGTGAGCCTAGGGTCTGTTCAACTCAACTCTCACGAAAGGAACCTAGTTGTTTATTACGATTTGGAAAATTATCGGAAGGAATTTACAGCTATTAATAGGAGCATTTACCAACTAGAGAAGATATGCAATTTACTGACTGATAATCTCGGTGTAATAGTTTACTGAAACAATTGATGCGACTCAAGGGACAACTCTCTAATTGCAACGAGCTTTTACTCCCCACAAACCAATTGAAGCGAGGGAAACGAGCTCCACTAAATATCGTGGGAAATGTTGCTAGTGCATTATTCGGTGTTCTCGATTCCGACTATGCAGAGAAACTATCATCAACAATTGACAATATAAACCACCATAGTAGACTCCACTATAAATGTATTAAAACATCACGAGGAGGCAATTTATAATCAACTTAGAGAAGTTAACAAACAATTCAATGAAATAGTGGATGAAATCAACAACTTCACTGACGTCTTGCAACAACAGAATTTGCACAACTATTTTCAACGTTAGCAATTGACGCAACATTAATATCACTAAACTATCAACGCACACAAGAGTCAATCTTAGAGGTTCTGATAGACACCCATCATGGAAAATTTAACCCACAACTACTAACTCCAAGTCAATTAAATAAAGAGATGATGATAATCAAGGATGATTTGCCATCCAACCTCCGCATACCCTCTATAATCTAATGAAAGTGGAGGGTCGCGCGCAACCAAATATGTAATTTTTCGAATAAGATTACCGCTATTTGCCTTCGAGGAGTTCGAATTATTCCACATCATTCCGGTCCCAGTACTGGTCAACAATACATTTATGGCCATTAGACCATCAGCTGAGTTCTTAGTTATAAATCTTCACAGAGATCAATATTATCCACTCAATGAGCAAGAATTCAGAACATGTATGACCATAGATGAAACTGACCACATCTGTAAGCAAAGACATCCACTTTATCGAAGAGGAGCAAACATCAGCACGTGTGAGTTCAATCTTATAACTCGCTCACCTCTTGCAGAAAGTTGCGAGATCACAAATGCAGAGAAATTACCCAAGCGGATTCAACTATACAATCCCAATCAGTGGATATACTCTGCAAGAACACCCACCATTATAAATGTCGTTTGTGGAACTACTATGGTTTAGAAATCAGTAGAAGGTGTCGGGATTTTGAAAATGCAAAATGCACCTCAAATCCCAAGCTATCGACCATGCGAAGAAATTCTAAGAGTTAGAGAGAAGTCTCCAAGAAATCAGCAATGACGAGATATTACCAAACCAGATACATTCAATTGACATCCACCAATTCACGTTAGGCTACTCCTCTCTTGCAATAGGATTAGTCGTAGCAGCCCTCCTAATCTACACCAAATGGAAAAGGGGTGCAAAATCCAACTCAAACATACCAGTCCCGATGCCACGGAAATTGCAGACCTCACAATTTGTGATCAACGTTGAACATGAAGTCAGTTGAACACCGTTCAACGCGGGGGAGGATGTTAATGCCGAAGAATAGATTTGCAAGCAATCAAAGTACTTATATGTATAGAATCATAAAATTAAATTAAAATCAAAAGAAAATAAATTATCATCAAAATTGTCGCAGGTAAAGTGTAAAGAAGCCAAGCTCAGACCGCAATTCTTGAGAATCATATTACATGCATTGCTCGAGAAAGCGACGCTTGAAAAGAGTTCAGTGCACTTTATGCTGAATAGCATTTTTACCTTAATATTAATGTAATAAGTAAGCAAGAATTAATTTCCACAGATATTGATTTGCATGTTAATCATATTTTTATTATAAATTTGAGATTCTACTTAGAATAAAGTCAGTCATAATTTTCGAATAAAAAAGGTCGTTTAGGTTTCTTTTTATCGTCTACGTTCAGAGCATAGTTGCCCCTACGCATTTAACATTTAACGTTGTGTACTTGTTTTGTACTTGGACACACTTCTTCAACCGTGCGCTTGTTTTGTACTTGTGCACACACTAATTATAATTGCATTGGCTTTGTACCAAGGTAAGCGAAGCGGACAATAAAGGAATTTGTCGCTCTATAAACAAGCACAATTTAGGTGTTCATCCAAAATATTCTCAAAACGTGCTGTCCACGCAGAGCTAGCTCATGAACACCATAGAATTTTATGGAATCAATTATTCTATTTAATATATGTCTATTCTTAGTTCGTTATGCTTTTTAATAGACACACTATATCCCTCACTCATTTCAGACAATAAATTAATAGTACCTAAAGTTTTATGTTTTACAGAATTGTTCATATGCATATATCTGCATTCATGTTTTTGCACTCGTTTCGATAAATGCTTCAGATCTTTGCAACCGTCTTCGCCCATAAATTTTCCCCACCAAAAACAAGACAATAAAAACAAGAAAGAGATATTTTTTATCACTTACTGTTAATCGTGGCTTTTTTTGGGAACTAGCTGGTGGAAAATAATCGGGTTTTGTCTCCATCGCGCTGAGATAAATTAAATTCCAACGGCTGATACGGACCAAGACGCTTTATCTCTAGCTTTTCTTCTAACTTTAGCAAATAGTGCTTAGTAAGTAGTCCACTTTACTCATGGCGAATAATGTGTCCAAATAATGAAAAAAAAGAAACACAAATCTTTTAAACACTTAATATTGATACAATTAGATATATGTATGTACGTGCGTAACTAGCACTAATATATTTCACAGGAAATCCAAATTGTTCCTTCCTTCCAAACTCAAAATTTATCACCCAACTTCCAAAATTCACAAAAGTAATGAATAAAATGTTTGCTTTACACTTCCAATTTTGTGCTCCTCTAAACGCTTTTAAATTCGCAGATCAAATACCGTTTAAAACCGCAAGATTAAATATTTCTTCAAAATAAATCTTTCTCAAAAAGCATGTAACAAGAAGTTAATAAATTTTCATAAGTTTCATAAGTTTTTTTTTATATGCCACTGTACCACAGAACAATAATCCTATCAAGGGCCAGACGCGGTTGGCCCCAGAACTCAATTTTGCGCTCTCTTTCCCTTAGCTTTCTCATTAAAATCTCTTTTTCTGGGGGTCAGTATCATCTGGCCAAGCGCCCAGCAGAGCAATCTCAGGCAGCCGACTTCATCATCATCATCTCACAGTAGGCATTGGCATAGGCCTAGTCATAAATGTTTGGTTGCAGTATCTCCGAGTTCCCACTACTGTCAGCTCGCGTAATGCAATGAAATATGCGGGTATGTGCATACACTAGCTAGTGATCGTGTCGTGTTCTGTCTCCGATATCAATTTCAGATTTGTGAGCCAATTGTTTTGTAATGGTGACTTTCAAAAATAAAATGTTGAAATATATTAGGGTTGCTTTTGTTATGCACTTTTCAAACATTTTAGGGAGGCCGGCCCCGGTAGTCTCTTTAGACGATCCACCCCTGACATGGTCGAAACATATAGCGCCGGATAATGACAGGATTCAGGAACCAAAGGTGTCGAACATCCTCTAACAAATGTCGCATTCGAGTACAATGAGAATACTTGGTCCAGAAGTTTACCTGTTTGAAATATCTCTCCATTGCGTTAAGCCTGCAGCGGCGGCTGTGTCAAGAAAGGATAAACCTTGCTGTTGTGCATCTGAAATATAGGGCAGCAATTCATCAATATCGGAAGAAAGCTCCCAGCTAACACTTGGTGTTTACGCAAGAGCTTTTGAGTTAGTTGTAGCTAGGTTTAATTAATTGAATATCGATCTGGTTTTAACAACTTTTATTCTTTGAAGTTCAACGACGAATATAGAACAAGAATTTTATGATTTGCATATGATAGTAACATTACTAGTGATAACAATAAATTCAATCCAATCACAGCATTTCAGTCTGGTATTGAGTTTCACTCCTAGATTTAACACACAATCAGAAAAAGATAGTCTCACATTATTGAGGATAATAGGAGGAAAATTATGAGTATCAAGGTCCGAGCTATACAAGGCTGTACATTGCGATTTACTGGCATTAAGAAGAAGCTGGTCTTCTATCAGTCTAAGAAAACTGCTCAGGTACAGTTGAACTTCGTCTGCATAGAGATGTAAATTAACCTAATGGACTATATTATTATGGTCATTAATAAAGAGGCTAAACAGAAGAGCCTTGGGGAAGACCACAGGACAAAGGCAAGAGCGAAGATGCTGATCAACAATCACCTGTTTTGACCTATTTGAGAGGAAATTTGATATAAACTTGACGGCAGATGGAGAAAAGTAAAAATTCGAAAATAACTTACGGAGCACGAGCAGTTTAGAATGCATAACACTGTCAAATGCTTTAGAGAAATCCACAAGGGACAACACACCAATATCACCTCTATCAAGAGCCCATCGCAGATCTGACGAAATCTTGAGTGGAGCAGTTTCGCAGCTGTGTTCTTCACGAAAATCAGATTGAATTTTCGTCAGCAGATTATTGTCTGCCATATATTTCATAATATGGGTTTTCATAATATTTTCCAAGACTTTTCCGAGGTAGGTAAAAATGCTGATTGGTCGAAAGTCGCCAAATCAATCGTAGAAGTTTTTTTTTGGGTATTGGTAGAACTTTAGTCACTTTCCAAATGTTTGGAAAATGAGATCAGACATTAACCAGGTATTCATAATGTGCAGAATGTATGGAGTAGTTAAAGGGAATATTTGTTTAATAAAACGAGGATTAAGCTCATCAAAACTAATCGCCATTGACTTGATAGAGTGTACATCCTGATGTAGTTCAGCATGATCAATACATCCGGACGAGCAGTAATTTACACCTTGGTCTCGCAGCGAAAATAATAATCTAGTCGGTTGTCCAATGGTAGAAGGAGTTGAGCAAGACCCCTCAGTAAAGAACCGGTTCATATTTTCTGGATCGAAGGGACATTTAGAGCCTTCATGTATAAACAGATGCCCTTCTTAAGTTCCCCCATAAGATTTTGGAGGGTAAGCTAGAATCAAATTTAGCTTTCTTAATTGTACTAATGAACTTATTACGGCCTTGCCTGTATAAATTGTGACTGTACGCAATTTTAAGTCATTTTCTTTGACGATATAAAAACTATTTTTCATTAATTAGAGAACGTATTTCTCGGGAGAACTAAGGATAATTGCTTGCATGGATACGTTTAACTTTAAGTGGTATATATTTATCAAATAAATAACAAGTCAGTTCATCTAATTTCTCAAGTTGAGCCTCCGCCGAAGGAAGACCTATAATGTCATTCCAAGGTAACGAAACATAGGCATCAAGGAGACTGATCATATCAAGATGCTTCAAATTACGATAATAGAAAACTTTCTCACTTCTAATAATGGTAGGTGACAGATTGTACGTCAGGAAAAGCATAATGTGATCAAGCATACTATGTGGGCTACGCTGATTTCGGAAAAGGATTTCAACGTGATCAGTGACTAAGAAGAGATCTAAAAGTGACGGGTTTGTAAGTTATAATAAGTAGGTACACCATTCACAATTTTTAGTTGCAAGGATTGAATTGCGGATAAGAAGTCATCAGTCATAACATTTTGACATAGAATGTTAACATTTAGATCACAACTATTACGTCCACAATTCTGTGCACCATACGTGACAACTAGCTAGCATGTTCTTCAATAAAAATAGCAGGGGCCGATACACCGCACACAAAATACATTTACTAGAGCCAAGTTCTACCTCAATACTTAGGAATTCGGTGTCACCATTCACTGACGAATCCACAATTTTAACCCAAAATGTATTTTTTAAATAAATAGCAACCCCACCACCCCTGTGTAAGGGGCGATTATTCCGAAAAAGTTTAAAGCAGCTTATCAATTTTATTACGTAAACTTCTTGCATTAATCGTACACAAATTCAACCCTTGAGAGTGTCCACATAAAATATTTAACATTGATCTTACTCTGTCCAGCTCGCAGAAACTGTTAACAGAAGTCGTCATCTTCATCGTCATCCAGTAAACCACAGCAACAATTAATATTATAAATATACCATTACCAGCCGGGTAGAAATTTATTTTGAAACTAGATTGAGTGCAGAAAAAATAATCATAAATAATACTAATAAACGGAATTTGCGATCTACTTAATATAAAGTTAATAAGCAACTGCTTTTAAGGTCATAAAAATATAATTGCTCATTTCATATTAATCGCTGATTCTAACAGGCCTGGTAACTAGTTCAAACTTGTTACTTTAACAGCATGAGCATCTGGTTTGACCTTGACAAAAACAAAACCATTTGTAGTGAACTGTGCTACAAATTTACCAGCCTTGAACGCAAAAGTCCAGTCTCACGAAAACTATGCTGATTCTTTGGCGAATGAGCTCCCATTAACGTATATATTTCCCGGCCAGAGAAACCTTTTAACTGATTCAGCTTAACACCGCCGGACCTCCTCTATAAACAGATGAAAGTGCGACGCTCATTTGGACCAGAGAATTTCACTATCATCGCTGTATTTATATAGCGCTTACGAGTCTCATTCACCCACAATATTCCAAGATGCTGTCCTCAAACAAAAAGAGTCAAAATGCGGTGATAAAGAATGACCGATCATTGAGGCGAGGTTACTCACTATAGTTTTAACATTATCCCCTGCTTTACAGGGAATACCTTGATAACAACATCTGATAGCCGCAGCGATCGACTCACATCATTAACTTCTTCACACCTCAGATCATGCCTCCGCTGCAATGTCGCAATGTTGGCATCAATGCATCCAGCCGAGATCTGATAGGCTCCAATACTACAGAAAATTCTGTTAAGATTTTAGATTCGAGATCATTCAACATTTCTCCTATTTTCTTTAGTATTCTTCGATTGAAGACTGAATCCCGATCATCAAAAATATTTTTAATTTTGTTCAAAAGACGACTCTCATTATCTGCTGATAAATCAAACTCCACTTGCCCAGTTAACGTAGTAAGACTCTCACATTTTGCAGAGCTTCAGGCAGAACTTCTCGAACTTACGGCCAACGAAGATCCATCTATAACAGAGGCCAATCTCTCTTTATTACCGCTCGAAGAGACTTTACCCATTTCTCCAGATGCAGTAGCCATCATCTCCAGGAAAATAAATGTTCGTCAGATATAATAGAAGACAAACTTCAATGCACCAAAAAGCCGTAGAATAACGCTTAAGAAATTACAGGTAGCGTACGGAGATATACTAAAATATTAATTTCGGTATAATAAATTATGTAATATACCGTAAAACTTAAAAAAAATCGGAAAAAAAGCGCAACTACCAAATACGTGTACTAGCTAACAGAGCACATTCTATTCTGATGCCTTCGATCTCCAACAAAATTCGTCGCGTTATAGCAGTATAAATGTTTGCATAAATTCCGACGACTAATAAACCTCTTTAACGCCACTATAAATGCTTTAGACGTCAGATTGGATACCACTTCTGCATGGACTACTCTTGTAGAGAGACGATGGAAATGTATGATTTGTAGGGGGTTTTCCTACGAATTATTTTGGTAGTCTATATTGGGCCACCAAAATCTAAGCCTCTGTGCATGAATGGCAATGCAACTTGGACCCTGCCATTTGGAAAATATCCCATGATCTGCAGTGTAAGTCACGGACGATATCGAAAACAATGCAGACACTCTCGAATAACCTTTCTAGCTTGTTCCCTAGCGTTGCTAATCTAAAATCGTTGCCGTATAAATGCCACCAAAGCTAGTGGACCTGCATGAAATGTAATGCAAAAATAGGATAAAAGATGTGACGAAAGCATTTCTCCGAGACATCTGATGTGATATGGCAAGTCTGAATTTCTAAACGGCCTCTCAATCTTAAAATTTTAAGCCCATGGTAATCAACCAGAAACGGTGAGAGCTATTTATTATCCTTAACGTCATCTTTACATTCTAAAGCACGAATATCATCAGCAAATGCTCGCTGTTGAATAGTTCCTATAATTCGAATGAAGGTATCCTCTATTTTCGCTGCGGAGAGTTGTCCTGATATTTTGAGCTTGCGACCACGTTTAAGTTTGAGTTTGTTTATAAATCGAAGAAATTAGGCGAAACGACGACAATTATTTTTGAAATTACTAACTTTGTAGATATTCTCCAAGAATGTTTCGGAGACTGAGCATGTTAAAATAGATGTAACTTTTCTCCTTTAAGTTAAATTAGCGTTGTCCCTGTGTCGCTCCTTTATATGGGGCCATTTTACATCTCCTGTTGTAAAAAACTGTTGCCCAGAAAACCAAATGGGGTTTGATATTTCTGAAATTTTGAAATAATATCAGCTGGAGTGGATTCGAGGTCACATGTCTCCAGATTGGGGTTTGAAATTTCTGAAATTTTGAAATAATATCAGCTGGAGTGGATTTCGAGGTCACATGTCTCCAGATTGCGTCTTCTGTTCGCTCCTGAATTTCCGATACCCGATGGGCAGCATAAGTTTTCTAATTCGAAGAATGACATCGTATTCAGTCCAGCAAAATTTCTGAGTTTGTCCATAGATATATTTTATCCCAACGATTCTGAAAGCTACGACGAATTCTTTTTACAAGTCCAGATAGAAGTACCGCTGCACAAAGCTCCAAGCAGGGTAATGACCTCGATATTTTTAAAGCTGCAACCTTCGACCTTGCAGATAAAAGGCGAACCGAAATATTTTTCTCAGTATCGATACGTCGAATCTAAACCAACAACCATATGCTCTAAAGGAGGCGCCAGTAAATCCGTGAATTTCAATTCCACTAAAGCTTCAAGCTGAAATGACCAGCAGAGGAATCCGAATGTCGTGTAAACATTTAAGTTTCTCCATGAACTCACTCCAACGTTATTCGAGATCTAAGGGAATAGATTCATGCCAACTTAATAGTAAGATGCATAGTTCTTGCAAAAATATCTTTGCCTTTACAACGACCGGATTAATAAGACCCAGGGGATCAAAACGCCGGGAGATGTCTAAAACAACGCTCATTTTTGCAACTCTCGATGAAGTGCCAACTTCCCAAACTACTCCTAGAATTTTTACAATATCAGAACCATTAATCCTGAAAGGCTTTTCACACTCTGATTGAGGAATACCCATCAGGAACTGCAGATTATTGGAATACCACTTTCGCAATTGGAAGTCCGCAGACGAAGATATAACTTCAACTTCTACTTTCTTTCATCCTAAAGAGGTGCTCTTGAATATCTGTCCCTGTGATAAGATCGTCCATATAAAAGTTTTCGCTGATGAAGCTTTATATATATAATTTAATATAATTTATATATATATATATATTTATATAAATCGCAAGTCACTGTACAGGTAGTACCTTTATATATGTTGTGCAAATCTTCTTGACATAATCCAACCGAGTAAGGTTTCCTGCAAGGTTGGTAACTCTGGGCCTAACTTGATTTGTCCTACGCATAGCAAATTGAAGAATGTATCCACTCCAATCAATAGATCAACCTTTTGTGGTTTATAGAATTCTGGATCTGCGAACGGAATATTCCCTGGCATGTCCTAATTATCAATAAACACTTTCCTCTCAGGTTGGACTCCGGTTATATTTGGTAGATTATACATGTTGAGGTTGGTGTGAAAATTATTCAACCTACATTTGAGACTTGCTTGAGTGGAGTAACGTGTTTTGGCCGAAACAGCGCCAATTCCGCTAATATTTATTTTAGTCTTGTTTCTTTTCAGTATTGCTTTCGCATACATTTTCGGGCATAAAATTGAGCGCTCTATCTTCACGATCGCTGTTTCGAGAAAAACCTGACTTACAGCTTCTTCACTGGACACTAATGAAGCTACCGACGATTTGAGCTCCTACATTTTCAACGACAAGTGGAGTAGCCAAAGCGTTTTCTGCTAACGATGCTGAATTTTGTGAAGAATATCTACGAGGAAGTGTATGATGGGCACTGACTTATAACAATGGACTGAGCGATTTGCTATTTCATGTGGCACAAAACGTTTACTACATAAAAATATGTAAAACTCAACCAATCAGATGAAATCGTACACCCGTAAATCGAATTAAATTAAAAAATATATATTTTCTTGTGTCCAAGTGATATTTTAGTCGCTTATAAGCACTCTTATAAGAAATTAAATTAATTCCGACTTTAATTTTCAAAAATATTCTTAACTGAATCCTGCGTATGGGCAAGAGAGACGGAGCATTTTAAACACTATCTTTACCTTATTCTTTCTGCGGTGATTGCACCTGTAGCCAGCATGAAAACATCAAATGGCATAAGAAAACGTTCAGTAAGCAATAGTTTGTGTTGGTAGCTTCGACTCTGCCACAGTTTCGGATACGGGGGGGGGGGTGGCGATCGCCAAAATTTATACTCTAATCAAATAAAATCAGAATATATACATATAAAAAAACCGTTTTAAAAAATATTGCCTCTAAATCCACACTAAAAAATAGAAAATAATTTCTTCCTTCACAAAAGTTCTTAGAGTTTCTTTTCATTTTACATTTTAATTAAATATTGAAATTATATTAACATTTATTTGTGTATAAAATTTAAAAATTTCAAGGTGCAAAAACAAAGCAAAGTCTGAGCAATCTGATGTTTTCAAAAAATTTGTATGCTTGTAGTTAATGGAATATATCATCTGTATATTGGAAAGTCGTAAGTGCATATTTTATGATTTTAGTAAATCAACTTTTAAATTTTAAGCCTTCAAAAATAAAAACTGTATGATAGAAGTTTTTCGCTTTGCTTTCTTTCATTGATGTTCCAATTAAATGATAAAAAATTCAAATTACTAGGTATTGTATAACAATTATCGTTAACTAATATAAACCTGAAGGAAAAACGTATATACCAAAATAAATTTTGTTAAAATTAATTACTAGCACGTACGATTTTCTAAAGGAGATCCAATATATAAATATTAATGTTATTTTATGGTATTAGATAATTCAATGCATTCGAATAGGCTATAGAAATTCTTAATAGAATCATACTGCATTTCAAAATTTAAAAAAATTGCTGAGGATGTAATCAGTTATATTAGCCTACTGCCTTTCCCGTAATTTCTGATTGAATTTATTTCGAGTCCCAACTTGCTTAATAGCAGGAAATAACAAACCTAAATGTGTGCGTTTATTGACGTTAAAATATCGATGTGTAGTATATGGTATGAAAAATTCTTTTATATACACTCACGTTATTTTTTATTATTGATACCAACATGCCTTTGAAATATTGGTAATATTCCTCAAAATTTTATTAATCGAATTAAATCCATTAAGTCGAACAAATCGTTTGTAACTATGTCCACTGATTGTACTTCCCTGCTTTATTATATCTAAATTAAAAATAACACTTGCCACACTCATCTTTTACCTTGCACAAATAACTTCATCGTTAAGTGCGCGTATTCTTCACTATGAAGTTATTAGCAAGATCTGTGCATCGAAGATAATTTGTTAGCGCTATAAGTACATTACCAGTTTCCGTTATTACGCCCGACTTACAAATTGAAGTTTTGTCGATCAAGTTCTATACTTTGAAATGCACCCAATTAGTAGCAAACTGATAGTAACTGTACTTCGTTCGGGTATGCAACAATTTTTATTAATTTTACGATATTTTCATTAATTTTACGAAAGTGCATGTAATACTACACAATTTCTCTCTAAGGAATATGTACGAAATATGCGCAATTTTTACATTTTATATTATCAAAAGAAATTCACATTTCGTAAAAATTATGAAGCAAGCTTCGACAATCGTAAACGTACGTGCGCTCCTTTTTTACGAAAGGCTTTATAAATTTTTAAAATATGTTTGTTAAAATTCGTTAAATATCCTACAAAAATCTTAAAGATTTTAAGTAATTTTGTCCAATACTGTGCAAATCTTTCATATCGAGAATTTACAACAACTTTTTTAAGTACTTTATTATATTATTGTTTAAAATTTTGTACAGGTGTATCAAACTTTAGTATTGTTTAAAATTCACTCAATCAGAAGCAACTTCTGGCGCTATATCCATTTGAAGCATCCGTCTGATAGCCTGATTCTTTCAGAAAGTCAATGTTAAGGTTACACAAATAGTGGCTTGTCAGACGGCTTCAGTGCTGTCGTTTGGAAAATTTCAAGAGTAGTACAATTTGCTGCCAAAGTTGAGCACTTTCGGAAAAAACGGAGTACACGACTAACGAAATGTAAAGAATTCAAATTAATTAGAATTGGATTCTGAAATCATATTAATGTGAATAAAAACCATTTTCATTAAAATGGTTCATATTTAAATTTTTAAATAAATCTTTATATGTATAGTATTATTACATTATTTATATATATGTTTTTTTATAGAAACAGCTGGTTTTATTTTAAGATTTTCCCATGAATTTTTTTTTTTCAACAATAAGAATTTCTTTAGTTTAGCTGTTGATTTAAGAAATTCAATAATTAATTGCTTTGATTCAGGTAATCATACTTGCATGAAGTAAAAAGGTTCTCTCATGAAAGGCTATTCTTGAGAAAAGCATCTAGATGTGGAAGCCTCACAGAAAAGCGGTCGCATTTAAACGAGCTAATGACCCTCTAATAAAAAGCTCTATACATTCTGTCTCTCTCTTACTGTATTATGCTACATAAATTCTTCGCAATGATAGCTTTCTTTGGTTAAAGAGCTTTGAAAAAGTGATCCTGGTTTATATGGAGATTTTCTTATCTTGTTTTATGTTGTCTGCGCCTGCATAAAGATAATTATTACAGGTGTATATACTAATAACATACATAAATTTAGTAAGGATTTTAATGCATAATGAAAATTGTATTGACAACTTCAGTCGCTTTAGTTTTTCTGCATTTCAAATCTTTTACAATATTTGAATCAGTAATGCACAGAAATAATTCTGTTAGAGGAAAATGTAGAGGAAAATTCATAAAATTAAAAGTTGTTTTGATTTTTGTATGTTCGTTCGTCCGTCCTGTCCATCCTCACGACAACTCAAAAACGCGTGCACTTAGAGAGCTGAAATTTTGCCTATGACCTTAAAAAAAAAACCTAAAATTAAGTTTGAAAATGAGACAGATCGGGTAACTCCTTCGTAGAGTTGCCATGCAAAAATTTCGTTATCACTATATATATATATATATATATTTGGACATTGCCTGGGAACGCGTCGAGGTAAAGAGCTGAAAAATGGGACATTGTGTTTTCAGTAGTAAATATAATTTTGAAAATGGACTAAATCGGACAACCTCTTCTTGGTGTTGCCATATTAAAAATTTAGTGTGAAAACGATCAGCCCAAATGATTTTCATGTACTGAAAACTTCTTCCGAATATAAAATCCTATAAAATTAGTTATAAAATCTTTTTCTGCCCAATGAACCGTTCTAGAAATATTTGCGAAAATCCGCTTCAAAAATCAAACTTGCACAGATGGGTGACCATACGAAATTACATATCAGATTTCATCTAGGGTATCGTAAGAATTGGTCTTAGACCAATTCGAGCTTTTTGCTTGTTGGCAATAACTTTAAAATATATTTTACAAAACCCCCTGTTATTTATAAGGCTGCGTGAATACAGAGTAAAATTTTTAAACACGCTTAGTTTGTTTATTGTACGTATTACCTTTTGTTGGAGACAAAACAGCTTCCATAGAATTTCCAAGAATAGTTTCTTGACATATCCACCCGTCGTGCTCTAAATCTATCATCATACTAGAAATTATGTTTTCTTTATTACTTATGTTTGTTCAGCTTCTAGGAATTGTTCGGATACATTTGCGATATTCATATTGATTGTACCATAACTACTACATTTAGAAACTTTAATAATGTGTCTGTAATATTGCCAACAATTGACTTTAGTACTTTACCTATGGACATACATTTTGGATGCCTTGAAACTTACTTCTCCATTAGCAAAAGTGATTTTGATCACATTAAATTTTTACTCTGCACTTCACAGTTCTGTATGAAGTTCTATTTCCCCGATAAATATGGAACAGTTAGTAATCTATATACATATCTGAAAGAACGTTGAGGTCACTATAAATAATGGTCGATACTCATTAGGGTCATTCCACAAGAAATCGACAAGAAATCGCACTTTCCCAACATAACCATCACTTATCTCGTTTTTCTTTTGCTGAAAGTTAAGTATTAATTATCAGATAAGAATACAACTATTTATTTTTGTGCTGCGCCGCATGCCGGTTGAAGTAAGGCAATCTAAAATCCTTAAAATTCGCCGATTTTTGGTCTGCTGAGTTATATTCAAAAAATCACAACTTTGGTTCTGATTGTTATGTGTCGTTTATTTTACATTTTTGAATACCTTGATTCCGCCGAGATATTTTCTTATTTCCAGAATACAGAATAAGATGCAATGAATAATTCTATATATATAGCATACACTGGATTCACTTATTCACTATACACACACAAGCCAAGCAGTATAGTCCACACAGCTCAAACACATTTCCATGTATCACCTTAAACACAATCAGTCGGGATAACACAAACACATACAAACCATGAGTCTAGTCAAAACCCTCGAGAATACTTCACAAGCCATGAAACAGACTCCCGCCCTACCACATGCGTGGCCCAAAAATATTTGCCGTGTTCTTATGTAAAACTGACAAAAGTTTGATTGGAATAGCTCCCCCTCTCTAAACTCCTATTCATACATGTGTTCTGATAATCTTGATCTTACTTTCTTATCTTCCGAACCGTAATAAAATTTTCATACCTTTCCTAACAAAATTATTTAAAACAAGTAATAAAGCTAGAATTGGTCTAAGACCAATTCTTATGATACCCTAGATGAATGCCCGTATTAAATTTCGTATGGTCACCGATCTATTCAAGTATTGATTTTGAAGTTGTTTTTCGCATATATTTCCAGAACAATTAGTCGCACAGAAAAAATGGTAATAACCAATTTTATAGGATTTCGTATTCTGCAGAAGTCCTTAGTACAATAAAAATGTCTTGGACTGATCGTTTTCAAAGTATACGTAAAAAACCGAAATTTTTATATGGCAACACCAAGAAGGAGTTGCCCGATTTACGTCGATGCGTTCTCAGGCAGTGTCCAAATATATAGCGGAAAACGAAATTTTTATATGGCAACCACACGAAGGTGTTGCCCGATTTGTCTCATTTTCGAACTTAATTTTACTCTTCTTTTTAAAGTCCGCGTACAAAATTTCAGCTCTTTAAGTATACGCGTTCTCGAGTTATCGTGCGCACAGACGGACGGACGGACGGACGGACGGACATGCAAAAATCGAAATAACTTTTAATATTATGAATGGGTGTCCAATCCATTTTGCTCTACCATCATTATTTCGAGGTGTTACAAACGGAATGACAAACTTACTATACCCTATGATTTCATCTAGGGTATAAAAACTTATCTTAACCAAATGACTAAGATTTCTCTAACAAAAATTCTCAGCTGAGTAGTCATTGTAATGTCACTGTGCCGTCTTGGGATGCCGTGGACTGATGATATCAAATGTAACTGCCTACAGATTCGGACTCCGGCTGCACATACACACATGCAATTATTACTCAGCTGAGAGGTATTAAGCGTAAAATGGTAAGGTTACTTTGTAATCAAAACTATTTTATTATTTTGTTAAGTAAGGTATATTGGAAGTTTAGCCTTTAGGAAGGTAAGGAACCAAGCTTTAAATTACTAGAAGACTATTTTCCTGTATGGATAGTAGTTTAGGCTTTATAGCACAATAAAGTCAACGTTTGACACTTTTTCATAAGTATCAATATAGAACATTTTAGAAAACGGACTCAAAACGCACACATATAGATTTCTGTTTCATGGCCTGGGGCCGGATTCTGTAGCGCGGAGAATTTGGGAGATGAGAATTGCGTTTTCTTAGAATTTTTAATTCCCTAATTCTCCATTCCCAATTCACCAACATGGTTGGAGAATTTGGGAAAACGTAAGAAATGTGAAAAAGTGCGAATCGCCTGGGACGATTAAGGGTATCAATTTTTGTTGTAGAGGGTTGGACTTTTTTTCATATGTGAGGTACATCTACTTATTACCTTCCACTGTCGAAATAAATTTAAATTTCTTTTTTGTTGGGTTAGTTTTTGAGGGATGTAGGAGGGTAGGTTTTCTCGAGTTTTTCCGAGATAACGAGAGAATGGAGAGTAGAAGGAGAATGTATGTGGTATAAAAAAAAATGGGAGCTCAGCGCGAACAAGATAGGTTTAGGAAAAGGGGCGGGGAGAGTGCGGGGTAGAAATGGGAGCTGATTAAGGGAAATTAAAAAAATTAAGACAATATCAGGAGCTGCAATAATTCGCAGGGGTAAGCTCAGGATCTCTAAGCCCAATAAAAAAAAAGTAAGAAAATTTTTAAATATACATGGTAAAGCTTGTATGTAGGATGAAATCGCATCTACATTTTGTCCCCTAATTAAATATGTAAATAATTTTTGAATAGGGTAAACCGTTTTGGAAATAACTGTAAAAGAATTGTAGCAGTCCTTTTTAAGGTGAAAAATTGGCCATTTTTGGTACAAAAATTGACATATTTTCATCTCATCATTGCGAAGAACTGGTAAGTCCTGGAAATTTACTTCCCATGATAAAAATGTTCACAACGGAGTACTAATGGATGTGAAACAAAGGACGGAAGAAATATATGCAAAATATGGAAACTGGGGTGTATATGACCGTAGTGTAAAAAAAATCGTTTTTCGGCTGTCAAAAGTCAGCTATCACGTTAAAACGATCAAAGACAAACTACACCACTGGATTACCCTCCCCTCCCTCTTTAATTTGGTACCAAACGTGACGTACTTTTAGCAACCCCCTATGAGGGGTGGTACGACCCCCAACCCCCAAAACACCCTGCTCCAAAAATTGTTCACCCATATTTTTGTACTCTAAACCCTTAATCTATCAAAAAAATTCTAATACTTCACAGCCCTCCCACATAGAGTTAGGCGCCCGTGAATATTGCGATAGCAAAATTTACCGCCGAGGCCGCTCAAATCTGCAAATTACCGTTAATCGAAATAAAATATGGCCTATAATACCCATGCATGCCTAATTACCAAAGTGAGTTCTTACTTTTTTTTTATTGGACTTAGAGATCCTGAGCTTACCCCTGCGAATTATTGCAGCTCCTGTTATTGTCTTAATATTTTTAATTTCCCTTAATCAGCTCCCATTTCTACCCCGCACTCTCCCCGCCCCTTTTCCTTAACCTATCTTGTTCGCGCTGAGCTCCCATTTTTTTTCATACCACATTCATTCTCCTTCTACTCTCCATTCTCTCGTTATCCCGGAAAAATTCGAGAAAACCTACCCTCCTACATCCGTCAAAAACTAACCCAACAAAAAAGAAATTTAAATCTATTTCGACAGTGGAAGGTAATAGGCAGATGTACCTCACATATGAAAAAAAGTCCAACCCTGTACAACAAAAATTGATACCCTTAATCGTCCCAGGCGATTCGCACTTTTCCACATTTCTTACGTTTTCCCTAATTCTCCAACCATGTTAGTGAATTGGGAATGGAGAATTAGGGAATTAAAAATTCTAAGAAAACGCAATTCTCATCTCCCAAATTCCCAAATTCTCCGTGCTACAGAATCCGGCCCCTGGGAAGTATTCTCGATGGTTTTGGTTCAGTCAAACAAATAGCCAGATCGGAACAAACAGGAACAAACACACACACTTCGACACGTACACATTCTCAACACGTAAATGCAGCATAGTTACCTATACTCACCGAAAGCAAGCTTGTATATTATTAGTTTTCTTTAAATATGTAATGCATGCTGTCTCCTCTTTATATTTTCTTTATATGGGTTGTTTCACGAAAAGTGGTAAAAAGCTATGGAAAATTTGTGAATTTTAAAATTTGATCTTAATATCAAATTCACTTTCTTTAAAGTTTAGTCCCTACTGTTATTCTTAATTCTGAAAGGGTGCACGTTACTCTTGATATTTTAAGTGATTTTTCGAAGAGTTTTCAAATTTCATCAATCACGGTAATGACGCGAATATCGGGGGAATGACTTATATAGAAATTATATAGGCATGGGAATGACGCAGTCGCTGGGAAATGACTAATTGCAAAGTTGTGATATTTCTAATTCATTTCATTTACTTCAAAAACATAAAATTTACATAATTCAAAACAGAAAACAAGTAATTTCTAAACTTCATTATAAAAATAAACACTAGAAGGAACTTTTATTATGAATTATCACATACGCATTGCGATTTAACTTATCTGCTAAACATTAATATTTTAACATTAAAGCTCGTAGATATCAACTGGTTTGGTAAATTCGTAAATTCTATTTTCCTTATCAATTACCAAGCGGGGTTCGGTAAGTGCTCTCACTATTTGTGTATCCTTTATGTAGGATTCGTCATTTTCCAATAGTTTGAATTTCGTTTTATCTCGGTTGATGCTTTTTAGAGATACTATGTTTATTTCCGATTCACCGTTATCTGTTTCGGTATCTTCTATAGATAAACTAACATATCTACATAAAAAATAAATTATTCCACAGTCAAAAAATAAGTGAATCATAAATTACCTGTACTTCCTTCCTTTCGTTCCTGGAAACATTGCCTTATACAAAAGCACATTTTTTAATAATTTGTTCACAATCAGAATATGAAACTGATGATGAATCGGAAGATGAATAAACATCTCTGTAATTTACTTATCCTGCCAGATTGTTTTCAAAAATGTTAAGGGATCATATTCTAAGACCCCAAGACTAAAATGAGTGCATATACAATCCTCATATACAATTTAGAGAGGGTATCACCGGACACAACCTGATGCAGTTCCATTGTACCTATGAACAACTGAACGCTTGTTGGTAAAGTTGATGCAATCGTATCTATGTCATTTTCTTCGATTGTGAAAAATCGTATTCCTTTGCAATTTTGTTCAAGAATTTGTAATAAACTTGACACATCTGTGACATCATTATCACAATTAATAAAACGATTTGCTGTTCTTTTGCAAGTCCCTCAAATTCCATCTGGCGCACCCTTACGATGTCCCGCTTCTGAATAATACCATGTGAAACTTGATTATCCCGGGTAGTATTTTTTCAGTTCTTTCGCTAAAAAGTAAAACATCATTTTATTGCGATATTGCGTAGTTGGACTGTCGTTTAAAAAATGTAAAGTGTCTGCAGAATTGGGAAAAGGTGCGCCCAAATAGTCGGGATATTGTGCGTCAAAGACGAACTTAATGTACAGTACCAGTCTCGTTTCCAACAACTGTGTACAGAGTAATCTGGTTTCGTGATTCACCGAAGTTTAAGCTTTGAATTTACTGTGAATATTATTATTATTCGTGGTCTTTTAAGTTGTTTTTCAGAGTGCGAATTGCATTGTAATGATGGAGTATTTTTCCTTCGTGACTCAAAAATTTTGGCTATATTTCATTGAATTTTTTTATTAAATCTGTAACATTAATTTGAAAGGCATTTTTATAACCTTCGTAATTGCTTAGATTTCTTACAGAAGATTTTTTCTTTCTCATTGGTCTATTTCATATAGGTAATTTCTTTCTCTTTGGCACCAAAAACTTGTCGCGCAAGTTATTGTTGCGCGAGCTCAGCCAGCTCCTGGAGGATTGGGCATGGGTTCGGTGGATAGAGATATCGGGACTCACATTACAAAAGAGGATATGTAACTAGCAAAATAATTGTTGGGCGCCACGTAGTTTTTTTTTCTTTTGGGGGAAACCACGAAAACTTCCTTTTCAATTTCCCACTTTTTTTCTTAATTCAGCAATACGCCAATAAATTAATCCACACGCAGAATATAAGTACTTAGTTCAATTTAATTTATTCAGCTTGGAATCTAACAAATGTAAACAGTAATCTTAAAGCGTAATCCAACATGTATTTTTTTTAAATTTCTTATATACGCATTCCAATTTAAAATGACTAAAGTATGAAAAAAACAAATAATAGAACAAACTTGCATTTGCGAAATATAAGGTAGAAATCCTTGCCTCATCAATCAACACGTGGTCTGCCTTAATTAATTCCATTTTCAAGATAGATTTTTCTTATCTACGCCGAGTACTTGATCCAGATCCCACGAATTTGTGCGAATTGGTTTATTTAATTTTTTTTCCTTAAATATTTTTTTTCCTTTGTAAATTTTTTGTTTGTTTTCTTTTATTTTTATTCTTTTATTATTTTTCGTTCTTCGCAAATTTGGAATTCTCAGTTTTTAGCTCTCATCACAGACTGACCACTTTCACCCGCGGAAGTAGTCTTTCCCCTCCGTTTTCTTTTTCCATTCCCGAATTTCGGACAAAATTTCGATATAGAAGTTTCTCATCGAAACTTTTTACGTCCGTTCACATGGTTCAGTCACTTTTTCTTTCTTACAAAAAATGATAAACGTACGATGCAAATTTCAAAAGATAATATTGTCGTAACCACGTATTATTCACGATTAATTCTTCTCCCTAACACTAATGGACCCTATCAAAATGTAAACAGTTTTCAATAAAAATCCTTTCGAAGTGTAGTAGTAGGTAGTCCTATTGGAAAATATCACACAATATCGAATAAAGAATACAGTGCAGAAACTCTAATGAATTATGAAAGTCGACAAAACTTAATTAAAATAAATCCTAAAAATCTATATGCACAATATCGATCGATGAATACTATTAGTACATACATCCGATACTAAGGGTGTTTTACGCTAAATTCTCACGAATTAAATACGAAATGTGTGTGGACTAAATTGTTATTCTAACTGTCTTACTTCTAAATAGTCGGTTTAATGACCTCAAAATAGTAATAGCAAAAGTTACATTACTTAAATATTGGGCTATAAAGGACCTAATCATTTGCGAGTTCTGGCGTGAAAGAACGAAGATCCAAGGGGAAACTCTCCGTCTTACCTTAAAAGGCCCGACATACTTTGGAGCTAATTTCTAACTGAAGTACTTACTAGAAGCAGACAGAACGTAGTTTCGTCGCCAAACCAAATCGTTGGGGAGAAATAGCTCGTCTCGCCTAATTTCTGATGCTTTATTTAATCGTTTCTTCACGTCCGCTCTAACTTGCTTTAATCCCTTGCTATGCTCGGTACTATCGGAAAAAGAACTAATATCTGTCGCTATTATATTATTCCTCTGTACTATTATCTCTCGGCTGAAATTAATGAAGTAAGGGGACAGTTTTCTTGCTTCATGGGTTGACGTTCGGATCGCGCAAGCTAGTTTATGTAAATGATTATCCCACTCCTGGTGGTTCTCCGAAACATATGCCCTTTTTTGTTTTTTTTTTTTATATTATTAAGCCAAGCTCAGGGGATACCCTATGATGCAAAGCACAGCGTGGCAGGAAGGAGATAGGGAAAGGATTAAGGGATAGCATGGTTTTGACGAGCTGGTTAGTACGTTCAGCCAGGTTCGCTTGAGGGTTCTATAACGCCGTGTACTTTAAATTTACCCCATATGAGCTGCAGAGATTCTGAAAATCTTTACATTTAAACTGAGCCCCATGTCGCAAATTATATGCTTAAGCGCTCCAAAGAGTAGAATGACGAAATTTTCAATAATTTCACATAAAACTTTACTGGTAGCAGAACGCAACGAGAAAAAAGGAAATTTACTAAACTCAGGATGTAAGAGAAGCCTCGTTTTGAACGAGGTAATGGTCCATCGAAGTCAACGCTGATGTCTTCCCAGGGTTCGCATGCTTGCGCTGAGCCATAAGCCCTACTGGCTTCTTTAACTCTGGCTTGACAGTCTGACATATTCTGCAGCCTCTAACATACCTAGCAACGTCTTGCGCCAACGAGTCGAATATTTTACGCACCGCACCGTGTCCCAAGGTTGGAGCATCATGAGCTTGGAACATTAACTGTTTGCATTTGCCCTTAGGAATTACCTCACGCCAGTCCGACGCAAGTGAGGGGTATTTTACAAAACGATGTTTCCAAAGGGTATTATTCTCAACTTTTCAGTCCGGAAACTTTTCTGGGTATTCCTGAACACCTTGCAGTAACTTATGATACCATTTTTCCACTAGGATTACATCCTTTGTGTCTAAAGAATTGACTTGTGGGACCGCACGAGGCAACCAGTCAGGAAGGAGATATTTTTGCGTTTCCGATGTACTACGTCAAAGTCATATTGCTGCATTTTTACAGCCCATCTCCCAAGTATACCCGTAGGATCCTTTGGGTTGTTTAGCCAAACCAAGGAGGCATGGTCTGTAACGACAGTAAATTTGTTTCGAATCGATTTAAATACCTGCTTAGATAAGCTATAAATTTTTCTCCCTCGTTTTTATTCTACGTGAGGACTGCTCCAATACCGTATTCAGAGGCATCCGTGTGTACAATAAATGGGTTTTCATAGTCCGGACAAGACAAGATAGGAGCGCTTACTAAGTTCTCCTTTATTTCTTGAAACGCGAACTCACAATCCCGATCCCACTGAAATCTTTTTCCCTCTTTTAGAAGTTTTGTAAGAGGTGAAATAAACGTAGAGAGGTTTGGGAAAAAACGACAGTACCAGACTTCCCTAATTGTCGTAGGATTTTTAAGCTCGAGAATGTATCTTACTTTTTCGTGGTTCACCGGTATGCCACATTCTCTTACCAGATATCCTAAATACTTCAATTCAGATCGGCAAAATTCGCTTTTCTCATAATTTATTACCAAACGAGCTTTGTGTAACTTTTCTAGGACCTCCCTAAGTAATTTAAAATGATCTTCAAAAGTTTGCGATACGATGATTATATTATCAAAATATGCAAATATGTGGCTTTCCAGTGGCTCCGATAAAACCCGGTCAATTAGCCTTTGCCATGTAGCTGGCGAATTTGATAACCCGAATGGCAGCCTGCAAAACTTGAAAAGACCATGGCTTGGTACTGTAAATGCAGTGAATTGCTTGGAATTATCCGCCATCGGTATTTACCACAAAGCAGATTTGATATCTAAGGATGATAAGTACTTGGCATCCCTGAGTTTATCCAAGGTTGCCGATACATAAGGGATGGGGTAGGCATCCTTTTAGGACACCTTGTTTACTTTGCGGGAATCTATACAAAAATTATACGAACCATTTTTCTTTTTTACCATCACTATTGGGGAGGACCAAGCACTATCAGAAAGTTCGACGATACCTAATGCAAGCATGTTATCCAATCTTCGTTAATAATTTTCTGTATTGCAGGTGATACCGGGTAGTAACGCTGTTTAATAGGTGGGAAATCCGTCATGATGACGTGTGGTACCTCTGTGCAACGACCTAACCCTTTACCCATTTTACTCTCGTTGTCCCTTAGCAGTGCTTCGATTTGAGCTCTTTGATCCGATGATAACTTCGTTTTTCCTTTCAAAGAACATACAAAATTAGTTTCTATTTCTTGAGAAAATTTCCAAAAATTCCTACGTAAATCGGCGATTATCTCTACCTCTCGCCAAAACTCTGAGCCAGGAATAATTCTAAGAGGTAGGGATTATCAAAACCTCAAAAATTTTTATCCGTCCGCAAGCCTTACAGATAATGTATCGGTCTTTTTAATTGTCAAACCTAGTCCTGCTAATAAACTCTATCCCGGTCCACCGAGTATGGTATGCGAAGCCCCCGAATTAAGAAGGCCTAAAAGATTCGTGCTAAAAATTGAGATTTCGAGATAGGGTCGGCAATCGTTGGTGGCTTGAGATAGCACATAATCCAGCGAAGCCGTCAAATTTTCACTTTTACTATTACAAAACTCCTGTTTGTGGCTCGTCCAATTTTTAACATCTGCGGCTTCTATTATTGACCTAGAGCCCAACTTGCCGCTTATGGCTGAAGTCTGCTCTCGTTTCCCGTACTCTTAGTTCTGACAAACTTGATATTGGCTACATTCCTCAAGGTCGAAGGACGTGGACCTCTCTCTTGGAAAGAGCCTTGTGCACCAGTTGGACTCTTTTCATATACCCTGCTATTCCCTGGTCTATCTCTGCAACGCATACACGTTGCTCTTATTACTCCTTCGGCGCCGCACCCATAACACTTCCTATTTTTCGTGCAAAATTGCGTGGTATGACCGTTTTTCTTTTTTTTTCAATAAGAACACTGAAACGAGGACTGGCTTTTTCTGCTTTGTGACAATGACACGAAATGTTCGTTTTGAGCTACATATGCCAGATATGGTTCTAACAAACTACCATTTCGTCGAGAAGGTGGAGGAACAAAGGCCTCAACAGAAGCTCTGATTACTTCCAGTTTCCTACTTTTATCTGTTAAATCTTTGATGGAAGCAACTTCACTTAAGCCGAGCTGACTTTGGTAGAAAGGGTTCCTATTTTTTTTTAGTATGCGTAGCTGTTCAGCTTCTTTCAAAGATTGAGAGAGACGAGAGTATAAACTGCACATGACCGCTACATAGGTTCCCATTGATTCATTGTGCCCTTGGGTGCGTCGCTTGATGTGCTCAATGAGTCGATCGGTCGATCGTCGTAGTCAGGTAGCAAAAATTCGAGACGTAGTTCTTTGACAAGGTCCTTCCAGGACTGGAATTGGTGCTTATAAGCTCTATACCAGATCAGGGCCCGATCAGAAAACAAATATAAAGCGAACCTGAAAAGCATTTGTTTCGAAACCCAATGGGCTTCACTCAACTCGGTTACACGCTCCAAGAATGAATTTAGTGAGAAATCTAATATTTATCATCGTATTTCTGGATCAGAGCTCACGTATGTACATACTGTGTATAACGTCAGATATCCGCTAATATTGGCAAGATACAGATACATGACCTTTATGTTACTTTAAAAATGAGGGAAAATTATAAAAATGAATGGCTTTTAGAAGAAGAAAAAATTAAGAATATTAAATATATCCTTTATCCTTGAGTATCTTCGAATGCATTCCCTTAATTTTTCTTTGCTTTATTTTCAAATTAATACTAATAATGTTGTTAGTAAATGGTTAAAATTTTACATTGGGATCTCATGGGTTTGGAGACGAGAATTTTTTTTAGGTCTGGTTTTTTGGGAAAAAATGTAATAGAAATCTATTTTTTTATTCTTGATCCCATAAGAATTTATCACCAAGGACATAATTTTTTGTCTGATCAATTGATCGCGCCGCGAAAATCAACTTTATTGTCGAAATATTTCCTTATTTTTTCCACAAAAGAAAACAATCTTAATCGTCGTCCCTAAAAATTTCCATAGAGATGGTGTAAGCTGTAAGTTCCTTAAACTTTTTTTTGTTTTTTTTTGAAAATTGAGAACTATTCTCAAGTTTATTCCTTTGTGTCACAATTCACAAATTTTATATTGTTTTATTACAAAAACTCAACATTTTTTACAACACTTGAATTAAAGTAAACAAATAATATAGTTAAATTAAATCACTAAATACCTTCGCCGAATTATAAACAAAAAGCCCTGGACTTAGCTTTTGTGAGAAGAAAAATGAAGATAATAGGAAAGACAAACGAAAAGCAAAAAAACGTTTTCTGGACTAGAATGGAATTTCTGGAGTTCTTCAAGTAGAGAGCGTTGATTATTCACTTCATAAACATCAATCATAGCGTTTAACGAACGAATCATAATGACATGACTAGATAGGTGTAATAGGCTAAAGCAAGTCAGAGTAGTGCAAAACCAACTTTTCAACCGGACTTAATAGATTTTGTTACTAAAATGTACTACGAATGTATAGTTTTAAATGAAGGTGAATAAAATCTTTTAGATTATTTGCTAACAACATACGTATATAGAAGTTTTAGGTATTAAGAAATGAAAAGAGGAGTACTTTTATAAAAGGAGTAGTACCGGAGTACGCTATTAGTTTTCGGAGTACAAATACTCCGATTGGAGTACAAACGACAGTACTGGTCGGCTTCCAGAGTAGGAAGAGTAACGTCATGTTTACGGCGTCTGTCGCACATTATGGATTCCGAACAATGTGTTAAGATCACATTTTGTTTTAATTTTTAAAAAAGTGCCAAAGAAGCTCATAAATAGTTAAAATCAGTATACAGAGATAATGAGCTGACTCTGAAGACTGCCCATAAATGCTTTGAGCGATTTAAAAGCAAAAATGAGTGGGTTGAAGACGAGCAATGGTCGGGACGTCCTTGGACATCAAAAACACACGTAAAGTGCAAAAACTGGCAAAACGGATTCGTTCAAACAGGCGATTGACTATTTGAGAGCTTGGAGTAGAACTAAACATCTCGCCTGAGTCTGTGATAAGCCAGAAAAATGGTTCAATGGCTTCCTCTTCCATCACGACAACGCTCCGTGCCACACCTCGCTCTCGATACACGAGTTCTTAAAAAAAAAATAAAAAAATAAATCCTGTCTGCCAACCGTAACTCTCCGAATTTAGCACCATGCGACTTTTGGCTCTTAGCAAAAATAAAAACTGCACTAGAAAAAAACGTTTGACACCTTTTTCGACATTTTGGTGGTCACGACAGAGCAGCTGAAGGCCGTTCCGAAGTCACGACAGAGCAGCTGAAGGCCGTTCCGAAAGAACCCTTCCAGAAATGCTTCCAATCGAGGTACTTTCAAAGGGAATAATTCGAATTTGATGTAAACTGATTAATAAAATCATTCACCGTATTTTTTTTATCACACCTCGTAATGTAAGTAATTAGTTTTTTTCTTATTTTCACTTCTAATTTTAAAAATTTTTAATCGCCGCCCTAGAGCAAATGTCTGGATCCGCCCTTGCTCTGCCATAGGGCGAAAGAGAGTACTGTAAAACTTATGCCATTCTTTCCTATAGGAAAATGGCAATAGGCTCAGTCCATTGTTATAAGTCAGTGATGATGGGGCATAACACACACCCGACATTTCTTTGAAATAAACTTTTTTACACTATGTCCTTTATTTAAATTAATTTAAGCATAGAGCTCGCCTTCTGATTTCATTAAATCTGTATAAAATTGGCAATTCAAAAAATTTCCGATATTTGTGTTGGAGAATTTTTCAAAATCTTTGGTAGATTGAACAAATCGATAACATGTTCATGGAAGATTAGGTATTTATTGTCATATCTGGTCTTCATGTGTTCCAAAGCTTTTGGACAATTTTCATCTGTAACTTCGAATTCTTTGATTGTTCGCAGCGCGGGGCCACTTAAACAAGAGATGAGATGATTAAATTTTTCTATTGGTGACAGACTGTCATCATTATGGACTAACTTTAAGAAACTTCCAATGAAATTCGGACAGTCTGCATATTTTCTCGAAAACTGTGGAAGTTTAAGTTTAGGTAAATGATTTATACTAGTTTGTGGAATAACAATTGCAACATTGACATCACTAGCAATTCTATTACCAGCCATCAGAGATAAGAACTTAAATTTCGTACCACAATATAAATCTTTAAGTTCGCCTCTAAACTTTAACTCATTTGTTTCATTAGGATTTAATTTTTCACGTTTGATATACAAGTACTTGCTTAAAATAACCCTCAAATGTACCTAATCTGCATTAAATTTGGGGGGGGGGGGGATCGTATCAGCCCTTTACTCCACTAAGTTTTTAATCCGAGTGATGTAATCCTTTGTGGACGATCTCTGAGTTTTAAGATCCGCTAATTTCGACATTGATATTAATATAATGAAATCGTGTGATAATAAAAATATGAACCACTAAAGGTTAAAAGAGTTCTTTGTTTGCAATCTTAATTGTCTACCTAAAAATTATGCCAAGTTTAATAAAAATTTCACAGTTATATCTTAGTACATAAATTTATAGAAATTTCTCACCATTCAATTTCACCAGTAGAATAAAATAGAAAGTATTTACCTCGAAATAATACGAAAAAATATCCAATGCTCTTTTGTACTTTGTACAAGTTTAGGGAAAAAATCCCTAGAAATGTAGGTAAGATTGCCTAAAATGTAGGGAATATTGATAGGAATTTTTTCCCTAAACTTTGTGTGCCTTTTTACAGTGTAGGTTTAATTAATTAAAACTTTATCTGGGTTTGACAACTTAAGTTTTTATTCTTTGAACTCCAACGACGAAGATAGAACAAGAATTTTATGATGTACATATGATAGCAAGATTCATTTTAGATTAGCAGTACTAGCGATAACAATAATGGTAACAGATGTATGTATGTATATATGTTTGTATAATAATCGACAACCAATGATAATATTACCTACAGTCAAAAGCAAAAGTACAAAATATTTTGAACAAATTATAAAAACAAACATTTACGTTAATATGAAATTGTAAATTGAGGAACATTTGAAGTTTATACACTATTTTGTCGGAATAAGATCGAACACTTGGCATATTAAAATCATGGAAAATAATGATTTGATCCGAGGGCAATAGCTCATTAAGGAGGCCGTCAATTGTTGTGGCAAGTAATTCGTAGATTGTGGAGTGTGAGCTGGGAGGACCGTAGACAGTAACGATGAAAAAGTTCCCACGAGGAAGTCTCAAAGGCGTATAAAAAACTTCTAGATCCTCACAACCTACAACATAGATATCGGCACCAACAGCGCATAGTACTACACCGCCAACTGGACCGATCAATTAATAATGACGATTCCGATGGAAAACCTCAAATCCAAGGCAAAAAAGCTTACAGTCAAGAATAAATACCACCACAAAGCCAAATTTCTGTGTAAATCACGTCAACGTTAGCATTACTAGAAGCAAAAAGATACGTTGCCTTCGAACGAAGCCCAGTTACGTTGGCGTAATAAAATGAAATTTCGCTGATGAATGTTTGAATGAGGTCAGCGTCAAATTGCAACCGCCTAGACCACCTATCCGTTTCAAAGCACCACACAAGACCAGGCACCCACCACTACCGCTCCCACTATCACCCACCACCACCAACCTCGAAAAGCCTATATTTAGGCGCAGCACCCCCATGAGCAAAAAAACTTGAATTATTAATTTCAGCTAGATCCATGCGCTTACAATTTAAAAATCCGAAAGTCACCTTGAATGATGTTTCATAGTAGTAACGTAACGGACAGATGGACATGCAGAACGAAATTTTTGTATGGCAATCCCACGAAGGATTTGCCAGATTTGTCTCATTTTCTAACATAATTTTACTTTTTTTTTCTAAAGTCCGTGTACAAAATTTCGGCTATCTAAGTACACGCGTTCTCGAGTTATCGTGCGCACGGACAGACGGACGGAGAGACAGACGGACATGCAAAAATCAAAATAACTTTTAATATTATGCGTGGGTGTGTATTGCTCTACCATCATTTTTTGTGTGCGTTTCAAACGGCGGAACAAACTCAGTGTACCCTATAGATTTCATCTAGGGTATAAAAATAAATGGGTATAGTACAGTTAAGGCCGTAAACACTAAACACCAACCAGAATAATCCATATTCACGTGTAATACACAAAGGCCAGCCAAGATTACTCGAGATTTAATCCATCGTCGTTAGATGACGGATGAGCCAAATTTTAATTTAACCCTTTCGGTACTACGGGCGCATATATTCTATTAAAAAAATAAGGCAATTCTGTCCAATGGGAGCTCAAAAATTTCTCGAAGCTTATAGAATTTTATGAAAGTAACGGAATTGGCTAAATAAGTTTTGAATGGGAATGTACATTTTTTACATTTTAATTTTTAAAAAAGTTCAACTTGGTCGTTTCCAGCACAGAAGATATGCTATAAAATTTTGAAATATGCAGAAGAAGAAGAATTACGAAGTGTCAACTTTTGGTTTTGTTCTAGTTATTTGGTTCTTTTTTTCGAAAAAATATCAGTCGGAGGTATTAAAGGTTAGCTGGAAATTCTTGATTTATGATCTGTTGCTGAATTTTTTGGAGTATTCATTCAATTGGATCGGCATAATTTGGAATAGGTACATAATTTCTACTAAGAGACTGGACCATTTGATGCCAGCACGGAGTCGCAGTGTAACATCAATGTGATAAGAGTTGCTTTTCATATTAAAAATTTGCCTATGGCCTTATGATTTAACGCATTTATTATGTTAATTAATCGTACTTTAAATCCTGCACGATTAAATGTTTTGCATATTTGCGTTGTTTGGAATGCTATAGTATTTGCAATCACAGGTCTACATAACTTATTTCTTCTATTTGTTTACCTCAAACCTCTAATTATTGATATACATACATACGATGTCTGAAAATTGAAGGCATCCATCTCTAGCGCATCTCGAGCTTTATGAGCTTTACTAAAGACTTATTGCTAGTTACTTGTATTACTGCATTATCGTCAAATATTGAATTTCATTCTAGAAAACAAAGTTTCATATCTACCTTATCATTTTTTATTGAGAATTGCGTAAATCCAACTTTACACTAGAAATGCCAACTAAATATATGCAATGTGACGGATTTTTTACTAGATCTAATGACAAGAATGCAATAATTTCTGTCATCTGGCATGTATGAAAATTTCAAATCATGGAAAAGAATTGTTAAGGGAACTGTAGCTTATAGATGTGAGGCCTGTTGTCTTGAGAAATCCAAGTCTAAACCATCTACTGATATTTCTGACTTAGACAACGATAGCAGAGTCAGTTTCAAAAGTCTCATTACAAAAATGTCAGAAGAAATTGAGGTGATCAAACAGAAGCAAATTGAATTCAATACGTCGATCGATTCCCTTATAGCCGTTTCAACGATATTAAACTCATGGCTGAAAAAGTAGACGAACATGATAAGCGGATTAATCAACTAGAAATAAAGCTGAAGTTCGACGTGAGCTGTCAATTGTTTCGAAACGTCTTGAAGTATTGGAAGACAAAGCTCTTACCAATTTCCCCGAGATCCGTAATGTTCTCTTCGTAGAATCGGAGAACGTCCTCAACATCGTAAAGAATATCCACAATGAACTTAAATTACCTGTGACCGATGAAGAAATCAAAAAAAAGCTTACAGATCTAGAAAATATACTAGTAATAATACTGACAAATCTATAATTGTAAAATATAGCTCCGAATTTATTAGAAATAGAGTAATTAGTATACTTATAAGATTTAAAAAAATATCAATACTATAAATTTAGGATTCGCAGAAGAACATAGAATATTTTTTAATGAATATCTATCTAAATCTAAAGCAACTTTTTCGTAAAGCCAAACTGTTTAAAGTGGAGAAGAACTTTAAATACATATGGATCAAAGGAGCGAAAATTTATTTAAAACAAAATGATGAAAGTAAACGCTTCTTTCTAGTAAAAAATGAGGGAAGTTTGGATCTCATTTCGAACAGTAATTCAAAATAATCTATTCTGTCATCCATCGCCTTATATATATGTCAATTAAAATATACTATCAAAATCTCAGAGGTCTCAGAACTAAGACCGAGAATGTGCAACCCTCTATCCTATCAAATAACTACGACATTTTATGTTTCACTGAATCATTTGTGCAGGATTTCGTGCTTAGCGGTGAACTTTTCGATCATCGCTATTTGGTTCATAGAAAATAGAGAAATTTAAATACCACTTCCAATAAAGATGGCGGAGGTTGTCTTAGACCCGTGAATAAAAAAAAAATGTCGCACCGGATACAAGAAATGGAATCTGAGCACGACGATCTCTGGGTAGTAGTTAAACATAACCATTTTCGATTGTATATCTCATGTATTTATATTCCCCCTGCCTCTACCTTCGATGTATATGACTCCATTTTCTCAAATATTAGCGAAAAATGCCTGCATCTTCCCGAGATGGCTAAAGTTATTATCACCGGCGATTCCAATTTACCCAATGTAAACTGGACCTCCAGTTTTCCTGAGATGTGCATGCAGATTACTGGTAATACTAATTTGGCCTTATCCTCGCTGCTTAGCAATGCGAACATATGTAATGTAAAACAATATAACTCCATTCAGAACCACAATAACAGATTACTTGATCTAATATTGTCCAATTTAGCGGAAAATGAGATAAGCATAGCTTCACGTATTGACCCTCACCATCCACCTCTTAACATTGATGTATCATTAAATCGGCATGATTACTTACCAACACGAAAATTGTCTTTTCACACAGCCAATTATAGTAATATCAATGAGCATGTGGCTTCAATCGACTTTTCATCAAATATTTCCGCTGATGTTGAGAGCTCCTTCAAACATTTTTTCTCTACTCTAGATGACTGCATAAGAACATTTGTCCCCGTAATAAAACCAAAACATGCAAAATATCCACATTGGTATGATCGAGCATTAATTCAAGCTTTAAAGTGTTGTTGTTGTTGTTGTTGTATCATCGTCAATATAAACGCTTGAAACACCTCGAAATCTACAAGAGTTTATCATTATTCCGTCAATTATAAAAAAAATTTGATTAAATAATGTTATAGAAACTATTTGGATGAAATCGAGAATTCCTTACACAATAATGTTAAAGCATTCTGGGAATATTCCAAGACAATGAAGTCTTCAAACAGCGTACCTACTGAAATGTATTACAATGATACAATTTCTAATACTCCTCAACATACTTGTAATATTTTTGCTCACTACTTTGAATCCGTCTATTCTGACAGCATCTCAGGTAATAATCCCTCATCCAACCTCTTTTTCTTGTTCAATAGATACATTACCTATCTCTCCTCAAAATGTTCAAGCTGTTATTCTAGATCTTGACTTAAATAAGATAGCTGGGCCCAGTGGCGAATACAGCGGGGGGCGATCGGGGCGATCGCCCCCCCCCTAGAGCTCTAATAATAATAAATCAAAATTTATATTCTAATCCAATGAAATAGAAAATACAAAAAAAAAAAAATTTAAAAAAGACCGTTTCTAAACCGGCGTTAAAAAAATAGAAAATAATTTTTCCCTTCATTTCTCCAGATTTCCCCTTCATTTTGCATTTAATTAAATTTTTAAATTACATGTATTACATTTGTATATAAATTTTAAAATTTTCAAGGTATACAGAGAAAATAAGATCTGGACAGCTCAAATTACACTACAGTGAATAACAATTTCCCGAAATTTAAATTTGTTTATTTGTTTGTTTATCAAAATACTTAATTAAATTACTTTCCTTTGAATATGCTTTCTTTGTGTACCATGAAAATTTAAAATTTTTTATACAAATGTAATATGATTAAATGGAAAATCTAGAAAGTTATTTGATATATTTATTGTTTTTTCCTTTTTAGTCATAAATTATTCTCAAGAAATGTAAAATTATATCACTAATGAATTTTCAGTACAAGCATTGTTGCACTTTTTTGTGATCGAAAGCTCACAAGAGCCGGGTATTTTGATGAAAAGTAGTATGTTGGGAAAATTATCATAGCCGAGGTAATTAATCTCAGATTCAGTTGTCCTGCAAATATTTAATTTAAGGCAAATAGGATAATATATATATTAACCCTACCTAATTAGCATTCCTCGAAAATTTCTTCCACCATTTAAGTTGCAAGAAATTGCAGTCCAGCCCAAGAAATTATGGTGTTTGAGCGAAATGCAAGCGACCTATGTATGAAAAACACCAGTAGCGCAAGCAAGAAGTGTATAATGTCTATTTTATGTGGGAACAAATTTTACTATGCCTACGGGATCAAAAACTTGTATTATATATATAAAAGAACTCTGGCGATATCTGAATGCTAATGAAATTTTCATGCCAAAACGAAATGAGAAAGCTCTACATACAGAGCAGTCCACAGCTGATGGCAAGTGCAGTTATAGGGGGCGATGGGGGCGATCGCCCCCCCCCCTAGAGCAAACGTCTGGATCCGCCCTTGGCTGGGCCTGACACAATACCGAACATCTTCCTAAGGAACTGTTCCTTCGTCTTATAGGCGTACTATTTAATTTGTAATTGACCCACGGAGTTCACTCATCTGCATTCAAAACATCGTACGTTACTCCAATTCTTAAATTTGGTGATCCTAAATCAGTAACTAATTATATACCTATATCAATCTCTAATATCTTGGCTCTTGTATTTGAAAAACTTGTCTATAATCAACTCTTACCCCAAACCCTTTCCAGCTTGAACTCTAAACAGCATGGACGTCTTCCGGGAAGATCCACCACCACGAACTTGGCACTATACACCGACAAATTGCAGTAGCGCTCAATGACGGGAAACAAGTTAATTCTATCCAAACTGATTTCGCTAAAGCTTTCAACAAAATTTCACACTCTCATATACTCCAAAAATTATCCGATATAGGTTTTTGTGGTAACTGAGTTGCATGTTTCGCATCATATAACGACTGCAAACAGTAGTCCTTCAGGGTCACCAGTCCTATCCTTTCTTTCAAACCTCCGGTGTTCCACAAGGCACCATACTTGGTCCTTATATCTTTCTCCTCTGCATCAACGACTTACCACACCTATTAAATTTTTAACGTCATTCACACAGAAGAAGACTGCAAATTACTTCAAAGAGCTATTCTTATCTTAGTAATTTGGAGCAAGCATAGATCTTGCTGTTGAATATTTTCAAATGTAAAGTCATAAATTTTTCTAGGAAACCCAATACCATATATTATGACTACACAATGGGTAATTCATCTCTTAATAGCGTTAACGAAATGAAAGATGAGAAATCTTCGACCAGAAATTATTATTTCAAACACATATTAACTGGATTACCTCTAAAGCATTTAAACTGTTGGGTCTTTTACTCCGAACCTGCAAATCATTTAAGTCTGCTACTGCATTAATAACCCTTTATAATTCTCTAATAAGGAGTCATCTAGAACCCTTTCTACGGTGTATATATATACAGCAAATTGAATCAGTACAGAGAAATTCACCAGACTTCTTTTATATAAAACAAAAGGACGCTATCTTAACTATTTCACTCGCCTCGACAAATTTGGTATTAGTTATTTGGAAAATCGTCGTCTTTCCTTAGATGAAATATTTTTATTTAAATTAATACACAACCTTATTAATTGCCCTAAATTATTCCATAATATTAAGTACCTTATTCCATCTATAGTCACCAGGTGCCCATTACCATTTCAAATTACTACCGCCAGGACCAATTTACGATACAAGTCCCCTTCTTACAGGATCCAAAAAATTCATAACGACCTATTCAATGAACTTGACATCGTCGATCTTAGTCCATGTGCCTTTAAAAGAATTATTAGAAATGAGATTCAGACTTCCCTCTCTGAATACCGGATGAATATCGACTCATTGAATATTTTTTTCATCTTTTCTTCTCTAATCCTTTATAATTTTAATTATCTTACTTTTTTTTTATAACATTTTAATCTTCTTTTTCTTCATGAAATATGGTAACAATAAATACTTGAATTTAATAATTTAACCGGTAGCTTTTAATTGTGACGATAATTAGTTTCGGAGGTAACTCGAAAAGAAATGAACCAGTCCTTTTTAAACTGGCAAATTCCAGTTTTTTGAGTGAAAAAATAGGTTTACTTTAATCTCATATTTGCGAACAATAGCTATTTTAATGATTGCGTTCGATTTGTATTTGAACTTCGCAGATTTGATCATGATTGCTTGGTTGTCTTCTAACTTCATACCTTCGACGTAAGTTATTGATATTTTTGTTTGATCTTTTAGAGTCAGACAAACTAGAGTATATCAGAGACTCTTCAGTTTCACAATAACTGAACGTAATAGGAACATAATAATTCCTAGTTTTTATAAGACGGTTATGTAAAATTCTTATCTTCTTCAGATTTCGCGCCTGTGAAATAGTCTTCCTTCAATATTCAATCTGCTAACTCTGTAATCGCGTTCAAGACGCACATTAGTTTACACATAATATAGTTGTTGATAATAGTTCCATTTTATTTACTTTTAATCTTTTTGGCAGCTGAACACTAATTGTAATTAGACTTTTCTTAACGCAATTACAAGAACGTATTGATTATTTTTTTTTTCTGAATTTGAATTATTAAAAATTTTATCTTATATACCTACTATTTGAATAATTTTTTATATTTTTTGTTAACTATCCCATTTTGTTCCAGTCTTCTCTACCATTTTTCAAAGATACATCAATTGAATCTCTTTGTTATTTTGTGCTTCTGCAGAGGTGTCAAAATTAATTGCATACCTATAGCCTATATATTATCAGTTTTCTTGTCTTAATTTCAATAGTTATAACTGGATAAAGAGGTTTTGGAAATAATAACGTTTGCATTCTGAATATGCTTCATGATAAAGAATAAGATTTAAGTTCTATAATAAAAACTCGTTATTCTCGAATCAATTTCATTGCCCAATGGGATACTTGTATCGAGGATCTGTTTTAAATTATCACTACAATTATCGTTATATTTGTCTATTAATTAAAAAATTAAAGATATTTCGTGCAGATATCAGAGTGCAGAGTAAAAGCAAAGTTAACCGTAAACGTGCCTATATGAATCTACATACATACATTCGTAAATTAGAGCATTAAAAAGACCAAGAACATATGAAGTAGGAAATTAATTAAGTTTGCTTAATTTTAATTTCAAAATCATTGAAGTTTTTCATTAATTAATTTAATTTGGTTTCTGTATATTCTGCCGACATATCTTTTTTAAATTTCAAATAATTTCATGTAACTAGAATATTTATTTATTTTGCAGGATTGCAATGCTCTTTCTGCACTTCAAAGTAATATTTTCTTCTCAAGAAGAAATGGAGTTTGTTTCAAATGTAAGTATACTTATTAAAAATGAATTTAAATTTATAAGCTTAGATGTCGTTAATTATTTTGGCACAGCCTTATTCAATATATAGAAAATTATCTGAAACTGATACCAGACGGAATTGCATACTTTTCCTCATGCAATAAAATTTTACTTCTCTTTATATTAATCGCAGTAAACAATAACTCCTATAAGTCTCGAAGGAGTAGATAAGGCAGAAAGGTTAGAAATACAAGGTAGTAGAAAAAATTAGAAAACTGCAATTCGATTAAGCTTTTGTAACGCGAGATGATCTTTAAGCTTTTACTTGAAAACATATAGGATATGAACCCATATACACGGGAGTATATGTATGATTGGAATTGGGGTCCAACTATTATTTGCCTTTAAAAAAATATAACATACAATTAGAAATCATTAGATCCAATTAAATTTAAATATGCAAACTTTATTGTGATGATTAACGTGTTATACATATTTGCATTTAAATCTACAACAAGAACTTAGAGTTGACTTTAATTTAATTTGGTTTAATTATGAGCTATTTTAGTGTTGTTTGAACGAGCGTTAGCTTATTTATTTCCATCTCAACTAACTGCTAGTTTGCCATCACTGTTTGTTTCGTATAAATACAAGTTGCCTCTATTTGATCTTAAGTGATTTTGCAATAAAGGACAAAAAAAACTTGTGGTTGCTCTTCCTTTCGGTTTTTTTTATATCATCTTTCTCCAGATTAAGCAGGTATTTTATTATATTGAAATGTCAGTAACATATTGGTTTTCTGTCTTAAAAGACAGCGAAATTGAATAAGATCACTTTGAAAACTTTTTAGAAGGACTTATCGAAATTAAAGTGATAAATTTAGGACAAAAATGGTCAAACTAAACAAAGTAATTTCGCAATCATAATTCTGATAAAGGACTTAGAAAATTTGTTGATAGTTTTGTTTAAAAAAAACGGTGGTTTAATTTTATAAGAGAATAAGAAAAAATAAGATAGTCGTCACTTACAAAATATATGTGCTAATTTCGGTATGACTGAAATAGGCAATGAGGTAATACTTCTAACGGCTACAGATACCACATAGGTCTACATGGTCAAGTTAAAGAGGAGGCCCTACAGTTTATAGTTTTCATAAAAACAAAGTTACGTTAATCACCGTTTTGTAAAAGAAAAAGAAGTTAAAGTAAAAAAAAAAAATGGTAGGAAAATCCGTAATTTTCAGTTTAGACCACCATAACTCCTGAGAGAAGATTAGTACGGGGCAGGTTTAGCAGTCATTGGAAAGGCCATGAAATTCTACATATAATGAACTTTAGACTGTGACCTTCCACTCTGTACTTTTTAAGATACAGGCTGTATTATGAAAAACTAAATTTGTGTCTTAATCATCATTTAACTCCGAAACGGTTAATAGGGACCCCCGCCCCTCCCTGCTTTAGAACTTTTTGTTTAACTAGGTGAGTGCTATCATGTTCTGCTTTATGTACCACCTTGGTGGAAATACCCTGTATATATAAAAAATTTCTTTTTTAAAATTAAAGCTTTTCAATAAAGCGAAAACATTTTAGTTTAGACACAAGCCATTTGGGATGGCTGAACTGTCATTCATTACGCATTTTATTTGAGACACAACGAGTGGCGAGGCGTGCTTATCTAAGCCGGATGTTCAAGATCGAACAATATTCAGAAATGAATAAATAAGTTCGAGCCAATAAAAACTAAAAATAATACTAAACTGTAGTATGCTCATATTTTTAAAAGACAACAAAATATGTCATAGTCGGATCTCTTAAGAGGAAAGAGTTTTAAATTACAGAAATAGTAATATATGAAAAAAAGGGGCGCAGCTTATGTTACTGTTCAAGACCTCGTAAAGAAACTTTTCTCAACATTTCATATATTACTTTAATCACAAATCATTTCTAAATAAATTCCATGTGCCTCATACAAAAGTCCTGTGTGACTTCTTCATAGAATTTTTCTTTTAGATTTAATTTTTTGAGGAAATTTTTTTCAACTGAAATGAAGCATAAGGTCGACAGTTGTTCTTGTTTCATAGAGTACTTTAAATATATTTTCATTCGCTTTAATGCTGCAAACGATCTTTTAGCACTAGTAGTGTCAGCTGGAATTGTTAATATTAACCAAGTAAGCTTGTAGATTTCAGAACAAGTTGATTGAAGCTCATTTTGCATAAAATGTTTTGAAATTTCGCTAACCGACAGTTTTCTGAAACCATTCAGTTTTGAAAATTCAAAGAACTGTCCATGCGAACTCTTAATAGAATTAAATGCATTGAATGGAAAACTTCGTGAATAACTTACAAATTTCTTATAATTTAGAAATTCAATAAACACAAGCTACTGCATACTTTTTTAAATCGAATATCACATTTGGGTAGAAATGGTGTCTATTTTATCTCCAACAAAAAAATTTTGTTTCATTTGCATTTTGTAAACGCCGTCCTTGTTGAGGAGGATGCTACGGTTTCGTCAAAAACGATTGAAAAATTACCTCTCATAGTTCGAATATGTGAATATGAATATATTTCATGGATTTTTTTCGCTGTAGTAGCAGGATGTTAAATAAAATATCAGTGAAAGCAAATTTTCTTGTAAAAGTAATGAGAAGAAACTGATTACCAAATTTATGTAAGAAATATAGAAACTCTCCGGAAGATAAAATGGCTTCTTTGTCCCATTTTTCGGACTAGGATTGTTACTGCCTAAGTAAAAATATCTACTTATATACTATATTTCATCTGCAGCAATCTATCGCTTTACCTGTTATTCGTGATAACTAAAGGGTTCTCCAATAAGAGGTATTATTTTAATTAGCCCGCTATTTTGGTAGATGTCACACATGTCATTACAGAAATTGGTACAAAAATTCGAGCTGTCGGGACAAGTTAGTGATGTGAAGAATAAAACCCGTGCACGTCGCTCAAGAACAGCCGAGAATATTGCTGCTGTAGCCGAAAGTGTTGAAGAGAACCCAGGTTTGTCTATTGGGATTTGGGTCTTAAGGCTTATAAAGTTCAGTTAACACAAGAACTCAAGCCGGCCGATCATCAACAACGTCGAGTCTTTGCTGATTGGGTCCTCGAAATACATGAAAATGATCCGGAATTCCATCGAAAACTCATCTTGAGTGATGAGGCCCATTTCCACCTCGATGGCTTCGTCAACAAGCAAAATTGTCGCATCTGGGGCTCGGAAAACGCAAGAGTTATTGTTGAAAAGCCTCTCTATCCTCAACGTGTGACTGTTTGGTGCGGTTTATGGTCCCGCGGGGTCATTGGACCTTTCTTTTTCGAAAATGAGACTGGAGCAACAGTTACAGTGAATGGATTACGCTATCGACAGATGATTAATGATTTCTTATGGCAGGAATTGGATGGTATTGATCTGGACAACGTTTACTTTCAACAAGACGGCGCTACGTGCCATACAAGCAACGAAACCATTGATATTTTACGGGAAAAGTTTCCGGACTGTGTTATCTCTGGAAGAGGTGATCACAATTGGCCACCGAGATCTTGTGACTTAACACCTTGCGACTTCTTCCTTTGGGGCCACGTGAAAGAGAAGGTCTACGCCAAAAGCCCAGCGTCGATTCAAGGCCTCAAAGATGGAGTTCGTGAGGCTATCAAGGACATAGGGCAGCCACTTTGCGATTTGGTTATGGACAATTTCGTGAAAAGGATATGGTCCTATAGGCGTGGTCGTGGTGGTCATTTGGCTGATGTTATTTTCCATTATTAACGGCATACCTTTCTCTTTATAATGAAGTAAAGATCCGATCATTTATCTCAAAAAATGGCATTTTTCTTTGAATATCAAAATAACACCTCTTATTGGAAAACCCTGTACTTTGCATTGTTCATTGCCACTGGAATTTTGTATCGAATCGAGTCAGCCTTGAAATACGAAACAAAAGAACATTGAAATTAATGTCTAAAGAAAAGTAATTATTAAAAAAAAACTTACAAAACGTCTTAAAGTTATCTCTCGTGCGTTTTCTTATTAAAAATTCCTGTCTTTTAGATCTCGTCTTCCGGCAGCGTGGAAGTAAACATTGGTGCTGAAACCCGGCATAATAAGCGTGTACGTAACTAATCTCATAAAGCAATCGAATAATTTAAAATCAAAAGTTGCTATAATATACAAAATAAGTCAACAATGTCGGGTGATAATGACTTACTGACACACCAGTAAGGTTAAGTTTTTTGTCATCTGACGGTCCAGATGGGTTGTGCGGATGTTGGAAGGATCTGCGGGGGATGGTTAGTTCCACAAGTTTATAAAAATACCAAGAATCTTAACATCATCAGTGAGCTTCAAGATACCGTTGAAGCTGCTTCGCTAACTTTGACTCCAGAATGTTTAGCTCCTTCGTGGAATCAATGTCAAAAAGGCTTCTGAACATCGTTGCGAAGAAAGGTGGAGGTACTGATTATTAATAAAAATTATATATTAATTTTGTGCAATATTATTATTTTTAAAATAAATAAAGTTAAGTGCATCTATAATAATACAACACTCATTTTGCAACTTTTTATCGAATTATCGTTCTAATTGCAAATCTTTTCCTGGTGTCAGTGATAACAAGAAAGCAGATGTGTTTTGTCATCACACAAGTTTCTTTTTCTTGCTACAGAGATGGGCTACCGCGCTATAGCATGGTGTGTCTATAACTTTGCAACGCACTGTATAATTCTGCGTGGGAATTTTTATGTAGTATGTTGCTTGTGTAGTAGGTTGCTCGTAAACTCGAATCTACAATTATTGATTTCGTAGCCATGCATGCGATTCGAATCCCCATTTGAGCTTCGAAAGCTTTATGATGGTACTATGGAACCGATCACTGCTCTAAATTCATTAAACCGACCCGTCAAGCTCTGGGTCGACTGGTTAGTCTTCATAACCATCCAAAAACTTGTTTCTGGTACAAGAAAATATTGGGAAAATTCACTCAGTTCAGATAATGTTCCTCCTACGTTTCAGGCACTCTGTACTTTTCTTCAACATCGATTGATCACATTAAGATCTGTAAACGGAACCAGTTCAAAGAAATTCGATCAAATGAGACCTAATACTTCCAAGTTAACTAACAGTACACTCCTGCTGTAAAGGCGCATGTAATCACTTATTTTGGGAAATGCCTCCTGCATTTGTAAGCACTTGCTTTATTTTATCCTTCCTTTATACAAAAAAATCGTGACTCAAAGGCGGGAGTTCGCGACCAAAGAAAAACTATCTCTTAACTGTCTTCGACTAAATTACACATATGTGAATTGCCTTTCTCCTAGTCATTGCAAATATTGCCAGCAACAAGTACAGTTAATCTCTTCTTCACCAAATCTCTAAAAGCTCGCGCTGCAGGTTTTGGACAAGTTTCTCCTTCGACGAGTTTGCTTGCTACTGCAATCGTAATACTTCGATCGTCCAACGGAATAAGGCAAGGGAACGAGCAATTCTTGATAGGGGCCCTGATGCCACTTTTGTGTCCGCTAGTGCCGTCTTAAGTCTCCGATTACCTAAGGAAATGGTCAACATACCCATTAAGGGAATCTGTGCAAAAGTTGCTGGTTCCGTCAAATATATGCTGCAGCTTAAAATCGGGTCTTGTATAAATTCCAACTTCATCATTGGCCCCAAGCTTTGCTTCTATCCAATTTGGCGAGACTATCGGCCCCTAGAAAACTCTTAACTGCCAGTTATTGACATTTACAAGGATTTTAGTTGGCCGACCCTAACTTTTATAGTACCTCCATTATCGACGGCATTATTGGTGCGGACATCTATATGTCAATTCTTCTCGACGGAATTCGAAAATCATTTTCTGCCGCACAAAGCACAACTCTATGTTGAGTGTTTTTGGGACCAATTACTCAAGAAAAGAAGCAAACACATTACCAACAAACCATCCAAAGCGTTCGCACTTACATCGATGAAGATGCTAGTCTCCACTTACACTTATCAATAAGAAAAGGAGCAGAGTTTTTATTTAGAGCTCACCCTACAGATGGCGCTGCTATCGTTAGGTAGATTCGAGCCCCGGAAAATATGGAGCGTGGGTTTGCACCTTGGAATTTAGCATTTGGAATTGGAAGAAGCGAAATTATCTACCCCTAATTGGTCTGAAGAAGACATATATAAGGAAGCTACAGAGGAATATAAAAATAGATGATACATAGTGCGGCAGCCCATTCGCCCGGAGTTAAAAGATTTACTTATTTTTGGAGAGACACCCCAATTTGCTATTCGAAGTTTGAAAAGAATGGAATGGCGCTCAGTACAGTGTTCAAGGCTCAATATATATCCATTATATTGGAGTATTTAACTATGGACCATATGCAAGCTGTATCAAATACTCATAAGTCCAATGAAGTATTTCCAGAATTTTATATGCCACATGAGGGTTGAAAGAGAGTAGTTCCAGTACTAAGCTCCGAGCCGTGTTTAATGGTTCAAGCAGAAATAGAAATGGGATGTCATTGAATGAGTGCTTGTAACCCGGTCCCTAGATGCAAAATGATCTACGAGCTATAGTTCTACGATGGAGAAAACACGAAGTGGTATTTTCTGCTGACATTAAGAGGATGTTTCGCCAAATTGGAATTCACGAAAGTGACTGCAACCTTCAAAGAATCATGTGGCGAGAGTCCACCTCTATGGCCATTCAGAATTTTAAGTTGCGCTCAGTAACTCATGGGAAGACTATTAGTTCATTTCTATGCATACGGACGTTACTACAGTTAGCTGAGGACGAACGTGTAACATCCTCCATAACGACTTTTATATAGATGACTTACTCTCCGGAGTCAAAAATGTAGAATCAGCACTCGCTCTACAAACGGATTTTATCAGCATTCTCAATTCTGAAAGCTTTCTCCTACATAAGTGGTCAGCAAACTTTCTTCAACAATTGCAGTCTGTAAAATGTGGCGAAAAGGAAAACTTCCTTAAACTCGACATGGATGAGACTGTAGTAATTCTTGGTTTACAATGGAGCCCACATTCAGACGATTTTGATTCCAAGGACAACATTTCTGATCCTCCAGACGTCATCACAAAAAGAAACCTTCTTTCGGATGTTTCGAAAGTATACGATCCTTGAGGATTTTTAGCGCCGGCAATTCTTATAGTAAAATATATGCTTCGGAGGCTTTGGATTCTTAAGCCTGAATGGGATACACCATTATCTGAGAGCATTGCAAAGGATTGGCTTAGTTATATAAGCCATCAAGTACTACTAGAGAAAATACTTGTACACCGATGGAACGGATTACATTCCACGAATCTTTCCTATGAATTTCATGCCTTCTTTGATGCGAGTGAGATGGCTTAATTAGCTGTAGTGTACTTCAGAACAATTCACGACTTAGAAAATATTCAAATATCATTGCTGTGCGCAAAAACAAAACTTGCTCCGATTAAGGAATTAAGCATTCCCAGACTTCAGCTCATGCGTGCGTATCTTTGAGCACATCTGGTGAATACTATGCATTCTTCAATAAAGATTCCAAACATAACAGCTTACTGTTCGACTGACTCGCTAACTGTTTTCGTTAAGCTCCACTTCAAAATGGAAGTCATTTGTTGCTAACTGAGTCAGTCAAGTTGATACCGTCTGTTAAGTGGCGTCATGTACCTTCGTCACCTGCAGATCTTTCGCGTCATAAATTGTGGTGGGAAAGATCATCTTGGCTTAAATCGCAATCCACAACTGGGTCCAAAAAATTTATCGCCCGCAATTGATCGGCAGCAATTTACCGCCAGCAATTAATCGCTTGCAGTTTACCGCCGCGTCAGTTTATCGCGTAAACAATTTATAGCCTACAATTAATCGCCAGGCCATACAAATATTTATATGCACTAACAAGCCTTTTAATTCGTTCTTCATAGTCGCGATACTTCTTTTTGTTGTTGCCCGGATCACTTCCACTTAGATATTGTTCAATGGACAATTCGTTAATTCTTTGTTCATTTTTTAATACAATCGATAAATCTCCAAATGGGGATGCAGCGACTTGTTCCTCAAATCCTCTATGCCAGCCTTCAACAGAATTATTCGTTCTTGGTGTTGAGTTTATTAAGTACTTCAAGTACTCTCATCTGAGCACCTTGATATTTTAATCGGGAACATGGCACGTGCCTTCACGACGATTGGGCTTCTTCTTGTTTATGAGTAGAGCAGCGATTGATGTGGAGCAGCTTAGCTTTACTCCTAGTGTGAATTAGTGAAGCAGCTTACTAGCTTTACTAGTAATGTGAATTAGTGGAGCAGCTTACTAGCTTTACTCCTAATGTGAATTAATGGACCAGCTTACTAGCTTTACTCTTAGAAAATGAAACAACTTGTCTTGTCTGGTGATACTACTGCTACTAACTCTTTATTCAAAAATCACAGAATAATTATACAATTCTCGACTTAATACTATTGCTATTTTCTTATTACGCTAAGATAATTTCATCACAGCATTTATTCGTACATAATTATTATTTCCGTAAAGTGTTTCTTTATAGCATTCACAAATTAATTTCCGCATAACTTTTGCCGGTTTGTTGTTGTTACATCACGGCATTCATCGTTTTCATATGTACATACATAAATACTTCCGTAGACCGTTCGCCGCTTTGCTGCTATTATGACATCTTCGTGAACCATTGTTTCGTTCACCTAAGTTCTACCGCTGGCGCAAGGTTATCAAATTGCATCGTGCGAATTCTTACGCGCAGGGGTATTGTGTCACTGCCGTCACTTGTTTCCTTATGTTATTAAAAAATTGGTGTAGGGCAGTACCGAGTAACTTTATTCAATTACTGATCTTTGTAAATATGTTTGTGGATATGTTTATTCTTGCAGCTGGGAATTATAATTCTGCATGCAATGAGAATGCTGTAGGTATGCATGTATCTACATGTTTGCATTTCTTCATTGATGCATGAATTTTATAATTCTGCGTAAAGCGAAATCGACTCAGGAATGTATGTACGTATGTATTATATGTTTAACTGATGCCAATGGATGCCCTGTATGTTACAAATCTCCCTCTTTTTAGAAAAAATGTGTTGTTCTTGGGAGAGGAATAACGCATTAAGTATTAACTTATGTGTTAGATAACTTGGGAAAAAGAAAAATATTTACTTGAACCTTTTGTATGTATATACGTAATGCTGAGATGAGTATGCACATGTTGTGTTTAGTTATATTAAAAAGAACAAAGCTTATCAAAGCGTGGATTAATTTGGGTTAGCTTAACTGTATTTTATACTTATTTTTTGCTACAATTATTTTTATTCCTATTAATTATGTCTACATTTTTTCTGTACAACAATTTATTTCTACTATATACATTTTTGTTACAATTATTTTTCATTATTCTTATTTGTATTACATATATGTGTGAATACATATTTTTTTGTACTTATTTGTGCTATATGTGTGAATACATATATTTTGTTATTCGTACTATCGTTCTTATGTTCTATATGTGTAAATACATTTTTTTTTTTGTTTATAAAATTTAACTTAAACCTATTTATACATTTATAAATTATTTGTATTGATTTATTCATGATATACGTACATGTAAAAAGTGTGTAGCAATTGAATTTACTATTCAGATGTTTGTTATTAACTTTGGTTATGCAGAATTTTATTTAGAGATTTAATTTAACTACCTGTAAATGGCGGATGCGTGGAATTGACTCAGGTTCGACACGGCTTAGTGTTTGTGGAAGTGGTGGTGGTGGCGGAATAGGTAAATTTCGTCTGCTATCTGCTTGTTGCTGGTGGGTGGCACGTTGTTTAATGGCATCCTTTAATTCTGAATGAGAGATTTGTGAGACAGCTTTTTCTTTGTTTCTTGCTGTCGTTACTTCTACAGAGGTTAATGTTTTGAATTGGGATTTGTTTGTTTTAGTGATCCCCGACTGGAAATTTGCGAGATCTACTTGACTTTACTTGTGGGAAAAGTCTCTTGTTGTGGAAATGGTCAATTTTGAAACTTGGTATTTACTCTGGACTCATGGTTCAAGGTATCCCTAGTTTCTTTAGAAAATTGAGGGTATGTCTCAGTGTCTGACTGTACCTTTTGGTTACTGAGAGTTATTACTTTGGGTGTTTTGACTACTATTTTTTGTTTCTTGTTACTATAACTTTACATAGTTTCAATATTCCGATTATGCAGAGTACAAAAAAGAGCTTATTTGCACCATTTGTGCTTTAATTCGTTCTTTTCTTGGGTTGAAATTAATCGAGATAAAAAGAGTAATACATAGATGTCTAATTTTAAAAAAAAATGTTTTTCAGTGTAAAACTTAGAGAACAATAAAATTTATTAAGTCATCTTCTCTCTTTATTTTTTTAAATAGGTATGTGGGGTTGCCTATTATTATTGAATGAGGAATATCGTCACTTCCTGTACTACCTTTCTTTTTCTGTTATAAAATTGACCACTATTCGTGAAATGGTCTTAATCTCCTGTTTTGAAGGTTACCGGACGTGAACGCTTATCGTAGTAAACTTTTGACTTTTCCTTGGCTTTCAGCAAATTTTTCCGAGCGGTAGCGTATTGTATTTTGTACCTCAGGAGGTGATAGTAGTTCTCGTGGTTGTAAATGGGCTCCGGCTCTCTTTTCAGATTCAGATTAGAGGGAACATCCGCTGTGAATCCAAATAGACAGTCCATTGGCGTGAGCTTGGTGCCATCGTGTGGGCTAATAATGTATACAAATGCTGCGGTTCTCAGGAATCGATCCCAAGCCTTTGGATTATCAGACACAATAGCTCTCAAATACTCCACTGGGGGTCTGTGGGCTCGTTCTAGTGCGCCGTTGGATTGCGCATGGTAAGCGGAAGTCTGTATTTTTTTATTTTCAGAAGCTTACGTACTCGTTTGAAAGGATCGCTTAAGAAGTTAGAACCCTTGTCAGTTACTACCTTTTTAGGAATGCGACAACCAGTGATTATCTCATCGAAAAATATTTCTGCTACCGTTTCTGCTTCGCCGTTCGACATGGCATAATAATCTACGAATTTCGTTAGATTGTATTGGAAAGTCAGAATATATTTGTTTCATGAGTGAATTTCCTCAAGAGAGCCTACTATGTCTAAATAAACTTTTTCGAAGGGCATAAGAGCAGTATCTGTTATGACCATTGGCATACGATACTCTCTGGGCTAGCCTTCATTTTTTGGCATTTAGAGTACTTCCGAATGTATTTCCTGATAGAACTAAGCATGTTTTTATTACTCCTTGGTGACCACCAAATGCGGAGTCATGATAGTCCTTTAAAATTGTTTCGATTTCCTCATCGTCTGAGATAGTTTCCGTTAATTTATGCTGAAAATTTATTACGTTGTTGTTCCAAGGTAATTCGCACTGTTCAGATGCACTGCTTTCTGATTGGCTGCTATTAGTTGTACCGATTTCGACCGAGATATGTTGGGAATTCCGTGAATATTTTTGAATTTTGTGGGGAGTTTCTTGATTCTGATTTACATCTTGAATATTATTTTGTGCCTCCCTTATTTGGACTCTTGTAACAATATGGCATTGTGCTTGCTGTTTTGATGACTGTGAAGAACTATAATCATCACAGTCTATGTCAGACTCGAGCCGGTGATATACCTGAGCTTCGACAATGATCGAATTGGGGTTTGTTTGCTTTATTTGGGCAGGTATTCTACTAAGCGCGTCTGCAATGGTGTTAAATTTCCCAGGCTTATATTCAATTTTATAGTCAAACTCGGAGAGTTTATGGTGAAACCTGACTAGTCTCGAAGTTGGATCTTTTACATTGAATACGCCTTTCAGGGGCTTGTGGTCAGTGTAAACCGTAAAAGCTCTACCTTGTAAATAACACTTGAAGTTCCTGGCGGCCCACACAATAGCAAGCAATTCTTTTTCTATTGTGGAGTATCTTTGTTCCGCCTTATTTAAACTGCTACTTGCATACGCTATTGGCCTGTATTTACCCATTTTGCTCTTTGATAAAACCGCTCCCAATACCTCATTGCTAGCATCGGTTGTTAGATTAAAAGGTTGGGAAAAGTCTGGATTTTTGAGTAGAGGTGGATTTATAAGGGAATTTTTAATCTCATTGAAAGAGTCTTGGCACTTTTGTGCCCATTTAAATTTGACGTCTTTCCGTAATAGATTTGTTAATGGCCTGACTATCTTTAAGAAATTAGGGATGAACTTGCGATAGTAGTTTTCCAATCCAAGAAACGATTGAGTTTGTCTGATAGTTCGTGGTAGAGGAAAATTTTGGACACAGCTTGTCTTATTGGGATCCGGGCGTGCTACTTCACTTGAGCATTTGTGTCCATGGTATATTACTTCTCTGCGAAGGAACTGACACTTTTCGGGTTGAAATTTAAGATAATGGGCTCGAAGTCTATTGAATACTTTAGCGAGTTTCTCGTTATGATCTTGTAAATCTTTTCCATATATTACAATATCATGGAGATATACAAAGCAGGTGCGCCTTTCAGGCCAAATGGCATTCTCTTAAATTAATAATGCCCGTAAGCGGTACTAAACGCAGTTTTTGGTCTATCCCATGGGTCAACCAGTACTTGGTGATATCCGCTTGCAAGGTCAAGTGTAGTAAAATACCACGAATGCCCAAGCTGATCCAGTATATCCTCTATCCTGGGTAATGGAAAGGCATCCCCTATAGATATCTCGTTAACTTTACGGAAATCTACTACTACTCGCCAACGTTTATTGCCGTCAGGCCCAGCTTTCTTGGGGACTACCAGCATTGGAGAATTCCACGGGATTTTACTTAACTGGATTATGTCGTTGTCCAACATTTCCTTAATTTGCTCATTTATGTCTGCCCGGTGTGTTTCTGGAAGTCTATACATCTTTTGATTTATGGGTGGCTGATTGTGTAATATGGGGATGGTATGCTTTATGGTACTAGTGCACGTGAGCTTATCTCCCTTTAAATAAAAAAAGATGGTTATATTTATAGCATAACTCAAGAATTGATTTTTCTTCTTCGAGATTTAAATTTTCATCCAACAGTAATTCTTTACGTAAAGCCACAAGTCTGCCTGGGTTACAGCTTTTAATATGGTTTACGCTTCTTGAATATGGATTGGAATTAAATTTTAATTTGTCGTTTTTGACAATGTGTTTGCTTTTGTTTTGTGCACGAAGAAAATATGAATTGGAATTAATTTTTATTTTGTCTTTTTTGACGGTGTGTGTTCTTTTGTTTTGTGCACGTAGGGAAGGTGGATCACCCTTTCTATGATTACTTTGGGTATTTAAGTCGTCCAAAGGTAAATGGAGATACTGTACGTTATAGCAATTACTTGGAACTAGAGTAAGCGTTAAGTTCCTTAGGAATACTGGTTCCGTGTTTACATTTAAAACGGATAACGGTATGAAGCTTTTATGAGGACTAACTAGGTAATTTGCAACAATACTCCTTCTTGGATCTCCTGAGACAAATAGATCATTTCTTAGTCTATTTGTAACGGTATGCTCAGTACCATTTGAGATCGAGGGGGTATTCTATTGGATGGCTGAAGTACTACTTCATACTGCATCTTTCATCGTCTTTTGAGGTGTTCAGAGTTTCTTCCATTGGGGGTAAGGCATTTTTGTTATCTGGTGTCCGTGATTTAAATTGCTCCTCTAATTTATCACTTGGTATTTTCTCTCCATCTTCTAGGGATGTTTCAATGGGGTTGGTTTCTGTGCGAGGGAATCGGAGTAATTTATTAGGCCCTTCGATATTACAATTTTTTGCAATAAAGTCATTGCCTAACTGCCCATCGTGGGAGATTTGGACAATGTTTTCTACTACCTGGAGTTTGCATGGGACACTACGGCTTAATAAAAAGTTGCCTTGGCAGTTCTGGGTTATCTAGTGCTTCATTTTTTATAATGCTTATTTCAGCTCCAGCCGAACGGATGTGTTTTTGCTTATATCCAGTGGTAAGTCTACCACTGGTACATTTTCTACATTTGATTGTTTTTTTGCTTGAGAGGACCCTGAAGTAGTTTGCGCAGTTTTATTTAATGTCAAGCCGGGGATTTTTCGGTCGACAGTGTGCCGTTTCCCGATTTTGTAGCTTCCCATCGTTGCTTCTGTTGAGAAGTGGGTACTGTATGACCTCTTCTTCCACAAAACTTACTCATTTCTTGAACGTTAAATCTTTGTTCGTGATTTAGATTGCCCCACTGAGTGTTGTTGTTACTATTTAAGTGATTCCTTGACATTTTGTTTACAATATTGGGCATCATGACCCTTTGTTCTGCAGTTAATACAGAAGGGAGTATTTTTACGTTTTAAACAATCACGTATGTCCCTTTTATTTGCAATAACTGCAGGTGACCCTACCTAAAAGTGAGTTTTGCTCTCCATATGGTTTCTTGTCTGGATATTGAGAAGAAGTGTTCCGGAAAGGAGGTGGACTTCTAAGGATTCTCTTGTCATACTAGCTTGAGTTGAGCACCAATTATTTGTTTGATTTTTATCAGTATTAAAGGATACTGAAGGTACCTTTAATGACTCCAGATTTGGAGGTATACCACACTCAGTTTTTATGTTAGGCTTTCCTGTATCGGTTGTGTAGGGGTATATAGAGGAGTTTACACTTTCGTGTATAGGATAACCATAAGCATTAGCAAAATTTAAGGTATTTGGCCTAAAGAAATGGTCCATTTGAAAAGAGTTTGTAGGTTGAGGTAAGTAGTTTAATGGTTGTGAAATGAAAAGAACACCCTGTTGCAATCTTTCTATATCTAATGCCTTTTGGATGAGAGTTTCTAAAGAATTTTCATTCAATGTGAGTAAGTAGGCGCTTAGATGCGGATTAGTTGCACCACTCTTTATGGACGCCATAGCAAAATCTTCTATTTGTTGCTTTACTACTTTAAAATTTTCAGATCCGTATTTACTTTGTACTGCCTCGTTACATTGTACTAAAAGCCTTTTTAGTCTAGTAGTAAATGAATTAAACAATTCTTGCGGATATTGCCGGCAAGTAATTAACTTGTTAATTAACTCATGATATGTCTCACGAAGAAACTAAGTCCGATAAAGTACTGGATGCTATTAATTGATATGCATTTCCTCTTAATCTTGTTGGGAAAATTTGCATGAAGGCCAGCTTTTCCTCCTCCGCTAGACATTGCTGTACTTGCTTACAACAGCCTATGAAAATTTTCAATTCTGTGAGGGTTTGAGAATTAATTTCTCCGGAGAACAAAGGCACCATTTGTGCAGTAAGTTTAACTACTTTTTCATAGTTTACGGACATTTGGTCTGTTTTACTTGGTTGTTCTATGCAGCAAGTGATTTGAGTGTTTATACTCGAACTTGGTGTGGGAAATGCTTGCTTGGATACTAGGGCGCCTAAAGTATTATTTCTTGTGAGAAAATTAATTAGACTGTGCCCTCTGAAGCGTTTACCTGAGCGATGCTCGCGATACCAGTTTATGGATGGTCTGCTTTGGGGTGAATTTCGCTCTACTATTGGGCTGTCTGCAGGACTTGTGTTATCAAACGACAATGAACTTATTGCTGCCTCATAATCTGAGCCAGGAGAGCTTTGATCAGTTCTGGGCATGAAAGCAGTACCCACAGAGTTTTACGCAATTATTGAGAGAGAAGAAAAGAGATTAGGTAGTCTATCTAATTCCGTTTAATAACCGAAGAAATTAGAATGATTAATTGAAAAAATGTTTCTACTGTTTTTTGTCGCTTACTTGCACATATATCGCAGCGACTACTATTTTTTTTCCTTTGGTTTTTATAATGACTACTTGGATATTAATATGATTACTGAAGGCGCAAGAAGAACTAGCGAATTTATTTCTTCACCTACTTTAGATATAATTTTGTTTTTTGAAAGTTGTTGCTTTTTTTTTTTTAACTATTAGTATATCTTTAGCATAGTCCAAAGTAATTTCGCTACGAACTTTTGCTCCTTCTTAACAACTTTTATTAACTTACTTTACTTTACTTGTAGAGAAGAGAAAAAAAATTAACGTCTTTTCCGCTATGCAGATATGATGCTATCTTATATTGGGGCTTCTTTCCTTTTATTGTTGTTTGAACTTGGTATCTTTCAAGACAAAAAGTGGATACCTTTTATTGTTGTTAGAGAAATGCCCAACGTCTCGTTTTTGTGTGCCAGATTAAGAAATAAGGTGTTCTTATGCACTCGTTTGTGTAAATTCGAGGATCAAGGTTTTTCAAGTGTTTGAATTTATATAACTTCGTTGATCCTACCGGCTGCGCCAAAATTGTTGAGTTTCTTAAGTACTTCTACTACTCTCATCTGAGCACCTTTATATCTTAATCTGGAACACGGCACGTGCCTTCACGATGATTGGGCTTCTTTTTGTTGTTGAGTAGCGATGGGTACGGAGCAGCTTACTAGCTTTACTCCTAGTGTGGATTAGTGGAGCAGCTTACTAGCTTTACTGCTAGTGTGGATTAGTGGGGTAGCTTATTAGCTTTACTCCTAATGTAAATGAAAGAACTTGTGTTGCCTGGTGATACTCCTGCTACTAACTCTTTATTCAAAAACCACAGAATATTTATACAATTCTTACTTCAAGAAGCTGGTGTATGTTCCACATTTCATGGGAATACTTTGGTAATCGACGAAGATGTCGTCTGGTTGGGCATTCAATCCATGTATCCTCAAAATAATCAACAACTTCTTACGATTCTGCAGGAAAAATTTCATTTTTACACAAATGTTCAAAATGTTCGTTATTGATTGAAGAGACATTGCCGGTTCCAATACTTTCAGCAGCTCTACTAGGGATTTATGTATATTGAAGAATTTTAAGAATTTTTATTTTTAACGATTCCAAATCAAATTATAAATACAAGAAGAAAAAACAACCGTCTCATCCGGGGTTTGAAACCGGGACCTTCCGCTTGCCGGGCGACTGCTCTTACCACTGAGCTAACGAGACAGATGATTTTCCCTCTTGCATTTATCAATTTGTAATTAGCCTACTAAGCCACGTTGCTTTCAGCTGGCATTAACCAGTAACGATAAAAGCGCGGAAACGTTAAAAATAAGAATTCTTAAAATTCTTCAATTCTCCATCATTGACCGATTCTAAAAGTGTAGGTTCTATTCCAGTCCGGAATAAATAAAAATTGAATTTAGTAGGCTAATTACAAATTGATAAATGCAAGAGGGAAAATCATCTGTCTCGTTAGCTCAGTGGTAAGAGCAGTCGCCCGGCAAGCGGAAGGTCCCGGTTTCAAACCCCGGATGAGACGGTTGTTTGTTTCAAACCCCGGATGAGACGGTTGTTTTTTCTTCTTGTATTTATAATTGGATTTGGAATCGTTAAAAATAAAAATTCTTAAAATTCTTCAAATCTCCATCATTGACCGATTCTAAAAGTGTAGGTTCGATTCCAGTCCGGAATAAATAAAAATTGAATTTACAATTTATTTGTGCGCTTTCATCGTTACTGGTTAATGCCAGCTGAAAGCAACGTGGCTTAGTAGGCTAATTACAAATTGATAAATGCAAGAGGGAAAATCATCTGTCTCGTTAGCTCAGTGGTAAGAGCAGTCGCCCGGCAAGCGGAAGGTCCCGGTTTCAAACCCCGGATGAGACGGTTGTTTTTTCTTCTTGTATTTATAATTTGATTTGGAATCGTTAAAAATAAAAATTCTTAAAATTCTTCAATTCTCCATCATTGACCGATTCTAAAAGTGTAGGTTCGATTCCAGTCCGGAATAAATTTATGTATATGTTTTTTGAGACTTGTTAGGCAATAATGCATAAACTAAATTTGAAAATCTTATCGGCATACCAGTGCTCGCTTCGCGCTAACAAGAGCAAATTTTATTTCGTACTGAAAATTTACATGCCTCATTGTAGAAACAATTCTCCATTGCATGATGTTTTATATTCGTTTGTGGAAACTATGTCCCTACGATGCGTTGTAAGAAATGGGCAATCAAAATTTCGACTTCTTATATCGTTCGTGTCATTGTATCTATACTTGGCAGCTTTGGGGTTGCTGCTTGGTTACAGCACTTACAGGTTCTCGAAACAACTGAAATAATACTATGAGGCGTATTATTTGTTTTTTCTGCAAAACTTCGAATGGTATCAAGAGCTTGTGCTGCTTCAACACCTGCTACATCTCCACAATGTTTATGCTCCTTCCATGTTTTAACGATGGTGTTATCTACCGAAGTAACTCGAGCGGCACATTTGGTTTTTCGGTAATTTTGCAATTTCCAATGAATTTTTGTATCATTTTGCCTGTCCTTATAAAACAAATGCCCACTAAAGAACAATTTTGGTTTTTCTTTTTCCAATTTCAAAAACTCCACCGACATGATGCGTTCTTCAACTTAAAATGAAGACAAATAAACAACTCGAAATAAAAAAATCTTGCGATTTTAAGTGCTTATATACATATAAGTACCTCCCTATTCGGCACGCCCCTAACTCATTCTTCTTATGTTATATATAGAAATCGGTCAACATAATAATAAGTTAAAGGGATTAAGTAGGTACTTGCCTAATTCCTGTACCAACGATAACCTAATAAGAGATAAGAATCAGCCGAACAAAATTGGAAATTTTCCTTCTTTTCTAGAAAGAAACAAATAATGTCATATACCTATACATTCGTCTTTTGTATGAATGGGGGAAAAGAACTTGGTTATGGCACTATTGCAGTGAGACGACAATGAGTTAAACACAAAAGTAGAGGGAACGTAGAATTACCCGAATGATAAAATGTTCTTGAATTGCTTAAAATCTTTTCAAACTATTCATAATAATGTACATTGGGTCAGACTACCTCAAGGAGACATCAAAATATCAGAGAATCCGCTAATCCAGCATGGGTTTCTCCCATTTAATCTCTTCAGAGCAGAGCAGGACCACGTGTATTTAATATCCAATTCTCGCAATATTTCAGAAAAATCTGTTTTCACAAAACCGCAGGAACATTTTATGGGAGTAAAATCTGAAAACACCGCCCCTTTTAATTTATTTACGATGATATTGTTGATTATCTGAGAGGTATAGCGCATAATCTACCTCATTAATAATTGAATACATTTCACAAGTTTGGTCTTTGTTCGTAAAAGTTTTAAAGATATTTTTCCTACCTTATTATTAGGTTATCTTTTCCTGTACCTAGGATATAACTTGCATTTTTAGCAGTACTTAATTCTTAAATAATACGTACAGACAATCCTTATTTGCAAGTTATTTATTAAATTATATTATTATTTACTATATATAAACTATATGTATGGCCTGGCGATCAATTGTAGGCTATAAATTGTTTACGCGATAAACTGACGCGGCGGTAAACTGCTAGCGATTAATTCCTGGCGATAAATTGCTGGCGGTGAATTGCGGACGATAAATTTTCCTACACCGTCCACAACTTGGCCGAAATCACCAGCAATTTCTCATCAGTTTTCAATTGCCGACCCAGAGGGACGCACAGTAGGGTCGCTACAACTGTGAATGATGCGTTTTTTAGCTAATAAGCCAATTTTCATCCCTTAAGAAGTTATTACGTGTCACTTCCTGATATCACTGATTTATACACAATTGTAAAAGTGAGAAAAGCAGCCGCAACTATGGACCTCTTTCTGTACATGAAAATTAAAATGCTCTAAATTTTTGGATACAATGTGAACAAAAGTCGATTTCACAAAAGAATACCATGTTTTATCTGAAAAGCATCCAATTCATCAAAGCAGTACGTTAGTCCGATTTTCGCCTTTTTATGATCCTGCGCTAAAATTAATTCGAGTTAGTGGGCACCTGCAGCATTCGCAACTCCACGAGGAAGCCAAGTACCCTCTTCTTTTGTCAAAACAAAGTCCACTTAGTTTTCTTATTATAGCGGACAGTCATCAGATTACATGGCGGCATGGCATGGCGGAATACAGCTTATAGGCCATTTTCACTAAATCGAAATCACGTAATTGCGCTATTTCAGCATGATTTCGACGAAATCACCCTCGAAATCACGTAATTTCCAGTGCAAAAAACCAAATCGAAATCATCTCATTTTTGCGTAATTTCAATGAAATCACGTCGGAAATCACGAAAATTTGCCCGAACGCGCCCATATTCGATGTCCACTTTTTCTAAAACTGTATCATTTGAAATTTGTTGTATACATTTGTCAATTAAATATTATATTAATAGTTGCTGACATTTATATGACAATATATCCTTTTAATTACAAAGCCTTGTTTACGTAATTAATCATTTTACATGCCAATTTAGTATTTAAGTGTAGTACCTGTCAAACGAAATCATCTCAGAGGTAGTGAAAATACCTACAGTGATTTCGAAATCACTTCATCAAAATGACGTGATTTCGATGTAGTGAAAACCTCCTATTACATACAATGGTTTAAATTTTAAGAGCCAGAGAATTAGTACATCGTTTCATACATCGCTCTATTTCTTGTTTTCGTCAAAGGACTTCAGTACAAACAAAATTAACGGGGTTCCTTCCAGGAGATCGAGTCCACCCTGCTAAACCGTTTTCCTTCACTGGACTGGATTACGCAGGCCCTATGCTCGTGCGATATCGACCAGGCCGAGGAAAAACTGCACACAAAACTTACGTCGCTCTATTTGTATGCATGGCTACTAAAGCCATACACCTGGAACTCGTAATATACCTAACAACAGATGCTTTTATTGCTGCCTACAAACGATTTATTTCAAGACGTGGACTTTGTTGAAAAATCTATAATGATAATGGAACAACATTTATTGGTGCTGACAAGGAGTTACAACAGCCATTATTTCTAGATAAATCTAAGTTGCCAAACGATTTCATCAGCATTTCACTGAACTTGGAACACGTTTATTCCGCCAGGAGCCCCTAACATTGAACGTCTATGGGGTGCAGGAGTTAAAGCGGTAAAATATCATCTCCGGAGAGGGATAGGCACTGCTATACTTTCTTTTGAATAATTACTTTTCTACCTCAAATAGAAAATAAAATTATGATGACAAGCATTTTTGTCTTTAAGAAATGAATTTGGAATTTGGAAAATTACGATATGCAATTTATGAATGTCGATTTAGAGGATTTACGTATAAAATTGTTTTGGCTGGATGCGTAACTCCTCCCTCCTTAAGATGGAGTGGTGGCCAAATAAAGTGGATCCTTCAAGTTTCGTCTGCTGAAGCGGTGAACGAGGCGGTGGGTATTAGCTTCCGAGTTGCATCCCAGGATCATGAGAGTCCCATATGTTGACAGGTCTTTCTGCTGACTTTTAATCTGCTTTTGATTTTTCGAAATGATATGCTTTCAGCTTCTTTAGGTTCACATTTTCTATTGTCGCTGTTGAGTTGATTTTATTGAATATTGAAGGATAAAGGAGGATTTACATTATGATGACATGCATTGTGGGGGAGATAGCTTATTGAATGCTGCCGAAGCAATCATCACACCTACAGTCCCCTCTACTTTTTATGGCAAAACCCCAAATTGTCAAACAGTCAAACTTTAAAATTGTAAATTGTGAACTGTCAAGTTTTTAATCGCGAGTTATTAATTGTTTATTAAAAAATGGAAACAGACGAAGAAGCTTTGCTAATCGATATTATATTTAGTAGTACTCAATCGGAATCAGAAGAAAGAGCTTTACTCCAGCAAAAAAAAAAAAAACGGAAAATGTGGGTGCGTGATTTTTATAAGCAAGGACGCTCATAGTACAATTGTGAAAAGTTTGAATGTAAATGATCCAATTTTATTTAAAAATTATATGCGTATGACTCAAGAACAATTCGAAAATCTCCTAGGAATTGTGGGACCCCATATAAATAAAGAATATTACATACGATAGGCGATTAGTCCAAGTGAACGATTGGCACTTACTATTTGGTAAATGTAGACTTTGAATTGATATGTAAGAATAATTCATAATCTAACTGAACTCAATATTTCAGATATCTAGCTTCTGCAGATTCACAGAGATGTATAGCTTTCGCTTATTTGTGTTCACCTTCAACAGTTCACAAAATAGTGAAAGAAACTACCCAGATAATTTGGGAACGCGGAAAGGAGAAGTGATTGATAAATTCACCAGTGACAGCTTCAAAGCAATTGCAAATGGTTTTGCAAGCCAGTGGCAATTTCCGAATTGTTTGGGAGAAATTGACGGAAAACACATTCAAATACAGGTATGCACATTGCACAGATTGCCAAAGGAGCTGTACGAACAAATATTATAATAATTATATTTTAGGCGCCGTCAAAATCGGGCTCAACCATTTATAATTACAAAAAAAAAACCATTCGATAGTTTTACTGGCAAATTGTGACGCGAATGACTGCTTTATAATGTGTGACATAGGTGCCGCCGGGCGACAAAGAGATGGTGGTTTTTCCGTCATTGTGCATTTGGCAAAGCATTTTCCCCAGCAATTGGAGTACGTTATTTTTTTACAAACAAAAGAGGGAAAAAAGAAGATTCTGCATTGGGAAGCTTCAAACCAAATGCCTACAACTCGACTATCGGTGAGAAGAATATCCGAGCAAGTTTTGCTGATTATTTTATGACGAAAAGAGTCTTTCCGTGGTAAATGTCTAAAATATAAAATAAAATAATGTATTGGTTTTTTAATGTTGAACAGGCTTTTCATTATATCTAACTACAACTCTGCTCCGGTAAGGATTTCAATTCATGGGCAATGTAATTCCCAAAACTATCCTCAGCACTTTCACTTGTTATTGCTCTATTTTCAATAGCTTCCAATGTTCTCCGTTTCAAAGCCATGCTTTCAGACTGCGCTTTTCTTTTTGGTCTGTGTGGTACTTCAAAATTAGGCATGTAGCCCGAATTACCCGTCGATGTGGATGGTGGAGCATATTCATCCATTGTTGACATAGTTCTGCAAATTAAATTTAATTGATTTACAAGAATTAATAATAAGATTTTGATTTATTAACTACTGTACTGTCTGGGTTTATACTTGTCGTCTAAGAAGGATAACAACCTAGCTTTGTACTCTTTTGCTATAGCGCAAGAACCACTTGGCACTCCTACTTTGTTCTACATATAAGCGCTTTTTATGCCGTCCCACCGCTTTCTTAAATTGCTTATTTTTAATTCATGATAGTCTGTTAAGTGAAATATTAATCAGAATGAGAATTATATGTGCTATATGTTGTTTCGTACTTATCTCACGTGCTACTTCCCTCCAAAGATTGGACCTCATCATCCTATTTTTATAATCGGAGCTGAGGTCCCACAAAACCTCCCGGTTTCGCACGAATTCAATTAGTTTTTCACCTACAAGTAAAGCAATAAGTAAAACTAAATCAAAATTCAAATTAAAAGAAGGTAGGCGAAAAATAAAAAAAAAAAAAATAAAAAATGCGTGCGTGTCGCAGACAAAAAGAACATTACTCTAGGAAATCAACAACAAGAAGAATATGATTTTCTGAAGTAACAAGAGTTGAACAAGCAGGAGTATTCTGCTTCTACATCATCGTCAATTACCTCCGAAAAATTCCACTCGACGCATTGCTCCTGCTTTTGGTTGAAAAACAACTTCCGAAATAACTTCAATATTTTCTACAAAGAAATAATTAAAAACTTTCAATTTCGCAATATTTAATTAAAAATTAAAAACTTACTTTTATTTCCTTCCATTTTGCCAAATAATTCGACTTGACAGATATGTATATGTCATAAAATTATAGTAACAACATCAATATGGCAGCACGAGTAGCCGAAATTGACAAATTAGGGTTTCCAATAATAAGGTTTTAGTTTCAGTAACTATTAAAACTCCCTATGCTTGAGGTCTTTTCAGGGGCCGGATTCTGTAGCACGGAGAATTTGGGAGATGAGAATTGCGTTTTCTTAGAATTTTTAATTCCCTAATTCTCCATTCCCAATTCACTAACATGGTTGGACAATTAGGGAAAACGTAAGAAATGTGAAAAAGTGCGAATCGCCTGGGACGATTAAGGGTATCAATTTTTTTTTGTAGAGGTTTGGACTTTTTTTCATATGTGAGGTTGTAGTGACTGTGACCTTATCCTAAAGAATTACTAAATACATGGTAACGCAGATTAAACTTTACAGCCGTCGTACCGCTGTAATAAGTTCGAGATCGAAAGTAAACCCGAAAACCCGCTGTATAAAGTTCTCTCGTGCGAAACGAGAGTTACGAAACCAGTCGTAGTGCACCTATATTCGAATCCACTTGCTCGCATCGCCTTCAAAGATTTAACAGCGCATATCAGTTCACTAAGGCGATCATTTGAAACTAAAGAGTTAGAAGTAGTTATTTTAGAATTAAATTAGTGTACGAATAAATATAATCTTAACGTTGAAGTCGGTGTTTTAATTGCACTACAACAATTGGTGACCCCGACGGCCGACGAGCAGCGTAAAACAGTTCATTATCAAACATTATCAAAATTGAAGGCGAGCGAGTGGATATATTAACTACATACAGCAGCTACACAAGGTGAAACAGAAAAATCCTCTGAAGGCGTCGTCATACAAAAGGGCAAATAGAGGTCATTGGAAAGTGAAGCATCTAGCGGTCCACGCTTTCAGCAATACGGTGTATCTAGAAGGGCGACATACAGATCACGTGATGAGCTGCTAATATCTACATCACATACAAATATAACGCAGCACATTATCTACACATTAATGTTCCAGCAACACGAAGCGACGGAACTAATCATCACACATATCACCAAACAAGCAAAGCAGCAAACTTTGCAGCAACGACGCATCATCAAGTGTGTGTGTGCACTTCAACGCAATACGAAGTTCACGCGCCCACATCTAAAGCAGAAACACAACAAGTGCATAGCAGCAGCTGCACATAAGAATGAACTACAATAAATGGCATTCCAATACGTCATCAATTTAAGTACAGGTCAAGGTAAAAATTTTCCGATTTGAGTAGCAACATTGAGAAATGATACAAATGAAATTTGTTTACAAATCAAATTGAAATACATTGGATTTTTTTCTTCTCGTCGTTCAGTAAATATTTTTAAAATGAAATGAATCAACAAAATAAATATAGAACTTCAAGAAATAGAAACAACATAAACTAAAGTACTTACAATTACTTTTATAAATTTATAAAATTGTTTCATTAGATTAGGGAATAAGATAAACTTTTGAATTTCAGAAAATATAAACAAATAATTGAATTACAATTAGATTTATTAACACAGTTCTTAGCGAGTTTGGCAGCACATAGTCAAATTAACAACATAACAGGCTGATAAATTTTCTACAAGTGTCATTATCATTATATATATATATAATACATATTATTTTTTTTTTAGTGTGGTTATCTCCAATTTTCTATATGTTAATAACACTAGGTGAATGCAATAAAAATTAGCAACGCGAATACAATTATTTGTAAGTGAGCAAGTGTATAACGATACTGAGCACATTTAAAGCAACAAGAAATATAATTAAATAAGACGTTTCCTTGCGAGCTCGAACTTATATACATAGGCATAAAACGGCTTAAAATAAAATTACCATAATGGGAAATGATAAAAGTGACGATAATAAAGATGAAAAAGGGTCGGAATCACATAATCCCTCCAGCGATCTCAGCGCGATTGCTGTTAGACTTCCCCCCTTTTGGGTTAATTCTCCAACCACTTGGTTTGCACAAGCGGAAGCGCAATTTATTATCGGAAAAGTTACAAAGGATATTTACAAATACAATTACGTCCTAGCTTCTTTACCCCAAAGTGCACTTGAGTCCGTACTAGACTTTATCCAAAAACCACCAGAATCAAACATATACTCAAACTTCAGAAACACTTTAATCGAACGGCACTCCCTTAGTGAGGAACGCAGGCTAGAAAAACTTCTGTCATCAGAGGAAATAGGTGATCGAAGGCCATCGGAGTTTCTCAGATCGTTAAAGCAACTGGTAGGGACCTCCGCAGCAATAAGCGACAACCTAATGAGGAAGCTCTGGCTTACCAGACTTCCTCAAGTCATAAACATTGCATTAATCCCACAGCAAAATATTGAAGAAAGTGATCTCACTTCTCTTGCTGATCGAATTTAGGAAGCCTCAACGCCCCTGCGAGGCATATCGTCAATTAATTCCCAAGAATCTTCAGCGGAGTCCACCGCAGAACATTCACTTATTCGCGAAATGAAAGAAATTAAATCCATGATGAAGTCTCTTGCAATAAACCAAAATCGGAGTCGTCGGTCATATCGAAATAATACGCAAAGATATCGAAACAATTCGAAAGAACATCGAAATAGTTCGCGACATTATCAAAACAATTCACAACAGTACCGAAACAATTCAAAGAGTCGAGAGCGTTCAATTAACTCAACTCAAAGCCTTTGTTGGTACCATACCACCTTTGGGCAGCAGGCACAGAACTGCCATAAGCCATGCAGTTTTAGGAAAACCAAAGAGATCCAAATAAACCCAGAACAAAAAAACTAAATTACCCAGCTGCCACCGCGGCAAGCAGCGAGGCTGTAACCACTTCACGCCGCTTATTCATTCGGGACTCTGAGAATCATCTCACATTCCTCATAGACACCGGAGCTGATTTATCCGTCTTACCTGCATCACTGTTTCCTGAGAAGAAAACAAAATCTTGTCTTCTACTTTCCGCCGCCAATGGTACAACCATCGAAACGCGTGGTACAAAGTTACTAAAACTAAACATAGGTTTAAGGAGAAGCTTCGTTCATCAATTTATTTTAGCTGAAGTCAGCAGACCAATATTAGGAGCCGACTTTCTCGATAAATTTAATCTAGTAGTAGATGTTCGTCAAAGAAGATTAATTGACTCGATAACAAAACTGTCCACAAAGGCTGACCATGCCTATGTCAACATACCAACCCTACGGCATTTTTCGCTTGACAGCGACTTTGGAAAAATTCTACACGAATTCCCATCGCTGTTGCAAACACCCAATTTCAATAAACCCGTGAAACACAACGTTCTGCACCATATTAACACAAAGGGAAAGTTACCTTTCGCAACACCTCGGCGTCTTCACGTAACAAAACATAAAGCATCGGTGCTGGAATTTCAGCACATGATAGATTTAGGTATCTGTCGACCATCCTCCTCACCTGTCTCCTCCACGTTGCATATGGTAAGCAAGAAGGATAGTCCAGATTGGCGTCCATGTGGAGACTATCGAAAATTAAACGCAATCACGGTACCAGACAAATACCCAATTCCACACATACAGAATTTTTCAATGAACTTGGAAGGTTGTAAAATATTCTCAAAAATTGACCTGGTAAGAGCATACCATCACATACCGATAGCTACAGAAGACATTCACGACTCCTTTTGGGCTATTCGAGTTTATGAGAATGCCATTTGGTCTCAGAAATGCTAGCCAGACGTTCCAAAGATTTATAGATGAAGTAATAAAAGGACTCGACTATGTATTTGCTTATATTGACGACTTGCTAATCGCTAGCAAAGATGAAGAGGAGCACAAAAGACATCTGCGAGCTCATTTTAAGCGACTAGCTGACAACGGATTGACACTTAAACCCTCAAAATGCATTTTTGGCGCTAACCAACTTAATTTTCTCAGTCATACAATCTCCTCAGATGGCATCAGACCATTACAAGATAGAGTGGATGCAATCCTTAAGCTTACACCACCCACATCAATACGACAAATACAACAGTTCATAGGAATGGTCAATTATTACAATCGATTCATTCCAAAGCTAGCTGAACTGTTAAAACCGATGTATACACACTTAGCAAAATTAGTTAAGAGTAAAAAAAAGAAAAGTTCATTCGCTTGGCCAGAAGAGTGTCAAGAAGCTTTCACGAGTGTAAAGCAAGCCCTCTCCAAGGCTACATTATTAGCTCATCCATTAGAGAACGCTCTTTACAGCATCACTACAGACGCGTCAAACTTCGCAGTCGGAGCTGTCCTACAACAAAGTAACAACAACGGCTGGCAGCCATTAGCATTTTTTTCAAAAACACTTGCACCATGTGAACAAAAGTACTCTGCTTTCGATCGAGAGCTACTTGCCATTTATCTCGCTATTAAGCATTTCAGGCACTTCGTGGAAGGCAGAGACTTTTTAGTTTATACAGACCACAAGCCCTTAACCAAAGCTTTAACAACAAAAACTGAGCGCAGTCCTCGACAATCCAGACAACTGGATTACATTTCTCAATTCACGAGTAACATAAAATATATCTCGGGCAACCAAAATGTGGTAGCAGATCTACTGTCCAGATCACAAAGCTGTGATGAGATCAACAAAGTTACACTGAGTGTAAAAACGCTGGCCGAGTCGCAACAAAATGACGATGAATTAAAAGAGTTAATAGCAAGGAAGTCAAAAGTCGCTTCCAAGTACACGCTAGAGCTCATCCATGTACCGGTCACAGGAGAGGAAATATGGTGCGAGACAAGCACAAAAACGAACCGCCCATATGTTCCACTGGCACTTCGCAAAACAGTCTTTGAAATTATTCACAATCTAGCTCACGATGGAATTCGCGCCACGCGCAAGAAAATAACTAGCAGATATTTTTGGCCGGCAATGAATAAGAACTGCAGCGAATGGTCTAGAGCATGCATTTCTTGCCAAAAATCCAAAATACATCGCCACACAAAATCACCGTTTGAGCGTTTCGACATGGCGCATAAGCGATTTGAGCATATTCACATGGACATTGTAGGTCCATTACCTCCATCGGATGGTAACTCCTACATACTTACGATAGTGGACAGATTCACTAGGTGGCCAGAAGCCATACATATTAAAGATATCACCGCCTCAAGTATAGCAAAAACCTTTATAGCTCACTATATTTCACGTTTTGGTGTACCCCAAGAAATCACAACCGACCAAGGAACCCAGTTCGAGTCAAAACTTTTTCTAGAAATTACAAATCTACTCGGCTCAAATCGAATTCGAACCACTGCCTACCATCCACAGGCAAATGGCACGGTAGAAAGGTTTCACAGGCAACTGAAGTCATCGTTAATGGCAAGGCAAAACACAATCAATTGGTCTGATGAACTACCACTAATCCTGTTAGGAATACGAACTGCGATAAAGGAGGATTTAGGATATTCCCCTGCCGACTTAGTCTACGGTCAAAGTCTAAGACTTCCAGGCGAATTCTTTGCCCCAGTCATACCAAATGACACATTGGACACCAACACTCTGGTAAATCAACTGCGAAGATCAATGCAGACAACAAAACCGCAGGACACAAGAGATAATTTAAATAAAATTTTCTACGTCCCCAAGAGCCTCAACGAAGCGGATCACGTTTTCGTTAGAGTCGACAGAGTCAGAACAGGACTTAAACCACCCTACGAGGGGCCATTTAAGGTAGTTCGCAAGCTACGAAAACAATACATCCTAGACATGAATGGTAAACAATCATCGATCGATAGGCTTAAGGCCGCACATATTTCATGCGACCAAGATCACTAAATCATACCCAGGAGGTATGACATAATTCCATTAATCGACGCTACGCTGGAGGGGGAGTGTGTAGTGACTGTGACCTTATCCTAAAGAATTACTAAATACATGGTAACGCAGATTAAACTTTACAGCCGTCGTACCGCTGTAATAAGTTCGAGATCGAAAGTAAACCCGAAAACCCGCTGTATAAAGTTCTCTCGTGCGAAACGAGAGTTACGAAACCAGTCGTAGTGCACCTATATTCGAATCCACTTGCTCGCATCGCCTTCAAAGATTTAACAGCGCATATCAGTTCACTAAGGCGATCATTTGAAACTAAAGAATTAGAAGTAGTTATTTTAGAATTAAATTAGTGTACGAATAAATATAATCTTAACGTTGAAGTCGGTGTTTTAATTGCACTACAACAAGGTACATCTGCCTATTACCTTTCACTGTCGAAATAAATTTAAATTTCTTTTTTGTTGGGTTAGTTTTTGAGGGATGTAGGAGGGTAGGTTTTCTCGAGTTTTTCCTGGATAACGAGAGAATGTAGAGTAGAAGGAGAATGTATGTGGTATCAAAAAAATGGGAGCTCAGCGCGAACAAGATAGGTTTAGGAAAAGGGGCGGGGAGAGTGCGGGGTAGAAATGGGAGCTGATTAAGGGAAATTAAAAAAATTAAGACAATATCAGGATCTGCAATAATTCGCAGGGGTAAGCTCAGGATCTCTAAGCCCAATAAAAAAAAAGTAAGAATTCACTTTGGTAATTAGGCATGCATGGGTATTATAGGCTATATTTTATTTCGATTAACGGTAATTTGAAGATTTGAGCGGCCTCGGCGTTAAATTTTGCTATCGCAATATTCACGGGCGCCTAACTCTATGTGGAAGGGCTGTAGAGTATTAGAATTTTTTTGGTAGATTAAGGGTTTAGAGTACAGAAATATGGGTGAACAATTTTTGGAGCAGGGTGTTTTGGGGGTTGGGGTCGTACCACCCCTCATAGGGGGTTGCTAAAACTACGTCATGTTTGGTACCAAATTAAGGAGGGAGCAGAGGGTAATCGAGTGGTGTAGTTTGTCTTTGATTGTTTTAACGTGATAGCTGACTTTTGACCGCCGAAAAACTATTTTTTTACACTACGGTCATATACACCCCAGTTTCCATATTTTGCATATATTTCTTCCGTTCTTTGTTTCACATCCATTAGTACTCCGTTGTGAACATTTTTGTCATGGGAAGTAAATTTCCAGGACTTACCAGTTCTTCGCAATGATGAGATGAAATGCGTCAATTTTTGTACCAAAACCGGCCAATTTTTCACCTTAAAAAGGACTGCTACATTTCTTTTACAGTTATTTCCAAAACGGTTTATCGGATTGAAAAATTATTTACATATTTAATTAGGGGACAAAATGTAGATGCGATTTCATCCTACACACAAGCTTTACCGTGTGTATTTAAAAATTTTACAGCATCTCTTCTGTACTGGACGACGACCAAATTGATGAATTTCGCATGATTTATAATTTTTAGCGGGTACTTTGAGAGACAAAATCCTTGTTCCTCTGTTAGTATTGCACGGATTTCCATAATTTGTTTTTTACAATATAGCCAGGACACGCAGTGAATGTATAACTAAATTTGAAATTCCTAGGTACCTAGATACCTTCACAAAACGCAACAAAAGCAGACAATACAATTTTTCCACTTACTTTTCCACTTGCAAAACACCGGAGAATTAACAAGTGGAATAGAGAATTTGGGAATTCTCTACTTACTTTTCGTCTTACTTTTCCACAAGCAAACACCGGAGAATTAATAAGTGGAATGGAGAATTCGGGAATTCCGTACTCACCTCTCAAATTCTCTCTCAATTGAAAATTTTTCGTCTTACTTTTCCACAAGCAAACACCGGAGAATTTGAGAAGTGTAAGTAAGACGAAAAATTCGGGAATTCTGTACTCGCTTCTCAAATCCTCTCAGTTGAGAATTTTTTGTCTTACTTTTTCACAAGGAAACACCGGAACAAGTGGAATGGAGAAGTCGGGAATTCCGTATTCGCTTCTCAAATCCTCTCAGTTGAGAATTTTTCGTCTTACCTTTCCACAAGCAAACACCGGAGAATTTGAGAAGTGAAAGTAAGACGAAAAATTTTGAACTGAGAGCGAATTTGAGAGGTGCGGAATTCCCAAATTCTCCATTTCACTTGTTAATTCTCCGGTGTTTTGCAAGTGGAAAAGTAAGTGGAAAAATTGTATTGTCTGTTTTTGTTGCATTTTGTGAAGGTATCTAGGTACCTAGGAATTTCAAATTTAGTTATATATTCACTGCGTGTCCTGGCTATATTGTAAAAAACAAATTATGGAAATCCGTGCAATACTAACAGAGGAACAAGGATTTTGTCTCTCAAAGTACCCGCTAAAAATTATAAATCATGCGAAATTCATCAATTTGGTCGTCGTCCAGTACAGAAGAGATGCTGTAAAATTTTTAAATACACACGGTAAAGCTTGTGTGTAGGATGAAATCGCATCTACATTTTGTCCCCTAATTAAATATGTAAATAATTTTTCAATCCGATAAACCGTTTTGGAAATAACTGTAAAAGAAATGTAGCAGTCCTTTTTAAGGTGAAAAATTGGCCGGTTTTGGTACAAAAATTGACACATTTCATCTCATCATTGCGAAGAACTGGTAAGTCCTGGAAATTTACTTCCCATGACAAAAATGTTCACAACGGAGTACTAATGGATGTGAAACAAAGAACGGAAGAAATATATGCAAAATATGGAAACTGGGGTGTATATGACCGTAGTGTAAAAAAATAGTTTTTCGGCGGTCAAAAGTCAGCTATCACGTTAAAACAATCAAAGACAAACTACACCACTCGATTACCCTCTGCTCCCTCCTTAATTTGGTACCAAACATGACGTAGTTTTAGCAACCCCCTATGAGGGGTGGTACGACCCCAACCCCCAAAACACCCTGCTCCAAAAATTGTTCACCCATATTTCTGTACTCTAAACCCTTAATCTATCAAAAAAATTGTAATACTCTACAGCCCTCCCACATAGAGTTAGGCGGCCGTGAATATTGCGATAGCAAAATTTACCGCCGAGGCCGCTCAAATCTTCAAATTACCGTTAATCGAAATAAAATATAGCCTATAATACCCATGCATGCCTAATTACCAAAGTGAATTCTTACTTTTTTTTTATTGGGCTTAGAGATCCTGAGCTTACCCCTGCGAATTATTGCAGCTCCTGATATTGTCTTAATTTTTTAATTTCCCTTAATCAGCTCCAATTTCTACCCCGCACTCTCCCCGCCCCTTTTCCTAAACCTATCTTGTTCGTGCTGAGCTCCAATTTTTTTTGATACCACATACATTCTCCTTCTACTCTACATTCTCTCGTTATCCCGGAAAAACTCGAGAAAACCTACCCTCCTACATCCCTCAAAAACTAACCCAACAAAAAAGAAATTTAAATTTATTTCGACAGTGAAAGGTAATAGGCAGATGTACCTCACATATGAAAAAAAGTCCAAACCTCTACAAAAAAAAATTGATACCCTTAATCGTCCCAGGCGATTCGCACTTTTTCACATTTCTTACGTTTTCCCTAATTCTCCAACCATGTTAGTGAATTGGGAATGGAGAATTAGGGAATTAAAAATTCTAAGAAAACGCAATTCTCATCTCCCAAATTCCCAAATTCTCCGCGCTACAGAATCCGGCCCCAGGACCCGTTTGCTTCTCTCGTCGCTCATAAATAAATTTCTGTATACGATATACTATCTCCCTCACAATTTCTGTAAAATATGCATGTCATCATAATGTAAATCCTCCTTAAATGTGAATGTCGTCCCGATAGCTTATTTCGTTAATTTCAATGGGGCATTTTTGAAATGGAGTGGTGCTATTCCTTTAATTGTTTGTCGATCAGGTCCACATTACATTGCAGTTTCGGGGATGTTGATTAACAAAATGTAGTTTGGTTTGGGTATTATTTCGCTTACTATTAGTCTGCACTCTGCTGGTTTATTGTTGATTAAATTGGCGATGCATGATCAGTCGACTCCTTAGAGTAGAAGGTATCTTCCATCTTCGGGCACTTTTTGTCGAGGTATTGAATATATTGGGTATTTAGGATGCCCTATGCCATCCTGGTCATGATTTTCTTTGTTTTTTCTATTGGAAGGGGTATTATGTGTATGTTTCGTTCTGGACTGCGGGTATCTGGATGTTGAAAATTATATTAGAGTTATTTTAATAGACCTGGAGTCCAAGGAGCTCATATATGTCTTTATCAGATTTTATGTTTATTGATTGATTTTTAAAAATATAGTGAATTTCCGACAATTCGCTCGGGCTAAGTATCAATTTTTATATTAGGTATAACTTTGTAATTAGTTTGATTCAAATATTGAATTTGTCTAAGAAGATCATCTTCTGAACGTATTTTATTTGTTATTTGCTCTTGGATTCGTTTGAGATAATTTTCAATTATCTCTTGTTGATTATTATATTTTATTATATGGGTAGTTAAATTGTCAATTCTTTCTATCATTCGACTATTAATCTGAGTCTGCTTGTTAACTTCATTCTTTATATTATATTTATTAGACATTAGATTTTCTATATCTGTATTTAATCTTTTCGAATCATCTGCATCCATATTTCCTGTAGTAAAAGCCGGATAGTTGCCCCACTTTTAAAAAATGCTCTATCATTCAAAAACATGTACTTAGTAAGAATAACGCAATACGTATATCAAAACATAAGTCTTTGATATTTTATAGTACCTAGCTTATTTTTGAAAAACATAACTAATATTGGTTTTGAGTAAATCCTGTTTTATTTGACCTCTCAAAAAAGGGATAGTTGCCTACTATAGCGGATAGTAGCCTATCGTTAAAAAAGCTTCAGGGGATACTTGCCTCGTGCGCGTGTTTGTTTTTTTTTTAGATAGAAACGAATTTAATCAGTCTTTGTTATTTACTGAGATCCTTTATTAAGTACTAATCCAAATATTAATCAACATTATGAAATAGTATTAAGTAATATAACAACATTGCTCCGAGCAGTTTCTAGCATATCGACAGAACTTGAATGCGATGAAAGATCATCTGCAATCAGTAATACTTTTCCTGGCGGCTTGCGTGCAATAAAATCTTCAGTCAGCCATTTATAAAACAGGTCTGAGGAAATGTGTGCCGGTTTCTTTTGCATGTAAACTTTGGAACTTCTGTCCAGCTAATGTCGCGCGGCGCCACACCTGGTTTTCGCTTATACTTGCGGAGTAGTTACGCTATAAGAGTTCTGGACCACTTTATCCATACAAAAAGTGTCCGGAAAATTCAAACTATTTTGCTGCCTCTAGACCGGGCTCTGGGCCACTGGGGGATTCCGTCTAGTGGTCTACGTCACAGAGCCTGCCGGGGGGAATTCCTTTCCTACCGTCTGGCTGAAGCTCTAAATATTTGTGAAGGGGCGGGAAGCTTTATTGGTAGAGGTTACTGGTTAAGTTTGATCTGGTCGTGGAGGCTACAATTTGACCTTGAGATGCCCCTCCTGTGTCTGGCTACTGGAGATTTGCTGAGAGCTTTACTGGGAATATCTGATACTATGACTAGGATTGTCTGGGGTGTGCTGGATTGGGCTACGTTACCTGTACCAAGGCTTGGGTAAAATGTGTGCGGCTTAAGTAGTGATGTGAAATGCTCTAAGCGAATTTATATCGGGGCTGTATACTTGTAAGCTTTAGTTTGTTTGTTAGTTGTTTACTTTAGTATGAGTGCCTGTGGTATGTTGGGCTGGGCTACTTGGTGGCTGAGGACGTTACCTAAGGCGTGGATGGATATTAATATTATATTATGAATATTAAAACTTCTGAAAAGAAAACATAATAAAAACATAGCATGAAAATTTTATAAAATGAAATCTAATCTAATCGCTCTCAATTAAAACACAGATACACAACCAAACAAAGCCATGTATTTGTCTTATATATAACATATTGTATAAATACAATACAATATTATAGCCTCTTCGAGCTGATTAAGTTAAAATCATTATCATACGATTGAACCGTTAGATTCGTGATAAAAACAATCCTGAAAACTGAACATATTAAAAATTATCATGCTAAAATTGAGATTTGAAAATAAAATAAATTTAATCTAATTACAATGTTCCCTAAAAATGGGTACGACATATAACAAAAGCACTTCATGTAGCATTAAATACATGCCACAAATATAATCAGATCAAGCCGATCAATTTGCAATTCTATATCCTCATTACAAAACATCGAACGGGAATTTATTTTTCTTCATGGGCTGCTGCACCGAAGTTTTATTTATCACAGCAGCATCTGCTGCCGTCTGTTTCTTGTTGCTATGCATTTTGTTCGTTGCTAGGTAAGTTTTATCACTAGTACCGTAAGTGCACAGATGTTCTGCCAATTCTTGTGATCATGCGCCTTTACTACTCCATCATTGGTGTCATGTGCAAGCAACGGATATAAAAACCACAAGCTGACTGATCTCGATCTCTTTTTTTGCACTTGGCATCGCTTGGGATAGGTTGGCTAGGTAGGGACTAATATTTTATATCGGGTATCGACTGATATAGAACTTTTATTAACAAATCATTTTATTTTGGGTATTGACCGAAGTAATCACTTACTAACATACACTTTTTATTTCGGGTTTTGACTGAAATAAAGAATCTTACTTCGGGTCTTGACTGAAGTCAAGATAACACTTTAAGTCGGGTATTGACCGATTTAAAGAGCATTATTTCGGGGATTGACTGAAGTAATCACTCACTAACAAACACTTTATTTCGGGTTTTGACTGAAATAAAGAATCTTACTTTGGGTTTTGACTGATGTTAAGACAAGACTTTAATTCGGGTATTGACTGATTTAAAGCATATTGTATCTCGGGTCTTGACTGAGATTAAAATTACTAACATTAACACTTTATTCCTGGTCTAGACGGGAATAAGAATTGTTCTAATAAAATATTAGAACAAAGGGTCTTAACATTAGCTTAAATCCAACCACCTCAAGTGCCAAGTTTAGATCGGTGAGTACCAGCCACTTGTAACATTTTATTATTTATTTATATATCTATTTTATAACAAATTTATTTATATATATATATATATCTACATACTATATACTTCGTGTGCATATTTATCAAATATATCAATTCAACTTACTCTATATTTATTTTATAAACATATTGCTTTTTTAACGATCTTATATTGCAATTTCTTTGGCAATACGTGTTTTCTCTGACCCAAAACTTACATATTTAGTTTTATCCCAATACAACTATTCTTGGAAATTGTGCATTACAAATCTGTGTTATTAAGTTGTTTTCTAGTGTATGTGGATCTCTGACCTAATTCTTTATATACATAATCTTATCTTACTATAATTAGAGGGCAATATTAAGAAATAAATGTCAGTTTATTGAACGTTAAAAGAAGTGGACAGTGTTTTTAATTATAAGAGGATAAACCACTGATCTTAATCCATAATTATCAGTGCATTCATTGCAGTCTTCAGTAAATTCAAATTTGCGTGTACGTTCTAACTACGGGCAGTACACTTACCTTCTCGGGTGATAAATCTAAAAATAGATCAGGTGAAGATGGTGTGGGGTGAATGTAGGTAGATATGTTGACTTAGATATGTAATGGAAATTAGTAAACGCCTAATTTTGCTCTTCAGGTAACACTTCTAATTTGATTCTTTTCATAAACAAATTATCACAGTTCTGTAAAGTAAACAAATTCGCAGTCGAATAATGTAAACAAATTCGCACAGCAGCCGAGTAAAGTAAACAAATTGGGCGATTTATGAAAGATTCCTAATTTGTTTAGCTGAAAACAACAACAACAACTGATATTAATCTGTACGATATGATGTCTTAGATGAGTAGTGAAAGTTATAATTGAAAATTTCTTTTGCTGAAAAAAAAACAACAACAACTATAACGTAAGTTGGGGATTAAAAATTTCTTATAAACAAGACGGATCATGTTATGATATTCGATATCTAAAAATGGATCACAGCTGCTTCGAATGTTAAGAATTATGAAGTAATGGAAATTAAAACCTAATCAGAAAATTTTCGATGTAGGTGTGTGTGTGTGTGTGTGTATTGAAAATCTTAGGTTTTATGAAAAATTCTTTTTTTATTTGCAATAAAATTTATTTTTGGGCAGGTTAAATTTAAAGCTTTGATCACCTATGATATCAATTTTTGGGCAGGTTAAATTTAAAGCTTTGATCACCTATGATATCAATGTGGGGTAATACTAATATAATATGATATGTTGACTTAGATGAGTAGTGAAAGTTTTATTGGTATAGTTAGTAAAAGACTTTGCATCAAATTTTTGGTGATAAGGTGTAATGATGACCAGTGTTGCTACACGAAATCTTTCTAGAGGAACTTGTTAGCCTAGCCTGAAAGTGGTTTGAGCAGCCACATCTGAAAAATTACATATTATCATTAGCTTGAGAGTGGGTTAATTAAAAGCATTAACGAGCTATCATATTAATGTAGGATGATATGCCGACTTAGATGAGTAATATAAAATAGTAATATAACTTCCTGTTTAAACAAATACATTCGAATAAAATAAACAAATTGATTTTTGTTTTTTTGTGTCTGGGGCTGGTGAGCATTGGAAGGTAGCAGAGTTATTTACCATGATATCATAGTTCACATGAAGCTGATAAGAATATGATAATTTTATCTTCATACTATCAGATTGAGCACATATTTTCTAACCATTACGTTGAGCGTGAGTTAAATTAAAAGCTTTGATGATAGAAGATAGTGCTATGTTATTAAGTAATGTAAAATGTATGGGAGCAGTAAAAGAATAATATTTGGTTGTCAGGCGTAATGGCATGACTTAGCAGGTAATTTGGTATTACCTTTTGCCAAGATCGTGGTGGTTGAGATTGGGCTAAGTTTAGTGGTGCTCGAAGTTTATTTTATGGGTAGTGGGTGTGCATAATATAGTAGGAACCTTTAGTGAATACCATAATTTTCCGCCATCTGACTCTGTAAAAAAGTTTGTGTCGCTCCAACATTAATCTGTGTTCATACTTGAGGTGGACATCATAGCTTAAAATTATCTTATTGATATTGGTTAATGAGGAAGTCTACAGGTTTTGTTTAAAATTCTTTATATTTTTCGGTCTGGGATTAACAAATATTTTGAGAATTGTTTAAGTTTGGTGATACTTGAAGTTTATTTTATGTGAGGCGGGTGCGCATAATCTAGTAGCAAGTTTGAGTGAATACCATACCTTTCAACCGTCTGGCTCTAACACACAACATCTGCCTCGCTCTAACACACATGCTTGAGGTATACATGATCGTTTACATGCCAGCTTGGAGCTTTGTGTTATCAGTTGTTTGATTGATATGGTATGGCTGCCTGGAATTATCATGCTTGTGTTATGCTGGTCTGAATACTTGGTGGATGAGAGCTTTAGCGACAATATGCTATCGTTTACTTGCCAGCTTGGAACTTGGTGCTGTACATGTTGTTTGCTTTATATGCTCTGGATGTCAGGGGTTATCATGTGTTGAACTGGGCTAGGTGAATATATATCTAAAAATAGATCACATGAAACTTCAGCGATATTGGAGTATTTTCTTATTAGGTTGAGAGTGGGTTAAATTTAAAGCTTTGATGAAAGAATGCGATATTCTAGATGGCATCTTTTGATAGCAGTATGTTCTATAAAAAAAAATTAATAAGCAGAAGATAATTGTGTAAGGATATGGCAAGAGAATGTTCCATACAAAATCTAACAGGCAGAAGAATTTTTAAAAGAATCTAGGTGTCCCTATTGAACCACAAGGGGCTTGATTTTTCATAGGTTTCCCTGATAATCACCCTTTTCAAAGTTTCGACTGGGATCCTCAAATAAATGATAGTACTGCAGATTCCATTTCAGAACCTTTTTTACTTAGCTCATCAACTGCTTCATTACTCTAGATATGTCCAGGAAGTTAGAATAGGGTGACGTTATGCTGTATGGATATTTCCTATAGGCTATATCTTTAGCCAAAACGAAGCCGGAGACCAATTTCTGAAAACAGTTCTAGGTGAAAACATATCCTATAATGTTTGCAAATACATAGCGGTAAAACAAAATTTTTTAAGAATTTGGTAACAGTATGTTCTATCCAAAAATCTAATAAGCAGGGAAAATTTTTATAAGAAAGTGGTATGATCTATACAACACCTAAGCGACTTTGGTTAGTGGTTAGTATGTTCTTGAATGTGAGACTGTTAAAATGGTTATTGAGGAGTTTATAAGAAAATATAATAACATTTTTCTCGATGAGCATAAGAAACAAATTCAAGAATACTATAACTTTTTAAAATTATATAGCCGTGGAAGCTGCGTTAAATTCAAGCTTTGGTTTGATATGATATTAAACTAGTAGGATATGTTAACTAAGAATTCACTTGACGATGTCTTAGATGAATAGTGGAAGTTGTATGGGAGATTCGAACAACGCTTGTATCTCCATCTACTGACCGTGAACTGTTTCTTCTTTATTCTATTAGATTTATGATTTTTTTTATTATGACTGGTTAAAATTGTAACTTCCTTATTTTTTTAACTTTATGTTTGCTAAATCTATGGGTAAGTTTATTGCGTCTACATTTTTTGCTAAATTTAATGGATCCTTCTTTGACTATGTGAGGACTTTCCCTATTTTCGTTAAGTTTATTAATATTTGTTATAACCTTCTCTTTCAACTGAGCTTTAATAGATGTGTATAATTCTGCTTGAAATTGATTCAATTTTGATAGATATTGGTGGGTGTTATTAAATTTGATGGTTTTGTTAAATTTATACGTCCTGCCGTGCCGTAGAAGAGTTCATAGGGGATATGTTTAGTTGTGGAATCTATTGCATTATTGTAGATTATTAATATAGTAATATACCATCGTGGTCTCTATCTTTTTGCTTGCCATATATTATTCGATATATCTCTGTTAAAGTGGAATGCATCCGGTCCACTGGGGAGTTGCTACTTGCCTGTTGGAATGAAGTGGTGTGGTGGTTAATACCATATTGCTTGCAAAAGTCTTTAATATGGTAGCTGTGAATTCAGAGCTCAGATCTGAAACAAGTTTTCTTGGAATTCCGTGTAAGCTTTTGAAATGTTTTAGAGATTTAATAACTATTTATTTATTTATTTATATATTTATTCAAAAATTTACAGCGATAACTTACAGACTGGTCACAATTAAAAGCTACCGGTATCTTAATAACTAGAAAATACAAAAGTAATATGCATAAGAGTTGCAGAAGAAGATTTATAATATTAACAAATTTTAATTAAAAAAGCTAGATGCTATATAGATAAGTATTATGGAATTCAATATAAAGTTATTATTAACAGCTATTGAAGATTAGATGAATTACTATCAAAAATTCAAGATAACAGGGAATAATTAAAGGTAAAATAATTAAAGCTTAAGGAAATTTGATGAATCAACAAAAGGGGAAATATATAATGATTCTTAGTGTTGAATTATTATTATATAATGGTTACTCTGATTGTGGAGTCTCAATTTCATTTCTGATAACAGTTTTAAATGAGTAGAGGGTAAGGTTGAGGATGTCAACATCGTTTAGTAGGTCATTATGATTTTTGTGAATCCTATAAGTAGGAGATTTATAACGCAGATTGGTTCTGGCAGTAGGGATCTGGAAAGTTAAAGGTGAACGGGTAACTCTAGTTGGATTAACAAAATTAATGCTGCTTAATAATTCAGGGCAACTAATATGGTTATGTATTATCTTGAACAAGAAGATTTCATCTAGGAAAAGACGCCGCTTTTCGAGGGTAGAGATTCCAAATTTGTTAAGTCGAGAAAAATAATTTAGATAAGAACCATCCATTTTGTATTGTAGAATTCTAGTAAATTTCCTCTGCACAGATTCAATCTGTTGTATATACACACCATAAAAAGGATTCCAGATAGTGCACGCGTATTCGAGGTGACTTCTTATTAAGGAATTGTAAAGGGTAATAAAAGAGGAAGAAGATTTAAAAGATTTACAAATTCGGAATAAGAACCCAAGTAATCTAAAAGCTTTGGAACAAAATCCAGTAGATGTGTGACTGAAATAATAGTTTCTGGTCGAAAATAACATCCAGGTCTTTCAATTCAGTAACACGGTTAAGACAGATATCAGCAATTTTGTAATGGTAATGTATGGTATTTGTTTTTCTAGAAAAAGTTAGGGTTTTACACTTGGATATATTCAACGGTAAAAAATTATCATTGCTCCAGTTCTCTAAAACAAGAATATCTCTCTGTAAAGACATGCAGGCCTCTTCTGTCTCAATAACTTTAAAAATTTTTGCATCATCTGCATATAAAAGACATTCAATTCTTAGTTGGAGGGGTAGGTCATTAATGTAGATGAGGAATATATAAAGACCAAGAATAATACCTTGCGGGACACCAGACCTTTGTACAAACGGGGTGGACTGATAACCATTTAAAACTACTATCTGAAGTCGTTCACGGAGATATGGTGCAAACCATCCTATTAGACTTGTATGAAAACCTAAACAAGAGATTTTTAATAATATACGAGAGTGCATGATCTTATCAAAAGCCTTAGAAAAATCAGTTTAAATAGAATCAACTTGTTTCCCCTCATCAAGTGCAACGGCAATTTTGTTAGTATATATCGCTAAGGTAGTGACAGTGGACTTACCCGGAAGGAATCCATGTTGTTGAGAGTTGAAAATACAGATTGTTTGGGGAAGAAGTTGGTCGTAAATTATTTTTTCAAACACAAGAGCAAGACTATTGGAGATGGATACTTAGGTCTGTAATTTATTATGGATTTAGGATCACCCCATTTAAAGATAGGAGTAACAAAAGATTTCTTTAGCGTGGATGGATAAACTTTGTGATGTAATGACAAATTGAATAATATGCTTATTGGGGTACTTAAGACTGTAGAGCAATTCTTCAAGAAGATATTTGGTACAGCATCGGGTCCTGCTTTCTTACTTATATCTAAACTTAGAAGAATTGTTTGTATATCTTGCGGAGTGATTGGAAGCACAGAAATAGAAGTAGAAGTGCACTGAAAAAACAGTTTGTTTGGTTTAAATAAATTTTATTTGTATGGAATAAAATATATATTTAAATACGGCGAAATAAATATCGTATTTCTTTCAAAGAAAGGATTTATTTGAATGATTTATTTCCACCAAATAGGCGTTTGTTTCTTATGATTGATAATGTTTATTTAGGATATTTGCAATTAGTTTGTTGGAAATAATTGACTTGTTTGATAGACATAAATTTTATTTCGCACAAATCGACTGTGGAATGTAAAATTATTGATACATTTGTATCAAATGATTATTTGTTTCAGTCAAATTAATGTTCTTTGATTGAAATATTTTATTTATTCGGAAAAATTAAATATTATTTAGTAACAATAAATCACAATAAAGTATATTTGTTGCAAATTTTCAATGAAATTAATTATATTTCAAACAAACATCATGATAACAACCAAATATCTAACGCAAATCAAACTAGAATTTATACAAAATAAATATTATTTGGTGAGAATAAATCTTGATTTGCCCTGGGAAGCAGGCCTTTACTTCCCGCAAATAAGTTGTGTATTTGGTATTCCGACGATTATCTGCTTCGTTCAAATGAATAAATAAGTAAATAATATTCATCGCTTGTACATATATACTCATACATATGGATATGTATATACTTGAAATCTCGTGTAATTTATATTTACATGAAGTTTTTAGCTCACTCCCTGAAACAACTTTTTCTTATTATTATAGAATTGAATTGAAAGTCAAAAGACCATTTTTCGGTAATATAAAAATATATTTATTTGCTATTTTTAACAAAAATAAATTCGCTTTCAGAAAAGATTAAGAAAATTATAATAAATAATATATATCACATTGATGAATTCAATTATTGAATATAGATATGGCACATCGTGCATCACCAAGAATATGCCCTTTTTTTTGGAAATTCATTGAACGATTTAAGTTTCTTAACAGCTTCTATTAAAATTAACTAAATAACTTTTAATATGATTGTCAACACCAATTGTATGAAGTTTTTTGTATACAAAATAAATATATAATATAATATAATAAATTAATTTTTATCACAAAAAATATATTTTATACACCCAAACACTGTTTCTTCACAAGAATCACAACCGAGTTCAAAAATCTAACCGATTTTATAAAGTATATTGTTAGTCTTAATCCAAGAAAATGACTCAAAATTTATGGAATTCAAGAAGGGGAACAACACAGATACCAGGTCTAATTCCTGAGATGATAAAAGCTTTGGTTTGCTATATTCTTTTATATTTCGTAGATGTGAGGAGGATAGAAGAGTGTAATAGAGTTTTAACTGATATTTAAAAGGCAAAGTATACGCTATATTCCTGTGGAACGTTACAATGTGCACATTGCTTTTACCAATTTTATGAAAGGCCTCAACAACAACTCGCACGATGAAGACTTTAAACCGACTGTGACTAAAAAACTTGTACACTATCTGTAGTATGAAATTGTTATCAGTGTACGAGAAATAAACGTTATTCATACCGAATAACGTTTGTTTCTCTGAAATAAATGTTATTTGAAATAAACAAATGTTAACAGGCACATAGGCACCATGGAAATAACCTTTGCTTTCCTGAATAACATTTATTTCTCTGAAATAAATATCTATTTGCAACGATTAAATTAAATTTGTTTGAGACAAATAAATGTAATCACTTGTAACAAATAAATGGACTTATTAGATCAAAACCAATGTGTTTATTTTCTCTGAATAAATTGACTTTTTTCGTTTAAAGAAATATTTATTTAGTAGCAATGAAGATGTTATTTTGGTAAAATAAATTGAAATGACAATGAATAAACAAATTTCCTTAATTTTTGTGAAATTACGCTTATTTCTACCAAATTAGGCTGTTTCAAATAAACGCTGTATTTATATGAAAAAAATTGGTTTATTTTGGTAGAATTAAGAATATTGATAGCAAATTCGGCATATTTACGGCAAATATAGTACCTTCAAATAAATGCATTGCTTTGCGACAAATTGCGACAAAAGAAACTTTTTTTTCAGTGTGGTGGAAGATAGAGGAGATGAGAGGGGTGTTGAGGCAACTGTGGATGTGGACAAGTCAATATCACTAATGTTGTCAGAATATACTGTTTTAAAGTAACGAGCAAGACTATCACAAATATCTTGAGGTGTATTGAAAAGTGTATTATCATAATACATTTCACTAGGAAAGATGTTTGATGATTTCAGTGTTTTTGTATAAGCCCAGAATGCTTGAACGTTGCTTTTTAAAGCTCTCTCGCTTTCTTCTAAATATTTCTTATAACAGTCTTTGATTAATCTTTTGGAAAGTCGACGATATAGGGAAAGACTTGCATAAATTTCGGGGTGTTTTAAGCGTTTGTATTTACGGCGATACTTTTCTTTTTCTTTTAAAGCTTGGATTAATTCGCGATTGTACCAATTTGGATATTTTTGGTTTTTTGGTTGAAATGATGGATCTAAGGACGCAATACAATTATCTAGAATAAAAATAAAATTATTAAATAATTGATTTATATTTGTGGAAAACTTAGAAGAGAAGTCAACTTGAGTCAGATATTCATTGATAATAGTGTAATCGGCCTTGTGAAAGAAAAGTTTATTTGGAGCGCTCACTGGTAATGAGTCATGTCGTTTAAATGAGATATCAACATCGAGAGGTGGATGATGTTGATCGATACGGGAAAGTACTTCTAGAGAAGCCGATACCATAATATCATTTTCGGACAAATTGGACCAGATTAAATCTAGTAGTAGTATTATTATGATTAGGTATCGCGTTAAATTGTCTTAAATTACATATGTTAGTGTTACTTTGAAGCGAAAATGAAGCAGAATTAATAAAACCAGGCATACTCATGCACATCTCCTCATTATTATAAGTCCAAATTTTATTAGGTAGATTAAAATCACCAGTGACAATAACATTAGACATTTCAGGAAGTTGCAAACATTTGTCACTGATATTAGAAAAGATTGAATCATATACATCAAATGAAGTAGAAGGAGGAATATAAATACAAGATATGTATAACCGAAAATAATCATACTTGACGACAACCCAAAGATCCTTGTTTTCAGACTCCATTTCAGGAGCGTGATGTGATATTAATGATTTATTAACGACTATGAGACATCCTCCTCCATCTTTATTGGAAGTAAGACTGTCCTTTCTATACACTAGGTAGCGATGATCGAAGAGTTCATTACTTAATACGAAGTCTTGCAAAAAGGTTTCAGTTAAACATATAATGTCGTAATAGCTCGCCAAGATGGATAGTTTTACATCCTCGGCCTTAGTTCTTAGACCTTTAACATTCTGATAATAGAGTTTAAGTGACATATGTATTAGAAAATAAAGACTTTAGAGTGCGAAAAAAAGAAAAAAAAAGAAAATATTAGAATTATGTAGAACTTTTCTTCAAAATGAAGTCAAGACTTCCTTCATTTTTAACCAGAAATCGTTTACTAGTATCATTTTGTTTTAAGTAGATTTTCCCTCTTGTTGACCATAAGTTTTTAAAGTTCCTTTCAAATTTGAACAATTTGGCTTTATAAAAAAGCTGTCTTTTAGATTTTGATAGAAATTCATTAATAAATATTTTAGAGTCTATATCGAAACCTGGATTAATGGCATTGATATCTTTTTTTATATTATAGGCACTAATTACTCGATCTCTAACAAATTCCGAACTATATTTGACAGTTATAGGTCTATTAGCGATATCAGTTCTATTTGTCCTGGATCTATTAGCTTTGATGATGTCTCTTTCAGTCAGAGGTATATCAATTGCATGATGAATTTTTTGTATTATGTTGAATACATTTTCTGATTCATCAGAAGGAATATTGCGGAATTCAAGAAAATGACTAAGTGCATTGTCTTCCAAGATTTCAAGGCGGCTTGTGATGACTGATAGCTTATATTAAACATCGGCCTTCTCTTTTTCAAGTAGTTTAATACAATTCTCATGATTATTAACTTTTTCAGCTATTACTTTAATATCGTTGAAGCCGTTAATCAGGCAGTCCATTGATTTGTTGAATTCAGCTTGTCTGTGTTTGATTGATTCAATTTCAAGTGACATTTTCGAAATGACACTTATTAAAGCTGTTATCATTATCAGAATCGGAGATATCTAAAGATGGTTTGGACTTGGATGTTGACTTCTCTAGACAACATTTTTCACATCGATAGGCCACAGTACCTTTACCAATACTTTTTTTTTCTTTGTTGGATATTTTCATACAGGTCGTATGACAGAAATTTTTACAGTCAATACATTCATGCCCAATATTTGATCTAGTGACGAGCCCATCGCATAGTATGCATTTAGGGGGCATTGTTAATATTTACGATCTACAAAGTTCAATGTAAATGAATGGTAGATATCCTCGGTTATGAGACAGGCTTAAAGCTGAGCTTTTATAGATTCCACATGTACAAAGTTCAATATTGGTAAAAGGTAGGTATCCTCGGTTATCAGTTATATAAGCATGTGATTATTACAAAGTGAAAAATAAGATTTTATGTTCATGCCGAATTCAATAGTGATACCTCAGTCTTCCAATAATTACCAATTATAAGGTTTAAATTCTTTAGTGAAAGAAAGAAACAAATTTCTTCACGTGCCGGTTTAGATTGTGACACAGATGATCATTATGTTCCATCGTCGACTTCACAACAAATTATTTGATGACCGTCTTAGATTGGATAAGTTAATTTAAATTCGATGCGTTCTTATTTTTTATTAGCTTTTCATTTGCTGTTTATAATATTGCAAAATTTTTTATTTTAAACCAAATCCTTTAACATAGATATCACTCAAATCACTACTATTTTTTACTATTTTTCACTATTGATTTTTTTTTTACGGATTTTATTTTAATTTATAGGAGCTCAAATTGACACATCTTACGCTTGCCTACTATTTCGTGCAGATAATGTATAGGCAGCAGCAAATTTGGAGAATTTGTCTAATATTGTAAGAATTTGTGTATTGATGATATAAATATCTGTATGTACTATATCTAGAGTTTTTCTGGGTCTCTGGGACTTGGTACTTAACTTTAGGAGGATTCCTGTCATATTATAAGGTCTGACATTTTTCACAGTTGTTGATAATTTCGATTATTTTGTTCTTCATGTTTGAAAAATAGGATTCTCTTCACAGATGCATTAAGGTTTCACTAATGCCTCTATGATTACTGCTTATGTGGTAATCGTTAATAATTTTTGTCTTGATCGCCGCTATTTATAATGTCTGAAACTAATTCTGTATATCGAATTAATTTAAAGGTTTTTGACATCGAAAAGAATTTAGAATAAACCTGAATAAACGGATTGTATAATTTTGAAAGTGTCATATTCAGTATAGATAGAACTTCATCGATTTGGCGGTAAATAGCGTTTGAAAATACTTACAATATTTTCTTTAGAATAATTGGGCATGCGGAAGGTTCGTTTTTGTTTATTTTTGAATGGCATTTCTAAAGATATCGGTGGGCGTTTGTTAGATTTTTCGAAGACAAATTGAAGGACGAACTCGTTTAAAGGATGGTCTGAAATTGGTATTCCATCATTGAGGTATCCGCTTGTTGAATGTATTATAGAGCCACTGGTATCTTGTATTGAGTTACACATCCTAGATTCGTTTGCATTTAGTTCAATTTTTGTATGAGGTTGTGAATCAGGAAGCCTTATTCTGCTCAATGCGTGGGCGTTGGTGTTTTGCTTTTCTTCGTTATATACCAACACAGATTCAAACTCCTCTAATTTCAGTCTCCAGTGAATTAATTTTGAATTAGGTTAGGGGCTTATGGTCCGTTACAACTTTGAATCTATGTCCAAATAGATAAGGCCTAAATAATTTGGTAGCCCAAACTATGGTTGGATGGTGGAGTAGTTGATCTCGGAACTAGTTAGCTTACGACTAGCATAGCATATGGGTTTATCACTACCTATGGGGCCTTGCTATAGCACTGCATCAATAGCATAACTGCTACAGTGGCGTGGCGTGGACTTGGAGCTAGGGGAAGCAATAAGATTATAATATTACAAAAGCGTTTAATAACCATGCGCTCAAATGTTACTGCAGGGCTTCTAATATAGGGTTCCTGTACTCGATCCGACTCGACTCGAACTGAGTAGTTACTCGGATTCGGGACTCGACTCTAATACTCGAAGTTTTCAAAATTAAGCAAAGACCGGAAATTAATAAGGTAACCTACGTATTTAGGAATTATCAGATAAGTTTCGAGATTTATGTTTTATTTATTTTTATACCCTAGATGAAATCTAAGGGGTATACTAAGTTTGTCATTCCGTTTGTAACACCTCGAAATAATGATGGTAGAGCAAAATGGATTGGACACCCACGCATAATATTAAAAGTTATTTTGATTTTTGCATGTCCGTCCGTCCGTCCGTCTGTGCGCACGATAACTCGAGAACGCGTATACTTAGAGAGCTGAAATTTGTACACGGACTTAAAAAAAAAGTAAAATTAAGTTCGAAAATGAGACAAATCGGGCAACTCCTTTTTGGGGTTGCCATACAAAACTTTCGGTTTCTACTAAATATTTGGATACTGGCTGAGAACACATCAATATAGAGATCTGAAATTTGGTATATGGTATTCTCATTGTACTAGCAAATATAGTTTAAAAAATGGACTTAATCGGGCAACTCCTTCTTGGTGTTGCCATATAAAAATTTAGGTTTTTTACGTATACTGTGAAAACGATCAGTTCTAGACATTTTTATTGTACTGAAAACTTCTTCAGAATACGAAGTCCTATAAAATTGGTTACAATCATTTTTTCTGTCTGACAAACCGTTCTAGAAATATATGCGAAAAACCACTTCAAAAATCGAACTTGCACAGAAGGGTGACAATACGAAATTTCATACGGGCAATCATCTAGGGTATCATAAGAATTGGTCTTACATCAATTCTAGCTTTTTTACTTGTTTAATTATACACATTGCTGCGGACATTAATAAAGGCTCGTCCTCACTTTCCATTGTTACTGAATAAAGTCAACGTTTACACAAATAAAACAAAAAAATTAAAATGTGAACAGCTAATCAAACTGGTGTAAATTTGTTCAAATTATATGAACGTATGATTGATAACCTCTATTATGCTAAACCAATTCCTTGTCGTATATATTCCTTCTGAGACGTATAATTTGGGTTTTACTTCAATATTTTTTATATATATAAATATCTCCGTTTGATACATCCACTGGTAATTTTGCGGTAAGTTTTGTTTTTCCAGGCACTACATATTTTGTGGACATAAAGTAGGGTTTGAAATATAAAGGGATGATTGAATTTGGAGTTATTAGTATTTGGTTTGCTAGACCGACTATTGCACCTAATGTGGTAAGGGCATCGAGTACTAGGAGACCATCAAAATATCCATGGAATCGAAATACTTGGAATTGAGTTTCTCCCGGTTGATTGATTTCTAAGAAATTTGGGAAAATTACTTGTTTATTTAGTTTATGCTTATTTAGAATCATTGTAATGATTGTGGGTTCTGTTTCAGTAAGATCTTCGGGATGTGCGAAATCCGAGTTTATGAACGCTGATGATGTACACCTATATGGACTTGATTTAGGCTTGAGGTTTTAGATTTAGGAAACATTAAGGAGTACTAATTTTAAAGGAATACTCAATAATTTTACTTACATGCCAATGATGATAAAAACCCTCACTGTTTCCATCAGGATTTTCTAAAACACGTAGGTTTTGAACCAGAGAGTTAAGACTCACCAAGATGGAAATTTCTCCTTCTTGTGTTCTTGGTAGTTTGGGTTGTGCCACTAATCACAGATAATCCGTCTGCACTGTAGAATTATATTTCATTTTTCTAGAAGACACACAACAACACTAATCCGTTCGTTTTATACAATGGCAAATTTAATCGCGTTATCCGCCAGTAAACCGTTGGCGGTTGCAAATTAATTCAGCGATAATCAGTCGCGAATACTTGCGAAAATGCGAAAAAAATCAATCACGTTATCCATCAATAAACCGTTGGCAGTTGCAAATTAATTCTGCCAAAATCCGTTGCGAATACTTGCGAAAATGCGATCGATACCTTTTTCAACACGAACGGGATACCTTTTGGTATCTTACCGGCTGCGCCAGTTACATTCTAATCCTTTTAAAATAATATAAAAAAAATAAAATTAAATCATATTCCAATAAAGACTCAATTGGTTAGAACACTCTTACTTTATTTAATGAAAAACACTTTTCAGTCCAATTAAGAATATCTCTTTTTGCTGAGGTTACGTCTAGCGAAAATTAAGAACTCGACTTTACAGAATATGGGAAAACAAGAATTGTAAAATTATGATGATAAGCATTTTTGTCTTTAAGCAATTTTGTCTTTAATAAATGAATTTGGAATTTGGAAAATTATGATATGGAATTTATGAACGTAGTACTAGAGGATTTAGGTGATGTTTAGGCTGGATGCGTAACTCGCGCGTTGTCACTAAATGAACAAAAAGTAATACCCTTATACGACCAATCTGCAATGTGCTTTAGCTATATCCGAGGCGGACGACCATCACACAGAGCCCTCAGGGCGGGCGGCGTTTCTTTTAGGACTCAAGAACTTCAATCAACTTAACTAGATCGTCCTGCAGACGAGGTGAGCGGTGATGTTACTGTCCAAGTAAAAATATCGACTTATACAGGGTGTTTCCGCTTAGGAGGTCAATAGAGCAGGAGGTGATAGTACTCACCTAGCCAAACAAATTGTATGGCGGGGGAGGGTGGCATATCAACCGTTGAGAAGTTACAGAGTGATTAATAAAAGCTTCTATGGTTGTCTATACTAAAAATTTCGGATTTTCAGACCTTTTTTTTTACATTTGACCACTATGTTTTTTTCAAAAATGTCATTAACATAATTTTTTTATAAAAAATGTAAACTGAGGACTCTCGTCTTTAATTTGACCTCTTACACCCTATGTGTTAAATGTAGCCGTTAAAGGGTTATTAGCTCACAACCTATTCGAATGATACCGACATTAGCCGACATGTTTTTAATATGACGTGTTTGCAGTCACCAAGGGAATAAATTTTCATTGAGAATAGGCTTGAGAATAGCTTTGAGAATAGGTTAAGTGCTCAGAACTCTTTAACGGCTATACAGTTAACACATAGGGTGCAATAGGTCAAATTAGAGAGGAGAGTCTACAGTTTATAGTTTTTGTGAAAAAAGTTATATTAATGACCTTTATGAAAAAAAAATAGAGGTCAAAGTGCAAAAAAAAAGGTAAAAAAATTCGGATTTTTTAATTTAGACAATTGTAACTCTTCAGAGGAAAGAGCTACGGGACTAATTGAGTAGTCGTTCGAAAGACCATCAAGTTCTGCATACAATTAGCTCTTAACTGTGACCGTACGTCCTGTGCTTTTTAAGATATAGGGAAACTAGTTTTTCTTAATCACCCTGTAACTTCTAAACGGTCGATATGCCCCCCCCCCTGCCATTCAATTTTTTGAGTACTATCAGCTCCTGGTCTATGGATCTATTAGGCGGAAATACCTTGAATATATTTCATCTGCAAAAATCTATCGCTTCATGATAACTGCTTTGCATTTTTCTTTGCCATTGTAATTTTGTATAGATTCTAGTCAGCCTTGAAATACGGAACAAAAGAACATCGAAATAAATGTCTAAAGAAAATTAATTATTAAAAACTTATTAAATGCGACAGAGCCTCTTGCACCCAGCTCTCTCTTAAAAAATATTCGAATAACGAGTCATTATTGTGTTGCTTCCGATTTGCAAGACGCCTGTGAATTTTCCCAGAATTCACTTGTTTCCCAAAGTTATCAATTAAAAATTCGTTTAACTTTTCCCAGGATATTAAATCTGCTCTAATTCTGGTAGCTAATTTAGCGAAACCATAGAGTAAGCGTTTTGCAAACAGGATGACTTTTAAAACGGACCAACCCATGACCTGCGTGGCAGTCTCTCTCAACCTCTTCTATCCAGACCCTGATGTCATGGCTCTTGTCTCCCGAAGATTTATTAATTGCGTTCGAGGCATCTTGGAATGACACCGGTTGTGGTCTGTTAGTACGTACCGTTTCGTTTTCGACGCGCAATAACGGGATTTTTTTGTCTTTTGCTTCTAAAAATTTCGTTTGCAATTTCACTAAATGCTGCTCTTTTTCAATTATCAGGCTCTGTTGAAAAAGACGCGTCGCGTTTGAGTCATTCTCGATATTATTCACTTCGTATTCGTATGGTTCCTCCATTCCTTTGCCATTGCTACTGTAGAATTAAGTATAATTTAATTTGTATTATAAATGTGTACCAGAACTTAATCAATTGAGTTTGTTTATAAAGAGGTTACTTAATTTTATTAATGTAGTTTTTAATAGTTTTTCAAGCTCTTTTAAGGGAACTGATGTGTTGATTTCAATTCTTTATATTTATCAGTTCAGTCGTAAAGTTCGATTAATTCTGAGTGTTTATCGTTTAGGTAATATATCATGCGAATAATAATATATATTTGATTGAGTTTATTTAGTTCGTTACGATAATTTAATTTTAATTAAAAATTTCACTTCTTTTCGCCTATGAAAATTTCGCTTAATTCCGAGTGTTTATCGTCTCTAGAGTAATATTGTATAAAAATAATGATATTTGGACATATACCAACTTCAAGTTTATTTAATCCAGCAATATAATTGACATAATTATCATTTGTGTCTCCAAGTGGTAAAAATACGAAAAGCTTGAAATTTTCAACTGGACTGTCACTTCTCAAGCAAAATGCTACGAATGTAATTTGTGACGTTCACCATAATTGATTTTCACCTCGTCGTCCGATAGTCGATTGGGTTTGTGTCTTCGAAAACATTTCTGTGAGGTGAAAGCTTTCTTCTCGACGAAAAGCTTTCGAAGTACTTTGATTTGAGTCGCAATAAGTGTGTGTGATCCAATACCATAAGCTGCTCCTTTTATGCTCTTGTAATAAAGATACAAAAATGTTACTTTGACTCTTTTACTCCCCTTTTGAACCACTCTTTAACCGCTTTACTATGCCGATTTCTTCAATTTTATATTATGTTGGTTTTACCCTTGTCGTTAATTGACAAGCTCGCCTCTTATCCACGTTGATTTTGTTGATGTTATCCCTCATTCATTTGTGGGTTTGCTACTCCTATTCAGCTTGACTGCAATTTGGTGCGATCCCGGTTGAGCCCCCCAGTTTTGTGGGATTTAAAAATAAAAACAGTCGTTTCGAAAACTAAAGATTTAATTTATTTGAAAAATATTTGACATGCCTCTACTCGTTCGCAACTAAAACTTTATTTATACTCTACATACATATAACGGTTTTGTCAGGCGAAGTAATTGATTAGCCGCCATTTCACAAAAGCTATCACTTATCGGGCTACCTTTACTCTGAAATTTTATTCATATTATTATTTGTAGCTAATAGAGTAATGATTATGTCAATAAACACATGTTATAAAATATATTTCATTGCTTGTAGATCTCCACATCCGAAGTTTTGGACTATTTTCGCAATACCGGAACAATACATAGCAGTAGGCCAGTTGCCGTGCCAGTTAAAAGAATAATAAAATCCTTTCGCCGAAAAATACTTCAAGATACTATTAGTAGTGAAATATCCCATGCTCAGAAACAGGGTCAAGCGAGTTTATTAAGTAACCCAGATGATCAAGAAAACGAAACTAGTAGAATTCTAGCAGATACAGATTTTAAAGAATCTGAAATTTTCACAGACGATGAGAAGCCCAGAAATCTGACGGTTTATCTTTGGGGAAAGTGGAGTAAATGGAGCAAATGTTCTAGAGGCTGTGATGGCGGAGTTCAGATGAAAGCAAGAAAATGCGTGGCAAAGTAAGTACGAACTTATAGGTATTTTAATTAAAAATTAAAAATTAATTCATTAAAAGCGAGTTATTTTTCGGGCCCACAATTATACACTTTCCATAGAAAATTACTTTTAAAACAATCAGCAGATCAAGAAATATACGAATAACGTAGTCTCAAACTGACAAAACAACCGTTCTCGCAATGGCGCGGTGACATTAAATATACAGGGTGTCCCGTAAATGGTATAAAACCCGAAGGCAATGGATAGTTCATGCTTAGACGAGCAAAAAATTGTATGAATAGTGGGGGGATATCCTAACGGTTTCATAGATACGGGACTTAAACATATTTGGGTATGTTAACTTCTCTACGTTACATCCTATGATGATGATTTAAACTTTAGTAGAGAGATAATAGTTGAACTTTTCCAACGGTCTATAAATTTTTCCCCTCCTTGAAGTTATGGTCCAACAAAATTAAAATGTCGGGATTCTTATTATTTGTTTTTTATTTCTATTCAACTACTATTTTTATCAAAGAACACGTCATCAAGACCAATTTTACATATTGGATTTAAGAAGCTCAAAGCAATGACCTATTATACTCTGTACCGAAGAAGTAAAAGTCACTTTTTGGCTACAGAGTAGGTACAATAGATCATTTTAAAGCTAAGCTTTTGGGCCTCTTAAATTCGATATGTAAAATTGACCTTGATGACGTGTTTTTTAATAAAAATAGTAGTTAAATATAAACTGCTATAATTCCGAAATTCTAAATTAGTTGAACCATAACTTCCAAACGGTGGGGAGAAGGGGAAAAATTTATAGACCGCTGGAAAGCTCCAACGATTCTCTGTCTACTAATGTTTAAGTTATTATCATAGAGGGTAACGGGGAACCTTACACGTTAATCTATGAAAACATAACCAAATATCTTTAAGTTCCGTTACTCGGAGACCGTTAGGGTGTCCCCCACCACCCTTACAAATTGTTGTTCGTCTGACGATGAACTATCTATAGCCTTTGGTTTTCGCACAACTTACGGGACACCCTGAATATATAACGAACAATTCGAGCTACCTACTTTTATATTTTCTTTACTTTTATGTGAGGGGGGGGGGGGGGGGGTTGGTAAGTAATGTATATTTCTGACAAAAGTGTTAAAACGAAATTTGTAATAAATATATAATGTTTTTATGATTATATCATGAATTTTATATTATATTTTCAAAGGATTTACAAGTAGTCTGACATAATGAAGACGTTGAGTAATTAATGTATTGGTTTTTATCTCTCTGTCCCTTCTTGGACAAATCGGAGCAACTATTTTCTTTGGTGCTGTTGCTTATAAAGAGATTGCTTGCCACCGCACGACTAAGTGTGGAAAATCCACGATCTTTCAAATAATAATTTCCAAAGCTTAACATTCCACAAAAAGAGTGCACTTTTGAGCTTGATCAAAGTTGAGAAATCTCCAATCGTCAGAAATACCTAATTCTCTTCCAAAAAATGTGCATATCAAATAATATCAATAATATGACGATATTTTTCGAATATGTACTCGTACCTTTTCCCTTTTCATGGTGTTCTTCGTTTTGTAAGGGCGTCATTCCATATCAAATAGGCAACATGTGTGAGATAACCATCACAAATTTTGTTGAAATTTTATATACTTCGAGGGCTTGTGAAAACAATAGTACAAATTAAAAATTTTCCCCATACAATTCGTATTTCGCGAGTTATGGCATTTTCAAAATTTCGCAAAAATGCTGTCCTGGTCATCTTTAAAAATTCATTTATATTTTTCTATTCATGCCAGTGAAATATGGCTCATTTCAAAGATAGAATTTCAAGCTATCTAAGAAAACAACATCTTAAAATAAATGTGGAAAAGGACATCAAGAAAAAAGAAAGGTTTTATCCTTTATCCTTGAATATCCTGGAAGACGCACTATTGATTCTTTTTATTTTCTTGTTATTTTTTAACTCATATCATCCACTAAAACATATTCAAATTTTAACTTGCGGGATCAAGGAGTAAACAATCAAGAAGCTTTCACCAAAATACATCTATTGCTACCAACAAATAAAAAAAATGGTTTTTATGCAAGGTGTCCCATATGTCGTGCTACACCTGAAGGCTATGGATATGTCATGATAAGCAAAAAAATATTTGATTGCGAGGGGTGGGAGGGGGGGGGGGGGAATCATAACGGTTTCCGAGATAATGGGACTTTAAGATATTTGGGCATGTTTTTATAGATCACCCTGTAACATTTGACTGTTACATCCTATGATGATAATTTAAAATTTGTTATATGTTTCTAGTGGTATTAAATTTGTCCCCTCCTCCTCTTGGTTTTGAAGTTATGGGCCAACAAAATTAAACTTTCGGATTTTTAACTCGGTTTTCTTCTAACTACTAAGTTTTTTGAAAATACGTCATCAATACCAATTTTTCATATTAGATTTAAGAAGCTCAAAAGGTTCCATTTAAAAAAGCTATCACAAAACGTACCTCCTTCTGTGATTTTTGACCTCTTTCATAAGTATATCCACCAAGTGGCTCATTAGGCTAATTCCGAAAACTTAATTGACTACCTTTTGGCATTTATTGAGCTTTTCCACTGGGTATGCTTAAGAGGAGTCAGTACCATTGATTTTATATATAAATAGATGTGCCCAAACTGGAATAAAATGTTGGACGGCTTTCATGTTTGGCGGCGCTACCGTCGTAAATAATGGTTGTAGTCACAAATAGCAGCACTTCTAGTCACAAACCTGAAGTGATGCATTGCGCGTGTAGACTTTCTGATTAGAATTGGATTACAATAATGTTCGAGTGACTCATCGTACTCACGAAATACAGAGCTGCGGGCAAATAAAGACAAAACGCTTTGTTTTATGCACATGTGCAAAATGGATATTTTCTGTTTCGATAACATTATGCAGTCGTAGGTATTCGTATATCCGTCGGTGGAAATTTATGGGTACGAAATGAATACTATATAGTTTCGGACAATGGGTTTTTTACTTTGAATCCTTTCAGGTTTCAGAGGAAATTTTTTTTATTGTACTTTTAGGTTCTACGTAGTTATTTTAAATTTTTGTTTGGTTTCTTTGATATTCCTGCGAATTTCAATTCAATTCTTTGAACTCTGAATTTGGCCTTTTTATACTTTATTATTTGATTTTTTTTCCTCAATTTCGGTTAAGTTACATTATTTGGTTTGTTTTTTCAGTAGACGTTATTTTTAAGTTCAGATTATTTGAATTATTCGTTAAAAATATTTACTTTTCATGTATTTCTATTGTGTGCGTAGATTTAAGTGGGTTTTTTACTTTGAATTCTTTCTGGCTTTAGAGGAGAAATTTATATTGTACTTTTAGGTTCTAGGTGGCATTAAATTTAAAATGATTGATGGCATAATTTTTTCCCTTTTCTAAAATTTAAATGAAAAATCAACAATAATAATTATTATACCCTACATCATGAAATCATAGGGTATATTAACTTTGTAACGCATATTAATAATGCTGCTTAAAATGTGTTGGATAAATACGCATAATATTTTCTGCTTGTCGCGTTCTTATAAAAATTTTAAATACTATTTCAAAAATTACCTAAATCGGACAACCACTTCTTGGTGTTGCCGTACAAAAAATAAGTTTTTTATGCATATTGTGAAAATTATCAGTCCTAGATGATTTTATTGTACTGAAAAGTGCTTCAGAAAATAAAATCCTATGAAATTTGTTATGGTCATTTTTACTGTCCGACGAACCGATCCAGATTTTGTTGCTAATAACCATTTTAACGATAAAACTTACACAGAGAAATTACATATGGCCGTTCATCTAGGGTATTGTAAAAATTGCTCTTATACGAATTCTAGCTTTTTCCTTGTTTTAATAACGCCTTACTTCGGTCATTAATCCTCTAGTGTCTAGCATTATCTAAATTTGAAAGTTAGAGCTCACAAAATGGAAATTCGAATTTTTCCGTAATTTTTATTGAGAAAAATTACTCTACTTCAATCGAGCGAGATATCAGATGGCTGACAAGAATCTACATCTGAAATCTAATGTGTGTTATTGTCACGAAAGCTACTACAAAATCTCCTTTTACTTTCCAAGAAAACTTCAAATCAATACGTTTAAATAGCTACTGACCATCTACATATGCAAATTCATCCTTTTATTTATTTTTCCTTCATTCATAATCATCATCCAATATCTCCCTCCGCCCTCAAAACGATAAAGAATTCTAAAATACGAGTACGTCTTATATTATATTACTAAAATAATAAAGCGGAGCCATTTAATAGTATTGTATTAAGTTTGATGTTCTAATTGTCAGACAAAATAAATTTCTGTTCAAAATTCTTTATTTTTAAAATCAGCCAATATAATCCAGAACTCATTTTGATTTTAATTTTATATCCATCACACATTCTAATCTTTTCTAAAACAAATATCATCATCATATTATTAAATGAATAACGCAGGAAACTAAATTTTATTTATGTTATGTAATTTTACTCTAATATTCATGTCTGTAAATGCTTGATATTGTGCATAACACATAGTAATAATTAACAAACTCATACTAAAATTTCCTAATTTGGCATTACAATAAATTCTCTAACCGAAAGTAAAATATTCGCGACGTCGAAGAATATAAGCTCTATTTAGCTCATCTGTTCAAAACGGTACATAGTGCGGCATCTATTGAGAAAACCGTTCACATTTTTGGGCACATCTATTTATATATAAAATCAATGGTCAGTACTCAGCAAAAATTTCAATTTAGATACCAGCGAGCCTGTAGGCAATAAAACTTACTATACGTTGGTTTGTGTCCTGAAGGTATGCAAATTCATATAAAATTAGCATAGACCTAGACCACAAGTCACTTTAGAGACATCTAGCGTAAAAGACAGAAACCCAACACAGCGACAATTTAAGACGAAAATGAAAATTTGCAGTTCAAAGAAATTGAAAATTTTTAACGAGAATGAACTCTCCTAAATTTTATTTTGCACATAATAGTTAAATATACTATTTTACTTTATATTTCTACAACTTTCAACGAAATATTGCAATTTCTCATCGGTGAAATATCGAGATAAAAAACAAGTACTATTAGAGTTAAACAAATAAAAAGAGCGCTACTAAAAATGAAAAAACGCAACGTTATTTGCTAGATTTAGGCCTTATCTTTCTAAAATAGTCATAATCTAAAGAAATGAGAATACCTACTAAGAGGAATTTGATTTGAAAAAAATCAATTTTTACCATTTTTTACAAGTTTCCGAGCTAATATCCCCATTCCAATACAATTATTTTTATTTTTCTCGACGTTATTTACTAGATATCTTCGCTACCTTTAATTTAAGATATAAATCATTATTCTGCTACAAATAGTTCGCCAGAAATTCGCATTGAAAAATGTATGAAACTTGCAAATCTTGGTACTGACTCCTCTTAAGAAAAAGTGCAAAAGACTCAGAATGTTGTGTTGCCAATCACTCGTTGTTTTCTGCACAACCTGAAAGAAGTGATCGGAGGGCGAAGAATTTGAAATAGTTTCTCAAAGTAATTTCCTTTATTCATCTAAAGAATATATCTTCACTTTACTGACTCCACACTTCAGAATTCTTCGCAAATAATTTGTAATTTTTAAAAGGCTTCACATTAAACTTTATAAGTTTCACATTAATCTTTATAAGTTTCACATTAATCGTAATAAGTTTCACATTAATCTTAATAAGTTTCAAATGTATTGATTTACATAACTGCCCTTTTTTAAATTTCAGTCGTTACACTTTGTCTAATTAGCTTTTGAGAACGAACTATCTCTCGACGGGTTGAAAAACGGACTGCCTGAGGTTTGAGCTTGATAGGCCCAGGTACCCATGATCGCTTCCAAAACTTTTCAATTGGTTTTTTTGAAAAAACGTACATGAGAAAATGCAGAAAGGTTTAGGTAGCAATGCATATGCAATAAAAAAAAATGAATTTGGATATGCAGTTGCGCGCCCGTCTTGAAATATTATTTTTGAGAGGTTGCCGATAATTTGTAATAATTGTATGTATGTACATATAATTAGATTTAAGGAATTAAGTAGCGTACATACGAAAAAAGGTAAGACACTGTATGTAGATAAGTATGCATATCGTGTGAGTGGAATGTGTGTCTGATAACAAAATGCAATTTATGTTAAATTACATTTTGGTGCAGTATGGAATTTTTAAATGCATTTGAAAATGAAACCGTTTCCGGCGGTTGAGGAGGTCAAATGGGCGGTTGACTCCATCAAAACTTTCAAATCCCCGGGCATGGAGGGCATTTTCCCAACCCTCCATCAACATTCGGGTGACACTCTGATTAGCAACCTAACCCTTCTCTTTAGGGCATGCATCAAAATAGGCTATACACCGAAGCTGTGGCAATAGGTCCGAGTTGTGTTTATACCGAAAGCAGGTCGTGTAGATTACTCAACTGCCAAAGCGTATAGACCTATAACATTGACTTCTTTCTTACTTAAAACCCTAGAATGCACCTGGGAGTGGGAGATGAGATTCTCCATTCCCAGAAGCAGACTATCACAGCATTAGAATGCGTACTTAAAGGGAAAATCTGTTGAGACGGCCCTCCACGAGGTGATTCACTCAATTGAAAAGGATTTCCTCTTTACGCTGGCTGTTTTAATCGATGTAGAGGCGCTTTTATTAATATTCTTCTGCATAAGTTCATGAAAATGCCAACAAATCATGGAATGAACCAATCTCTAAAAAATGGGATTGCACACATGTCGTATAATAGAATTGTCGATCTAGGTGGGGCAAGTAGAGTTAAAAGGGTTCACAGGGACGCCCCTCAAGGTGGTATCTTATCACGTCTTTTATGGGCACTCATTATGGCCGATTTCTTGCTAACACTCACCCGGATGGGGTACAAAGCAGCATGTTACGCGGACGACTTGACAATCTTAGTTACCGGGAGCTATGAACCTGTACTCTGTGGACTGATGCAAAGCGCGATCCACGGAAAACTGGCCTGTGCCTCTTCACCATGAAGAGGAATATCCATAGTTTAAACTTGCTCTTGATTGGCTCCATGTACTGAGTTAAACGACAGGGTGAAATACTTAGGTATTATATTAGACAAAAAGTTAAACTGGAAACCACACCTCGAAGCCAGAGCGAGCAAAGGTCTCGGAGTTTTCGCAATGTGCCACAGTGCGGTAGGGAAGTAGTGGGGACTCAAACCGCGGATGATCCTATGGACATCCACTAGCATCATTCGACCCATATTAACATACGGTTCCGTGGTTTTTTCGAAAACAATGGACTTCGCCAATCATTGCAAGATACTAGAGAAGATTCAAAGACTGTGCCTTCTCAGCGTAAGCGGCGTTTTCAAGTCAACTAGCACTCGGGTTCTGGAGATTATCTCAAGATACACCCGGTGCAAATACATATTAAACAGGGCGCATCAACTACACCAATAGGACTGTATCTCAATCTTGACTGGCTTCATACGGGAGCAAGAGTTCCACATGAATCCATTTACGAGTTTGTGCAGTCTATCTTACCTGGCCTCGACAGGGACAGCGACCTCCTCCTCGAGATCTTGCTGAAAAGCGTTTTTGAATCTAGAATCCCAACCAGGGCAAATGGGAATGATATGCTGTGCTTCAACCATTGACAAACCCACATACAATATATATGGATGACTCTAAGCCTGATGAAGGCACCGGAGCGGGAGTTTTCTGCGAGTAGCCTCAGATCGAATTGGCCATGTACCTTGAAAGCCATGCTACGTAATATATTTCAATATAGTCGAAGAAGCCATCATGCATGGTCTTTCAAATCCATTTTCATCGACGATACTGAGGACAGGACCAACGCCCCTCGGGCTGGCATCACAAGCAATCACAATCGGCCTATGGGGATCAAAATTGACTAGTAAATTATTATTTACTAGCATTTGCTTCGATTGTTCAAAAGCTTTTTAGCAGTCGTCTGTCCACTCCCAAGCAGCCCCCTTTTTCAGTAAACTATATAAGGGTGATAACACTAGTGAACAGTTTTGAAGAAACTTGCCGTAATAATTAATTAACCCCAAGTAACTTTGTAAGGACTGCACATCGTCGGGGATTGAAAAATTTAAAATGGCCTCAAACTTGGCTGGTGATGAACGAATGCCATCATCTGAAATGGCATGGCCAAGGTATTCAACCTGCTCTACTAAAAAGCGACATTTTTCCAAATTTACTTTTATATTATAGCTTTCTAACCGCTCTAGAACTTTCACTAAGTTTTCCCGACATTCTTTCATATTATGGCCACCGATACATATGTCATCTAGGTATACTGCAACGTTTGAAATACCCTGTACTACTTGGTCCATGATTTTTTGAAACACCATTGGAGCTGAACTAACACCAAAAGGTAACCTTAGAAACTTAAATAATCCTTTGGGAGTATTTACAACTAACAAGTTTTCTGCACTTTGTGCTACAGCTAATTGAAGGTATGCACCTTTCAAATCTAGGACACAGAAACATGAGTTCCCCGCAAGTTTCATTAGAATATCATCTATTAATGGCAAAGGATAAACATCCATTTTAATGAAAGGGTTTATGGTTTTCTTAAAATTTCCACACAATCTTAAGGAACCATTTTTCTTCTTAACTACGACTAAGGGAGCGGTCCAATTACTAAACCGCACTGGTTCAATTATCCCAGATTTGCACATATTATCGAGTTCATTATTGACCGCTTCTTCGAAACACCACGGAACCTTATATGGTTTAAAAAATCTAGGATGAGCTCAATGTCAGCAACGAAATATTTAATTGGTTGACTAGAATTTAAAAAAACATTTTCAAAACGCGTATTTCAATATTCTTTGCATCAATGGATTTGCTGTCGGATTGGTTAGTAATTTTACCCAAATCTCTATGAATAATTAATTTAGATCCTTTGAAGTTCTCACGCCAACCTGGGAATAAGACATCCATCCAATCTCGACCCATTAATAACTTGAAATCTTTTTCGGTCTGGAGCACTACCACTACCACAGATATCATGCCTTTTACCCCAACTTGTTCTCCTGTAATTACCTGCAAACTAGGAAGATTAAACTTTTCTAATTTCAGATCGCTAAAGTATGTTTTGTAAAATGTGAAACTACAAACTGTGCAAATTGCTCCCGTGTCAATTTCCAGGTCGATGATCATTTTGTTGATTTTTATTTTAACCGTAATCGCTTGAGATCGCCCAATGTAATTCAAACTGGCTAGATGGCTGATTGTTAAATTCTCGTCATCTGTGGTAGAATTACTTTTATCTGTTGCCGCTATATGAAGTTCATTCATATTTCCCCTTAACGTACTACGTGAATAATTCTTTCTTTTACTGGTACACACTTTAGAATAATGGCCTTCAATACCGTATTTAAAGCATTGTGCATAGCGTGCTGGACATGGATTATTATTGTGTGTTCCTCCATATTTTCCGCATACATTTTTGTGACTTTTGTGATGCAGCTGCTCTTATGTGGTCGCTTGTAGATATTTAGGATGCTGGGCGACAACATGCCCCTTTGACCTTTGTTGACAGCATGATGAGCTTCCTTCATTTAGGAGTTTGTTTTGTAGCGTTGAATTGGAAACACCACACACTAGCTTATCCCTTAAAGCGTCCGATAAAAATGAGCCAAAATCACATGTAGCAGCCAACAACTTTAATCTAATTATAAAATCTTCCATACACAAGTCACCTTGGACAAATGAATAAAATTTAAATCGCTCGGCTATTGTATTCCTGATAGGTTCGAAATGCGGTTTTACTTTTTTTTTATTAAATCCACATACTTTTGTTTTCCTGGTGTTTCTGGGAGAAGTGCCGCCTTTATTTTCCGGTATGCATCTGGTCCGATTAGAGTTAGAAATAAAGATGTTTGTTTATCTTCATCTACAGAGTTTATCTCAAAAAGTCGGTCTGTTTTTTTTAGATACTCTCCAAAATCTTCCCCGATTATGAATTGCTCGATAGACCCGATTAACGACATTTTAAAATTTAATGTAAACGATTCTTTTTGCTATACGTGGTTCCGTTAACATTTTTTTTTGCTCGTTTCAAATAATATATTTCAATATAGGCAGTGTGTGTGCCCAATAAGTACACGTTGGCTGCTGGATTAAGACTAAAATTTATTATCATGAAACTTATTCCTACGCTTAACCTAATCACTACATCAATTGCTGTATTTGCTTGTGTGCCGTGCTCCTGATGGAGAGCACACAACTTCTATCGGAACTAAAAGGAAACCGAAAGATTGCGTATTCGGGTTTAATAATAAAAAACATACAATCACTAGGTTTTTGTTTATTCGTAACTAATCTGAGCTTTCCTAATTTTGAAACACGAACTAAACTCTTCTTTGTTTTTAACAAACTGCGATTTCTTCTTAATTTCACAACTCGGGATTTTTCTAAGTTTCACAACTAGGTTTTTTTCTTAATGTCACAACATAGATTTTTTCTTAATTTCACAACTAGATCTTTTCTTAATTTCACAACTTGGAATCTTTTCTTAATTTTACAACTAGGATTTATCCACGAACGATACTCGGCGGGTTCCAAAAACATAACTCCCCGAGGTTTGGGCAAATTTCACCCAGGTACCCACGATATCTTGCAAAAAGCTTTTTTTCTTTTTACTTTCTCACGACGATGAAAGATCGTACGTGAGAATATGTGAATTATTTTATGTGCATTCAATTTGCACGACGAAAAATTATATCCGATTACACGGCATGTAGGTAGGTATACCGTGTGAGTGGAGTGAATTACTGATAACGAAATGCAATTTATGCCAAATTGCATTCTGTTACGACATGCAAATGCATTTTTAAATGCATTTGAAATTTTTGAATGCGACTAAAAAATTTAAATGAAAATTTAAATTTGAATGATTTTTTGTTTTCAGGGTCGAGTTTTCAATACATCAATATATTGTATAGGACAATATATTGGTGTGTTGACTATATGGTTGTGATTCGGGACGATAGGTACCTGAGTCATAACACAATGTGACATTTCTATGTATTGCTTTACATTATCTATCAGTTTGCATACGTATACGAATATATATATAATTGGAGATGAATGACTCATACATATCACTACGGTTTTCCAGGCAGAAGTCAAGGTTATTCTTGAGGCGGGCAGACACCTTCTTAACTCAGACACTGAGAACAAGGAGATAGCAATCCGCTCAGACAGCCAAGCAACTGTCAAGCAACTATCAAGGCTTTGTCTAACCCCTTATAACCTCCAAACTATTAATGGAGGGCAAAACTACCCTGAAATCCCTAACAGGGTGCTAGTAGGGTGGGTGCCGGGACACAGTAACATTAGCGGGAATGAAAGGCTGGACGAGCTTGCTCGTGTTGGTGCAGCCTCGGAGGAACTTGCCTCTACAGTCGGAATTGCACCAAAACAAATTATCTTAATCATCAGTGATCCGCTTTCTTTGTCACTGTCCAGCACTCTCAGGAATACGTTACAAATTCTTTGGCTCAGACCTCCTGGAAGGAGTTACACGACGACGCCGGCAAGGAGGGCTGGAAGGCAATATTGAAATTTATAGGAGCGTCCGGTTGGGACCTATAAGCAATTGCTCATGGGTCTGGTGGGTGAACAATGGGCCTTAATTTGGCCTACGTTCGGGGGATCCCACACCTCTGTTTCAATCAAATGTATTTGAAATTTTAAATGACATATTTAATGAATTAATTTAAATTAATTTTCAGGGTCAACTTTGCAATGCATCGATATACTGCATAGGGTAATAAATTGGTGCATGGACCTTTATGGTTGTGATTTAGGCCATTGTTACCTGAGTCACAACAAGAAAGGGATGCGTATTGGGCACAGAGTGTGATAAGTCGTTTTAAAGGGAAGCTTTTCGGCTTTTTGAATCCAATTCGTATTGATGACGTGTTGTTGATAAATGTAGTAATTAAAAGAAACCTGATTTAAAAATTCGAAAGATGGCAACAGAGGTTAGAGGGACCGTTCTCCATTTTCAATATTACCGAATAAAGCGTAAAAAGTAAATACTTGCTACATTTTATTGGACCTGACGCCTTCGACATCCTTTGCGCTGGAGGCTTCGACTACATAAAGTTATACACAGTTAATTAAGTTATTAGAAGAATAGGTACTATAACCCACAACCTTTGGAGATTGCTGAAATATACAAGTTCTACAATCGAGCACAGGAGGAAGGTGAAACATTACGTGAATACATCTTGGCATTACGCAGAATGGCAATTCATTACAATTTTGGGACATATTTCATTTCTCGCCTTTCTAAAAAGTAGCCGCATGACGGGGTATGGGAGAAAGTAAAATTCGTGATTTTTTTAAGGAAAGTTGCAATTTGATTCAAATAAAATGCAGGGGAGATATATGGCTATCTGATAGTTAGGTGGTATTCCCGTGAGTTATCCGGGACCCCGGTAGGTGCCCGTGAGTGGGCATGCAAAATTTGTAAAGTTTTTATTATTTTTTAAATCGGTAAATGAAATCCGACATTCCTGAAATTTGGCATAAATAAGCTGCTAATAGCCGCACATTTATAAAAAAAAATAAAATTGGATTATTTAAAAATTCACTTAAATAAGTTTCGAAATGATTATTTCAGACCGAAATTTTTGCCGTCGAGTGTAAAAAAATCGGGAGTGTAAAAAAATATGCTCAAAAAATCAAAAAAAAGCACACAAAAATTAGCAAAAGGAACTTTATAAATCGAATTATATTTAGCCGATTTCTGGGTTCGGGGTAGTTTTGCAGGTATAAATGTAATCCAGTTAGCATAGAGTGATGTAGAAAGCGAATCAAGTTTGATAATGAAAGCTGCTTCACATATGAATGCTGGTGTGCTACAAAGTAAGTATAGGTTAGCCGCTTTTCATTTCATATTACTTTACTCCATTTCATCCCTTCCACCCGCTCCTTTCTATCCAGCGATTTTGAAAAAAGTTAAATTTCCATATGTATAGGGAATTTCGAATATCCCGTTGTTGAATTTGTTGCCGCTTAACTTGTTCCGAGTGGAGCCTTAGTCTTGATTTATGTTTATTTCTAATTTTATGTACTATTTAGTGGTGATAAAAGAATTTAAAAAAAAAAGTTAATTATTACGTAATTTTATATACGCGTTCTTCTCAAGTACCCCGCGTAAATGAAGAAAAATGGTGATGGTAAGATCATAGTTAAATGCAAACTTGGTTAAAAAAGTTTAATTGGACAGAAATATGCTGTACATAAAAGAAAGAGAATAATACCAGCTTTCCATTTCATTGCTCACTTGTCTCCTAGGTTGGTTTAAGGTAACTCCTCCAGAACAGACGAAATCTAGAAGTAGATATTCTGGTGAATATCTTATATTCAAAATATTGATTTGAGAATGTTTTTCCTCCGATAATTTCTTCATAATGGATTCTAACTGTGAATACGGTCTTAAAATAAAATTGTTGAAAAGTGGTTGATAATAGTATTTAGTTGGTATCCGTAATTCCCGTACTATGTGTTTTCGTAATTCCTGGATTAACAGAATTTAGTGCGAAGTGGTCGTTTTATTGTCGTGAATAACTTTGCAATAAAACATTTTCGATCTGGAAGATGCGAGAAAAGAAGTGTCTACGGGATATCTAGAAAACGTTTCTGAAAGTCTTATCCCGATTGGAAGAACGGTTTAGGAATAAAATGCGAAAGAGTTTCAAAAGAGCCGAAAAGTGGGTGGTGAGTGGGATAATTCATAAAAAAAATGATTTCTTTATTGTGGGAAACGTGAAGAGCAAAAGGCGATGTTGTTCCGGGTAAATTTTTGAGGTCAGGATGCGCAACCTGTAGTGGGGACGGGGAATTTTGCGGGTAAGTATAAGGGAGTCGGCGAAGAACAATCATGTTTTTGGCGGTTTTTAGTCTAGGAAATTTTCCCCTTATCTCGCTGGCCCGCAAAAACTACACCAAACGATGGAAGAAGGAAGGATACATGGGATAGGTTGCAAAAACATTGGAGGATAGTGTGAAAATTTTAGAGGAAAAATCGAAAACCGGTTTTGGCATGATCAATTTGGGAGTAGTTTCATTCGCCTCCCTCTTTCTCCCCCTAAAGTTGAAAAATGAGAAATTTTTTTTCCCAGATTCCGGAAGATAAGACCTCGCGACTTCCATAGAGTACACATATGTCCAGATTGTGTGAAAGGACAGTACCAATATGAGTGTGTGTATTTAGTCCTGAAAATTTTCGAAAATTGAAATTTTTAGTACGCAGAAAGTTGCATATTATAATTGTACATATATGTACGAAGGAGGAGATCTGGCAGCATAGATCCGAAACTTTATGGAAATATTAAAGATTTTGCGATTTCTAAATTCAACCCTTTGTAACTTTTTTCGATGAAACTTTCGCTGACTACATGCAGTTTGAAAAGGCTGCAGATTGAATGGATCTATCGAACAGTTGGAAGGAAAATCACAAACATGTAATTAGATATAAAATTTCCCGTTCAGATCCTATGTTAGAATTTTAATATATTTTAATGGATAATATAAGATACAAAATATAAAAAATAATAATAAAATCGAAAGTACTTCTTCCAGGATATTTAAGGATAAAATATAAAAATCCTTATTCTTGATGTCATTTTTCGAATATATTTCTAAGATGCTATTTTTCTTAGATAGCTTGAAATCCTATCTTTCAAATGAGCCATATTTCACTACAGAAAAACAGGATAGCATTTTTACGAAATTTTGAAAATGCCATAACTCGTGACATACGAATTGTATAGGGAAAGTTTTTAATTTTTATTTTTGTTTCACAAACAATTATGTAAAATTTCAACAAAATTGGTAATTTGTGTTCGACCCAAGGCATTTCCGTCTTTCGATGAGCCCGTAGATTTTGGGCCAAAAAACTATTCGTCGTCGATAGTATTACATTATCCGCAATGTTATATATATATATGTATAAAAATTTGTGAAAGGTATGTGTAGAATATTTGCCTTTTAAGGGTTCCGTACAACAAAAGGAAAAAAGGAACCATCACAAAATCGCTCGTGCTTCTGTGGCAGACCTTTTTCTCGAAAACGACGTAACGCAGGAATTTGAAATTTGGCAGAATGTTTGTTCTTCAAAACCCTCATATATTTCAATAATCAAATATTATTAAATACTGTTTTTTTATTTAATTATTAATGCAAGTGGGTTGGACACCTCAGAAAAAGTTAGTTTTGTATCTTATGGGATATTGTTTGAACAAGCTACCTTCAAGAATTCCAGAACAAAAGTTTCAACTTTTTTGGTGAATTGGTTATAAAGACAGTCCAAAATATCCGATGCGAAAATATAACATTCCTCAGATCTTCTAGGTTTATAAAAGTAAAATTTTGATACTATCAGGGTTAGTAGGCATTGATTCATAGATAACAGGAAAACTTCCGCCTTCTTAGTCAGTCTTATAGTCTCAGAACAAAATAAAATGGTTTTTTGTGTTGACTTGTAAGAAAGCTTCTGTTAATAAGACTACCTCTTATAAAATTATTTTTGCGTCCATCTGTTTGAATATTATTCAGTTATCAAATTCGACTTGGATAAGATTTGAGTAAAGTTCTGGTACGGAAGCCTGATTGGCCGAGCTTGATTCGCTCTTAACTGAATTATTTTTCTATATACACTTTGAACAGCAGATGAGTTCTGTGTCATATCACGTATAGATATGTATATATATGTGTTGACTGGAAGTGTTGATGATGGTTGAATGTTGTTATATGCAGCCCTCCGCTTCCAGCAAATTGAGGAGTGTGAGAGGACCGTCCTGCAAGATTTGCTTGTTGTCGGCCAGTTCCTAGGCCTCGGGGACTTCGGCTAAAGGTAGTCCAGGGCGTCTGGCTTCTCAACGTGCTGTCCTGGGGAACCTAAATATTACGCTGGAAAGTTTGTATGTAAGGGCAGTTCTTGGGAAACCAGAAACTGAATGAGCGTCTGCACGGAAAATCATCGCGAATCTAGAAACTAGATAAGCGTCTGCATAGACAATCTTTGGAGAAGGAAGATCCTTGATTCGGCTTCTGAGGCGGTTCCTAAAGTTAAGGAAGGAAATAAGAGTAAAGCAGCCCTTCGCAAATAAAAAGCCATCAATGGGGTATCCAGAATTCAAATACTAGCGACTGACTACTCCCTCAGCTACGCAAATATCGGCGTATGCTGTTCCTTGGCTTTAAATGAGGTCAGCATTTAGTCCACTAATCAGTGTCACGCTCAGTTATTACCACCTCGCACTACGTGGAAGTTGATGAACGCAAGGGTAATGCCTTCATTTCACTTACCTCTTGGCTAAAGCAAAGCAAAACAAAGGTCAACATGCGCGATAGCTAGATTCTGTTTTGTTTGCGCTCTTTGCAATTATAAGAAATTTTGATAGTAGAGCAAAACGAATTGGACATCCACGAATAATATTAAAACTCATTTTGATTTTCGCGCCCACTTAGAGATTTGAACAAATTGTATACATAGTTGTATTCATAAGAATTTTGACTATGATTTCAAAAATAAACAAAATCCGGCAACCCCGTTTTGGTGTTGACATACAAAAGTAATGTATTTTACGCATACTGTGAAAAGGAACAGTCATAGACGTTTTTATTGTACTGAAAATTTCTTCAGAATATAATATGTTACGAAATTGGTAATGGTAATTTGTACTGTCCGGCCAACCGTTCTAGAAATAGATGCAAAAAACAATTTTAACAATCAAACTTGATCAGAAACCATAAGAAATTTAATAGGGGCATTCATATAGGTTAGTAAGATTTGTCGTATAACGCTTCTAGCATTTTTCCTTCTTTGTCATTTATTTGAAGTAACGATTTTATGTCCAGGTAGAAATAAACTTTTCTCCATTAAATATTGCGACTGCCCTGACACTTCCATGCCAGTAAGTTGTATGGAACTGTCAGAATGAAATCACATGCTTAAGACTTACGTAAGCTACTGACACCGTTTAAATGTAACTAAATATTTAAGAAATAATTTTTACTTCAATAACTTCAAATGTTCATTTACCTACTACATATATAAACTTTATCTAATCAATACGTTAGTAATAATTATTATATATACGTGGGATGGCATAATCGCCAGCTAGAGTGAATTTGTCGAATGTGGCTATTCTTGTGGCAATTGTCTCGTATCGGTGTGTGAATGCACGCGTTGGTTGCTGCTCACGCAAAAACAGTCCTTGACTTGTATCATTCTTGAATTATTCTTGATTGTTAGTATAAATATAAAAATAAAATGTTTAATCTTTTTTAATAAATTCAAATTAATCATATTAATTATATTAAAAAAAGTTTTAAATTTATTAGATTGATATATAGGATTTGAAAATGAATAAGATTTTGTACACAAATTTTCCTGAGGTCTCCATTCTAGCGTAAAAAGTACTCAGATTCATTTAATTTCGGTTTATTGATACAGAGAATTTACAAATACATAATTACTGTTCCGAGCATTTAAGTCTTGGACGAAAATTTTAATTCAACTGCAGAAATGGGAAGGAAAGACGAGCAACATAATACAATTATAATTGCTACAAGAAAAAAGAAAATAGACGAAAACGGAAATGTATGTAGGGCTTGCATAGCAGCCGTTGCTTGTACAGGTCTTCAAGATGATGAACGCGTTGAATCTCTTAAAGAAAAACAGGAGCATCGAAAGCTACGCGAGGAAAGAGTACCGAATGCTCACTATACACCAGCACCAATGATCAAGCATTACTTCCTTCGTCGATAAATTCATCGACTTCTATCAAGTATCAGGCAAAAAGGGAGGCAGCGAGCAGCGACAGTCAAATGAACTACAGAATATAGCCCGTAAATCTGTGATAACAATTTCAAAACCAACTACAGAATCATCTACAAGAACGCGGGAAGAAACATTCTGTAAATTTTGACGAGATTAATGCTAATAGTACGAAAGGACAAGAGTATATATTTTGGAGTTTGAGTATAGCATTCTAGCTGTACTGTGCTTTAGTTTCGCTTTGCAATATAGTTTAATTTACGGTTATCTATTAAAAGGCTGTCCCAAAATGGACGTAAAGAACCTTACGAAAATGCACGAAATTGAAGTTTACGTGCGTATAATTTTACCCTAAATAAACGTCACTATACGTTAAGGGCTATTATCCTAGCATTTTACGTTTTTTTTTTTTTTTGTAAAAAGTGGTTAAAGTAAAAAATTTAGCGAATGGAACATGATTTAATTGATTGTAAGTAAATAAGCTCTTTCAAAAAGTTAACTTAAACAGACACGTACGTACGACCACAGTATTTTACTTACGGTAATTTGACATTTAAACTTAACGAAAGTTTCCTTACTGGCGGTAAAAGATAAATAGGGTGCTTCTGTTTAATTTGAAGGGTGCGTTTGCCTTACTTAAGTAACTCATGTTCGCATATGTCCATTTGGGGCCAGCCTAAAGTCCGATAGTTAAGCAATAATTGCATTAATCTGCTGGTCAAAGAAGATGTCATTAATAGAATAAAACGGCTAGATTCAACAATGGATATTAAATTTGAAAAGCTTGACAAATATTTGGAATTGAAAATTTCGAAACTGGTTGCGGATAAAGTCTTTCAAGTTTTAAAATCATTTGGGGCAAAAATCAGGGAGCTGTTTCTTCATTCTCTGTACCCCTGGATTTGATGATAAAAGATTTTGATGGATTCTTGGCGCGCACAAACTATATGAAACGGAAAGTGGATGTGCTTGAAAGAACTTTCTAATCCGCTGATGTGATATTAAATGCAATTCCTATTTCACCAAATGAAGCTCTCGATGCTATAATCAATAAGATTTCTTAATGAGTCGAAAATAAATTTTATACTTATCTAACAGCATTTTGCCTACGTAGAGCCAATTACCTGATATAATTGTAAAATTTCCGAGCATTCGTTGCCAAAAACAACTTTTCAGTGGTGTTGAAAGGACCAAACCGCAATTATCAGATATTGGGTTTGCTGGTTCAATGGGTATTTTTGTTCAGGAAAGCCTCACTTCTAAATCACTAGAACCATTTACCTTTAAAATGCCAGAAAAAGATTAAATTTGTATTTACATACAATGCCATTGTCTATATTTGGAGATAGCGGAAGAATTTCCTGTTGTGCCCAAGTAACATTGGAGGTTGAATTTCCTATCTTTGAGGGCCGATCGACCTATTTCGGTTAAAATTACGTAAATTAGACTTAAGAATTTAACCTCAAAGGCCACTCTCCTTTAAGGTTAATTAGGAAGGAAATTTTACTTAATAATTCCTTAAATTAGGTCCTCAAAGTAATCTTGACTTTGTAGTTAATTATTAGGGAAAAATTACGTAGTAATTCCTTTTTAATTTACCTCGTAGAAATTAGGAGAAATAAAGAAATAAATAAGGAAAATTACCTAAATCTAAGGCAAATTTCCTTACTTTTTACCTAAATTTTACTTAACTTTGAGGTCAACTTTAAGGAAATGTATGGACTTTGTAGTTAGATAGATTAGTTAGAAATCCCTAATAGTTGAAATTACGTAATAATACAACCAAAAATTAAAGTTCATTTACTTTTGTTTGACTTCATTATCACTGGAATTATTGAACTGCTCCTCCCATTGAATCATTTCATCAAGATTACAAATGTTGCTCCTATTTACCACACACACATTTATATCGGAATCAGTCAGGCTCTGGAGTACCATTTGCATCTTTCTTAAAGATGCTACGCTTGATTTGGGCAATAGGCACACTTGCACACTGCGTTTGCATTCCCCCGCTTTTTAACAAAACTTGTACCCAAAAGATGATGCTAATCACATGGTTTACTATTTTTAAGATGTAAATAAATCAATTCAATTCTTTCAATTGTCAAATATCTTTTACCTATTTAAGGCGAAATTCCACAATTTAGGGCGAAATACCTTATTTTAAGTTGAAATTTATTTATAGAAAAAAAATTTTCATAACCTTCGAACATAAGATTACCTAAATAAGGATTTTTGCCCTCAAAGTCGAAAAATTTTGTTATTTCGTCTTGCCATCCAGAAAATTCGTCGTATAAGGAAAAATTGTAAGTCAAACTAACTTCTAGGTCGAGAAATGTAATTTGCGCCATATTTATTTAACAAAACATGGCTGCCATATATCAAACGAATGGATAGAAAAATTGCATAATACCTTAATTTAATTTTTTCCATAGTTACTACAAAGAAAACCCACATAAATGATTTTTTCTTAATTTCAGAACGATTAAAGCATATTTAAATTAAATAATGCTCTAAATCGAAAACCAAAGAATAATTTAAAATTATTATTTTTTAAATATAGAATATTTTGAAAGCGCGTTGTTGTTTTTCTATAAATTATTTCCATATTTATCAATAGAATTTTTCTCGTTTTAAAAATTGAACGCTTAGAAGCTGCGAGAATTAATTTTGAATAAGGCCATAATTTCCATATACTTTGTTAAAGCAATACTTCTTATAATCTTTCAATTTGGAATTATGTGCCTTGTTCATAATATTTACATTACCTACTAGGGAAAATATACACATACAATTCTTATAAAATGTAATTCCATCTATATTAACACACACCTTAAAATGAGTTAAACTAGGTAGAAAATAAGTCGAGATTAAGGAAAATTTACGTAAATTCGACGTGAAATTTACCTTAAATTTACCAAATCAAGGAAATGAGTCCTGTGCCATATAAGGAAATATTCCCTAATTTCCCTAATATTTACGTCGATACGACGTCCTCTCATTCTCCACTTACGTAAATCGGACGTAAATATTATTAGGTAATCTTAACTTAACCACAATTAGTCGCTGCCCTAATTTACGTCGAATAGACGTAAATTCCACCTGAAAAAGAGGGGAAATGTTACTTGGGTGGTGGCACACGATCTTCTGAAAGAACAGCTAACTGAATGATGATCATCATTATTGTATTGTATTTAGTGTCTAAATTTAATATTCTAATTATTTTTCACTTTCTGTTTTTTATCTCGTTGATTCTTTTTTTTTCAGATTTTTTTAAAATTTTATTTAAATCTTGTAAATTTAGTGTTATCGTGATAAAAAAATATATTTTGATGTTTTGTGCTTAATTAATCCTGTGGGTTGTTTTTGTTATGAATTCCCATGGTAATGAGGTTGTTGATACCGGGAATGAAATATCCGTAACACTGATGATTTATATCGACTTTGTGATGCCAATGTTAGAAGTTTAAGAGCTCTTTTTGATGAATTCCAATAAGTACTTTTGAACTTAAAGCCTTATATTATAGGAATAATGGCCAGTTACAAAGTCGAGTTTAAAGCAAGGTTTAGTTTAAACCATCCTCCACGTTTAAACGTAGTATAAACCAAATTACGTTTCACAGTGCATTCTTTTCGTAACATTGGTAGAACTGGTTAAATTGTGAACTAAATTAGTTATTACCGCCATTGTGTAGCAAATTTTCTATCAATAAATTTGTCAATTGGAGAAAGTAAACAGACCAGAAGATAAAAAATAAAAAATATTTAGTTATATTGACTAATTTTAAATATGCCACCATCCAGAAGGACTGTAAATTTTAGTAGAAATAAAGTTGAGGTCTTGCTTTCCCTAGTGCATAAAAAATAGTTAGTAGAGTGCAAGAAACCGAATAAGTATAGATTCGAAGACAAAGTTCTTTACTTAAATGGAATCTAGCATAAAAATCAACGTCGTCCCACTCATTAAGATGATTTGGCCGATTTCTAATTACTCTCGGTCGTCGTCGCAAAGTTTTAAATTTAACTCAAAAACGACTCTTTCATCGCTAAAAATGTCTAAATATGAATCCATGACAAAATTATTTTCTTGATACAAACAAACAATGCTACTGTCAAAATAAAATGTAACACTTGTCAAATACTTTTATCTTGAGTTTAAACCGAGGGATGGCACAGTTTAAACTCTAGTTTCAACTATAGCATAAACCAAACTATGAAACCCACTTCTCGAATTTAAACCAAATATTTGGTTTAAACACAGACTGTGAAACTGGCCATAAGTGAATCTTGGTTATTGGATTATATTAATGGTAATGTTGCGAATCTAGCTGGCTATCAATATCACAGGGCTGCTCGTTCGTATTCAATTGATAGTGGCATTCGAATATATGTTCGACAAGGCATACATGCACGTATTGTCTCCTTATCAAGTTGTCATGACCCAGAGGACGACTATTTGTTCCTTGTGGTAACATTTTGAGGCGACAAAATACTATTAGCTTGTGTCTATAAACCACCCAGGGTTTCTTCTCTTAATAATTTTAATTATGCACTTATGCTTTTCTCCAGTCATTATGAATCTTGACGATTTAAATGTGAATTTTTTGTCTTATAGTAATCAAGGAATAGGCTTAAAAGTAATTACCAGTATGCCGACAAGATATTTGTCTTGCGGTAGCTCCCTATTAGATGTTTTTATAACAAATCGTGATGACATTCTGTTAGATCTTAGTCAATTTTCCTTGCCTGGGATTACGTACCATGAAGTAGTTACTGCTTCTTTTAAGTTTTTTGTTCCGAATCTTTTTTGCAGTTTCCAAATCGGACATTTCTGGTCTTTTTATTAGAGTTAATGTTGTTGACTGGGTCTGCTCTATGTAACAATGTAAACATTCAACAATATTGTAATGAATAAAACAACGGAGGTAAATTCTAAAACAATTACTATATTTCTGAAGTAACGGCTTGAAAAACGAATCTTAACTACCTTTTTTCTCTATAAGATACTTTTAATTCTAGTTCTATTTGCATACACCAGCAGAACATGTGTACATGAAGATGAAATCTGATGAGCTGAAAAATATGTGCTATATGATGATTCCGTCTAGAAAATGTTGTTCTTACGAGTTTATGGGAATTCTTATGTTACAATATTATTATAAACCTATACAATAAGTTCGTTTCCATTAGGTCCAAGGTGTTAAGAAATAGACTAGGCCGGTTATGCGAGAAGTACTATTCTTACAAGCTTTGGAAAACTTATAAGAGAGATTATCTTCTATTTAACTATCGGAAGCTTCGTAATTTAACTACGAAAGCCATTGGAAGCCAGTGGAAGAATATTGAATCCCTTGGTCTTCTGAATTCTTTTGTAAATTCTGATATTGATCCAGAAGTAACAATTACTTTGTGGAAGCGTATTTTACTGGAGATATCAATGATGAGGGTATTGCTACTAGTACTTTAGGTAATAATATTAGATACAGGGGTTTTTCATTCTTTACTGTAAGTGTAAAAAATATAAACGATAAAATCGGGTGCGGTAGGTGTAGGTAATATCAATCCTCATTTCTTGCATATTATTTTACCATTTCTTATTCAACATTTGACGAACATTATCAGTAATTGTATTACAAAATCTAGTTTGCCTTCATGTTGGAAGCTTGCAAAGGTTATTCCGACTAATACCCTGTCCTAAAGAATATTTTCGACCGATAAGTGTACTTCAGTTAAGTTCAGATTTGGCAATTCGGCAGTAAAATTAATATCGTTTTTATTTGCGTAATCGTTATCAGAAAGTAATTACCTTAACGTCGGAATCGGGCTACTACGTTATTGTCCTAAGTGTTCCGAAAGGCTCACTACTTGGTCTACTTCAATTTTCATCGTATATAAACGATCTACCACTATGTGTACATAATGCGAGTGTTCAGTTTATGCAGATGATGTTCAACTTTTTCATATCCACTCCTCTTGTTGATTTATCATATGGTATCTCCAGAATGAACGATGACCTGATGAGGATCTGAAATTAATCGCATGAAAACAAGCTCAGATTAAATGCAGCTAAATCTTATGCAATGATTTTTAATATCAAACAAGTTAATACGATTGATATCAGTCCTGTTTACATCGATAATGATGTTTTTCCTTATTATCAATCTATAAATAATTAACGCATATTATACAATCAAACTTTAAACTGGGATCTGCATATTGGCAATGTCGTGAGACGAATGTATGGTACTCTACATTTTTTCATATCCTTATTTCTTTTGACCTTTTTTATTTATCTTTTTTTTCTCATTTAAGTATGGACTTTCGTGCTATATTATCTGCTTGTTAGTCAACCGCGTAAATTTATAGAGTAGAAAAATTCAATTTCGAAGTAAATGGTAATGGAGCTAAGAAACTACAACTTGTTTTGTCAATTTTATTACTAAAATACAAAAATATGATAGTAGCAATAATTTCGTTATTATAATAAATAAAAAAAAAATTTTAGTGTCTGCTGAGAAGTGTACTTTGGCTTTAGGTAGTGACATTTGCAGTTTCGCGGCTATGCAGTATCACTGACGATATCAAATTTTTGATTGATTTTAGTAGTAGCCTTAAGTATTTTTCATTTCTTATTTTATTGTTAATTTTAATTAGATGCAAAAGAGGTTTAGCTCAAATGTAATATATATTTAAATAAAACGAATTTGAATTTGAAAAATGTATCTGCATCTTTGTTCCAACACCCAGTAATACTTGACGATGTCGAAAAGCAAAGGCCAGAATTAGTTTGGCAGAAAATGGATTACTTACTGAACATGAAAAATTCATATGCCATTCAGTATAATCAACTTAAAACGTGATTTGTCAATAATTTCGATGCTGTGTTATGATTTGGTACAACAACAACGACTTGAAACCTCCTTCAGAGTCTTCAAGCCAAATTCTCACATCACAATTTCAAAATTTCAACTTCCGGACGGATCAAGTTTGTAATATTTACCGTACTTTGTTGAGGAAAAAAAAAGTACTAATCCCGAAATGAACCCTAAGTAACGTTTTGAAATAAAATTAACATACACTAACATTCAACAAAACCTATAGTCCAAACCAAAATTGACACAACGGACTTTTAGAGAAACTAAATCAGTAGCAAAATCACTGCTGAGTGAATAAATGGTACGGAACCAAATTTTTATTTTTTTTTTCTCTGACATCTTGCAGTAATTTTCAATGAATATTTTGAAAATGTCGTTTCATGCAGTTTTAGTCTTATTACGGTCCTTAAAGTCATTACCGGTTTTGTGCCCAATTAACATTTTTTCTGGATTACGTCAATAAATGATTCAGTATTAATCGTTTGAATATATAATGGTTTTCGGCTTTGTAAGATATTACATCTAGGTATCAATAATAATCCGTACGCCTGTGTCAGTCTGTCCCTTTGGCTGGTTTGTCTGTCTCCTTTACCAGTTTGGCTTTGGCTATTCATCTATCCTTCTGTCTGTTTGTTCGACTGCCCATCCTTTTGTCTGTTCATCTGTCTGCACGGTGCCTTGAGAACGCTTCAGTGTAGAGATATATATATACTTCTTTTTTGTCCTAATTGCAAATTTCGTATAAAAATGATGATATCGGGCAACTCCTCGGAAGGTTTCCATACAAGAATTTAGTTTCACTACATACATATACTAGCTAATAACGCGTTTTTATGAAAAGCTGAATTTTTACACATAGATTTGTTTATGAAATTGTACATTAGATTCGATAATAGACAAGCTGGGACTACTAACTCGTTCGTTTGTTGCCATAACAAAATTTTGATTTTTTTCGCATTGGTTGAGAACGTCGTGGCACAGTTTAATTTTTTTGAGAGCAGTAATATTTTAGATGAACCTTCTAAGAGTTGCTCTGCAAACGGTTTTTAGTTATACTAAGGAAACGGTCCCTTTTACATGATTTTAATGTATTAAATCGTTAAAAGTTATGGCATAAACTATGGTTATATTTACGTTCGACGAATAAGAAAATGGACCTCATATAAAAAAATACTTTTTCCTAATTTCTATATTAATAAATATTAACTGCAAAAAGTGTTTTACGTAGCTTACTAGTCCTAATCCATTGGAGAAAATGGAGCTTAGACCAATTATAATTTTTCCCAATTTATATATTAATGGGTATCTATTATCTATATACAGAACAATTTATGTTAATTTACCAACTCTTGTAGATTGAGGATATAGATAATTCTCTAACTTGACTCTGTTTCTATTTACACCTTTAATAAATAATAAATTAGTATTAAGGCTTTAATAATATAAAGGTAAGTTGTAGCTTTTCATAAATTGCATTGAAAGTAGTAGGTAGCTATTATTATTATGATGCTCTACAGAATAAAAGAAATATACCATAAAATAATATTTGTTCTTCAAAATTTGTCAAATTTATCTAAAATACATAGCTACCGCTAATTATGCAATGAAACCGAATTTACCACACTTACGATAACGTATACGTAAAAATACAGATACAGAAGCGTCGATAAAGCAATTCATAACACACGTTGACTGAAGATTCTATCTTTGTTGAAATTCTAGAAAAAGTTACAATTGGTCTAAGATCAATAATATTATAATCTAGAAGATAATAAAGCGAAAACCCAAAGGTTTGTATGACACCACCAAGAAGGAATTGAACGTTTTCGTTCATTTTTGACCTTTTATTTACTATTTTTATGAAAACATTGAGTAGGGAGTTTTAGCTCTCTACGTCGACGTCTTTTCAGACAGTGCCCAAATATACAGTGAACATTTTTATATGGCAACCCTACGAACGAATTACCCGATTGGTCGCATTTTCGAACCTAACTTTATTTTAATTTGCTTTAAAGCCGTGTGTAAGTGAATGTTTTCTCGAGTTATCGTAACAACGGACAGACACACAAACGAAGAGACAGTCAGACGGACAGATAGGCGGACAGCGGACAGCGGACAGCGTGGGTGCCCAATCGATTTTGCTCTACCGTCATTATTTGTATGCATTACAAACGGAATGACTAACTTAGTATACGCTATAAATTTCATCTACGGTATAAAAACTGAAGGAACTTGAGGTGCTCCGAAAACGGATTTTAAACCAATTTAGGATTATAAATGGGAATAATATGCGATAACTTCCGCAGTATAAATGGAGGCCACACAGCCATATTTGTTGCAAGATTGGAAATTCATAAACTGTAATTATTTCAGGTCATTTGTCTGGTCAAACCTTTTGAGAAAATGGCATGTCGATCTTACCTTTAAAAAAACAAAACATCAAAAACAAATCATTAGGTATAATGTAACATGCAATTATTCCCAATATAGTAGGTAGCTTCACTTCTAGTTAATTCATCAATGAAAATCAAAATCAAAAAGATTTTTATAATTTTAAAGATAATAACCACATTTTCTTGATTACCTTTTTTAATTTTCTGTATTTAAAATGAGCAAAACTTAATTATGGGGCAAAAACAAGTATAGAAATTCGATATGTTAGTATGTAAGTACATGTTTTTATAAATTTATTCCTCCCAAAGTCTATCCAACAAAGATCTCTTTCACAGCAGGTTATCTATCACATGTAAAACTATGTCGTCTGCATTGTTGTTTTTTAGATTGAGTGGCGTGTGAAGATATTTGATCTGCTGGAAAAGAAAGAATGAGGTGCGAATAGCCGCGCAGTTGCTTTAATGAATTGCGCACACCCAATGCCAGTAAAGGCAATGCAATTTTCTTTAAATGACATCGATTACTTTGTATCCCCAAAAGATGAAAACTGATCCAATATTGTAACGGGTTGGGCAGTAATATGATGTAAATTAATATGGGAAGAGTGATAATATCACCTCCGACAGTACAGTAACATGCATAGTAAGAATTTCAGATCTTTACATCAGAAGGTTGTAACTATTATTAAAGATTACTTGTGGGTGGACATTTTTTTGTATTTTTAATATTTAAATTATTGTTTGGAAAAAAATTGCATGCAAAAGGAATTTAAAGCCAATGAATATAGCAGGTTTCCAGAAGGGTTTAATATATATTATATGATTTATGATTTTATGGCTTAGAAACCTTATATTATTATTATGACAATCAAAAGGCGGAGTGATTATCATTTTGCTGAAAGTTACGGGGTCTGACTATTTATAGGAAAATTTTTAAGTTGGAAGCTACGAAATACGAACTAGAGCTGCCATTGATTCCGTATTAGATGCAAAACTAGCCAGTTCCACCCATTTAAAATTACGGCTGAGGTTTAAAAATCAAAATTACAACCGTTTAAAGTATATTGGTTAATTTAATCAGGATATATAATTAACAAAACCAGTTTCATTATTTTGACGTACCTGGAATCTTTACCTTTGATTTGACTGTATCCAAAATGCAACGATTTTCGTGGTTTTTATAGTATTTTCAAATCGGTAAATATTTAAGGTCTCATCCAATGTTGCTCTACGAAAGCACTTTTACCGCGTTGGGTATATATATATATAAACTTCAACATATAAAGATTTTCCAAAAACCATTTTGTAGAAGGGAAAACTTATGATTGGTCTAAGAACAATAACATTATACCCTAGATGAAAATAAAAGTTAAATAAAGTGGAAACTAAATTTCTTGTATGGCAACACCAAAAAAGGGTTGTCCTATTCAGTTCATTGTGTTACGCAAATTACAGATGGCAGCACCCCACATGAAAATTATTAAAATGATTGCCAGCACTGATATCCAACTTCACTCGGTTCCGTCGTGACATACGTTCTTCCTACATACACTCAAGACGTCAGCCTATCGAGCGAACTACGTGTACAAGAAAATTATCCGAATAAATTTATATAATCACTAGCCACAGTATTTTATTTTATTTTCGTAACAAATCAGAAGTGGGATAAGCTCTAAGATGTCAGATAAAGATAAAGTCACCAGCAAAATCGAGCAGGATACAGGGGAAATTCAATCTTAACATGAGCTTTACGATCAACAGCCCACGAGTCATCAGCCCTTCGAGAATTTACACCCAACCGAGTATTCTAATCAGTTTAATCTAGAGTTTCCGAACAAGCCACATCAGGAGAAGGTAAATTCTGAGCCACTTGTGGATTTTCAGGAAGCTGCAAATTCTACTGCAAGTCAGTTTCACTCTGCTAGCAGAAATGCTGCGAAGCCGCTCCATCAAATATCAGCGCCAGCATCAACAAACACTCAGCATTTAAATAGTACAATGACGGCTACACATACAGCAGAGAAGGAATTGGATCTCTTGCGCCGAGAACGGGAAGTTTTACAGTATGAAATCGAACTAATTAAACGTGAAAAACTTCTTCTTAATTCACAGCAAAATATCAACAATTTCTCTACTATGCCAGCCCATAATTCATCTACGGCTTTTATTGTAGTCCTACCGACTTAAGGAATATTGTGTCAGAGTTCGACCCTTCATTTAAAGCAGGCTTCAGTGCTACACAGTGGACAAATAAAATTGATTCGTTGTGTCAAATATATGATTGGAGTGAACAGTATACGTTATACGCTGCCACTGCAAAACTAGTAGGAGCTGCCAGATTATGGTATGAAGGAAAACAATCCACAATATTCACGTGGACGCAGTTGAAGGAAGAACTTACGAATAGCTTCCCATCGCAAATTGACGAAAGTGAAATACACCAATTGCTACTAAATCGTTACAAGAAAAGTCACGAATCGTTCGAACAATATTTTTATGACATAGTTGCTATGGCAAAACGTGCTTCATTAAGTAACCAAGCAATCATAAAATATGTCATAAGGGGAATAAACGACGACAACCTTCGACGTGCGTTATCTCTTCAAGTGTTTACGAATCCGCAAGATTTATTGAAGGCGTACAGAAATTATGAAGACGTCACAACTTTCGCGAAGTACATCGATACAACATCGAAGTGACAACCGAAAACCATGGCATTCGATAGAGCAAACTTGTGAAACCACGATTCAGCGAAAATGTTTCAACTGCTCTGAGGTAGGGCATTTGTCCATCAACTGCCCCAAACCCCAACGAAGACAACGATGAGAGAAGTGCTTTAAAGTAGGCCATACAGTCGAACAGTGCAAAATGATGAAAAATACCGACAAACGTGTCGCTCTTTTAGTAAGAGACGAGTACCATAAGGAGATAATTATTAATGGCTATGCACGCATTATTGCATACATTGACACTGGAAGTGAAATAAGTTTAATGTCACTTAAAACTGCTGAGGATTGCAACTTACAAATCGAATCATTTAAAATACCTTTGCGAGGCTTTGGAAACGCACGGCATTTTTTTACAGGAAGATGTAAAGTGAAGATCGAAATAGATTCTATTTCAGCTGAAATTTTTATATTTGTGGTTAACAATGAACTTCTTAATATTCCGGTACTTCTAGGGCCTGACCTCATAGATCAACAACATATTTGTATTGTTAAAACGATTGGTAAATTAACGTTCATGAACGCGTACGAGTTTCAAGCGATAACAACTAATGTTCGAGAGAAAGGAGAAGCTGATCCACGAATGTGCAAGATAGAAGTTAGAGCCGACATCCACGATGTACCCATGCAAGAAAGCAGTGAACAAGGCACCCTACTACCAACGTGTAAGGAAGTTAATAATGGCAACTTATCCAACGAGCAACCTGTAGATAGAAGAATTGAAGTAATTAACCCGATTCCTGACAAAGTAGGTCAATCAATTTCATTTTCGAATATCTTAGAAAATATAACGCGTAACACCGAAATTTATAAAGGGCGATATATGCCCAATAACGAAGTTAGATGCATTACCACAAACGACACGTCACGAGATAACATCAAACTCCACGAAAGTAATCTCGATGAAATGAGAAACGAATCGGATCGTGATTATATTCCGATCAATAATGCGAATGCTGAGACCGCCTCCGTAACTTTAATAAGCTATGATGATGATATTACAATGGACGAGATAAATTATGATAAGAACCTTAACGTTAACCAAATTAAGCAGCTGTTAGGCCTTGTCAATGACTTCCGTCATTGTTTCGCGAAAAATATTAAGGAACTCGGATGTTCCAAGAATACGGAAATTAAAATTAAATTAAAGGATTCTAAAATTATCTGTCATCGTCCATATCGATTAGCATATTCTCAACGTGAAGTCATCCAGACCATTGTACAGGAACTATTAAATACAAACATTATACAGCCATCAAATTCCTCGTATGCGTCCCCAGCCTTGCTAGTTAAGAAAAACAGTGGAGAATGGAGAATGTGCGTCGATTACAGAGATTTAAACTCGATCACGGTCAAAGATAAGCATCCTTTACCTCATATAGAAGACTTGTTGATGTATTTAAAGGGAAGTCGGTATTTCATTGGTTTAGATTTGGCCGCAGGATACTACCAGATTCCAGTAGCATCATCGTCTAGAAAGTATACGGCATTTGTTACACCTGAGGGGCAATATGACTTTTGTCGTATGCCTTTCGGACTTGCAAACAGTCCTCCAACCTTCCAGCGGATGATGAACCAAGTTGCTCAACAAGTAGGTCGTAATAATTTAGTGGTGTACATGGACGATGCACTAATCGGTTGCACTAGTTTTGATGATGGGTTGTCCAAGCTCAGAAAATTATTTGAAATTTTATCGCAAGAGGGTTTGACACTCAAATTAGAAAAGAGCTTCTTTTTCAAATCAAGTATCGAATTTTTGGGATACGAAATTGATGCTGGCGGAATTAGACCAGGTAAAAGAAAAGTAATCGCGGTACAGGAATTTAAACGACCTGAAAATGTACATGAACTGCGACAATTTCTGGGCTTGACGAGTTACTTCAGGAAATTCGTACACAAACATGCTGAAATTGCTCGACCACTTACAGAGCTAACAAGGAAAAGTATTACCTTCGAATGGACTAGTCTCCAGGAAGACGCGTTCGTAAAATTAAAAGGAATCTTAACCAGTCGACCATTACTTACATTGTATGACAATTCGAAGTATCAGGAAGTGCACACCGATGCTAGCTCCTTTGGGTTAGCAGGAATATTACTTCAGCAAGAGCATATTGAGCAGCTGAGGCCTGTAGCGTATTTCAGTCGCCAAACGTCTGCACGAGAGCAGCGCTATCATAGTTACGAATTAGAAGCGCTAGCTGTTGTTGAGACTATTACACGTTTTCGATGCTATTTGCTAGGCAAAAAGTTTAAGATATTTACTGACTGTCAGGCTTTAAAGACCACTATGTCGAAAAGGGATCTAATCCCACGCATTGCTCGATGGTGGCTTAAGCTACTCGAATTTGATTACACAATCGAATATAGGCAAGGAAAGAGAATACAACATGTTGACGCTTTAAGTCGTTTGCCAGTGGAGACATCAATAGAAGCTGACACTGTGGCATCAAATATAATGAAAATAGATATCAGCGAGACAGATTGGTTGCTCACCGTACAACTACAAGATCCTAAACTGCAACAGATAGCCAGTATGCTGAAGAAATTGCCAGAAACACCGCTAGAGAAGCAAACACATCAGGACTACAAGATGAAGAAAGGACGCTTATATCGAATTGTCGATAAGGAACTTAAATGGGTAGTTCCAAGTAGCGTACGTTGGCGGATTATAAGATCGTGTCATGATCAAATTGGACATTTCAGCTTAGAACGAACATTGGAGCACGCCAAGCGATATTATTGGTTTCCTAGGATGAGGAACTATGTCAAAGGTTATATAAATTCTTGTCTCGACTGTATTTATAACAAGAAACCCTCGGGAAAATTAGAAGGACGGTTATATTCCATCGAGAAAGTTCCGATACCATTTCACTCAGTACATTTGGACCACCTTGGCCCTTTTCCTAAATGCTCAGCAGGACACACTCACGTCTTGGTTCTAATCGATGGCTTTACCAAATATACACTTTTAAAGGCTGTCAAAAATACATCAGCGCGACCAGTTATTAACGCATTAGATGAAATTACTATTCATTTCGGTACACCTACAAGAATCATCACTGATAGAGGAACGGCATTCTCTTCGCGGGAGTTTTCGAAGTACTGTGAAGATAACGACGTAAAGCACATTATGAATGCTACACGAACTCCGCGAGCAAATGGACAAGTCGAGCGTTGCAACAGAGTTATTTTAAATGCGCTAACGACCATGACTGAAGATAATAATAAATGGCATCAGCAGCTGCGTAACATACAATGGGGACTTAACTCCAGCCGACACGAAGTAACCAAAATGACGCCTCAAGAACTGCTTTTTAATTGCAATCCACGGAACGCTCTAACCAACAAAGTTCTGCTGGCGCTTCACGATGAACTCTCTCCGAAGACCATTGACGTAGAAGAGCTACGACGCGCAGCAACAGATAATATTCGACGTTCTCAAATTGGACAAAAACTACGCTTTGATGCTAAACACAAGCCACCACGGACATATGCAATTGGAGACTTAGTGGTACTGACCCGTGCTGCACCCTCAACAGGTGACTCGCGAAAATTAGATACCAAGTACAAGGGACCATATCTAGTGACAGCTGTATTAGGAAAGGATAGATATGTAGTGGAGGATATACCAGATGCTCAGCGTAATCAACGAAAATTCTCATCTGTTTATTCAAGCGATAACATGAAACCTTGGTGCTGTGACTTCGATGGTGATTCTAGAAACGAGGACGAAGATGACCCTTACCTAAGTCTCAGGGATGAGACTAACTGTCAGGATAGCCGAGCTGTTACGCAAATTACAGATGGCAGCACCCCACATGAAAATTATTAAAATGATTGCCAGCACTGATATCCAACTTCACTCGGTTCCGTCGTGACATACGTTCTTCCTACATACACTCAAGACGTCACCCTATCGAGCGAACTACGTGTACAAGAAAATTATCCGAATAAATTTATATAATCACTAGCCACAGTATTTTATTTTATTTTCGTAACAATTGTTGATATTTTATTTACTATTTCTATGAAAAACCAAGTTTTGTATGGGAACACCAAAAAACGGTTGCTCAATTTGGTCTGTTTTTATACTCTAGCTGAAATCATAGGGTATACTAAGTCTGTTTTGTTTCGTTTCTAATGCACAGAAATAAGAAATGATGCTATTAGAATAAAATCGCTTGGACACCCACGCATTACATTAAAAGTTTTTTTTTTATTTTTGTATACCTGTATGTCCGTCCATCTGCCTGTCTGTTAATCTATCTGTCCGTTTGCAAGATAACTTGAGAACGTACTCACTTAAAGTACTGGAATTTAAAAATAAAAGAGTAAATTTAAGTTCGAAAATGAGACAAATCGATCAATTCCATCATAAGTTTGCCACACAAAAATTTAGTTTTTCAGTATTTATTTAGGCAATGCTTTGACGTAGAGAGCTGGAATTTGGAACATGGTGTTTTCATAGTAATAGTAAAAAAAATTGGACTGAATCGCGCCAACCCGATCTTTGTGTTTCTATACACAACTTTGGTTTTTCAATATACACACTCAAATTTTGTGCACGGCGTTTCCAGATCAAGTGCAAATGCAAGTTCAAAAATTTGACAAAATTGTGCATACCTTTTCTTAGTGTTGCCATACAATAACTATATAGTTGGATACTGCCTGAGAACACGTCCACGTAGAGAGGTGCAATTTTGTACACAGTGTTTTCTTAAAAAAGGCATTGACATTTCAAAAAACCGGCCAAGTGCGAGTCGGATTCGCACACGAAGGGTTCCGTACCATGGTACAAGGTTTAATACTATGTACTTTTTTGTATAGAGACCCCCTTTAATATATAACTTTATTTTATTTTCATTATTTGTTGTTATAGCAGCTATAGTATTACTCAATCTTTGAAAATTTCATGTGTCTACCTATTACGATTCAAGAGATATAGCGGTTTTTATGGTATAGCAAAACACGGGAAAAAAAATCACGTTGCTTGTATGGAGGCCACCTTTAATTTTTAATTTAATTTTGTTTTTGTTATTTGTTGTTTGGCAATAGAATACATATTTGTGAAAATGTCAACTGTCTCCTTATTACAGTTCATAAGATACAGCACGCTGACAGACACACGGACGGACGGTCGGACAGCCGAGGCTTGAAACCCTTTGGCTAAGGAACCCTAAAAATGTGCTAAATCGGGCAACCCGTTGTTGGTTGTTTCCATACAAAGCCTTTGCTTTTGGTTATCACTTTATTTAACTTTTATTTTCATCTAGGGTATAATATTTTTAGTGTTAGACGAATCATATTGGTCGTCTTTAAAAGTTCAGCTCTCCATATCGACACGCTGTCTTGTCAGGCACTTTCCAAATATGTATAAAGTCATAACCCAAAATTTTGTATGGCAACACCAAGAAGACATTGCCCGATATAGTCCATTTCTTAAACTTTATTTACTATTGCTGTGAAAACAGTTTGTACCAAGCCTCAGGACTCTACGCCGACGTGTTGTCAGGCAGTATCAAAATACATAGTAAACAAGTAAAAAAGATATTATCATACCCTAGATGAATGCCTGTATGTAATTTCGTATGGTTACCACTCTGTGCAAATTTAATTGAACTGTTCATCGTGCAGTAAAAATGATTATGACCACTTTCATAGGATTTCATATTCTGCTTTCGGTACAATTAAAACGTATAGGATTGATCGTTTGTATAGTATACGGAGGAAATGTACATTTCGTATGGCAACACCAAAAAACAGTTGCCATACTTATCCCATTTTTAAAGTTCTATTTACTATTTCTATGAAAACACCGTAAACAAAATTGCAGCTCTTTACATCACTGTACAAAATTTGAGCACACTTATTGAACCCTTTCTCGAGTTACCGTGCAGAAGGACATACGGACAGACAGACAGACATTCAAAAATCAAAATAACTTTTAATATCTTGGGTGTCTAATCCGTTTTGCTCTACCATCGTTATTTCTATACGTTGGAAATGGAATGACAAGCTTACCATGACCATTAAGTACACCGTTCAGTTTTCATTTTAGAAATAAGATTTTCATAGGATTTCATCACCTTTTGAGAGATGTTAAATCCCAATCCGTACCTTTATCCTTGAAGAAATGGAATGAAAAACGTCACAAAATGCAAAGTCTGGACTATAGGATGGGTAAGTCATAAATTCCAATGTTGAAGTTGCTCTAAACTCGATAGTCCTAAATGAAAATGAAATTTATGATGGTGTGTTGTCGTGACTGAACGTTTTTCACGCATTTTTTGAAAAACATCCGACTAACAAATGGCTTTGGACCATTCAGAATATACACTACGGCGATCTTCTAATGGAGTTGTGGCAACACAACTCGAACATTCGTGAAATTCAATGCTCTGGACTGGGAGCTGGACGCATAACATAAACTCTTTAACGAAAAGAAATTTAATCAAACGACTTTTACCCAACAAAGACATTTCTAAAAAAAGTGAAAAGTAAATTTCATAAAACAATTATATTCAATAATAAAAACTACTCTTTCACACAATGCCATTTCGCAACTCTCTCACAAAAGGCAATTTTTCTACAAGTTCTTGCTTTCAAACCTTTTGTCTGCATGCACATGCACAAAAGTTGCTGATTGGTTCAAAGAAATTTATATTTGTGGACTTATTTCCACTCAGTTTCGGAGCAGGCGAACAAAATATACCACGAACCCAAAATTATAATGAATCACGGCACCATAGAATATATAAATTAATTGACGCTGATCATGTTGGTTTATAGTGATTACTGGAAGAACTTTGGAAAGAAATTTGTTTGTTGGAACTGAAATTGAAAATTTTCAGAATGGGGGATTACCAGCTGTGAAATGAAAAAAAAAAATGTTTGCAGAAAGACATTAGGCATAATAAAAAGAATATTATAAAAAAAAAATGCGTATGAAGCCTTTGATTTATTAGATGCTGTAGCACCTAGTGTGTATTTGAAATAAAATAAATAGAAAAAAACGGAAATTTGTTTCTTTTTTACATTTTTATAATTACATAGTACTGCTATATTGTAGCATTTAATGTTTTTGTGAGCATAATTTCTTGGAACGCCGCGCGGAAAAATATTCAAAGCTCCATTGCATGTGCCTTTGCCAAACAGCTCCTTGCTAAATATCTTTCTGTGAAACATCTGATTTTGTTAAAGAACCATTTGCAGAACGAATTTTTGTGAAACGTCTTATTTGCGATATTGATCTTCGAATAAAGTTCATTTTGCCATATATCTTTCAGCCAAATAAGTAGTACCCCTCTGGATGCGTTTCACTTTTGTTTTCTTGTCGTCATCTGGAAAGATCCACCTCTGTGATTTTAATTGGCTTTCTCTCTGATAGTAGTAAATCTAATTTTGGGCAAGAGTTATACAATGTGCTTTACCCGGCCTTTGTTGAATTTTTTTCCAGCATTTTTTTGCAGTACCGTCATTCGGGGTGACCTCGGACGATTTTTGCCCATTTTTGTTAATAAAAATTACAGTTTTTAGAGATAAATTTGCAAAAAAATTATTCAGAATCTCCCATGTCTCTATTGTCAAATTCCAAGGTAGAAACAGATAAATTTTTATTCCTCCCCCACTTTTTTTTTGTTAAAGAGTGTCCGCTTCCGCCCCTATGTGTGGGGTGAAAGCAGATGAGCACATATTAAGCATTAAAAATTATCTTAGACCCTAATGCAGGACAAATTCGGACAAAATAATTAAAAATATATATTTGTTTACTAAAGTTTACTAGAGATAAACCACATGACAAAGAATAACTCATTTCGTTTTACCATTTTTAGTATTTCTTTGTTACAACAGTTTCTTTTCGAGTTATCAAATCCTACGGAAAAAAGTATTTATAAAATCCTTAGTTACGTGTTCTACGAAGAATTTATTCCGAGAAAAGTACACCCAACTGCATTCAAAGTTGTACTGACGAGATATATGCCGGTCGTTTTAGTTCTAAGCGTTGCGGTATATAGGCCTAAGCACAATTGCAACGACAGAGCGGAAAACAGCAGACGGCAGCGGGAAATTCGGTTGTCAAAACAGGCCGTCGAAAGATTGGGAACACAATTGCAACGAGAGGCGATAAGCGACGATTGTGAAAGAAGAAGATACTGAAATTTAATTTATTAAATGCTTCGAGCGATTTAAAAGGAGATTTTTAATAAGAGTATTTTATATTATATTGAAAGAAATGCAATGGACCAAAGTGTGGAGAAAAAACTGAAAATGCAGAAATTAACTAAATTAAACGCTTTGAAATATCCATCAAAACCACGTATTTTTTGTCGACATATCTTGCGTGTCTTGCAAATTATACATTATTCTCTGATTTCGTACTTCCTCAATAAATTTTTCTTCAAAGCTCATTATTTGAAATTTACCGCGGCGTGCAACCCCTACCACCTCAAAAAGACAAAACTGAATGCCAAAACAATTTCATTCGATTAATTTTGTTGGTAACACTGCAGCCACGACGGCAAAATTAGAATTTGCTCAATCTCGACGGCAATATTGTCGCCCGCTTACCGTCGTTCGTCGTAATTTGGTGCATTCAGATAAGATGGTTGACAGCGGAGTTTCGTCGTCGTTTTCCGTCTGCCGTCGCAATTGTGCTTAGGCCCAATGCCCTTTAAATAAAACGTTGAACAATACCTTTCTGTCCAAGTTCACCCCCACAGTCCGACTTCACCCGAAGTGACGGTATATATTGAGCCCTCCTGATTGTCATATTTTCATATAGGTTTATTTTTATTCACGTCATGTATGTGACCAAGGATGACTCGATATCTTTGTAGATGCCCCGGTTGTCACAAGTAGCATATTCCACACAGCTTCGATGTGGTTTGTTGTTCTCGTGGATTATTGGTGCTCCATTGTGCAATTGTGTTAGTTTTAGTGAATAAATATTGTTGTCGAGTCATCCACTTTTGAAATGAACAAAAAAAAACTACATATAGTTCGACAATGAGCAGAATAAATTAATGCGAAGTTTTTGATTCCTTAAATTCATTAAATTAAATTAAAACATATTTCTTCATGTAGTAGAACCGCATTGATGTGATCGTTTTAGTCATGAAAGTAGTAAACTACAATATTTTCAGAGCGGGCACATAATTTAATTTAATTTAGTAAACTTTATTAAGAATTGAAGAAATTTAATAAAAGAGATCGCATTATAATATTGCAAAATTTTCAAAATAATTTTTATTCCCTAGTGAAATCTAAAGGGTATACTAAGTTTGTCATTCCGTTTGTAACACCTAGAAATAATGACACTAGAGCAAAACGGATTGGACACCATGCATAAAAGTACAAGTTATTCAGATTTTTGTATGTCCGGTCGTCTGTCCATCCGTCCGTCCATACGATACCTCGAGAGAGCGTGTACCTAAAGAGCTGAAATTTAGGACATGGCCTTTAAAAAAAACTAAAATTAAATTCGAAAATGGGACCAATCGGGTAACTCATTCGTAGGGTTGCCATACAAAAATTTCGTTTTTCACTAAATATTGGGAAACTACCTGAGAACGCGTCAACATTGAGAGCTGACATTTTGTACGTACTGTTTTCATAAAAATAGTAAATATAATTTCAAAAATGGACTAAATAGGGCGACCGCATTTTGGTGTTGCCTTATAAAAATTTAGGATTTTTATAACGCGAAGAAGTCTTATAAGATTTTTATCTACTGAAAATTTCTTCAGAATGTGAAATCCTATTAAATTGGTTATAATCATTTTTTTGTCCGACAAACCGTTCTAGAAATATGTGTGAAAAACCACTTCAAAAATCAGACTTTAACAGATGGGTGACCATACGAACTGACGTAGGGGCAGTCATCTATAGGGTATCATACGAATTAGTCTTAGCCCAATTCTAGCTTTTTCACTTGTTAAATTTATAATTTTATAATTCGTTTATAACTTTATAAATTTTTCAGAATTTTCTTAGTAAGTACCCCTTTCATTTTCTGAAAATATTTCTTGGTATTGCCTTTGTATGGCTGATATACGTAATTTAAGGGCCAGTAAACAAACAATGACAAATATACACAAACAAACCGGCATTGGAAAAAGTAAAATTTGTTGTCAAGACTGTTTATTTTTGTAACTATTGCACCCATATTTTATTTAAACACTATAATTTATTGTTAAAACAATTAAACTTGTCATTTTTTTTTCAGGACAGCACAGCGCACTTCGCTATAATTCAAGACCCTCGATTATAAAAAAATCTCTTGCACAAAACAATATTATACTTTAGTTTTTCATTATTACAAAGTATAAAATGCTTATAGGTAATCACTTTTTTATTCACAACATCAATAAAAGAACACCGCACTAGTTCGTGATTCAACCAACACACAACATAACAATCCAGCGCGAAATTGAAGCGGTCAAAGACGAATTCAAGAGCGCTTCTTTTGAAGCTTGCAGTGCTTCCCCACCGTATCCTTGTTTATATCTTTTTAAAGTGAGCATGTCCGCAGAGGGAAACCCTTAATTGTAGATTCTCGGCAAACGCACTTGGAGCGCTTAAGGTGGCACTCTTAACGTGGGTTCACACGGCGCGTGGTTTCACGAGGCAACCCAGCTCGTTCGGCGTGAAATCACAGGCCGTGGGAGGCATGCTACGAGCAGGCGCCAGAATTCTTCATTTGTTTTGGACTGTATATAGCATATAAAAATGCCGACATGACATTATAAAACAGCCAATCAGGCTTGTAAATTTCGCCTGCACCACTTCATGGATTCTTTTATTTTGCTTCTTAATTTCCTATAAGTTTCCATTAAGCTGTCCCTCTTCTTTCTTATTTCCATAATGTTTTAATGTTAATGATATGTTTCCGTCCTTTAATTTGTTTTTAATTCTAGTCCAGGCATCGTGCTGATTGTTCTTGTTTTCTGCTCTACGAAATTTGTATTCCACAAAGCAGGTTCGTTCTCATATACTAACTTAAGAACTAAAAAAAAAGTTGGTTTGTCCACTCTATATGCATTGAAAATATAAACGATATGCGGTAACAGTGCGAGACTACGAACAAAATCTATATGAAGAGCAAATGTCACGCGCCGCCTCGAGCCACCTCGAGCCACCTCGTGCACGTTCGGGACTCGCCTTTGAAGTTACCGACTCGAAATGGATCGGGCGCGCCAGTACAGGCGAGCTCGCGCCACCTCGAGCCAGAACTTCCACGGCGCGTTGGATCGTACTCGCGCGGTGCGGCTCGTAAAAACACACACCGTGGAAAGCCAGCATAAGAGCGCCTGTGGGATAGCATTCTTGGAGCGCTCGAAGGGTGGCCGTAGTTAGTCTTGGAGCGATTTTGGCGAATATGGAGGGAATCAGGATAAGGTCTTTATGAATAATTCAAGTTTTATTCTGATTGCACTCCATTTTATTTTAAATTAAATTAAATTTCAATTAACCGCACACTTTCACTGACTAGTACAGAATGAAAATTCTGCTGTGGTTTCAAATATGCATCATTCCACAACAAAACACAGATAGGTTATGAATAAGCCTAAACTCAGAAAAGAAATCTGCTTCCGCAAAGATTCCTTTGGATATCGTAAGAGAGAACTTCGGAAAATATATTTTCTGGCTATCATGCCGAAGCGCTTCCCTTTACAAGCGCTTGGCATATTGCCCGCTAGGAATGATTACATGATTATATATATTACATCATCAGATTAACGTTACACAGTAGCCATGGAAATCATCAAAACCCTTGAGAACACTTCACTAGCCATGAAACAGACTTCCTCACTACCTCATGAGAGTCCCAACCAATGGAGTCCTAATATTCTAAAATATTACAAGTGTTCTTATATAAAACTGACAAAAGTTTGATTTGAATAGCTCCTCCGCCCTAAACTACTACTCATACAAAGAAATCGTGTTCCGATGATCTTAAGCTTACTTTCTTATCTTCCGAATCGAATTGAAATTTGTACGCCTTTCCTAACAAAATTATTTAAAAAATTTATCTGAACCAAATGACTACGATTCCTCAAATAAAAAATCTAAGCTAAGTAATAATTGTCTATGTTGCTATGCCATCATGCCGGGGGCTGATGATATCGAATGTAGTTGCCTACAAATCTATACTCCGGCTGCACATACACACATTTAATTACTACTCACGTAAAATTGTAAGATTCCTTTGTAATCAAAACTATTTTATTATTTTGTTAAGTAAGGTATATAGTAAGTCTAGTCTTTGGTAAGGTGAGTAACCAAGCTGTAAATTACTAGAAGACTTTATTCCTGTACGGATAGTAGTTTAGCATATATAAAGTCAATGCTTGGCCCTTTTCTATAAGTATCAATATAATAAAGTTTAGAGAAAGGACTCCCAACGTACATATATAAGTTTCTGTTTCGTAGCTTGGGAAGTATTCTCGAGGGTTTTGACATCATTCAATTATATATTTAAAAAAGTAAAATCTAGAGATAATGTAATTACTTTAATGCATTTTTACCAGTATTTATACTCATCATACTAAAATATAGAAATTTTATTAGCCTATTGTATCACAGTTAATATCACAGATATCTCTCTCTTTCATATCGATCACTTGGATTTTGTACATTATAGAGTAATTATAGAGTACAGTAGTCAAGTAGAAGCGCTCAAAGCCGAATGAAGGAACGCTTCTTTGGCAGCTCGCAGCGCTTCCCCACCGTATCCTTGTTAATATCGTTTTAACATGAGCACGTCCGTAGAGGGAAGCGCTCAGATGAAAATTTTTAGAAAACGCTCTTGAAGCGCTTGTAGGGTAGCACCCTTGGAGCGCTTGTAGGGTGGCACTCTTGGAGCGCTTGTAACGTAGCAGTCTTGTATGAGTCATCTTTTCACACAAAAAATTAATAAGCCTAAATTCAGAGAAGAGATATACTGCTACGAGGATTCCTTTGGCTATGGTAGAGGATGGAGAGGTTTGTAAGTGCAAAAAGGAAAAAATGGACTCCGTTAGAAGACCAAATCATCTAAGAATCGTGTTTTTATCGTTACGAGATAAATAAAAATTCGTAATTTTTATTTTTAAGTCTGTTGAGACTTTTATTTTATGAAAATCCTTTTCGAAAGTCTTTTGATTTTTATAAGTCTTTCTTTATGTTTTGTATTTAAATACATATATACAGTATTTACGTTCTGATGTAAAAAAAAAAAAGCCTATTCCGCTGGTTATAACATTTTAATCGGTTTTATCCATATACATTATATAATTCGTTTATATCAAATAAACTTAAGAAAAGTTCAGACTCCCTCTGTCTGTAACGCGTTCGAATCCCATTCGCATTTTTTTAAATCAAAAGAAAATTTGATAAAAAATGGAAAAAGCCATCTTGGGATTCGAACGCATTAAAGACAGACAGAGTCTGGACCTTTCTTAAGGTTTTTTTTTTGTAATTAAAAGGAAATTTAATAAAACATAAAAATAAAACCATCCGGGGATTCTAACGCATTACAGACAGAGAGAGTCAGGACTTTTCTTAAGTTTGTATGATAAACGAATTATACTATGTACATATATAGATAAAATCTATTAAAATGTTATAAGAATCGGAAGAGGCTTTTTTTTTACATCCGAACGTAAATACTGTATATATATATTTAAATACAAAACATAAAGAAAGACTTTTAAAAAGATTTTTATAACATAAAAGTCTCAAAAAACTTTTAAAAAGTTTTTTTGTTGGATAAAGGTGTGAAAAGACTTAAAACTTTTATTTCGTACCATACAAATTAGGTTTAGAAATTAAAGTTAAAAGTATTATTAAAATTTAATTTTTAAATATAAAAGTTTTCAGTCGGACTTAACTTTAAAGAAGACTTGATGGAGAGTTATTTTCAGGCTCTGAATTTTTGTTATGATCATTAGAGATCTTTTCGGAGAATAGAAGAATTTTAAAACTTTTATTTTTAATGATTTTAAATTAAATCATAAATACAAGAGGAGAAAACAGCCACCTCGTCCGGGGTTTAAAAAGGGGAACTTCCTCTTATGTTTAAAATATCATTATCATTAAAATAAAAGTTCTTAAAATTCTTCTATTCTCCATCTATGAGTGATTCTAGAAAATTGTGAGTTCGATTCCCGCATGGAAAAATAAATTTATGAATTGGCTTCAAAGCGCGCTTCTGATGTAATGCTCGCACAATTCAGTTATACAATTTTATTTACTACAATGATGGCACTGTAGCAAAAGCAATTTAATTACGATATGCGAGGATTAATTTATAAGTTTCTGAATCAAATTTTGAAAAACTAAGAGCTATACTTATACTTCAAATAAATCTTGGCTTCTTCTTAAAAAAGTGGAAATTAAGCAGAGAATTAAAACAGGTGGTGGTTTTTCAGTTGGTAGCTCCTAGAGTACAAATGTGATGTGTACAGACATTCGATCACTGTTAACCAATTTAATTTAACCTTGATTCCTAAATAGGTATGTAAATGTTTTATTTTTCGATGTGTCTCAGATCAAAGACACTTAATGCAATCCCTTACATGAGAACCTAAAATTTAATCTCAGGTGTAGTTAAAAATTGTCGGATTTGAATTGGATTGCTTTTTTTATAATAACATACATAAAATCATATTTCTATCTGGACTGTTCATGGAAATTTAGCCACTGACTATATGAGTACCGTGTGTTTTTTATAGTGCAAAATAAAAAAATTTAATGTTGTAGGTATTTGTATGTTAAGAATTATTCTAATACTAGAAGTTATATTTAATTATATCATTTATTTTCTTCTACAGGCTGTCCATAATAGAAATAAATTCTACAATTTTGTTAATTATATTTAAAAATAATCATACTGTACTTTCTACTATATTAAAATTAAAAATCGAACAAAGATTATTATTTCAAGCCTCAGATATATCTATAACCTTGACTCACACTGATCACATATGATAATTATAACTATTGTTAATTGCAGGCTGTCTGATACCAACTCAAAATTGTACGAGTTTGAATCCTTCGATAATGGAACACATAAAGGTTGCGTGGGACTTTACAAACGTTACAGAATCTGCAGTGATAAGGTATACCAATAAAGAGGATTGAGCGAAAAATTTCTAAAGCCAAATCTGAAGGGGATATTATTCGTATTTTAAAATTTAAAATCACCAAGACAAGATCTTCAAATGCAAAATCTCAAAAAAAAAAAGATATATAGAAGGCCGCTTTTCAAACGATTTGTGGAAGATTGAAGATTTGATTTGAGTATGTAGTAATTTCTTTTCTGTATATTTTATCTACCCATTTTTTCGTTATTGAAGTTTCTGTCGAATCGAATCTTCTTCAACTATGTTCTTGGCAAACAAAGAATAAAGAACCCCATAGGGTTTTATTTTAATTTATTTTGTTTTTATTTTTTTGAAATGTTTATGCCTTTTTGATTTTTATATACAATACATATGTGCATGTCAAAACTTCACTTAGTGAACTAAATTCAAATTCAAAGCTACATCAGATCGAGGTATTGCCGAACAAGGCGTTGGTATTACTATTTTACTTTGGCAAATTTTTAAAATTACAAATTTCGTACCGAAGGAGTCAGAATTAGGTGATATTTTCGATTTAATGAATTTGTACAATAGAGATTTTGATTTTTTGTAAAGATTTTGTGTTTTGAGATTTTAACCAATCCGTTATGTATCGATGACATTTTTACCTACTCAAACTATTCATATCTTTTGTCCAGGAATGTCCAGACTATTCAAATGAGTCTTTTAGATCTCAGCAGTGTTCCTTTTACAATAATATCTCCTATTATGGACATTTGTATAGCTGGGAGCCTTTTGTGAAAGGTAAGCAAGAAAGTACAGTTTAGAGAGGAATTTTTATACATAATCTTTTTTTTAAAGAAACAAACGAATGTGAATTAAACTGTAAGCCGAAGGGCTTAAAATATTATGCAACACTAAATGCAAGCGTAATTAATGGTACACCTTGCAGCAAACCCGCAATATATTTTCAGCGACACTATAGAGGTCGTGCAGTTTGCGTCGAGGGGATTTGTAAGGTGAGTAGTTATTTATATACAATTCACACACATTTTTGTTTTAACTAGTGAGGAACTTATTCATTAAATTCGTGCAGTCAGTAATGATTTAACTAGTTTGACTTATCGAATTTCGTTTTTGCTGAATAAATACAAGGAATAATCACAGGTAGGTACGTAGGGTCTTCTATAACTGCATGCTATTTTATGATATGGCTTGAATGTGCCAATAAACCTCCAGTGCTGAAATGATACAGGTACTGACATGCGGTTTTTTCCAGTGATAGAGGGTAATAGAGGCATTAAAAAACAGCAAAACATTTGGGTTGTGTAAAAAAATCAAAACCTTGGAAATATTTGAGAATAATTTAAAGATGTTTAATTAGAAAATACAGAGTAATACACTATTCGACAGCTACTATTCTTGGCCATTTAATAAGCCAACAATAACCAAAATCTATATGGTGGTTCAAAAGCTATATTCATTTATTCACATCAAGGTTCACGAATATTGGCGAAATCTTCAACTGGGCACAACTCCTAAAGGAAGGTTTCTAGGTGGTGTGGGGCTATATGGAATAATTTGTTGATCAGCTTACCTAAAGGAATCGCGTGGTATACCGAAAGATATCTTGATCCGAAAGTCGTATGACTTCCTTACAAAATTGAATGAATTTGCTTTAAATTCGTCGTGACTATGGAATTAGAAATATGTAGAAATTATGTCCCTTAAAAAATGTTCTAATTTTCCCAGAAACTTTACAAACCACTAACATTTTTTCTGTGAGTATATAGGCTTAGGGGGTAGCCACATTCGACTCTATATAACTCTTAATATTTCAATAATTCTTAGAAAATATATGAAGTTGCATAGCACTTTCTTGTAATTACGAATTTATACAATATTTGGGTCTCCACCTACTGGAAATATTAAACCTTACTTAAACTTTTTTTGTGTGTACTTTTCACATGTTAAATTAAAATTTGAGTTGCAAAACTCATTATTTATTCGGATGAAGGTCTACCAATTAATTTATTTACAGGCTTTGTATAATCTTAGGAATTTTAGGGTCCTTCTATGCGTCATTTTCGTGTTGAAATAATGTGTGCCAGTCCAAATATTAATGTTATAAAGCGCTGAGTAAACAACGGTTTTTTTTTATTTTAAAAAAAAGGCTCCGTAAAACAAAGAGAAAAAATGGAATCCTTATAAGAAAGCTCGTGCGTCCGTCCATCCACCTGTCTGTCACATACGTTTTTCTCGAAAACGATTCAAATTTAGTAGAATGTTGGGTCTTCATAACGTGCACGTGCACCTATTTCATTCGTCAAAGTTATAAAATATCTTTTTTTATTTTTATTGGAGGTGGATTGGACCCCCTAAAAAATTTTTTAGTTTTTGTATTATTTATATTGTTGTAAAAGGCTACTTCCATGGATTAAAACAAAATTAATTTGTTGGTGAATGGGCTATAAAGATATAGCCCAAAATGTGCGAAAGAATACCTTTCCGACACATGATCTTCTAGGTTTATAAAGCTAAAAAAAATTCATATAATGGATTGAGTCATACATAACAGAAAAACTGTTGGTTTTTCGTTAGTCTCATGGTTACTGAAAAAATGTCTTTTGTATTAACTTAAAAGGCAAGCTTACAAAATTACACTTGCATCCGTCTGCATGGATATTATTCACAGGCAAATTTGGATTAAATTTAAATGTACCGTCATTCGAGGTGAACTCTTACGATTTTTGCCCTTTTTTGTTAATAAAAATTACAGTTTTTAGAGGAAAATTTGCAAAAAAATTATTTAGAATCTCTCACGTCTCTATTATCAAATTCCACACTACAAACAGATAAATTTTCATTCCTCCCACTACTTTTTTTTTGTTAAAGAGTGTCCGTTTCCGCCCCTATGTGTGGGGTGAAGACGGCCGACCACATATTACAGGACTAATTCGGAAAAAAAATAAAAATATGTATTTGTTTACTAAGGTTTACTAGAGATAAACCACATGACAAAGAACAACTCATTACGTTTTTCCATTTTTAGTATTTCCTTATTATAACAGTTTCTTTTCGAGTTATCAAATCCTAAGGAAAAAATATTATTTAAAAAATCATTACTTACGTGCTCTACGAAGAATTTATTCTGAGAAAAAGTACACCCAACTGCATTCAAACTTGTACTGACGAGATATATGCCGGTCGTTTTAGTTTTCAGCGCCGCGGTATATGCCCTTTAAATAAAAAATTGACCAATACCTTTCTGTCCGAGTTCACCCTCACAGTCCGACTTCACCCCGAGTGACGGTATTTAAATTCGGCCGATAGATTGTTTGTTGAATGAGTTTTGGTACGGAACATGATTGCGCGAGCCCGACTCGCTCTTTACCAAATTATATTTAAAATATTATCCCCCACAGTAACTTAATTTAGCTTGCAATAATCGACTATAACTCGCTTTTCCCCATCAGGTCCAGGTTTTTTCGAGATTAATAGGAGTGTCGAATTCCTGAACCTTTACTCGAATTTCCGTCATTTAACAAGATGTATTACACGAAAAGCCTCAACTCTTAAAACCAACTACCTTCCGTGCCCGCTGATAATTTAACTTTTCAACTTTCTTAATGCACCGACAAAAACAAAAACTACTGCTCGATCTCCAAAACCGGTCATCCCTTACATTTCTCGTGTTAGATTGTAATATGCTCATGCACCCATACTTGTCCTTTTACACACTATTAAACATGCACTAACTACGGATAGGCCCAAACATACCGACAAAGATTTAACTAGGGAAAGTGCGTCAGGCGAATGCCTTTACCTTATTTTTCCACTCAAGGACAATACTTCATGACCAAGAAACTGTATTTTATTCTCGAAAAATCTGTACTTTTTGACATTCAATGTTAGTCCTGCCTCCTTTAAACTTTCAAGAAATTCTCGGAGAATTATGATATCTGATTCGATAGTATCAGGTGGACTCTACGACTTTTCCCATTATTCGCATAAATACCGCTGGTGAGTTCGTCAATACAAAGGGTATACGCTTAAATTAGTAGTGGCCCTCTGGTGTGATAAAAGCAGTTAAATGTTGGCTACTTTCCTCTATTTGAACTTGATAATATCCACTCATTAGGTCCAATACAGTAAATATGCTATTTCCTGACAGTGAGTTCAGCGCTTCCTCTATATTTGGTACCGGAAAGTTTTCTCTGTTAGTGACTGCATTCAGTTTCCTGAAATTGACGCAGATCCTCTACTCCCCATCTTGCTTTGGAACTAGAAGGACCAGGCTCACAAATTGAGATCCGGAGGGTTTTATAATATCTAATTTAAGGAGCTCACTGATATTTTACCGAAGTTTCGCCTTTAACCCATAGGCTAATTTGTATGGATTATATCGAACGACTTTGTTTTCTTTTACTTTTATTTTCATTTTAACTAAGTCTGTTTTTCGCATCTCTTTTAAATCGCGCGCGATACAATCACTAAATTTGTTAATGAGGTAGAGTAATTCATCTTTATATAGTGCATCTAAGTTTTCTGTAACTAATTTCACTTTCACGAATGTTATCTCGTACATGATTAAAATCGCTTCGCACTGGTTATTGAAGGATATCTAGTTTTTCCCATGACTTAACTAGTTTTAATTCAGGGCGATCTAAAAAGTTCCTTCCAGCGATCATGTCGAACGTTTGCACCTCATCGTTCACGACAATTATATCAGTCTCACACTCAAAGTCATTCACGCTCATTTTCTTACTTATTTTGCCTAACGCTTTAACCTTTCTACCTCCGAATCCACATAAAACAGTTTCGCAATTACTAAGAGCCCAATTCTTCTCGCTTGCAATCTTATTTTTTATTGTGGTTCTTACACTACCCAGGTCAAGAAAGGCGAGAATTGATTTGCCATCAACGTGAGCAACTTTATGATATTAGTCTTTAGATACCTGATGGGAGGATTTTGTGATATATCCTACCTGACTTGCACTTCGTTAATCGCACTGTGTCGAAATAAGTCCCACTGCATACATATGTAGCATATTCTAGTCCAATTTGGCAAAGGGCACGAGTTCGCGTAATGACCAATTTCATCACATCGGTAACACCTACTTACACCTACCAGTTTCCTTTTGTCGTCGCGTTTTAGAAATTTGTTGCTTGAAGATGTTTGATCTGATGCTCTTCGCTCCATTACATTGAACTTGCATTTTCCATCATTTATTGTTTGACCATGGTGGGGAAGTCTGTCGATGATATCCTGTCAACCAATCAGACTTATTTGAAAACATGTTACGTCGGCGCTATTGGTTTTCTACGTCTTCGAACCGTTTAATTGCAACAATAAATCGTTTAAGTTTTTAAAATTCGAAGCTAAGAGAACTTTAATTAAATTTTTTTTTCACCTAGACCCGAAATTATATATTTCATCTTTGACTCTTCAGGTAAATTAATTTTGTTTGCCAATTCTACAACTGAGTAAAAATATATCTCAATGCACTCACAAAGTTTTCTCCGTCTTGACATTATTTCGATGGCAACGGAGGAATCATCTTGTCCGGTAGGGAGATAGTGAATTAATTCCTGTTTAAATTGTTGAAATGTTGTTATCATCTTTTATTTTGCGTAGTACCAGTCCTTCGCGGCACCAACCAAACGCATAGATGCATAAAATAATGTACTTCTGTCATCCCACTCGTATACATGTTTTAAGCCTTCAATTGAATTTAGCCACTCCACTGCCCTCAACCCAAATTAGCTGACGGATTAAACTCTTTAATAAGAGTACCCACTTCTTAAAGCCCCACTTTTACTTGATTCACTTGTGTATTTTCAACACGAACAGAAGATTCACTAGCAGAGGACGTATTAGTAGCACTACAATTTATCTCTGCTCTTTGCTTCCTTAACAACTCATTCTCCCTTTTCAATAAATCATTCTCCAAATATAAAAGCTCTATTTCACTTAAGGGTCGTACCTGTTTCTCCGCGCGATCACCTGAAATATCCTGATCTTTTGCCATACCATCCCCATCAGTATCGGGAAGAGCGCTAGCTGATCCTAGTCAGTCATATTCAGCCGCACTGTGACACTTACAATTTTACCTTTTCACACTTTTTTTAAGTGTTAAGCTTTTTTTTTTAAAGGGTTAAATTGGCAGGCTTTCTGCGCATACAATTTCTAACTTTCACACTCACGGTTTAAATCGCACGCGATTTCACCCCACACTTGAACTATTACACGAAAAGCCTCAACTCTTAAAATCAACTACCTTCCGTGCCCGCTAATAATTTAACTTTTTAACTTTCTTAATGCACCGACAAAACTAAAACTACTGCTCGATCACCAAAACCGATCAACCCTTACATTTCTCGTGTTAAATAGCATATGTTCATGCATAAATATCAATACATATTAAACATGCACTAAAGTATAGTTCACACAAGCGAAGTTACTGTCCCAAGTAGCCTCGTTTTCAGTCCCTCACCTCCTCTTGACATACCCATCAGTTTACTTGCGCCAGTACGAAAACGAGTTCCAAAATACACTCAATTTAACTATTTCTCAGGTTCCACTTCGCTAAAAAGTTTAAGTGAGTGGAACTCGTTTTCGTACTGGCGCAAGTAAACTGATGGGTATGTCAAGAGGAGGTGAGGGACTGAAAACGAGGCTACTTGGGACAGTAACTTCGCTTGGGTGAACTATACTTAACTATACGGACAGGCCCAAACATGCCGATAAAGATTTAACTAGGGAAAGTGCTGTCGCCAGGCTAATGCCTTTACCTTATTTTTCCACTCAAGAACAATACATTTTACCTACTTTGGTACCATTAAGATCGTCGAGTTTTATTACCCACAGAAGGTAGCAAACTCATTTTCATTATCTGTCTGAATATTTTCCTCCAGGCGGGTTTTCCTTGGAATTTGCATTTATCTTGTTTTAGATGTTTATTACTTTGCGTTGTGTTTGAGGAAGATGATACATATTCTGATTTATTGGGACTTGATTTGATTGAATCGGAATATCATGTTGGATATATTTAGTGAAAGTAAGTGCATCTCCCCTTAAATAAATTAGGTCGGCTTACTCATAAAGCAGGTTGCAAAGAGATTATTCTTTCACTACATTTATATTTGCTCCTAACTGAACCATATTCATTTTCATTAATATGTTCTTCTTTATATCCTTTCAAATTAGTGTTTTCAGTGTAATCAATATTTCGTATATTACATTTCACTACATTGCTGTTTTCGATACTAGCTAAAATCGCCCGTTCTTAGAATGGGACTCTCTCTTAAATTTTTTTTTTTAATATTTTTTAATTTCTGAAATATATTTTTCAGTTAAAAAAAAATTAAGCTGGGACTCGAACACATTCACTTACTATTTTTTTAATAAATTTTCTTCATTAATAAAAATATGCTGGAATTTGATCCCGTTACGGACACTCTAGGCTTTTCTTATGTTTTTTTAATATATTTGTGATTAAAAAAAAAAAGCATGCTGGGATTTGTCCGCGTCATATGCGGTTGGGCTTTTGTACATATGCATATATTTTCATTCTTTCTAAAGGAATTTATATTTAGATTGTTTATTTTGTAATTATCAAGCGATTTACAGTGTGGTGAGTAAGCTTTAATTTTCAGACTATAGTGTGTATAATAATAGCACTTTTAGGTGCTGTATCACACAAGGGCTTTATTAAACAATTTTCAAAGTACACACCTTTCGCAATGTCAGCGTCCAAACAGAGCAGTTCTGTCTTACTGTTTAATTTAATTGGCTTCAAACACTTTGGATCTAGAAGGTTATTCAAAATTAATTTTTGTTTTGAATGCTATGAATTGCTTGGGAACTATGCTCTCTTTTTAAATTACTTCTTAGCATACCAACTTTCTCAGCTTGCGAATTTAGACTCGATGCTTGCTGTCCTACAGTGAACTCACTTGATAACAAACCCATATCGATTGACTTTTGCGATATGTTTACATCATTGGCCGTCAAATGAACTTCCTTAGAGTGTGGCATAAGATTTATTTGTGCCTGAAATGGCATGTCTACACTCAAAGTATTTTTAACAAATGGTACATAAATATCTTCAGCGTTCGCTTCCATAAGTGGAAATTTAAGACATTGAGAGGGGCTAGTAATAAGGACAAAAAATAGTTGGCTAAAATTCCATTACTTAAACTTTTATTATTTTCAGTGATTACCTGAAACTCACAAGTGAAATTTTAACCGACCAAAAAATCCCCCGTTACAAATTCCCAGAATTGAACTTTGACCATTTATCGTTTTAATCTTAACTTTGTTATGTTTTCTGATTTCAATATTCTCCTTTAATTTGTTTTCGTTTATCAAACTCAAGTTAACGTTATTATTTTTTGAAATGTTCAGTGGGATATTTACCACTGGAATATCACTCTCAGTGGAGTAGCCTTTTACTGTGTTTTTAATTAGCGGCACAACGGGGTGTTGGCGGTCGTTTCCAAATCGTTTCCCAATTCTAATCTTCTTCTAGCTGTCGCTGTGCAGTAATTTTCGTCATATCCAGGCTCTAAGCAAAAGTTGCATAGAACAGAAGCTTGTTGACTATACATTTTTATGTACGTTTTCCGGATTAGCAACGTTATAAATAAATTATTTAATGAACGCTAAAACAAGTACTCACCCCGAACGTTTCGCTTTAAGTTACATTGAGCGTAGTCACCGGTATAACGCGGCTATTCTGAAAACGTATATAAAAATGTCAGTAAGCAACCGCGAAAGCTTAAAAGTTATATTGTTGACTATAACCTGAATGGTCGACGTGATTCATATTCACTTTTTTATACAAGTTTCCTTTCAAATTCTTATTTCTGCAATTGATCAGCCTTGGCAATTTTGAAAAGCATGAACAATAACGGTTGTGACTTACGGGTTCGATATTCCTAATATGTATGGCCTAGGCGATTACCTTTCACTTATATCGAACTTTACATTTAAATTGGAATTTCTGAAAATGTTATTAAGTGTAAATATTGATTTAGTAGCTGTGTTCTTTTGTGTCCGCAGAACAGGGCAGAACAAAAGATACACAAAACAACGCCTCCTACATTTTCATAGAAGATTTATAAATGAAGAGAGCAGTCAAATAGTTCGTGCAATCGAGAGAACAAATTGTTCTCTCCAGTATATGGGAGTTCTAGAACAATGTACACAAAAGAATACAGGTATTTATAAAAGGATTATTTTGTATTTTTAGGACTATACATAAAATAGTTTGGTTCTGCCAAGAAGTGTTTATGTTGACTTAACTATTTACTGACAAATGTTTTTCTATTTTATATAGAAAAATTGTTAGTTATGAAGTTATTCACAAAATTTTTTTAATAGTTAGGAATGTCAAATTTAAAATTTGTTGTTATTTGCATAGTATTTCGTTTCAGCTTCAGTCATATCTCAAAATCGGTAAAAATACAGTTAACTACTTATTGCTTATGGTCACATAGATTTAGATACAGCAGTAAGCACTTTAAAAGAGTGAAGTGAAGAGTGTTTCAAAAGAGCTAAAATTTCAAAATAAAGAAAAAACGCTGTATGTATGTAAATGTTGATATTGCAGATGATAAAGAATGGCAGACAAATGCCTACCTTGGTACCGTTCGCGGGAATACAAGGGGGATCAGCTTTGGTGTCCAAAACGAGATATGACACCACCCATGGGCGGATCAGGCATTGAAATTACAAGTTTTTTTACAAAATATTTTTTAACAGCATAGTAGATAGGGTGCAAACTCCAGGATTCATTCAAACCAAACTTTTCTTAGTTTTACACATTGGCATATATAATATGGACTGTTCAATGGGCTATTTCATGCGGGTACATTTTTTTGTGTAAAAATAGTTCTTACGTTGGTGCATACATTGAAACAACCATTGACGGGAAGTTAATAAAGAGTGATTTTAATAAAACCTTTCAAATTTCTATTGAGTATCTATGAATATATTGCCTCTTGTAAAACACTTTATCACTAATTAACCCAAAAAATTAATTTAAAAACATTTATTTCGACGAACCCACTTATTTATTTGTTGTTTACAGTTCTCTTTCAGTTGCTACTTGGTGCTTAGACCGAAAGAGAACGCTATATAGAAGTGAACCTACTTTCTGTAGTGTTTTCTATGGACTTAGTCAGTCCATAATATACATGTCAGTGGTTTTACATAGAGCGCTGCAAATACTTTAGAATGTTTCTCACCCAAAGTTGGGGTCCCAAACTTAAATTCTGAGAAAAACCTATACAGATACATCACATGCATACAATAATATTCATTAAAATAAATTTTTATTTTTTTAAGTTTTGAAATAAAAATATTTTATATAATTTTTTGAAGTTGAATTATATAAATAAACAGTCACAGAGGCACCCTCCTACCACTCTTACCAATATGACATTGTCACTTTTTGAGGATACATTGGAAAAGAAGTTCTTACATGGCAGGTAACTTTTTTGCCTTCAACATCCGAGGATTCTATTAGTAGACGATGAAGTGGGTATGCCCTTTAATATTAAAGACGATAATCTTATGGTTGGCTTTACTTGTTAGGTCCCTCGTTAGAATTCATTGGAGAGTGCTGTGATTTATGTAAAATTCCTGAGCGCGATGCCGGATGAAAGTGTTTGTTTGTTCTGCAATACTGAGATCCATGGCGGAAATGCTTTCGGCTGACGTTCCAGGGCGGTGATGCGGACAGCTTCTTTTGACTTGATTAAATTTGCAGATTGTCACTGTAAATTTGTTTCTATTTCTGTGATGGGTGAAATGAGCTGACATGCCTCAAACAAAACTCGATCATTAGTCACATAAATAATGTGCCTTAATACCCGAATATAATTCGGTCATAAATGGTTATATAAAAATGACTTGAAGCCCGAATTTAGGGAACATATTTCCCCAATAGAAGTGTGGAGAAAATTTTCCATTGCCAGGATATATACCTACAATGTGTATTTTCGATATTTGATCAAACGAAATGTGCAGATACTATGTAGACACCTAGACAAACAAAAAATTGTATTGCAGGGGGGGGGGGGGGGGACTTCACATCAACCATTTGAGAGGTATAGGGTGTTTAAGAAAAAAGCTAGATTTTCACATAACGCCCTGTATTTTAAAAACTATAGGGTGTATGGTCACAGTTAAAACCTCATTGTATGCAGAACTTCATGGCCTTTCCAACAACTGCTCATGCAGCCTCATACCGCTCTCCCATCAATTATGGTTGTCCAAACAAAAAATTTCGGATTTTTTTATTTTTTTTTTTTTTTATTTTAATTTGACTTATATTATTTTTGCAAAAAGGTCGATAAATAACTTTTTTTTTTATAAAAACTGTAAATTGTAGACTCTCCTCTTTAATTTGACTTATTACACCCTATTTGTTAACTGTAGCAGTTAAACAGTTAATAACTCATAACTAATTCAGGTCACATCGAAATTAGACGATATTTTTTTTAAATGACATGCTACGGGAACAAATTATCGTTGAGAAAATTTTTAAAAATAGGTTTGAGAATAGGTTAAGAGGTAATAACTTTTAAAGGGCTACACTAGCACATAGGGTGTAATAGGTCAAATTAAAGAGGAAAGTCTAAAGTTTACACTTTTTATAAAAAAAAGTTATGTTAATGACATCTTTGCAAAAATACTAGACGTCAAATTAAAATAAAAGTAAAAAAATCCGAAATTTTTAGTTTAGACAACCATATTTCTTGATGGGAGAGGGGTATGAGGCTAGTAAGTAAGAAAATCAAAAATTTTTTTTTTAGACCCTTATAACTCCTGAAACGAGTGTGGTACGGAGCAGTCGTTGGAAAGACCATGAAGTTCTGCATATAATTTGCTTTTAACTGTGAACGTACGTCCTGTATTAGATACAGGGTGTTATGTGAAAATCTAGCGTTCTTTCTTAATCACCCTGTAACTCCCAAACGGTTGATATGGACCCCCCCCCCCCCCCTGCAATACAATTTTCTTGTTTGGCTATGTGTCCAGTATCCGCAAATTACGTTTGATCAAGTTTCGAAAATACACGTTATATGTAAAGGGTTTTCCAATAAGAGGTTTTATTTTAATTAGCCCGCTATTTCGGTAGATGTCACTTTTGGAGCTGTCATTTTTTGACATTTGACAAGTAGAAACTACGCCAATAATAAAAATGGAACGATACACGATTCAACAACGCATTGAAATTATTAAAATTCATTATAAAAATGGTGAAAATGTGGCAGAGACGGTTCGTAAAACTCGAACATTTTTGGGTCGTCGTGAAGCACCTTGTCGGACCACAATACAGAAATTGGTAGAAAAATTCGAGCTGTCGGGACAAGTTAGTGATGTGAAGAATAAAACCCGTGCACGTCGCTCAAGAACAGCCGAGAATATTGCTGCTGTAGCCGAAAGTGTTGAAGAAAACCCAGGTTTGTCCATTCCTCGTCGTTCTTTGGAATTAGGCATTCCACAAACGTCATTACACCGTATTTTGCATAAAGATTTGGGTCTTAAGGCTTATAAAGTTCAGTTAACACAAGAACTCAAGCCGGCCGATCATCAACAACGTCGAGTCTTTGCTAATTGGGTCCTTGAAATGCATGAAAATGATCCGGAATTCCATCGAAAACTCATCTTGAGTGATGAGGCCCATTTCCACCTCGATGGCTTCGTCAACAAGCAAAATTGTCGCATCTGTGGATCGGAAAACCCAAGAGTTATTGTTGAAATGCCTCTCTATCCTCAACGTGTGATTGTTTGGTGCGGTTTATGGTCCCGCGTGGTCATTGGACCTTACTTTTTCGAAAATGAGGCTGGAGCAACAATTACGGTGAATGGATTACGCTATCGACAAATGATTAATGATTTTTTATGGCCGGAATTGGATGGTATTGATCTGGGCAACGTTTACTTTCAACAAGACGGCGCTACGTGCCATACAAGCAACGAAACCATTGATGTTTTACGGGAAAAGTTTCCGCACCGTGTTATCTCTCGAAGAGGTGAACAGAATTGGCCACCGAGATCTTGTGACTTAACACCTTGCGACTTCTTCCTTTGGGGCCACGTGAAAGAGAAGGTCTACGCCAACAGCCCAGCGTAGATTCAAGACCTCAAGGATGGAATTCGTGAGGCTATCGAGGACATAGGGCAGCCACTTTGCGATTTGGTTATGGAAAATTTCATGAAAAGGATATGGTCCTGTAGGCGTGGTCGTGGTGGTCATTTGGCTGATGTTATTTTCCATTATTAACGGCATACCTTCCTCTTAATAAAGATCCGATCATTTCTCTCAAAAAATGGCATTTTTCTTTGAATATCAAAATAACACCTCTTATTGGAAAACCCTTTAGTTCCTGAAATTTCTTTTGTAAAAGTATAATTTTTACATGGCCTGGTTTTCATTTTACCACGTAACAAACATTGGAATTAAAATCCATTGATTTTATTTCCTTTACAGTTTCAAAATTTATCACTTACTATGAGCAATTAAAAAGTAATACAGTAGGCAACTCAAGATCAGTTAGTCTTAACAGCGAAACAATTGACTTTAATTGATAACACAAATAGATATACCTAATACCTGTCTACCGCAATGCAAATTCCACTAAAATATCAAAAATTACACTTTTGACGTTATTACCTAGCAGCTACGACTTTAATCCCATTTCTGAATGGTATCGCGAAAGTGTAAATGTTGGGTGGACTGTTTTCGTTCAACTTTATTTCTGGTCACCTAGGTATTTTCTATATTTAATATTAACCCGAAGGCTTCAAGTCACTTTTATAAGCAAATTTAAGGCCCAGTTCTATTCGGGCGTTAAAGCACATTGTATAGCCGACTTAATGCCCGAATTTCATTACATAAATCAATGGATGACAGAATCAAGGAATACCACAGAAGAGTTGCAAAACGCCTTTTTAAATCCACAAAAAAAAATGTTTTATTTAATCGAATCAAATTTAACATCAATTATGAAATATAAATATTTTAAACGACCGCGGTTTCGGACAATGCATCCATCTTCAGGTTTTATTAGCAACTCAGAGTTGTTTAAGGTACTTATTGATAATTCTACATATTAATGCAGCTGGATTCTCCAAATTTTTTTGATTTTCGATTGCTATCAAAATATGCTAATTCTAAGTCTGCGAAAAATGTTACTTAAAAACGGAATAAGATAATTTCATACGTCACATTTTTTTATCTTTATATTGTCTCCTCATTATGTGTTTTATCCTTCTATTCTAAGATGTAATCAGCGCAAAAGTGTCAAGCCGATCGCATCCACGAGCCGCGGTCCATTAACACACCCTCAGTCAAGTTTCAGTGTTCAAGTCGATCGATCATGTTAAACCAAAACTAGCGTGCGGCGCATTTCTTTTATAACCGTTCGATATTATTGCTTGGTGGGAGTGTAAATAGTGCAAAAAAAATTAAATTGGTGTTCATTGGTGTTATGAATTTTAATTTCCTGGTACGCATTATTTGAACTGCTTGCTGCAGTAATTGGTGGTTTCTTGGGAGCGCTTTATTATCTCTGGACTTATTTTCTTCATCAAATTAAAGGACTTTGTGTATGAATTCCTTGTGGTAATTCCATGTAGACTATTTCAGAGCAATTCAGATATTTCAATATCACTTTAAAGCCGATTTGGTTTTCCTTTGACAAAATCAGGTTCAGAGATTTTTCTTGAACCGAAATAAAACTTATGATGGCTTATAAGTCTAAATACTTAGCTATAACGGTAAAAGTCTTACTCTTAGGTGCTTGATTATGAAAATCTTAACGTGGAGGATTATTACTGTGTGTATATGTACTATATAGGAATGGTGTAGTTGGATGCTACTTAAAATAAAATAAATCGAATTTTACTTGATCGCATAGTTTTCTAGATAAGGCCCTTAACCAAATTATATAATAAAATTTTTAACAGAAGTCAATTTAGTTTTCACTCTCTTAATACCATTTAAAGTAAGGTATTGAAATGTCTCTTGCTTTTAATTTGCTTAGATTTTAAATATCTGAAAAGAAAATAGTGACAACATTTTAATTCGTATGATGAAAAGATACACATGTTTCGGTTTCTTCGAATTTAAATGTTTCCATGTTATGATAAAACAGATGAAAATTCTATTAATTGTTGAGTGCAGTTTGCTTAATGACTTGCCAAATAAACACTGACATATAAAAGGAATCGATTGAGCTTATATGGATTATTTTAATGTTTTCTTTTTCTTTTACTTCGTTTTTTTTTATATTGATACTTGGGAACAGTTGGTTGCGCTATCGGGCAACTCATGTAACAGAGTTGCTAGACTGCAACAAATAGATTATCGTACTAACTTTCAAAAATCTCGTATGGCATGAAAAATTCTCGTAGGTTTATCGCGAAGTTACTTAGAAAGGCCAGCTAAATTAAAACTGGAGACAATTAAGTAACATTGTATTTTACTTTTTTATAAATAAATTATGGATATCCTTCAAAAAGCTATATTTTTGAAACAATTTTGAATACATTTTTTTGTATTAAAATATTGTGTAGTCTTGTCTAAGTCACTGTTCCTAAATTAAAATGCATTTAGATATTTTAAGTAGCAATTTTTGATTGTGTTTTTTGACTCATTGAAATGAATAAGTTACCTACTCGCCGACCTCATAGGCGTGACCAAGATGCGTTCTGCTTATTTTTCTTAAATTATCTTTTATTGTTTTCTTGGAAATGCTGTTACAAGTGGAAATTCTGTTTGAAAATATTTGACACCGCAATTCCTACGAAATTCTCGTACTTTAGCGTACGAAAATACATTTTGCCTTGTACATCGTACCTGAGAAGACATCGTGTATATGTATGAGAATTATCAACCTGGTAATCTCAGGAATCTCGGCAGTTGGTTGCAATAATTGCGCTAATGGTCAACCAAAGTAAATTCAAGAAACGTCAGGAGTTGGTTTCAGTAATCTGCAACCAATGTAAACTCATGAACGTCGGCAGTTGATTGCTCTATCGGGCAGCCGATGTAAACCCTTTAATACTTTTAAATTATGTACATCCTTTAATATTTTTATACCCTAGATGAAATCTATAGGATATACTAAGTTTGTCATTCCGTTTGTAATGCATAGAAATAATAACGGTAGAGTAAACTGGGTTCGACATCCACGCATAATATTAAAAGGTATTTTAATTTTTGCATATAGGTCTGTCCGTCTGTGTGCACGTTAACTCGAGTACGCGTTTACTTAGAGAGCTGAAATTTTGCATACGGGCTTTTTAAAAAAAATTAAATTGAAGCTCGAAAATGAGAAAAATCGGGTAACTTTTTCGTGGGGTTGCCATACAAAATTTTTTAGGACACTGACTAAGAATGTAGAGGGCTGAAATCTTGCACCCGGCGTTTTCATAAAAATAGTAAATACAATGGTCTAAATTAGGCAAACCCCTTCTTGGTGTTGCCGTATTAAAATTTGGGTTTTTTACGTATGCTGTGAAAACTATCAGTCCCAGACGTTTTTAATGTACTGAAAAGTTCTTCAGAATGTGAAATCCTATGAAATGGGTTATAATAATTTTTACTATCCGACGAAATACTTATATGCGAAACACCACTTCAAAAATCAAACTTGCACAGAGAGGTAATCATACTATATTACATATGGGCTTTCATCTGGGGTATAGTAAGAATTGGTCTTACAATTAGACGAATTCTTTTTTCTAGTCATAGGAATATCATATTCCTGAACTGAAGAGAATTATGAATGGTCAGAGTCAACGAAATTCGCGTAGATAAATCGTGAAGTATATTTTAAAGCATATTTATAATAAATTTGTGCGGAAATATTATGAAAATAGCTATCTCAGGAATGTATTCCCCAACACATTCCTGAAATAGCATATAAGCAAAGAATTTAATATTGGTCGATATGATAGGCCATATATTGTTGTATGTTATGTTTTCAGAACCTTCTAAAACTAATTAGAGGACTTCAATTGGTTTTAAGTTTACGTTCCATGTACAGGGGAGAAGAATTGGCTTCTAGTTTTTTACAAACCTAGGTTGAGATGAGAGTGAAAGATTTTGTTAAAATTAAGAAGTTCATTCCCTCTGTGACCGAATTTAAAGATATACTCAAATTTTCTGAGAAGTTAACCCAGGTACCCTTCTGCAGGGTGATGAAAACTTGATTGAACGGCATGAATTTGGTCTTTGACAGTTTCTGAAGCGATCCATATTTATGCAATATTCTGTGCGATTGGGGGTTGATTCATATCGAATTTCGTTGATTCATATTTAAATATATAACAATATCTAATGTCAGATAAAATGAAATCAGGTGCATCAAACCTCAGGCTAGTTGTCCGGTACCATTTTCGAGTTTTAGCGGTATAAGATTTGTCATTGCAATGAGTACCAAAGCTTGCAAAGTGTGTAAAGTATAAAATGAATTAAAAATAGGTGTGACGTGAAGTTAGTAAGGTACTCTGCTTCACATCCTCCGTAGCTTCTTTTTGAATAAGCATCTTAATTAGGCCTAACATATTTCTAAATAATGTACGAGTAGTAATGAAATCTGATTTGAGCTCTGATCTATTAAAATGAGGATGGCAGAAGCATGTAAGGCGGTCAGTTTGTTCTTAAAAGAGTCTGTTGATTTCTCATTCAGAATTATCTAAAAATAGATTAAAAAAGTTTTAAAACGTTTTACTCATCATTTTGGATTATAATAAGTTAATAAAATAAGAAATGATTGAAAGATGGTGCGTAATTTGCACAAAACTCTCTAAATGTGAGGATATAGAATCCCATTTTATTTTTATTTAGGAGAGAGTGACAAACGTTCCCGCTTAAATTGTCTTTTATTGCAGTTTCCAAATATACAGCATGTGGTATGCGGCGATATTTGTCGAGTTGCTTTCATATTGCATGGGCCCTATGCTTCCCTGGACATTTTTTGTTTTTGTTTTCATTCCATGGAGTCAAAATACCATAGAGTACCCTTTGAAACATTGCACGGTAAGAAAATTAGGGAAGAGTCATTCAGATCTGGAGAGTTCTCTGGAATCGATTAACAATAGTAGTGCCATACCATTTTGATGTAAATCGAATAACGTTTGTGCATTTTGAATTAAATTATATTTATTATAACTAATTTTGTTTTTATATGCGCCACTATGAACTCTACTATAACTGGAAATGCACGTTTATTGAAAAAAATTATGTGTGTGGGAACTAGTGGAATGAACGTACACTTAGGGATTCTGATATCCGGATTGCTCCAAGAATCTCTTGTAGTGAAATATTTGAAAGTCGACTGGTATAATTTTTTTGGAGTACAAAAACCATCCAGTCAATCCAGTTCTCTACCGTTCGGTCTAAATTAATCGAGCGAAAACTTATTTGAAGTTATACAGAACGCGAAGTTTTTCTGGGTGATTTAGATCGCATACCTGGAATATACAGAATAGGCGGGAAACATTATTGGCATTGAGTCTTAAGTAAAAACATAGTTTGTATACAGTAAAAAATTCTGAGATCCATGAATACCGAAAGGGTGGTCAATGAAGTCCGTACATTTCCGGGGTACATTTGTCCTTTTAAAGGGGTGTAATTATTATTGCTTATATATATAGTTTTACCACGCCCCAGCATACGATAAATATTACTGTTTACGGTGAATATTTAGGACTTCTGTAATGTCTAGCATAATATTTCCCAGGCGGGATGGCTCCGTAAGGCTATACTTTGTTCAACGATGAAACCAACAACTTTGACCCTCTAATGAGAACATACTTTATAGAAATAGTATTTACTTTACAATTTTTTTTTAGGTTGTTGAACTGAGTTCTTTCTTTTTAGGGCCGGAGATAAGAAAAGAAGACTTGGAGTGCTTGAGCTCTATATTAACAATTCCTTCACAATTTTAATTATTTTATTTATTCTCCGGAGGCCTTCACCTAATTTACATATTTTAAATAAAAAGAATAAATAAATAAGTAAATACTTAATCTAAAAAGATGCATGCATATAACTAAAAAAAATTAAACAAATTTGCAACAAAATCTATCGTATCTAAATAATTAGGCAACACTATTAACTAATTAAATAATTTCACCTTATCTAAACTCCATTCTTCTTTGTTTTGTTGATGATTTTTTCTTATTTGTCTCACGTTGTCCAGTCTCGAAATTTTACTTGTCGGGTTCTTCTATTTATTAGTTTTGTTTGTTTAATCTCTGCATCGCTTATTTTCGTGCATAGTCTTAACTCGGTTGTTTCTCCTTATTTCATTGATTTGCTATTTTCTAAATAAGTTATACATTTCCCTTCTGGGTAAACGTTTTGCTTTTTTTGTTCGTAGCTTATAGTTTATTTGCTTTGATTCAACACTTTATATACACTTCATTTAACAATTAGGTACTTAGCCGTATTAAACACAATTACAGGCTTGTTTATAAATTACTTTTTCAATTTTAATTTCTTTTTTAAAAAAAATGCACAGCTTCGTGTCCGAACCCAGACGAAAGTACTTACATTAAATTTTTCGTCAGCCCTTTTTCTTTCGTCCAGAAGGAAGTTCCCCTCCTCCTTTTCGGTTCCGCATCCTGACATACAGAGAACCAGAAAGGAATGGAGCATATTCAAAACAATTGGCGCATTTACTCAAATTTGAATTTAGATTTAAATTGAGATTTGTCAACAAGGCGGATAGATGCTATGTACGTGTTCTTACTTGGCTGCCAATTTTACTTTCAATTATGAATTGGAACGTTACACTTTTTCAGAAACATGCTATCTCCTATCGGAAATGCATTCGAAACCCCCTATTTTAAATCTGTGTAACTCCGCTCAAAAGAAATTGTGGATCTTCTATGTGTAAAAAAAAAAAAAAATACTAAATACTACCTTGATTGATACTTTCAACTGGCACTTGTAAAATACTTACTTCTACAAATATGAAATTATGAATGACACTATTTTACATATTTTATTTCTAAGCATACATATTGCATTTTACACCGAATAGAGTTTAGATACAATTCTGTTTAAGTGACAGCAGTTAAGTTACACCGAACATAGTTTTCAAATAAATATTTTCGAAGTTTACTGCTTAATAGAGCTTCGCTTGGTGTTTTTGTTATCCGGATGGATACAATTTTTGGGTTTTTCCTACAAAACAAGTCTCATTCGGATATAGAGTGGAATTTTTACACAATTCGGGGTAAGAAATTTAAAACTCCATGATCATGGGGTATAAATTATTTAAAATTATCCGAAATGGATTCAAAATTCATTCAAGCGGGGTAAAGTTATACCGATTTTTTTACTGTGTATTAGTTATAAAAAGGTGTTTCCGAATATTACTTGTAACTGCTTCATCTGATAAAGTTTACTTAACTGATGTAATACATATAAATTAGCGGCCAATCAATGTACATTTAGAATTAATTCCTGGAATTCCTGGCGAAGTGCCACAATCGCATCCACCAATAAATTGAACAGAGTAGCCATTAAGAAGAAATTTCTACGAGTGTTATTAACTGTATTAATAATAAATTCAGAGCACAAAATTATTATTTTGTAATTTGCTCACGTCCATAGTTAACATTTCTTTGAAACTCATACAAAATTTAAAACAAATAAAATGTTAATCAAATGTCAAATGTCAACGTGCAGTAATTGCTTTGAAAGTTCAAAGTTGGTCAACTTATGCGTAATGGCTCTGTTGCCTACGTTAATTGCACTCACTTCATGCCATTCTCTAATAACTCACTCCTGAGTGATGTTTAGTTAGGCTGCCTGCGTGGTGGCAACGTTGCATTTTAAAGCCCGCTGATTGAAATTTATTCAATAACACTGTGGTCCAGTGAAAATATACTTTTCACGAGATATAGTGTAGGTATAGGAGAACTAAAAGTACACCACCAAAATCTAATTTTAGAAGAAAAAAACCCCGCCATTTTTTATTCGATGTCGAATTTTTTGCGGTAAATGCAAGAATAGCGATATGCCTTTGTAACCATATGTTCTTAATTTCATTGCGATGAAAAGTCACGAAGCTACAGGTGAAAACATTTCGATTTTACCATTTGTTACAGATTTTTTCAACTTTGACAATAATTTGATGGCATGTTTTGCTGTATAATATTTTCTTTCAATTGATATTATTAATAGCAATTTCGATTCCGAGTTTAATGAGCATTTGTTAACTAAAATCGATTGTAATTTGAGTTATCGAATTTTTGCTTATTAAGCGGCTACATTTTCGTAAAATATTAAACTACAGAGAAAGGTGAAGAAGCACTGGGTCAAAGTTAACTTAATAATAAATTAAGAAGCAGTCGATATTTCCGAGTGTTTTATCACAGATAACTAAATACAGATAAAGAATGGCCTAACTAAAAATTGACCCCACTTACAATCAGCAGCCAACTACTCATAGCCAAGTAAAGCTTTTGTCAACAGCCAAGTACCTAAAGCTTTGTAGTACAGACAACAACACTTTACTTTTTGTAGCATAGTTTTCCAAACAGGCTTTTATAACTTATAAAAAAAGCACTCGTATGCGGCGTATGTTTTGCATACACACTGTTATTAAGAATTTACTGGATATTTTTTCGTTGGAATATGTATAGGGATACACTATTGAGGGGCAGCTCTGTGGAAAAATGTCTTTCGGTGTTTTACTTTTGGACTTGTTTTTTCTGGTCATTCGAAGTTGAATTTGGTAGGTGTTAGACCAGTGTTATAAGTGTAAAATTTGTGGTTAATTTGAAATTTAATTTTATTAGGTGGTGTTTTTATAGGTAATTACAATACTTTTTAAAAATGGCCGAAAGATCCACAGAGTGGAATATAAAGTGCAGCATATTATCTTGCCAAGGTACTGCGAAAAAATTTTCAAGCCGTAAGTTTTTCAAATTTCCCAAAGTAGGGTCCGATAAATATAATGAATGGTTTCAAGTATGTTCCAGCTCCGCTGGTGAAATACAAGCTAAGAAAAAGCCTTACATTTGTAGCATTCATTTTCAGAGCAAATATTTTGAAAAGCGATTTAAAAAAAAACATTTCCATCTTTAAATCTAGAATTTCCTTCTGTTGAAATTTCCATCTCCATACTTCGATAAGTCGAGAGAAGTCATAGTTTGGTCGGACTTTATTTTTATTAATAAACGACATCGAGTAATCAAAATAGTTTCGGTTGTTCTGGGTTGTTCTACCATAGCGGAACAGATCAAAAGTTAAAATAAAATAAAATCAGGTGATTTAGTTAATTTCGTGGTTCCATGAAATGTATTCAAATTTGAATGTTATTGTTATTGTTCGCTGATTTCTGTAATGTTTTTCTGCAAGATATTGTTGGTTGTCGGGTGTAATTAATTTTTATTTAAATAAAACTGTGGTTGGAGCCTCCCAATTGGAAAAAAAACATGTGGCGCTCATACTAAAATCAATAAAAAAATTAACCCTCCATTCTCCTAAGAACTACCTAACATTAGCAGGCCTGTTACGTCTTGAAGGCAACGTAACACATCACATTACGCCACCAAGAAACAGAGGCAACCATCTTTGGCTAGCTCCAGTAATCCCATTGTCTACCTACCGAAAATGAAATGCCTGTCTACATTCATAAGCATTGATTTAGCGCCCCACGTACCCGAATAATCTAAAATTCCAATTCTTTAGACCGTTGCCAGCCACAACAACGATTAACACATATAAATTCTAAAGAAAAATCCTCAATTTAATTCCCTAGAAAAAAATGTAGGTTTGTCTGGGGCTCGTTATATTTTAAATGGCCCAGGCGCGCGGCTCGAGTCAAATCACTCATCTGGAGCTTACACCGGCACCGTTGCCTAATGACGGCACCAATTGCCACATGTCGTCTTGTTATTCCTCCTCTGTTCTATTGCTTGCAACGTTGCAATTAAAAATCCTCTTGAACAAAATTTTATGCAAGGCCGTAGTTATTTGTTCTACCACAGATTTCTAGATTATTGGTATTGTATATGTATGAATTACAGTATTGCTTTTTGGCTAACAGTGTGCATACAAAACACGCCGCATACAAGTGCTTTTTATATAAGTTATAAAAGCCTGTTTGGAAAACTTTGCTACAAAAAGCAAAGTGTTGTTGTCTGTACTACAAAGCTTTAGGTACTTGGCTGTTGATAAAAGCTTTACTTGGCTATGAGTAGTTGGCTGCTGATTGTAAGTGGGGTCAATTTTTTGTTAGTCCATTCTTTATCTGTATTTAGTTATCTGTGGTTTTATATTTAAAATGTACACGGCAAGAAAAGGAATAAAAAAAAAATTAATTCTCCTTAAAACTTTTATGAATAGAGATAAAAAATGTGAAAGCTCAAATTGCATGCAACGAAACAGAATGGTAAATGTTTCATTTTCGTAAATAAATAAGAAGGGGCGTAGTCTTCACATTTTACTCTCATAAAATTGTCCCGCGCTTTTGTGAAAACCGGTTCTCATGAAATATTGACAATGTTTGGTCCCATGTTGTTGCTGTAATGGACTCATGTTGTTGCTGTAATCCTATGATATGTGAACAGCACGTGCTTCTGTTTTTTAGACTCGTTTTGCTATGAAGAGATTAAGTGGGAGAACTCACGCTGGATTCTCTGATATTTTCGTGAAAAATTAGAATTTTATTTGAGAGGAACTTTACATCACTTTCCATCTTTACAAACGTGGAAAATGTAATAAATAGCAACACCTAAAACAACAACAACTGCAACAAATACAAAAACAACAACAACAAATTCAAAATCCATTGTCAGCAACGCCTATTTAGAATTAAGTTACGACAATTTTGTTTGGAATGCAAGGCGGCAATACTAAGAATCTTTGTTACCTTTTTGAGTGGAATAGTCCTGAAAGAAAAATTAAATTTAGATGGACATGGTGTAGCGTATTTCACCGTAGGCACCCAAAAATTCATGTACAACGTTTACGTAGTTGGAACTTTTCTTGTTGCCAAGGCAATTATTTCACAAAACTGTTGTACCATATAATTTTCCGAATTTGTGACCAAACGAATATCTCCGAAAATTATCCAAAATGAATTGAAATGAGATGTAGGTTACCTTCTTTGATTTTAGCTTCACTCAATCCAGGAAACTTTGTTCTTAGATGACGAAATGCTTCGCTGTCGATGTTCAATTTTTGCACGAACTGTTTAATGTAGAAAAGTTTCGATTACGTACACGTTGTACACTATAGTTTTTCAGTGTGTATGGTGAAATAGGCTGCAACTTCTCCATCAGAATTCACTTTTTGCACTCACAATTAAGTTTATTTCAGGACTCACAAAGATCATTCCAAACAAAATTGTCATTAAAACTACTATATCATATGCATAGGCCTGCGTCATGAAACTTAATTCGAGATTGGTGTTGCTGTCAACGGCTTTTGAGTTTGTTATTGTTGTTGAATTTGTTGCAGTTTTTAAAATTACATCCCAAACTCTGATATAATTACTATGATCATAATTCCACTCTCTACCAATATAGAAATATCTATTTGTAACAAATTTTGCTTTGCAATCTTATGATTGATTTGTCCTATTGTTTTCAATTAGAACTTATTATTTTTATAAAAAAATTATGTATGAAACGAACTGGATTAATCTTTGTATGATTATTACTATGATTTCGTTCAAGGAATAAAAATATTATTTTCAAATCATTTGAAATACCATTCCATCGAGATCGTCAAACAGTCATGCAGAAATATTACTTCAACCTTTTGTTTAGACTATAAATGCTCTAGAGTACAATTTTTTAACGTGATGGTTCTTGATTTAAATTTATCCACTACAAGGAAACTTCCAATGTTTTCTCTTCCTTCCATTAGGCTTATTCACATCCAAGTAATAGATATGTATATGTAAAAAATCTGGTGATTTTCAGGTTTATTTCTATATGTGATTAAGGCACCATTTATAAAAACTGTATTCAGGTTACGCGGTTGTATGCAAGTATCTCTTGCTAATCTATTCAGATTGTACCTGAACTCTTTGGTAAGAAGCTCCCACGCATCATTTCATCGTTTGTTCAGCCCTTTCTGGAAATATACCCTTCCAGGGTAAGAGCGCTCAAAACATTAACATAAGTAATTATTTTTTCTCATTATCTTAAGTACAGTTACCTGAATATACCTCGTCATACCCCATGCAAAGCACAGACAATTAGTTTTCTCAATAAGGGATTGTTTTTACGAAATCGCGGCGGTAAATTAATTTGCCTGACCAGCGCTTAGCTGCAATTCGTATTCCTTCTGCGCACCAACGTTAGCACATTCAGGTAACAGCCAAAGGTGCCGCCATTTAATCAGTATTGGCGCCTTATCAACTAAATTGCTTTGATTGTACTTAAGTAATGTGGATGCTATGCAAGGTAAGTGCGATTATGTAATATACATAAGCGCCAATGATAACAAAAATATATAAAAACCTGCAGCAGCAACATTTGGCCGTTTTTACTAATATTGTGTTTATATTCGTTAGCACCTAATGACATTAACTTAGGTTACCAATAACTCACAAAATCAATGATGCCTATTAATTCAGTCTAGTTAAGTTATCTTGGGAGATTTATTTTCAAAACAAACTTTAACTGGAAATTTACGACGACGACAGGCCGCGTGATAGATTTAGTTCCCGCGGTGGCAGTGATGAAAAAGTATTTTGCAACCGAATCTGTAAATCGAGTTTACAACACTCGTAAAGTCTGAGACAGTGCGCGAATGGATCTCATTTTTAAGGCGCACACCACAATCAAAGCAGGCTTTTACGGGAATATTTATTATGTTTATTTAAGACCTGAATTTAGTTAATGTTGCATTTTCATTAGTGAAAATATATGTGGTTTCATGTAAATTACTCTTTAATGGATCCACAGCAGCGATGAAAATGCTTTATTTATAAAGGCAAGTTAATGGGTCGTGTGATAAAAACGAGCAATGGTTTCTTTTTATTTTAGTAGAATGATAAGAATTTTCGTATATTTCTAAGAATGCATTTTTTAGCCGTTACGATTCTTAAGCAGCAACTTGAATAAATATTTAATTTTGTTATATGAAAATTTGCATAATTTTATTACCGCATTTTTAAGAAAGATGTTGTATGGAGACTCCTATAATCATTCTCCATACAAATCTTGCAAATAGCCTAGTACTAAGAGACTCAGAAAAAAGATATAGTAAAAATAAGTGGCAGAAACATTTTGCAATTATTTTTACGGAAATACAACGCTCGGTCATAGTATTTCTAAAAACAAGTAATTAAAACTATTTGGAAATATTAAAAATATAAAAGAATATATATACAATAAAAAAAAAAAAAAAAAAAACAATGATACTGAAAATACGGCCATGAGAAGAAATCGAATTCATCCATACTTACAGCAAAGACGGACAAAACTACACTAACTACAAAAATCCAGTCAATAAATTTATCAAATCTCAGAACTCTGACAATAAATGCTTTTAGTAAGCTAAAGAACGGCCCGGGCGGATAAATTCAAGCTAAATTTTTTGGAGACTTACTGGTGGTGCCATATCTAATCAAACCCGAAAAGCCAAATTTAGCGTGGTAATCTTAGTACTTCTTTTGCTAAAATTTTCATATAAAATTTAGCTTAGCGCGGACCTTAGTACTAGGGTTATGGAATTAGATCAACTACCCATATTTTCGAAATTTCTGCTAAGATGAGAGTGTCTGAAGACCACAGAAGAATAACTATGGTTCTGTTGCTTCGAAAACTTTCCTACGCTTTTATTGAAAGGCTTTTGTTTGGAGTTTGCATCTGGTATTTAATAAGTAGCTGTTCCAAAGATCCACCTTGGAATGCATATACAGAACAATTCTTTCCAGGCTGACAACTCACACTGCTATAACTTGGTCTCTATTAAATTTGACATTGAAATTGCATTGTGTAATTCAGCTATATGTATAAAACCAAAATTTAGTAGATTGTAAAATATATTTGTGAAACCTCTCCTAACGGGCACATCTTGTAAGCCGACCCCTTTTATGAGCGGACAGGCATCCAAAAGGATTCAAAGGGATGAATGGGCAATTTACCTCTTTTAACCGGACACCTCTTCTAGCCGAGAGCGAAGCGGACATTATTTTTGTAGAGTTTTGGTCGAATTGCATCTCATAAGCGCATGTTTCTTTGCAATTTTATTGAAATTGATTTTTAGATCATATTTTAAGAATTTGATTACAATAATAAACTTGCATACACATACATACATATGTCTTACATATAGGCAACGAAAGACCACTGCAACAAAATATGTATTTGTATATTCGGAAAGAGAAACAAGTTTTTCAATACTACTTTCAGATAAAACTGAAAGAGAGTAGTTGTCATTGAAATTTCGTAGTTTCGAAAGCATGGTGAGAGCAATTTCTGTCCATTTCACTCTCGCTTATAAAGTTTAAGTGCCAAACATATTACATGCGTTGGTTTTGTTTAGTACAATTTAATCGTCATAACTCTAATGTCCTAATTGAATAAGTGCGGAAGGAGTGGTGTTTATAGTAAACACTTTTTATAAAGCTCTCATTGCTTTATCCACAACTTTTTACCAGGGACCGAAAAAAACCATCATTTTAGATTTTTGAAACAATAAAATCACATTGAAATAATAATCGAATCTTTAAATGAATAGGACCAATCTTATCCTCATAAGGTCAACTTTCAAAAAGTACAACCAATAAAAAAAATTGCATCTTAATCCGATAACCATTACTTCACAATATGTCCTTTTAGGTTATGAAATTGGAGTTATTGATAACGTTTTTAATTCTTCTCAATTAATAAGAGATATTTCTTGATTGTTTTTTATTGGTTATCCATTCCCTAAATTTGAATGTATTTTTTCGGTTGATCCACAAGAATTACACTGGTCGACACGATTTCTGTCACATAAATTCTATTAGGTGATTCAAATAAATTTGTGCATATTAAAGACGAGTCTGGTATTCAAATTCTCCTAACTCTTATTTTTGAAAAGAATTAATAAAGTAATCGATAACTCTTTTTTCATAACTAAATAGAATAAATTATGAAATTATGGTTAAGTGTTAACAAAAACAAAAAGAAAAATTGGTCGAAAGATAACTATTAAAGCACAATTTTTATATTAGATGTTATAACAATTACGGTCTCTGCTTTTTACACATTAACTGATTTTGAAAATTAAAGGTATATTCGTGTAAACATTTTTATAGTCCTTACGATGGATTTGACACAGACGACAACAGATTGGTTGTGACCAAATTTTCGACACCTTCCAATTTAATATTTCCCATGCGATAGTAATCTTAACGCACTGAAGAATTGGATTCTTATACTGAGTACGAGTCAGTTCCGAAGGAGACAGTCGATATTGAAATTGATAACGAGAGTTACCTTGAAAATGTAATAGAAAATGCTATCCGTTCTCACAAAAACTCAGTTCTTACAAAATTTTTCTCTAAACACAGTGGGATAACGAGGCTCTTAAAATGATTTCAAATTCGGGCCCATACGAAAATTTGATTACTCTAGGATACGTCTCCAACAAAACGGAATGGATGAATTCTTTAAAATAATTTTTTTCATACAAAACTGGAAAGTATGTTCCTTCATAAAAAGTGCAAAGGTGTAATGTTAAATATAGAATAGTTCTTTCTTTATATATAACATGTCGTAGATACTTGACGTAACTTAGCACTTTATGAAAAGTCCGGCGTGTGTGTTTGCGCGCCTGTGCATTCGAGTCGCGTGTGTGTGTGTGTGTGAATAGGTGGCTCATCTCCCTCTCCTAGTATTCGGTTATATCGGTTGGTATTACCATAGATGGCACAATAATTAGATGTCGCATGCAATACCAAAAAAGTATACACAATTTATATGGCTGGGTGGTCCATTCTGGAATGGACCACAACATTTGAAATGATGTATACGCTGAGTGATATTTTTCGTATATTCAAAACTGCTATTATAAACATTGGCGTAGCCAGCGTTTTGTTGGGGGGGGGGGGGGGCAGTAGAGGGCAGACTGACACAATATTGAAGAAGAATATTCTTCAAGCAAGTATTTTTTTTCAAAATTAGTGTATAACTTTGTAAAACATTAACCAGTGTTAAATCCAAGTTTCCTTACATGAAGCAAACTATTTCATTGATTACCGTTGTTTTTTTCAACCAATGTATGCTTAAATTAAACAACAATAAGAATATTTCCTAAAAACAAGAATAAAATAAGAATAATTTACTAACATATAATTATATGGTTTTTTAAAAAAAAGTTATTTCAAATTCATGGTTCTAATAAATTATGAATGTATCCCAACAATAGCCCTAAAATTAGCAATTTATTTCTTCAATAAAGCTGGAATTGGTCTAAGACCAATTCTTATGATACCCTAGATGAATGTATGTATCTGTGCAAATTTGATTTTTGAAGTAGTTTTTCGCATATATTTCTAAAACGGTTCGTCGGACAGTAAAAATTATTGTAACCAATTTCATAGGATTTCATAGTATGAAGAACTTTTCAGTACAATAAAAACATCTCGGACTGAACGTCTTCACAGTACCTGTACGTAAAAATCCTAAATTTGTATATGGCAACATCAAGGAGGGGCTCCGGGATTTATCCAATAGATTTCATTTAGGGTATAATTTTTCAGTAAACAGTTCAGAATAAAGCGATGCGAAGTACACTGTTGTGGTGTGCAAGATACTCGTCTGTTAAGTGGTTGTTAGATACGTTTAAGTGGATACAGCAACGAATTAATTTAAATGTACTTTTATTCATTTTTAAAATAAAGAAGAAATATTACTAGAGATACATATTTTCATATCCATTTTCTTTATATAAATGACGTACAAAAAAAAAAACTTTACACAGATTTAAATTATTCTTGCAGAATCTATTGCTGTTCAAACATATTCAACAATTCTTCAATAAGTTAATAGTTCTAACTGCAAAGTTCACTTTCTTTAAGTCATTCAAAATTCGCAAATCATTAATATTCCCAGTGAGATAGATAAGATTTAAGCAGATCTGTATTAAATCATTAAACGCCATATCTATCGAAATATTTATTCGATTCGATTAATGAAACATATCCATTGCCAGTTACCACCCCATTAAAACTAGTGGGGCATCTTTCTACGTTGTAGATCTGCTGAATCAGCTCTTTATCTTCAGATTTGCAAGAAATGGTACTATTTTCTTGATATTCGGCATTCTAGGACTATTGTTCTTGGATCTCCCAATTGAAAATACATGCACGTACCACTCTGTCGGTTCATTTTATTTTCCTTTTCTAAATTTTCAAGCATGACTGCATTAAAATTTAATTCGGCACTGAAATCTTCTTGCACTTCAGCAGAGCTTGCTACTCATCCGCCAACTCCAATAGGGTAAACAGGGCCTCCAATTTTTGCTAACAGCATACCTAAAAGGAATAATTATAATATTTAAAACTCTCATAAGATATATAAGTTTTAGTAGGATAAAATCACCAATTGTGGGACAATGTTGAAATGTTCTATAGATAAAGGAGCCACGCTGATTATCCTCAGCTAATATTAAAATGTGTGCATACAATGGATTGACTTCTTTCTTGTGGGATTAAATGGCTTATAAAGATATTCCGTTACATTAAAAATACACTTTTGTATAATTCTACGTTATTTTTCTACGTACAAGGTTTTGCAAATTATAGTTACTTTACTATAGAAATAGAATGATTTATATTCAGAAAAAAAAGGATCGCATAAAATTCATATATATCCATCCATTAATGAACTTAATACCATTTTATGGGCCAACTGATGATACAAAGATTAACAAGTTATGGCCGAATTAGCTGTCAATTGGTTGCTTGCCTGCTTTAACAACAATCGTCACAAATTTGTTCGTCTCAATTTCAATCTAAAAATTTCTTTGCTTTCTCACTAACACATAATTAATTACTTTTCCCGAAGGTAAGTAAACGAAGAAACTAATGGTTAGATAAATATTATAATATATTAAAAACGAATTTCAATCAATGAAATACGAAAAACTCAAAACAAATTCGCTGGAAATGACATTGTCACCTTATGACGTAGCAACACAAAAAATTACTTACGAATCGGCCATAGCTTGTTATCTCTGTGCCATACACATATTAATCACGATCATTCTGCTACACTTGTGCTCAGATGCATGTCATCAGAAAAATTTTGATTAACTTACAGTTATTGATATAAATAATAATTGTATCACAAATTCGTAGCATATAATGAGAATTGAATTATTATATTATCATATCGGTTAAGTCTACAATCGAGTTCTGGCAAAATAAAATTTTACACGGTCTCCAAATACATATTTCACATTAAAATTGCTGGTAAAACTTAGTCCTATCTAAGAGCCAGATTTTGCGTAATGAATTTCTGGTTGTGTTGGTAGTCCATTTTTACATGTATTCACCAGCCATCCCTATTCTAAGCAAATTGTCAATTTGCAAAAAGTAAACAAAGGTTTTGTGCGGAGCATCTGTGGTAAAAAATGTTCTTTTTCTACTTTATTTTGAAATAATTCACATAATTAATTTATGTAAATCTCTGCTTCTATTAACAAAAAAGATAATTTCGGTAGTGCAGTTGCCTCGAACAGGATTTCCCTAGTTTATAATCCAATTTATATTTGCAAGCACTGTTTCTGTTTTTTTAATTGATATGAAGATTTTAACAGGTACTAGTGGCACTATAAAACTTTGCACTAAAGAAAGTTCAAAGATAAATAGTTTTGAAAAGAGTTGATTCGGTACTTGAGTTAAATTTCGCAAAAGAATTTTAAGTTGACTAAATCTGCTCACAAAACAAAATCACATTTGACAATTCTGCACTGATTACTTTGCGCCTAGTTGCTAATGTATTTTTATAGATATCTCTCCTATATCAATAAAAACTAATTAGTTTTCGAAAGTTACGTGAACTGAACTATTCCTTTTGGTGTATTTCTTATGCTTTTGGTACCTAGGAAAAAAATGGTCGGAATTCGCATAATATAATAATTTGTGGGAAAAGTCGCCATTAATTCCCATTTTCGCAACAATCTCCCAACGCTACTGTAACTCATTCTCTGATGGGCTTGGGTAAAATGAGAATTTTATTTGACTGATAGACTAAAATCTCTTTTCGGCACATTGGCCAAAACGAGATTTGTCTTCTTCTTAAAAAATAAAGGTAGAGTAGATATACGAAAAATTCATTATTATGAATAATTTGAAAGGATTTTGAAGTTATTCAAAATTTTGCAAATAATTGAATAAAATCAATTATGCTTGTATGTATATCTTACTACATGAAAGAAGAATGAATGAAAGAAAAAATTGCAAATCATTAGTAATAATTTCTTCGTGTTTCTGTGGGGGGGGGGGGGGCACCGAACCTACACGGGCTGCTCTGGTGGGGGCATTTCCCACCCGTGCCCCTCCCTCGCTACGCGCATGATTATAAAAACATTTGCTTTCGGCACGCTCTAAAGTATGTTATGATCTATTTCAAATGCACTACACATTTCACAATCTGTATACTCTGCTCTAGTATGCCATGCGACATCTAGTTTTTGTGCCATCTATGGCATTACATAATTGGCGTAAAGGCCTGTCGTACTTCATGAAGAGACTAAAAATTTTAGACACTTTGTGTACACTATCTGCCTACATTTCCTAAAGTACTTAGACTTTTCATGAAGTAATAAGTTACGTCAAGTGTTTACGACGTGCATATATTTTGCTCCAACTTGGTTCAAATAAATATGTGTATATATACTATGTATATACCAGTATATATCTATCTATGCATAGCAATTTTGGTGTTTTGATTTTGACTCCTTCAATAACGGACATCCCGGACAATATTTGTTGGTCCCGTGCCTGTCCGCCTTGGAGAGGTTTCACAAGAGAGGTTCGCAAGAAAACGTAGATGCAAATTAATGTGCATGTGTCAGATAGATTACGTACTGTTATATGAGTTTTTAGTCAAAATATATTGACTAAAAACTAGAAAATAAAATGTATTAATAAAACTTTTAAAAATAATAACAATAAACAGTAAAAAATAGTTTTTTCTTTTCCAGTGATATACACGTCAAAAGTTTCATTTCAAAATAAGAAATGCTAGAACTCGGATTATTAAATCTTAAAATTGAATGCATCAACAATATTTGAAAATTATATTATCTCATTTGACTTTAAATTTTGAGCTCGTTGCAATGAAACTTTTCTTGTGTATAGTTATCACTGAGAAAGAAAAAATATTTTTTACCTTTTACTGCAATTAATATATAAAAGTTATTTACTTCAAACTTTTTTTTAATACATTTTATTTTCTTTTATTTTACGGAACCCTGAAAAGTAATTCAAGTGAGAGCTAGACAAGGCAAGAGTAGGCAAGTTGGTAGTCCACATAATTACAGATGCAAAGTGTGATAGTTCGAAGCTCGCCTGTTTGTTTACATTTTCCGACTTACTTTTATACATATGTATGTATGGAGATTTTTTTACCTACTTATATGTATGTAGACATAATCGGAAGGGATTTTATAAATTTTGGTATGGAAATATTCGAAGTCAATTGGTCACGATTCACAAAACTGAGAAGTTCCATACTAAATAGTAAAATATATTTCCATTCTCTCGCCCTAACTCCTTCTCTCTTTGCTGTATTGAATTCAAGGTACATATTAAGTAAAAAGTAACTTTCTCAAATCTTTTAAAAACAAATTAAGGAGCATATTCTGAAGAAATAATACTAAGAGAAAGTGTTAACAAAGGATGACGAAGCTCGTTATAGTCTCCTATCCCCATATTCAATATGTGCGGCGCGGCATTATTAATATTATAGGAAAGATATTCTTTTATTCATACTTTTTCACTAAGTATAAGGAAATATATGTCTTCATTAGGGTTTTCTACAACAAAACTAAAAATGTCTCAAGGTTTTAACACTTTATCTAGCAATCTGATTAGTTTAAGGCGCAAGAGCTATTTAAATCAAACTTTTTTCAGTTTACACAAGAACACTGCAAATATTTTACAATGTTAGGACTTTATTCAGACTCTCATGTAGTAGTGAAAGATTCTGTTTCATGGCCTTAGAAGTATTTGTCGAGCGTTTTGCCTAGATCAAATCATAAGGTATACTAAGTTTGTCATTTTGCTTATAACGCACAGAAATTATGCTAGTAGAGCCAAAGAAGCAAACGAGCTTAGGTTCCAAAGTGGAACCAATCGGACAATTCCTTCATATAGTTGCCATACAAATATTTTGTTTTTCCCTATATATGTGGACACTGCCTGGGAACGCGATGACGTAGAGAGTTGAAATTTTATGCATGGCTTTTTCATAGCAAAAATAAATAGAATTTTAACAAGTAAAAAAGGTAGAATTGATTTAAGACCAATTCTTATGATACCCTAGATGAATGCCCATATGGAATGCGTATGGTCACCTATCTGTGAAAGTTTGATTTTTGAAGTGGTTTTTCACATATATTTCTAGAACGGGTCGTCGGACAGGAAAAATGATTATAACCAATTTCATACGATGTTATATTCTGAAGAGCTTTTCGGTACAATAAAATCGTATAGGACTGATCATTTGTACAGTATACGAAAAAAAAACAATATTTTTTATATGGCAACATCATGAAGGAGTTGCCCGATTAGTCCAGTTTTAAAGGTTTATTTACTATTACTCTGAAAACATAGTGTTCAAAATTTCAGCTCTCTACATCGACGCGTTGTCAGGCACTGTCCACATACTAAAAAAAAAAATTTTTGTATGGCAACCTTACGACGGAGTTACCCGATTTGTCCCATTTTCAAACTTAAATTTACTTTTTTTTTTTTAAAAAAGTCTGTGTGCAGAATTTCAGCTCCCAAAGTGAACGCGTTCTCGAGTATCGTGAGGAGGGACGCACAGACGGACATACAAAAATTAAAATAACTTTTAAAATTATGCGTGGGTGTCCCACCCATTTTTCTCTACTAACATTATTTCTAGATGTTACAAACCGAATGATAAACTTAGTATACCTTTTAGATTCCTTCTAGGGTATTACGATTTTGTAACTCGCGCAACCTGTTGATGATGTTGCCATATAAAAATTTTATGGTTTTTACGTACACCATAAAAACGATCAGTCCAAGATGTTTTTATTATACTAAAAAGTTGTTCAGAATATGAAATTCTATAAAAGTGCTCATTATCATTTTTACTGCCCGACAAACCGTTCTAGAAATATATTCTAAAAACCACTTCAACAATCAAACTTTCATACGAAATTACATACGAGCATTCATCTAGGGTATCATAAGAATTGGTCTTATACCAATTCTAGCTTTTTAACTTGTTTTTTATTATAATCTATTTTCCCGTGATATATAACTTTTTTGCTCCCTACCTTCAATTTCGAAGTAAATGTCTTAGAGCAGTAAGAAACAATTTCGAATTTAAGAACCCGACAACCTTCTTCGTAAGCATATATTGTGAAAAAGTATTATATTCTAAAATTTTTACACATATTATGGCGTTTATTCATTGCAAATATTTGCAATTTTATTTATGACAAAGTCATGGTTATAATAGTTGACAAAACAAGATAGGCGGAAGTATTCTGCTTACATGCCTTGTGGAGTACAGGTAGCGCTGCTTATTAATCTGTTGCTTTCAAAAAGATTTTCATGTTACCGTAGCAGTAGCTTCGTTATAATAGCGACATAGCGGTAATCTTACAATAACAAACAGGAAGACGCACGTAATGTTTAGCTTGGCTTTCAATCTCAACCAATCTTTCGAACAAACTGTTGTCCGCAATATATTGAAGAAAAGCGTTCTTTCGATGTTTCGTCAGAGATGATTTTTAATTATTTTTAATTGAAACCCTTTATATGACTAGTCATTCTGAGATGACAGAAGCCGTACTAGTGTGTCTAATGTAATTAAACTTTTACTACCCATCAATATGCGCGCCTGTCTCATCTGTGACAATATCATGTCTATATTTGTCGATACGTAAATTATGTAACGGAATTTTTTATCACTATCTGCAGATCATGTTCAAGCATAAGTGGATTCTAATTATCCGGATATTAACAATTGAGAAGCAAGTCTTCATTCTGATTTTGGAAGCATGCCATTCTGACAGTGAAAAATTTCACCATTCCTAAAAAGCAATTCAGTATTATAAGTCAGTTGACACCACTGTCGACAAGAAAGACTCAGAACATGATCTACAACTAAAAGTAATTATAGACCAATGATTTTGTGGTGCAATTATAATCATAAAACATTTTTTTATGGCACTAAACTTAAAATAAATCTTGAACAAGAAAAAAACTTATATTTGGTATAAAAACCAATAATATTATATTCCATATTATTTTTATGCGTACGCTGTATACAAGATTTCAGTTCCCTACGACGATACGTTTTCATTCAGTGTCCAAATATACAATGAAAAACAAAGTTTTGTATGGAAACCCCAAGAAGGGGTTGCCCGATTTAGTCCATTTTTTGAAGTTTTTTACAATTGCTATGAAAACATCATATACATAAATAACAAATTTCAACTCTATACATCGACGCACTCCCAGGCACTGCCCATATAAATAGTGCAAATCGAAATTTTTGTATGGCAACCCTACGAAGGAGTTGCCCGATTGGATCCATTTTCGAACTTAGATTTTTTTTTAAAGCCCGTGTCCCCGGACGGACGGTGACAGACGGATATGCAAAAATCAAAATAACTTTTAATATTATGTGTGGCTATTCAATCCATTTTGCTAAAGCAGAATTATTTCTATGCATTACAAATGGATTGACAAACTAAGTATACCTTATATACTTGATTTAAGGTATAAAAGTAAGTTGTTACTTTCAAAGTTATTCGAAAAAACAATTGATCTCGTCTATAAGGGGCACTTTGAATTCTTCAAGTCGATACGTATCTATTTACTATGTTATTTTTTGTTATAAAATGCTTCGGTGGGTAAATGTTTGCTGTATCCTCTAAAAGAAATATCCTAACATGCACCCCGGCAAATCTGGGTTGATCAGATAATAGAACTAATTATAAGGCGTGTAGTGGGTGGTGTACTATTTTTTACGGCAGCATTTGAATAGATTTCGCTGTATTTGCGGGAAATTCATGAAGAAATTTTGTTGTACCTACTCATTAAGTAAATAAGTTAAATGCTCATTTGACGCAAACAGACCGAACATTTCAATTTGTTTTACCTAGGCTTAGTTTTACATATACAATCTCTCCCAGCAATTAAAATGATTCTGTAAAATGAATTGGGTTATCAATCAACATTATGACTAAACCTTGAGCACAATAGGTCCTCTACCTAAATGTATACATTAAGCAAGAAGAACCGTTTTATTGAGGCATGCCGCATGCACATTTACTTTCCTCTTCAGTCAAACCACCATTCCGAAATCCGAGTATACTGTTTGTGCGACTTCTGGGACAGATTAATATTATATGCGTATCGTCCTACCTAACAATTTCCTAAAATTACCAAACAAAATGTGAAAACGAAATCTTTGTTGGTTTAACTCCATATGCGATTCAAAGAGTTTACTTGGTAGATAAAAAGATTTTAAAATATATGTATTAGAAATAATGTGGCTGCTAATAAAATGGGTAACTGTATTATTTAGTAGATGGACTATGCAATAATTTGCTTACTTGCTGGAAAAACTCTTATCAAGTCTAATTCTGCCTTTTCGTTTGACAACAACTAACTCTCAAAATAAGATGAAAGGATCTTTGAAATCTTCAAGTAAAGTGGAAAGTGCTTCTAAAAATAAGCTAAGTCACTTGAAACGCTTCATTTAAACTATACAACAAGCCGGCCGGATAATTAAATTCAAATATAAAGCAAAAAATGTGGAAACATTTCATTGACCCCGCGTGTAAAGCTTGCCGAATATTTAATTCATTTGCAAAAATTCACAGAAAGTTTAATCGTTTAATGGTTTTTTTGCACATTCCAATCAGCTGAAGACGCCTGAATCATGTGTTTTCAGTCGATTTCTGTGGTCTAACAAGCTTTCTTTACCATCTGTAGGGTAATGATCTATGCTCAAGCTTAAAACATCACTGAAAAATCATAAATTGATGGCCTGCGGCCAATTGCTCATCCATGTTGGCAGAATATCTCAAAATTTGCGTATTGATCGTTAGATTTTATTGGATCTATAAGTAACACGCTTAATATTATTGTGGGTGGAATACAGCTTTTAGTGTGAAGTGTGGACTGGTTGTAATTTGCGTACACGCAAGCCGCTCATTCCAAGAATGTCGGCATTCATGGTTGACTAGTCGATCGTTTCGGTTTTAAAAGCTTAAAACATTTTTATACTGCGGCGCGGCACTATGACTGGTACTAACGCGTCTCTGTTTTAGTGACTTATTAAGTGACTTTTTAACGACTTTCATTAGGCAGTGTTTTCGGGCCTTATGTTTGAATAAGACATTTTTTATTGTTATGAATAGGAACTTTGTTTCTCGTTATAGTTCGACCTAATCCAACGCTTTAATTCTTCCCACAGTTCTTGGGAGCTGGTTCTAAGTGTAGCGTTAAATTTATTTTGCTGCAATTCATATAACACGGAGCACGAGTGATTTAAATTTCTGTCAATGTAGATTTTATTGCCATTGCGTAAAATGTGTTTTAATTAATGTATTGTTATTTAATAAATTGTGACTAATTTGATATCAAATAAGTGAATAGATATATCTATGTAGGTACACGCGACTTAGGTCTGGTAATTTATTGGTTAAAACATAGTTCGAAATTCGTTGCAAATGCGTCTGTTTGTGGTTTTAGCCTAGAAATTGTCTTCAAATAATTAAAAACTGATTTCAAGGAAATGATTTTCAGTTTTCTTAAATTTGTTTACTTTGTATTTTCAATTGAACCGGTTGTAACAAAACCAGGCTTTCTAAAATTTTCTTAATAATATATTTTAGGAATATATTCTAGAGAGTAATGTATAAATTAATTTGAAAATATTCTGATTTTATAAAATAAAGGAATTTCTTCGTAGGGTCGCGATTCAATTACGATTTTTTGTGTATACTTAGAGCATTGTAAATCCTAATTTTTTTTTAATATTCTGTAAAGCTCTGCTGCACTGTAACGCCACTCCCTGTATACTGAAATTATGTTTTTATCTCATCGTTGATGTAATTCTAAAAACTCGTGTGTTGAATGAAAAACATTACGGATTTTCAGTCAGGGCTTTGTTAAAAAAATAAGTCGGCAGTACCCTACCAGATGTCGAAGTCCTTCACCAAATAATTACCGACAATTTTTTCTACAGCATATGGGACTGGTTTGCCTAATAGCATCGTACATCTGACTTACCAAGACTATTAGTTTTACATCTGAAATTTCAAATCCTCATAAACTGTCCAATATCTAGAATGTGAATACTACTGAATGCTTCCCTCCAATAGAGTGCATTAGCGGTCAGATAATTTATTAGTTTTTTTTTTTATTTCAGCAACGGCTGAGGCAATATGCAGATATTATTTAGTATTGTAAAACTTTATCGCACTTGCGGTTGCATCAGTGAAGTCATACAATTTTGTATTTGAATATTGTAACTTTATTGGGTGACTTTAAACTCAGGATTTTTTCTTGCAAATGGCTTTTGACTTCGTGTTGTAACATTTGTGAAACCAATCCTCAATTGTGGTTCATGTCATCCATGCTTTTCTGTTCGTCCAGCAATTCTAAGTAAATTCCACTCATTGTACGCAGCATTTGCGCTCTGCTAATAAATAACGGTTTTAACATACGATCTGCTGATGCGTTACTATGGCAAAGTAAATTACTGGCAGATTTCTCAGATTTTGAAGAAAAAGTTTATCTGTGCCTTTTCTTCCAGAATAAACTTCTTTCATTGTCATTAAATTCCTAATCATGAAAGTATGTATACTCTTGACTTTTGTTAGATAATCCTTTGTCGATTTTTCATCACCGAATACAATTTCTTCATTAAGATGGTTATGCAGATTATGTTGTTGTTTCATTTTCAAGCTATCTTTGCACTAGATTGTGTTATGAAAGGCTTTTGTTCTTGTCCTTTAAATGGATTAAAATTAGAAGTGCCTTGTGTTTAATCGAACTAATATCAACCGGTATTCTTTTTTAACATTTATACTATGTTCAAATTTTTAGAGCTTTTTTCACTGCTTTTTTTATATTATCTAGTTCATATGTAGGGACTTTTGCATTCACGTTTGGTGCACTAGCCACACCTTTACGAAGGGAATCTTCGTTTTGCTTTATAGTTTTGGTAGTTGTACAATTTATTGCATATACAGGGTGTTTCTGCCTAGGGGGTCAATAGAGGAGGAGGTGATAGTACTCACATAGCCAAACAAGAAATTGTTTGGGAGGAGGGGGACATATCAACCGTTTGGGAGTTACAGGGTGATTAAAAACAAAAGTTAGCTTTTCAAAAAACAGTCTGTATCTTAAAAAGTATATGGCGTACGGTCACAGTTAAGACCTCATTATATACAGAACTTCATGGCCTTTCCCGCAACTACTCACCCAGCCGCGTATTTCCTTTCAGGAGTTACGACCATCTAAACAAAAAAGTTCGGATTTAGGTACCTACTACATATTATTTTGTTATAGATATTCAGTCTTCTTCATATTTAAATTTCTTCAAAATTTCAATGTTATTCTTTGTTGTGGAATATTTTCATTTCTTTTTTCTACACTATTGGAATATAATAATAAAACTTTATTAAATGATGTTTCTATTAAAAAAAAAAATAATAATAAACCTTACACTTTATTTATCTTGTCATTCACTGAGCTGATTGTGATTAAAGAGTGTGAAAATAAGTGTGAAATAAAACGCAGAAAACATTCTTTTCTTTAATTTAAAATTTATATATTATTTAATTAACTTTAACTTAAAAGAATTGCCAGCAGTTCAATCGTTTTAGGCCTCAAAATATATGTATAATGTAGTAGGCTAGTCAATAAAGACAATCAATTAACATTAATTTCAAAAGTTTTGAAATTTTGATGGAATGTTGAGTGAGGTAAAATAACTACAAATTTAATTTAGCAACCATCACCGAGGTCCGGAACATACGCAAAATTACAGAAAAGAAAATGTTTACTCTGATATTTTCCACAATATGTTAATTTTGCAACTCTTTCGATCTAAATACCAAGTATGAACTGAGAGAGAACTGTAAACCGCAAATATATATATATAATTTAATTATTTAGGGTTATTACTGACAAAAAGTGTTTTACCAAAGGAAATATGTTCATTAGATACGCGGAAAAAAACCAAAGGTTTTATTAAAATCACTTTTTGAGCTGCGTGCTCACTTTTTCAATGCTGATACCAACGTAAGAACTCTTTTTGACACAAGCACGTGCCCACGTGAAATTGAAAGTTATGAAGTCCATATTATATATATATATGTCAGTGGATTTGTCATATACCTTGACAATCCTTAAATGAACATTTCCGATAACTCTGGACTTTCTGATAATTTTTCAAACTGCATGAAACTCAACTGCAAACGTGCATTCATACAAAAACGAATCAAGCGTTTTCATTTCATTTTAACAGTTATTATTTCATTTATACTTACTTTGATTTGATAGCTACAAAAAAAAAGGAAAAGTTTTGCAATATTTTTATTATGTTGTATAGCAGGCTGCAAATTTAAAATCACGCGTGCACGTATGTTTAATATATTTCCCTGCCTTTGCAACACTTTTGCACTTTTGTAAATTTATATTCTAATGAGGTAGGACATGTGAAGGACTATATAAAATTTGCAAAGTTTTTGCAATATTTTAACAACTGCCGAAAGTGTAAAATGCTAATTGATTATCATTTTTGCAAATTTTCTTTTTTAGTTTGTGGACCTTGTCTGAGGGTGCAAACTTAACAGATTTTGACCAACAGCGATTTAAACATTTGTAACCCAATTTCATTTAGAACTTTTGTAATTTTTTTCGCAAGATGGTAGCCAAAAAAATAATTGTTGCTCTATCGATATAAAAAAAATATGTTGAGGTCAACATAAAAGGTTGCAAATGTATACAGGAATCAGGTAAGTTGCAACAGTTATTTTACCGTTTTGTAGCACTTTTGTACTTTCTTTTGATATTTTTAACTTATAAAAGTATTATTTTGCAATAAAAATATTGTGGGGGGCGGAAAGACTTTCATATTTAACACATTGAGGAAAATATCAGAGTAAAAATTGCTTGAAGTTTGCAGGACTTTTTGAATTTTTATGGTAGTTAGAAAAATTTTTGTTGACCACGGTGATGGTTGCAAAATTAAATTTGTAGTTATTTTACTTTACTCAATATTCCACAGGGGCGGATTTGCTCCAGGGCATGGTCTCGATAAAATAAAAAAATTCAAAATTAGATAAAATAAGAAAAAAATCAATTGTTTATATTATAAGTCAAGTTAAATATTCTCTGAGCATATTTAAGCTGTCTGTGGTATTTATTGACAGTCGTCGGGAGCATAATTTAGCTTATTAAAACTATGGTCGGACATCGCAACTAAAAACAAGCTATAGGCAAATTTGTGTAAAAGTTGCAAATATAGAATGCAATCATTGTTGTTATTTGTTGAATTTTTTCACGTTTTCACAGTTAAAACCCAGTGCTTCTTCAATTGTTCTCTGTAGTTTAATATTATACGGAAATGTAACAGATTAATGAGAATATATAACTCAGTCAAATATCAACCGATTTTAATTAAGAAATACTCATTGGAATCGAGCTCACTATTAAAGATATAAACAGAAAAAGTTGAAAAGGTGTGTAAAAATGGCAATCTTCGAAATGTTTTCGACTGTAACTTCATGGTTTTTCAGCACAACGAAATAAGGAACAAATTCAAACAAAATAAAAAATTGCGAAATAATGAATTATTATATATTTACATGGAACTACCCAATAACTGTTTTGTTTTTGACTAAATTGAGACTTTGAGGGTATATGAGAAATTTCTTGTATGAAACTATTTTTAGTTCCACTAGACCTACAACCTATACTATATATCTCCTCAAATGTATAATTTCATTGTAACACAGTGTAATTATCGAGGGTAAAGAAAGTTTAAAAATATACAATTGGTGCCGGGGTAATTTTATAAATCTTTTTCAGTGGAATAAAAAATTCAATGATTTGTTCCTAGGTGGATGGGCGGGAAAAGCTATTATAAAATTGTATACTTCTTCAAATACATTTCTGACACAAGCTATCTTTATTTCTTACAAATTAAGGTCTCTTCACCAGGTATAGTAATAAAAGAATACATATATGTACATATGTATTCAAACTGTTACTAGATCTATTTACATACATTAAATAATGAGCGGCAAAACTACTTTTTACAATTCTGTAGTGTGGTATCGCCACTTAAAACATTAAGCCGGAAACACAATGCGACGGTCGTTAGCGCTGTTAAATATCAAAATAGTTTGGCGGAAAATGGGGTAAAGTTTGAAAAAAATAGGAGTGAAGTATTTCTTGAAAAGCTTGGACATTTAGTCATCATTTCACTTCATTCCTTTAAGGGTATACATTAAGAGTGTTACAGGATTTATAGGGGAAATATGCCAAAATCATAAACATCCTCTCCCTCTTTCAGCCTTTTAAGGCGAATTTTGCTATTTCATAACTCAAGGTCCTCTAGCAGCTCCTGAAGTTTGACCTATCAGTTGGGGAACGCCCTGTATAGTAAAATAGACATTATATACATCTTGCCTTGTCTTACTGCTAATAATTTCCTTGGCTGGGTTGCAATGTGCTGCAAAAATTAAGGACAACGTTTTAAATTATTTTTTCCAATAATTTCTTTTCAAACCGATACTTGGTTAAGGAAATTTTCGACGAGTGGTAATTAGGTTGGGTTAATATGTGTATAGCCCTATTTGCTTTAAATTAGGTACTTGAAAGAAAACTGAATCTGATATGATGATTTTTCCGACATACTACTTTTCATCAAAAGCCGGGTATCTTTAGTAGGCTTTCGATCACAAAAAAAAACACAGTATTTTTTCTTGTACTGAAAATCCTTTAATGATATAATTTTAAGTCTTGTGAGAATGATTTAACATTAACAAAGAAAAACTAATAAATATAAAAAATACATTTTTAAAAAAACTTTGCTTTAATATCCGGAAAAAAAAATTCAATGTACACAATGAAAGATAGGGGGGGGGGCAACCGCCCCGATCGCTCTCCGCTGTATTCGCTTTTGACATTCCTTCAAAATTTCAAAACTTTTAGAATTAATGTTAAATTTTGTAATTTAACTGTCTCTATTGACTCTATGGACTGTAAGTGGATTTGCTCTTTATTATTGTCTTCTAGAAGGAAGGCTTTCCAAAATACTTGCGTATATGTTGATAAGAAAACGAGAAAATTAACGCGAAATATAAAGTTTAATTAGAACATTCCAAACTTTGGGATTGAGTGCAAATATCATCAATCATCATCAACAGCAAAGGAAAGGAAAATTTTCCAAATTATTTTTCTTCGAAATACCACTGCCAAGAATAGGCATTTCGGAGATAACGTTTCAGAAATCGTATATCAAATTGCCTCGAAAGAGGAGCGTATGTATACTGATGATAATTTCCTGTCTTGTTTTCAAGTCTGTTATTTACAGCTTGACTCCTTAAATGCTTATTCTTTTTATGCCAGAATAGATTGCACAACAGAATTTATAACAGTATAATTCGAGTAGGGGTGTAGTTTTATAAAATATCTCATCGAAAAATAAAATTAATCGATTGTTTTCTAAGAATCCGTTTTATCTTCCTTCGCCAATGAGATAATTTATAATATCGAGGTCAAATACCAACAAATTTAGTTCATTACGGTAATTTAAATTTCGATTTTTGTTACTATTTCTATATTAAATCCAGTGCCAGAATAGATCCAAATAATCACTTGGGAACGTAAACATTTATCTTAGTCGCTGCCGACTACCTGTTCCTGAGTGCGCCGCTAAATTGATTCATTTGGGATAGAATTTATTTCAAAGAAATTATTTGATTTTATTGCAAACTATGTTTTACACATGACCAAGGGAAAGGCGGATATTCTTGGTGGGTAATATAAAAAGTATCAATAAAAATGAGTTCATTTACGAGTTTTGCAATCTTTATTTTGGTAAGACTACATAATTTACTCCGTTGAGTGTTAATGTAATGACTATAAAATTGGTCTCTTGCAGGCAGTCCACAACAGTGGTGCAATACGTGGAGATACAACTAGCGATAGCAGAGTACGTTGCGGCTCTGTTCTTTGTGAACAAGTTAAAAAAGTTTTCACGAAAACTGCGCTTCCTCTTGGTTATTTTCACATAACAACAATTCCGACCGGAGCAATAAATATTTCAATAACCGAACTTGAGCCGAGTGAAAATCTGCTTGGTGTGGTATTAATCGATATCTTAAAGAACAACTTATAACTTTTCTATTCTAGTACTTAAATCTGAAGATGACTTTCCGATAGTGAATGGTAAGCATGAACTGTCACAAAGCGGAGTTTACAAATATCACGGAAATTCATTTGATTACAAATCTGGAGAGGACAGTGCACAGTTGGAACAAATTACTGCAAACGGATTCCTTTCAAGAGCTGTTGATTTATTGGTAAGTGCACTGGGAGGGTACTTATAGAATGTGGATTTTATTAGAAACTTCTATCCTCTCAGGTGATGGTTGCAGATAAAAATCCCAAGATAGAATACAGCTATTATCTACCCGTATCTTCAAACAGTATCAATGAAGATGAAGAGAGTGATGTTCAATGGGATGAGTTGGGGGTTCCCTTGGACTATGGGATCGAGAAAACTGAAAATGGGAACAATACACTAGAATCAAATAGTGCTAATATAGTAACTCAAAAGAAAAAGAGGAAATTCGAATGGCGACTGGTAGGACTTGGGCGGTGTAGTAAAACCTGTGGTGGCGGATATCGTGCGCCAATTTTTCGATGCACGAAAGAAAACCTGCTGCGTTTTTTTTCTCCTCGGCGATGTAAGCACACACAAAAGCCAGTTTTTAATGAGCTCATATTTCGCTGTAATTCTCACGATTGCCCAGGTTATTGGAGACTTGAAAGATGGGATGAATGCTTTTGTGAAAATGGCAAGGGTTCTCATGAAAGGGTTGTAAAATGCGTCCGGGAATTAGCAACAGGGGCTGTTATGCAAGTTGATGAATCATTATGTGTTGAGGAGAAACCAGTTAGTCAAGAAGACTGTGAATGTCCAAAGCAACATCGCAGAGTATCTCGACAGCGTGTGGAACACCCAGCTATAAGGATCCATTCTCATTCGCATGGAACAGAATCTATTGTAAATTTTAATAGAACAGCTGATACCAATGTAGTGTTTAGAGAGAGCAATGACAAAAGTGGTGTATGGCTAATGTCGCCGTGGAATAATCATTGCACTACAGAATGTGGTACTGGCGTTGAGCATCGTTCTATATTTTGTGACCGAACTTATCCCAATGCTGATCGATGTGATCTACGAACTACTCCGGATACATCTCGAGCATGTATAGGAGAGAGAAAATGTAAAACAGGAGTTTGGTTCACCGGTCAATGGGAGGAATGTACTGGTGATTGCTTTAACCTATTTAGGAAGCGTGACGTTTTCTGCATACGTGACAGTTTAGTGGTTGACGATGAAAACTGTCCTCCAGAAAAGAAACCCGAAAATATTGAAAATTGCACGATATTAGAAGTCAGTTATTGCAAAGCTAGATGGCATTACTCTGACTGGACCGACGTACGTACTAACCTTCTTTGATTAAGCAATACATTTTAATTTACTTGAATTTTTTAATTTAGTGCTCGAGAACATGTGGCGGTGGTACGCAGAGGCGATTTGTTAAGTGCCTGGAAATCGAGGCGAAGGAGAATATTTTGAAAGAATCTCGCAATTGCAGATATTTAGAGCGCGAACCTATATATAGTGCCTGTAATACTCAAGAGTGTCCAGGTAGTTATTGATTTCAGTAAATTTATTTATACTGTTGGCTTCGGTTCTAGTATTAATTATATCTATGATTATATTCATTTCAGAAACAATAGTTGATTCCACGGTGAATCTTATTCAAAATGATTTGGAATCGAGTTGCCGTGACGAGTTCTCCAATTGTCATTTAATAAACAAGGAACGCCTCTGCGGATTGAAGTATTATCATCGGCACTGCTGCTATACCTGTAATTTGTAGACAAATCACCAGTCTTCTAATCTCTTATATAAGCACAATGTTTTATATGTCAATGTTTTTTTTTTACTTTATTTATTGATTCGTAATAAATATTTTAAACAGACGTTGGTGTAAATTCCATTACAATATTTTTTTGGATTATAAATTTTGATTCTGACTCACGATTCACGAACTATTATCTGCTTTAGCATACCACTTATACACTCCAGTTTTCCGGACCTTACATATGTTTTGATTCGAGCACAGCAGGATTATTATGGCGGTGACCAAAGATGAGAGAGGCCAGCCTAAACAAAATATAGGGGAAGACCTTCCAAAGCGGTACAGGGATATGGATTTGCGCATTTGTAAGTGATAAGTGATCTGTAAATATTCCAAAGAGCACTATTAGAGGGAACCTGGCATTGCTAGAAAAGAGGAAAAGAAAGAAAAGAACTCTGAACATTGGAACTCTGAACATTGGATTATCGTTTGCTCTGCCTATTTCCCTTGCGAATCTGTGGAGCTACCTCCGACGGGGGAAGGGGCGGGCGAGGGACCAGGGCTATAATAGTATCCAAGAGACCAAGACACTACGTATTTTAGCAAGCTGTAACACTAGCGCACATCAAAGTAGCAATGTCAACAAGAAGGGTGAGTACAATTTGATTACATATTGACTACTTACCTACACTCTAAAATTTTTTTTAAATTAATCAAATTTTACTGCATTCTGTGTAGTAAATTTCCTACTGGAAAATGCACAGCTGTTGAATCGTACTACAATGAATGTAGTAAAATTCAACTGAATGTGCGTTAAAATCAACAGAAAGTGCGCAAAAATCAACAGAAAGTGTGTACAATTCAACAAAAAGTGCGTAATATTAAAATAGAATATTGAAAGTTATGTATAAATAGGCAACTCTACACATTTCATGTTCATTTATGAAACTAGATTTCTACAATCAAGAAGTTGAAACTCTTTTGTTACCACTCATCACTATTATGAGAAATAGGAAAAAAAATTTTAATCGAGCGCCCAACAAGAAAATGGTATCTTCTAGTGATACTATTTATATTAAAGACAGAAAAAGAATCAAATTTCTCGAATCAAACTGTCAAAACTGGCAGCCTTCTACAGATCACACTGTGGAATTAAATATGAGTGAAAAAAAGTTATATATGCAGAAATTACTAACACAACCGAGTAACTTGGAGGAATGTCAGAAACAAATAGTGATACAATATATGAAGGATTGCTATGGTTTGCAATGCCTTTATTTAAATAACACTAAAGTAGTACCATCAATTTCTGCTGTGAAAGAAAATTGACCATATAAGTATATTCCTCAGGCAATGTTATTTAAACCGCTTTTCGGAGCTTACTGGTGTCATATTTAATTCATAATGTCACATTGAAGAAGAAAAAGATAAGGCTAATACATTTTTTAAAAAAAGTAAAACTAAAAAAATTAAAAACCTACAAAATCAAGACTGCGAAGAATATTTAACAGTGCCATTGCTCACTATTTCCACGAGGATATTACTTTCTGTTAGAAGATGAATTTTTGACACATACAAATTTCGCACTATGTGATTTGATGTTTGAATGCATTGGTTATTTCTTTATATTTAATATTTTATACCCAGTCGCAATCTTTGGAATTTTACGTTAGATACTTTTTGGATTATTGTCCCGTTAATGTTACAGGCAAAAAGTAAAATATTAACAATATTTCGAAAATACGAAACCTAATTAAAAAAATTAATGGGATCTATACTTTCCATTTAAAAAAAAAAAAAAACAGAATCAGGATTATGGAACATTTCTTAAGACAAAAATATTATTTAAATAGAATTCCTCTACTTACGTTTATTATTGTCAACACTAATTGTATATATACATACATGATAGCTTAAGAAGTTATTTAATTGCTGTCTTTATGTAACGCAAATAGAATTCGAATTTAAGTACATGTAATAAAAAATTTATAGTTATATCGTCCAATTTAAAATATATATTACTTAAAGATTTGCTTCAGAATTTTCCACACAATATACATATGTAAGTCTTTAATAAAATAATGTAAAATGTTATATTGTCTTTCGTTTTTCAAACGAAATTTTAGTCCTAGGTCATTTCAAAAAAGTAAGGTAACTTTAAAGTATTTTTGAATTTCGAAAGAACGAAAGACGTGGAAATGGTTGAGGAAAATTAATCATAATATTTATCACTATAAAAGTACAATTTCGAGTAGAGGGGAGGGATCTTTAAGAATTTATAAATTTCTTTAATATAAGAAAATTAAAAATGTCTATGCATTTGGCGGTCGATATTATTTAGACAAAACAAGTCGGATATCTTGCAACTACCATTGGCAGATATATACTAGACCCCTTGATAAGAGACCAACGCCTATTGTTTGGCTTGTGTTTTAATAGCATTATAGAAACGTCTTGAAAGGTCTTTCGATTGTGTATATTTACTTCTAGTTCAGGTGATAGTGCAGTGTGCAAATTTACTCCAAGAATAGTCGCAATTGAACTACCTGTTTAATTTTGATACATGCTAAATTTTATATCACAGTTGATTTTTACTCCATATTTGATTTTACGTAACTGTTGGATTTTACACAACTGCTGAATTTTACACACTGTTGAATTTTACATTACTGCTGAATTTTACATTACTGTTGAATTTTACATCAGTGTTTAATTTTACATCAGTGTTGAATTTTACATCAGTGTTGAAATTTACATCACTGCTGAATTTTATATCAATGTTGAATTTTACTGAATGCTCAATTTTACACCACTGTTGAATTTTCCTACATGGTGAAAATTACTACCCGAAGTAAATTTACTTGTATTTTGAAAGTCACTCCAATCATTGTATGCAACTAATTGCCTACATTTATTGTAGTTTTCCAACAATCATTTTTTAGAATGTAGTGAGTCTACCCCGCAGAACGTGGGTGCTGCAAATTACTACTACTATTTGTTTCAGATCCGATATGATTACCAAATGGGTAATATTAAAGGTCCCATTATTCTTACTAAAGACAAACTCGTTTCAATTTTGATGCTTGTATTTAGATTATGGGGTACATAAACCCAGCAAGGCAACTTTCACAGAATTTTTACAAAATAATCTAGTTATATTAAAGAAAAGTAAACAAAACAGTTGCTTATCCTGTTTCCTTAATAAGCACGAGTTAATTATTTTCGTATTCTTCCGCAGAGAAAAAAATGAAAAAGAAAAAAAAAAATCGATTTTTAAATAACAACAAAAACTTGCACTTTTTTCTAATCTATTCAAAAAATATCTTAACATTCGTTTTTGATTTTACCGCCGTGCTGATTATAACAGTACCGACATTCAGTTAAAGCTTTCACAGACTGATCATCTTTTGTTAAAAGTTCATTTTCTGGTCTTTCTACTTTCTGCTATCATCAGCATTTTTACAAGCTCTGTGAAATTAATTTAATATTTTTATTTTTATGATATACTGTCGGTGCAGCGTAAAATGTGGGAACTTGTTGTTTTTGAGAGTCTATACCTTACCAAGCCATTGGCTTAGGTTTCCTTTAAATTTTATAAGTTTCCGGTAATTCATGGGAATTAATATATGTAATTCCTTCCCACTTTAAGTCAGAAGTGTCCGACTTCGGAGTTGTAATAGTTATATTATTTCTCTTAAACTTCAGTGTTATAAAACAAAGCTAAATTCAGCAAACTTTAATCATCACGACGGTCAAACTTACACTTGTTCCATACATAATATTTTTATGGTATTTTAATTCCTGTATTTCTTCCAGGTTTTGTATATTTTCTAACATAATTTTTTCGAAATTTATGGGCTTTACAAACATTTTCTTTATTTCTTTCGACGTATAATAGTATTTATCTAAAAATTTTATTTTCTTATTGTAGAATTTTTTATCTTTAATGCCTAAAGAACAATTATTAAAATTGATTAAAAAATTTCCTGTTAAGTTTAATTTTTTTCTTATCACAATTGTGTCATAAAATTTCATTAAACATATTTTTAACTAAAACACTTTCATCATCTATTTCTTCTATGCTACTTATATTACTATATCTCAATTACAGTTATTTTGCACAATACAATTCTTGCTAATTTTTAAATATTTCAATAATTTTTGTTCTTCATAATGATATATTTTATTATTTAATTCCACAATCGGTTCATCATCTTCATCGACTTCTAAGTATTCATAGTTTGGAATTGGCTTAAATAACTGAAGCTCTTGAAGTACATAACTCTTACGAATTTTTATTACAAATACCGGAAGCTGATCATTATATCTCATAACATCTGCCTTTAAAAGTTTTAACTTATGAAAATCGATCTAATATGCATCTAGCTCCTCTCACGTTAACATACTAGATTGTATTATGCTATTTTTTGTTGCCATTATATTATCTAATATTTGATTTACTTTATTTTCGAAAAATCCGAAGCTTTGTCTCTAGATCTAAAAATATAACTTTATAAGAAAGAATATAAGAACAAATCCAAAATTTTTGTCGGTCGTTTTCGATTAGCATTTTCATATCTGTTAATGTTTTCTTATAATGTTCATTTATTTTAATCTGTTTGTTTAAATTTTCAATAGCATTATGATTATTTGTCTCAACAACTTTAAGGTGTTCAGAAATTTATGTTCTATCATCATCACCCATAGTGCCAAATAACAATCTTTGTGCATTACCTACAGCATTTATTAACCTTAAACTGGTGAGGTGGATTCAGATTACACTATTGGTATAGTGACGTCAATTTGACGTACTTTTAAAAATTCTGTTTTAGCTTACATAGGCATTGGAGAAACGTGTTACCTTTGTTTTTTTAGTTGCTATGTGTTATTCTTTAAAATAAAACTACTTATATGGATCTTGTAATTAAAATAAAGCATTTATTCTTTATACTACTATGTTAACATTTTTGGCTTCCGTTAGCACTTGTTTGAGATAAACTCTTTCTTTTAAAAATTAAATCAAAACAAAATCACAGTTCTCTTGTGTTAAAGTACAAATTAGCAAAAAAAAAAAAGTATGTGTAACCATCTAGCTATAGAAAAACAAAAAATTCCGCTCTAAGAGCATCGCGTGCAGATTTTGTTCAGGCAATCTAGGCAAGCAGGATTTCCACATTTCCGACAAATATAAGAAGTGCGTTTCTTCTTTTTGGCCGGACAAATGGAACATGTAACACGTCTTTCAAGCTTCAAGGACGTTGTAGGATCTGGTTCAATATCTTCTATATTCAAAAGTCCCTTGATAGAAGAACGTACTTCGCGTAAAATTCTTTCATTACTCTGACGACGCAACATATGAGGTTTACAAAGTTCGTCAGCAGTCTTGCTCAAAAATGTGTACTGTCTGCAGTTATATGATCATTAAAATTTCGGCCCTTATACAATACAAAGGAGTCCACGGTACATATGTCAAACAAGCGGTAAAAAAGAACCATTGGCCATCTTTTGGTTCTTCGAATAGAACAGTAATTGTTACACATTTTATCAAGACTATCAGCACCATTTTTTGTTGCGTTGTAAAATAGTATGATTTCTGGTTTTTCTCCAACCTGATCATTCAATTTATCGTGGTGCATTGATGATATAAGAACAACAGCTCTATTGCATTTGGGTACAAAATAAATTATATTAATTTCCTTGGTAAAACCATAAATTGTTTCTCCAACTTGTCTGGATCGTGATGGCTTGAATTCAGGATTAATTTCCATTTTTTGCTTTATCCACAGTACCAACATAAGTAATACCTTTCTCTTTCAAAATCATCACTGCCTCGACTGATGTGAACCAATTACCAGTAGTTATATTTCGGTTTGTATTTCGAATCGTAAGTATAAAAATATAAAAGTTCTGAAATTGTATATATTCTACCCAAAAATCTTTCTGTCTAATTTATCCTATTACTTACCCTATCCTCCTTGTTTCCGATTCAGAAGTTTGTTGTAAAGTTGTGTGTCTGTTATTGTTTTGAGTGCTATTTGAGGGTGTTTATTTGTTTGTGGTGATGTGTGTCATTTTATATGTTTAGTTTTATGTGTGTTCATCCCACATTTACGTTTACTTCTCTTCGGTCTTCCCATTGCTCTGATACTGATCCCCACAATGCTTGGTATTGACTAGTATGGTTCATGTTTACCCTCCTGAGCACACTACCGATGTTCAGTGCTGTCTTGGGAGTCCCAGGTTTGGTACATAGTGTGGTCAATGGACCCTATATATTTGGGCTAAAATTCCTATTGCACCGAGCTCCAGTTTGCTCTTTTCTAGGAGCTGTTAAAGTATTATAAAAATAACTTTTTTCAAAAAATCAAAAAAAGTTCAAGTGCCAGGTACATATGTGCCATCTGTATCCAAGAAATTATCTTTTGGAGCAGAATGACGAAGCGTTGTACATCAAGCAGTGCACCATTACCCACCGTTTTAAGTTGATTAGTTTAGCCACCGTGGTACTTTAGTACGGTACTAAAGAGTTTCTTTGTTAAGCGGTGTGGATGCTGTGTTTCGTATGTTTATGTGTTATGTTTCATACAATTTCGGTCCTTTTTAGTTTGTCAGTTCTGTTAAGGTCCTGTTGCCGTCTGTATGGCCAGTTGCTATCTTCCGTGGCAGGACAGCCCGTTAGGCCTTGATTAGATATTGCACTATTTGCGTACTATGATATGATTGAACATAAAAACATATTCTAGAAAATTATTAAGGGAAAATGGCACCTATTTGGCTTTACTTGACCAGTTTCGCCCTAGCCACAGGGCTCATCAGAAGTTTTCTAAATTCCAGCATACGTTCAGTCTGCTTCACTGTGTACATCTACTGAGTACAATATTTATACTATTATGTTACACTTTTTCAGATTTTTATTTGACTAGATACACCCTATCTCAAATATATTTTTAGGCTTCCCGATTATATGATTGTTCATTACCCTGTGCAATGTCATTCTTGTCATTGCACATGACTTTGAACACGCACATATGCGGCTATTTTATTCTCTGGGCCAGACTCTCTTTCTCGTTTTGTCGTTCGCCAAGGATTCATCTAAACTATTTCTTATTCAATGGGTCATTCAGAAAATTGATTCTAAAATACAAACATCTATGTACTAAAAATGAAGATAAATACATAATAAATGAAAATAATAATATGAAATAAAAGATAAAATTAATAAAATTAATATAAGTATAAAAATATAAAAAATCTGAAATTGTATAATTCTACCCAAAAATCTTTCTGTCTAATTTATCCTATTATTTACCCTATCCTCCTTGTTTCAGTTTCAGAAGTTTGTTGTAAACTGTGTCTGTTATTATTTTGAGTGTTATTTGAGGGTGTTTATTTGTTTGTGGTTATGTGTGTGTTTTTATATGTTTAGTTTTATGTGTGTTCATCCCACATTTACGTTTACTTCTCTTCGGTCTTCCCATTGCTCTGATACTGATCCCCAAAGTGCTTGGTGTTGACTAGTATGTTTCGTATTTAGCCTCCCGAGCACACTACCGATGTTCAGTGCTGTCTTGGGAGTCCCAGGTTTGGTACATAGAGTGGTCAATGGACCCTATATATTTGAGCTAAAACTCCTATTGCACCGAGCTCCAGTATTGCTCTTTTCTAGGAGCTGTTAAAGTATTATAAAAATAACTTTTTTCAAAAAATCAAAAAATTGTTATAAAAATAACTTTTTTCACAAAAACAAAAAAATAAAAAACTTATTATAAAAATAACTTTTTTCAAAACATCAAATAATTATTATAAAAATAACTTATTATAAAAATAGCTTTTTTCAAAAAATCAAAAAATTATTATAAAAATAACTTTTTTCAAAAAATTTTATTATAAAAATAACTTTTTTCAAAAAATTTTATTATAAAAATAACTTTTTTCAAAAAATCAAAAAAAAAATATTATAAAAATAACTTTTTTAAAAAAATCAAAAAATCATAAAAAAAATCAAAAAATTATTATAAAAATAAATTTTTTCAAAAAACCAAAAAATTTTATTATAAAAACAACTTTTTTCAAAAAATCAAAAAATCACAAAAAGTTCAAGTGCCAAGTATGTGCTATCTGTATCCTAGAAACTATCTTTTTGATTATAAAAATAACGTTGGAAAGTAGCAGGAGCAGTTTTCAAACCAAATGGCATCCTGACATACTCGTAGACCACAGGGTGTCACAAAAGCGGTTTTTTCAATGTCTTTTCGAGCTACTACTGATAGTAACCTTTTGCAAGATCCAATGAACTGAAGTATTGGGCTTTACCAAATATATCTAGTATACTGTCAATATTTGGTAAAGGATATTTGTCGTCTATTGTAAATTGATCCTGACCAATATATTTATTCAGAACTGTTCTAATTTCTTCTAATCTTATTAAATTATTTAATTCTGCAGCTAAAGCACCAGCTGTTATCTCTTTTATTTTCAACACCAATACACTGCTTAACTGATTAACTATGTTACTTTGGTAATCACTAAAAATTGCACATTCTGATATATCGTTAGTAAATTTTGAAACTTTATCTAGTAAATCCAAAATCGTGCTCACTTTTAACATACTTATTTCTTGCATTATTTGACCTTGTTCTTTTGATGGTTTGTAATGTAATTTCAGTTTCCTCTTACATTCTTCCCATGAATCTGGTGGTGAAGTTTCCAAGTAATTCCTTGCTGAACCCAATATCTCCTCATTATAGATGACTGTGTACAAAGTCCCTGGTTTCCCTTCAAAAGGAGGTAAATAGCGGAGTTCTTTCTGCCTGCCTAGGATCTCTGTCAATACAACTAAACATTGCTCCCTTATATTTGGTTGAGCCGGTTTAACCATTCCATTGTTGCGGCCAATCGCTATGTTTCTATGATTTCTTCTCCCGAGTATTGTGTTAATTTAGTGGTCGTTTTTCGTGGTCTAGTAAATTTAGCTTTAGGTCACTGCGTTTCAAACTTTATTATTTTAACATAATGAAAACAAAATAATATTATAAATTTTCATTTACGTTCACTATAAACTTTCGATAAGCTCGAATCACTGCATCCTTGTTCTACAGAAAAATTCCTACCGACTCCGCCAGTTAATTATTTTGGTATTCTTTCGGAGAGAAAAAAATAAAAAGGAAAGAGAACTCGATTTTTAAATAACAACAAAAACTTGCCCTTTATTACAATCTTTATTCAAAAATTATCTAAACAATCGGTTTTGATTTTACCACCGTGCTGATTATGCGCTAATTTTAAGAGTCCCGACTTCAGAAAGATCAGGAAATGAACTTTTAACAAAAGAAGATCAGTCTGTGATAGCTTTAACTACTTTCTGCAATCATCAGCTTTTATATAAGCTCTGTGAAATTAGTTTGATATTTTTATTGTTATGATATGCTGTCGTGCAGCGTAAATGTGGGAACTTGTTGTTTTTCAGAGTTCATACCTTGCCAAGCTATTGGCTTAGGTTTCTTTGGAATTTTATAAGTTTCCGGTAATTCATGGGAATTAATATATAGTATATAACTAACGTTGCTCTTTTTAATGGTAATTTCTCGTCTAAGCTCCTCTACCGTTACTTTCGTTTCCTTCGCTTTAAAATATACCTTTTACTAGTTCTCTCTTGAAAAAGCTTCAATGTGAACACTATATTTTGTATAATAGTACTGTAGTATTCTAACTTTCACTTATCTCCACAGACTATAAACCTATAGAAGGGATAGCACAGACAAACAACATCATCATTAGCTGGAATTATAGTTGCAAAACTCATTCCCAAGGTCATTAGAGATGATTCGATACGAGGATATACAGCAAGTGTTAAGATGCATAACAATGGGCCTGGTATTCAAGCTGAAATAGTAAACAAAACTCTGGGTGATGGGCGCTTTTTCATTGGAGAGTATCTAACGACTCAAAGGGCGGCTTTGTAGGTAAAAAGTACTTTAAAGAATAAATTTTTTAAAATAAATTTTTTTAGAAAGACAGGTAGCTGGCGTGGCGTCTTTTGAAGCAAGGGAATCATTGCTTCTCTCAGGGTTTCCGATTTAATTCAATTAAAACATATAAAAAAAATTACGACAAAAAATTTCTTCAAAATATATTAATTAAAAAATATTTTCCGTAAAGCCTTTTTATATGTCCTTCGCTGTAAACTATCGAAGAGAAGCAGTTATAAAATTACCTCCCTCTAAACAAAACAATCAAAAACAAAGCAATCGAGCATCATGTAATGAAAAGTATAGTATTGGAACATGTCTGTCTGTCTATGATATCGCAACCGACACAACACAACATCCAACATAATATATGGCATTCGATCTCGTCAGAAATCTTCTTATGACGCAGTAACGCACCCAGGATTTGGCTTTGGGGGGGGGGGGGGGGGGGACCATAGGTGTCCCCAGTCCTAACAAGTCTGAAAAATAGGGCTTTAAGGTCGCGTCCTGCACCCATCTGAGGACTTAAGGACTGCTATTGTAGATTAAAAGGTTTTATTTTATTTTATCGGACTTCGTAATAATATACAGACCACATTTTATACGTAATTTGTAATTCAGAAAACTGACATTCTGGAGGGGGACCGGTCCCGTTCGTCCCCCCTGTCGGTGCGCCCCTGCTATGACGTCACACATCACTGTCGCTCGTTGCGTTTGCACCTCGAAAAACGAGAACACTGAAATAAGCTGCAATACATGTAATAAAATACTGGTGTTACGTATTTGGGGTAATTCTTTAACGAAATCATTTAACCACCAATATATCACTTTAACACCGTTCAAAGTCAGCGAAAGCACTTGTGTTTTGCCTAAACAACGACGCAGGTTTTGTCACAATAAAACACACTTCTCCTTATTTTTATATGCACTCAGTTATTTTATTTAATAAACAATGTTATCTTAAACTGATCTTAATTAATCACTCACAATCCTCCTTTTTTTTAAGACCTTAATTAACCAGGCGAGGAAATATTATTCCTTTTCAATAAAATCCTTTAATAAAATCTAGACCGCACAACTCAAAAATTATTATTATTTATTTTACTTTAGATTGGTCTTTTTTATTTATTTTTTTCCTTTTTTTATTTAGTTTGGGCGCCACATGGTTTTTTTTGTTCAATTAAGAGGGAAACCATGAAACTCAACAATTATTTCAGTAACTCAATGGCAACTTTATTAGAATAAGAGATAAAAAACTTTGACACAGTCCGACTAACAAAACCTTGCAAAAATTTAGAAATGATTGAACATTTGGGGGGGGGGGGGGGGGGAGCAGTACCGACAATCACTCTCCAAATTGAATACTACAAAACCGCGAATTTAACTATGAAAAAAAAGAAAAATGATAATAACACATCACCTGATCTTATTTTATTCCTGATCTTAATTTGTCTCACGATGATGGATCTTCCCAGCACAACCGAAACTCTTTTTAATTGTCGATGTCCTCGATTATTAGCGATAATCCACGAGCAAAGTCAAAATACTTTTTTTTGAAAAACTGTCTGCTGCCGATGTGCTCTGGTCTCAAACTTGAAAAATGAATGGCGCTCTCAAAAAAAAATGCCGCGTCTCCCACTTCCGGGTCATAGATCGCAAGGCTGTCCAACACTGATCGAAGTTAATTCTGCTTTCGTCAGGTTTCGAATTATCGAAAGGGGCATTTATAGTGCTTCCCAATTCAGACAGCGTGCACGAATACTTCGGACATCAGATTGGCGAGCTACCATCATCATTCTCTCTGACCTTTTCTTTTACGCAGAACAGAATTCGATCGATTACGTTCGGAAAACTTTAAAGAGAGTCGGTATAGAGCTGGTGAAGAATGCTATAATATTGAAGTTATTTAAAACAGGTACTGCTTGACCCCATAATGCCCTTACAAATTTAGCTATCATACGATTATTTTATGATGTATCAATTAATAATTAATAAAGCTTTTCAAACGGAGATCGCTTGACCCTATCATACTATTACAATTTAGCAATGCATAAAATTAATTTAAATTCGTGAAATAATTAACAGCAAAGAGCAGAAATTCCTTATATATTATTGTCGAGCTCATCCGAATTCATCGAGAGGCGTAATATTTCCTCCTCATCTTCCAGAAGATTTCTCCGAAATCTTCTCAAAACTTACGAATCCAAACGAATATTGACTAAGTGAAGACCTCCTACTTGAAGGTATTTCTCGAACACAAGACTTTCATTCAGACGTCCCACATGCGGCCCATTTTCTTCTTACATTCCTTTGTGAGTGTTCTCCGTCTGTCCCTGGGAGTGTTGAACGAACCAAAATGAGCCATAGAGCTTCCTCGCCTTCCCGACCCCGGAAAAGAAAACGTAAATGCAGTAAAAAAACCAAAATTGAAAGAAAAAAAGGAAAAACAAAAATTAAAAAAATTAAAATAAAAAAATAAAAAAATATTGCTGCATTGGCTGGAATCTTAATTGATCTTGACCAACCAGCTACCGCTATCAGAATCAAAAGCACACATCCTGCAATCCAAGTCAAAATTTCATACATGACTTCACAGCATCATACAACAAAACAAAAATAAGGAAGGTATTCCTTATCCAAAAATTAGTAGGTACAGTTATGCAAGTAAGTAATTCTCCTTTCCACAACACACTGTTCAACGATCATCGATTTTCCTTTTCATTAATAAAACCTACTCACACATCGCGTCAATCAATTGGTTCTTTGGAGGAATAGGGTTTTAGGTCCTTGCTGTGCCAAACGCCTTGGCATTTCCCGTTTTCATTTACTAACTCATATGTCCATGGAGACAAACGACGTGAAACTCGGAAAGGTCCGATATACTTTGGAGCTAACTTTGCATTAAAATACTTCGTGGCGTCAGATAAGACGAAATTTTTCCTCCAGACGCAGTCGTTCGGAAAATATACAACATCTCGCCTTCGCAAATCATAAAACTTTTTTCCTACTCGAGCTTTATCTAGCCTTCTCTTAACATCTGCCCGAACTTCTTCTAAACCTTTGGAATGTAACAGTGGGTCAGTAATACGACTGCTCGGTGAAGAGATTCTAGACTCACTACCTCTCATAACCATTTCTTTGCCGAACAAGATAAAATATGGAGTTAACTTAGTAGCTTCATGGACGGAAGTACGAATAGCGCACGCTACTTTAGCTAAATGATTATCCCATTCCCTGTGATTGTCTGAGACAAACGCTCGCAACATCGCTTTAACCGTTTGGTTTGTCCTTTCAGCGGGGTTCGCTTGAGGATGGTAAAAGGGCGTATATTTTATCGTAACACCATAAGTAGTTGCAAACTTCTGGAACTCGCGACTTTTAAATTGTGCCCCGTTGTCACATATTAGATAGTTGGGAACTCCAAATACTAGGAACACATAGTCCTCGAGGAATTGTATTACAGATTTGCTTGTAGCTGAACGAAGCGGGTACAACAGTGGGAATTTGCTAAACTGGTCGATCACCGTGAGTATATACACATAGCCATGCTTGGATTTTGGCAAGGGACCTACGAAATCGACGCAGATGGTCTGCCATGGCAATTGGGCATTTTCTCTAGTTGCCATAAGACCAGCTGGTCTCCTGCGATCGGGTTTGTTACGCTGACAGACTTCACATTTTCGGACATATGATGAAACGTCGCTCCTCATTTTTGGCCAGTAGTATCTTTGTGCTACACGCTCGAAAGTCTTGCTCACCCCGGTATGCCCAGAAGTTGGAAGATCGTGTGACCTACGTAGAATTTCTTGACGTCTTTCTTTTGGCAAAACTTCTCTCCAATTGTCCCCTTCTATTGCCAGAGTGGGATATTTTACCTGTACGTGTTTCCATAGGATTCCTTTATCTACGCGCCAATCAGGATATTTCTTAGGATTCTCAGAAACCTGTTTTTGCATCTTCTTATGCCATTTATCTCTTTCGTCTTTATCGCAATTGTCTCTACCGGTTACACATGCAATCATTGGAACGGATCTTGATAATAAATCGGGCACTAAGTGCTCTTTTCCTTTACGATGAACAACTTTGAAGTCATATTGCTGCATTTTTACAGCCCACCGAGCCAATCTGCCTGCTGGGTCCTTTAGGTTTCCCAACCAAACCAAAGAAGCATGATCCGTAACCACGGTAAACCTTGTGCCTTCTAAATATGGTCGTAGTTTCTCTACTGCCCATAAGACAGCCAAGCATTCACGTTCGGTTGTAGAATAATTTCTTTCCGTACGGGTCAAAGAACGGCTGAGATACGCTATTACATGCTCGCTGCTGTCAACTTTCTGAGTAAGAACAGCCCCAATTCCATATCCGGACGCATCCGTATGCACATAAAATGGCAAGTCAAAATTGGGACAAGTCAAAATAGGAGCACTCACCAATTTTTCCTTTATCTGCTTGAAGGTTTCGTGGCAGTCTGAACTCCATGCAAATTTCTTTTTTTTTTTTAGTAGGCTTGTCAACGGTATGACGAGATCGAAAAAATTTGGGATGAAGCGCCGATACCAAGATACTACGCCTATAAAGCTCCTGACTTCCTTTACGGTTTTGGGGACTGGAATATCAAGAATACTTTTCACCTTATCCGGATCCACTTGCAGCCCATTTTCACCAACTAAATAGCCCAAGTAACGTAATTCGGGTTTACAAAACTCGCATTTATCATAATTTAATACAAGCCCGGCTTTACGTAGCTTGTCAAAAACTGCTTCTAGGACTTCAAGATGTTTATCGAAGGTCTGAGTAACGATAATCACATCATCTAGATAAACAAATACGTAATCGCTTAACTCACTAGAAAGGACCCTGTCGATCAGCCTCTGCCACGTTGCAGGAGAATTAGTTAAGCCGAAAGGCATTCTGTTGAACTGGTATAACCCTCGCCCTGGTACAGTAAACGCAGTGTATTCCCTGGAATCCTTAGCCATCGGGACCTGCCAGAAGGCAGATTTGATGTCTAATGACGTCATGTATTTAGCATCCCTTAAACGGTCGAGAGTAGCCGAAACATATGGAAGTGGGTATGCATCCTTTATGGTGACTTTGTTTAATTTCCTATAGTCTATGCAAAAGCGATATGTTCCGTCTTTCTTGCGGACGAGAATAATTGGCGATGACCAAGCACTTTTCGATGGTTCTACCACTCCGTCTCTTAACATCTTATCCAATTCTTCGTTTATAACCTTTTGTAAGGCGGGTGATACAGGATAGTATCTTTGTTTGATCGGAGGGGAGTTTGTCCTAATAATGTGTTCCACCTGGTTGGTACATCCTAATCCCTTACCCATTTTAGATTCCACCGTGCGTAACAAAATCTCTAACCTTTCTTTCTGATTCAGTGTAAGCTTATCTATGCTTTCCAACGAACACAACTGAGGGAGACTGTTATTTGGAAAAGACCACGAATCGTTACTTAAATCAAGTGAAATACCCATAGCCTTGAAGAAGTCTGTTCCTAAAATTATACTTATGGGTAATTCTGGGACAACTAAGACGTCCAGAATTTTAACGGTATCTTGTAAACTGATTGGAAGACTTATTTCACCAAGAATATTTACCTTATCTCCATTTGCTAGTGTTACGGAATGAGCGCCTGAGGAATCGATTACTAAGCTTAAGCCCTTAATTAACTTCCACCCCTGTTCACCCAATACAGTGCGGGTCGCCCCAGAGTCTAATAATCCTAACATTTCTGAACCCAAAATCGAGATCCTTAAGTATGGCCGTGAGTCATTTTCTACATGATGCAGAACGCTGGCTAATGACAACGCTATGTTGCCAGCCTTATACAAGTTGATGTTTTTTGTCTTCGCGGTCTTTAACTCTCTACGGGGGCCCAACTCACCGCTTATTGCTGAGCCCTGGCCTCGTTTCCCGGTCGTCGATTAGCTGCTTGCTCGCCTTGAGCTCTTCCGTGAGGGTTGCAATTCGAACATGCTGCCCGAAAAATACCCACTGCTCCACATCCAAAACATCTCTTCGGTTGCCTGCAGAATCTAAAACTATGCCCCTCACCAGGGCAGTTCATACATATATACCTGTTATTATTTGAATTAAAAGAATTACTAGCTATGGTAGAGATAGGAGCCGTGGTCACATATGCTAGATCCGGCTCAAGCAATTGGCCTGAGCGACGAGGAGGAGGAACAAAAGCTTCCACTGAAACTCGAACTGACTCCAGTTTACGACCTAAATCGACTAATTGCTGAGGTGTATTCACTTCGCTAAGACCTAACTGAGTCTGGTAGAATGGGCTGATCTTCTTTGTTAAAATACTCAACTGTTGCTTTTCAGTAAGAGGTGAAATCAGACGAGAAAACATAGTTGTCATTACTGCGACGTATGTTCCCATGGTTTCGTCCTTACCTTGAGTTCTCCGTTTGATCTCCTCCATCAACTTATCATCATAATCGGGAGGAAGAAATTCCTGCCTAAGCTCTTTTACTAGGTCTGCCCATGATTGCATTCTACTCCTGTTGGCCCTAAACCAAATTAAAGCTCTGCCAGTGAACAAATCTAATGCAGACTTGAACAGCTGGGACTTGCTAACGTTTCTTGCTTCGCTGAGCTCTTGGACTCTCTCCAGGAATGAATTGAGAGATAGCCCTGTCTCTCCAGAAAATCTTAAGTCCCACTTATACAGGGGCACGACGGGTTTGCTGCGTTGAAATGAAGCTCCTAAAAAAGATTGACTAACTTGTATATCGCCTTCATCAGAACTTAACTCTTCAGAAAGATTCTCCCCTTCGGCCTTCGATTGTAGGGTAGCCAACCCGACTATTAAAGCAGTCTTAATACGAGCTTTTTCTTTTATTTCCTCAGCATCTGTAGCTTCCATCCTATCATGCCTGCTAAGTGCCCATTCCAATTTAGTTTCCATTTTCTTAAATTCCGAACTATCTCTATCACCCTGGAAATTACTTAATAGTTTTGTGATTTCTTCTAACTTTTTATCTAAAGCTGTTCTATCAGTTTTAAAATCAATCGGGTATGGTGAACTCATTAAAGATTTGCCAGCTTTTTCAGATCTTAGCGCGGCACGGAAGGAAATTCGCATTTCTTCTACTGAGGCGGGTTGCATACCTCGAATTTCTAACTCGTAAGCGAGTTCATCTTGACTTAATCTATTTATCTCCATTCTGTAAGGCATTTTACGTATTGAAACAATTCTCGCAGAATAAACTGCCGCACGCTCAGCAAATTTTTACTAGTGCAGAACTTCAAATAAAGAGGACAAATAAATTTAGGTGTATCTCGATAAACTCTGAGCCTCAAATTCATGGAAAATAAAAATCCAATTGATGACAAGTAACTTCTCTTAGCGATTACAATTATTCTTAACACAGCCAGTTCAGTATGATTCCGAAGTGTTTGATAGTAAATGCTTACCGCAACCTATGTGGAAACGAAAAAAATTATCGAGGAGGTGTAAACGACTCCTTTCTTCAATTCAAATCCCAAATATTTCCCTAAAAAAAGACAACACCTAATCTGACGCTTCCGTCTTATCAAATGAAATTCAATGCCGTGCTGTGATAACAAATGCACTCATGTCTGGAACTATTCCTTTATACACCACTCGACTAATAATACCAACAACTACTGCCATTAATTCGACATTTAGAGCTGTTTCCATTCATAACTTCCTCAAATCCGCACTGTTTACTAGGTACGCGATGATAAAATTATTAGAAGACCAGTACAAATAGATCTAATTCTGTTGATAAGTCTAGGCACAACAAATATGAGCGAGTTTAAATATTTACAATAAGGAGAACTAGTACAAATGAATCCAATTTTATTTATATGTAAGTATTTAATATCTATATATGTAAATATGTAAATGTTCTTATAAAAATCTGGTCGAGCTCAAATGTTTCTAATTTGAACGTAAGTATTTCTTTACCTTATATTTCCATTCCAGGAGCAGTATGCTGACCCGACAACGTTGGGACAATTGATATCCGGACGAAGCATACATATGTATATAACTATTTTTATAGGAATTTCCCACTTAAATAAAACACAATTATCCCAGGAAAAAAAAATGTTTTCAAAACACAGAATTTTAAGCAATGGACTTTCCTGCGGGAAGTTCGCACTAAACCCTACTATACAGAACCCACTTTCGCTGCATCGAATCTATCAAAACAATAGCTTTAATATCGGAGTACAAAATTTTTTCATTCGAGAGTATTTCTGCGGTTATGGACCTTTATAATTGGCGGGATTCTTGCTTTCTCGAGGTCAAATCACATACAAAAATTATCAAACTATCTGAAAATACACCGAGAGCTGAAGTTACAGGCAGTTACTGATCGACTGATCGATGAATTGTTATCTTATCAGCAGCTGTGAATCACAATGGACAGTCTGCTCGGTGAAACGAATTTTTTTTTCCCTGCTGCACCTAAAATGTGTCTTGTTTTGCGCGAACTAAGTATTATATGTACGACCAAAAAAATTGAACTTGACCCGATTCCTGTTTGCAGTACAGCTGGTCTCGGTAAAATAGAAATTTTAACAACGCAGTAGGTACTTCGCCCCGTTCTCTCAAATACTGATGAGAATATAAAAATTTTTTTTTTATTTTGTTGCAAGTTTTTGTTTTTGTTCGGATATTCCTATTCACATGCAGAATATTGAATTTTACTGATTTGGGGCCCCACGTTGGGCGCCAAAATGTTACGTTACCCTTCACGACGTAACAGTGGGCTCTGCTGGCCTGTTTGGAAGCTCAGTGGGAAGGGGGGGGGGGTTATTTTACTTTAGATTGGTCTTTTTTATTTATTTTTTTCCTTTTTTTATTTAGTTTGGGCGCCACATGGTTTTTTTTGTTCAATTAAGAGGGAAACCATGAAACTCAACAATTATTTCAGTAATTCAATGGCAACTTTATTAGAATAACAGATAAAAAACTTTGACACAGTCCGACTAACAAAACCTTGCAAAAATTTAGAAATGATTGAACATTTGGGGGGGGAGCAGTACCGACAATCACTCTCCAAATTGAATACTACAAAACCGCGAATTTAAAATGATAATAACACATCACCTGATCTTATTTTATTCCTGATCTTAATTTGTCTCACGATGATGGATCTTCCCAGCACAACCGAAACTCTTTTTAATTGTCGATGTCCTCGATTATTAGCGATAACCACGAGCAAAGTCAAAATACTTTTTTTTGAAAAACTGTCTGCTGCCGATGTGCTCTGGTCTCAAACTTGAAAAATGAATGGCGCTCTCAAAAAAAAATGCCGCGTCTCCCACTTCCGGGTCATAGATCGCAAGGCTGTCCAACACTGATCGAAGTTAATTCTGCTTTCGTCAGGTTACGAATTATCGAAAGGGGCATTTATAGTGCTTCCCAATTCAGACAGCGTGCACGAATACTTCGGACATCAGATTGGCGAGCTACCATCATCATTCTCTCTGACCTTTTCTTTTACGCAGAACAGAATTCGATCGATTACGTTCGGAAAACTTTAAAGAGAGTCGGTATAGAGCTGGTGAAGAATGCTATAATATTGAAGTTATTTAAAACAGGTACTGCTTGACCCCATAATGCCCTTACAAATTTAGCTATCATACGATTATTTTATGATGTATCAATTAATAATTAATAAAGCTTTTCAAACGGAGATCGCTTGACCCTATCATACTATTACAATTTAGCAATGCATAAAATTAATTTAAATTCGTGAAATAATTAACAGCAAAGAGCAGAAATTCCTTATATATTATTGTCGAGCTCATCCGAATTCATCGAGAGGCGTAATAAAGGGTTCCAATGTGTTAGTTGTTTGACGTACTTAGCTTCCCTGTTTTTTTTTGTTTTTCTTTTTATTATTATGGTCGGGTATTCCTAGGCGTTTTTCCCTTTTCTTCGAGGTAAACATTTGCATGATCCCATCGAGTCCTGGAATATATTGGAATACTTCATTCTAGTTTCTGCTCTCGTCAGTGACTGTCTTTACTTTCTTTGCAATCTCGTTTACTGTTACTTTAGCTCAGAAGCCTTGGCGCAGTCCTGCGGGGTTGACCACCACTTTCTACTCGTTGTATGTTTTGCGTGTGACCCTTGGGTGTATTGTTCCAGTGCGATTGGTTTTACGCATGGATGGGGAGCGTCCCCGTACTGTCTGGGGTGCCGAGGCTACACCTGGTAGATACCATAGGATGTTGCTGCCCCTGTTTCCCCATCGAGGGCAGTCCCTAGTAGCTGCAGGTATGATATTTGTAAGAAAAAGAAAAAAGTGTTTTTGTGGTAATTCGTTTTTTTTTTTTTTTAGGCGGCGTATTTACACTCGTAGCTATTTGTGGGTTGTGTACCTGCTGTCATAGTTGCATTGATTCACCGGCGACGAGTTTGGCGAGGGAGTTCACCGCTATCCCTCCCCTGTATCCAGCCGCTGTCGATTGGTCTGACTCGGAGGGTAAAGAGTAGGGAGCCACCGATGCGGTTCTTTTCTTTTTGCATTGTTTCATTGCATTGTTTTATATTCCAAAACCAAACAATAAAAAAAAAATATGAAAATTGGAGAGATTCGTGTTTTGATTTTATCTACCCTGTTCCATTTTGCGAGGTGTCAGTCTTGATCTGTTTTAATTACTTTGTTGTGTCTTATTTTACAAAAAAAAATAACTCTCAAATTTTTAGGCTTGGCACGTTTCCAACCTCTTGCGAAAACTTGGTCGTTTCAACTATCTACTATGCTGTATTTTACATTAAATTATTCTTTGTTATTAAGATACTTAGTTACTTATTTTTTTTTTAACTTACTTACTACTAATCGTATGTGATACCCTAATCTAGTGTTAGTTAAGTTTTTGGAGGGGTATCTATATATATATATATTTTTTGATTTTTTGTTTTTTTTTATTATCCTATTTTCTATATGATATACTTATAGGCCTTGATAATAGTAGTATTTATGTTATCCCTAAAGTGTACATTTTTTTTGTCATTATTACAGTTTACTTTTAATTGGTTTTTGTTTTGTACCTATTTATTTATATCGTTTTGTTTTGCACGTTTCTATGGTTGTTGGTTGTTCTTTCCTATTGAGGATTACAGTACAATCAATGTATGTCTTATTACTATCTTACTACTCCCCTTTTTTTATATTCTAGTCATGTTATATTAGTGTCCTATATTTATTTTTATTATCTATTATTACTGTTTATTTATACTGAATGATTTTTTTTTTTTTTTACATTTGTTTATTTATTTTGTTTTCTATCCAACATTTTTCACGTTTGGTGTATTCTCTCTCCTATTGAGATCTATACTATATTTTATGTTTCGTTCATACTTGTACCATTTTATTTTGAGTGCTGGCTAGTGGTTGTTAGATAGTGACCTTTGAAACGGGGTGACTTTACGAAGTGGAGGTTTTATACCACTTGCACCGACCTAGTAGGTGGTAAGGTGCGGGTTCTTTTGGGAGGGATAGGTTCGATTAACATTAGATATTTATTCTAATTACAGTTTCAATAAAAAAATATCCACATTTAAAACTTTATTTCAATTAAAATACCTTTTTATGTTTATTCGTACGAGAATCAAATTTTCGTTCCGAACTGTCAAGTATATATTCGTTCTAAACTTCATGTTCCACATACGAACGAATATTCTTTTCGGTCTTATTTAACTTCATTTTCGTTTGTTTACATTTGATAGAACTGAAGTGATTTGTAATATTGCGCGGTATTATATAAAACGGATAAAGAATTCGAAACTAAACTGATATTAGAAGTAGAGAGCCATAGATGTCTATACGATAAGACGGATAGGTACAGGAAAGCAAGAAGTTGAAAAGAGATCGCACTTGTTCTAGGAAAGTCAGGTAAAACGTTTCGAATATTTTGAATTAAATGAAAATTTTTCCATTTTAAATGTAGTTGGGGACTGCCAAAGAAAGTGGACAAACTTACGAGACACTTTTAGAGTGTACAGGTTACCCTCGATTAACGCGGTAGATTGGTTCTTAAAAACCAGCGCGTAAAACGAAACCGTGTTAATCGAGACAAGAAATACCATACAAAATTGGGTTATTGGTTAAAACACATTTTTTTTAATAAGCATTTATTATATAAATTCAACAAAATAATAAAAATAAAAAAATCATATTATAAAATAAAAGGAAATATCCATTGCAAATAATCATATAGGTATATAGGTATAGGAATATAGGTAATAAAAGATACAAGAACAGAAACATTAATAAAAAAAATTAATCAGAACTTTCATTTGCTTCATCAATTTTTCTGCCCCTTGCAATATTCGTCATTAGGAATTGTCGTTTTGGAGGGAGAACTAAGCTTTCATAGCTCGAATTGTTTCTTGACCTATCATCTAAAACTCGCTTGAGGGTTATAAAATCGGTGATACACATTTACTTCTTGGATTTATCTAGTTCCTTTTGAATCTGAATATACGGGGATAACACTTCTTTAAGATTTCGTTAGAAGCTTAAGCTCCTAGACATACCTGGATCATGTTCAATAAAAAAAAGCCTCAAGTTTATGTGCTAGTCCTAACCCTTCGCTCAAATTCTGTGATGTGAAGTTTTTAACTGGCTCTTCTTCTACTTCGCTTTCATATGTATTTGAATTGTTTTCGTCTATCATAAGGACTAAATCTTCTTCAGTTAAGTCTGTATCCTCAGTAATTAACTGTTGAATATCAGGCTATTCTAACTCATCAAAACCTTCACGCCCCAGTGCATGCCCAAGTTCAACAATCCTATTTATTTCAGTGTCTGTACCTTGGGTTAAAATATGATTGTAAGCCACAACATCAGGCCACATAACTTCTTCCAACACCGATTTAGAGTTGATGGTTTCAACTCTTTAATAGAATGCGCAATGAATGAAATGCAACTAATCAGTGTGTACCTTTTCCATGCATCGCTAACCATCAATTGGGAATTTGCATCTAATTTGTCGAGAATGAATTCGAATGTTTTTCGTATGAAAACTAGTTTAAATTTAGCAATGATGCCCTTATTTTGTGGCTGTAATAACGATGTTGTGGTTGGTGGTAAGAGCATAATTTTTATATTTGGATGACTAAGTTCTAATGGATGGCTTGGAGCATTGTCTTGAAGTCTAAGTTTGTTTTTCATGTAAGCCTCAACTTCTGGTGCAAATAAATTATAAAGCCAATCTTTGAACAAGACAGCCGTCATCCAAGCTTTTTTATTAGCTCTCCAATAAACGGGTAATTTTGTCTTACCTATACCTTTAAAAGCCCGAGGATTTAAAGCGCGGTGAATTACTAGTTGCTATGTCATAAAATCTCCCGATGCATTGCTGCATATAAGGAGTGAAACACGGTCTTTTGCAGTTTTAAATCCTTTTGACCTTTTTTCATCCTTTGATAAGTATGTTCGAGCAGGGATTTTTTCCAAAAAATTCCTGTCTCGTCAGCATTGAAAACCTGATCACCAACATATCCTTCATCATCAATTATCTTTTTAAGCGCTTCTGGAAAAACTTTAGCTGCTTTAGCTGATTCTCCCTGCAATTTAACGTTATGTAAAGAAAAACGACTTTTAAACTTTTCAAACCAGCTTTTACTGGCGCAAAATTCAATTTATGTAGCACTCGAAGGTGCTTGATTGACTTTAAGATGCTGTAAAATCGTACAGCTTTTTGTCGGATAGCACTGCTGTCTGAAGTCATATTTCTTTGGCTTTTCTCTTCTACCCATATATTTAAACATTTCTCCAATTTTTCTATATCAGGATCTCGTGCATGTGAAGTTGTTTAAAGACTGGCAAAGGATCCTGCTGCTACAGCTGCTCTTATTTTGTCTTCGTTCTTTTTTATTGTTCTTACAGCTGATTCTGCCAAATTAAATTCGCGACCAACTGCTGCGAAACCTGCGCTGCATAGTAGGCGATCCAAAACTTTTATTTTAGTCTCAAACGAAATAACTTTTCTTAACTCCGTAACTTTCGGCATCTGTGGGTTAATTTTTAAAAATTTTCTTATGTTCTTTAAATTTCAAATTCACTTACCTTTATCCAGCTTTTTAAAAATGTTTTTATCACTTTTCTTCTTAGGTAATAAGCCTTACTTAAATTATCTTTACTGTCTTTACTAAATTTATGTAATAAATTTTTATTCAATGCTTTTTAAAAACCTTTAATTAATTTTCAACATACAAAAATGATGTACATTTCGTTTTTCTTATGTACACTTTCGGGAATACCCCCTTTATATTTTTTTTCAAAACCAAAAAAAAGTATGTGCACGTAAAATTTTTTTCGTATAAAAAAAAATTTTCCGCGTAAAACCGAATTTTTTACTCGCTTTATTTACTTGAAAAAATATTTCCGCGTAAAACCGAAAGCGCGCAATTGAAGTGCCGCGTTAATCGAGGGTTACTTGTACTTCAAAGCCGAGAGTTCTGCTCCAAGTGGTTCTGCAGCAGTTAGAAATGTAAAGTGAATTTATTTTGAAGAATTAAAGTTTTAAATTCCGTTTATAAAACCCCCTCGCCATATTAACTGCTTTTCACTCTCGTTAGGCAAATTTTTAATACTTTTAACTTCCAGCACAATCTGCAACTTCGGTTTACAAGAAAGTTCGTTCGTAGTTGATGAGACCATTACCAATATTACAGCTGGTGACATGGTTGATGTTGTTCTGGACCATGGTGAAAGTTCACAAACAAGACCAAAGAGAACAAGAAGAACGAACAATGATGAAAACCTAAATAAAATTTTACGTGCTATGGAAAATGCAGCCCCATCAGTAATGGAAAATTTTTTCATGTCGGAAGGACTCACGAGGAAGCAGCAATTAAATTTACAGAAAAAGTGCCTTCAAGCACTAGACGTTGAGATAAATATGTGCGATTAAGCAGTATTAGTTCCTATTGCTACGTAAGTAGTAAGTATTGTTGTCGCCAAGGAGGCTGTGTTCAGTTTTTAGTTTTAAGTATTGTTATCGCCAAGGAAGCTGTGTTCAGTTTTAGTTTTAAGTATTGTTGTCGCCAAAGCCTGTGTTCAGTTTTTAGTTTTAATTATTTTTATCGCCAAGGAGGCTATTTTCTGTTTTTAGTTTCTTTGTCTTAAGCCATAGACTTTTAATAAATTTGTTTTCAAAGAGAATGAGATTTTCTACTTACTTTTTATAAATAGTTTTTGTATGGGCAATTGGTGTGACTAACTTCATTGAACTTCCATGGTAGGCGATCGGAGAATAGAATATCAAATATTCCAATGATAATCAGTAAAGGTTGTATTGGGTCTCCTTTTTCTTGAAGGCTCTTTATATGCGCTTCAACTTCTGCCGTAGTTCTTAAAAAAAAAAAAAAAAGATTTTTGGGAATTTTAATTGCATATTTTATATAACTGATTTAGTTCCATCTTCAGCACGAGCCACCTTTTTTGTTGATGGTACCAGAAGTCCATGGAGAATGCAAAACATTCCAGCATTATAACTATCTATAAATAATTAGATTAGATTAATTTTCAATTTCGTGTTTTCATTTAACAATACGTCTAGACGGTTCATAAAGTGTTTCATTAACATTCCACCATAAACAATATATTATTCTATTAATTCATGTTTCGCGAAATAAGGATAACATTAATAAACGAGTTGGAACTTACTTTCTGTTATACTATCACTTGAGTTCTTTAAGTCTCCCAATATGTGGCCACTGTTGGGATCTCTCACCTTTTGATCAAATATTTTGAGATTTTACTTTTGAAATCCTCCCATGTGTCATAGAAGAGGTTGGTCTCAACAAATTTACCACAATAATCAACGTTTATCTAAAAAGGTAGTGGAAATAATGATAATATTTTATATAATGCTTACTTTAATATTTACCAGTCTGGGTCCAAATGGTTTTTTATAATAATACCATTTATCCATTATATCTGCAGTGCTATTTATGCTGTTTATAAAGTTTAATCTGTAGTTTAGACATCCCTTCCAATGTTGCTCAAACTCATTAGGATTCAATTCTTCAAATTTTAAGCATCTCACGTGGTACTCAGAATCAGGTTCAGAATCTTAAAGTTATAGAATAATTAAAATAACTTGTTCGAAATTAATTCAAAACCATACCTATCCGTTTATTTACGGAAGCAGATGTCTTCCGAAGTGTCATCCAATAAATCTTTATTTAATAAAGGTGAATCAAACCGTAGGCCTCCCTTTCGATATTTTGTTTTATTGTTATGAAACTTATAATATAATTTTCCTTTTGGCGTTGCCTTATTACGATGGAGAAAGTAAAATTCCTAAAATTTGAATTACACATTTCATTTCAATTTCTCTGATAAAAATAAAAATAATACTTACTTCAATTTCAAACGGAAAGAGGGAAACTATTTTCTTACTTAAACGTGAACACAAATCTGTTGTCATATTGATTCCATTTGAGATATAATGTCGTACAATAGTATCGACTAAAATTTGTCGATTTTTGTCGGTTAAACAAATTATTCTCATTGTAGTAATTACTAATCATTCTTCTTTCTGACGAGTTATTAATAATTGTACTTAAAGGAATTGAAGGATCATAAGTACAATTGGGTGAAAGAATAGCAGTGGAAGGAGTCCGAGATGATATTGCTATGTGTTGATGAGTTTCAGTACTTTTTGCCACTTTGCAAGATGAAATGGTTAATTAGCCACTATTTTTTCAACATAATGCGGGCGAATATACTTGAAGACACCAATACGCAAAGCATTGGCTAAAATAATCAATCAAAATTTAGCATTCGCTAAAATGTATTTACAACTGTACTCAAAGTGATTACCTAAAAAATGGTAATAAAGTACGGCCAGATCCCAATTAGGTAGGAGATCCTTTAGGTCCACCTATTTTGAGTCGTTTTCAGCTGGTGAAACTGTGTATTGCACTGAGTCCTCATTTGGAATTAAAAGAATAGCTTGAGCGCTGTCCATAGTTTGGTTACTTCCCGCATTACTTCCGGGTTGCTGGCACTGTAATAAACTACTTGTTTGATTTAGCATACAATTATAATCCCTTGATGCGTGCTCCAGATATTGTATAATATCAATTCCCAAACTATCCGTGCTTACAGTAGTAGCTAATATTGAACTCAAGAAATTTTGTGACGTCATGATTCAAACAAGAATTTGGAGAAAATGACAAGTCCAACACTTTTGTTATATTTTTATAGTTTTGTGCATATTACCTACATCAAAGTTCATAAATTTAATTGATTGTTCACTACTACAAATTACATAAATATAATAAATTTGTGAAAGTGCGTTCGGGGCGTATTACATATACTATTCCCTTAGTCGGAACATTAATTTTCCTTTTATGATTTTATTTAAATTAAGCGGCGGCGGCCCAGGAAAGTCCTTGATAGGTACTGCACATGTGTTTGGTCTGTTAAAATTGGAAGAACTTATATCTCCCAAAGAATAAGATTCTAAATGAGATTCATATTTAAGAGTGCCTACATTATATGAAACAATATAGGCCTGTTTCCCAAACTCAACAATTAATATTTCTTCAATTAAATAATAATATATACTTTCGTCGTATTTAGTTAGTAGTTAGTACCCATTTTTGTATGTTGTGGAACAAGAAGTAATTTTTTTATATGAATTGAAATTTTTCTTACTAATTTTTAACTTTTTAGTATTATCAGATTCATACTTTGACTGAATTAGGTGATTTTCTTCAAAATAATTTTTTTTTATGTCTGACAGCACATAACTGGCAAATTTTATCTGAAATTGACGCAATTGTAAAGCAGATGTTTTTCCTAGAAAATACTGCGTGTGCATACTAATTAAGTTGTTGTGGTTTACTTCGAATCTGATGCAAGAATAATGCCTCGGCAGTCCAGATCGGCTTATTACAGTGGGGTAATGAACCAATAAATGTGCTTTTGACTTCAAAGAATCATTGAATAGTCTTACGTAATTAAGTTGTGTTTTTTAATTTTCTGGCGAATAAGATCAATGTACTGTGGGCGCATGTCATAATTAAGCAATATGTCAATAAGTCTTACTAATTCGAGAAAGAACTCCCATACCTCATCTCCATCCGGAATTAAGTCTCCGACCATCAATGAGAAAAGTGCACAAATGTTAGCATCTCACGTGCAGACATATTTAAGTGATTTTTCTTTAAATGATCTCTTTTTATAGGTTACCATCTATTTCCAATTTCAATTGGTCCATTGTTTTCTATAATTTATTGTTTCCAGTGTTAAATATTTCATGCATTGTATGAAATTTAGGATAATGTGACACATATCGTAGTGACATATACGTTCAAGAATATCGTGGATAAATCTACTGAAAAATTGAAAGTTACATGAAAACTCGGGATTGTATTAAATATTGATTCTCGTTGCACCCTTGTTTCAGAAGCATTATTTGAGGATACAACTTCTGAATAGTTTTCTATATTTTTCATAGAAGCTGGGTTTTCCTCACATGTTCTGTGAGTTTTTGCTTTTGTTTCTGTACAAAATCTGCAAAATTTTTTCGAAGAAAATGTTTTATTAAAATATAGGATACCATTTAATCCTAAATTATCACCCAGTATCAATCCCAGTACAAAATATACTTTTATCATCCCTTCCGTTGTTTTGATTAATAATCCCTAAAGATTTAATTTCTTCAACCAATTAATATAAACTTAGTTCATTTCCAAACTCTCTTATATCTTTACCTTTTATTAAAGCACCAAGAAATATGTTGTTAAGCTAAAAATTATACTCTAGGCATGGAAATGAATAATACACAGCAGATATATATACTTAGATCTAAAAAGTCCTTTAATACGGTGAATCATAATAAGCTTCGCGACAAACTATTATCAATAGGAATACGGGGTACAGAACTATCATTTTTTCGATCTTACTTAAGCGATAGAGTTCAAGCCGTAAAAATAGGAAATGTTATAAGTGACCCATTAATAGTTAAACGTAGAATACGGCAAGGAACAGTTCTTGGGCCCATACTTTTTATTATCTATATTAACGATCTTTGCAAATTAGATATCAATGGAATGCTAGGGCGTGCTGTAGTTTTTCCGACGACACATTTCTCCTCCTTAAAAACAAAAACACAAATACACTATTATAAACAAAACCAATTATATGTTTTTTTCGGGCAGGGCCAACAAGAGCAAAATGTTGATCAGTTTAAATTCGAAGTAGACGGAAAACTGTTAAAGAGGTAAAGTTCTTAGGGGTAATTATTGACGATAAATTAAAGTGGAATAAAAATATAACTAATGTCTGCAAGAGAATACGGAAAGTGATTTACAAAATTCTAATTATTAGAAATGTACTAAAACTTGACTATATAAAAATAATATATTATACAATAGTGCAGGCTTTGTTATCCTACGGGATCATTGCCTGGGGATCAACGGTCACGGGCGCAATCACACCATTATGTAACTTGTAGAGTAAAATTGTGTACATCTGCTTTAAAAATCAAAGTTTCCTTCAACCACATAAGGGTTTAACGAATTCAAAGTGATGAGTATACGTCAGATCTATGTATTCATTTTGCTTAAATTAATGTTCAGAAATCTTGACAACCTTCCGATGCTGCTCTAGGCATTTCACCTGCCGACAAACAACTCCACCCCTTAATATTGAGTTTTGTACCAGACAAAAGCATAGTTGTATCCTTGGTCCCAAATTATATAATGCGATTCCCCGGGACTTGAAACAACTGTTTATGAAGAAAATTTTAATAGCCTTTTCAAAGCGCTTGTTTTTATTACGTCTAATATTTTCGACGAAATATTAATATTTAGTCAATTATGTACCTTTTTTACTTTTGTTTGTAACAGCTTTCTGATTTCTTTTTTCTTGAATTGAAATATTTGTTACAATGTCTACATTTGTATATAATGAATTTATAATAATCATAAGTTTTGTAATGTATTAATAATACTTAGATACAAAGTTCTGTAGTTAAGTATAATTTGTAAGTCATTCTATTTCAAATATTGTAAGTTGGCTTAGACAGATGTACAATAGTCGACACTGTTACAATGTTCACTCACAAGCCCTGGCTTATGTGAGCGTTAGCTTAAAGTAATAAGTAATATAAGCTGAATACCTAAAAAATAATAAAAGATAAACCTATAGCCAATAACCTACTGGATACAATATCGATCTCAGTTTTTGAATTTCGTATGATGTTGTGGTTTGCTATGGGGAGGGGAGGCTATCAATTCTACTGATTTTGATTTTTTGTTTATGCATGTTAAATTACATAATTCCTTTATCCTTGTTTTTATTGTTTTTATTTAGAAAGTCATTCCTTCAGGGTGGTCCCATAGAAATTTCGCAGGTCGGTTTGTCCGTGTTTTCGATAACTCGCAAACACGTTTACTTCAAGAGTTGAAATTTTTTACACAGTGAAATTACGTATACAGCGCTTTCGTAAAGCTATTGAATATAATTTAAAGTAGTAAAAAAGCTAGAGTTGCTCTACGACCAATTCTTATTATACCTTAGGCCTAGATGAATGCCCGTATGTAATTTCGTATGGTCTCCCCTTTGTGCAAGCTTGATTGTTCAAGAGGTTTTTGGCATATAAGTATTTCTGGAACGGTTCGTCGGATAGTAAAAATTATTATAACAAATTTCATAACATTTCATATACTGAAGAGCTTTTCAGTACAATACAAACGTCTAGGACTGATCGTTTTTACAGTATATGTAAAATACCCAAATTTTTATAAAAATTTTATATGGCAACACCAAGAATGGTTTGCCGGATTTAGTTCATTTTTGAAGCTTTATTTACTATTGCAATGCAAATGTCATACAAAATTTAAGCTCTCTGCGTCGATTTCCAAGTCGGCACGACAGACACTCCGGTTGTGTTTTATCAGTTTGAAGATACGGTGATTGAGGACAGCTCTTCTTTAGTTAACACTTAGCAGAACCGAATATGACAAAAACTTTCATTCAGTGAAACTTTTCATTGAGTTGTACGTACAGTTTTCTTTTTCTTTTTTTTTTCTGATAAGGCTCTATACTATACTATACTATAGAGCTTTATCATAAACAAATAATAAAGTCTACATGGTGAAGAGGATTTATAAAAAAAAAAAAAACATTTCCTTTTGCCACTGACTGTGCATATCACTTTAAAAATATTAACATTGAATTTCATTTTTAACCGACAAAAGGATGTGGTTCTCAAATCGACTGATTTTTTTTTATGGATGGTTTCACATATCCCCGTATTTCTAAATCAATTTAGATAACATTTTTGTTATTTAGAGAAACATGCCTTAGGGTGGTCACGTTCCCCTTTTTATTGATAGATTGCCTCTTAGCTTTTATTACAATAAGTGGTTGGATGTTTCCTTCATGGTTAGATTTATGTATAATATCCACAACTATATATGAGTATACATCTACAAAAATTAAAAAAAGCACCTTCACATAATCAACACCTGCTTATTTGTTGCTAACAAACCCACCACAGCAGCAATACAGTGTGATGGAAATCGTGAGGAAATCCTGTTAAATAGCACTGGAATCATCAATATTTGGCAAGAATGCACAATAAAAACGAAGCGAAATACACTCAAAATCGAATACATGCCATTTCAGCAAACTTCGACATTTTACCCCAACTCGATGAGGTATTTTTATCTATGCTAGCTATCATTACAATTTCCAACACATCACAAATTCAGAAGGCAGGACCCTTCTTAACACAGACCATAATACTGTACGCTTCGAAATAAGTAATAATGAAATTTTTCCAAGAGCGCTATCCTAGGATAAATTACAACAGCTCCAATTTCCATAGGATAAATTACAACAGCTCCAATTGGGCTAAATACAAATTTCAAATTTTTAATTGTCGCAAAAATAGAACCTTCCTAGACAACACCAAAAATTAACTATTCTCAAACAGTTCAAACCTACCCAGCTGCATAGAAGATGCAATAAAATTAAGAAATCTAACGAAGAACAATGGAATAGCACACAAGACGTCATCCTTAAATATGGCATTGCAGGTGAATTTGTCAGTCTGAAGGGCATTCGTCGAAACTGAAAAATTTCTCTACCAGGAACAGTACAGGCGGTGTACTGCTTGGGGTTTTCAGCCATTGGGACCTGCCAGAAAGCTGACTTGATATCTAGAGAAGACATATACTTTGCCTCTCTTAACTTATCCAACGTTGCTGAGACATACGGCAAAGGGTATGTATCTTTTTTCGTTATCTTGTTCAGCTTTCTGAAGTCAACACAAAATCTGTGTGTACCATCTTTCTTTTTAACTATTACCACTGGTGAAGCCCATGCACTGTTAGATGATTCAACTACTCCTTCTTCCAGCACCTTGTCGAGTTCCGTATTTATGATTGCTTGGATAGCTGGTGAGACAGGATAGTACCGTTGTTTTATAGGCGCAGAGTCTGTTTAGATAATATGTTCGACCTAATTTGTACACCCCAATGCCTTTCCCATCCCAGTCTCGGCTCTTTTTATGATGTCATCTAACTCAGTATGCTGCGCGGGTGTCAATTTCGATCGCCTTTCTATAGCATTTATGAAGCAATCCGCCTCTTCGTTAGAAAATTCCCAAACGTCATCCCTAAGATTACCAGATAAGTCCATCAATCTCCAAAAGTCTGCCCCGAGAATCAAGTAGTGAGGTAAGTCTGGAATTATTAACATATCAAAGACTTTGACTCTTCCTTGGAGCTCTATCGGTAAACTAACTTCTCATAGGACTCCCACTCTATCACCATTAGCTAAAATAATATTATGTATACTAGTATTGTTTAGGTTTAACTTAGCATCTCTTAATACCTTCCAACCCTGTCCACCTAAAATGGTTCGAGATGCCCCTGAGTCAAGAAGTCCAGTGATATCAAGCCCGAAAATTGATATTTTCAGAAATGGCCGCGTATAATTCTTTGTCTTAGTAAAGCTATAATCCACTATCTTGTGCAACGCTTGTCCATTTCTTGAAGAATATTTACTACAATTATCTGCTTCCCTTACACGGGCGGCATTACCGGACCCACTAGAGCTTGGTTCGCCGCTATTTAACGAACTCGGTTCTTTATTCCCGATGCATTCGGAGGAACATTCGGACTTGGCTGATTTACCCTTCTATTATTACTGCCATTATTGCTTGCACTATTTTGACTGCTGCTATTGTTACTCAGGGGATGGTTATACTGTTGAGCCGCAATGTTTCTGAAATTGCTACAGTTTGTTGGAGTGACATCAGGACTACCACATCCGTAGCACCTGAAATTTTCTGGGCAGAAGCGAGCTATATGTCCTTCTCTGCCACACTTATAACATTTCGGAGTTTAGCATTTCGCACCGAATTATCGCGGGAGGTTGATTCTGAGTCATTACATGAATCTACACGTGCAACAGTTGGTATACTGGATGATACATAAGCCAAGTCTGGTTCTAGCAAATGGGCGTTTCTCTTTGATGGAAGCGGAGCAAACGATTCGACCGACGTACGTATTGCGATGAGATGCTGTATATCTTCAACCTCTGTTAAACCTAATTGCGTCTGGTAGAAGGGACTGACATTTCCTTTGAGTATTCTGAGCTGTTGAGGTTCTGTCATAGGAATTGTTAAACGTGAGAACATACTAGTCATGACGGCTACATAGGTTCCAATTGTCTCTTCCCCTTGAGTTCTTCTTTTTATTTCCTCCGTTAGGCGTTCATCGTAGTCCATAGGCAAGAACTCTTGCCTCATTTCCTTTATTAGTTCCCACCAAGAGTGGGCTCAGCTCTTGTTAGCTCTGTACCAAATCAAGGCACGTTCCTCGAAGAGGTCAAGTGCAGAGTGGAACAGTTGTGCTTTCGTTACACCCCTAACTTCAGCGAACTCTAAAACTCGTTCTAGAAATTATTTTGGCGATTGGCCTTTTTCCCCAGAGAATTTCAAGTTCCATTTGTACAATGGAACTCGAGATCTTGAATCGTTGCTGATAAAGAAATGTCTTCTCCCTGTACATGAATCTTGGCTATATGATTCATTCCCTTCTGCTTTAATTCGTAGTGAACCCAACGATAGGTTTAACTCCGCCCTTAACCTTTTCTTCTCTTTCTGCTGTCCATCCTCCGTTACTTTTATTCGACCCAGTCTACCCAACGACCATTCTATTTTCGTTGCTATCTTTTTTTTATAATCAGTTGAGCCGATTTCACCCACAAAAGACTCAAGTAATTCGCCTATTTCCTTCGCCTTGCTATCCAGGGCTTCTATGTATATCTTCTTCAAATTTATAAGGATAAGGCTCGACTAAGGTTTGATAACCGGTCTTCTCAGCCTTTAGATCTGCTCTAAGGCTAACCCTCATCTCTTCAACCTTTCCGGTTGCAAGACCTCTTACAGTAAGCTCATAAATAAGCTCATCCTGGCTTAAACGCTTGATTTCCATTTCATTTGTCTAGTACTACCCAAAATCGCTAAAATTTTTGAGTTACAGGGGGAAAGTGACTCGAAGTCAAAATAGAGACGACTAAATCAATCAACTCGGTTACTAACTCGGAACTAATGATTGCAGACTATGGTATGGCAACGTTTGTATAACGCTTACTAAAAATGTTAAAGCTAATAAAAACAAAATTTCTATTTTAAATTTTAAACAATGAGAGACCGCAGAATGTTATGTGTATTTGACTTCTAGTAAATTGTGTGATAGTGAAGTGCTGGAAATAGTATCTATGCTTTACTATAATTCACAAAACTCAGAATAATAAGAACTAGAATGGTCATTAGCATCGAATCAAGAAATGGCCAAGACGATCACTAAGTTGAGTCGAATATATTTACTGGAGAGTTCAAAATTGATATTGTAATTACAGATTTGATCATTAAATGTAGTACCAGTATTTTAAACTACTCTTGAAAGTTGACAACGGGGAATTATTGTATGCTTAATAGGTACAAAATTGCACCATATATTTTTAAACAAAAAAGCCAGAGAAATATATTAGTATATTGTATACGTGTGCATTATACCAAAACAAAAAAGAATAAACTGAAAATCAAAAATAGTTAATAATTGCCTATACTATTGTTACCAAATTGGCCGCTTTTCTGTAGTCGAGAGGGAGACTGGTAGTTAACATAAAAGGTAACACTGTTCAGCAACACAACAAATAAGCGGTGGTCAGCACAGTTGAGGGAAAGGTAGCAGCCACTGATAATTGGGTGCCTATCTCCGAGTCGATTTGGGTTCGGGCTCGAGCTGTCAGCGGAAACAGATGACAACTTATCCACACGTACTCCGAACAAATTTTGTGGGTCGAGTCCAATTGTGTAACGTGTGTGTTCTGACCTCTGCTTACTATTCGCGTACGCAGCTTGTGTTTCGCTACTCAATGAAAGAGTGGAGAATGAGCGCTGAATGCCAGTCTCAATGTAGTGGACCGGGTAGTATAGCACGGCTGTCAGTTTACGCGATTAGTGTGGAGTCAGGTGCTGTTAGTAAGTGCTTTTGCAGTGGTGTTTTCTTGACGGTCGTGAGTGCGATATGCACTTAATTACAATTCCGGGCAGCGGTTAGTGATGTAGTGAGCAAGTGAACCCTGGAAATGATTAACCACCCTTTACAAGTGCAGGTCAGTGCGGGGCAGCACAGTGTTCCTTTTTTTTTTGTTTTTTAGGTGCAGCTAAAGTTTTGTTTTGGCCAATGGTGCTATAAGGGACCGGGTTAGGGAAGTTTTTCTTCTATAATGAACTTCCTTCTCGGTGCTTAATATGGCAAGCTGGCGATGCAACGAGGGATCTATTCTATCAGCGAAGGCTTCCAAAATGGCGTCGGTGAGTATTTATCAAGTATTGTGTTGCGACTGTAGTGGTATCTGTCACCCAAGAAGGGGAAAGCACAAGTGCGCGAAAGCTTTGGGGTCTACCTAAGAAGGTAAACAAAACGTTTCTGGGTGCTCCTCTGGGTTATTTTTCTTCCTTGTTTCGAACTCATGTGCAGACGTGCAGTTGAGTAGACGTGCTTAGTTTCGCTTTGCAATTTTTATTTTAGTTCGGTTATCCAATAAAGTCCGCTAGTTAATTAAAATAGTATTATCTTGCTGGTCAAATAACATCCGTCATATACATTTCGAATTTTTCTGATTAATAGTGAAGTGGTTTTTGTTTTTTTCCTATTCTGCTCTGCAGCTTGCGGTGAAATGGCACCCAAAATAGATAAAGTACTGCGTAGTGGATCTGTTTCTGAAAGTCAAATCACCTTGGAAGATCTGTGCAATAGAATAAAAATGCTGGATTCATCAATGGATACAAAATTTGAGAAACTTGAGAAATCATTGGAATTAAAAATCTCTAAACTGGTAGCGGATAAATTCTCAGCAGTGTTAAAGTCATTTGAGACTAAATTAAATGAAGCTATTTCTTCATTTTCCACATCGCTGGAATTGGTAAAAAAAGATTTGGCTGGGATTTCGGCTCGTACAAACTCCCTGGAACTGAAAGTGGATTTGCTAGAATGAAATATTAAATCCACTGATGTGATATTAAATGGAATTCCTATTTTGCCTAATGAAAATCTTGATGCTATCATCAGCAAGATCTCTCAAGCAGTTAATTATAATTCTGATTCTAATCCAACAGCATTTCGTCTACGTAAAGATAACAGGCAATTCTCTGCTATAATTGTTAAATTTCCAAGCACTCATTGGCAAAAACAATTTATTAAAGCTGTTAAAAGAGCCAAACCAAGATTGTCTGATATCGGATTTGTTGGTTCGACGGGTATTTTTGTTCAGGAAAGCCTCACTTCTAGATCACTAGAACTTTTTCGCAATGCTATGCCATTAAAACGTCAGAAGAAGATTAAATCTGTTTTTACATACAATGGCAATGTTTATATTCGGAGATCAGCGGAGGAATCCCCTGTTATGGTGACGAGCGACCTTCTAAATGAAATTTTGCGGAGCGAGCAGCTAACGGAATGATGATCATCGTTATTGGAGTGTATTTAGTTTTCATATTTCATATTCTAATTATTTTTCATTTTTTCTTTTTTATCTTCTTGATTTTCTTTTTTTCTGATTATGTTCAAATTTTATTCAAATCTTCAGTGCTTTCCTCTATAATTGTGCTAAAAAAAATGTTCTGTTATTTTGTGCTGAATTTATGCTGTCATGCTGCGGGTTGTTTTTGTTATGAATTCCCATAGTTATGAGTCTATTGATACCGTGAATGAAAATTCCGTAACACATTTAACTGGTAACTCACTTCAAGTTTGTCATGTTAATGTTAGAAGTTTAAGAGCTCACTTTGATGAATTTAAATATGTATTTTTGAACTTCAAGCCTGATATCATAGGAGTAAGCGAAACTTGGCTACCAGATTATATTGATAGTAATGTTGTGAATCTCCCGGGCTATCAACTTCATAGGGCAGATCGCTCATATTCAATTGGTGGTGGCATTGGTATATATGTTCGTCAAGGCATCCATGCACGTATTGTCTCCTTATCAAGCTGTCCAGGAGCAGAGGTTGAGTACCTATTCCTTGAGGTAACTTTCTCTGCTGAGAAAATTCTTGTTGCTTGTGTCTATAAACCACCTAGGGTTTCATCTCTTAGCAGTTTTTATGATGAGCTTATGCTTTTCTCAAGTCAATATTCTTCTATTATAATTCTTGGTGATTTGAATGTGGATTTTTTGTCTGATAGTAGTCAAAAACGACTCTTTTTAAATTCCATCAATGGAAGTGGCTTAAAAGTGATTAACAGTTTGCCGACAAGACATTTCTCCTCAGGTAATTTCCTTTTAGATGTTATTATAACGAATCGTGATGACATTCTGTTAAATCTACGACAATTTGCCTTACCAGGAATTACGGACCATGAAGTCGTTACTGCTTCATTTAAGTTTCCTGTTCCGAATCTTTCCTCCAGTTTTGAGTTCCGAGACTTTAACAATGTTGACACTTCTGGTCTTTTTCTTAGAGCTGGCGCTGTTGACTGGGGTCCCATCTATGCAACGAGCGATGTTAACGTTCAGATTGAACACTTTAACTATATAATTTTAAACCTATACAATGATTTTGTTCCCATTAAATCAAAGGTGTTAGGAAATAGACCGGGCTGGTTAAACAATACTATAATAGCCTTCATGCGCGAGAGAGACTATGCTTACAAGCTTTGGAAAATTTTTAAGACTGATTTCCTACTAGTTAATTATCGAAAGCTTCGCAACTTAACTACTAAAGCTATTCGTGACGCCAAGCAGAAATTCTTTACTAGTAAACTTGATCCATCTCTTCCATCTAAATGCCTGTGGAAGAATATTAAACAGCTTGGTATTCGAAATTCAGTTGTTAATTGTGATATTGATCCAGAGGTACTCAACAATTACTTTGTAGAAGCCTATGTTAGTGGTGATAGCAACAGTGAGAGTTTTGCTATTAATGGCCGTGATAATGGGTTTAGTTTTGAGGGTTTTTCATTCTCTACGGTTAATGTTGAAGATGTAATTCTGGCCATTAAATCGATCAAATCGGATGCGATGGGTGTTGATAATATAAATCCTCGGTTCTTGCGTATTATCTTACCCTTTGTTATTCGACATTTGACGCATATTATTAATACTTGCATTACAACATCTTGTTTTCCTTCATGGTGGAAGCTTGCTAAAGTTATTCCGACTAATAAAAAGCCCAGTCCAAAAGGTAAGGAAGATTTTCGCCCAATTAGTGTACTTCCGTTTTGCTCAAAAGTCCTTGAAAGGTTACTCTGTGATCAGACCAAGAGCTTTTTAGCTAATGAGTCTTTATTGTATGAGTTTCAGTCGGGGTTCCGAGGTCATCATAGCACAACAACGTCACTTCTCTACCTTACTGATTACATCAGATGCAATTTTGATAATCGTCTGGCATCTTTGCTTGTCCTACTTGATTTCTCAAAAGCTTTTGACAGTATTAATTTTAACGTATTATGTTGTAAACTGAAATCAGAGTTCAGCTTTGGCAGCTCGGCAATAAGCTTAATATCTTCTTATTTAAGGGATCGTTTTCAGAAAGTTGTTACCTCATCCTTGGAATCGGGCTACAAAATTATTTCCTCAGGTGTTCCGCAAGGCTCAATCCTTGGTCCTCTGCTGTTTTTATTGTACATAAATGATCTACCTCTTTGTGTACAGAATGTGAGTGTTCAAATTTATGCAGATGATGTCCAACTATCGCTATCCACTCCTCTTGCTAACTTATCTGACGGAGTCACCAGAATGAATGATGACCTTGAAAGGATCTTAAATTGGTCGCAGGTAAACAAGCTCAGGTTAAATGCAGTTAAATCTAATACAATAATTTTTAATATCAAACCAGTTAATACGCCTGATCTGTGTCCTGTATACCTTGGTAATGACGTGATTCCTTATTCTCAATCCGTGAATAACTTAGGTATATTACTTACTCAAACCTTGAGTTGGGATATGCATATTGGTAAAGTTGTGGGACGAATATATGGTACTCTACGTCAGCTTTGGTATTATGCAAAATTTACTCCCCAGACCATTAGGCTACGGTTAGTGATAGCCTTAATCATACCCGTTATCTTATATGGCTGTCAGATCTGGTGTTCCTTAGACAGTATCAGCCGAAGAAAGTTAAATGTAGCGTACAATTCATGCTCGCGCTATGTTTTTAATATAAATCGATATAGCCATATTTCTGAATACTCCTATCGTATCTTGGGCTGTACATAGGATAATTATTTGAACTATCACACTACCCTTATGGTATTCAAGATATGCAGGAATTATGTTCCACAATATTTACATGGGAAAATATGCCAATTTCGGTCAGCTCGTAGCCTTCAACTAGTTATACCTCGGAGTAAGTTCATTCAAACTGCAAGATCTTTTTTCGTTTACGGTGTCAAACTTTGGAACTCATTGCCTACTAATGTGAAACGTTTGGCAACCCTAAGCAGTTTTAAAGAAGCAGCTTTTAATCATTTTACAAGTCTCACTTGATTTTTTTTTTTTTATGCATGGAACATGTAATTTTAGCATGATTAATTAATTTTATTTTGATTTCTCTCTTTTTGTGATCCTTATTTCTATTTTCAATTTTGTTTGTATTTTTCTCTTTCCTTTTCTCTCTCTTCAAGTAATGAATTCTTGTTTAATATTATTTGGTTGTTAGTAAATTGTGCACATCCAAGCGTAGATTGTAGTAATAGTTATAGTTTTTATTTCTTTCTTTATTTTTTTTTTTTATTTTTTTTATTGTTTATTTGATGGATTGATTAAATCTGAGTAATTACATGCAAAAGAGCCTCAGCTCAAATGTAATATATATTAATAAATGAATTTGAATTTGAATTTGAAAATCTAAATCTATTTGGGTGATACAAAAATTGCCCTGAGCGATTGAGTAGTAAAGTGCGACCACAATGGATTACTGAGTATTGTGCTATTAAAGTTTGAGATCTGGGCCACAACTAATTTATTGGGACTTAATCTGATTGAATTTAATGTTATTTCCCACGGTGCCTTTCTAGGTAAAAATTCTCACTGTAAGATCAGATACGATACGGTACTCACCCCACAACCTTCTGAAATAACCTCTACTTATGATCTCCCCGACGAAAACTTAATGCGTTCAGGATGGTGACGAAACAAAATAAAATAAATAAAAAAAAAAATAAACTCGAGTCGATTTTACTTTCGGAAAGTTTTATTCCTTTTTTTTTCTCTATCCACACGTGTTGTTCGATCGATTTCACTTTCTAGAAGGAAGAAAAAATCCGTTCTCTGGCTCTACTATGACGGAGCGATCCTGGTATTCGGCTAATTTTCCATGGTGTCGCTCGTTGGTTTTTATCTTCCTTCTATTACAATTTGTACAATTCAAATTCAAATATGCAATCACAAAATTTACTAATTAAAATTAAATTTCGATTTCTTCCTACTTCATTATTAATTCATAAAATTTCCAATTAATTTATCTGTCATTTCTACTCTACATTTATCTAAATTTAAGTATAAGACTGTATTACTTAACTAATTCATTTCTTAATAGTTTTAGGGGACTCTAATAGTTTCGAAGAGGCAATCGAAGCAACCGGGGCAAAAACTACACTTGCCCTGCATATAACGAAAGACATCACAGAAGCTACAAGCAGGCGCCAGGAAAATAAGCTGTATCGGAGTTTAATTACTAGGTACGCATTTTCATTGTTTTTTGTTTTCTTTTTCTGTTCCTCTCTCGTTGTCTCCTTTTCTTAAAATCATTTTAGGTGATTCTGTAACACGGCCCTCCACTGACGAAAAGAGCTGCCCTCAGCTCGGAAAGTCAGTTCTGTAAGTGATAAGGGTGCCAGTGTTGTTGTCCGTGCAAGTTGAGACTCTTAATTGTGCTTGGAAGTATTCGGTGATGACTGTAAGACAACCCAAAGAGCATGGACTGCCCTCGCCGGAAGGATGAAAATAAAAAAAAATGAAAGAAAAAAAAAATATTAGTAAACCTGGACAAAACAATTACATCAAACCATTTAAGTAATAATTACACAGGTGCGTGTTTCCAATTTCATTTTTCATTTAGGTTATAGATATTACTTGTAGTTGTTACTTGTGCCCGCTGATGGCAATTGTATTGTGATTCATCGTTATTCTTTTTTGTCTTTCGTTTATTTGAATGCTAGGGAAGAGCCGTTGGCATTTCTGCCCGCGACCGCGATTCTTACCTCGGAACGACCGGCTCATCCTAACTCGGGAACATAGAGGATAGTTCTAGGCGCCTCTTACTCGCCTATTATAAGTTTGCGAATTTCGCGCGCGTTATTACGTGTATTCTTGACGTTTATTGCATGTGTTTGTGCCGAATACTTCAGAAGGTTGTTTGGTAATATTGGGCGAGGCGATTGCGATGCACCACCATCGAGGTTTTGCTTCCTTCTTTATGAATTCTATAGGTCACCTCGCTGAGACATTCGATTATGATGTATGGACCATTCCAGTCTGCTTTAAAAGGGTTTGCTTTAGCGGATAGGTCATATCGTTCCTTCATCGTTCGGCTCACTTTTCCTAATTGGTTTCTATTAAATTTATATACCGCCTCCAGCCGTGTTTTTAAGTTTATTAGGTAATCGAACGTAGTTGTCGGTTCCTCTGTTGGCGGCAGCCCAGTATACAGCTCGATAGGCAGTCGGACCTCTCTCCCCAAGGTGAGCATAGCGGGAGTTTGCTTAGTAGAATCATGTACCGAGGATCGATAAGCAAGTAAGAGAAGAGGAAGGTGATCATCCCAATCTTTCTGGTTTTCAGCAACGTACTTAGATAGATAGTCGAGAATAGTTCGATTAAATCTTTCGACCATTCCGTCGGATTGAGGATGTAGCGGAGTAGTCCTAGCCTTTTCTACTCTAAAACGTTTAAGAACCTCTCGGAAAATTGTAGATTCAAAGTTACGGCCTTGATCCGAATGAATTTGTAGTGGTAAGCCAAATCGTGAAATCACATGCTGTACTAAAGCCTCGACGACTGTTTCTGCAGTTTGATCCAACAATGGAATAGCTTCTGGCCACTTTGTGAAATAGTCAATGACTACCAGGATATAACGATGTCCTCTTGTAGTAGTGGGGAGTGGACCTAGGATATCTACACCTAGTCTTTCGAACGGAGCACTCACATTGTACGTCTGTAATTTGGCCCTAGTCCTAGGTGTTGGTCCTTTTCGTTGCTGACAAATTTTGCAGCACTGGCACCAGTTCCTAATATCTTCTGAACAGCCCACCCAGTAGTATCTATCCTTAATTTTTGCAGTAGTTTTGTCTACCCCTAAGTGACCACCTGTCACGCTGTCGTGGAGCTGTTGTAATACTTCAACTTTTCGTGCTTCTGGGAGAAGTATTTGGTAATGTGTTCCACTCGCATTAATGAAGCATCGGCACGCCATTCCATCTTTTAGGTAAAGCGCAGGCCACATCGCCCAATAGGATTTTAGAACAGGATGTAGGTATGTGATTTGGTCACGTGTCGGTCGTTCAGCCTGTTTAAGCCGCCATTTTACATATTTCAGGTGGTCGTCTTGATCTTGTTCTGTTCCTACGTTGTCTTGCATCATTGCCACACGTATCACGATACACTCTTTCTCTTCCAAGCGAGTACAGTAGCGACAATTAGAGCCCAGGCATGGGCTTCTCGACAAGGCGTCGGCATTTAGGTGCTTTTATCCAGGACGATGTTGAATATCGAAATTGAACTCTTGAAGACGTTCAATCCATCGCGCTATTTGACCTTCGGGCTCTCGAAACTGCATAAGCCATTTTAGGGAAGCGTGATCGGTTCGTAAAATAAAATGACAGCCCAACAAGTAGGGTTGAAAGTGGGCGATGGCCTTCACTACAGCTAAGAGCTCCTTACGTGTGACGCAGTAATTACGTTCTGGCCGACTGAGCGTCTTACTGTAATATTCGATGACCTTCTCTTCACCATTTTGTACTTGTGACAATACAGCACCCCAGGCAAATTGACTAGCGTCCGTGTCCAGAACAAATTTCCCGTCCTCATTAGGTTGGCAAAGTATAGGGGTTGTGGTTAACTTCTCTTTCAAAGTTTTGAAAGCACCTTCGCAATTCTCGTTCCAAATAAATTTTACATTCTTTTCTGTTAGACTAGTTAGAGGCTTAGCAATGGCCGAGAAGTCTCGAATGAAACGACGATAATAAGCACAAAGGCCTAAAAACGATTGTACATCCGTTTTATTTAAGGGGTGAGGCCAGCTTTGCACAGCGCAAACTTTTTCTGGATCTGCAGAGATTCCTTGCGCGGATACCACATGTCCCAGGAATTTTACTTCGTGTTTGCATATCTGGCATTTTCCTGGTGATAGTTTTAGTCCAGCAGCACGCAGTCTTTCGAATACTAATTTTAGGTATTCTATTAGATTTTCAAAATCTCTGCCATGGACAATAACGTCATCCAAATAGACCAAGCAAACTCTATATGGAATTCCTTCCAAAACAAGCTCCATCAAGCGTTGGAACGTTGCCGGTGCGTTAGTGAGACCAAAGGGCATGACATTAAATTCCCAGAGCCCTTGGCCAATCGTAAAGGCCGTCTTTTCTCGGTCAGCTTCTTCCATCTCCACCTGCCAATAGCCTGATTGAAGGTCTAACGCAGCAAACCATTTTGAATCACCTAGCGCATCTAAGGTAAGATCTATTCTTGGTAGCGGGTATGAATCTTTCTTTGTGATCTCATTAATTCTCCTGTAGTCTACGCAAAATCTTAGCGATCCGTCTTTTTTACGTACTAAGACCACTGGACTACTCCACGGGCTCTTGGAGGGTTGAACTACATTTTGCTCTATCATTTCATGCAACAGATGCTCTGCTTCAGCCCTTCGGGATATTGGCATCCTTCTAGGTAGCTGTTTTATTGGAGAAGCTTCCCCCACATCTATCTTGTGCTTCAGTATGGATGTTCTCCCCAAGTCTTCCTTGCTATGGGAGAAAACTTCTTGAAATTCTAATAACAAATTCCACAGTGTAGTTTTATCCCCTTCATGTAACTCACTGACGCTTCTTCTAAAGAGGTCATAAAGTTCGCTGGAGAGAATTTTTGATACGGCGGTTTGCTTGTGTATTATAATGGGCGGTTTAAACTCCAAATCGGCGATGGGGGTCGAAGCTGGCAAGTGCACAGTCTGGGAGGATGAGTTCGATAGCCGGGCTAGTACTACTCCGTTCTTGGCTGTAGACAGTGTTGGGATGATCTCCAGGCCTTTTGGGGTAGAGACATTTCCCGTTACTAGAACATTTTCCTCAAGATTAATGGTGGTGGTTAACTTAAATAGACATTGTTGCCCTGGTGGAATTGTAATTGCGGTCAAAGTTCTGGCTGGTGTGTCTTCCATCAGGCATTGTTGCAGAGGGATAACTTCTTCTTCAATCTGTAAAATTCCCGTCCTACAGTCGAGTATGCATGCATGATTAATGAGAAAGTCCATTCCAATTATACAATCATCTGTGATAGTAGCAATGAAGATTGAATGTTTTGTAACTAAATTTCCAATGCTTAGGTGGACTTCGGCTGTACCATCAACTGGGATAATTTCTCCGCCCACGCCTTGGATTATTGCATTAGTTGGATGGATCTGAGGGTAGTAATCTGCCTGCCGGAGAATTCGTGGGTGGAGAATAGTTTGTGTAGCCCCTGTATCGATAATCAGACTACATTCGACCCCATTTACATTTCCCGCTATCCATAGATTGTTCTGCAGTGCACGTCCGCCAATGAAAACCTTTATTTGATATGGGGCTGATTCCCCCACTAACTTTAGCCCCGGCAAGCCAGTGGGTGTTGATTTAAAGAAGAATCTTCTATGTGGGAGCCATCCTGGTCAATTGACTGTAGAGGAAGTTTATCAGCAAATTCTGATGGTGGGGGTATTACACATAGTCCGGACATATTTTTAGTGTGAAGTTGATGAAGGCTTTTGAAGCGTTTACGTTTCCTTCTACTTGGGTGATCAGTAGAGTTCCCAGAAGGACGAGTGGCACATTGTTGCTGAGATTTAATATCCCGAACCAAAATGCTTCCGCGGACAGGCTTGTCATCTGGTCCCGTGACGTTAACTGCCTTTTTACTTTTATCCGTTTGGAGTACATCAAAGAATACGACCTCTCCCTCTGCCAAAGATGCACTTTACAAGTGCAGGTCCGTGCGGGGCAGCACAATGTTTCCTTTTTTTTTTTTTTTAGGTGCAGCTAAAGTTTTGTTTTGGCCAATGGTGCTATCAGGGACCGGGTTAGGGAAGTTTTTCTTCTATAATGAACTTCCTTCTCGGTGCTTAATATGGCAAGCTGGCGATGCAACGAGGGATCTATTCTATCAGCGAAGGCTTCCAAAATGGCGTCGGTGAGTATTTATCAAGTATTGTGTTGCGACTGTAGTGGTATCTGTCACCCAAGAAGGGGAAAGCACAAGTGCGCGAAAGCTTTGGGGTCTACCTAAGAAGGTAAACAAAACGTTTCTTGGTGCTCCTCTGGGTTATTTTTCTTCCTTGTTTCGAAAATCTAAATCTATTTGGGTGATACAAAAATCGCCCTGAGCGATTGAGTAGTAAAGTGCGACCACAATGGATTACTGAGTATTGTGCTATTAAAGTTTGAGATCTGGGCCACAACTAATTTATTGGGACTTAATCTGATTGAATTTAATGTTATTTCCCACGGTGCCTTTCTAGGTAAAAATTCTCACTGTAAGATCAGATACGATACGGTACTCACCCCACAACCTTCTGAAATATCCTCTACTTATAATCTCCCCGACGAAAACTTAATGCGTTCAGGATGGTGACGAAACAAAATAAAATAAATAAAAAAAAAATAAACTCGAGTCGATTTTACTTTCGGAAAGTTTTATTCCTTTTTTTTCTCTATCCACACGTGTTGTTCGATCGATTTCACTTTCTAGAAGGAAGAAAAAATCCGTTCTCTGGCTCTACTATGACGGAGCGATCCTGGAATTCGGCTAATTTTCCATGGTGTCGCTCGTTGGTTTTTATCTTCCTTCTATTACAATTTGTACAATTCAAATTCAAATATGCAATCACAAAATTTACTAATTAAAATTAAATTTCGATTTCTTCCTACTTCATTATTAATTCATAAAATTTCCAATTAATTTATCTGTCATTTCTACTCTACATTTTTCTAAATTTAAGTATAAGACTGTATTACAACTAATTCATTTCTTAATAGTTTTAGGGGACTCTAATAGTTTCGAAGAGGCAATCGAAGCAACCGGGGCAAAAACTACACTTGCCCTGCATATAACGAAAGACATCACAGAAGCTACAAGCAGGCGCCAGGAAAATAAGCTGTCTCGGAGTTTAATTACTAGGTACGCATTTTCATTGTTTTTTGTTTTCTTTTTCTGTTCCTCTCTCGTTGTCTCCTTTTCTTAAAATCATTTTAGGTGATTCTGTAACACTATATTAATATTTCGGTTAATGTTTTCATGCGTTATTATTGTTATTCTGAAAGTGGCGTAGTGAAACCAAAGTAGATTTCAAATAAGTTTCCGAAAATGCATCCAAGTTCTTGCACAATTCATGTGATAGGGAAATTGTGACACATTAATAGCTCTCACCACCTTCTTTAATTTAGATTGAGTTCCTTACGTCTCCATTAAATCTAATTAAGTGGTCGCTATACTAAGAACTGATGGTCACTGCCGAAGCAATCCGAAATTTCGATAGTAAATTCTGGTAAGATTAAATTGATAACGATTGAAAAAAAAAAATGTTTTATTACACACGAAATATATCCCAAGTGGAGTGTGAAAATATTTTGATACATAATATTGTATCCAAAATAGTTTTATTCCAATCTAATCTCCTTGTTCATTTCATTTACCTATATATTTTGTTAATTTATTTATAAACAATTAAAATTTATACTGCATAATGCACACTAAAACACAAACAATAAAAAAAAATCAATTGAAGTGTTTACCTTCAGGACACTTATTTCTCATTCGATTTTTTTTTGCGACTGTATTTACGCTGCTTGTACAACGCACTAATTTATCTCAACTAATTCTTGCAGTTGGTAGGATGAATGTGAATTTGCTTTCTTATTCCTTTAACAGGTAATTTATTTGTACCATCAGACGATGACTTGGGCTTGAATCGACTTCAATTCGCATTAACACCTTTGAGGAGCTTTTAATAATGAATTCGGGTAACTTTTAACTTATAGCCATTTAGAAGCTGTTTGCTCTTTTCATGTACTCAGTAAATTGCTTGCGCTTCAGATCAATATTTTTATAATCACAATCACAATCACAATAAATAGTAATCCTGTAGATTACACTAACACGTGAAGAGTCTAACTACTACTTGCTGTCCCAATATCCAGAAATACTCTGCACGACAAGTTAAAAAAAACTATCAAGCACAAAGAAATCGCTCGCTTACTTATAGCACATTACCGCTGGTCATGCGCGTAGCGAGGTAGGGGCACGGGTGGGCAATGCCCCCCCCCCTCCCGAGAAGCCCGTGTAGACTCGGTGCCCCCCTCCCCACAGAAATACGAAGCAATTATTACTAATAATTTGCAATTTTTTCTTTCATTCATTCTTCTTTCATGTAGTAAGATATACATACAAGGATAATTGATTTTATTCAATTATTTGCAAAATTTTGAATAACTTCAAAATCCTTTCAAATTATTCATAATAATGAATTTTTCGTATATCTACTCTACCTCAATTTTTTAAGAAAAAGACAAATGTCGTTTTGTGCCCAATGTGCTTAAAGGAGATTTTAAATGTCTATCAGTCAAATAAAATTCTCATTTTTCCCAAGCCCATCAGAGAATGAGTTACAGAAGCATTGGGAGATCGTTGCGGGTAAAATTCTCTCGAAAATGGGAATTAATGGCGACTTTTCCCACAAATTATTATATTATGCGAATTCCGACCATTTTTATCCTAGGTACCAAAATCATAAGAAATACACAAAACGGAATAGTTCAGTTCACGTAACTTTCGAAAACTAATTACTTTTTATTGATATAGGAGAGATAAATATAAAAGTACATTAGCAACTAGGCGCAAAGTAATCAGTGCAACTACATATTAATTTACTACTTTTCAATATCTTAATGGCAGAAATTGGCAGAATATGGAATTCCCACGATCTCCCAATACTGATAACACCCACCCTCTTTAGAGCAAAGCGTGTAAACAGAAGCAGGTTCTGTTCATATAACATAGCAACATACAGCAACAACTTTGGAACAAACTTTGGTGACCTCTTTCAATATCTCAGAAAAAAGTGCTTTCACAAAAGCGCGGTATTACATGAGGGTAAATCTGAAAATTCCGCCACTTGTCATTATCATTTATTTATGAAAATTAATCAATTTGCCGCTCTTTTTCGTTGCTGTAAATCTGCGATATCACATTTTTTTGTCTTTATTCGTCAAATCAGAAGGCGACATCATAAAAACTGGAAATTAAAAGGCCTTAACGGGCCGGCTACAGCCGTGCAGTAATAGCTCACTCCTTAGAATATATAGCAAACAGGAATGGTGATAAGCCAGATCTTAGAATATAGAGCAAACAGGAATGGTTGAATCGTGTAAAATTCGTGTACGTGGGCGTAATTTGTCAAGAGCAGGAGATTACACATAAGAGTAAGTGAGATGCTGCAGGAAAGATTTGTCAAAGCTGGGTGCAGAATTGTCAAATGTGATTTTGTTTTGTGAGCAGATTTAGTCAACTTAAAATTCTTTTGCGAAATTTAACACAAGTACCGAATCAATTCTTTTCAAAACTACTAACGTTCGAACTTTATTTAGTGCAAAGTTTTATAGTGCCACTAGTACCTGTTAAAATCTTCATATCAATTAAAGAAACAGAAATGAAGTGTTCGGACAGTGCTTGCAAATATAAATTGGATTATAAACTAGGGAAATCCTGTTTGAGGCAACTGCACTATCTAAATTACCTTTTTTGTTAATAGAAGCAGAGATTTATATAAATTAATTATGTGAATTATTTCAAAATAAAGTAGAAAAAGAACATTTTTTACCACAGATGCTACGCACAAAACCTTTGTTTACTTTTTGCAAATTGACAATTTCCTTAGAATAGGGATGGCGGGTAAATACATGTAAAAATGGACTACCAACACAACCAGAAATTCATTACGCAAAATCTGGCTCTTAGATATGACAAATATTTACCAGCAATTTTAATGTGAAATATGTATGTATGTATATTTAACCGATATGATAATATAATAATTCAATTCTCATTATATGCTACGAATTTGTGATACAATTATTATTTATATCAATAACTGTAAGTTAATCAAAATTTTTCTGATGACATGCATCTGGGCACAAGTGTAGCAGAATGATCGTGATTAATATGTGTTGGTTGGCCCATCACACAGAGATAACAAGCTATGGCAGATTCGAAAGGAATTTTTTGTGTTGCTACGTCATGAGGTGACAATGTCATTTCCAGCGAATTTGTTTGAAGTTTTTCTTATTTTATTGAGTGAAATACGTTTTGAATATATTATAATATTTATCTAACCATTAGTTTCTTCGTTTAATTCACTTCGGGAAAAGTAATTAATTATGTGCTAGTGAGAAAGCAAAGAAATTTCCAAATAGAAATATTTAGATTGAAATAGAGGCGAACAGATTTGTGACAATTGTTGCCAAAGCAGGCAAGCAACCAATTGACAGCTAATTCGGCCATAATTTGTTAATCTTTGTATCATCGGTTGGTTTTTTTTTCTGAATATAAATCATTCTATTTCTATAGTACAGTAACTATAATTTGCAAAACCTTTAAATTTTTCCGGAAATTTCTACGTAGAAAAATAACGTAGAATTATACAAAAGTGTATTTTTAATGTAACGGAATATATTTATAAGCCACTTAATCCCACAAGAAGAAAGAAGTCAATCCATTGTATGCACACATTTTAAGATTAGCTGAGGATAATCAGCGTGGCTCCTTTATCTATAGAACATTTCAACATTGTCCCACAATTGGTGATTTTATCCTACTAAAACTTATATATCTTATGAGAGCTTTAAATATTATAATTATTCTTTTTAGGTATGCTGTTAGCAAAAATTGAAGGCCCTGTTTACCCTATTGGAGTTGGCGGATGAGTAGCAAGCTCTGCTGAAGTGCAAGAAGATTTCAGTGCCGAATTAGATTTTAATGCAGTTATGCTTGAAAATTTAGAAAAGGAAAATAAAATGAACCGACAGAGTGGTACGTGCATGTATTTTCAATTGGGAGATCCAAGAACAATAGTCATAGAATGCCGAATATCAAGAAAATAGTACCATTTCTTGCAAATCTGAAGATAAAGAGCTGATTCAGCAGATCTGCAACTTTGAAAGATGCCCCACTAGTTTTAGTGGGGTGGTAACTGGCAATGGATATGTTTCATTAATCGAATCGAATAAATATTTCGATAGATATGGCGTTTAATAATTTAATACAGATCTGCTTAAATCTCGTCTATCTCACTGGGAATATTAATTATTTGCGAATTTTGTATGACTTAAAGAAATTGAACTTTGAAGTTAGAACTATTAACTTATTGAAGAATTGTTGAATATGTTTGAACAGCGATAGATTCTGCAAGAATAATTTAAATCTGTTTAAAGTTTAAAATTTCTTCTTTATTTTAAAAATAAATAAAAGTACATTTAAATCAATTCCTTGCTGTATCTTCATCCACTTAAGCGTATCTAACAACCACTTAACAGACGAATATCTTACACACCACAACAGTGTACTTCGCATCGCTTTATTCTGGACTGCTTACTGAATATTATACCCTAAATGAAATCTATTGGGTAAACTGAGTTTGTCATTCCGTTTGTAACACATAAATAATGAAAGTATAGCTAAATGGATTGGACACATGTCTGTCGGTCCTCACGATAGCTCCAGAACGGATTTACTTAGAAAGCTGAAATTTTGCACACGAGCTTTTTGAGAAAAAAGGAAATTTAAGTTCGGAAATGGAATAATAAATTAGGCAACTCCTTCGTTGAATTGCCTTGCCATACAAAACTTTGGATTTCCACTATATATTTAGACACCGGTTGAGAACGAGTCGACGTAGAGAGATGAAATTTTGTACACGGCGTTTTCATAAAAATGATCAGTATAATTTCAACAATGGGATAAATCCCGCAACCCCTTCTTGATGTTGCCATATAAAAATGTAGGGTTTTTACGTACAGGTACTGTGAAGACGATCAGTCCGAGATGTTTTTATTATACTGAAAAGTTCTTCAGACTATGAAATCCTATGAAATTGGTTACAATAATTTTTACTGTCCGACGAACCGTTTTAGAAATATATGCGAAAAACTACTTCAAAAATCAAATTTGCACAGATACATAAGAGCATTCATCTAGGGTATCATAAGAATTGGCTTAGACCAATTCCAGCTTTATTGAAGAAATAATTTTCTAATTTCAGGGCTATTATTGGGATACATTCACAATTTATTAGAACCATGAATTTGAAATAACTTTTTTTTAGAAAACCATATAATATAATGTTAACAAATTATTCTTATTTTATTCTTGTTTTTAGGAAATATTTTTATTGTTGTTTAATTTAAGCATACATTGGTTGAAAAAAAAACAACGGTAATCAATGTAATAGTTTGCTTCATGTACACACTTGTCACTTGACACTTGGATTTAACACTGATTAACATTTTAGAAAGTTATACACATTTTTGAAAAACAATACTTGCTTGAAGAATATTCTTCTTCAATATTGTGTCAGCTTGCCCCCTACTGCCCACCCCACAACAAAACGCTGGCTACGCCAATGCTGCGTGTATATACTAAAATATATGATTTCACTTAATTATACTGATGACACTTTGGTGAAATTCTTTTCAGCAACAACAAAAAACAAATTATTATTATTATATATCTTCTGATTGATTCCCAGAGGAAGGAAGAGTTGTATCATGCAAATTACAATTTTCAAATGTGCAGCAGGCGACTGGCGATTTGCATCATTTGCAGAAAATCGAATATGCAAGCTCTATCCGACAAGACTATACACATACGTTTTTGAAATTCGGTCACTTGATCACTGGGTTAGCGGGATTCTTTTATCTCTATAAACATCTGCCTGAAATTTCGACTTTTGCACCGACATTAATTTATTATTTTGTTTTGATTAGATCAATCCAGCAACATTTGAATTAACTACTCCGACTAGACATACGTATGTGTATATGTCATAATCACCAAAGTTTTTTTTCGTAATTACAAGTAAATATGAATCACTGACTGCTAATTTTATTTAAATTCGTTATGCAGAAATCTAAGCACTTATCACTTTCATATCGGGTAAATTCTGCTCCACTAACAACATTTGAACTTTGCTACTGCTTTTTTCGATGTCTGGCCCCACGTTGGGCGCCAAATTTATGCTATGTTCCCTATGAACGTAACTAGGGCCGCTCACGGAAAGGAGTGGGTTTGAAGAAGAATGTAGTTTATATAGGGCGCCAAGTAGGGGAGGTTAAACTACGAACCCTATTAAATAATTAAATTAACACGTTTAGGTTCAATTAAGTTATATTTATTTATACTCTGTATTTTTACGTTATCAAACTTTAAAAAAAAAGGAGCCATACCGCGGCAAACTAATATAATATAATAATAGCAAAGCGTGCAAAAAAACAAAAAAAAAGCAAAATCGCAGTCACCAACCAGCCATGCACAGGACACCTAAATATATTAGATTATTTAAGGAAAGATTACTTAGCTTTAATAATTTTTTTTTGTCAGGGTTTATTTCCCTCGTGGCCTCCAACTATCATTTTCATTTCAAGGCTCTTCTTTCTTTTATTTAATGAGAAGAAGAATTTACGCGGTGATCCAAATTCCTTATTTTATTTATAATTTTTTTTCCAATTTATAAATTCCTCTTTTTTTTATTTTTCAACTTTTTGTTTTTTTTTTGTTTTTCTTTTCTTTTCGTTTTGTATAGGAGAGTAATACTAAATTACACCACTGACTCTACGTCTAGTCGGTTTAACGTACAACCGTAATGAAGAAAAAATTATGGGCTCAATGGCCATTCTTCAGTCCCCTATGGTTGCGGATATTGAATTTTTTTGCTCGAAACATTCGCAAATCCGTTGCACTGCTGCCAATATTTGCAATATAATTAGGCCAGTTTAATTTCTGTATTTAGCTTGTGCACCTACCTATACTATGCTATTTCGGACTTGTGTTTATAAGGATATCTGGGCTGACTTTTGACCACTACACGAATAGAGTGCGAACGGCATTATAAAATTAATTGTAAGGAAAAGAAAGATTTAATCGACCACGCTTTGCTAAAAGTATGAATATTCTGAAAATTTGTCTGGCGAGGCTAGTTGGTTGTGCGGTAACCGTATGCCCATTAAGAGCTGTCTAGTTTGTTTCTCGAGAAATTCAACAATCTAAATTTAAATTACTTGCAAAAATAAGGAAAAGAAACATTCTGCATTAACAATATTTGAATTTCAAATGCGGCGCTTTCTAATATAATTCAAGAAGGTTTCAGTCTTAAGATCCTAACTACTTCAATGTGCAATATACTTTGTACTAAGTAGATCTGAACTACGGCAATAAGTCTTATTCTTAATATAATTGGATATGGGAACAACGAATGGAAGTAGGTAAATTGTGCGAGTACGAAAGCTATTCGTAATCTATACACAATTCGTATAATCTTGTCCAATTCAGGCTATCCGAGAAGACGTGAAGTTGGTTCGTTATAAGAAACTCGTTGCTGGACCGCTATAGCTTTCAACTGCCAGCACTTAACAGTGAAAGGGTTATGAATATTAGTTTTACGTTTCTGTTTCTGGAAGTAAGAAATTCTGAGCAGTATTGTAAATTATCAGATACTATCACAACTCATCACAAACGCCCACGCACCACATTTAAGATTCATGCAATAGGATTTCTGGGACATAACAATTGTTACGTTCAATGCTCTCTTTACCGAGCAGCTGGCAACAGCACTACAACTGCAATACGTAGAGCCAAAAGCCGCTACTTTAGTTCCAAATTTAATTGCCATCTCCATGCCAAAGCTCTTTGCGGCAAGCGGGAGTTTTTGGTATGGATAAAACTAGCTGTGAACTTGATCAATGCTTTCTTTACATCTCATACTAACACACAGCAAGGACTTGTGGATGAAATGCAAGATAATCGAAATCTAATGACTTCTAATTTCACAACAGGTAATGATTTATCTTTTTCCTTCCACGGAATCGACCGCCGTGAATTAATTGAAGCGATTTTTTCGGTCAAGTCTTGTGCTATTGGCCCAGATAATATGTCTCCGCGGTTCGTTAAGTTGCTGCTTCCTTTCATAGATACCAACATCCTCCATATCATAAATACATGTCTTATGACTTCGTCTTTTCCTAGCGACTGGAAAACCGCTACTGTGTTGCCAATACCCATAAAATCTTCTCCTCAGTCCCCTTCTGATTTCAGACCTATAAGCATCTTATGCTTTTTATCGAAAGTACTGGAAAAGCTAATGAATAGGCAATTAGTTGAGTATTTGGATTCGAGGTATCTTCTAAGCAAATGGCAGTCTGGCTTTCGTCGTGACCACAGCTGCGAAACAGCAGTACTGCGAGTGTCCGCTGACATTAGAGCGACCCTAGATCAAAACAACTTGGCTGCCTTGGCACTGCTCGATTTTTCGAAGGCTTTTGACAGTGTTTATCTTGGCATCTTACTTCGGAAACTCAACTGCTGCTTTGGTTTTAGTCCCTCTGCCGTCACTCTTGTCCGGGACTTTTTGGTCGATCGTAAGCAGGCGGTGAAAGTGGATCGTAATACTTCCTGTTCCCTCCCTCTTCTGTCTGGCGTTCCTCAGGGGTCAATATTCGGCCCTTGTTATTTAGTTTGTTTATAAATGATCTGCCTGAAACCGTTCGGGACGTCGGCATGCACATGTATGCTGATGATGTGCAGGTCTACCAAAGGCGGTTCCTCACTGGAAGCAAAGGAAGCACTGCTTCCCTTGACAAAAAAAAAAAAAATCAAACATAAAAGACAAATCATTTTGCTTTAAAATATTCTTAGAATATTTAAAAAACATGTATAAAATTCAAACGAGTTTACTCCTTTGGCATCACTAGATACAACCTACTAACATACTGTATCGTACGCTGTCCAAAATGTAGCGTATTACCAAAACCCTCGAGAATACTTCACAAGCCATGAAACAGACTTCCTCCCTTCCATATGCGAGGCCCAACGGAGTCCTTACATTCTGAAATATTTGCAGTGTTCTTATGGAAAACTGACAAAAGTTTGATTTGAATAGCTACTCCGCCCTAAACTAATATTCATACAAAAAAATGGTGTTCCGATAATCTTAAGGTTGATTTCTTATGTTCCGAACCGTAATAAAACTTTCATACTTTTTCTAACAAAATTATTTAATAAAATTAATTTTAACAAAATGACCAAATTACTCAAACAAAAATTCTCAGCTGAGTAATCATTGTAATGTCGCTGTGCCGTCATGGGATGCCGTCGGCTGATGATATCGAATGTAGCTGCCTACAGATTCGGACTCCGGCTGCACATACACACATGTAATTATCACTCAGGTGAGAGCGTAAAATGGTAAGGTTAACATTATAATCAAAACTGTTTTATTGTTTTTTTTTAAGTAAGGTATATAGAAAGTGTAGGCTTTGGTAAGGTAAGGAACCAAGCTTTAAATTACTAGAAGACTATTTTCCTGAATGGATAGTAGTTTAGGCTCTATAGCATATATAAAATCAATGTTTGGCACTTTTCCATAAGTATCAATATAGAACATTTTAGAATACGGACTCACAACCTATCCATATAGATTTCTGTTTCATGGCTTGGGAAGTATTCTCGAGGGTACGCATCCACCATCATTCCACCCAACACCAGATCTGCCCCGATTTGTCTTGTCAAACAAGCTACATAATATTCGCTTGGTATGGATGGAACGGCATTAGAATCAAACACCGTTGCCACTGGCATCGCAATGACTCTGAAATCCCTACAACGTATTTACAACAACAAAGCCAATGTAAAAAGTTAAATACATTTAAATTTTTAGACTCATATTCACTCAACAGTTTGCATGCGTACATTGCTATGGTACGCTGGCCGCAATGTAGTGTTTGGCAATTGATTTACACCCCCTAATAATAACTTCCATTGATAAGTTCAGAGGTATATGCCGCTGCGGGTGGGTGTCGGTCTTGCTCACGATTTATTTAAATGCTGCCAGATGTTAATAAATTCGTAGCTTTTTTTAGATAACTTTTATCCGATCTTCATGACGAATATTGTGAAATTTTAGGAATAGTTTTAGATTAGTAAACGTGGATGGATGGGATTTTCTGTTTTAGAATTAGTTAGTGGGCTTAATTTTTTACATTTTTGGGGGTTTTGGGGGGAGGGTGGTAGCTACACACTTGGAGTTTTCCAATTTTGGTCATGTGTAATACCAAATTGAAGCTTTTGCTGAGTTTTATTAAATGGCATATTTTCTTTTGTTCTGTAAGAAACTTTATAACCGACTTTTTTCACCCGAATATCTTTAAAATGCGTGATTTTCGAATTTGTGTACAAAGGGGGGTGTAAGTTCTTGAAGGGGACTGATTTTTCGTTTAAACGCTTCAGCATAATGTTCTACATATTTCATGTGAATATTTAAATTTTACATGTTTAACCGATGGGTTTTGATGTGAAATAAATTTTCCATTTTTTTTTCGTGTAAAACGTTTTTACATGGAAGTACTTACATTAAAATGCGATAATCTTCTAAACTGTACTTACCGCAGAGGTAAAAAATTACATCACAATATTCGCAAAAGAACGTAGATGCGAGATAATATGAATGCATATATTAGATATATTATCAGTACGTTTACATGAATACTTGAAATATACTTGAAGTATGCTTGAAGTAATCAAAATATCATGAAAACTCTAAATCAATGCGTAAATTTCCACTTAAGTAATTGGAAAATTAAATTCGAGAAAAATTTAACTCAAGAGTAATTATAATTAATTCAATCAACCGCCTTACCAGAGCTTCAAGTGGATTTCAAGCCAAGTACTCAAGTATTCATGTAAACGTACTGTATGTCCTGTTATATGAGTTTTTAGCAAAAATGTAATGATTAGAAACTAAAATATATTAAAAAAACTTTGTAAATAAATAACTTTCATAAATAAATTATAGCTAAGTAAAAAATTATTTTTTCTTTCACCCAAGAAAAGTGTCATTGCAATACTGAATCTACCCAATAACAATATTTTAAAATTATATTATCTCGTTTGACTTTAAATGTTTGAATATTTTTTATTACAAATTGTTTTTTAAACATATTTTATTCATACTGTGTAAAAATTAGATAATGACTATGTATAATATTATGTACGTTTCTGTATAATTGCGATAGAATGTAGAATTCTTGCTTTTATTTGAGTATTCTGGCGAACGAGTGTACCTAAGTACAATAATAATGGTAATTGAAAATAAAAAGAATGAATTAGATGATTAGATTTTTTTCATACGTTGTGAAAGGGTATATTGAGTGAAATTTTTGTATTTGCTTAATTATGGGACAGGCATTTTTTGCTGCAAATGGATTAAATGAAAGATTTCCTTCTCTTTCAAGAGCAAGAATAAATATGAATATTTATATTGTGTATTATTGACATAATTGACTTTGATACATGTATAATTACTTATAGTAGCAATGAAATAGTCTGAAAAGCGGAGCTATAATTTACACAAAATATATTGCTTCTCTTCTTCTGAATCCCACGAACCGCCACTGAGGTCAACTAAGCAGACCTGTTGGTTCGTTTGAGGACTATATTTCTCGCATTAATGACGATTTAGAGAGTCAATATTTGTCGAAGGCTAATGGCCTAAAGCTGAACCCTGAAAAATCCCAATGTATTGTCTTCCATAATGGCACTTTTGACCCGCATGATTCACCTTCTGTGGTCTTGGATGGTACAATTTTAAATTTGGTACCCAATGTTAAAAATCTAGGCATTATTTTGAATCAATATATGAAATGCTGCGACAATACAAAGTTAATTATCGCTAAGGTTTTTGCTGTACTTCGTAGGCTCTGGCTCTCTGCTGACTTATTATCTTTCGAAATCCGCTCAAAACTGATTAAAAGTCTAATTCTACCTTACTTCACTTTCGATAGCGTTTGTCGTCGAAAGGCGGAAGTTGCATATAATGATTGTATCCGCTTCATTTATGGACTTCGTAGGTTCGACGATGTTTCACCTTACCGTACAAAATTGTTGGATTGCTTAATACTAGAGTATCTAAAGCAAAGAGGACTAATTCACTTTTATAATCTATTACGCACAAACAAACCGTATTATGTGCGTGAATTTTTCCAGCACACAGCTTCGGAACGTAATCACAATGTGGTAATACCCCGTTTTCATAAATCAGTAATGGAGGTCTCTGATCCTGTTATTGTAAGAATTATAAATTTTCATGAGATCTTTTCAACATTAGTGTATAAAAACAATTAAATATGTATGGTGGCGGAATGAAAATCATTTTTATGTTACAACTTCATGGTAAGATTGCCCAATTTAGACCATTTTTGAAATTTGACCTGAAATTGCAAATATGTTCCTGAAGTAAAATTTTAGTAAAAAGCGTAATTTTTATTTGTCAATGCTGGCAATCCCAGGATAGGGATGCTCAAATTAAACTATTGTCAACTTGACCCATCATTTAAACTTTCAGTTCGCTAAGTGCAAGTCTAAATTTGAGTTTTCTGTGTCATCTTGTTGTGAACTTTTATCCAAATAAAGTTGTATATTTCCATTATTAAAATTTGCATTTTTTTTAAGGAGGCCTTGTGCACAATTTCAGCTCCCTAATTTCGGAGATATACTTGCGGTTTCAATATTGCAGTTTGCACTAAACCGCAAGGTGCCTCTATATACTGAGAAACAACTCTGTATACTCGGTGTACACTAAGTATGTAGAATATTGGAACTCGAAATTGAAATTGTGAAGGTATAAAGAGTAAATTGCAATGTGACCCTAGTTATAAGCAATAACCATTTAATACACAAACCTTTTAGAAACGAATTTTATATTACAATGTTGGCTGCAACTTTTTCTTACATTTAATATTTTACACTTATCAAGTTGAAGTGTGTATTACTTTTTTATTTTCCATATAGACAAGTAATTTCACAATATTTGCTCACATTTTGTACGAGCGCGGAGCTTTCTTAAGTCAAATGACAAATTAATGACATATCAAATGATAAATGAAGTGTAAGTTCTCTAATTATTGCATTATTTTATGTCTGAAATTCTATTATTGCAGTTTGACATAATTGCAATATCAATATCTAAATTTTAAACCGTAAGTCTGTTCCTGATATAAGTGAGACGTCGAGTTATCGTGAGGACGCACAAACGAACAGACGGACAAAAGGAAATTGAAGATCTAATTACATTTCAAGTGATTTGCTGCATAATAATTTTGTAGTATTTTTATATGTTTAATGGCGTAGGGTGATATATGATCACCCCTCCGTTAAGATCAGCAACCTCCTCAGTGTTTTTTACTTTATATTTTCTTGTTTTTCTAGGTAGAAAATTGTTATAAAGATGCTAATTAAAATCGTTATTGTTGAATAAGATAATATAGAATTTTACTTGAAGCTTATTCCAACTTCCTTGATCTCTTATGTATTCTTAATTTGTTTCAGGTGGATTTCGTCTAAAATGTACTAAAAATGTTACAACATAATCTGGTTTTGAATAATTTGGAATAGTTAAATGTTTATTGTTTATATTATGACAATTCCTCTATTGGAAAATTTTCCGTTATTTATATTTAATGTGCAATTTGAATATCTGATAATATAGTTGTTATCTAAAATATCGCTAATGTTATTACAATCGGTTAAATTATAATTTTGGAATTTTTCATTAACAACATATTTGGCATTATTTCTATACCTTTATAGTCACTAACTTTTGGTTTTGTACAATACTCATAATTTTTGTGCATTAAGCTTTTTGTATAATTATCAACCTCTGTTAATTTTTTCGAATATCTTACATTATTTTCTATATACAGTTGATTATTGAATATTATGATGTCTTCAATTGAAATTACTACTTCTTCTTTAATTTTGTTAGGAACTAGGGTTAATTCGTATTTAGTAGCGGGATTTTGAATTTGTTTTGGTGTTGCAATAAACGAGGAGTATGAGTTTGTCTGACACTTGCAACAAAGAACATTTTATCTCTTTAAATTTAGAAATATCTATATCGTGATTAGTTTCAATTTCCTCCGCTGTGAATACAGATCTGCTCATTATATTGCGAATATTATATTTTCTTCAATTTAGTCTATTTCTGATTTGAAAAAAAAAAATATATATATATATATGTTACTGTTACGGTTGTCTAGTAATTTGTTCCTAGTCATCTTAGTTCTTCTTTTAATATAGTTGGGTTTAAGTTTAAGTCGATCTGATTCAGGTTTTTTTACAAAAGTTTCTCTACTGTTTTCTAAATGAATATCTATATCTATATAAAGGGTTTTCCAATAAGAGGTGTTATTTTAATTAGCCCACTATTTCGGTAGATATCACTTTTGGAGCTGTCATTTTTTCACATTTGACAAGTAGAAAAAAACGCCATTAATAAAAATGGAATGATACACGATTCAACAATGCATTGAAATTATTAAAATTCACTATAAAAATGGTGAAAATGTGGCAGAGACGGTTCGTAAAACTCGAACACTTTTGGGTCGTCGTGAAGCACCTTGTCGGACCGCAATACAGAAATTGGTAGAAAAATTCGAGCTGTCGGGACAAGTTAGTGATATGAAGAATAAAACCCGTGCACGTCGCTCAAGAACAGCCGAGAATATTGCTGCTGTAGCCGAAAGTGTTGAAGAAAACCCCCCCCATTACACCGTATTTTGCATAAATATTTGGGTCTTAAGGCTTATAAAGTTCAGTTAACACAAGAACTCAAGCCGGCCGATCACCAAAAACTTCGAGTCTTTGCTGATTGGGGCCTTGAAATGTATGAAAATGATCCGGAATTCCATCGAAAACTCATCTTGAGTGATGAGGCCCATTTCCACCTCGATGGCTTCGTCAACAAGCAAAATTGTCGCATCTGGGGCTTGGAAAACCCAAGAGTTATTGTTGAAAAGCCTCTCTATCGTCAACGTGTGACTGTTTGGTGCGGTTTATGGTCACGCGGGGTCATTGGACCTTACTTTTTCGAAAATGAGGCTGGAGCAACAATTACGGTGAATAGATTGCGCTATCGAAAGATGATTAATGATTTTTTATAGCCGGAATTGGATGGTATTGATCTGGACAACGTTTATTTATTTTCAACAAGTCGGCGATACGTGCCATACAAGCAACGAAACCATTGAACTTTTACGGGAAAAGTTTCCGGACCGTGTTATCTCTCGAAGAGGTGATCACAACTGGCCACCGAGATCTTGTGACTTAACACATTGCGACTTCTTCCTTGGGGCCACGTGAAAGAGAAGGTCTACGCCAACAGCCCAGCGTCGATCCAAGACCTCAAAGATGGAATTCGTGAGGCTATCGAGGACATAGGGCAGCCACTTTGCGATTTGGTAATGGAATATTTCATGAAAAGGATATGGTCCTGTAGGCGTGGTGTGGCACATTTAATAATAGTTACCAGCACTAAATAATTCATCGTACATTGTTTGGTAGTTACCATCACTGAATAGTCTCAGTTAGTTAGATTTGTAAGTAGTTACCAATACATACATAACGTCCACATTGTAAATAGTTTTTAAGCAATGCATTGGTTAGAGTAAGTGAGACCTCATGGCGGCAGTACATTCGCTTCTGAATTATTAAAGTCTTATTCATTTAAGTAAGTCGGTCTTTTATTTTTAAATGCGAAAGTGTCCCGCACATAATGGTGACCCCGACGTTGGCCTGATCAGACAGGCAGTCATAATTTTGTTTTTTTTAAACACGCATTTGCTACGGGTTCATAATACGATCTTACTATAAAAAATTGAACAGTAAAGTGTGAAATAGGCGTGCTAAAAACGAAGTAAGGAGCTGGTGTATTTTTATAAGCAGTGCGGCGAACAAATAAATTCTCGGTTAAAAGCTACATGCTGAATTCAAAAACTAATTTCCGTATGGTTAAAATAGCGGTTCCACGCATGGCTATTCCACACCGTTCAAAGGAAGAAGAATACCGTTTATCGCACTCATACGAACGCCAACAACATTTCACACATTCAGCATCAACAACTTCCAACATTTCCATACATACATAGCGTTTCTGGCTTTTGGAGTTTGGTAAATAACATACAGGCACATAAAGCGCTCTATCAAAGAAACAACATTCATCTACCGACACAGAAGTCCGCGAAACACAACAGTGACACTAGATACAATTTTGTTTTCTCCCTCGAACATTGTAGATAGCAAAGTTTCATTGGGAACGCATCATCCCATAGCCGTTTTACATATCACGGCTCATTCTCATAACATCGCATACAGGGAGGCGTACATTTCCACTTACACATACAGCTCTAACTGGAAGAAACAAAATCTGACGGCAAGTGTTTTTCGAACCGGAAAGTTGGCGCAAAACATTCATGATCCTATAAATGTCATCAGCATCAAAAGTTTCGTATTTGTTTTCGATTTTTGATAACAATCATATTTCAGTTTAAGTTTTAAGTTTTTTTTTTTATAAAATCTCCTTTTCTTTTGTAGTTATCTCAAAAACCTTACGGATAAAACAATGTAAAGAGAAAATGAAATGTAAACTTTTACGGAATTTAGAAACGTGTCACATCATCAAGGAATTAAGCAAACAATTTAAAGAATCGCCAATAAATTGTAAGTACACTCTCGTTATTTTGCTGCCGTGTAAGATAAATAAAAGACTTGGTACGCACTGATTACTTGCAAAATATTTCCAAGCATCTTACAATCAAAGATTTATTTAAAATTTTTAAGTACATTATATTTGTAACGATTATTTTATAGCTTTAATAAAAATAAAAATTGCTCCGGCCGAGCGGTAACGAGGGAGCAATCTAAATGTGTATTCCTACACATCGCCTTTCCAATACACAGCCTGGACTATGTACCCCACCTATCCGTCATTTGTCGACTCGATCGTGTTTGTGATTTTATTTCCACCACGGATAAGCTGTAGATCCAAAGCTCTCCCACAACTGTCGGGATATTCCTGTTCGTGTCTTCGCTAGAAGTTCCCGTGTGTACAGGAAGAACGAGAGCTTTACTAATGTAATTATGAGATTGAATTTGCTCAAATTATGAAATATACTAGATTACGACGGGTGCACATAAAGTTTTCCAGTAGTTATTTTGGAGACAATTTGTGATTAAAAATGTGGACTAGAGGAGTTTCGGAATCCGACGAGAGAATTGTTCGTCCATCTAACGAGAAGTCTCGTATTTGCTGATGGATTGTCAATTGTCAGCCGTGCAACAACTACAAAACAAATGTACCAGCTGAGATTGCCAGCTGTGATCTCTGAAAGTTCATTTACCTCCGGGCGTTTAGGTTGCAGTACAACATTGAAGTCTCCTAAGAAGGTGGAGCTGACCCTGAAAAAATTACTATGGATGGACGTAAAAGGTTGTTCAGGTTGTCCTATCACACCCACCGCCTTTTTGATGTTATGTTTCCTGTCAAACACAGAAAGTTGAATTCACCGATGTTGCATTTATAGCCCAAATAAGAAATTCAGACTAACGAGGACTTAATCAGGTATGTAGGAATGTTTCGACAAAACTCTTCTTTTCTTTCTACTCTTGTTTCACTTGTGCTGTGTCTGCTATTTCAGCCAAAATAATTCGTGAGATTTGGTGTTAAATTGAAATTCCTTTCACTTTCATGCAATTTGTTGTGAACCTTGAGCAGCACGTGAAGGCGTGAAAGCTTGCGTGCCGCTACTTATCCTGGAATGCGGGTACTTATGTAGGTACCTATACGCGCTTTGCAAAAAGAGACGTTGCAAAAAAAATAACAGAAAAGAAAGAAAACAGTGCATAAAAGACGAAACACTTCTTTTTTTACGTAACTAATAGTTAATTAATTTCTCAATTTCTTTTAAGAGTCGTATGTTAAGTGCGGCTGAGGCGAGGGTTCTTTCTTATGCTTTAAGGACAGGGCGTTTACACCGAGATTCGACGTTTTAAATTAATACACGGCACTTAATCTTGCTATAAGGTCCAATGAAAAAAATATTTGGCAATAAATACCACATCTCCTAACTAAGCGAAAATTCAATAAAAGTAACTGGAAGGTCGGTACCTATGGCTTATAAATAAATTCAAATCCAATAAAAAGAATTGAGAATTGGATGGATAATTTTATAAAAAAGAATAAAAATAAGATAAGCATAAAATCTGCGACCACGGCTACTTATCTGCAAACCAATTGTTTGAAAAGCGGGATACAGGGATTCCGTTGCGTGACCTGTCCCGTTTCTTGGTTTTATTCTTCCACTTTCACTCCTTATGCAATGATAACAGCTTACACTTTTCATTAACTTTTAACTATTTTTATTACATCTACCGAAATTCAAGCAATTTAACAAAGCGTTAACTTGATTATTATATAATTCTTTCTTATATATAGATACTTCAAAAAAAAAAAATTTAGAAAAACAATTTCCTGCACGCTGTTGACTTCAAGTTCATGGCTAGACTTCTCGAATCATCCAAAAGGAACTCTTCTCCTCATGATGTACGGTCTTCAGGGGAAAAATATGTGCTGCCACGTGAGTGGGGCCAGAATTCGCCGCATTGGGGGCAGCCGCGCCATCTCTTAGATTTGTGGGTCCCCGCTCTGACGCACTGCTTTGTCTCCTTCATAAGCGTCATAGTTTACGCGTCGGACTTTAGCAGGCTTTTGTCTTCATCGCGGGGAAATCTAAGGATTTCGCAACATTGCCCCCCTCTGCAGACTCGAAGTTCCGACCGAGTATCTGGAAAGAAAAAGAACTTGAGAGCCGTATCTTGACCTTCTATAAGAAAAACGAGTAAAGGATTTAAACTTATTATATCCAAGCATTTGGATTCGGTAGCTCTGTGTCTGCATCTCAACAGGATATTCCGTATGCGGTTCATCATTGCCTTATTGAAGAAGAATCTTATTTCCCAATTGTGTCGTTTACCTGCTAAAGAGAAGATTAGTATGGCTTTCTAACAATTTATTTACATTAAGGCTTCAATTCTTTTCATTTTATTATTAGTCTCTCTTTAGTATTGCGGTGAATGTGGCGGGCTCTACTCCCCCGGGATTTACAGAGTCGGTCGACCGGCCTGTGTCACCGGTGGCCGCACACATGTTTCGATGGATTTTTATATCTGCAAAGGTCCCCGGTGGTAACTATAGCCTGCCCCTATTTGGGCGTAATGTTTGCACTGTAGCGACAAATAGGGATAGTATTTCATTTTAGGATTAACTCGTTCCATCTAGAACCATGGTATATCTAGCTCTGGTTGCATCCGCTGAGTCCTTACGTGCACGCACGTTATCGGAGTGACCATCTGATTAGTGGCAAAAAAAAATAAAATAATAGTGCAGTCCACACGGTCTTTTTTTATACTGTGCTATCCCCTATGCACGCATGTCGTCGTGGTGGCTCTCTGATTAGTAACAAAAACAAAACAAACAAAAAAATTTATCCTTACTGCCCTTTCATACGTCGTACTACCCTAGGTCAGATTAGGTGTGTTAGAGTTTTCGTTATATTGTCAATCAGCTGACGTCGTCCAATTTTCTAGTTCGCGCGGTTTTCTTTATGTAACCTCGGAAGTGTGGGCTCCCGTTAGTTACGTGAAGTGACAACTCGCTCGTCAAATATAAGCATGCAGCGGACATGGAATTGTGCGGCATATCTTTTGTGCGGTTTTCTTTATGTAACCTCGGAAGTGTGAGCTTCCGCTAGCTACATGTGGTGACGACTCGCTTGTCAAAGGGGGCTGCAGACACGAAATTGTCCAGCATATATTTTGCGGGGTTTTCCTTACGTAGCCTCGGAAGTGTGGGCTTCCGCTAGCTACATGTAGTGACAACTCGCTTGTCAAATATAGTGGGCTGCAGACATGGAATTGTCCGGCATCTATTTCGCGCGGTTTTCCTTACGTAGCCTCGGAAGTGTGGGCTTCCGCTAGCTACATGTAGTGACAACTCGCTTGTCAAATATAATGGGTCTGTAGACATGGAATTGTCCGGCATTTATTTTGCGCGGTTTTCCTTACGTAGCCTCGGAAGTGTGGGCTTCCGCTAGCTACATGTAGTGACAACTCGCTTGTCAAATATAATGGGGTTGTAGACATGGAATTGTCCGGCATCTATTTTGCGCGGTTTCCTTACGTAGCCTCGGAAGTGTGGGCTTCCGCTAGCTACATGTAGTTACAACTCGCTTGTCAAATATAATGGGGCTGTAGACATGGGATTGTCCGGCATCTATTTTGCGCGGTTTCCTTACGTAGCCTCGGAAGTGTAGGCTTCCGCTAGCTACATGTAGTGACAACTCGCTTGTCAAATATAAGCCATCACCGGTCTTAAACTCTGAAGTTAGTATAAGTATTGGCTGTATACAATAAGGAGTGCCAGGAGACGACGTAGGGCAGGGCTGCTAAATGAGAAACATTCTTCAATGAAGTTTTGTCTTTCCTTCCTTATTTTAAAGTCACCACAACACACGCATGCGCCTTAGCTAATAGGTGCACAAGAAATTGAACTAAGGCCGGTGACTGGCCCTATTCTTCCTTTATTTATATATTTATATATATTTTTTTTTTCTTTTACCAATCATAAGGTCAGCGCAACACGTAGGTGCATTGGTTAAAAGGTGCCCAACGAATTTAACCAGTCTGGCTGTTTGACCCGAAGCCCATGCGTGACGGCTGAAATTTCACAGAAACAGGCCTTTCTATTCCTTGTAAATTTTTTCCAAGACCTTTTCCTGGCTCGAAGCCACATTTAGCGAGCAAATTTGGGGCAACATTTTTTGAATATTTTAGCCAAGGAGCAATTTCACTAATCTCATTTCTATATGTGTCTACACTAGCGTGGAATGTGTCATTAAGGGCGTTATTCCCGGGCAGAAATTTGGCCAATCTGTCTACGTGAAGTATTTTTCTTGTTTTACCTCCAGGGAACTCCACTCTATAGAGGATATCGTTTAAGCAAGATAATACTGTACCGGGGCCCTCCCAGTTTCGTTGAAGCTTGGGACTCTTTCCTTTCCGACGTTTCGGGTTATATATCCACACCTCTTCGCCTTCTGCAAACTTGATAGGGTGGGCCCTAAGATCATATTGATTTTTCATATGCTGAGAAGAGAGCGTTAAGTTTTTTTTAACTTGGTGGTGTATTATTCCAAGTGATTGTACTAATTTCTCAGCATATTCCCCCGCGGTTCCTATGGAAGTCGGTGAAGATCTGGGCACAGGGCCGTAGGTGATATCAGGGGAAAGCCTAAGTTCACGGCCAAAATTGAGAAGCGCAGGCGTGAATTTGGTACTATCATGTACAGCGGAACGGTAAGCTAGTAGGGCTAGTGGGAGGAATTGATCCCAATTCGACTGGCTGTTATTGACAAATTTCGAAAGGTATTCAAGTAGAGTCCGATTGAAACGCTCTACCATTCCGTCCGATTGAGGATGGAGAGCAGTCGTTCGAGTCTTTTCGATTCCGAAGCGTTGTAGTACTTTTTGGAAGATTTCTGATTCAAAGTTTCGCCCTTGGTCCGAGTGCAACTGAAAAGGCATACCGAACCTGGAAAGGACATTTTCAATTAAGCCATCCGCTATTGTTTCTGCCTTTTGATCGGGAGCTGCAAACGCTTCCGGCCACTTTGTAAAATAGTCCATTACAATAACGACGTACTTATTGCCTCTTTCGGTTTTAGGTAGTGGTCCTAAAACGTCAATCGCTAGTCTCTCGAATGGGGCCCCTACGTTATAGATTTGAAGTTCTCCACGCGTTTTTCTGGAGGGGCCTCTCTTAGCATGACAAATGTGACATTTTGCGCACCATATTTCAACGTCTCTTTGCAGAGTTGGCCAAAACCAGCGCTCTTTTATTTTCTCTGTTGTTTTGCGAATGCCAAAATGACCCCCTTCTGGTTTATTGTGAAAATCGTGAAGGATCTTACTGACATGACTTGTTGGCGCGACTTTCAATAGGAACTGTTCGTCACCGTGCCACGTAAAATGGAGAACGTTATTTACTATGCGTAATGATTGCCATTTTGCCCAGAAGACTTTCAAGCTTGGACTTTCAGAGAGTATTTGTTCTCTTGAAGGCTTTTGATCTTTTACTATCCAGGACTTTACTACTTTTAGAACAGGGTCCTTATCTTGCTCAGCGGCCAAATCTATTAAAACTTCCGAAGATATAAGATTTACTGTACCTCCCTGCTCCTTTTGCTCTTTTTGCTCGCAGTGGTTGCATTCCTGACAAGGGCGTCTCGAGAGATCATCCGCGTTAAGATGTTTACTGCCAGCCCGGTGTTCGATGGTAAAATGGTACTGCTGTAATCTCTCCAACCATCTTGCTAATTGCCCGTCTGGTTCTTTAAAATTCAACAGCCAGCGGAGAGAAGCATGGTCAGAGCGAATTCTGAATGCTCGACCAAAAATGTAGTGGTGGAAGTGACTAGTCGCTCGTACTACAGCTAGCAGTTCCCTTCGAGTCACGCAATAGTTTTTCTCGGACTTACTGAGTGTCTTGCTATAATATTCCAGCACGTTCTCCGTACCGTTTTGAACTTGGCTAAGCACGGCTCCAAGCCCGGTTTGACTAGCATCAGTATCCAAAATAAATTCACCATCGAGTTGAGGGAATGCCAATATAGGAGGAGAGATTAAACGAGACTTTAGATCATTAAAAGCTTCTTGCTGATCTGTTCCCCATTCGAATTTTCTTTTATCCTCTGTCAACTCCGTTAAGGGTTTCGCGATTGTAGAGAAATTGTGCACAAACCTCCTGTAATAGGAAGCGAGACCAAGAAAACTTCGAATATCCCTCTTGTTCTTTGGGGTTGGCCAAGAGCTAATTGCTTCCGTTTTATCTGGGTCGGTTTGGAGTCCCCTTACGGAGACCACGTGCCCCAAATATTTAACTTGTCGACGAAGAAGGTGACATTTCTTTGGGCTTAGCTTAAGATTGGCGGCACGTAATCTGTCGAACACTTTCGTCAGATTAACAAGGTGGTCGTCATAGCTACGGCCATGGACGATTATGTCGTCTAAGTACACTAAGGCCGTATCTGCACCTAAGCTTCGAAAAACACCATCCATCAGACGTTCAAATGTAGCTGGTGCATTACAGAGGCCGAAAGGCATTACATTAAATTCCCACAAGCCATTGCCAGCACGAAACGCTGTCTTCTGCCTGTCTTCTGGGTTCATTTCCACTTGCCAATACCCACTCTGGAGGTCAAGCGTAGAAAACCAGGTGGATCCTGCGAATGAAGTCAGGGTATCGTCTATTCGAGGAAGTGGGTAAGAATCTTTCTTAGTTATGTCATTAAGCCGCCTGTAGTCAACACAGAATCTAGTTGTTCCATCCTTCTTTTTAACTAGGACTACTGGGGAGGCCCAAGGGCTGTTAGACGCTCGTATAATGCCGTTCTCCTCCATTTCCTGTACTAGTTGGTCGACTTCAGTCTTTTTTGCTAGGGGGATTCTACGAGGTGGTATTCTAAAAGGATTCGCCTCTCCCGTATCAATCCGATGTTTCGTAATGCTTGTCCGCCCAGTATTGCTAGGTCCCGTGGAGAAAATATCTCTATAGTCCATTAGTATGCCAGTAAGTTTTTGTTTCTCCTCTTTAGACAGTTCCTCCTCAACTCCGTCGAGGATTTTTGTTAATTCCTCTCTCCCTGCATCACAATCTAGTGTGTTCGCAGTTGAAATGGAAACAGGTTCAAGATGTCCGATAAAAGTATCGCGGGGAACGAAAACATCACTTGTTGTCAAATTGACTAGCCTTATTGGCACTTGACTTGATTTCGATTTGATTAAAATGCGGGCTACAATTACACCGTATGGTAACTCAGACTGAAATTTGGAATCTACTAGTAAGCTCGGGCCCTCGGGCAATACCCCATTGCAGTTTACGGGAACGATCGTTTCGCTACGAGCAGCTAGCAGAACTTTCTCTGGAAGGAAAATTCCCAGTTGCCCATAATCGGGCTTGGTCAAGGCAATAGTCACTTGGCCGAGCTGAAGAAGGTTTCTTTTGAAATCCAAGTGGCACTGGTTCGAATCAAGGAAGTCCACGCCGAGTATACACACAGGCTCTATGTTCGCGACCAATACGGCGTGTGGAAATCTACTTTTCTTCAGATGGATATCCACTATTAATTTTCCTAACACATTGATGCTATCTCCAGTAACACTCCTTATCACGATATTCGACTTCTGAAGATTTTTTAGAGATGAATGACTTAAAAAGGACGGATGAACGATGGATACGGTCGCTCCAGTATCTAATATAAAGTCAGAAGGTTTACCGTTTATCAGAACTTTGATCGTGAGGCTATTCTTAGATAGCCCGACAGCCTGAATAGTTACTTCTGTTACTTCTAAGTTTGCTTGGGGGCGACTATCCTGAGATCTGTTGCTCGACTCTTCTTGTGTAGTAGACGTCAGATTTAATTCCAGGGACTTAGCAAGGTCGTCAGCATTTCCTGGGGCAGAAGAGATGTTCATCGACTCGCGCCCCCCTGAGTCGATGTTGATGGGTTTCCCGAGTTGAGAGAGACAAGAGAAGGAACTTCGACACTTGATGCTGGCCTAAAAGAATCAAAAAGCCCAGGTGGATTCGAAATTGTGTTAATACTAGGTCCGCCGGAAGATCTTTGACCATCCAGTTCTGCGCAAGGTCGAGTATTTCTTCCGTATCTTTTACGTCGTCCATAATTATATTGAGGAGGCTGTGCTTGTGCTACATGTGCTCTGGAGTATCTCGAAGTGCTTATGCTGGGAGCTAACTCCTGGGCGGCACTAACAGCTTCATGTAAGGTTTTGGGTCCTCGAACTTTAACCAATGTCCGCAACTCGTCTTCACGAAGTCCCTCCAGGAATCGCAGAGCGGCCATCCTATCGACAACATCTGGAGGACAGGAGGGAAACGCAGTCGCGGCTAATCTCTGCAGCTCCAGTGCAAAGTTGGCAAAGCTCTCCCTTACGCCTTGAGTTCTTCCGCAAAACTGTACTTGACTCGAATAAGAGTCTATGCCAAATCTCTGCTCTAGTATTCCAACCAATTCATCGTATTGAATTTGGTGTCCCGGAGGAAAAACACTCAATACGGACAGGGCATTACCTCGTAACTGCGTTGCCATGGCAGCAGCCTTTTCTAGTTCTGACCAATTGTTATGGCGTGCTACTATTTCAAACTGCATGCGATAGTCTGTCCAGGACACCGTACCGTCAAATGGGGAAATATTACAGACGAGAGTTCCAGCGCCAGAATTGGTAGTCATCGTATTTCGAGTGGTGGATAAAGGGGGGTTTTGAGAAATATTAGTGCTAGGCAGCTGAGGCAGGTCGCCGCTTGGATAACGCAGTTCAGCCGAGTTGCAGACTGGAATGACTGGCCTACTAGGGGGCGGCTCTAAACTATGACGGAACCCAAAAGTTAGTGGAGGATGACTTGGGTAAGTAGAATAGTACCCTGTAGGCTGATTGTTCAAACTTGGAATTCTTTGCAGGGGCTGATTGTACGTTTGCACCGTTTGAGCCGACGAGAATATAGGGAAATGAGTTGGAGCAATTGCAGGCATAGTAGACAAAGGAATGCCGCCAGGTGTTTCAGAAGTGGTCGTCGGAATTAATGACGAGTGGATTGGCATTGAGGACGAAGCAGTAGTTGTATTCACTGACGTCGTTGTTGATGTTGTAGTACCCGCTGGGGATGAAGTATATGTCGGAGGAGAGAAGTCCTCAAACACGCGATTGACAAATGCTGTCCCATTCAGGGTCTTGTCTAAATCGTCCACTTTTTTTGAGAGATTGGCAATTTGTTCAGCTAATCCCGACTCTATTACTGCCATAGAGGAAGACTGCTCAGATTTTATCTCCTCCTTTAATTCGCTAATAACGCTCTTTACCAACGAGGTCACTATAGCCTTCATCTCCTCTTTCAGCTCCTTCAACTGCTCAGCATCCATTTCACCTAGTCTAGGGCTGCTATAAGGGACAGTAGACTTAGACTCACGCAACTGTGACCGATAATCTGTTATAGTCTATTTAATTAAAGAAAATGTAACGGCGTAGACACGCAGTAACTATTTCAGATTCGATTGTCCTTGTATTTAACCACCATTCAAGGTTGGTTCGTTTTCTATAGCAGAAATAAAAATTTCGGCTCCAATTGAAAATAACAAGAATAATAATAATTCAATAATTCAAAGTATGAGCTTCACTTGTAGACTAAAATTCAAAATTGGAAATTCTTAATTACTTAATTTCTAAATCCGAAGAGGTTAAATTATTCGTAAAAAAATGTAATGTGTATATAAGAGAGAAAAAAAAAATATGAACAAAACTCGAACTAAAGAATTAGATACGATCTTGTTGAGACTTTTCGTATTCCGAGAAGTCCATAAATAAAAAAAAAAACAAGAAACCAGTAGATATGCCTTATTAACTAATTAAAACTTCCTCTATGAACGCTTTTCTCGTTTTTCTAAACGCATTCAATTATGTATTCTACACTTAAGTTCTAATGCAAAAAAAAAAAATAAAAAATCTTTTCGCTTCAAGAAAGATGTTATTAACGACAAGAAATACGAAATAGCGATCCGTCTGAATTCCCAGTACTGCTACTAATATGAATGCGAAACAGCACCAAAGACTCAAGACCAAGGACCAGACCCAATTATTATGCCTCGCTTACTTCTCATTTATTTATTGTTACGCAGGAAATAAAAGAAAATCAAAAGCTTATGAATATAACGTGTTAAAGCTAAAAGGAGAATCTCTATGTAACTTAATGTTCCTAAAATTTAATAACTAAAAACTTAAAAATGTAGAAATTCATAAAATTTTAAATGAAAGAAACGTAAAGCTGCAAATGAAAGAAGATTTGTTTTTATTTTTATTGGTCTTATTAAGATTAAACCAAATAAATTATCAAGATGGGAATAAATATCGGCAGGGATATTTCCTACTACCCCACACCTGACACCAATTGTAACGATTATTTTATAGCTTTAATAAAAATAAAAATTGCTCCGGCCGAGCGGTAACGAGGGAGCAATCTAAATGTGTATTCCTACACATCGCCTTTCCAATACACAGCCTGGACTATGTACCCCACCTATCCGTCATTTGTCGACTCGATCGTGTTTGTGATTTTATTTCCACCACGGATAAGCTGTAGATCCAAAGCTCTCCCACAACTGTCGGGATATTCCTGTTCGTGTCTTCGCTAGAAGTTCCCGTGTGTACAGGAAGAACGAGAGCTTTACTAATGTAATTATGAGATTGAATTTGCTCAAATTATGAAATATACTAGATTACGACGGGTGCACATAAAGTTTTCCAGTAGTTATTTTGGAGACAATTTGTGATTAAAAATGTGGACTAGAGGAGTTTCGGAATCCGACGAGAGAATTGTTCGTCCATCTAACGAGAAGTCTCGTATTTGCTGATGGATTGTCAATTGTCAGCCGTGCAACAACTACAAAACAAATGTACCAGCTGAGATTGCCAGCTGTGATCTCTGAAAGTTCATTTACCTCCGGGCGTTTAGGTTGCAGTACAACATTGAAGTCTCCTAAGAAGATGGAGCTGACCCTGAAAAAATTACTATGGATGGACGTAAAAGGTTGTTCAGGTTGTCCTATCACACCCACCGCCTTTTTGATGTTATGTTTCCTGTCAAACACAGAAAGTTGAATTCACCGATGTTGCATTTATAGCCCAAATAAGAAATTCAGACTAACGAGGACTTAAACAGGTATGTAGGAATGTTTCGACAAAACTCTTCTTTTCTTTCTACTCTTGTTTCACTTGTGCTGTGTCTGCTATTTCAGCCAAAATAATTCGTGAGATTTGGTGTTAAATTGAAATTCCTTTCACTTTCATGCTATTTGTTGTGAACCTTGAGCAGCACGTGAAGGCGTGAAAGCTTGCGTGCCGCTACTTATCCTGGAATGCGGGTACTTATGTAGGTACCTATACGCGCTTTGCAAAAAGAGACGTTGCAAAAAAAATAACAGAAAAGAAAGAAAACAGTGCATAAAAGACGAAACACTTCTTTTTTTACGTAACTAATAGTTAATTAATTTCTCAATTTCTTTTAAGAGTCGTATGTTAAGTGCGGCTGAGGCGAGGGTTCTTTCTTATGCTTTAAGGACAGGGCGTTTAGACCGAGATTCGACGTTTTAAATTAATACACGGCACTTAATCTTGCTATAAGGTCCAATGAAAAAAATATTTGGCAATAAATACCACATCTCCTAACTAAGCGAAAATTCAATAAAAGTAACTGGAAGGTCGGTACCTATGGCCACTGTAAAAGCTTATAAATAAATTCAAATCCAATAAAAAGAATTGAGAATTGGATGGATAATTTTATAAAAAAGAATAAAAATAAGATAAGCATAAAATCTGCGACCACGGCTACTTATCTGCAAACCAATTGTTTGAAAAGCGGGATACAGGGATTCCGTTGCGTGACCTGTCCCGTTTCTTGGTTTTATTCTTCCACTTTCACTCCTTATGCAATGATAACAGCTTACACTTTTCATTAACTTTTAACTATTTTTATTACATATACCGAAATTCAAGCAATTTAACAAAGCGTTAACTTGATTATTATATAATTCTTTCTTATATATAGATACTTAAAAAAAAAAAAAATTTAGAAAAACAATTTCCTGCACGCTGTTGACTTCAAGTTCATGGCTAGACTTCTCGAATCATCCAAAAGGAACTCTTCTCCTCATGATGTACGGTCTTCAGGGGAAAAATATGTGCTGCCACGTGAGTGGGGCCAGAATTCGCCGCATTGGGGGCAGCCGCGCCATCTCTTAGATTTGTGGGTCCCCGCTCTGACGCACTGCTTTGTCTCCTTCATAAGCGTCATAGTTTACGCGTCGGACTTTAGCAGGCTTTTGTCTTCATCGCGGGGAAATCTAGGGATTTCGCAACAATATTATTAAGTATATATTAAGACGCAAAAATAGAACAAATTTAACGATTCAGTGCAAAGCATATAGCAAACTCCATAATTCAAGGAGAGTGTGATATATTTAAAAAAAAAAACGGCCGACCTTCATTACAACATCAGTGAAAGAACACAACTAAAATAATCAAAGTAATGGAAATCATCGCATGTTACTTAAATAATGACATATGAAGTTAGTGCTAATGATATTCTGTTTTCTCTATCCATTTCTTTGAACTGTTATTAATAAATAATACTTTTGAGAACTACGAACAATTATTGCAATAATATTTATCAAATACCTGTTTCTTTTCTTGTTTCGAAAGAGCGAGAAACTACTTTAGAATAATAATATTGTCATAACGTTTCCCCGTGCAAGGCAGAACCATTTTAATTTACAAACGATACGAAGTTTGACTTTCCATCGCAAAAACGTAACAGTTTTCGAATAAAGTTATAAGTTATATTACACTACACTTATTAAGCGCGTCTTTGGAACTTTACTTTCGAAATAAATCAAATAAAAGTTAATATACGTGCACATAATTTCCAAAACAGTCTGAACTAAACAATTTTCATTCAACATTGATCTACATAAAATCAAGGCAATAGCTCCAATTACTGAGGCACTTGCTCTGAGTTAAAGGTCGGAACACCTTTCTTCTTTCTTCACTTCAAGTAAAGTAATTTCTCGCGGACATGCCTGACAAACCGGACGCTACACAACAACAACAAGCAATAGGCATCCCTTCGTATAACACACAACAACCGAGCCCGAGCGCCACAGTTAGGCCAGATAGTATAGCAGAGGCATCATTCGTCTCATTAAAAATACCTCCATTCTGGAACAATAGGTCGCAATTATGGTTCGTGCAAGTTGAGACTCAATTTAGAATTAAAAACATTACAGTTTCGAACACCAAATACGATTATTTGGTATCCTCTTTGACTCCCGAATCTATGGAATTGGTGGCAGACATTTTGACGAATCCGCCAACACAAGATAAGTATGAAGTCCTCAAGTCTACACTGTTAGATAGAAGTCAAGATACTGAGGAGCGAAGGTTGGACGCTCTTTTACATAGAATAGAGTTAGGGGACCTTCGTCCTTCAGAATTGTACAGACAGATGGAATCATTGGCAGGTACTAACAGCATAGTGAACAAGTATTTACTAAATAAACTCTGGTTAAATAAATTACCCACTTCATTACAAGCATGCATCATTGCCATTGAGAGCTCACAGTCACAAGAACAAATCTTTGCAATTGCGGATAAGATTTATGATTCGACATCTAGGATCAACGTGGCTAGCATAGCTCCGAGAGAGCCCCCGAATACTTCCAATTCTCTGGAAGTCGTAATCGCAAATTTATCGGATCGAATCCAACAATTACAAACCAATGCCAATTACAGGCGAAACATTTCGAATCGAAGAGCACGATCGAAATCCGTTCCAAGACAACGATATCATCGGGACCTCTCGAAAAACCATTTCTGTTTTTACCATAAACGATATGGTACAAAAGCACGCAAATGTTCGCAACCATATAGTTTCACAAAGAAGGAACATCCTGATCATCAAAAAAACTAATAAACACGACCTCGGCTGCGGCACCTAGGTCAAGCAAGTTAACACGCCGCCTTTTTGTTTTCGATAAGAAAACACAAATTAATTTTCTAATTGATACAGGCGCCGAAATATCGATCGTACTCAAAAAGCTTTTCCCCATGAACCGAAAAAAAAACCGATTGGGTATTAACAGCAGCAAACGGATCAACTATTAGCTCATATGGCTACAAGCATCTAACGGTGAATCTCAATCTCAAACGCGACTTTGAACACATATTTATAATAGCTGCACTAGATTACGCTATCATAGGTGCAGACTTTCTTTGTAAATATAATCTCGCCGTCGATATCAGACGAAGGATTTTACGGGACAAGGACACAAGCGCCTCCACAGTTTGTACAGCTTCGCGTGGTCACTCGTGCTCGCCCAAGCTTTACTCCATTACAGGCGAATTCGGTGCAATACTGGATGAGTTCCCAGATTTAAAAGCACCTCCCAATTTCACCACACCTGTAAAGCATAACATCGTACACAAAATAATTACATCGGGCAATTTACCGTCTGCTCGCCCACGTAGGCTCAATTTAGACAAATTTCAAATTGCTCGTAACGAATTCCAACAGATGCTTAAGTTAGGTATAATTCGTCCTTCGTCCTCACCCGTCGCATCTCCCCTCCACATGGTCGCTAAAAAGGACACTATTAACTGGCGACCTTGCGGTGATTGCCGGCAATTGATCGCTCGCACACAGTTCGACAAGTATCCGCTCCCCAATATACAAGATAGCTCACTTCTACTGCACGGATGTACTATATTTTCAAAGGTAGATTTAGTTCGGGCCTACCACCAAATACCAGTCGCACCGGAAGACATATTCAAAACCGCAGTCACAACACCTTTCGGCCTATATGAATTTCTGCGCATGCCTTTCGGCGTAAAAAATGGTGCCCAGACCTTCCAAAGGTTTATCAATGAAATCTTATCAGATTTGGATTTCATTTTCGTGTATGTTGATGATATTCTCATAGGAAGCAAATCATCAACTCAACACAAGGAACACCTTCGTATTTTATTATCTAGATAAAACGAGCATGGAATTAACATTAACTCGGTAAAATGTATCTTGGGTGCAACGGAAATTGAGTTTCTGGGCCACAAGATTAAACAGGACGGAATCATGCCCTCTAATAGCCGAGTAGAAGCAATCTCCAATTTCTCCAAACCCGACTCCTTAAAAAAGCTACAACGTTTTCTAGGGATGATAAATTTCTATCACAGATTCATCCCTAACATTGCTCAAACATCTATTCCGTTGTATAATTTATTAAAAGGTTGCCCAAAACAGTATCCTAAAAGAATTTTCACGTGGACTCCTGAATGTGAAGAGGCATTCAACAAGCTCAAGAAAGATCTAAAGGATGCAGCATTATTAGTTCATCCCAACCCTCAAGCAAAACTAAGCCTTATGGTCGACGCTTCCAGTTCCGCAATCGGTGCAGTTTTACAACAACACAGTAACGATAAATGGGAACCACTGAGTTTCTACTCAAAAAAGCTCTCTCCCACAGAACAGAAGTATTCCACTTTCGACAGGGAATTATACTTGCTATCTACAAAACAATAAAACATTTCCGTTACGCTGTGGAAGGAAAAGATTTCATTATATTCACCGGTCATAAGCCGTTAACAAACGCGATATGTTCGAAGACAGAAAAACCTCCAAGACAAACCACACAATTAGAATACATAGCGCAATTCACAAACGATATTCGATACATAAAAGGTAACGACAATGTGGTAGCCGACGCGTTGTCTAGGTCGGAAATAAACGCATTAATGGTTGAGAAATTCGATATCAGGACACTTAGTAAAGAACAAGATAAAGATGCAGAGCTTCAACAGCTCCTTAAACGTGACAATACCCCTTTCTCCTTACAAAAGACCCACATTCCCATCGAAAATATCGATATCTGGTGCGAAACAACTACAAAAACGAATCGACCATACATTCCTGAAAGCCTAAGACGTAGTGCTTTTAACACCATTCACACCCTTTCACATCCTAGCATAAGAACCACTAGAAAGCTCATTACGGAAAAATATTTCTGGCCCAAAATGAGAAGCGAAATAACACGCTGGGTGAAAAGTTGTTTAGCTTGCCAAAAATCGAAAGTAACCAGACACACCAAGTCTGAGCACGGCGTTTTTCAATCGCAAACAGGAAGATTCGAACACATACACATGGACCTGGTAGGACCATTGCCCCAATCCAACGGACACACGTACATCCTTACAATTAAGGATAGGTTCTCGTTTTGGCCAGAGGCCATACCCATAAGAAACATGGAAACCAACACCGTCGTCCAAGCTTTCGTGTGGAATTGGATTTCAAGATACGGTGTACCCAAAACAATAACAACAGACCAAGGAACACAATTCCAGTCAAACCTCTTTAGGGAAATTTCTCAAATTCTTGGTTGTAGTAGAATACGAACAACAACATACCACCCTCAGTCGAACGGCCTAGTCGAAAGATTTCACAGACAATTGAAAGTGGCCCTTCGAGCAACTGAGGACCCCACAAATTGGTACAAGAACCTACCATGGGTCATGTTAGGCATCCGCTCGGCATTAAGAGAAGATATAGGCTTATCTCCATCACAAATTCTTTATGGAGAATCACTTCGCCTGCCCGGAGAAATAGTCGTAGCATCGGAAAAACAAGACGCTGAACGAATTACAACAGAACAAACCAACCAAATTCTCAATACGCTCAAACAACTTAGGCCAAGCACTACGGAACGTAGACAACAAAAAGGCATTTTCGTGCCACAAGACCTGCAAACATGTTCACACGTATTCATAAAAGACGAAATTTACAAAAATACATTAGGAGCTCCTTACAAGAGTCCGTATAAAGTCATTGATAAACAACCCAAACACTTCAAGATTTTAGTCGATGGCAGGGAAAACAGAATCTCTATAGACAGGCTTAAACCGGCTTTCATACTTAGTCAGAATATTATCAACGACAGCAAAATAACGAGATTGCAAGCAAAAGAACGAGTAACATTCAACTTATAAGGAAGATATAGTAACATGTTAACAACGTATTATCATATTAGAGATTAGAACATTTGAATTTTAAAATTTTAAGCTTTAATAACAAATATTTGTATAGATATCCATTAAATATACAAATATGTATTTGAACTCGAAAATTGAAATTTTAAGAACATTTTTTTTTTTTTTTTTTTGTAAGGGCGAATGATGTGGCACATTTAATAATAGTTACCAGCACTAAATAATTCATCGTACATTGTTTGGTAGTTACCATCACTGAATAGTCTCAGTTAGTTAGATTTGTAAGTAGTTACCAATACATACATAACGTCCACATTGTAAATAGTTTTTAAGCAATGAATTGGTTAGAGTTAAATGAGACCTCATGGCGGCGGTACATACGCCTCTGAGTTATTAAAGTCTTATTCATTTAAGTAAGTCGGTGTTTTATTTTTAAATGCGAAAGTGTCCCGCACACGTGGTCGTGGTGGTCATTTGGCTGATGTTATTTTCATTACTAACGGCATACCTTCCTCTTTATAATGAAATAAAGATCCGATCATTTATCACAAAAAATGGCATTTTTCTTTGAATATCAAAATAACACCTCTAATTGGAAAACCCTTTATCTATCTTTATTTAGGCTTCTTTAATTCTAGGTTTTTTATCTACATTCTTTGCTTTATGTTATTTAAATTTTCCACTTTAATATTAATGAAATCAAGGGGCTTTTCTAGGGTCGTTGAATATTTTTCGGTTGAGAATAACACTTTTTCTATAGCACTTAGGTTGCTATTTTCTATTTCCAAAACACGTAAATTTTCATTTACCGTTCCATGGACTCTTTCAATATCAGAATTCCCAGTATGTGAACAGGGTCAAGTAAAATGAACTTGTATATTTTCTTGAGGTAGGAACTCTTTCATGTTGATATTATTGAATTCATTACCGAGTACAATTTTCAAATGCAAATCTCTTTCTAAACAGTTCGACGATTGTGATTGAATATCTATCGTTCAAAAATGCTTGGTGAATTTATCGATGATGGTAAGGAATGTTTGCTTATAGAAAACGAATACGTCTCCATATAATATCTCTTTGGATGCATTTCATTGGGAATTTCACTTATTTCATATTTATGTTGAACAAGCTTTCTGTCATATTTGGATAAATTGCAAGCATCATAAATTTATTCACTAATTCTTTTAATTTATGATGAAAATGTGGATTTGTGATTTCTCTATTATTTTCTACAATACCTATGAGGTTTATTGCTTTATGAATTTCTTCAATTAATTTAAATGTTCCGTCTTCGTTTTCGAGATCTATAGCTAGTTTTATGCAATTAACAAATTTTATCTTGCGTTCGTTTGAAAATAATTCGAATAATTTTTGGTGAAGAATACAATATTATATTTTGAGTCCTCTTACTCTGAATAGATTGCAGTTTTTCCTTTTTATACCCTGAAAGAAATCTATAGGGTATACCAAGTTTGTCATTCCATTTGAAACACCTAGAAATAATGATGGTAGAGCAAAATGGATTAGACACCAATGCCTAATAACGGGTTTTCCAATAAGATGTGTTATTTTGATATTCAAAGAGAAATGCCGTTTTTTGAGATAAATAATCGGATCTTTATTTCATTATAAAGAGGAAGGTATGCCGTTAATAATGGAAAATAACATCAGCCAAATGACCACGACGACCACGCCTACAGGACCATATCCTTTTCATGATATTTTCCATAACCAAATCGCAAAGTGGCTGCCCTATGTCCTCGATAGCCTCACGAATTCCATCTTTGAGGTCTTGAATCGACGCTGGGCTGTTGGCGTAGACCTTCTCTTTCACGTGGCCCCAAAGGAAGAAGTCGCAAGGTGTTAAATCACAAGATCTCGGTGGCCAATTGTGATCACCTCTTCGAGAGATAACAGGGTCCGGAAACTTTTCCCGTAAAAGATCAATGGTTTCGTTGCCTGTATGGCACGCAGCGCCGCGTTGTTGAAAGTAAACGTTGTCCAGATCAATACCATCCAATTCCGGCCATAAAAAATAATTAACCATCTATCGGTAGCGCAATCCATTCACCGTAACTGTTGCTCCAGCCTCATTTTCGAAAAAGTAAGGTCCAATGACCTCGCGGGACCATAAACCGCACCAAACAGTCACACGTTGAGGATAGAGAGGCTTTTCAACAACAACTCTTGGGTTTTGCGAGCCCCAGATGCGACAATTTTGCTTGTTGACGAAGCCATCGAGGTGGAAATTGGCCTCATCACTCAAGATGAGTTTTCGATGGAATTCCGGATCATTTTCATGCATTTCAAGGACCCAATCAGCAAAGACTCGAAGTTGTTGATGATCGGCCGGCTTGAGTTCTTATGTTAACTGAACTTTATAAGCCTTAAGACCCACATCTTTATGCAAAATACGGTGTAATGACGTTTGTGGAATGCCTAATTCCAAAGAACGACGAGGAATGGACAAACCTGGGTTTTCTTCAACACTTTCGGCTACAGCAGCAATATTCTCGGCTGTTGTTGAGCGACGTGCAAATGTTAAATGTCAAAAAATGACAGCTCCAAAAGTGACATCTACCGAAATAGCGGGCTAATTAAAATAACACCTGTTATTGGAAAACTCTTTATTAAAAGTTATTTTGATTTTTGCATGTCCGTTCGACCGCTCATCCGCACGATAACTCGAGAACGCGTTCACTTAGAGGGCTGAAATTTTGCATTTGGCTTTAAAAAACAGGAAATTTAACTTCAAAAATGGTCTGAATCGGGCAACTCCTTCGTAGGGTTGCCAGACAAAAATTGGCTTTTTCACTGTATATTTGGGCACTGCCTGAGAGCACGTCGAAGTAGAGACTTGAAATTTGGTACATGGGTTTTTCATAGCAAATGTAAATAAAATTTAGAAAATGGCCTAAATTAGCCAACCCCTTCTTGGTGTTGCCATATACAAATTTAGGATTTTTACGTATACTGTGGAAACGATCAGTCCTAGACGGTTGTAATAACTGAAAAGTTTTTCAAAATATGAAATCCTATGAAATTGGTTATAACCATTTTTACTGTCAGAAGAACCGTTTTAGAAATATATGCGTAAAACCACTTCAAAAATTATACTTGCACAGAGAGGTGACCATACAAAATAACATACGGGTTTTTTATCTAGGGTATCATAAGAATTGGTTTTAGACCAATTCCAGCTTTCTTATTTGTTTAGTGTATCTTCTAAGTACATCATTAAGGTAGCTCTGATTTGCTAGTTCGTTTTCGCTAATAAAAAACTTTGTAAACATTTCTTATTTAACTACGATTTCACAATGTTTTTCATTTACTAAATAGATTTGTGTAAAGTACTTGTTAACAATCGAATCTAATATAATAATGCGGTCATTCAAATTTTCAATGCCACTATGGATTGTACCCTGATCAAAGTTTCATTTGTTACTTGTTTTCTTTATTTCGTTATTTTCAATGTTAATGCGTCTAAGGAAATCGGCTACTTTATTATCTTTTCATTCATTCATCTTATGTGCCATCTTTGTAGTTTCACATTCCATTCCTTTAGCGTAATTTTAGACCGGGAGATGATGACAGAAAAATCCAAGTCATTTGTTACAAGTATGGCGACCCTTAAAGGATCGAATTAGGTGATTTAAGAAACGAAAATCATAAATTTAGGCCTGGCCGGCGGAGCGTGATTACAGGCTAATTAATTGAACTTGTCGGAAAAATTACGGTATTCAAACGGTTTTTTACACAAAAGTCTTACATTTTTTTGTAGTCCATGAAAATATACATGGCGGTAGCGCAATGCCATACTTTTTTTTGGCGGGGCCATACTATAACAAATCGTTTTGCATAATTAAAAAACCTTTGCAGCGGTATGGCGGCTATTTGGAACCGACGTAATGGTATGGCATTGTGATTCGCGTGAATATTTACTTGAATATTGTCATTTAAAATAACTGATTACAAAAAACCCTGCCAAAAAAGTATGGCATTGCGCTACCGCTATGTTTATTTTCATGGACTACAAAAAAATGTAATTTTTCCGACAAGTTTAATTAATTAGCCTGTAATTACGCGCCGCCAGCCGAGCCAAAAATTATAATTTTCGTTTCTTAAATCACCTAATTCGACTTTCTAAGGGTCGCCATACTTGTAACAGATGACTTGAATTTTTCTGTCATCATCTCCCGGCCTATTAGCCATGTTAAGGGTTGATGGTCAGTGCGAATGGTAAATTTTGTACCATATAGAAATGGCCTGAAAATTTCGTAGCCGAAATGACAGCTAAGAGTTCTTTCCCAATAACCAAATAATTAGTTTCGTGGTTGTTTAGTGTTCGGCTTGCGTAACTTACAGGATGGTTATCCTGCGAACGTCCAGCGCCGATTGCGAAGTTAGGTGCATCCGTAGTTACAACGAATTTTTTTTTGAAATCTGGGTTTTTAAGTGTGGGGTAGTTATTTATTAGATTTTTCAACTTTTCGAAGGAGTCTTTATAAGATTGATCTTACTATTTTTCTTGAGGAATCCCGGCATCGGTTGAGAACAAAGCTTTTGATTTGCTTCGCGTAGTGGGTAATTTAAGGTTTTTAATTGTGTCGACTTTACTCTCGTTTGCTTTTTTTTCGCTAGTAATGGTATGCCCAAGATACTCGGGTTGCTTAGAGATAAAGTTGCACTTGTCGACTTGTATTTTTAAGTTATGTTTTCAAAGTTCATTAAATATTTCGTTAATAGAATTTACATGTTCTTAGAAAAAGGTCAAGAAAACAGAATATCGTCGATATATACAACTCTTGTTTTATTTATAAAATATCTTAACACATAGTTGACCATCCTCTGAAAGGTGGCAGGGGCATTTTTAACCCCAAACGGCATTTGAATATACTCGAATTGCCCATGTTATGTAGAGACGAGGGTTTGCCGAAATACCTTAGCCAAATGAAGCGTAGTAAAGTACTGCACTGTACCAAGCTTGTCAAAAAGTGATTCCGTATTTGGGATCGGAAATTCATCATCAATAGCGACTTCGTTTAATTTCCGATAGTCAATGAATATCATCCATTTCTGTTTTCCAAAATTATCGGCCTTTTTACGACAACCGAAATGGGGCTATTGGGGCTATTTTAGGGTTTAATTGTCCTTTGCTCGAGCATCTTTTTGATCTGATTGTTTACTTTGTGTTCAACAAAGACTCACCCGACAGCTGGTCAAACAGATATACAGTGACTGTAAGGCTGGAACCTTGACATATGTATATATTTCCACGACCACAAATATTCCCGACTCCTGTTCCAATGAAAGCTAAAAAGAAAGAAAAGAATTTCAAAAAGAATTTAGGAACTTTATGAAAATACTTCCCTAAAACAGTGAACTCCCTTATTATTTTTCCTTTCCAAAATCCTAGTGTTCTGCTGACAATCCCTAGGTAATTCATTTCCTCCACTGAACAGAAAATGAAAAAGAAAAAGACATAATTTAACAATAAATTAAGAAATTAAGCACTTAACAAATGAATTTCTTACAAATAAATCAAGAAACATGAAATAAATAAAAAATAACCTCACAATCACATGAAGTATTTTCTATTTGTTTTCCATGAAAGTTTTTATAAGAATATTTAAAACATTAAAACATAATTTGTTACTTACAATTTAAGCAACAAATAATCCGAATTAGTAGATAAACACGGCACAAAACTAACAAAAAATGAAATTCCGGTCGCGAAACTTTGAAAGTGTCTGACGTCTTGAACTTTAATGAGAAGTCAAGAATGTCACATTCAATAGAATCAGAATTTAGCGAAGATTTTAAAACTAAAGCCAATTTTGTTCAAAAGTAAATATTTTTTGAATTATTGAAAAAATTAATTAGTTAATATTTACACAATTAGTGAAAAAGGGATAAAAAAACGGATGAGAGAGATAAAAATGATAACTCGCACGAAAATTCACGAGAGAAAATTCTAGTACTGCAATGAAGCGTATTGCCTCGTGTGTTTTCCAGCAGAATTTGCATTTCGATATTCACCAAAGTAGGAAGAGCTTTAAAATTTTTTTATGATTTTTCATATTAAGAGAACAATAAATTATAAAGAAAAATTCTATAAAAAAAAGGGTTTAATAGCAAGGTATTTTTTGCAAACAATTTGAATAGTTATAATTAAGTTATTTCATTTTTATTTTAATATTTATTCATACGCTTTCCTCTTTCATGTACATGAACTTGGTTGAGATCAAAGCGGGTTGGCAGTCCGTGCAAAAATTGGCGAGATGGGCTAATAAAGAGGCGAGCGCAGAGCAAATCGTCCCCTTTTTCCATCAATTGTTCAGTGAATTCACATCATTATTTTTGGCAATCATCAGTTTATTTCTTTGGCTTTTTGGACTTCATCAGTTTTTTATTATTTCATCATCAGTTTTTTATTTTGTCTTCAATTTTCTTTATTATTTGCATCACTTTTTATCATTTGATATTATTTTATTATATTTTAATTTTCTTTTATTTTATAGAACATAAGTGTAAAGTAAATGTTGCAGGAGAAAATCGTTTAATAATTTATATGTTAAACGAACAGTTCTGCTAGCTAAATTAATTACGTTAAGTGAAATAAAAAGGAGAATAAATCAAGTGAAATTATTCGCAAATGATCTAAATATTATTTTTCTATGTTGAATTTTTGCTGTAATTTATGCATTAGAGGAACATAGTTGAGAAAATTAAATTAGTGACAGATTGAGTTTTTTTAATAAAGTCGAAGATTGTTTTTAATATACGAAAGTCCGCACATCTTCTTATTCAATTTCTTATCCAAACCAAATTATTCCTTCAATTGAGAATTTGTTTGTTAAATGTTTTCTAATTAAACATTTTGGTGGTTCCATCCAGGAAGTGCAAGACTTGTATAAAGTTATTTTTACATTTCGATCAAAATTTAACAGTAAATTTGCTCACAAATTTAATTTACGTTCCTCACATGTGCAGTTTGGGTTACGGTACTAATGAATCATTTGGTTGTAGTACGGTATTGCATAAGCATAGTGGCATCAACAACGGTGATTTCCAGCATAGCACATTACTCAGCATAAGAAATTCATTTGCATTGCAATATACATTGAAGCAAACAATTTGAGATGGATAAAACATTAGAGACTATGCTCCTGAAGCAGGTAGTATTACACGATAAAGTTGTAAGTGCAATTGAGAACGGCAAAAAAACCAAACTCGAGCAACGAACTGCGGGTTTCTTCAAACAAAAGCTAATAGATTTGCGAATGTTGTGGCAAGAATTCCTGACGCAAGATCGGAAACTTGCAGAAATGATTCTAATGTCACAAGAAGAATGTGAACACGACTATATTACAGCAAATAAGTTTGATAAAGTTGAAATCAAATACTCTGAGTATATGGGTGAATTAGAAGATGGCTTAAAGGTAATATTTCCGGACGGCAATAGTTCAATGGTACACCCGGAACATCACTCAGCGCAACTTCCAAAAATCACTCTACCCAAATTTAACGGCGAATATAATTCTTGGAGATCATTTTATGATTTGTTCACATCATTAGTACATGACAATTCACAGCTTTAACCTGTCCAAAAGCTACATTATCTAAAGAGATGTCTTACGGGTGACGCAGAACGTCTACTAAGGCACACTCCAATTACAAATCAAGATTACCTCCCAGCATGGAAAAAGCTTAAGGACGGGTACGAAAACACTAGAACATTAGTTAATCATCATCTCAAATCACTGGTAAATCAATCCAAGCTGACAATTGAAAATGCAAAGAGTTTAAAGTAATTAGTAGATAACACCGATGAATGTCTGCAACAACTCAAGGCCTTGAAAGTAGACACAGAATCTTGGGATGCATTGTTAATATATTTAATAGTCCAAAGATTACCTTTCGTCACGCTTCGCCTCTGGGAAGAAGAGCTAGGAGACAATCAAAAGCTGCCACAGTTTAAGACCTTTCTACAATTTTTAAACACAAGGATTCGAGTTTTGGAATCAATAACTAACACTATGAGTGCCAAACCAGTTACAACTTCCATCAAGAAGGAAAGTACTCAAACCTACCATAGTACTAGCAATAACGGTTGCCCTGCATGCAATAAAAGGCACTATGTAGGAAATTGCACTACCTTTCTAAACTTGGATGTGCTAGCTCGACGAAAGATAATAAAAGAAGCAGGTAGATGCTTGAACTGCTTCTCAAGTAAGCATACTCATAACAAATGCCAAAATAAAAATATATGCAAGAAATGCCAACAACTACATCATACAACATTGCATGCAATTGAACCTTCATCAAAGGGTTTACATGCTCCAGAACAGTCCAACAACTATACAGTACCGAACGCGCATACAGTTAGTTTCGATGTGGACAGAACAAACAATTTTTTGGCAACAAAAACCTACAATGCCCTACTACCAACAGCGTTAGTAGTAGCACATGGTCGCAACGGCCATTCTATCAAACTGCGATGTTTATTGGACTCTGGTTCACAAGCATCCTTCATCACAGAAAGTGCATGTAAACAGCTACATATTCACAGCACACATGCAGCAGTGGAAATTTTAGGTTTAAACAAAAATCAAACCGCATTTTCAAGAAAGCAAGTACAAATGCAATTGGAGTCTACCACTTCTAGTAAATCGATGGTTCAGACCGACATACTTGTGCTCAAAATTAGAACAGATCTATTACCTGCATGGGAAATTGTTAGCAAACATTGGGAACATCTAAAAAATCTTGAGTTAGCGGATCCAACATTTTGGAAGCCAAGTCCCATAGATATTTTGCTGGGAGCAAACATCTATGGACAAATTGTTGGTGAAGGTATACGACGAGGGCAAAAGGGTGCTCCTGTTGCCATCAACACTATTTTTGGATGGATAATATTGGAAAGCACATCAATGCCCCATAACGATCAAACAAGTTCATTCACAATATCTCTCAAGCCAATAGAAGTGCTAAATAAACAAATACGAAAATTTTGGGAAACAGAAGAAGTGCCAGAGTGTGACCTACAGAGTCCAGCAGAGAAACTATGTCAGGAGAAGTATGAAGCTAGTTATCTTCGCGTATCAAATGGTAAATACCAAGTTAGGTTACCATTCATAGATGAAAGGGGTCCTGTGTTGGGTGAATCAAGAAATCGTGCCTTAAAACGTTTTGAGTATCTGCAAAGAAAATTAAACGGAAATTCTCAATTAAAACAAGAATACGAAACTTGTTTGGAGGAGTATTTAGAATTGGGCCATATGACAGCATGTGATCCACCTAAAGAAAGTGAAGATTATTATTATATACCACACCATGCGGTCTTCAAACTAAGTACAACTACAAAATTGCGAGTGCTTTTTGATGCGTCCGCAAGGACGACAAACGGCAAGTCATTCAACGAACAGCTGCTCATCGGACCAACTCTACAACCCAAGTTGTTTTCCATTGTATTAAATTGGAGAAAGCATCAAGTCGCAATGACAGCAGACATCGAGAAGATGTACCGGATGATCTGGGTACATCCAGAAGATCGAAAATTTCAACGTATTCTGTGGAGAGACCCAAAAACAAAGGTACCCCAAGACTATCAGTTGAACACAGTGACGTTTGGAACATCATCAGCACCTTACTTGGCCATAAAAACATTGCAACAACTAGCCACCAATGAGAGGGTCCACTAGCGGCTAAAGTCACCTTTACTGACTTTTACGTTGATGACTTGTTAACTGGTGCAGAGACAATCTTAGAAGCTCAAGCATTACAGCAACAATTCATTGAAATGCTCAGTACAGGGGGATTTAAACTACGCAAATGGTCAAGTAACAAAATGGAATTGTTGTCACACTTGCCAGACGAAGACAAATAATTGAAAGGTTCACTAAACTTTCAAGACTTAGAATCCATAAAAACGTTAGGCATCAGATGGTATCCTAGCGGAGATTATTTTTCGTTTAGTTTAAATGGCAAGCCGAACCATGACGTTGGCACCAAACGCACGATATTATCTGAAATAGCTTCATTGTACGACCCATTGCGATGGATCTCACCGATTATTATTGTCGCAAAAATCCTGATACAGACCTTGTGGATAAATGGCTACCTTTGGGACAGTAAAGTTTCACAGGCTATTACAAACCAGTGGCAGACATTTAAAAACGAGCTTCATGACTTAGAAAAATTGAAAATCCCTCGATGGATTAAATTTTCGAGTGGTAACGCAAATCAAGAAATTCATGGTTATTGCGACGCATCTAGTAAGGCATACGCAGCAGTACTATACTTACGAACCAAGGACAAGCTAGGTAATATTACGGCAACTTTATTAACATCTAAAACAAAGGTTGCCCCCGTTAAACCTATTACCCTACCTCATTTGGAGTTAAACGGAGCTCTATTGTTGGCGCAATTGATAAAAACCACAATTGAGAACATTCAGCTACAGAACACTCCAATATTTGCTTGGACAGATTCAACCATTGTGTTGCCATGGTTAAGTGAAAATTCCGCACGATGGAAAACGTACGTGGCAAACCGAGTTGCAGAGATTCAAGGAATTCTGCCAACTGAATATTGGAATCACGTTCCAACTAAGGACAACCCGGCTGATTTAGCGTCACGAGGAACTACCACTAGGCAACTATTAGAGAGCAAGTTATGGTGGCAAGGCCCTGAATGGCTAATTAAAAACTCTCAAACATGGCCAAAGAAGTTTTTCATCTCAGAGCAAACAGAGTTAGAAGCAAAGAAACCTACTGTGACCAATTTAATTGCTCAATCTTCAATTGAGTTTATAACCAATTACTCATCGTATACAAGACTCATACGAATTACTGCTATCATTCTGCGCTTCATGTACAATTGTCGTAGTCCACTACAGAAAGAAACCAAGGCCTTGTGAGTCATGGAACTAAACAAGGCGAAAATTACGATAGCAAAATTCGTACAAAGGTCAACATTAACAGACGAGTATGAGCAGCTCAGAACTAAAAAGGCACTGTCAAGGAAAAGTCGGTTATTAGCGTTGAACCCATTTCTAGATCACGACGGACTCATGCACGTTGGAGGCAGATTGGAGAACACAAATATTCCACACAACACAAAGCATCCGATAATTCTTCCACGCGATCACCATTTCAGTATATTAATCATCAACAAGGTACACAAAGAAACTCTTCATGGCGGAACCGCTCTGGTACTTAATACAATACGTGATCAGTTTTGGATTCTGGATGCAAAGCGAATGATATCAACCCAAATACATAAATGCGTGACTTGAGCTAGATATCGAGCAGCAACTACCCAGCAATTAATGGGTGACCTGCCAGCTCCTCGAGTTAATATCACAAGGGCATTTACACATGTGGGCATTGACTACGCTGGTCTTATAAGTTTAAAGATGTCAAGGCATAGGAACGCGAAAATCTATAAAGGCTATTTTTGTATCTTTGTATGTATGGCGACAAAGGCTATACACATAGAAGCAGCATCTGACTTAACCACAGCAGCATTTTTAGCTGCTCTTGAGAGATTTGTAGCTAGAAGTGGACTTTGTTCGGATATTTATTCTGACTGTGGTAAAAATTTCAAAGGGGGGAAACTCAGTCTTAGACCACGATGTACGACAAGCTATCAAGGAAGCCTCACTAGTTGTTCAACAATATTTAGCCAATTTGAATATAAATTGGCATTTCAATCCACCGGCAGCACTACACCATGGCGGATTATGGGAGGCAGGAATAAAGTCTATTAAGTAACACCTGCGACGAGTTATCGGTACCACGGTTTGCACCTTTGAAGAAATTATGACCCTGTTGGCACAAATTGAAGCCTGTCTTAATTCTCGACCGCTCTGCACAGTGCGAAATGAAGTCGACGACTTAGCAGTTTTGACCCCAGGGCATTTCTTGATTAGTCAAGCTATTAATGCTGTCCCCGAACCAAATTTAACAACGTTAAAGGCTACATCTCTACAACGTTGGCAACATATCCAACAAGTGAATCAACATTTTTGGAATAAATGGACTAAAGAATATCTGAACCGTCTGCAGCAACGACCAAGATGGTGGCAGCAGCAGCGACAGAATTTAAAAATTGGAGACGTTATTTTAATTAAGGATGAAAACACTCCACCAACCTCCTGGCCTTTAGGAATCATTGAAAAGGTTCATCCAGGCAAAGATGGGATGGTCAGAGTGGTAACGGCTCGCGCCAGATATGGTACATATCAAAGACCAGTAGTCAAAATTTGCCGTCTACCAATCGAAAAGACGGAAACATAATAACATGAAATCGATTTGATGTTGTAAAAGTCAAATCCGTCCATGTGTTGTTGTTTTTGTTGCATGTCGATATGTGTTGAATTAAACTCAAAATATTTTAGTCATTATAATATGTATTTCAGATAATCATGCAGTCGGACCTCGAAGACTACTTAAACATATTTGAAGACATTCAGTTTTCCCCTCCTGGTAGCCCACTGTTTTCAAGTTGGGTAGAACCAGGTTACGACATATTAACAGGACGACCGCTGCCTGACATCTATCAAATTGGGGGCACACAGGAAATGACTACCAGTCAGTCTGTGTCCCAAAATCCAGTTCAGGAAACTCAGCAACCTGTTCGAGCCAATGGAACCATCGTTCGCTCACTCACCTTGTTAAAGCCGTCCACAACGATAAAAGAGATACAGATGCGGATTGAAAACGATGTCCAGCGGTTCACCACCCGGGAAAAAGAAGACCTCTTCATTCAAAGAGATGTCCTGCGTAGAATTGACTTTGAAAGAATTGGAAGAAGTAAACGCAAGCAGTTTACGGTATATCTTCCTGATAAATTTCAAGTCAAGGTCAACGTTAATAGGGCTGGTGACGTACTCTTCCATCATCATCATCGTCAAGGACTAAAGAAACTGACGGCCAGAGTTCTTGAACGGAATCGTTCAACGGGGGGAGAATGTTCAACAAAGACTCACCCGACAGCTGGTCAAACAGATATACAGTGACTGTAAGGCTGGAACCTTCACATATGTATATATTTCCACGACCACAAACATTCCCGACTCCTGTTCCAATGAAAGCTAAAAAGAAAGAAAAGAATTTCAAAAAGAATTTAGGAACTTTATGAAAATACTTTCCTAAAACAGTGAACTCCCTTATTATTTTTCCTTTCCAAAATCCTAGTGTTCTGCTGACAATCCCTAGGTAATTCATTTCCTCCACTGGACAGAAAATGAAAAAGAAAAAGACATAATTTAACAATAAATTAAGAATTTAGGCACTTAACAAGTGAATTTCTTACAAATAAATCAAGTAGCATGAAATAAATAAAAAACTAACCTCACAATCACATGAAGTATTTTCTATTTGTTTTCCATGAATGTTTTTATAAGAATATTTAAAACATTAAAATATAATTTGTTACTTACCATTTAAGCAACAAATAATCCGAATTAGTAGATAAACACGGCACAAAACTAACAAAAAATGAAATTCCGGTCGCGAAACTTTGAAAGTGTCTGACGTCTTGAACTTTAATCACAAGTCAAGAAAGGCACATTCAATAGAATCAGAATTTAGCAAAGATTTTAAAACTAAAGCCAATTTTGTTCAAAAGTAAATATTTTTTGAATTATTGAAAAAATTAATTAATTTATATTTACATAGTTAGTGAAAAAGGGACAAAAAAAACGGATGAGAGAGATAAAAATGATTACTCGCACGAAAATTCACGAAAGAAAATTCTAGTACTGCAATGAAGCGTACTGCCTAGTGTGTTTTCCAGCAGAATTTGCATTTCGATATTCACCAAAGTAGGAAGAGCTTTAAAATTTTTTTATTTAATTTTGTTTAACAGCAAGGTATTTTTTGCAAACAATTTGAATAGTTATAATTAAGTTATTTCATTTTTATTTTAATATTTATTTATACGCTTTCCTCTTTCATGTACATGAACTTGGTTGAGATCAAGGCGGGTTGGCAGTCCGCGCAAAAATTGGCGAGATGGGCTAATAAAAAGGCGAGCGCAGAGTAAATCGTCCTCTTTTTCCATCCATTGTTCAGTGAATTTGTGGCAGTAAATAAGAGCAATACATATGCACGGTTAATACCTGGCAGGTTCGCAGAACATTTGTAAGGTGAATTTTAAAAAATCGATGAAGTGTTTGGCGATTTGCGAATTGGAAAAAAAGAGTAGGCTAAGGAAAAAACAAAAAAATGTAAACCAGACGATTGTAAAAAGTTGACTTGATGTCAGTCCTGTTTTTCTTTTAAAATTTTACTTGCTAAAGGAAAACATCAACTTTAAACAGATTACCTGTGTAAAAAAGAAAAAGGAAAAAATATATTTTCCGCAGCAGAATATAAATAAATATTAAACCATCGTTAATATAAGTCTTTTGATTTACCCTAACTGTAGGATTAAATGCAACCGCGCTAAAGAACATCGAAGACTGAAGTGGGACAATAGGAATTCACACCATCCCCACAAATTCACATCATTATTTTTGGCGTTCATCAGTTTATTTCTTTGGCTTTTTGGACTTCATCAGTTTTTTTATTATTTCATCATCAGTTTTTTATTTTGTCTTCAATTTTCTTTATTATTTGCATCACTTTTTATCATTTGGTATTATTTTATTATTTTATTATATTTTAATTTTCTTTTATTTTATAGAACATAAGTGTAAAGTAAATGTTGCAGGAGAAAATCGTTTAATAATTTATATGTTAAACGAACAGTTCTGCTAGCTAAATTAATTACGTTAAGTGAAATAAAAAGGAGAACAAATCAAGTGAAATTATTCGCAAATGATATAAATATTATTTTTCTATGTTGAATTTTTGCTGTAATTTATGCATTAGAGGAACATAGTTAAGAAAATTAAATTTGTGACAGAATGAAATTTTTTTAATAAAGTCGACGATTGTTTTTAATATACGAAAGTCCGCACATCTTCTTATTCAATTTCTTATCCAAACCAAATTAATCGTTCAATTGAGAATTTGTTTGTTAAATGTTTTCTAATTAAACACTTTGTCTTCATGGACTTCAGGGAATCTATAAATTTCACTATATATTAGGTGAGAATCTATCGTAATATTTTGGTGTTTAACTTCTCTGACGTTTGTTATTTTATCAACTTCTTTGAAAAATAAGTCTTGTTATTTCGGACACCGATGAAGAATAAAAATTCACTCTGGTATATATATATATTTACTATATATTGTTATGCGCCCCAAAGTGATACAAGCAACATCTGTTGGAAATGAAAACAACTTCAGGTTAGTGACATCCGAGTAAACGTTGGGTTTGGAGAATGGAACATTCAGGAAGATTCTAGGATAATTTGTAGAGTATAAATACGGCGCTACTCACATCCAGGATGAAAGTCTTATTTGAGACAGTGAAGTGAACGAATTAAACTATTTGGATTGTGATAATTAGACATACAGTTCTAGCGATAACTAAAGGGTTGATTTGATAATTGTATGTGAATTTGTGAAAGTAAACAGTAAAGTTAAATAAAGAAAGTACTTTTGAATTACATCTGAACTAATGCCACGCACGTGATAATTTTTTTATTAACACAGAGTCGGTAACCCACCCGACTGCACCACTTATATAATTATTATTGATTGGAAACAACAACAAAATATTTGAACAAATTGAAACCACAGAAATTATTTGAACTTCCAACTTTTATTCCGGACACTTTTAAGTTTAACGTAGAATTGATTAAAATACGAATTATTTTTATAATGCTTGCAAAAAAATTGTTTACTCTAGAAAATATGTCTACGAGAGAAAGGAAATGGAAGATCTAATTACATTTCAAGTGACTTTTGCTTTTTTGGCGAATAAGCTTACGTTGTGGGAAAGAAAAATGAATTTAATGCTTACATAAGTTGGTTTTTCATATTTTGATATTTTTATATGTTTAATGTCGTAGGGTGATATATGATCCACGTGCATGTGTGTTGTTTTGTGTGCGAATTTTTGAGAATTTTACAGTTTCAAGATTTTCGGTTCTATTTTTCCATTTCAGCGTGAAGAGATCAGAAATTTGTCCCGTTTGTATTTCAGTAAATTGTAAAACGTGACCAATTAAAATTACATTTAATTAACATTAAAGGTAAAATGAGAGGCTACATTTATAAAAGACTGGATTAGATACATAGATACCTGCATAGGTTAATAAATTATATTCATACGTGGATGGGACACGCTGGTATCGCTAATAATTGAGAAATAATATCGTTTGCGAATCACTAATTTATCGTTACCACAGTAGATCAATGTTCACGTTGGATACATTTATATTTATCACATTTTGTCGAAAAAGGAAAGCAAAGTGAATCCACCAATGTGATACAATGTTCTGTCAACATTTGCTCCCGCTCGAGGTTGCGCTTTCACATCTCATTTGAATTAACTAGCGATGTTTGCTTGGTGCTGTCTTAACATTTGGTTACGTCTGCAGTAATAGTGCCTATACAACACATCAAGGTACTAAGTCAAACTTCCATTCCCAATCACTAGATAGTTCTATACACAAGGGTAATACCATAAAATAAGTTTGTGCCATAATTAGCATCACTTGGCGATGCATAAAAAAAATATGCGATTTTATCAACTTCCGAGCACTACTCATAACCTATTCAGATCATACCGAAATTAGACGATATTTTTAGGGTTTCGTACTCAAAGGGTAAAAACTAAAGCCTCCGATGTCCGTCCGTCTGTGTGTCATGTATCTCATGAAACGTAATAGGTAGACAGTTGAAATTTTCACAGGGTGTGTGAGATCTAGTCTCGTTCGTGGGAGGAATGCCGGTATAAAAGGATAACTCAGTTTATTTGATTTCAAATATAAAATTGTATTTAACCTAATATCACAAAATTCATCATAATAAAAATTCAATATAAATTCAAAATAAAAAATAAATCTAACAAAAAAAATTCAAAAAAAAAGGAATTGGCCACGCAGTCCGCCACCCTTGTATCAAAGATTCTATAGAAAATTTAGACACTCAGGTTATCCCTGATCAGAATTATCTTCTGTGGTGATGCGTGAGGGCACACGGAAGTAAAAAATTCTATAGAAAATTCAGAGACTCAGGTTATCCCTGATCAGAATTATCTTCTGCGGAAATTGTAGGAAGCACGATTCTTTATTACTCAGATTAGCTCTGATACAGAGCAACTCTGCCAAAAGAATGGTGCCATCTACTGAATTTCGTCGGCTTTATATAGCCGCTGTAACCAGTTACGTCTTCTCGCCTTTTGGTGTTGCCCTAGCAACGGTTGGTACGATGTCTGAATGTACCACAGACAGCTGGTTGACGTAATGTCACTGGTTGTCATCACAAATTTGTAAACATACGGAGGTAACTAGACTGTGGTATATTTTAAGGAAGTGTGTTGTTTAATAATATAATAATTTATATATATATATTTTTTTAGATAAATGGTAAAGGAGGAGCAGCAGCTTTTTATTGAATGAATAATCATTCCAACAACGAATTTCGAATGAGAGCTGATGGGCTGTAGGATTTGATTAGATAAGTATTATTTTTATATAAATTAAATTGGAATGATACTTTGTGTCTTCTTTTTTCGTATTTTAGGCAGATTAAGCGTGAAGCTGTAGATAAATCGGGGAATTAATATTATGCTTGCTGCATTATAGCTGACAGCAGAACATTTAACGTGGGATTTCAACATGTTTGTGATATATGCGTGAGGACTGATAATCCTCCAGCCTTAAAAAAGAATTATGTAAAAAAAAAATGTTATTAATAAACTTACATTTTTTGATAGAAGATGTGCAATTTATCCCTTTTCCTCTTCATAGTGACGTCTCCAGGCAGAGACCATTTGCAGAACGTCTTTGCTTCCCTGATGACGTCCCAAGGAGTATTTGTGTTTTGTAGAAGTTCTATTACGATGGGAGTAGCGTAGATGTGTCCTACTAGATCTCTTGGGATCCCTGGTTTTGATTTGTCTGGTATTTGCTTAGTACTGGGTGGATGTTTAGAGATCGTTTCCTTTATTGCATTTGGTACTGCTCCGTGTTGATTTTCTGACAGTAGAGTAGTAATAGGTGGTCTATTCACTTCGGTTCATCTCTTTTTTGTGCTAGGTCTGTGATCAGCGCATTCTGCAGGTTTTGCCTTATGAGGTTGCGTGCTGGGAGATTGCTGGGTTGATCTACTGACTTCTGTGAATACCGCTTCGTGCAGAATCGGTAGACTTGGTAATATAGCCCTTTGTTTAGTAGGGGGAGGTCTTGGCTTTGTTGTCTTTCGAATCACGGGGTGATTCGCAATCGGTTCAGGCCCAAATTTCAACGTTTTGTTGGGCATAGGTATTCCTCGTAAGGCCTTTACTGAAGAAGATGCTTTTTGTGCCTCAAATGGCCTTACTTTTCGCTTGATGGGTGAGGAATGTACGGGTGATGGTCGTATGACGACTGATTTCATCTTCCGTTCCTTCTTGGGTGTTGGAGGTAGAGGGCTGATAGGCCTGATTCGCTTGCAGGGACCCACTAATTCGGGTGCAGTAGGTAATAGACCAGCATCCACAGAATCCAGGGATTCCGAATTGCAAATTTCCAACAACTCATCCATGTTTGAAGAAAAATGGAAAACATAAAAACAATGAAAAATAAAAAATGTGAACGAACTCAAAAAGAAATAACCACTGCACGCACTTGTCAACTTTCAAACTTGAAGTGAATTTTGGCGGATTTTGGAATCGTTTATATTTGACTATAACGGGTATTTTGGAATTTAGGACTGCCAGAGAGCAATAGATTTTGGTGGGGATATATTATTGTCAGGAGATGTTTATGAATGGGAGAGGACAGATTTTAGAGATTGGACGAGTGAGAATATTTTTTCCAGTTTTAATGGTTACTGCTCTGACTAAATTATTATGACCAATATGAATTTCCATAATTCGTCCTAATGGCCATTTTCCAATCGGGATTTGGTCTTCTTTTATCAAAGCGAGAGTTCCGATTTTTAAATTTCCCTTTTCTGTCTGCCATTTTTGTCATTGGTATAATGTTTGCAAGTAGTCTGGTGACCATTGTTTCCAAAAGTTATGAGAGAGGGATTGGATGTACTGCCATCTCTTGAGAGGATGTTGTTGTGGGTTAAGTGGGGGAGGTTCTACTATAGTAAGATTATGACGACCAGTTAGGAAGTGTCCGGGAGTGAGGATATTGTAATCAGTTGGATCATTGGACAAAGGAGAAAGGGGTTTTGCGTTTAGACATGCCTCTATTTGAACTAAAATTGTATATAGTTCCTCGTATGTGAGTTTTGAATCCTTGATTGTTTGGTTTAAAGTGAGGTGCTGCAGGAGGGTTGAAGTGCCAGGTTATGCCTTGGTTAGCAAACTTGCTGGCTAAATTGCTTTCAATTGTTCTGATAGATTTCTCTACGTCTGATTGTAGAATTCGATTTGCTCCTACGAAATTCGTCCCTTGATCTGAGTAAATGTGTGAGCAAAGGCCTTTCCGTGCAACAAATCGCTTAAGAGTGGCTAGAAAGGCTGGTGTAGATAAGTCAGAGACAAGTTCTATGTGTATGGCCTTAGTGGCCAGGCAAACGAATAGACATATATATGCTTTAGTAGTTTTCGCTCCTCTTAGTGTAGATGTTTTCATATCAAGCGGGCCTGCATTGTGTACCCCAGTATGTTGAAAAGGCAAAGATGTGTTGACTCTAGGAGCGGGTACAGAACTCATTAATTGAGTACTAGGTGGTGCATTGAATCGAAAACAGTCGACACATTTGTGGATGCGATGTCTAATTGTGTTGCGGGCGTTTAGTAATAATAATTTATAATAATAATAATTTATTTTGGAAAAAATGTACACAAGATTACAAATCTTTTGGCTGTACTTAACTAGAAAGGTGCTAGTGTTTTATATTACAGAAAGCAGTTCAACAACAAAAGAGAAAGAAAAAATATATATATATAAAAAAGAATTAAACTACAAAAATGGAAAGTAAACTATAAAAAGCAAATATACTATAAATAATAAATAATAAGAAAACCAATTCAACCAATATTTCATAGCATAACTACATCAACATAGCAACTAAAACTGAGAAAATTCAAATTAAAAATTAAAAAGAAAATGTGTAAAATACAATAATTAATCTCTGATTAGCTAGGTAAAAGTAAAGAAAGAAAAAGAATAGAAAAGAAAGAACAGTCTTATTTCTGCTGTGTAGAGAAAGTGTAATAAATCAAAGTTTGTATTCATAATATGTGAACCCTAATGAATTTTTTAAAAGCATTGATGGCGCCAACACACTGAGTGCTAGATGGAAGCGAATTCCACAATCGCGCGATCTGGACCGGAAAAGAACCCTCCATTATAAGTCTCCTAAATCTTGGAATTGTAATATTTAGATTGCGTGGAGATATCGACGTTCGGAAAAGCTCTCGAAGGTATTCTGGTTTGCCATTGTGAAGTAAGTTGTAGAGGAAAAACAGAGCTCTATGCTTTAGATATGCGGATAGAGAGCACCCAAGAAGCAGATTTTTATATGCTGAGATATGATCATACCTTCTGAGACCAAAAATAAAACGGATGCAATCATTAAATGCAACTTCGACTCTTCGGAGACAGCTGCTATCCAATTTAGGATATATCATACTTCCAAACGTAAAGTGGGGCAAAATTAACGCTTTAACTAGTTTCATTCTGATATTTATAGATAAAATTTTTGCGCAAAGCCACAATCTTCTCAACCCAGCATATATTTTACGAATAATCGAGCTTACATAATCGCAGCAGCTCATGTCCTAATTGAGAACAATACCCAGATTTACCGCTTTTCTTAAATAAGGAATAGCGACATCGTTTAAAAACACTGGAGGTATATCATCTATATCATAGATACCACTATAGAACGCAATAGATTTTGATTTTTCAGCGTTGAGCAACAGCCCATTACGTGATGACCATTCGGAAATTCTGATGATATCGCGATTGATATGCTCCATACAATCCTCTGAGAGTCCCATAGGTCTGCTTAGGTATACTTGCACATCATCAGCGTACAAGTGTACAGTAACATCATGTACTACTTTGGGAAGTTCGTTGATGTAGAGACTGAACAATAATGGGCCAAGAACTGAGCCTTGGGGCACACCACGTAGAGTGGGCAGCAAACTCGATACCGTTTGCCCAGCTTTGACATACTGATAGCGGTCATGGAGAAAGTTATTGACCAATGATATAGCAGATGTACTGAAATTGAACTCTCGAGTTAGTTTGGACAGTAGAAACTTGTGGTCAACACAATCAAAAGCCTTCGAAAAGTCAAGTAATACTAGAGTTGTGAAGTTGCCCTCATCAAGGGCAGCTCTAATATCAGTGGATACTTTCAGTACCGCTGTTTCACAGCTATGATTTGAACGGAAACCTGATTGGCATGGCGATAATAGCCGATTATTCTCGACATAATCAACAATTTGCCGGTACATTAGCTTTTCCAACACTTTAGCTAGAAAGCATAAGACAATGATAGGGCGATAATCGCTTGGAATTTTTGGAGACGACTTCTTCGGTAGTGGCAAGACCGAGGCAATCCTCCAGCTTCGGGGAAAAGAAGAAGACATTAGACTCGTGTTCACTATATGCAAGATGTATTTTGTTATATGTGGAAGCAACAGCTTAGTAAAGCGGGGATGTAGATTATCCGGGCCAATTGCTTTAGATTTTATGGAAAAAATAGCAGAAACCAGTTCATCAGGGAAAACAGCACGAAAGGAAAAGTCACCAAAATCCGATGGGACTGGAGGTAAAGCCACGCTATTACTGTTTCTGCTGGACTGACCATGTAGTGCTTCAATGGAGGGATTGTTGAGCGCAGTGAAAAAGGAATTGAGGCTTTGGGGGTTATAGTCACATTGAACTTTATCTTCCCCATAAACACCGACCTTCCGCAAATTTCTCCATAGGGTTTTAGTAGGGAGGTTAGGATTAAGCTTTGAGCTGTGATAAACATACTTAGCTCTTCTAATTGCTGCAGTTGTCTTGTTACGTGCAATACGATAAGCTAATAAAGCTGCATTTGTTTTAAGCCGCCTATATCTGTGGTATAAGTATTCACACTCTGCTATGAGCACTTTAACCTCTCTAGTAAACCATGGGCAACCAAAGGATCGCTTACGTCGTGTTTTAAGTGGGACATATTTATCAAATAAGTATTTGACTAGAGTTGTGAGATTTTCAACTTGAGAATCTACAGGTATAGAGTCGGTTATGGAGCTCCAAGGTAAATATACACATTCTTCAGTAAGGGCTTCTACATTAATGTTATTATAATCATAATAAGAATAGCAGCTATTTGAAATACCAGGGAATATATCTAGGTCATAGTTGAGAAAAAGGATATCATGGTCCATTGTACTAAGTAGTAGGACTGATTTGGTTGTGCAGTAGTACTTTTGACAGATCTGAGGTCGTCATCAGATCAAGCAACGAAGGATTGTTCGTGTTAAAATAGGTGGGGCAAGAATTGATCACATTGAGATAAACAGATTGCATAGAATACAAAAACTGGTTGCTTCAATGGTTATGGCGGAGGATATTTACATTGAAATCACCACCTACTATGACGTTAGAATAACGGTGGGTAATATCCGATATACAATTTTCAAATTCAATCACACTGTCAGGGGTGAAAATGTCAGGTGGGCAGTAAACGGCTGACAGCACACATTTATGGCTTAGAGTTGCAACCTCTAAGCATAAGAATTCCATCCCAGGATTACCCGAGCTAAAAATTTGTCTACACTTAAGAAAATCCTTTACATAAATTGCCACACCTCCCCCGATTCTAGGTTTGCGATCATTGCGGAAAAGTTTATATCCTGGGATAGCTAGGAGTGATGAAGGTATACTATCATTTAGCCATGTTTCGCTAATTAAGATTGCATGGATATCTGAAGTAGAGAAAATCTCACAGAGCTCATCAATCTTATTTCTGATGCTTCGTGCATTGAGCGTACAAACCTTTAAACCACCTGATTGTTTACACAAGATATTCAGCAGTGTTCTCACCCTGTCCAGACCTGAAAAACTACTCACATCCATACTCCCGAAGGCCACCATCAATGCAATTTTTTACACCAACTAAACTCATTATTATCACACATAAACAAGACGAGCGAAAGAAGGGAAAACGTACACAGCAGGAATAAGAAGGTAAAGAACTAAGTTTAGTTAAATCAAAATCGCGACAAGATAAATGCAGAACTAGTGAAAATAAATGACTTACTTTACTAAGAAGAATGAAAGTAATATTAATTAATAGCTGCACTAACAAAAACATGAAACTTACTTTTCTACTAAGCATTGAAATTTTATCAGCTCCAATGATTGCCTATTAGATCAGCTTCAGTTCGGTGGACGGTATGAAGCAATATCATGAAGCTGCTGCATACTGGTGATTCTAATTAGGTTCTCCTCTGCTCTCACTCTAATGCATAGGTACCCATTTCTAGTGATAGCAGTATGGATCTTTCCCATTTTTCGGAGTTTGAGCGCTTCCCGAAAAAGAGAATTATTGTATGGTGTTAAGCTCTCATTCATATAAACTGGGCTAGGTGAAGAGAATCCCTCCAGTTGTAAAAGTTTCAGGCCCCCACATCTCCGAAAAGAAGACAGAAACGATTGCTGCTCTGCCCAACAAGAGAATCGTACAACTGTTCGATGAGTTTCTCGATTACAGGCATTTCAGGCGCAGAATCAGAGATAGTTTCTCCCTGTAGCTTAACAGCACTGCGTGTCGTAACAGCACTGTTCTCAGAGTTATTACGATGCTTTTCCCCCTGTTGCCCCTTAGCAGATGATTTGTTATTAGACATTTCAGTCTAAGAGAGTTAGAAACCAACCCGGCACAAGGAGAAAAAGAAAAGAGAATCACTACAAGCAACTGTACTTTTAATTCGTATAAAGAATTTTTTAAGAATTATTAGTTTGGTTCTATATAGATTACACTTATGAGTTAAGTCACTGATCTTTAACGAAATCGTGGTGCAAACACAATGCTTTAATCAATTCTTTCCGTAGCAGGATGAAGAAATAAAATCGGAGTACTGAAAACAAGCAAAACACGGAGCCGATTAAAAAAACGTCTACTCACTAGCGATCATACTCTAGAAGGTGATTTCTTATAGTACTTAATATTAGTTGGGTGCCTCCGTGTAGAGTATAATGATGTATATGGTCTATAAAAATGTTGGTTATGTGATGATTATTGGGAAGGAGTATAGGGTGCTGTTGGTCGTAATTCAACTGAGAATTTGTGAGACGACCTGCTACTCGTAACATATTTTCAGAGTCGAGTTTGTGATTAAGGGAGAGAATTCTACTCTTTTTAGAAAAGGCAGATTCTTCTTTAACTGGGTGATTTCGGTCGAAAAAGAGATATTTTGGAGAAGTCTAATTAAGCATTGCTCTGCTTTTTTTAGCTCCGAGACTGTTAAATATTGAGTAGTGGACTGTATTTTGCGCATGCTGTTTATAAATCTGAGACAGTATGCTGTGATTCTTATGGCTTTTTGAAATTATGAGTATTTGTGTAATAAGATTATTTGTTCATCGATGATTGTAGTGAGAATCTTTGGTTTTTTGGACTCTAGTTGATTATCCTGATTTTGATGTAACCAGTCTGGGCCATTCCACCACATTGAAGTAGCGACCAAGCTGTCGGGCAAAATTCCCCTTGATGCTACATCCGCTGGATTGCTCTTGGAGGGAACGTGTGTCCAAGAGACTTGTGGCATATTTTCGTGTATTTCGGTTATACGATTGGCCACGAAAGTTTTCCAGGTTGAGGGATGTTTATGAAGCCATGACAGGACTATATTGGAATTTGTCCAAGCTATTAGTTTAACTCTTTCTAATTCCAAATCATGGTTACTTGTTTTATCAGTCGAGAGAGCAGAACAGCCCCACATAATTCTAGGCGTGGGATTGAGACTTGTTTGATTGGAGCGACCTTATTTGCTGTTATCAATTATACTTTGGAGCCGTCGTTTGTCTGTATTTTTGAATATAGAACGGCTGAGTAAGCATGGTTGGATGCGTCACAAAAGCCATGGAGCTCCATATCTGTTGAATTAGGCATGTACCCTAGCCAACGTGGAATCTGGATATCTTGGATTGCAGTTAATCGATTTTTAAAATAATTGCCCTCTCTTGATATTTCTGTGGATACTACGTCATCCCAATCGCATTTTCAAAGCCAAAGTTTCTGAATTAAGATATTTGCAGTGATTATGGATGGGGCCAGCTATCCTAATGGATCGAAGAGAGATGAGACGACTTCGGACAATATCACTCGCTTTGTATATGAAGTTTTTGGTTCAGGAATATTAACCTTGAATGAGAAACAGTCTGCGGTTGGATACCAATGGATGCCGAGAGTTTTTATGGATTCGTGCTCTGAGAATTCTAGATTCGTTTTCAATTCTCGATGTTCTAATGGTATATTCGTGAAGATATCATGGTGGTTGGCTGTCCATTTGCGCAAGTTGAATGTCCCTTTTGCTAAGGCTTCCATGAGTTTATGTTGTAGTTGTAGTGCTTCATTCAAAGTATGTGCTCCTGAGACCAAATCATCAACGTAGAAGTCTCTCATAATACTCTTAGCGGCTTGCGGATAATTACTTGCTTCGTCCTTTGCTAGTTGCTGTAAAGTTCTGATCTAGAGATAAGGTGCTGGTGTAGCTCCAAATGTGTCCGTAGTCAGAATATAATCTTTTAATCTTTCATTTGGACTGTCTCTCCAGATTATTCTCTGATAATTCTGGTGTCGCAACGTCATTTGAATCATTCTGTACATTTTTTATATGTCTGCTGTAAATGCAAACTTGTACAGGTGCCATCTCAGTAGCATAGCGTTGGCTGGATTGTATGTCCAACTAGTAACTGCTCGTTTAATGATTTTCCATTTGATGTACGAGCTGAAGCATTAAAAACAACCCGCAGTTTTGTGGTGGTACTCTCTTTGAGCACCGCATGATGTGGGAGATAATAGAAAGCAGTGTTGTCGTGTGATGTATTTTCTGTTGGTGTGGGTGAGATAGGTCTCATGTGGCCAAGGTGAACGTATTCATCTATGCACTCCTTGTATAGTTTGTGCATTGTTGGATTATTGGATAATCTTTTTTCTAGTTGAAAAAATTGTTTGACAGCCATGTTTCTGGACTGTCCAAGTTCGGGTGAATCACTGGTCTTGAACTGTAAGTTTACTTCATATTTGCCAGAGGGTAAGCGCTTAGTTGTCTCTTGATAGAGTCGTTCGCAGAGCTGATCTTCTGGTGTTAATTTTGGTTGGGTAGTACATTCCTCGAGTTCCCAAAATTTTCTTAATTGATCGTCCAACGTAGTGTTTATGGTGGTGTGGGTAGATAGCACGGTGGTGATAGTGCTTTTTGATTCTGGTACTGCTCCAACCAGAATCCAGCAAAATTCTGTGATTTGGGCTGTTGGAGTATTGTCAAACCCTCTTTTTATTCCATTTATAATAATGGCGGAATACATCTCTGCTCCAAGAAGAACGTCAATTTCTCCTGGAATCGAAAAGGTGGGATCTGCTAATGGAAGATTGTTAATCTGTCTCCAGTTGGATACTTTGATTGTATTGGTAGGTAGCAAGTCTGTGATTTTTTTAATCACGAGCATGTTACTTGTAATTATGAACTTGGTATGTAGTGAATGAATGGTGACTGTGGTCTGTTTTACTGCTGTATTGGTGGGCGTTGTACCACCTCCAATCAGTTGATGTGTGGTTGGGAGTCCTTTAAGCTGTAGTCGCTTGAAGGCCCTCTCAGTTAAAATGGACTCTTGAGATCCGGAATCGATCAGTGCTCTAAACACTATTGTGATTCCAGATGGTGCTGTGACATTTATCAAAGCTGTGGAGAGTAGTGCTCTCTTCATATTGGATGTTAAAAAGTTTTGAGCTTGTTCTTCATCATTTCTATCGGCGGGTGAGTAATACTTTGTTTCCAGATTGCACCTTTGAGTGAACTGATTAGGTGATTTACTTATGAGATTTTCTCATAGTGGAGCAGTGTATTGTGATTTCTGTTACAATGATAACATCTTTTTTTGCTTGTAAAATTTGATGTTGTATGGTTAGGTGATAAGAACTTCTTGCATAAATGCTTATTTGAGACAGCTTCGTGCCGCTGTTGGGTGGTCAGAGTTCGGAAGGTTGGACAGTGAAAAATTATATGGTCCTTTTTTCAGTGGCTGCAATTTGTTTTATTAGGTGGGGGCGCTGGATTCTTCGATTTGTTTAAGAGTTCATACGTGTTCTATATGAGAATGGTTTTCTCTGTGTCGTATTTGATGACATATTTTTGTTTCCTATAATTTCTAGAGTTCTGAAGCGAGACTCTACGAATTTTGTGAGTGTCTTTAATTCGGGTAAATCAGAGCTATTATGTAAGCTCTGTTCCCATAATTGATGAGTGTCTGGGTGCAATTTTTGCACTGTTAAATATATTATTATTGGATTCCAGCTATTTGTTTCTACACCTAAATTTTGTAATGCTAATATTGCTCCTGTCATGTTGTCTAGTAGTCTTTTGATACTTTCGGCAGTATCATCATTTGTGGTTGGTAGAGACAATAATTTTTTCAGTTGTACGTTGACTAGGATTCGCTTATTTGAGTAGCGTTCCTTTTGGAGTACTTCGTAATGCCTGAGCAATTTTTCAGCTTCTCATATTAGATTTGTTTTTAAGAAATATAATTTGTCTACGTCTCTTAAATTATTGTTATTATGGATTACTGAATTAAATAGATCGTGAAATGAAATCCATGCCACTGAATGTCGGCAGCTTAATTCTAGGAAGTCTTTCGCTATTGCATGATGTTGTGCTAGCAGAATTTGTCTGTGTGTAATGGGGATTACTGACAGATGGCGTTGTTGCTAATCTGTCGATATCTTCTTCCATGCTTGCCGCTTTCTCAATGAAATATTCCTGCACCTCGCTAAATATCTCTTTTTTGAAATGCTCTAGCTGGTGATCATCTGTGTTCGCTCTTCTCTGTATACATAGACCTATGTCGAGTTTGGAATTCTTTCCAATACTCGGTGAACGTTTGTAGGCGTTTTTCTGTCGATTTGACAGTTTTCTTTTTTCCTTCTCTTTGATGCCTTTTGTAAATATCTATCATGAACTCTTTGCTTCGAGTTGAGACTCAATCAACTCTGACACAGAGTCAATGTTTTCGTCACCAACGTCAGATGAGATCGATTCTCCATCTTTCGTCATTTTGTATGGAGAAGCTTGAATCACGTGATATTAAGCAATATATTCTAATTTTATATTTGACTGACTGAGTTATCCGGCTTTGAAGGATCAATGTTAGATCTAGTCTCGTTCGTGGGAGGAATGCCGGTATAAAAGGATAACTCAGTTTTTTTGATTTCAAATATAAAATTGTATTTAATATTTCAATTTGCTTAACCTAATATCACAAAATTCTTCATAATAAAAATTCAATATAAAACTAACCTACAAACTAATATCAAATGCAATAACAAAATTCAAAATAAAAAATAAATTTAACAAAACAAAGATTAAAAAAAAAGGAATTGGCCACGCAGTCCACCACCCTTGTATCATTTATTCTGAAAAGGGAGGAAGAAGCAGAATGTTAGTCTTCTATGAATAACTAAAATTTTATAAAATAAATTCAAAAGGGTGCTACATCTAAGCACACGGAAGTAAAAAGATTCTATAGAAAATTCAGAGACTCAGGTTATCCCTGATCAGAATTATCTTCTGTGGAGATGCGTGAGGGCACAAGGAAGTAAAAAGATTCTATAGAAAATTCAGAAAAATTGGAATGATACTTTGTGTCTTCTTTTTTCGTATTTTAGGCAGATTAAGCGTGGAGCTGTAGATACATCGGGGGATTAATATTATGCTTACCAGTGGCGTAGTCAAGGGGTGGGTCTACGGGTCTGGACCCCCCCCCCCCCCTTTGAAACCAATGGCAATTAAAGGATTTACCGTTAATTTCCACTTCAATTCTGAACAATTTGTTGTTGTTTATTACAAAAGTTAATATGTTATTGCATTAATTCTTTCAGCGTAACAAATTTAAAGTTAATATGCAATAAAATATTTTTTCCTACCCCACTAAATATCCTCTTAAATTGTTTTCCTGGGCTTTCTTTAGTTGGTCACACTATTCGCATTTATTGTGTGGAATTAATTTTCTTGCCGTGTGCATTTTAAATGTAAAAAACTCGGAAATCTCACCAGCTTCTTAACTTATTACTAGGTTAACTTTGCTTATTATTTGAAGTTCAGCGGAATAAAGTAAAGTTAAACCAAAAGGAGACAACTATAGAAAAGTGATCCCATAATAATGTCAAAAAATTAAGGCAATTTCACTAGAGTCAACAGTCCATTTTATACATGTCAGTATGCATTACGATTACGTATTCGAAATTGTGTTTAGAGTAGGCCAGGTTTTTGCAATTGTTTTATAAAATCTTTAATATGTCAGTCTGACTGAGAATTTCGTAAGAATTGTGCAAGAATTTTAAAAAGACAGAATTTCTACCTTATAAAATTAGTCATTAATGCTAAGAATTTTATATTAAAAAGTTGTTTAAGAAGTGAAAAAACCGTGAATTTTGAAATAAAATAAAAATTATTGTTATTCGTAAGAAAAAGTGTTATTAAAGTTTTCACCGAAGAGAAAACTAAATTATCTCCAAAGGTGGTACACTTTTGGATTCATATTAAAATGGTGATAGTTCTAACTTACTTATCCTATCATATAGAAACAATTAAACAGTTTTCTAAAAGTGAACGTTATATATTACAAAAAGTGATGGCCCAAAAACGTGTAGCCAAAACAACAATTTTAAACTTTTTTGCAAAGAAAACTAAAGAAAGTGAGCTAGAAACTGTTACAAATAGGATTGATACAGCTGTACAGTCTGATCCTGGTCCATCTCAGCTTCCTTCTGAAGCGTTAACGTCAGTAACTACAGATTCTGCTAGTGTAAGTGTGAATTACTCGGAAAATCTCACCATACATTTTCCGATCAAAACTGATATATCGGGGTATATTGAACATGTTAGTATAATGACTAATGAAAATAAGCTGATGGCATTAAAAAATTTAAAAACACCAGATATACAATTTAAATTTCCTAGCCAGTTGCAGAAAGGAAAAAATCTTAGTTTTCAACACAACTGGTTTTTGAGATGGAATTGGCTAGCATATTCCAAAGTCGAAGATGGAGCATTTTGTAAATTTTGCTTACTTTTTTCTAAATCGGTAGGAGGGTGTGGTAATCAACCTTTACGCTCTCTTGTAATGGTTAAATATAATGACTGGAAACATGCAACTGAACGATTTATAGCACATGAAAAATGTTTGTATCATGAGAAAAGTGTTGAAGACGCCAAAACTATGAGTGCAATATCAGAAGGAAAGCAGACTTCTGTAGAGCAGTTAATCAGCACAGATTTAAAAAGAAAAGTACAAGATAACAGAAAGATGGTTTCGGCAATTGTTTCAGCTATAATGTTCTGTGGTCGGCAAGGCATTGCACTTAGGGGACATCGAGATTTTGGCCTAATAAAAAATGTGGAAATTGAGCCGGCTGAAAATGATGGAAATCTTCGTGCTCTATTAAGAAACAACGCCAGATATGATGGGGAGCTGAAGCGCTTATTAGAATCTTGTCCAAGGAATGCAAGTTACATAAGCCCAGAATTTCAAAACGAGGTCATTCAAACTATTGGACGTACAATTAAGGAAAAATTGATAGCGGAGATCAATGATTCTTACTGTTTTTCACTAATGGCGGATGAAACAGCAGATATTTCCGGTACGGAACAAATGTCGTTGTGTATTCGTTTTATAAAATTTGAAGACAAAGAGCCAACACTTTGTGAGTATTTTCTTGGTTATATTCCTCTTTCTAATACAACCGCGGACGGTATCTCTGAAGCAATACTGAAAGAAATAGAAACAATAGGCTTGAGTGTCAGCAAAATCCGAGGACAAGGTTACGATGGAGCCGCTGCAATGAGCGGTCAGTTCAATGGCGTTCAAGCCAAAATCAGAGAAATTGCTCCAACTGCTCTTTACGTTCATTGTTCAAGTCACAGCTTCAATTTGGCTGTATCAATCTCTTGTAAAGTTGAGTATATACGAAACTGTATGAATACTTTAGGGGAAATTTACAACTTTTTCAATACTCCTAAAAAGCAAGTACTTTTGAAAGATTGTGTGTTACGTGTAATTCCAGAAGTGAGAAAGGAAAAATTGAAGAACATCTGCCCCACACGATGGATTGAAAGACATGATGCTGTAACATGTTTCCTTGAATTGGAACCAGCAGTTATTGACGCTTTAGAGCATATATCGTCATGGCAGGATCCAGTGGCTTCGTCGAAAGCATACACAATTTTGAACATAATTAATCAAGCGGACTTCTGTATATCTCTCCTTTGCTTGCATAAAATTTTTAGTTTTAGTATTGGCCTTTGTCGTTTCCTACAAACTAAAACAATAGATTTGAGCGAAGCTGTTAATGTTGCTGAAGATCTCCTGCTCGAAATAAGAGCAATAAGAGAAAATAGCGACGTGGAATTCAATACCATATATAAAAATGTTTTAGAAAAAGCAAATGAACGTGATTTTGAAATCAAAATTCCTAGATTAGTAAGCCGGCAGACTCATAGAAATAATGTTCCTGTTGCATCGGCGGAAGACTACTTTCGCATTACAATTTTTATATCATTTCTTGATGAATTCTGCGCTAATTTGGAATCTAGATTTGGGACACATAAAAATATTCTTAAAGGTTTTAAATACTTGCTTCCCTTACATAATTGGAATGCTGAAATAAACAACATTGCGGAAGAAGTAAAGCATCTATGTGAATTTTACACGGGGGACATTGAAGCATCCCAAGAAGAAATGATTTTTGAGGTGAAGTTATGGTAGCGAAAATTTCTTCGAATGGACAAGTTACCTACTACTGCGATTGAGGCTCTTTCTGCTTGTGATAAAAATTTGTAACCAAACATCTTCAAGCTTCTATGTATATTGGTTACTTTACCAGTGACGACATGCGAAGCCGAGCGGTCGTTTTCCACACTGCGAAGGCTAAAATCTTATCTTAGAAATTCAACTGCGCAACTGAGATTAAATGGGTTAGCACTCATGAATATTTATAGGGAGATCATGCCAGAAGTCCATGAAGTTATTACAGAGCTTGCTAAAAAACCTCGTAAATTGGAACTCCGCATATAAGCCAAATTTCAGGTAGAACTCGTAAATTTTTAATATACTTACATATAATTAAAGATATTGCTCATTTTCAGATCCCTTTTCCTGGTTTCGTCAAATGAATAGTGATAGATAGATAAAATGACATTGTGACATAGAATAAATAAATATGAAAATTTCAACAAAGTTTTGTTTGTGACTGAATTTTTCACTCGGACCCCTCCCTTGAACAAATCCTGGCTACGCCACTGATGCTTACTGCATTATAGCTGACAGCAGAACATTCAAATTGGGATTTCAACATATTTGTGATATATGCGTGAGGACTGAACAAGGTGTGAGTTTCTATTGCCGATATAACAACAAATAATAAAAATGAAATAAAATTAAAAATTAAGGGTGGGGGGGCTTCTATACGAGTAATGTGTTTTTCGGCGTTTTTTGCTCGTTTTCTTCTCATTCATTATTATCGTAAGTATAGACTTTAGTTTTTCAAATAACGCGTACTCTCAATTGATAAAATAAAATAAATGAAAAGATGGTTAACCTCTTTCTATTTGACAGCTGTTGAAGAAATTTCTCTGAACTATATGCTCGCTGCTGACTTCGTGTTAATTTGTTTGTTAGGTTTTTTAAGCTTAGTTAAGTTCTTTGAGTACTTCTAGTGAGATTCTGTTAATTGAATACTACCTATTGATGTTGAAGATTCGATTAGATTATTATTAATTTTATTTATTCCTTTATTTCCATTAGTTTGCTGTGTACGAAATTCAAAATTAACATCAACTTTTTGTTTTGATCTGATTACTTTTATTTCAGTTAAATTTTGTGCGATGGTACGGAACCCTTCTTGTGTGAGTTCGGATCGCACTTGACAGCTTTTTTTTAAAATGACATATTTTCAGGCACTATCGAAACAAATTAACTTTGATAATAGATTTGAAAATAGCTTTGAAAATAGGTTAAGCGCTATAACTCTTTAACCGTTACAGTTAGTAATTTGGTGTAATAGTTCAAATTAAAGGAGAGATTCGACAATTTACAGTTTTTATAAAAAGAAGTTATGTTAACCACCTTTTTGTAAAAAAAAAGATGTCAAATTAAAAACAAAAACGTATGAAAATCACAAATTTTTAGTTTAGATCACAATAGCTCCTGAAAGGAGAGAAGTGTGGGGCTAACTGAGCAGTCATTGAAAAGAGCGAACGCCCCACTTTTTATGATATGCGGAGTTTTTGTGCTTTTTTTCTTAATCACCCTGTAACTCCGAAATGGTGCATATGTCCCCCATGCTATAAATTTTTTGGTTTGGCTAGGTGAGTGCTATCAGATCCTGCTCTATTGACCACCATCTAGGAAATACCCTGTATTAGTATGCAAATCGCTGTGGGTACACTACTGATAAATTCAGAACTGTTATCTGTTAGTTTTTTGGTTAAAAAAGTATGGACGCTGGGAAGAAATTTACCCATTTATTTTCTATCCATGTACACGTTTGAGTGTCCATCTCTATCTGATGTTCAGTACCGCGAATTTCACGTACCTGCTCCTATTATCTAAAGTGCTTAATTACCCGATTAAGTAACTAGGTACTATACTAGTTAATCTCCAATACATAATACTAGTTAATAACCTAGGTAATATGATCGTTAACTAACTACATATTTAACTGCTGCACTTCTGCTTATTTATATAGTCTAGTGGATTCTGTTGATTAAATAACTTCTTAGCGAAGTAGGCATTAACCAGTTAGATATGTACCTCAGATTTAAAGCGTGGCACGTCAAAGTTTACAACGGGTGTTAACAATTAAATGTTTTTCTGTAAAATTAAATTGATGAAAGAAAAAGTTTTCTTTATTTTATTAATTAAGTAATGAATAGATTACCTACTGTCCAGTCTTTGTATGAATTAGTTTGTCTTTGTCATTGGTTTATCTATGCTGATACCTGATACTTGAATCAAAACTCTGCAAGCGTTCTTTTATACGGCTGCCCTTGCTGGGGACTCTGCGCGAATACACACATCCAAATATACAGACCAAACAAAACAAAATTCTAAATTAATTCTAAACTTACCTTATTAATTTTCCAAATGTTCCATGGAAAAATTTCACATCCCCTATAACACACAGATGATAAACGAAAGGATCACATGATTCAGAGAAGGTTTTTATAATTATTTTAGATATTCAGACAACTCCAAAATCAAGCACCTAGTCACGACAGGAGGAACTCATTATCACCAATTTAGCAGTATAACTTAGGAGAAGAGTAGGTTAGGTTTAATATATACATATATATATATATATATATATATATATATATATATATATATATATATATATATATATATATGTAATAAAACTAGTCGTATAAGGTTTTTATATACCTTGAAGAAACTAATTACACATTCTAGTAACCCGGCCTCTCTCAAAATAATGTTACAAATATATGTAAAACGAGTAAGCCAAGCCGAACCACTTAAAATTTAACTGCTTACTGTAATTGTAATCATATAATAATAAGGCATTGAAATTTAAAATTGGAAAAAATTAAAATTTACTTATTAAGTTGACCTTTTCTTATCGATAAGACGACCGTAAGTACGTAGTTCTATTCGAAGCCCGCAAATAGCAAAATATTGTAGATTAATCAAGGTGAAGCTCATCAAACATTTTGTACAGTTTTACTTGTTCCCCGTACTCAAAACGTTACATCCGTTCGATTGCTCTGATTGATAATTTCTTGTATCACCTACGTTTGTTGAATTAGAAGGTAATAGACATTCGACATCAAGAAACTGGAGAACTTAATGCATGCGCAAGATATATTTTCGACCTTATATAATAGGACGCATATTTTTCTACTTTATAACATCCCGTGCAGTGCAAGAATGGGTGGAGGGTGTTGGCGTTCAGCTAAAGTTCTAGGTCAGGCTTACTGCCCAGTATATCCGAACGTACTTTCTATTGACCAGAATGAAGATATACATATACTTACATATCTATATATTTGTATTGTTTCTCCAAGTTCTAATATTACTAATGCTTCTAATTCTAATATTAATTATTAATATTGTAAGTTTTATTTATATTTTTATATTTTTGTTGATATGTTATTCATATTTCCCCTAATTTCTCTACAAGATTCTTTGATACTTTTCCTCTATCAGGCCATCCACAAAGATGTACATAAAAACTAATATTGGAGGAATAAAATAGGTAAAACTGATTCAAAAGATGAACCTGCTTTCAATAGGTTTATTGCGTTTTCTTATCACTAACAATAATTTAACAGAAAAATAATAATAAAATTCAAACAAAAAACTTTTAAGGAAAAAATAAATAAAATATTACACAAAAGAATCTTTCCTACGGAATTTAAATCTTAATTTCAACTTATTACTATTAATCTGCAATAAGAGAAAAGGTTATATTAATCAAGAGAAAAATAACAATTCAAAATTTTGTTTAATATAGTTCTATAAAATATAAGGTTGATTAGTATATCTCTGAAATGGGTTAGTAATTTTTATAATTCTCTAAATTCCGTGGTATACTTAACCGTTAATGTTGTGACTGAACCCTGTTGAATCTGGACTAGAAATTAACTCAACATTGAACCCCTGAATATGTCCCAAAAGGTTCAAAGCCGATCTACTTTCCCTACTCAATCTTGGAATTCTAACCAAGCTAACAATAAACCCTTGAAAATATCCCTAAACGTTTTACTGCCAACTCGGTTCAAACTTCAACTGGGATTTCTAGATATTAAGGAAATCGCTCAATAATATCTGTGTCCTGACTAACCTGACGATTGAATAGAGTGTTCTACAATATTTCACTTGGATATGCCCCGAAGTAAAAATTACGTGAAACTCTATGTTTGATGTCAGTTAAAAAAAAGGAAATATTTGAGGTTATATAATGTTCTTCTTGGCTTGGTAATATCCCAAAACCTTTGAATTTCATTCTCAAATCTCAGTGGCTAATAAAAAATAATTCTTTTGGTAATGTCCCAAAAGTATTTCTCTTGTTTAAAAAGAAGTAAAAAAAAAAATACTGAAATTTTAGAATCATATTTTTGGCTTGGTAATATCCCAAAAACCTTGCATTTGTTTCAAATTTCAGTAAAATGATTAGTGAATTACAAGAACGAGACATATTTTCCGGTCATATCCCAGAAAAGTTCCTTTTTTTAAGCTTTGCCTTTATAAAAATATTCTGTGAGAATAACACAATAGTTCAAAGCTTGAGAAAGAAAACAAAAATTACTAAAGAAACTCATCCTACTAGGTGACCTTGACTGTTAGTAGCCTAAACAAAAAGTGATTTTCTGCTGGAATTGCCCCCTTTTTATATATTCGAGGCCAGCTGGCGCCTATTTTTCTATGCCATATCGGCTTGGTTGCCGTCTATTTTTCTGCCCTTTGCTTAACTCCCCACGGTGGTACATACTACAAAATTTCGACAAAGGCGACGCCACACATTGTGTACATGACAAATAGATTTCAATTATTTTTCTAATGTTTTGCTTTTACTTTTTTTAAAGAAAAACTGCATGAATATTGCAAATGTAATGAGAAATTAAGTATTTACTGACCCCTTTTCTTTCGTCATTTTTAACAAAAATTGTGAGGTCTTCATTATCTTTTTAGCTGTTTCTAAAAGGCAATGCTCTAATCACCGCGAGGCTAGAACATAAACAGTTTGCTGTTTATTTGTTAGAGTGTAGAACACATCCAATTTCACCTGGTGTTCCGTGAATGGTCAAGTCTTTGTCATTGAAATCTTCCTTTGGATTTCAATAAAACTTCGGTACATCTATGCATGCTACCGTATTAAACAGTATAGTAAGACCTGAAACACCTTTATGGTGATTATTGTTGATGTTAAGTAACTTGGCTGCTATGTCGACGAATTTGTTTCTTTGCTTTTATGTAAAGAAAAATGGAAAAGTGGTACCGTATTCCGTCCATTGGAGGCATATTTGGTATATCTGTGTTGTTTTTTTCTATTTTTTAACTCTGTATATTGATATTATATTTCGAACATATATATATATTAAATTTATTTCATATTTGATAAAAAATAATATATTTCGGTTACTAGTTGCAACTGTTAAGAATCCCTCTTAAATAATTTTGACATTTTGACATATTTCTTGATTTTATTTGCTCGAGATGCTTCGAACGAACTTTTCTTCGAAGCCACAACGAATGTGGAAGGCGTGGGATGCAGATCAAATTAAAAGAGCTGTTTTAGTAGCACGAAACAAATCTATGGGGTATAAGAAGATGGTTAAGATTTTCTCGGTACCAAGAACCACATTGAGGAAGCTGGTTAATGATTCGGAAATTTCTTTGGATGTAGTTGTGCAGAAATCATTGGGTAAAAAGTGTGAACTATTACCATATCTAGAGCAAAATTTAAGCGACTATATGCTGTTTATGGAAAATAAATATTATGGTTTGATACATACACATAGACGTTAGACGGATGGCTTGTCAGTTAGCCGACAAAAAACAATATCCTGAACCCTTTTCAAACACCAATATGCTTGATATCACATTTACAATGTAGATGGAATTGGGCTAAGCCCTGTGCAGACAAATATACCGCCAGTAATTGGTAGAAAGAGTAAGAGACAAATAGGAGTCTTGACATCAGCAGAACGAGAATGGATAATGATTTTGGCTTGTACTATGAGTGAAGTTGGGACCTACATACCAGCTATGATGATATCTCTCTGAACGAACTTCACCGATCTTTTGATGAAAGGGGCTCCTCCTGAAGCTATTGGGAAAGTTCATTCTTCTGAATAGATACAATCTAATTTATTTACTGAATGGTTTGAGCATTTCTTAGATAAGACAAAACCAACAGAATGGTCTCCAGGTCTTCTTATCCTAGATGGACATTACGCAAGTAGCCATTTGTGAAATTTGTACGACAAATTATCGACAAATATATATGTATTATAAAATATATGTATAAAATTATGTTTTCAAATTGTTTATTAAAGTTCTCTAAACATAAAAAATCACTAGACGTTGACGGTATTTCTTCTCTGCCCATAATTGATTTGTTTCTTCATCACTTAGGTTTTTAACAGCTTTGCACTTTTTACTTTATTTATTTTATATTTATATTGCCTGCTTAATATAGTTTTTTTATTTATTTCAATTTGCCTCTTTTTAAACGTAAACACCAAAAGCACAGCAAAAATAACTTTCGCGTTCACTACAAAATATCCCAGGTATCAAAACATCCAATATTTTCATGTCGACATTCATTTTCTGGTATAATTTGTGACCACCAAATTTTGTCGCACTGTTTATACCAACCCAAAAAGTCTGTCAGAGGAATGAATTTGTGACATTTAGTTGGAACAATATTGTTAATCACATTATATATAGCAACTATATGACTGAAAGTTCACAAATTTCTGTCGTCACATATTTTGGTTACTTGGATACGAAATATTCAAGTTTTAGAGCTTGGTCATGAAAGACAAGTAGCTATCATAAGCCTACCTCCGCATACAACCCACAGGCTGCAGGCTCTAGACCCCACAGTCATGGGTGCACTAAAAACCCACTCTGGTGAGGACGAAAGTAAGTTCCTGCTGCATTTTGATAGAATACCCAGGCCTGATGACATAGCTGAGTTGTTTGGAATGACTTATTTGAGGTGCGCAACTGGCAAGATGGAAGTAAATGGATTCAACATTATTTTTACCAACGCTGATTTCTTAGCTCAATCGCAAATACTGGTAATAAATAACGTACAACTACCTTCAAATTATGCACTGGCCAGCAAAGAGCCTAGCCGTCATCAGCTGTTGATCAGCGGGGACCGTCATAAGCCATTAATCAATTGGGCCCTTCATAAGCTGTTGATCAGCCGGGACCATCATCAGTCATTTACGGGATAATCTGTGACTCAGTCCTCGCCTTTAACTACAAATGAATGGCCTAACAACAACCTCTTTCGTTTTTACAGAAAATATCTTTCCTATTCCTAAACCTAAAAAAACACATATCTAATCAGGCAAGGAAGGTTGCAACTACAGCTGTCATCACATCTTCACCATATTAAACGCAATTGGAGAAATCAATTTAAAGGTCTGAAGAATCAAAGAGTGATCGAGAACGTAGGCGAAGACGCGGTCGTGCACATGGAATTAAACGTACAGGACAAGGTCGAAATCAATTCAATGAGCTCAGAGTCAGTACATCTACAGATAGTGATACAAATGTAACAAATGACTCCGACTCTGGAGAAATTTGTATTGATGGTGCTGTTTCTAAAAACGGATATAAATTGCATCTTTTGTGAAGGCCATTTCTCTGATGATCTGTGGGGTGAAATGCCAAATATGTGAATTATGGACATATAATTAATTAGCTGAAGCAGAAGGCGAATAACTACTATGTTTGTGATTTTTGCCGCTAAATGCTTGAAACTTTTTTCATACATTTATTATGGCCCCGGGGTGTCATATTACCCAAACAGTTTCTTATAATGATATTTTAGAAAATATGATATTTTTTGAAAGCTGTGATTTAATTTAAGTTTGTAGCTTAGATTCTTATGACCAATAATAACAAATATTTTAACGAAAATTGACTGTTAAAATAATAGAAAATTATTTCGCTACCACAAAAATGCAAATTAAATGGCCGTATTACACCCTTTTCTCAGAAATAAACTAGCGTAATTTGAATGGAATTATGTATGTACTTATGATATTAGTGCGATTATGTAATGCTAACAAAAAATGTTTGCCATAGATCCATCAAGTGTTCTACAATATATATAAAAAACAATAAGTAGGCGAACCATCGAAAATTCTACAGCATAAAGTCGATATGTATGCACATACATTAATTCAGAACATTGAGTGTGCGTGATCTGAAATTGTTAAATGTGCATTGTAATTTATTGCTTCATTGTCTAAAGATAGCCGTATAAAGAAACTGCTCTAATCAATGAAGAAATCAATTGTGATCCATAGAGAAGTTCAAGCGGAACTCTATGAGCCTCATTTAGCTACTAACCCATGACCTCAGCTATGTCAGCAAAACCTGCAATCATTCTGTTGGCCCTAGTTGACCATTGATTGCTCCTAATGAATTGTTTGACCGATCCCCGTTGAAATGATGAAAGGTAAAATAAATTTGAAGACAACGCACAAGTAGAAGAAACTGTAAACATAAGCCCAGTTCAGCCAATTATTGTTTCATTCCCATCGTCATAATAACGTGCCTTCCATTGCGATTTTTTTTTTTTTTTTTTTTTTGGAAATGTAAGAGTGCATATTCCAGTGTTCTGATAAATGAGTTGTGATCGCAGCGGATGTCAGGTTGTCTTTGCAGCAGGTGAGTTTGATTGATGATTGAGGTGGAAAACCAATTCAAATAGTAATTGATTCGCATGGACTCAAAGGCATGGCATTATGCTTTGAAATATGAGAATCACCTGAGAATTTCATCTCTTATATTCTATAATCATTTTCAGCCTTTCAGTTTTTCCTGTTCAGCGGAGTGCATTGTCAGTGCTTTGTGTCATAATATTAAGTGATGGAATGCAATTTTCCGAATTATATGTATTTTTTTTTAGCAGAAGTACTACATAGCTAATCACGAAGCAATTACCATTCTTGTCAGGAAGGTGGGATGCTAAGAGACCAATAACCGAGCGAATAAAGTATTGATAGTAGTCAGTTTACATGGTTGGATTTTTAATAAATTCTGAGCCAGTGTTGGGCATATTACCATCTAATTCGGCATTTTGAAATTATATATACACTTCACGTATGTTTAGTTTGTAATTAGCGTATTATGACACACGTTCATATTTTATATATGTATACATAGCAATTATTTTGCTTCCGGTTTGATAGAAAACAGCTGAGAAAAAGTGTTGACATTAATGTAAATCTACTTAAAGGTTCAAAATACGAATTTAAAAAACGTAAAATTTTCTCAATGTACTATTTAGATCTTAGTTTTTATTATAGTCACTGGAAATTTCTTGTATGGGATCAAGACTTCATTATTAAAAGTGGACTTAAGCGAAAAATCAAATAGAACTGAAGACAAAGCTTACAAGGCTTAGGTTTGCTTTCGTTGTTCCTATTGACTTTGTTATATTTGTACCTTTAGATTATTTAGTGTTTTTACCCATTTAGGGCCTTTTGCCTTTTACTTTTAAGGAATGTTGAAAAGAGCGAACCCAATGAACAATTTTTGTCCTCTATAAAGCTCGGAGATCTGCTAGGGAATAAAACTTGCGAACATAAGGTGTCATAAGAAGCCACATTATTGTCTCATCGAATTCCCAGGCAACGGCAGTAGACTCTTATTGTGCTAAAATTGAGAATTGTTGAATTGAATTTAGTGCTGATATAGGAATAATAATTCCTATAATATACTTATATCGTTATCTCATATTGATGCTCAAAGCTTTTATAGGGCTATGACGCTGTTGTAGGATTTTCTTAATTGATCGACTTCACTTACATATATAGGAATTAAATATCTGATAACTTATATAGGAACAATTTATCCTATGTAGGAAAGGTGATCCTAATGTTAAATCATAAAAAGACAATAGATCCTGGATCAGTCTACAAATTTATTATTCATGTTGAACTTATTATGCATGTTAGAGTCCTATAGAAAGTTTTCACTTAATACAAAAGATGGTACTATAATATATGATTAATATATTATGAAGAACATATTTCTGAATATTAAAATTAATTTTTCAGAAGGTATATGCTTGAATTTACCAACGATTTAAATTTTACTGTTAGTATTTAACACGCAAGATAGAAAAATAACAAAGCATCTCAAAATAAATAAATAAATAGACAGTTTAATTAACTATGGTTAAAAATAGTTATGTTCACTTGGTTCTCCAAATAAATGGAACTAATGTGTATATTTCTATTTTTCAATAATTTTATCAATATGTCATAATTTTCACGTTTCTAAGCTTATTTATAGGTAAATATTTAACCCTAAAAAATGCATCTTCTTTTATAACAAATATGGCCGTCCAAATAATCAGCAAACATAGTTACTGTGTAGGGGTACATAAAAAGAGGTCATAGAGGGTTTCAGTTCTACCTCAAAGATTATAAATCTTGATATAGCACATACAATTTCATTCCATATAATTCCTATATAAAGATGCAATTTTGAAAATACATATTTCGATATAGCATTTGTAGTAAGCATAGTAGGGAAAATACCGAAACAATAACATTCATAGCGCACTTATGTTCCTATTTTGTGATGAGATTTCCGATCGGCCAGCGTGGTGTGCTTTTAAAGTCTTGTTGACAGTTGCATAATAAATTTTGTGAACGTGTGCATAGTAGCATACGCCATAGTTTTAATTTAAAGCACAGAGCTCGGTCTATCACCCTGACATATAATAAAAATGGACTGTGCCATCTATCTAATTCCTATAGTCAAAAATGGCACAAATTTGTGCTAAAATCTAATTGTCTCTTTCAAACTCAAAATGTACACTGAACTGACTGTAACCAATTTTGGAAACAGTACGGCTGTATTAATTGAAATGCATTGGAATTGACATAAAAATTCAAGCGAGCTCAATAATATTTGACATCAAATCTGCAGAAGAACACGTTTTTCAGTAATATTAAAAATTAATTTTTGTGTTAATTAAAACACGTTTGACTTCCTAAATAATTTCAATTTAATACAATACTCTTTTATAACATCCTTAGTATTTCCAATCGACAAATAATAATTAATTCTAATTCGGTGTGCAATTGTTCGAAATAAAAGGTTTTCACAGCCTGTTCAATATTTGTGCCATTTTTTAAAGCAAGAACGCTCAGTCCATTCTTTTTATATGTCAGTGGTCTATCAGAATGGAGTCGAGTATATAAAACCATATAGACAAAGAAAAATCAACCAAAATCCAAGAAATCTAATAGCAATTGCAGATGACAAATTTTGTTAAGTTTTGCTATCGGATTTCGCAGAATTTTGTTTGAATTTTCTTTCGTCTGTATTTGCTATTTTGGTTGTATTTGGTATTTTCATTTATATTATAGTAGAATTATTTAGTATAATACCATAAAAAATTGTGGAAACAGTAGAGCCTCCTAAGAGATTTCTATAGGAATACAATTTACAAGCGATCACCTTGATCGTATATAAAAATTCACTAAGTACTGCTTGTTTATATTACTGTTGATAGAGAAAATTAATTTTTACTGAAATTACTTATATAAGGGTTGATTTAGTATTAATTTCCAGCATATGAAGTCTTACCGATGTTCCTTGGGAAAGAGCTTCTCTAAATAAAAAAAAAATATTATATATTAATTTGTAATATATTATATATTATAGTAACATATATAACGAGAGCCGAAAATGGAAGGAAGAGCTAAGCAAAAATTAAATGAAAAGCAATAAGGATAGTCCAGGCTAATTCCGCCATGGTAGTGGTCCATAGTGCAGGAGAAAAAACAAAAAAAAATGTATGGCAGGGGGGGGGGGTCATATCAACCGAACTGGATTCACAAGGTGATTATGAAAATATGCTAGGCTTTTACAAAACACTCTGTATCTTAAGCACAGTGTGTACGGTCACTATCATGGGTTCCTTCTACGCAGAGCTTCATGGCGTTTCCAACGACTGCTCATCCAGCCCCATAATCCTCTCCACTTAGGAGTTATAATGGTCTAAACTCAGATTTCACATTTTAATACCTTTTTCTCGTTTGACCAATCTTTTTTACAAAAAAGTGGTTAAAAAAACCGTTTTGTTATAAGAACTTTAATTTTTGGGCTCTCCTCCACCTTGTATGATAGCTGTTATTGTAAGAATGTGTGAAAATGATATGAAGCTGTTCCAAAACTGAAAAGCTGAAGTTGTCTGTTGAATGTCCGCCGGTAGGAAATTTAAGATGTTTATTATATGATAAAATAAAGCTATGTATTTACGCGGTAGAAATACGTTACGTTTACACAGAAAATACTGGTTATGTAACTAGTGGCTAGCCAATGAGTTCGGCTGATTTCTATTTAAATTACATGTTATTTTGGCACATACATACAGTTCTTCCCGGTTTAAAATTTGGCAGAAAGATAGTGTCATATCTCCGTGGTACGAAATTAATAGATTTATAAACTTGAATAAGGTTGGGAAATATTGGTAATTTATTTGCAGCAAAGTGAGTGTCGTGTTGAAGAAACAGTCCAAATTTAAAAAAAAAATTTCGCTAGAACTAATGTACTAACCACATTTGCTGTACCGACTTTTTGGAGAAAGCATGTGAGATTAGCATGCTAATTGAAAACACAAATTATCTGCATTACTCGTCTGAAAGTGTGCGCCTAAATTCGAGAATATTATTAACTCGAAACATACCTTAACATCATTAGCCGCTATCCTGAGTTAAATAAAAAAAAACAATTTTATGTTAAAATTTATCTCATTTCCAATTAAATGAATTCAAAATGTTACAAAGGCGAAAAATTCGTGACAATTTGTGGAAGAATATCAAAAAATAATAAAATAAATAATCCGCATCCAAAGATTTGTTTAACCTCTTCTTCAAGTAAGGATGACTAAATAATTAATATTTATGTAAGGGTAGCATTGAAGTTGCAATTAAGGGTAACGATCGTGTTCACCCTTAGTACATATAGCCGTTATTAGAGTGACAAATAACTTAGTGTTGAGGCTTGGCCTGATTTTGCAGGCATTAATATTGGCCGTTCTACTTAGATTGTTTATCCTAATGGCGATAATGTCGGTCCAAATTTTAATGCGGTTCAAACTAGAAATGCTCCCAACCAATATTTCTCATTTTTTAGGCAGTGACTAATTGTGGTTAAGTTTAGATTATGAATACACCGAGAATGAGAGGACGTTGTATCGACGTTAATATTAGGGACATTAGGAATATTTCCCTATAAGACAGAGGGCACAATTCCTTGATTTTCTAAATTTAACGTAAATTTCACGTCGAATTTACATAAACTTTCCTTAACCTACCCCTAGAAAATAGGTTTTACCTAGTTAACGTGTGTGTGTCAATGTAGAAAGAATTTCGTTTTATAAAAATTGTGTGTGAAAATTTTCCCTAGTAGGTACATATGTATGTAACTTTAACTTGAATTATGAGAAGTATTACTTTAGTAAAATATCCATAAATTATGGGCTTATTCAAAACTAATTCTCTCAGTTTCTAAGCTCTTAATTAAAAACGACAAAAATTTTAATCATAAATATGGAAATAATGGTTTGCTGGAACAATTGAAATTTTTGTAAGTATTCTTTAATCATGGAGAAAGAATAACTTTAAGAACTTTTATTTTTTAATGATTCTAAATCAAATTTAAAATTGCAAGAAGAAAAAATAACCGCTTTGTCCGGGGTTTGAAACCGGGACCTTCCGCTTGCCGGGCGACTGCTCTTACCACTGAGCTAACGAGACGATGATTTTCCCTCTTGCATTTATCAACTTGTTACTTTTGTCACTAGCCTACTAAGCCACGTTTTGCTTTCAACTGGCATTAAACCAGTAACGATGAAAGCGCACAAATAAATTGTAAATTCAATTTTTATTTATTTTTCCCCCGGACGGGAATCGAACCTACACTTGTTAGAATCGGTCAATGATGGAGAAACAATTTTAATGTATTGTCAAAGGTTACAATCGAAGCCACAGGTCACAAACCACGCTGTGGTCTTGGTCAAGTTTGATCAAATCTCAAATTTTGTGGTTCGTGGCCCCAGTACTACCAACATTGAATTGTAGATGTGGTAGATTTTTCAATATGGCGGCAGATTTGCAATTATTCAAAATTCTGTTTATTAGTGCAAAAGTTATTTACGGGTGAGAGATATATCATTTTGGATTGTAATAATTCGGCATATAATAAAATGGAAGAAAATATTATTAAAGTATCTACCAAGGAACTGTCAGTTCGTTGGCTCACAGCTGCAAGTCAGAATTTCATGAAGAAATTCTGAGAGTATAATATATGTATATGTTTCGATCAGCAGTACAAGGCGATCTCATCACGACAGCAATGACAGCAATGATTTTACAAAAAAAATTACATGATCTACCATCAATGTTTGGGCATCCGAGCTCACTGTAGTGTAGACAGTACGCAGTTCAGGGTTTCATTGCTGTCCTGATGAGATCGCCTTGTCTGCTGATCGAAACATATACAAACAGTATTCTTTCAGATTTTCTTCATTAAATTCTAATTTGCAGGTGTAAGCCAACAAAGAAGTACCTTGGTACTTGTCGTTTAATTCTCTGCTTAATGCAGTAGGTTGACTCTTTATGGGTCTCGAAAGAATATAAAAAAAAACTCAATCGCCATTCTTATGGAAAAATTATTAATTCCATGAAAATATATACATTTATGCATAATAAAAACATGGTTTCTTGTGACCAGTGGCCGTGAATGTAACTTTCTTGACTTCAGTAGTCGGCCGGAATCCTCAAGTGGCTTGTGGCATGTGGCCTAAGGCCGTAAACGTATTTTGGGCCTCAGAGTGTGCGAACGTGTATACAAAGTTTCTGACGTTTCGAAAATTTTCATTTTTCAAAGACAGAAAATAAAGGTAAGACGAAATAAAATGAATTGAATTCGGTCGAAAAGGAAAAGGAGGAAGAAATAAAGGGAAGAGCAGGAAGAAATAAAAGGAACGAAAGCGGTGAGTATTTTGAATCCATGTGACTTAAGTTGTTTGTTTCTATTACCAGAAAGAGACAAATCAAAAATAAAAATGAAATGAATTAGAAGGCTAGAAATTTATTTAAAAAAATGTTAATTCCGAGATTTTACGTTTAAAACGACGGTTCTAAGACTCCTCGAATTAAACTAAAACTGTTGCCTTACTCTAAAAACAACTCCTGCTTTTTTACACCCTAGATAAAATCATAGGATATACAAATTTTTCATTCCATTTGTAAAGCACAGAAACAATACTGGTAGAGCAAATTGGGTTGGACACCCACGCAATAAATTAAAAGTTATTTTGATTTTTGCTTGTCCTCACTATAACTCAAAAGCTCATGCAGCTAAAATTGTGCATACTGGTTTTTAAATAAAAAAAGAGTAAAATTAAGTTTGAAAATGGTATCAATCAGGTAACTCATTCTTAGGGTTGCCATACAAAGTTTCGTTTTTCACTGTATATATTTGGCACTGTCTGAGAACGCGTCGTACTGGGAAAATGATCAGCCCTAGACGTTTTTATTATACTGGACAGTACTTCTGAATATGTAATTCTATGAAATTGGTTATAATCATTTTTACTGTCCGACGATTCATTCTAGAATATATGCGAAAAATCACTTCAAAACTTGCATAGATGGGTGACCGACTATACGAAACTACATACACACATTACATTCATCTATGTATCATAAGAACTGGTCTTACCAATTATAGATTTTTTACTTGTTCCTTCTGTCGTTGCAATTTTGTTTTTATCTTTTGTTGTACGAAGGTAGGTTATTGTGGGAAAACGGAAAGTTGCATTCTCTCAAACTTCGTATGAGATGCAGCCTAAGGTGAAGCCATTGGTGTAATTTAAGGGTGTTTGGAAAAATCGGTTTCGTGATTTATCCGATGAAAGAAATTCACGTGGCGCTCAACATTCCTCTTTTTTTTTTAAACCACCCCATCTCCTGAGTCAGCTTGTACATATTATGGGGTACGTAGCATATTTTTGGTGCCCAACGTGGGAAATTATAGCATCTTGAATTAATTATTGCAAGTGTAAATTAACTACCCTATCATACCCTATAACTGTTTTGTTATATATTTATGGTCGATAACTAGCGGTATCTTTTCAGTGCCTAATTAGAAAATCTTCACTTGATGTGAACACCGATGTGATTAGTGGTAGTAAATTTGTGCAGTTGTTTGGGTGACGTAATGTTCCCAGAATATATTGTAATTATCTAAATGCATTGTTAAACAACATTGAGAATAAACGCAATATAGAGAGAAACTTTGAACTAAATTAGTAGCCAGTCCGTCAGTCGTGTTTTGTTCATGCGTTGTGAATTGTTTTAATTCATAGTAGAAAATGTAGGCATGACTGCATCGAAGCTACCACCCATGAAGATAATCAATAATGTCAATTTTTTCGATCAAAATTTCGATGAATTTGACATTGCGTGGTCCTAGGCAGGAGAAATTATGTCTATTTTGTAAACTAGCCTGTAACCGAATTAATCAGCAATGAACTGATATGAAAAAAAACGATGAAAAACGATGAAAGAGCAATGAGCGGGGATTTGTGAAAATTACCATGAAAAGAAAGTCATATCGATATTCCTGGTGTTAAAGAAGAGAGACGTGTATTGAAAAGGAGGAAGAAAAACTTAAGCATTTTTCTTCATGTAGTAGAATCGCATTGATGTGTTCGTTTTAGTCATGGAGGTAGTAAACTACGATATTTTTATATCGGACACATAATATAGCGATTGAAACTTTATTAAGGACTGAAGAAATTTAATAGAAGTATTCCCATTATACAGGGTGTCCCACGTAACGTCCTCCCTGGGCATTTTTCTCGAAAATGTGCGCATATATCGGAAAAGTCCTAATAATAAAAGTTACGTACCATTAGTCAAGGTAACCTGTGGCGTAGCCAAAGTCCTTGAAAAAGGATTTGAAAAAGGACATATTAAAAAATGTCCTTTTTGGATTCCATTTTTTAATTCCGCGAATAAAACTAAAACGAAAATGTTATATTGAAAATTACCCTTCGTTATCGAGACATAAGAATGCGCGTAGCGAGGTAGTGGCACGGGTGGGCAATGCCCCCCCCCCAGAGAAGCCCGTGTAGGCTCTGTGCCCCCCCCCCCACAGAAATACGAAGCAATCAATACTAATAATTTGCATTTTTTAAGAAGAAGACAAATGTCGTTTTGGACAATGTGCTGAAAGGAGATTTTAAATGTCTATCAGTCAAATAAAATTCTCATTTTTCCCAAGCCCAACAGAGAATGAGTTACAGTAGCGTTGGGAGATTGGTGCGGCTAAAATTCTCTCGAAAATGGGAATTAATGGCGACTTTTCCAACAAATTATTATATTATGCGAATTCCGACCATTTTTATCCTAGGTACCAAAAGAATAAGAAATACACCAAAAGGAATAGTTCAGTTCACGTAACTTTCGAAAACTAATTAATTTTTATTGATATAGGAGAGATGTTCAGGCTTTACACCCATCTAAATCATAAGTTTCATCAGTTAAAGAATTCATCGTATTTATGTACACATGTATAGCTTGAGGTCGATAAATATTGTCGGATTAGTTTATTATGTTAAATTCCATAAAATATCGAACTACTTCTCTTGCTAGATAGAATAATTTCATACTCTCAGTAACCGTAGCAATCCTTTGTTCTCGTTTTTGTTTTGCAAAATAAAGGTTGACATGAATTGTGAATTCCGAGTAGTGGCTTCTAGTTTGAAAGGGAAGAAATAAAGTTCAAGTTAAGTTAATTGGTTTGTTTTAGTAAAGTACTTGTATCTCATAGTTCCTTGGTGTTGGAATCATTTACCCTTTTATACGAATTGTGCTTACTTCAATGAGCGGAAGTAAGTGAGGCAACCCAATTAAGCAAATAGACAAGCTGATTGCATTTAGAGGAAAGGAATCAGCATCTCCATATAATTCAAAGAGCGAAATTATAAACCACGAGCCCTCACCCTCAACATGGTCCTTCAAAGCCGGATTTTATAGAAAAAGCATCGAAGGTGCACTTAATCAGTAATTTTAAAAAAGAAAATAAAAAGAAGAACGATATAATCATATGTGTGCTAATTAATCTATTGTGCCAGTGCTAGATAATTATCTTTCTTAAATCATTGAAAGAATTAGTGAACAATATATGAACTAAAATTTATACATTGAGTAACGGGCGTATAACTACATATAACCGTGCACAGAGCGATAGATATTTATCAATTGCAATAAGCATTGAGTACCACCGTGGTCAGTATCATCAAAGAATAATTTTGAGTGAATTGATTCAATTTCACGAATTTAATTTGAGACAATGTCCGATAAAAAATCCTTAATTCAAAAACGAGGCCGTTGCAAGGGATGTCTCACTCGCTTAAAAACGTTTACAGATAGCATATCTGACAGTACTTCACGAGAAGAAATCACAACGCGCCTTGAAAGTCTTGAAGAAACGTGGAAGGAATTTTGTTCAATCGAAGATTCTCTGTTGTTAATTGACGGTCAGGAGTCTGAAATAGAAGAGAACGAAAAACGGTATTACGATTTAAAGTCGCTATTGCTACGTGCTCTAAGACACCAAACAGATAGAGTAAAAGTATCTCAAGAAACCAGTGATCTCAACTCTACGATGAACAATTTCTTGATTCAGCAGCAATCTTTATTTCAAACCCTTGACCGATCGCAGAATCATGTCAGTACTGCACGCCTTCCGAAACTCAATATACCTACTTTTTCCGGAGATTATAAAGAGTGGCCTTCGTTCAAAGATCTTTTCGAAGCATCAATAAACACAAATGAGTATTTATGTGGAGCGGTCAAGTTTCAGTATTTAAAGGGGTTAGTAATAGGTAACCCTGCAGCACTTATCCGCCATTTGCCTATTACAGACGCTAGTTATGATGAGGCCTGGGAAAAACTCAAAAAACGTTTCGACAAACCAGCCCACATTGCCACGTCGTTTATAAAAACCTTCATGGAGCAATTTGTTATCAATAATATCTCAGCGAAGACATTACGAAACTTGTGTGACACCAGCGATGAAGTCATACGCGGGTTGAAGGCCTTAGGCAATGATGCAGTTGGACGAGATCCCTGGTTAATTTATATCATTCTTGCTAAAGTTGATACAGAGAGCAGAGAGCTCTGGTCGCAAGAAATAGCTGAGAAGAGCTTTCCAACCTTTGAAGAATTTCTCACGTTTCTCAACAAACGATGTGACGCCTTAGAAACTGCAAGCATTAGCATGAAAAGGGCACCAACCTCCGTTAAAGCATTACATACTTCATTATCAACCAAGTGCTCGACATGCCCAAGATGTAACGCTGATCACCCTTTATATCAGTGTCCAGAATTTAAAACTGACACCGTAGATGCTCGGAAATCCTTTGTTATAGCAAAGATGCTCTGTTTCAAATGCCTCAATGCCTCTCACTCAGTCAGAAATTGTCATTCAAAGCTACAATGCAACAGATGTAAGGGAAAGCATCATTGGTTATTACATAACTCCCAGTCTTTGCCACCAAGTACAACTCGTCCATCAAACAATAACACTTCAATCAACCATCAAGACTCTATCAACCCAGACGCTTCAATCAACATTGTATCATTACCACAGTCAACAACGTCCCAAATAGCTTCCTTAAACACTCTTGCCGAGAAAAATAAGTTGTGTGAATTAGTATGCAGTTCTCCTTCAGTTGCTGCTCTACCCACAGCAACATGCAACATAAAGAATATTGATGGACAATTGAAATCGTGTCGAATACTTTTGGACTCCGGTTTTCAAATATCCTTAATTTCAGAAAGCTGCGTTCGACGACTAGGTATCAAGAGGGAAAATGCGAGACTGTCAGTGAGCGGACTGTCTTCTATTGGATTGGGCGTTACTAGAGGAAAGGTAATTTTAGAAGCCTTTCCACGATGGGAAGGTGTAAAGGGTGTAAAGATAGTAGCGTATGTAATGGAAAATTTAACCTCATATGTTCCCCCAAGAACATCAATTACAGAGTGGAGTGATCAAATATGCAACATTCCACTGGCAGATCCTGATTCAGACAAATCATCCAGTATTGACATAATTTTCGGTGCTGATAAAGTTTTCGAAGTCTTACGTGAAGGCAAATTGTATGACAAGTGCGGTCACCAAATTGCTCACGAGACGATTTTTGGATGGATAACTGCTGGCGCACTCCATAGTAAGGAAGCCTCTGCTGTCAATATGACTTCCACTCTCCTTGCGGATTTAGACAGAACATTACAATCCTTCTGGAAAGCCGATGAACTGGGTGTGGAAAAGGTTACCTTAAGCGAGGAAGAAACTGAAGCCGAAAACCACTTCAAGTCAACTTATTACCGTGAAGCAAATGGACGGTATGTTGTTTCACTTCCGTGGCGACCAAAGCAAGATAAGCTTGGAAATTCCAAAAGAAATGCTACTATTCGACTTCAATCGGTTGAACGGCGCTTCTCTAAGGATATCAACTACAGAAACGCATATATAACTTTTATGCGGGAATATGAAGAACTAGGTCATATGGAACTAATACCTGAAAGTGAAGTACACATATCCGAAGAGAGTTGTTTCTATTTTCCACACCATGCAGTCTTCAAGAATGAGCCCAATCCAAAGATCAGAGTTGTATTTGATGGCTCGTGCAAGACTAGTTCCGGAATCTCATTGAATGACAACTTGATGGTTGGTCCTACCCTCCAACGAGACTTAACATCCATCTTACTCAGATTCCGAAAACATAAAATTGCATTGACAGCCGATGTGCAAAAAATGTATCGACAGGTATTAGTCACTCCACCAGTAAGAAATTTTCAACGGATCCTATGGAGAGAAAAATCATCGCTTCCCATTAAACACTATCGATTGAAGACTGTAACCTATGGAACTTCCTCGGCTCCATTCCTTGCCACAAGAGTGTTATACCAAATAGGTGAAACCAAGAAAGCAATTTGGCCTGAAGCGTCCTCAATTATTCAAAATGATTTTTATGTGGATGACCTACTATCCGGAGCTGACTCTATTGCATCTGCTATACAACTCAAAGAACAGCTAACCAATACCCTCAAGGAAGGTTGCTTTCCATTGACCAAATGGCGGTCTAATTCACTAAAAGTTTTAAATACTTACGAAGGTTCAGCCACTGAGTCGCTTCCTTTAAATGATAATTCCGGGTTATCCAAAGTCCTAGGCATTCAATGGAATCCAGTTGAAGATACATTTTCCTTCAAAATATCAGAATGTGGTTCAAACCCAAACACTAAGAGAAAAATTCTTTCTGAATCATCAAGGCTCTTTGACCCTCTAGGATGGTTAGCCCCGGTGATAGTAACCATAAAGATAATGTTTCAACAACTTTGGATTGAAAAATATGAGTGGGATGAAAATCTACCTGAAAAAAGAATTCAACAGTGGAAGATCCTGAAAGCAGGTTTACCAATGATAGAAAAAATCAGTATTCCTCGACAAATTTATTTGTCGGATCAAAATCTTCAGCTACATGGGTTCGCAGATGCCTCGGAGCTGGCGTATGCAGCTGTAATTTACTGCCGGAGCAAAGATCAGAATGAGCAACACTGTGTGCGACTGCTAACAGCAAAGACTAGAGTATCACCCTTGAAACAAATATCGCTTCCGAGATTAGAACTTTGCGCTGCTTTACTTCTTACTCGCCTCATGAAAATGGTCACGGAATCGTTTTCATTAGTACACTTTACTGTTTACGCCTGGACTGATTCAACAATTGTGCTAGCTTGGCTTTCTGACATTCCGCGACGATGGACATCATACGTGGGGAATAGAACAGCGGAAATTTTGGAATGTATTCCGAGACAGGATTGGAGACACGTTTCTTCACACGACAACCCGGCAGATTGTGCTTCACGTGGCATCTCACCAGCCAGCTTGACTAATTTTTCACTGTGGTGGAAAGGGCCCACATGGCTGTCTCTAGACGAACATATTTGGCCACTACTTGTACCACCTGAAGATGTAAATGGCGTCCAAAGAGAAAAACGAAAAAAAAAAAATCTTATTGCATCTTCAAACGGTTCCAAATAATACCCTCAATAGTATATCTAACGATTGTTCTTCATATCAGAGGATGGTACGTATAATTGCGTACTGCCTAAGGTTCATTTCCAACACAAGAAAACCAGTTAAAGAAAGAAGGTTCGATCTTTTAGTCGCAAATGAAGTGAATCGTTCAAGAGTAATATTCTTTAAATGGATCCAAAAAGAGTCCTTCGCAAAGGAAATTGAGAAATTAAAATCAAATCAACCCATATCTGTTAGCAGCTCATTGAAAAAGCTAAATCCTTTTCTAGATAATGAAGGAATTCTTCGAGTGGGTGGACGACTTCAGAATGCAGACTGCGATTTCAATGCTCGGCATCCAATCATCTTGCCAAAGGATCACAGGATGACAGTTTTACTTGTAAGAGATATTCATCGAACATATCTGCACGCTGGGCCCTCGCTTCTCACAAGTGCTATCAGGCGAAATTACTGGATACCAGGAATCCGGAATATTGGACGAAAGATATTCCGAGAATGCGCAATTTGTTTTAGGCAACGTGCCACAATGACACCTCAACTGATGGGAAGTTTACCTAAGGCCCGCGTCACCATATCACGTCCGTTCTCCCAAGTAGGCATAGACTATGCAGGCCCCATTACATTGAGTACTAGAACCGGACGAGGGTCGAAAAGTATGAAGGGATATATTGCACTTTTTGTTTGTTTCGCAACCAAGGCTCTACACTTAGAATTGGTCAGCAGTTTGAGCAGTGAAACGTTTGTTGCAGCCTTGCGTCGATTTGTGTCGCGTCGGGGTGTCCCGAAAGACATTTACAGTGACAATGGCACTAATTTTGTTGGTGGACGAAAATATCTAAATGATCTACATCAATTAGCGTTAGCTTGCAATTCAGATGAACTAATTGCATTCTTTCTTTCACAGCACAATATTACGTGGCATTTTATTCCTCCAGGTGCCCCCCACTTTGGCGGGCTTTGGGAGGCTGCGGTGCGCTCCGTAAAATGGCATCTAAAAAGAGTTGTTGGAGAAACCCTTCTGGGTTTTGAGGAAATGACAACATTGTTGACGCAAATCGAGGCCATTTTAAACTCGCGCCCGATATGCGCACTGTCTTCTGATGCTGATGACTTCAATGTATTGACGCCTGCACACTTTTTGGTCGGAGAAGCCTTGACTAATCTCCCAGAAGAAAATATCTCTGACAGAAAAACGTCTCATCTGGGTCGATGGCAGCAAATACAGGCGATGATGCAAGGATTTTGGAAACGTTGGCGTCTCGACTACCTTTCGTCACTTCAGGAGCGGCAGAAATGGAACACGACGGAAGAATGCGTAAAGGTGAATGATCTGGTCGTATTGCGAGAAGACAACTTACCACCCACAAGGTGGCTTATGGGCAGGATTCTGGAAGTTTTCCCAGGGAAGGACGATATCGTACGAGTAGTTTTGGTTAAAACGCAACGAGGAACAATCAAGAGAGCGATTAACAGAGTCTTCAAGATTCCCATTGGTTAAGAACCATGGTTCTTAACGGCGGGAGAATGTTCAGGCTTTACACCCATCTAAATCATAAGTTTCATCAGTTAAAGAATTCATCGTATTTATGTACACATGTATAGCTTGAGGTCGATAAATATTGTCGGATTAGTTTATTATGTTAAATTCCATAAAATATCGAACTACTTCTCTTGCTAGATAGAATAATTTCATACTCTCAGTAACCGTAGCAATCCTTTGTTCTCGTTTTTGTTTTGCAAAATAAAGGTTGACATGAATTGTGAATTCCGAGTAGTGGCTTCTAGTTTGAAAGGGAAGAAATAAAGTTCAAGTTAAGTTAATTGGTTTGTTTTAGTAAAGTACTTGTATCTCATAGTTCCTTGGTGTTGGAATCATTTACCCTTTTATACGAATTGTGCTTACTTCAATGAGCGGAAGTAAGTGAGGCAACCCAATTAAGCAAATAGACAAGCTGATTGCATTTAGAGGAAAGGAATCAGCATCTCCATATAATTCAAAGAGCGAAATTATAAACCACGAGCCCTCATCCTCAACAAGAGATATCCATAAAAGTACATTAACAACTAGGCGCAAAGTAATCAGTGCTACTATGTACATATTAATTTCCTACTTTTCAATATCTTAATGGCAGAAATTGACAGAATATGGAATTCCCACGATCTCCCAATACTGATAACACCCACCCTCTTTAGAGCAAAACGTGTAAACAGAAGGACGTTCTGCTCAAATAACATAGGATTATACAGCAACAACTTTGGAACAAACTTTGGTGACCTCTTTTAATATCTCAGAAAAAAGTGCTTTCACAAAAGCGCGGTATTACATGAGAGTAAATCTGAAAATTCCGCCACTTGTCGTTATCATTTATTTATGAAAATTAAGCAATTTGCCGCTCTTTTTCGTTGCATGTGAATCTGCGATATCACATTTTTTGTCTTTATTCGTCAAACCAAAAGGTGACATCATAAAAACTGGAAATTAAAAGGCCTTAACGGACCGGCTACAGCCGTGCAGTAATAGCTCACTCCTTGGAATATATAGCAAACAGGAATGGTGATAAGCCAGATCTTAGAATATAGAGCAAACAGGAATGGTTAAATCGTGTAAAATTCGTATACATGAGCGTAACTTGTCAAGAGCAGGAGATTATACATAAGAGTAAATGAGATGATGGAAGGAACATTTGTCAAATCTGAGTGACAAGTTTTCAAATGTGCTTGTGTTTTGTGAGCAGATTTAGTCAATTTAAAATTATTTTGCGAAATTTAACACAAGTACCGAATCAATTCTTTTCAAAACTATTTATCTTTGAACTTTATTTAGTGCAAAGTTTTATAGTGCCACTAGTGCATGTTAAAATCTTCATATCAATTAAAAAAACAGAAATGAAGTGTTTACTTTTTGCAAATTGACAATTTGCTTAGAATAGGGATGGCGGGTAAATACATGTAAAAATGGACTACCAACACAACCAGAAATTCATTACGCAAAATCTGGCTCTTAGATATGACAAAATTTTACCAGCAATTTTAATGTGAAATATGTATTTGGAGACCGTGTAAAATTTTATTTTGCCAGAACTCGATTGTAGACTTAACCGATATGATAATATAATAATTCAATTCTCATTATATGCTACGAATTTGTGATACAATTATTAAGGTGACCAAATATAATCATTTACTGAGTTTTGTACTCTTTTTTCGCAAACCGTACTCTTTTCAAATCCTGTACTCTGAAAGTACTCATTTGTATAATTGTATACTCATTTGTAATGCTAAAACATTTTTTTAGATTATTTTTATTTTTATTTTTATTAATTAACAAACACCAGACACGAGTTTGATAGTGATTTTAATTTCGCGCGCACGTATGGCTGCCATTTCCGGCACAATTGAGAGGCCGTATTATGTACCTGGAGAGATAGATAGATACTACAGACCTCTTTTTCTAACAACTTCAAAATTACATTTGTGAAAAGAGATGGATATATCTATCTCTCCAATATTTGTGTACGTAATCCCCAGGCTGATCTTTGATTTACAGTATGTACGGCATGCTTGACAGTCTTGACGCATGCAATGTAAATCAAGATTTAATGATGGATTTTTACCACTAATTCTAAAGAATAAACTGACCGTTTTGGAAGATTCCAATTCTGGAATAAAAAATAAATTTTTAAAAGAAGTTAAAATTTTTTATAAAATTTGCTATGAATATATCGAAGAATGGATAGTGAACTTTAGAGCATTAAATTGTTTCAAATGGACCCTTCTAAATAGTAAAATTGAATGGAAAGAAGTTTCTTCAGCAGTCAAATTTGTAATGAAGGAAGTAAAAGATATTGCAATTTTCTCTTTGAAGAAATTCGAAGAGTAAATTTATATTTAAATAAAGAAAAATTGAAGAAATGGAACGATGAGAAAATAGAACTTGACAAAAGATGGGTAGAAATCTTTCGGCATTTTAGAGTAGAACATATCCCACATGAAAATTAAAAAGTTTTAATAGAAATTTCCTTATGTTGTCCAGGCACTAATGCTGCTGTTGAAAGGGTATTTTCACTAGGGAATGATTATTGGAGCAGTGAGAAGTCGCAACTTTCTGTAAAAACATTATCTGCCATCTTAACAGTCAAATTTAATATGCGAAATGAAAGTTGTTCGGATGTGGCTACATTATTAGACAAACATCCTCATTTAGCAAAAAAAATCCACTCCGAAGAAAAATATTTTTTTAAAAGAAAATAAAGTTTTTACCGTTACCGTCACCTTACAATTATTATTTATATCAATAACTGTAAGTTGATCAAAATTTTTCTGATGACATGCATCTGGGCACAAGTGTAGTAGAATGATCGTGATTAATATGTGTAGGTTGGCCCATGACACAGAGATAACAAGCTATGGCCGATTCGAAAGGAATTTTTTGTGTTGCTACGTCATGAGATGACAATGTCATTTCCAGCGAGTTTGTTTTGAGTTTTTCGTGTTTTAATGACTGAAATACGTTTTGAATATATTATAATATTTATCTAACCATTAGTTTCTTCGTTTAATTCACTTCGGGAAAAGTAATTAATTATGTGCTAGTGAGAAAGCAAAGAAATTGTTAGATTGAAATTGAGCAACCAATTGACAGCTAATTCGGCCATAACTTGTTAATCTTTGTATCATCGGTTGGCCCATAAAATGGTATTAAGTTCATTAATGGATGGATATATATGAATTTTATGCGATCCTTTTTTTTCTGAATATAAATCGTTCTATTTCTATAGTACAGTACCTATAATTTGCAAAACCTTTCACTTTTTCCGCAAATTGGTACGTAGAAAAATAACGTAGAATTATACAAAAGTGTATTTTTAATGTAACGGAATATCTTTATAAGACACTTAATCCCACAAGAAGAAAGAAGTCAATCCATTGTATACACACTGTTATGACCCAGATCTTAATTATTAAGTTAGAAATTATATTCACATTCAGTTTAATCATGATAAAAACAAGAATTTCATTTAGTCTAGCGTAAGCATTTTAAAGGGTTATTATTCTTAAGTTTATTGAACCAGCGATCATAATTCGCCACCGTGAGCAATGCTAATTTCCATTTTTTCGCTTTACATGCAGTTTTTACAATATTTACGCCAGAGGAATTACTACTGGGTCAGCATTCTTACTGCGGTGAATTATTAATCGCTCAAGTCGATGAACCCTATTTCTTACAGGTCAATTTGTGTATTGATTGTTAATATTGATTACGCATGTTCAATTTTATTATAAATATATTGAATGAAATAAATAATAGACCAGTTTTGTTATAATCGACAATCAGTGCGTTTTTATTAAGCCAAGTCAGAACGGTCAGCATTTCAACCATTCTCCATTATTTTGAGTATCGATACAAGCATCGATATTCAATTCTACAGCGGTCTAGATTGTGCATCTAGGCCTATACATCTCAGTTAAGGCAAAGGAGCTTTAACTTTAACATTGGTGACCCCGACGTGATTCAAGTGCATCACTTGAGTCACATACATACATTCATTTTAGTTGAAAGTGAGGCATTTCCACCAGAAGGAAAACTTATCATCGCCTTTGAAGCAAGATTTCATTTGACTTCCAATCACAAAGTGAAATTACAAGTTAGATTGAGTGAAAATCTCATTAACACGAAAAATTCCATAACTCATCAAAATTATGGAAACCCTGTTCAAGGAACAAGATCTGAACGGAGATGAGATTGAATCAGTAATCTCGAATTATAAGAAAGATCCGGCCGACAGAAAAACCTTAGCATATTATGAGGAACGACTTAGGCGTCTCGAAGAACATTGGTCCGTGTTTGATGCAACAGACACCAAGATACGAGCATTACAGAATGTACCCACAGATCATGCTTACTTCACGAATGATTACTATAACGCCATCTTAACCATCTTCAACAAGTATAAAAACCATTTCACCAGTCAAATTAAATTATTTGACAAGGCCACCACTAAAGAGGTCATAGCTAGTACAAGTGACAACGCCCATAACCAAGATGCCACAGATCCAAAACCACAAAAGTCTGATGACACCAGTGCTCATGAAGAGCGTTGTAGAACTACAGAGATTCAATCAAACCTACAACAGCAAATAGTTCGAGCAATAAGACGACAAGGAATGCAGGAATGAAAATGGATGAGGATCAACAGAATAAAAATTATTATGACCTGAAAATAAGCAGATTAAATCAACATTGGTTGCAGATCGAAAATATAAACCAGAATATCTGGGAATTAGCCGAAAATCCAATTCAAATGGGTTACAATGTTGATGAATACGTCCAATTAGAAGAAGAGGTACAAGATCAATTAGTTTATCTATCTGACAAACGGGATAAATTGACAACTTCTAGTACAACAATCAACAATAACACCATGATGAAACTACCAAAAATAGTGCTTCCAAAATTTGATGGAGACTATTTAAAATGGCGTCAGTTTTATGACCTGTTTAACCAAATGGTTCACAAACAATCAATGGCCAATTGCCAAAAAATGTGGTATCTTAAAACAAATTTATCCGGGGAAGCTGAAAGGTTAATACGCCATTTAACTTTGTCAGATGAAAATTACACCGCTGCTTGGGACATGTTAAAGGATCGCTATGAGAACTACAGATTGTTAGTCACAGCTCTACTCAACAAATTATGACTAAGCAACAGCAATCATCGTGTCTACAAACTGATGAAACTATCTATTTATACAAGCAGATTCATCCAATTTATCGAAGAGGAGCAAATGTTAGCTTGTGCGAAATTGAACTGTTTCATCACAGGGAAATTTCACCTACATGCGATCTCAGAAGAACCAACAGCGACCCAGTATGGATACAGTTATTCCACCCAAATCAATGGATCTACGCTTTCAAGGAGAAGACTACCGTCAACGTCGTATGTGGAAATGATGTATCCCAAATGTCAATCGAAGGTTCCGGTCTCTTGAAACTTCAAGCCAACTGTGTTATCAGACAAGAATTTTTGACAATCCAAGGGCATCATGTATATCCAACTACCAGCAAATTGTCCTACACACGTGTCGGAAGCATTCCCAAACCCATAAGCCTCGATCAGCTTCCAATGATTCAACACAATGCCATAGCGTATCACGCTAAATTAGCAGAATTGAGAGCCCTTCAGAAGGAAGTTCAAATGCAGGACATAAGAGAACTCCCAAATAAATTGCACGCACACCATGTCCATCACTACACGGTAGGATATCTAACTCTGTCCCTGGCAATCATTATTACAATTTTTGGAATCATTTGGAGATGCAAAACAACTAAATCGTGCTGCAATACATCTAAGCCACCTAAACCCAGCCCGGGACGAGTTACAACCCCGGACTTCAGGGTAAACATTGATAGTTGAACAAGATATGTTCAACGCGGGGGAGTATGTTATGACCCAGATCTTAATTACTAAGTTAGAAATTATATTCACATTCAGTTTAATCATGATAAAAACAAGAATTTCATTTAGTCTAGCGTAAGCATTTTAAAGGGTTATTATTCTTAAGTTTATTGAACCAGCGATCATAATTCGCCACCGTGAGCAATGCTAATTTCCATTTTTTCGCTTTACATGCAGTTTTTACAATATCTACGCCAGAGGAATTACTACTGGGTCAGCATTCTTACTGCGGTGAATTATTAATCGCTCAAGTCGATGAACCCTATTTCTTACAGGTCAATTTGTGTATTGATTGTTAATATTGATTACGCATGTTCAATTTTATTATAAATATATTGAATGAAATAAATAATAGACCAGTTTTGTTATAATCGACAATCAGTGCGTTTTTATTAAGCCAAGTCAGAACGGTCAGCATTTCAACCATTCTCCATTATTTTGAGTATCGATACAAGCATCGATATTCAATTCTACAGCGGTCTAGATTGTGCATCTAGGCCTATACATCTCAGTTAAGGCAAAGGAGCTTTAACTTTAACACACACATTTTAAGATTAGCTGAGGATAATCAGCGTGGCTCCTTTATGTATAGAATATTTTAACATTTTCCGACAATTGGTGATTTTACCCTACTTAAATTAATATATCTTATGGGAGTTCTAGATATTATAATTATTCTTTTTAGGTATGCTGTTAGCAAAAATTGCAGGCCTTGTTTACCCTATTGGATGGAGTTAGAGAACGAGTAGCAAGCTCTGCTGAAGTGCAGGAAGATTTCAGTGCCGAATTAGATTTTAATGCAGTTATGATTGAAAATTTAGAAATGGAAAATAAATTCAACCGACAGAGTGCTACGTGCATGTATTTTCAATTGGGAGATTCAAGAATAATAGTCCTATAATGCCGAATATCAAGAAAATAATACCATTCCTTTCAAATATGAAGATAAAGAGCTGATTCAGCAGATCTGTAACCTAGAAAGATGCCCCACTAGTTTTAATGGGGTGGTAATTTTCAATGGATATGTTTCATTAATCGAATCGCATAAATATTTCGATAGATATGGCATTTAATGATTTCATACAGATCTTCTTAAATCTCGCCTATCTCACTGGGAAAATTAATAATTTGCGAATTTTGTATGAATTTAAGAAATTGAACTTTGAAGTTAGCACTATTACCTTATTGAAGAATTGTTGAATATGTTTGAACAGCGACAAATTCAACAAGAATAATTTAAATCTGTTTAAAGTTTTTTTTTGTACGTCATTTATATAAAGAAAATGGATATGTAAATATGTAACTCTAGTAATATTTCTTCTTTATTTTAAAAATGAATAAAAGTACATTTAAATCAATTCGTTGCCGTATCTTCATCCACTTAAGCGTATCTAACAACCATTTAACAGACGAATATCTTGCACACCACAACAGTGTACCTCGCATCGCTTTATTCTGGACTGTTTACTGAATATTATACCCTATATGAAATCTATTGGGCAAACTGAGTTTGTCATTCCGTTTGTAACACTTAGAAATAATGAAGATATAGCTAAATGAATTGGATACCCAAGCATAATATTAAAAGTTATTTTAATTTTTGCATGTCTGTCCGTCCTCACGATAGCTCCAGAACGGATTTACTTAGACGAGCTTTTCGAGAAAAAAGGAAATTTAAGTTCGGAATTGTAATAAATCAGGCAACTCTTTCGTTGAATTGCCTTGCCAAAGAAAACTTTGGTTTTCCACTATATACTTAGACACCGCTTGAGAACGAGTCGACGTAGAAAGCTGAAAATTTGCACACGCCGTTTTCATAAAAATAATGAGTATAATTTAGGATTTTTACGTACAGGTACTGTGAAGACAATAAGTCCGAGATGTTTTTATTGTACTGAAAAGTTCTTCAGACTATGAAATCCTATGAAATTGTTTACAATAATTTTTACAGTCCGACGAACCGTTATAGAAATATATGCAAAAAACTACTTCTAAAATCAAATTTGCACAGATACATAAGAGCATTCATCTAGGGTATCATAGGAATTGGTCTTAGACCAATTCCAGCTTTATTGAAGAAATAATTTTCTAATTTCAGGGCTATTATTGGGATACATTCACAATTTATTAGAACCATGAATTTGAAATAACTTTTTAGAAAACCATATAATTATATGTTAGTAATTTAGTCGTATTTTATTCTTCTTTTTAGGAAATATTCTTATTGTTGTTTAATTTAAACATACATTGGTTGACAAAAACAACGGTAATCAATGAAATAGTTTGCTTCATGTAAGGAAACTTGGTTTTAACACTGATTAACGTTTTAGAAAGTTATACACATTTTTGAAAAACAATACTTGCTTGAAGAATATTTTTCTTCAATATTGTGTCAGTCTGTCCCCTACTGCCCACCCCACAACGAAACGCTGGCTACGCCAATGGATATAACGTCTCAAATTGTACTCTGTGTTCCTACCGTGTTCCTTTGCAGTTTTTCTCGAAAATGCACACAGATATCATCGAAGTGCTAGTAGCAAAAGTTATGCATCAATATCCGGGCTATCTTTTGGTATAGTAAACATTTCAAAAAAAAGCCACACGAAAAAAGGATATTTTAGGTTTGGTCCTTTTCATTCTTTCTGAGGATACATTTTTGCTATATTGAATAATTACAAATCAATTTAAAAAAAAAGTGGTATACCTACTGAAAATTCTTCGCAAATAGAAGGTGAATCATTTACAGGTATGTATTTGATTTGCAGTTATTCAATATACCAAAAATGTATCCTCAGAAAGGACGAACAGGACCAAACCGAAGATATCCTTTTTCGTGTGGCTTTTTTGTAATGGATACCATACCATGATGGGTAACTTTTGTTACTAGCACTTCGATGATATCTGTGAGCATTTGCGAGAAAAATGGCAAGGAACACGGTACATACAGTACAATTGGAGACCTTATATCAGGGTTAAACTTCAATTTTCAATATAACATTTTCATTTTAGTTTTATTTGCGGAATTCAAAATTGTAATCTAAATGTATCCTTAATAAGGACAATAAGGACATTTTTAAATATATCCTTTCCCAAGTCCTTTTTCAAGGACTTTGGCTATGCTAGAGGGTACCTTGACTAATGATACGTCACTTTTATTATTAGGACTTTTCCGATAACTCCGCACATTTTCGAGAAAATGACCAGGGATCACGTTACGTGGGACACCCGTATATAGCAAATTAATTAATTAATTTAATTAATTTTAAATATATAATTTCATAGTTTTTTTTCAAGTCTTTATATTTTTAAGAATTTTGCCAGTGCACTATTTATTTTCTAACAATATTTCTTGTCGTTGGATTTGTATTGCTGACTTTTCATAAATAACTCTAAACCTTCCGCCAAATAACAATGACAATTCAATTGTGAACAAACAAGCCGGCATTGGAAGATGCTCAATTTTATTGCCACGGCTGTTTATTTTTATAACTATTTCACTTCAAATTTTTTTTTTAAACAATTAAACTTGCCAGAAAAAAGATTTCCTATTGCAATAACTCCGACTCTTTCTGCAGCACAGGACAACGCAATTCTTCACCATAATGCGAGACTCCAGAGTCTCGATTATATACTATAATACTTCACTATTATTTTTCACTATTATTGAGAATTTATTAATAATTTTTTATCGTCGGTTCTTTAAGATAAATCACTAAAAAACCACCGGACTATTTTTTGTAAATTCAAATAAATTGATAAAAGTCAGAAATTTCGAACTGACAACAAAAATAAATAACCCAGCCCTCTTGTCATTTCCCCCGTGCTATCGCACGTACACGAAATTTACACAGCATAGCCCATCCTATTTGCAATATAATCTAAGGAGATGTAAGTCAATGTCATAGTCTAGCTGACAAATTGAATATAGTTCTTCTTTGTTCTAAATTTAAAAACTCCTTTTCTAATTTTTATTGACTGAGTCGGAAAGTTCTTTATTAATCTGTATAATATTGCGATTACTTTCATGATCCGCAATTTTATTGTTCGCTGAATCGTCATCACTTTCTAACAATTTAACTCTTTGCCTTAAATGTCAAAGAGTTTCAACGATACTTGACTTTTCTGTTTGAAAGCGTTTCCGTTTTGAAAAATCTGTAGAGAAAATAAGTAGGTGGTATCGCGGAAAAAATGTAGGCTGCCTTTACATCTGGAGGTGTATACTAATTAATAATTACTCAGGAGCATGATATAAAAATAACAAGGTGTGGCCGACTTCTCTGCAAATTGGGTGGTTGCGTTATATGGGGAAAAATGTCATCCTGTGAGCTCTGTCATTGTCTCAAGTTGAGGATATTTTCGATTCGTGGCATCATTTCATCAAAAATCCAGCTATTGTAAATAGAAAATTAATTGACACGGATGTATTGTTATAGTGTATTGACTTGTTAGATGTATATAATGGATCGTAAGAGAAGTAACAGAACTTATCTCATATGAAAGGGGAGACCACTAAGAATGGTCAGCGCACTTAAATAAGATATTGCCTACATTTTCACTTCCATCAATGATAAAGTACACACGCTGCTATAATTTATCGACAAATTCGTGCCGGTGTAAGGAGGTTAAGCAACAACAAAAGCTTCTGGAAATGACAAACAACTCAGTGAATTAATTAACAAAACGGGGAGATGTACTGTATCAGTATGGTTTAGCTATTTCAGATACGAAAGATCAACAGCAAATATAACACCGCATAGACCTTAAGTACGTGGGCGTAAACTACAGCTTTCATACACTTTCATCGCGGAATGCGCTGGTATCATAACCCTCTTTTCAGTGAATCCAATCCAATTTAAAGTATTCTCAAAATAGAAATTGCATCAACGAAATATTGTCGAAATATATCCTCTATAAAGCCCCTTTCGTATTAATTCTTATTAAGCATGCTATATAAATTTTAAATAAGTTTAGGTAATTCTATGTATATTTAAAAAAAAAAAGTATAGTGTAGCAATAAAACTCAATTTCTGTACCTGTAAAAATTCTCCAAATGACATTTGTCCCCTAATGACGTTGCAATACAAAAAGTTTCTCTCGAATCGGCCATACGTTATTGTATTTGTATCATGCTCTGGGGTTTACATCAGTATAGCGATAAATGAAGGAAATAAAGGGTCGTTAAAAATTTAGAGAAATATAGGGACACAGCTCGTACAGGGTTTACATCAACTACGGTTAGTATACATATTCTTTCTAAATGTATAACAACATGACCATTTTAAGTTATTCCGGCTTTTAGTACAATAATAAGAAAAGCTGGCGCTTTAATAATAATAAATTATATTCAGGAAAAAGAGCTAAAAAGCGAAGATCGATTTGGGCGTGTGAAAGAGGGAAAGTTGTCTTGCCTTTGCACAGCTCTGGATGGAAATCATACTGCAAGATCCATTATTGTGTTATAATTCTGTTAGAATATCAGCTAGTGATTTTCAGGAATTTGTAGTGCAAGTTACTTCAAAGTAGGACACAAGGTTCCAGAAACCAAAATCTGTGCAAGAACGTTGTACCTTGAGATAAATTTTCATAAAAAAAACAAAAAAAAAAAAAGAATCATATTTCCTTTTTGATAAAACAAAATTAAAATAAAAACATTTCATATTGAGATTTTTACACCAGTTTTTCACTTAATTTTCGATCATAAGATTACTACATATCTTATTATATAAGTGAGGTTCATGATGTTTTGTTCCATGTGTTAGGAGACTATAGTATACAGGTAAGTTTTAAAATTCTTCCTGACTTAACATTGTTTTAGTGCTTGCACTTTCTGTAAAAATAAGTTGGACATTTTCTGTGTCCGCTGATGGTTCTAATAATAATAAATATTGCAATGTTGAGAGGAGTTGATGTAGAATGTTGCGGTAATAATGACAAAGCAGTTGAAAGTGAATGATGCTGAAATTGTAAAGACTGGTGCCGGTGGTAAACTCTGTGCACTTAATTTCTGATTGCTTCGATGTGGCTTTTCATCGCTTATTTCTAAAATGTACTTCTCGTTTTAGTTTTCTGCTTAAATATTCATCATTTAGTGTTCTGCTTAAATATTCATAATTTAGTGTTTTTATTTTCCCTGCAACATAAACCCCAAATATGTCAAAGTCGTCATCAGTTCTAGATAACATATTTCCGTTGGTTGAGGATTATTTACCCTTTTGCTTTTATTTGTAGGTTTGCTGAATTCCGTCATCTTTTGTGACTTGCTTTTCTTTGGAGATTTTTCTCCTTGAGCAATCGGCACATCAGATGAATTTCGTTTTCCACTACTTGTGGAAGGATTCTACAAAATATAAAAATCAAAGTAAATTTCAACAATATACTTAAATAGTTTCTTCTATATTTATTACTCGTATTTAAAAAAGAAATAGTGCTATTATTATTATTATTTATTCTTGTAAATGTTTTAATAGTTATTCCTGTTGTAAGTGTATTAGATTTCAATAGATCTCAATGTGCAATATTCACTCTCATGTACCGCTAGATATTGTTATGGACCGCTAGATACAATCATGGACCGCTAGATATAGTCACTTATCTTCAGTCATGTAATAAACGTCTTGTAGACGCAACCGGTGAGAAAAAGCGGATTATAGTGACACATCAGTTGTGAAAAATAAGTGACGTTAAAGAAACCAAAAAAAAAAAATCATTGTGTTGAAATAAGTGAAGTTTGTAAGTAATTAATTTAAAACTGCATAATGAGCTCAATGGATTTTTAAAAACCAGGTCCATTAGTCCTAGAAGGAAATTTGAAAGAGAATTTTGCGTTATTTGAGTAATTACTACTCAAGTGAGTTTTATTGTTATTGACGTGAAAGCTAAGCCTATATTAGGTCTACGTACCTGTGTAGAATTAGGGCTAATAAAACGCGTACATCAAATTGAGAATGAAACAAATGATGAATTTATAAAAAAACAAAAAAAAGAATATATTCACGCGCATAGGCAGAAACGTGTTCACTTCAACTGAGAGTAGGTGTAACACCTGTACATAATCCTCCACGTCGTGTTCCGATAAATATAGGTACGGAAAACTCTTGAAGATACTCTGGATGAAATGGAGAAACCAAGCGCTTATGTCTAGATCCAAAGGAGTTGAATACAAATATGAAGCATGAACATTTTTTAATACCTAAATTAAAAGACTTTCGTTTTGCTATGCGCGATAAAAAAATTTTCTCGGTGTTAGACCTGAAAGACGGGTTTTGCCAATTAGGTATCGATGAATTGTCTAAAAAATTAACAGTTTTTAGTACACCCTTCGGTACATATCAATTTAATGTGCTACCATTTGGTGTTAGCATAGTACCTGAGAAATTTCAAAAGCTAAATGAGAAATATTTTGGAAGTTTACCTGGATGCTTTATTTATATTGACGATATCATCGTAGGAGGTAAAACTGTAGAAGAGCACAACGCAAATTTGCAAAAAATAATAGATGGGGCAAGAGAGATAAACGTTAAATTTAATTCAAAAAAATTTCAATATAAGGGTACTAAAGTAAAATATTTAGGGCACACATTCTCGAGTGAGAGAATGTCAGAATAAGCGCAATACAAAATATTAAAGAGCCGGCAAATAGAAAAGATTTGGAAAAGTGTTAGGAAAGTTGAACTATCTACGTGCGTTCATCTCAAAGTTTGCTGAAATGTGGTATTTCAGTGGACATCAACTCATTCCAAGGTGTTGACCTCCATTAAGGAAATCTTGGGAAAAACAACAATCTTGCACTCTTTCACCCCTGAAAAGGAAATCGTAATCCAAACCCATGCTTCTATCAATGGCTTAGGATGTTGTCTATAATGCAAGAAAATAAACCTATTTATTTTGCCTCAAAAAGCCTTACTAACACAGAATTAAATTACGCCCAAATCGAGAAAGAGTTTCTAGCAATTTGTTATGCATGCCAAAATTTTCACATACATACATACATTTACGGACATCGAATTATAGTGCATACAGACCATAAGCCCTTGCTGGCGATTATGGAAAAGGCAGTTAATCAGATACCTTCAAATAGATTGCAACGGATGAGGATCAATCTATTAAAATATGATATTGAAATGAAGTATATACCCACAAAAAATTTGGAAGTGCCAGATGTGCTGTCTAGAAATGCTTAATGGTCCTGATATTAAAATACCTGAAGTTTTGAAAGATGTAGTTCATAGTATACATATGAGTGACTCTAAGAGAAAATTATTTGAGAGAAAAACCCAAGAAGATGAAATAATGCAAAGTATAATTCGGCTGTATGAAAAAGGATGGCCAAATAGCAGAAATAAATTGCCTGAAAATCTTACGTTTTTCTGGAACATAAAAGGTAAAATATTTTTTGAAAATCGAATATTTGTGCCAAGGTTGTTAACTAAATAAACATATGTTGGATTTATTACATGAGGCGCAAAATCATTGTTTTACTGGCCGTTCATGAATAGAGACATCGAAAATATGATTCGGAAATGCGTCGTAGGTGAAAAATTTCAACCCCGTAATGAGGGACATGCTTTGATGCCTCATCATATTCCCCAACTACCTTTTCAAAAGATCTGTGCAGATATCTGCGAATTTGAGGCAAAACAGTACCTTATTGTTATGGATTACTACTTGAAATGGCTGGAAATTCAACTAATTAAAGGAAAGAAGCCGAAAGATGTGATTTTGGCTGTTAAAAAGATATTTTCAGTCCATGGAGTACCGCAAGAAGTTGTCGTGGATAACCAACCATTTAATTCGTATTCTTCAAAACAATTTGCTGAGGAATGGAATTTCAATTTCAGATACTCTAGTCCTATGTATCCAAAATCTAATGGAATTTCCGAAAAGGCAGTTCATATAGCAAAAATTATATTACGTAAAACAAAAGAACAGGGCAAAGATTTTTATTCAGCTTTGTTAGAACAAAGGCGTACGATATTACCAAGACCAGGCTTCATACCATCCGGAATGCTAATGTGTAGGTAACTGAAAACAAAGCTACCCATACTTGATACTCCTACTAAGATAAATGACTCCTACTAAGATAAATGACAAATATTTAGCACAGCATACACAGAAACAAAATTACGATAATAGGCGCTTACGTAAAGAGATCAGTTTTAATCCTATGTAGTGCTAACGTAGTGTAGCAAGAATGGAAAATATGGAAACCGGCAAGAGTAATCAAAAAGTATGGAGCACCAAGGTCATAAACATACACAATCAGGACTGAAGAAAATAATTTACTCCGGCGTAACACATATCATTTAAGAAAGTCGATGAACAAACCCAGATTTAAAGATCCTTCTGATGTGGAAGGGGACCAAAACCCGTCAACTTCTCATAGTGAAATTCAAAAAGAATCATAAAATCAGTTAAATAGTTCTTCTATGGCTTTAAATCAAGATACCACCACACCTAATTCTGATATTAACAGAGGAAATGAAAAGTCATCATATTCAAGCTAATACGTTATGGACGCGAAATTAAAGAGCTTACACGCTATCAAGCTCATGCGAGAAGATGAAAAAACATACATAAAATTATACGAAAATGAATTAAACTAAAACTATATTAAAATAAGGAGGGAGATGTTGTAAGTGTATTAGATTTCAATAGATCTCAATGTGCATTATTCTATCTCATGGACCGCTTGATATTCCATAACTGGCTTATCACAACCAAGTTGAATCATCAAGTTGAATCATGTACATATTTACTTCAATGCAAATTATCTACGTCATATTTACATAAATTGTATTAAATGTTTTATTTCACGTTCCTAAGTCTGCAGTTGATTGGAAGTGCTTAAGTCAAGATTACAAAAAAAGTTGCAACTTCTGAGGTGCGTAGGAACCCTCGACGACAAATACGTCGAACTTAAAGCACTATCCAAGTCAGAACCTAATTTTACGATTGTAAGGGCCAAAACAGCCTTGCCTTAGTAGCACTTGTTAAACGGCGAAGTATTTCACGCTAGTGGATTTGCAACTATCCTCAAGGAGGAATTACTTGACCCAAGATAAATTACCACATGATGGAGGAGTGAAAACCGAATCTAATGTTGTAGTTACCGATGACTACCTTTCAATCAAGGAGTATCTGATGAAACTATATCCATTCAATTGTAATGGGTCAAAATGGTCTTTAATTATTGTCTTTCGAGAGCTAGACGAACTGTGTGTTGAATTTTTTGGCTTATAAGTTCAGTATCCTTAGAAAGCCGATAAATTTGAGATTAGAAAAACAGATTGCTTGGTATTTTTAGTATGTTATTTACACAATTACCTATCTAATGTTCAAGAAATCTAAGACTGGAGAACTTATCCAGCAACTTGGCGAAATGAAGACGAGATTTCAAATTTGTTACCGTTGGATGGACAAGGAAGCAATAATTTTTCTTAATCAGACAAGAATTTAAAATAGAACGTGTTGAAAATATATAATGAATCGCATGAAATGCATTTAGCAATGCGTGTATACTATTAACTTCTTCCAATACTTATTTGGTTATTATATTTATATAGTTGCAAATAGTATTGTATACTCTATTAAGCTATCTCCTTCTCTGCCTTTGTTATAACTTGTATTATAGTTTTAGTCAGTTAGTCTTCTATGAGATTTTGTACGAGTAGGACGCTAATACAATTTAATAATAATAATATCCTACAAGTTTCATAATAGCCCCTGATCTGGGTCTTTTTCGACATTGGTGCCGCAACCCGTGAGTTGAAGGCGGGAATACGGAAAATAGCAGTACGCGCAGATAAGGCTGCGCGGGGTGTTTATCGTGAACAGATAACGAAGCTTGCAAAGGCTGCTCTAGATTATTTAACGTCGTAGGAGTTGCAAGCAAAGGAATCTTATAACGATAATTTAGACGCCATTGAAGAAGAAAGGTTAACTGTCGCTAGGCACAGTCTCATGGAAGAAAACGCTGCTTTTCGCGACACCATAGTATCGGAAGACATGGAAAGGGAAAACGGGGAGATTGCATAATATGACGATAAAGCTGTTGAAACTATGGCAAGGCTAAGCAACGAATTTTAAAGGTGTAAATGTTGCAGGAACGATTTAAGTTTGGTCTTAGAGTTTTCTCAGTGATTTATTTGAATGGCTCCTCTTCTGGGAGATATTTCGTATAGCTGTGCACGAGCGGAACGATTTGAATGCCACAGAGAAATTTAATTATTTGCAGGCTTATTTAAGTGGTAAGGCAGCAGATACCATGTTTACATGGACAGTTGAAAGATTGAGTCGCAATTGAGTTGAGTTTACGAGTCGTGTTTCTGCGCACGCAAGGTTGAGAGATTGATTTAGAAACGGGTTCAAATATAGTTGAAATGATAGTTAAACATAAATCTTATTTATGGTATTTTTGTGAGCTACAAAGGTTATAAACTTTGTTTAGATAAACCAAATAAACTCACAATTAATACACAACCTAACAAAACTTTTGCATGAAAAGACAATCAAATAAATCCCAACTGTTAGCTGCCAACTCGACTGCTCAATCCACCACCATTTCGACTCGACTACGCCAGCCAAGCACGGTCGAGTGCAGGAGTCGAGTCGACCCAAATTCAACTCGAGCCGCGTATACATGGAGTTGAACCCGAGTTGAACCATGGTTCAACCCTGCATGTAAACATGCTAAGAGTCCATTAGAAGCATGACTCCATCCGAATCTAATTACAACGAGTCTATTGCAATGCTTAAGTGAGAATATGGAGATAACGAAAAAATTGTGGATGGAATAATGCAGCAGTTGATGGCTTTTCCACACATATTATCATACAGTGATATCGTTGGCCTGCGGAAATTATACAATCGCATTACCCAAAACCCTCGAGAATACTTCCCAAGCCATGAAACAGAAATCTATATGTGTGCGTTCGGAGTCCGCTTTCTAAAATGTTCTATATTGATACTTATGGAAAAGTGCTAAACATTGGCTTCATGTATGCCACAGAGCCTAAACTACTATCCATACAGAAAAATAGTCTTCTAGTACAGCTTGATTCCTTATCTTCCCAAAGGCTACACTTCCTATATACCTTACTTAACAAAATAATAAAATAGTTTTGATTACAAAGTAACCTTACCATTTAACGCTCAATACCTCTCAGCTCTGTGATAATTGCATGTGTGTATGTGCAGCCGGAGTCCGAATCTGTAGGCAGCTACACTCGATGTCATTAGCCCACGGCATGCCATGATGGCACAGCTTCATACACAATGATTACTCAGCTGAGAATTTTTGTTTGAGAAATCGTAGTCATTTGGTTAAGATAACTTTTTTTAAATAATTTTGTTAGGTGTAATAATTTTATAATTTTTACGCAAGCACCTATCCATGCTTTGTAGATGTTATGACTTGTATCAAGAAAAGGCAGAAGACTGCCGAACTTACTTTTGATGGCAGAATATGCCTCTCTTGTTATATTATGTAAGGCAGAATATGCCAATGTAATTTGTGTGGCAGAGTATGCCGCTTTATAATGTATGGCAGAGTATGCCGCTGTTATATCTGTACAAAGGCAGAGTATGCCGCCATATGGAGGGATGGCAGAGTATGCCGATCTTGAAATTTGCTAAGGCAGAGTATGCCGCTGTAATAGCATGATGGCAGAGTATGCCGATGTTGAATTTTGAGAAATAAAAAGACACCTTTCGATAGTCAGTTTAAGTCTAATTTTTATTGAACAGTAACAGCTTATTTATATAAAAATGATTACAAAGGAATCAACATTTCTTTACAATTCTAAAGGGGGGATTATTGCAGAATTGCAATATACAAAATTAATAATCAGAAATTGTAGTGTCAGCATTTCTGATCACACAATTTCTGAATGAGTCAAAATGTATCGATATGTATGTAAAGCAATGACCTCAGGTGAGAATATTTTATTTATCAAGAAATATGCTTGTATAGCGGAATTTGCTTGCGTTGCAAATTCTTCTTGATGTCGTGTAAACTTTGTTTGTTTTGATTAATTTTTGGTTTGATTTTTTGTTTATTATTATTGACCGTGGTCATGGCTTTACATAGGAAAGGTATGACAATTTTTTTACGGTTCGGAAGATAAGAAAGCAAGCTTAAGATTATCACAACACCATTTTTCTGTATGAATAGTAGTTTAGGGCGGAGGAGCTATTCAAATCAAACTTTTGTCAGTTTTACATAAGAACACTGCAAATATTTTAGAATGTAAGGACTCCGTTAGGCCTCGCATGTGGTAGGGAGGGAGTCTGTTTCATGGCTTGTGAAGTATTCTCGAGGGTTTTGCATTACCACATCGATGAGATCTTTGACATCTTTAGGAGTCCCCCGCGACAAGCTATACAGTCATGCTTAAATCAATAATTTTGAGATGCTTTCGAAACAAACTATCGAACGAATAACGAAGCTAGAGAGGAAAAGGAATTCCCTATTTCCGACGACATAAATTCGATGGCTTGCAGCGAGAGTTCCATTGCTTGTTATGGAGATCAATATTTAAAAGGGCTTTTAAAGTTCCTCAAACGTGAAGTGGAGTCTCTAGAGAGAACTGCATAGATACAAACCAAACAAAGCACTCCCCAAGGTAACAATATCAACCAGTACAAAACTACGGCTAGCTTGCTCACTCCCAACGAAAAATGTATCCATGTGTGTTACTTCTGTAAGGCAAACGTGAACTTTACTGAAAAGTGTAATGCATCGCATTCTATTCCACAACGCATAGTCCAGTCAAATAAGCCGAAAAAATGCTAAAGATCGCATTTAATTTGTTTCAGGCTGCAATTTTGAGGGTTGGTGTAGGGTGGTCTTGGGAGTATTGTCGCAAAAATGCAGCCTCGCAGGACCAAAAAAAGGGGTGAAAGACAATAAAAACACCCCCGAACGCATGACAATCTATTTGCCGTGCGTGCGGTTTGGAAGAGGTAAAATTTTTGAAAAAATTAAAAATGCTATATTATTCAGAATATGATTCTAAATAAAAAAGTCTATGGTGGCCAACCCCTATCTCGTAAGGGCGCGACAGGAAAACCGAAAGAAGCTAAGGGTGGACACTTCGCTATATCCACTAACATGTGTCCGATTACTTCAATTCTGCAACATTTTCGTTCAAGAGCTAGCAACCAAAAGAAGCGTGAATTTTTCGATGATAGAATGGAAGAACGAGGGGAGTGAAGAAAGTTATCGGACTATATGTTGAGCAATATTTGCGCTCATGTTTTGCTGTGGTGACGTACTTGGAACATTTTTGAATTTTTCTTAGAATTTTGGCTGGTTGTGCAAAGCGAGCCGAGATATGATGATTTTTGCTTTGAATTTTCTCTTTTTAGTTCAATATGGCTGCAGTTTTGCGCATTCGATGGTTTTTAGGGTTTTAGGTGACTTCGATTGCGTAGGCGGGGAAGAAAATAATGTTATGTGATTGTGTACATTTGTTGTTTGTTTTTAATTGTTGTAAAAGGTAGGATATGGGATTGCAGGCTACACAGGAAGAATGAGATATAATAAATTAATGGTATAGACTAGATGGGTGGGATCTGGGTTGGTTAGATGGTTAAAAATAGAAGCGTTACCTTATTTAAAAAGTTATTACTGACAAATCATAGTTATATAAAATTTGCAGGTGCTTTATTTTTTAAATTTAATTAAAAAAGGGTTTACTAATTCCCAATATGATATAGTGCAATAATTGTCTCTTGCAATTTTCAAATCAAAAAATCAAATCAAATTAAAAAGGATTTGTTTAATCATATTGATTCTACTTTGTGTGGGCACTTGGTGGAGCACATTATGTCAGGTGTTATAAATTTTAAGCAATTTAAATATTAAAGTAATTTAGAGTTATTAGGTATATATAAATCCTTAGTTTTTTTAACTAATTCTAGCGAATTTTTGATTGAAAATTTGGGTTTAAAGTGGATATGTTACATTATCATATCTTTTTTTCACGGGTCAGATAATTGTAATTAAAACAACTCTTCATTATTAACACCTTTTTAATTCCTAAAACATCCTCATCCAACTTCACTTTATTAACATTAAACTACACCTTTTCTATTTTTGCTAGGTTAATTTCTCTTTTTTAATCTAATTCAATTTATTCTTTTCAAGACCGAAAACCGCTCACCGTTCAAACTCCAAAATCAAACTCCTCGTCACTTCTTAGTTCTCGAGCGCACTTACCTTTCGTCACTTTCGTGACCCAATTCTGCGATCAGAACGAATCAGCAGAATTGCGCATACTTTCGTTTCTTATTTATGGTTGCAAGAGGTCAATGCTTTTTGCGAAGACACTGGATTAATTGCAAAATGCATGTTAATCCAGGTCGGGAATTTCGCAATGCTCTGATCAATAATTTGTGTTTTATTGCACGAATATATAAATATATATATATATATATATAATTATAATACATTACATTCCTCCACCATCGAAAAGAAGGTATATGACGTATCATATATCTTCGGGTATAGAAAGTAATGCTTTAAGCCGCCAGTGAGTTTGTCCGGAACCAAGAATTTTTTGTAAAAAATAAAAAAAAAACTATGGAATAGAATTACGCCAAAGATGAGCGGTGTTCGCCTTCGTTACAATTTCTCTTTCTACGTAAACATGTTTTTTTTATCTTTTTTTTTTTATCTGAGTAAAATATTTTATTTAGCCCTTTGTATAATATATATTAGTGTAGTTATTACATTGAAAGTTTTTTTTTTTTATTCTAATTTATTTTAATTTTAATATTTTCTGTTATTGTTTTTTGTTTTTTTTTTTTTTGTAATAAAATTAGGGAGATTATGTTACATTCGTTATTTCTATAGGTACCCGTAACTATAAATCTTTTTTTTTTTTTTTATTTACATCTTGAGTAAATTATTCTATTTGGCCCTGTATATAATATAATAAATATGCGTAATATTGCGGTTAACACACTGCAGGTTTTTTATTTTTTCGGTCTAATTTAAGGCTAGGGGTATTTAAATTACATTGGTGTGCTCAAGTAAAGAAAGAATCATACATATACATATGTTCGTACATTTTTTTTGTACATTGAGTTACGCTATTTTACTTGGAGTTATGTTTTACAAGTGTATTAATGTCGTATCGTTTTTACTCTAATTTTTAGGCAAAAATTTTTTTTTTTTTTTTTTTATTTATTATTAGAGGATTTCAAACTCGCTAGGCTTAGACCTTACGGTCATGCTAGTTTCTCGTGTTAAACTTGGTGCCTTTTTAGGTTTTGCCTTTGCGAAAGGATTTTTGTTGTTTAGTTCGATTGAAACTTCCTTATCCCGGACCGCTTTTTCTGTGGGGGCTGAGAGTATAATAGGAGTTAGGGTTTTGTGGTGTCTCTTTCGTAATTTGAATATTAATGTTAGCATTAAAATGATTACTATGGGAGCGGAGCCCGCCACTCCGAGGGCAATGGTTTGTTTTTTATTTCTATTTCTAATTTCTCTGTCATCTTGTGCCTTCTGAATTTTTTGCAGTAGATTATTAAATTCTGCACCTTTTTCTTTTAGGAAGTCATTATGTTGCTTATAATTTTGGACATGAATTTTCGAGGTTTTATTTACGGGTCTTAAACTTTTGAGCATTTCGGTAAATGGCTGAAGATCTAATTTCGGTACAAGGTCAATTTCTACTACCTCAGCTGCCTTAGTGAGTTTGTTTGTAGTCGTCAGTAGAAGATTATCAATTTGCGCTTGGCAATTTGGTTTCAGGGAAAGTATACCGCATTGAGTTAGTCGGAGAGTTGTCTGAAAATCGGTACAATGCAATTTAACCTCTGATTCCTGTGGGAAAATATATAGCCAAGAGTTTTCACTATTCATTTTAATTAAAACGTTATGATTATTACGGATTGGTGCCTTAGCACAAATCTCGTTGGCTTCAGACCAACCTTTGAAAAGAAGTAGGATGCAATTATTTTGGGGAGTAGTGTAAATCGGTAGTGCAAAATGGCAGACTCTAATTCTAGCAGACTTATTCAAATTTATTTTCTCGCATAGATTCAGCTGTTGTTCTTTTAAGGGTATGAACTTATTTCCACCTGTGTCCGTAGCTAAGTATTCATCTTCAATTTCGTAATGAACGAATATATTTTCTCCTAACGGAAATGGTAAGGAATAAGCTTTCTTTATAGTGAACCATTCTTTTTCAATGAGGGGTATGGTTACTTTACAGAAGAGATGATCTCCTATATGGGCACTTTCGACAGATGCAAGTTGCTGTAATATAAAGGGATCATGCATTACCGTATTTAATTGGAAAGATAGAGGGAGTTTCTTTAATAACTCACTAATTTGGTGATAACTAAGAAAAAGAGGGTGTAAGTGTTTAGTGGCTAAAGAACCGAGAATAATGGATAAAGTATTAATTTGATGTTCTATTTCCTGTAGGTGAATAACTACGCTAGACGTTGCCTCATCAAATGTGACTCTGGCCTGGAGCGAATTGATTTCTGATATCGCAATATTTATTTGAGATTTAAAGGTTTTGATAACGTTTAATGTGTGAATTTTCGTCTCATTTAAGTCTACTTGAAGTTTATCAAAGTTTTCTCGGGTATTTTCGTAATTAGACTTAACTAAACTAACCTGTTCTTTTAATAGTTCCAAATTTTGCTTACTGTCAGCCTCTAGATCTTTTAGTCGGGAACTAATTTGGTTTGAATCTTGTTGGTCCATTGTGCCGAACAAGAACTTACTCAGTGTCCCTACGCCGTCGAAAACTGCGCGTCGATGCCTGCCAGTAACTTCCATGTCTAGTCTTTGTAACATATGCTTCGCTCTTTCCGTAATATAGCGCACGTTTTGAACATTCTGAGCACATGAAGCGTTACGTTCTAGTTTTAGGTAGTGCTCGCACATTTGCGTTACCGAGTTTTTGCTCCAGTCCAGATATTCTTCCCATGTTTTCAATTGCGCTAAATTAATGGTGGTAAATATTCTCCATTCGTCTTTATAAATTAGGGCTTCGTCGATGTCTTCGAATACTATTCCAGTTCCTTCTAATTTCTTGCTCGTGTAAGGCAATTCTATTCCTTGAGAAGAGCCGTCCGTGAGCGATGCACACAAGATAATCCAGACGATGTTCCCTAAAACGTATTTCTTTTATTTTATATCAATAGTATTGTTATTTGTCTACTCGTCGAGATAGACAGTGTGTGTGCTTGTGTAGGTGTTAATTCGAAGTGTGGAATTTTTTTAATCTATTTGCGTGAATAGTCTTAACTTTCCTACCTACCTGAATTTTTAAATTCACAGGGGAAGTAATTTCCTTCACTTCATAAGGACCTATCCAAATAGGAGATAGCTTGTTTTTCTTACTTTCGTTTTTTAGAAGAACTAAATCGCCGATTTGGAAAGTTTCTTCACGCGTGGTCCTATCGTAGTATTTTTTCGTTGTCTCTTTGCTATTGATTATGTTTTTTCTGACAATGGCATGAGCTCTTTGAATTTTATTTTTAAGGATGTAAAAATAGTTTTCATGATGGTATAAAGGTTCTACCCTTTGATTTAAATTTGTTGGCAGCTCAGCCGTAAATCCGAACAAGCAATCCATTGGTGTGAGACGAGTTGTGGCGTGCCTTGTGTTGTTGTGAACGTGCACTGCTTCTCTTAGCCATTCGTCCCATGTTTGAGGATTTTCGGCTACGAAATTTCGTAAATACTCTGCCAATGGCCTATGAGTCCTCTCTAGGGCGCCATTAGATTGTGGGTGATAGGCTGTAGTATTAATTTTTCGAATTCGTAGGAATTTACATAAGCGGGTGAATAAATCGCTCATAAAATTAGTGCCTTGGTCAGTTATAAGCTTCTTGGGAATTCTATAGCGGGTAATTATTTGCTCGTAAAAAATTTTTGCTACAGTGGTTGCTTCAGCGTCTGGGAGGGCATAGCAATCCATAAATCGGGTTAAATCGTCTTCAAAAGTTAGTATGTATTTATTTCGATTGTGAGTTTCAGGGAGTGGTCCTACTATGTCTAGGTAGACTTTGTCAAACGGTTTTTCCGCAGTATCGGGAATAATCATTGGCATTTTTATTTGAGGGCTATGTTTGTTAGTCTGACATTTCGGACAGGATTTTATGAATTTCACTATATCTTTTAACATATTTTTCCATCTATATTGTCGACGAATTCTGTAATAAGTTTTGGCGATTCCTTGGTGCCCGCCCAGTGGGTTTGAGTGAAATGCCTTTAGTATTTTCTGTATATCCTTTAAGTTTGTTAATATTTGAAAGGGTGAAGTCTGTTCGCGTAAACTGTTTTCGTTTATCCTATTGGTTTCCTCTATTTCGGATAATATCTCGGTATTACCGTCATCTCGCACAGGTGGACACGGTATCTTCTCCTCTAATGGTAAGTCCGTCTGGGGAGCTATTTCATTTTGGTTTCTCGCTTGGGCTCTTGTCGTTATTGAAATTATTGTTTCGTTCTGCGGAAGTCTGCTCAGAGCGTCGGCATTAGCATTTTTTCTTCCGGGCTTATATTTTATTTCATAATCATATTCTGAAAGTTTATGATGGAAACGTATTAATCGCGAGGTAGGATCTTTAACATTGAATACTCCTATAAGAGGTTGATGGTCAGTGTAAACTGTAAATTTCCTACCTAGCAAATAACAACGGAAATTCTTTACAGCCCACACTACAGCTAGTAATTCCTTTTCTATCGTAGAGTATCGTCTTTCGGTATTGTTTAAAGTTCTACTAGCAAATGCGATAGGTCGATCATTTCCTGGTGTTCCTTGGGATAACACCGACCCTATAGCCTCATTACTTGCGTCTGTAGTCACAATGAATGGTTTTGTGAAATCTGGGTATGCTAGTAACGGAGGTGAGGTTAGCAATTCTTTCAACTTGTTGAATGAAGTCTCACACAAGTCGTTCCACACAAATTTTTGTTTTCCACGGAGAAGTTTTGTGAGGGGTTCTGCTATTTTAGAGAAATTAGGAATGAACTTCCTATAATAATTAGCTAGACCAAGGAAGCTTTGTAACTGTTTTATAGTATGGGGCCTTGGGAAGTTATATACACATTTCACTTTGTCGGGGTCCGGAGCGCAGCCTTCATTGGAACATTTATGTCCCAGATAGACCACCTCTTTCCGAAGAAATTGACATTTGCTTGGCTGTAGTTTTAGATTATATTCCCTCAGCCTATAGAATATTTCTCTGAGCTTTTTAATGTGATCGTCTAAGCTCTTGCCATATACTACAATGTCGTCCAAGTAAATGAAACATTTCAAGCCTTGAAGTCCCGTTAAGACTTGGTTCATAGCTCTTTGGAAAGTAGCGGGTGCAGTTTTCAAGCCAAATGGCATTCGAAGGAATTCGTAATGGCCATAAGCTGTACTGAAAGCAGTTTTCTCACTGTCGGATGGATCCATTAAAATTTGATGATATCCACTTGCTAAGTCCAACGTTGAGAAATAGCGCGAATTTCCTAATTGGTCCAAGATGTCCTCTATTCTTGGCAGTGGGAATGCATCGCCTATAGTGCTCTCATTGAGTTTGCGGAAATCTACTACAATTCTCCAACGCTTTAACCCATTTGGTGATGGTTTCTTTGGAACTAATAGTAATGGTGAGTTCCATGGGCTATTACTCGGAGCAATAATTTTATCCCCTAGCATCTCACGAATTTGCTCATTAATTTCGTTTTTATGAACCTCAGGTAGCCTGAACGGTCTCTGCTTTATGGGAGCTGTGTCATGTTTGAGAGGTATAAGGTGTGTTGTTACATTTGAGTAAGGTAAGTGGTCACCTTTTAAATGGAAAACATCATTAAATTCTTGACAGAGACCCTTTATGGCCCGCAATTCTTCTTGGTTGTAGGTTTGATCAATATTTATTTCGTTTTCAAGTAGAAGTAATCGATTTTGTTTTGTTTGAGGTTTGGTTTCCTCATGCCTCTTTTCCAACGTATAGATATCGTACTTATCTAGGTACTCCAATTTCGGGTGATAAGTAGGCAGTTCTACTTCTCTTTCGTGGGTATTAATTACACTTAATTGTATTTTTCCGTATCTTGGTTTCACTATTCCATTAGCCGTGAATATTCCTGGCGCGATTTCTTGCGAAAAGCAAACATCTCTTGTTTACAGTCTTCTGCTGGTATTTCTAATACCATTTCTGATCGAGGAGGTACTCGTATCGCAGTTCTGCTACTGAATGGTTTTCTTGTGCTTGTATTCGCAGATGTAGTTTCGGAAGCTGCGTTATTTTTATTTCTTGAGGTTGGTCCATGTAGTTGTTTCTGTTGGTTTGTTGGTAGAAATATGTTGCTACTGGGAATATTATTCTTTCCTACTGACTGTTTCGTGTTATTTATTTGTTTGTTAATATTGGAGTTTTCGTAAACATCGTTCTTATTTTGGGAGATGAATTCTTGGCTACTAGAGCTTTTTGCAAAAGGAATTTTCAAGTCGATGGGGTTAGTTTTAGTTCGAGGGAAATGTAGTACTCGCTCTGTAGTAAGAATATTTGTATTATCCCACAGAAAATTACGGCCTAGTATTCCATCGAAAGGTATATTAAGAGAGTTATTGCAGACATAAAAATCGCACTCAATACCTTTTCCTATTTGAAAAATACCAACGCAGGATCCTAAAGTAATATCACATCCTCCATAGAGGCCCTGAAGGCGGAGAATGTCTTTGATGTCTACTTTAGTACTTGTAGCTAAGCTATCTTTTTTGATCAAGCTAACTTCCGCGCCGGTATCCACTAATAGTTTAACTATGCCACCTCTTACAATGTTTAAAGGTAGTTCGATTGAAGGGTCATTTAAGGATATATGATTGTATTGTTGCGGTAAAGCTACGGATTTGAAGACTTCAGTACTTTTGCCATTTGATGATTTTCGTGTCTTACTCTCTGTGCTTACCGATTTTTGCTCAATAATGCTATTTGTATTATAATTAGTCTTAAAAGTAAACTCGTCTGAATGACAATTGGTCTTTTCGTTTTCTTTACACCCTTTGGTAGTAGGCATAGCCATAGGGTGGGTTAGGCTAGCCCCGTTTAGTTTCCCGATTGCTGTTGAGACTGACGCTGTCTATTTTCCCATGCTATTTTTGCTCGACACTCTTCTGTTTTATGAGAGAATCGGGCACACCAATCACACTTAAGACGTGTACTTAAACGTCCGTTGTTTGATTGATTCATTATAGAAACTGGGCATGCTTGTGACATGTGGCCATAGCCTTTACACCTTGAGCAGTGAGGTATGCGTTGCTTGTTACGGCACTCTGCAATGGTATGTCCAATTTTATTACAAAAAATACATTGCTTAATTTCTCGTCTCGGAACAGGGGCTATATATGAAGGTGTACTATAATTTACTGAATTTGGTAAATAGTTAGCTGGCATTGATTGGTGAGCGATTGGTGTATATTGGTCAGTGTGTGGTTGATAAAAAGCACCGTTTGTACCAAATGGAGCAGTATATGAAGTGGTGGGTGGTGGGTGTTGTTGTACACTAAATTTCTCTGGGTGGCGATGACTTTGTTCGGGCGGTTTGTGAAACGGTGTAGCTTGATAATTCGCGATAATCTTTAGTCGCTCAACTTCTTGCTCACTGAAAATGGAGGTATGGTCAAACAAGCTTGTTTGCATATGTCTACCATGAATTTGCCTGTCTTCAGTTTTCTCTACTTCCACTGCAATTTGAATAAACTCGTCAAGTGAACTTACTCTTTGAGTGATCAAAACTTGCCTTATCACGGGGCTTAGAACTCCAGTTTTGAAGACGTAACAAGCTTCCTCTTCAATTTCCTTCGTGAGAGCGAGATTGTTCTCAGCGTATTTATTTTTAATCGCCCTTTTACACTCGACTACGTATTTGTTTAGTCTTGCGCCAAATGTATGGATTGTTTCACCGGGAATCTGAATACATTTGCGAATTTCGCCCAGAATGTCGTTTATGGATTTTGCTGGGGCAAAAGCATTGAGGAGCAATTGTTCTAGTTCTGTTAGCGTCTGAATATCTAGATACTTGACTAAGTCATAAGCTTCACCGCGCAGCTTAGTCTTCAAGAGGGGAATCAAAATTTTTTTTTCATCTTCTGATGATAACGCCTTATGGACTTGCTTACAGCAGTCAAGAAAGTTATGAAGCTCGTTCGCTGCATCGTTTCTATTACCTTCTGGGTAGTTAGGGACCAAACGGCTAGCGAGCTTAGATACTTTTTCTAGTGCATTCACTGTTTCATTTGAGGGGGCCATTTGGAGGAGTGTGGGTGCAGAATTGAAACGACTGCGTGTAAAAATGTGTCCACTTCTTAATTGGCAGTCACTAAATCTCGTAATGTGGTTTGATATTCCCTGTTGATTTTGTTGTGCCAGATTTTCGAGATTTTCATTTATCTTGTGAGGGGTGGTTTTTTCTGTTCTTGGTGGGCTTACGCTTTCGAAAGAGAGTTGCTCCAAACAGACATGAAAGTCATCACTTTCTGATTCATGGACGTTAGACAAAGACTTCGCACGTTTGCGGGGCGTCTTAAGTTTCGATTTTAGTCTTTTTGGTAGAGAAAAATACATGCGGAATAAATAGCAATTATCGAGGATTTTAGTTTTCTAGAAAGCATTACAAAGAAATTAAGAGCTCGTAATAGGTTTGCTCGCTAGCGAGGTTTTGTGAATACTTTGGAGCTTTATGTTATTAAATTGTGCCGAAAAATTAGAGTAATTTGTGGTATTTAAAAGTATGAAAGCAAATGCTAACGATAGGATTAAGTTGAAAGAAATATACGATTTATGTTAATGTTCTAATTATTGAGTCAGAAATTTAAGTTAAAAATTATTTCAGCATATTACAACTAAAACAATAAAGAAAAACGTACTGTTCATGTAAATTAAGTGATTTTTTTTTTGTGTGAAAAAAGATTTCAGTTAAAAAAAAAAAAATTAATTAGCTAACCTTTCATCTCTGTAAAATTTATTATCAATGTGTGTTGCTTTTTGGAATAAAATTCTGTTTACGATTTAATAGAAATAGAAATATTTTTATATAGTTTTTGTATACAGTAAGCACTCTCGTATTATTTTTTTAAATTGGTTAATCGGTTAAAACTAATAATAAATTACAATTAAATTTGCTTACACATTACAAACTCTTTTTGCCCTTTTCTGAAGACTTATTTTTTGTGGTTAAGTCGTATGCTGTATTCGGCTTCTGAAGGTTATCCAATAATCCTCTTGTACTGGTGATTTTTTTTTTCTTTTCCTTTTTCCACTACTCCACTTGTGCTCTGATTATTTTTTGCTTGCTTTTTTTTCAATTCTATTTATTTTATTTTTGTTTTGCGTTGATTGATTATTGTTCTTCACTTTTAAAAATTCTTTGTGTGTCACTTTTAAATTTCTGAGCCCGCGAAATAAGTTACAACACACGATATTACTATCGATCTATCGAACTCTCGATCTAACAAAAAACGAAAGATCCTACCGGCTGCGCCAAATAATGTAACATATCTTTTTTTCGCGGGTCAGATAATTGTAATTAAAACAACTCTTCATTATTAACACCTTTTTAATTCCTAAAACATCCTCATCCAACTTCACTTTATTAACATTAAACTACACCTTTTCTATTTTTGCTAGGTTAATTTCTCTTTTTTAATCTAATTCAATTTATTCTTTTCAAGACCGAAAACCGCTCACCGTTCAAACTCCAAAATCAAACTCCTCGTCACTTCTTAGTTCTCGAGCGCACTTACCTTTCGTCACTTTCGTGACCCAATTCTGCGATCAGAACGAATCAGCAGAATTGCGCATACTTTCGTTTCTTATTTATGGTTGCAAGAGGTCAATGCTTTTTGCGAAGACACTGGATTAATTGCAAAATGCATGTTAATCCAGGTCGGGAATTTCGCAATGCTCTGATCAATAATTTGTGATTTATTGCACGAATATATAAATATATATATATATATATAATTATAATACATTACACTTCTTTCGGTTTTCCTGTCGCGCTCTTATGAGATAGGGGTTGGCCACCATAGACTTTTTTATTTAGAATCATATTCTGAATAATATAGCATTTTTAATTTTTTCAAAAATTTTACCTCTTCCAAACCGCACGCACGGCAAATAGATTGTCATGCGATCGGGGGTATTTTTATTGTCTTTCACCCCTTTTTTTTGGTCCTGCGAGGCTGCATTTTTGCGACAATACTCCCCGGACCACCCTACACCAACCCTCAAAATTGCAGCCTGAAACAAATTAAATGCGATCTTTAGCATTTTTTCGGCTTATTTGACTGGACTAGCAAAGAAATATTAAAGAGGGCTGGTGGATGTTTTCGCTGCACAACATACATCCAAATTGTGTTCGACCAATATTCGATGCGACAAATGTAGTAGTAAGCATCCCACAACGTTGTGTGATGCAAATTATAAAAGGAACATCAAATAGATACACACTCCCTTCGTCAAAGCTAAGCTATGAAAAGGAAAAAATGACGGCAGAAAAGGAAAGCATCAAGCAACAGCAACGACTATCCTTTGCTCTTCAGATATCCAATCAACAAACGAATTTTACTTACAAACAGCAAGCGTAATAGCTCTTTCAGCTGATTTATTGACGTTTGCGTATGTGAGAATAATACTGGATGGTAGACGTCAACATTCCTATGTAACTACTTAGCAATCAAACTTGGACTACAAGTAATTGACTCTGTAAAACTTAGGATTTTGCCTTTTGGTTCTAAAGAGAAAATACCCGCGAATATCTTTGAACGTGTATCTCTATCGTTGAAATCGCGATTTAGTGAGCAAATAGTGAAAATTCTTGCCGTTGTTGTACCCGATATATGTATAGATATTTTGCCGGCTCCTTCTAATATGGATATGACGTTTACTCAGTTCCTTCTCGCAGATGATATGAAGTTCAATTATGAAAATGGAATCAGTGTATTGGTAGGTGCGAATTATTATTGGGACGTTGTTGTACTGGATTTCAAGAGAATTAAGGGGAATTTAGTGGCTATTAATACCGAATTTGGGTGGACTATACAAAGACCATGTAACGATTCAGTTTGGAACGTAGTTTTGTCTTATCTATTGATTCTATATCTTTGTGTATGGGTGTTTGTGCGGATGAAGATGTCAACAAATTTTGGAACTTAGATACAATTGGAATCAGGGACGAAACTGTCAGATCTATTGAGAACTCCCATTTTAGCGATCATTCTGTAAGAGGGAACGAACGCTATGAAGCTAAGTTATTGTGGAAAAGTACAACGTGCGTATTGGACAGTAATAAATAAAGTGCATTGCGATGATTTGAACAACTCGTTAATAAGTTGTCTAACGAGCCAGTGAAATTGTTGGAATATGATCGCGGAATGCATGAATAATTTTAGTGGGCATAGCTGAGCAAACGAGTGAAGACTTACAATCAAAATATCCTGTCTATTACATGCCGCATCGACCCGTTTATAGAGAAAATAAGATCAGAAGGAAGATGCGAATTGTTTTTGATGCGTCAGTCCATTCAGGTAATAATTTATCGCTTAATGATCAACTTTTTATAGGTCCGAATTTGCGGCCAAATGTTTTCAAAATATTAACAAATTTCGGGAAATTTGCACTTGTTGCTGATATTGAGAAGGCTTTTCTCCAAATTGGATTATCACAAAATGACTGAGACTCCGCCAAATTTTTTTGATTTAATAAACCTATCATAAACATAAATCAACTGCCAAAAGTAACAGTTTATAGAATGACTCATGTAACGTTTGGAGTCGCAGCCCATTTTGTCTGTGCGCCACGCTTCAAAAACATTTCGAAATCGTAATATTGCAGCTTTCGAAATATGACAAAAAGATACGGTTATGGTACCGTTATGATAAGTTTGGTTCAAATCTGACAAGACCGGTTAGCAGAAATTTTTGTTTCTAATACTATCAATGCTATCACTACTCCGCATTTGAAAAAAGGAATATCAATATGCTGAAAATAATTCATTCTTGTAAATTTTCATTTATGTGCACTTACCGGGATAGAGAAAACAGATGCACTTGCTAAAATAATCCTTTCGCGTGAGTGGACCACTATAAATTGCTCACAAAAATGATCTTTTAAGAAACTAAGTAAAACCCTGGACAAATTAAAAATTTTATGTAATATACTTAGTTTTAACTTCATGAGAGTCCCGTGCGCATTGGGGGGTGGGGGGTTGAAGCACCCTCATGTATTCTACGTGTTAACATCGACGCGATACAACACCAATAGCAATGAATCTGTTAAAATTATGTTATAATTGTAATCAATCATACAAAAAAATAGTGATAATTTATATTGAGCTTGTTTTAGATCTATTTTTGAACTAATTGAAGTAAATTCTTAAATTTCTTGGTAGAAGCGCATTCACAAACGTTATTTAGTGCGCCAATGTAAACGAAATTCTGAATTTTGTAAAGAAGAAGGAACAAGAAAAACAGAAAAAATTTTTTTATGATAAGAAGAGTAGAACGGCATAAGATGATTAACAGCCCGTGGTCATTGATGCACACGAAATTATTTCGATATGGAAAGATGCTGAATAATGAGCAAGTATAGGCTAAGACCTGTAAATCAAATATGTGCAGGTTTACAAATAAGAACCCACGATTTAATTTCACCAGAAGTTTATTCAACAACCCACAACTCCAGATATTAACTTCTAAACACAATTCAATAACGAGTTACTATAACAATGATAAAAGTAATATTTTGGCCAATTCACCAACCTGTGGATAGACAACATATATTTAGAGAGATTTACTTGACGGTCCTAAGCCATGCCAAGCTTACCTTTCAACACAAGGTATAATGTATATGTAAATACTTGACGTCCAAAGCCACGCCAAGACTACCTTTCAACACAAGGTAGAATATATTGGAGGTAGGTAGAATATATTGGATTCTTGAAATACATGAAAATGATCCGGAATTCCATCGAAAACTCATCTTGAGTGATGAGGCCCATTTCCACCTCGATGGCTTCGTCAACAAGCAAAATTGTCGCATCTGGGGCTCGGAAAACCCAAGAGTTATTGTTGAAAAGCCTCTCTGTCCTCAACGTGTGACTGTTTGGTGCGGTTTATGGTCCCGCGGGGTCATTGGACCTTACTTTTTCGAAAATGAGGCTGGAGCAACAGTTACGCTGAATGGATTGCGCTATCGACAGATGATTAATGATTTTTTATGGCCGGAATTGGATGGAATTGATCTGGACAACGTTTGTTTTCAACAAGACGGCGATACGTGCCATACAAGCAACGAAACCATTGATCTTTTACGGGAAAAGTTTGCGGACCGTGTTATCACAATTGGCCACCGAGATCATGTGACTTAACACCTTGCGACTTTTTCCTTTGGGGCCACGTGAAAGAGAAGGTTTACGCCAACAGTCCAGCGTCGATTCAAGACCTCAAAGATGGAATTCGTGAGGCTATCGAGGACATAGGGCAGCCACTTTGCGATTTGGTTATGGAAAATTTCATGAAAAGGATAAGGTCATGTAGGCGTGGTCGTGGTGGTCATTTGGCTGATGTTATTTTCCATTCTTAACGGCATACCTTCCTCTTTATAATGAAATAAAGATCCGGTCATTTCTCTCAAAAAATGGCATTTTTCTTTGAATATCAAAATAACACCTCTTATTGGAAAACCCTTACATAGTTAAATGAAAAAAAAACGCTGGCTAGGAAAATTCTGTTTTAGTTATTACTTTAGTAACTTTTGTTGCCACAATTAGCTGAAGTTGAAATTTAAAAAAATATGTTAATTGCAATTGCCATTTGTTTTCGTGCATTATTAGTAGGTTTACTCTGCCAAGTGCCTCTTTCCTAAATTTAACGTGAATTTTATTTGCAGTTTTGGTACGATGAGCGGTCTATGAGAACAAAATTAAGAACCTTTTGTTATTGAAATATAATTTTTAATTTTAATCAACAAAACATAATTTGATAGCTTTGTGATAATTAAGCTTAAAGGTCTAAATAAAATAAACATGGAAAAGGACGACAAACACGGGTAACTTTAAGAATACATTGCGTTAGCAACAATGTGATATTCTTTAAGATTATTATTATAAAAGATTATTTTTATTGCCCTATTATTTACAAGTTTTAAAGTTTAAAAAGTTAGATTTTCTTAATTAGGTGCTAATGATACAGATTATGGTTAATCTTTATCAGCAGGCTAAAGTATTTTTTTGTAAACTATGCTTAATTATAAGGTTTTATAATATGATTTTACAGATTTCCTAGAAAACGGCAGTAAAACTAGGATAAATTATGTTCTCTTATATCTAAAGAAAAATAGGTTTAGTTAATAATTTGATATTTGTACATTGAAATTTTTTTTTTAAGAAATTAATGTACTGAGAGTTACTGCTATTTTCAGCGAATTTAAATTGAATTAATTAATTTAAAATTAATAAGGTAAAACTAAAAGTTAGATCAGCTGATCGGTATTGTATACCAATCTGTTCCCTGAGTAGTATTTGTGGTAATATATTAATTTGTTATTTGTGTCGTATAATAAATTTTGGTCTTTCAGCCATTTAATAATATGTGATGCTTTGTATTTGGGAATATCTCTATTGTTGTGTTGGAGTTCCATTGTATAAGCCTCTATTAATGGGTTGTCCATCATGCTAAGCATGTCGATAAATTTTAATGCACTTTTTATTAAGAAGGTGTCAATTGTTTTAATATTGCAGAGTATGTAAAGCTTTTGGTTTTTAATTATTTTATGGTTAGTTTGTGTTCACTTAAAGTTGGTGCAGTGGATGAGACATCTTTTCTCAAACCTTCTAACATTTTCCATTTGGGCTAACGAAATATTGAACCAAATAGGGAACGCATATGCAATCATTGGCCGGATTAGCTATTTGTAGCAGATAACTTTAATTCTATTTTGGATAGCAGACCTACGATGTATAATTTTTGAGAGTGTTGAAAAAGTAAAAGTAGCTTTCTGAAGTTTCTGTTTGATGTGCTGGATGAATTGGAGATTTTCTGAGAAGTTTATACCTAAATATTTTAGCTGTTTTGTATATTGAATTTTTTGTTCATTTATCTTAACGTTGATGTTTTGGTTTTTTATATGTCTTGATATGTTTGGGAATGTGTCCTTTCCTGTTCCTTTTATGAGCATTGTTTGGCATTTGTTTATGTTAATTCTAAGTTTCCATTTATTGAAATAGTTGTATAGTTCTTTTAGATATATATTCATTTGTGTTTCCATGGGTAAGTATTTAAAGTTTGCGGTGTATAGAAGTATGTCGTTGCATATGTGAGAATTTGTAAGGATTGTGATGGTATGGGGATGTCTGATGTGAATATGTTATATAATGTTGGACCTAGTATGGAGCCTTGCGGTACTCCAGCCAGTATTTGGAATATGTCGGAAAGATTGTTACTTTTTTTAACTTGGAAAGTTCTGTTTTTAAGATATTTATATATAACTTTGCAAAGGTGGTTGTTAAAGTTGTACATGTAGTATCAAACGGTTTTTCAGTGTATATACTGCATACAAGGGTTGCTTTTTTGTTGTTTAGATTAGTTGTTGTGTGGTTCATAAATAATGATAGTGCGTGGGAGGTGGAGTACTGTGGTCTAAATCCCATTAGGAAAATTGGAAGTAAGTTGTTTTGTTCTTCGTGTTCTTGGAGTTTTTCGTTTAGAAAAAGTTCATAAATTTTGCTAATTGAGGAGAGAAGTGATATAGGCCTGTAACTAGCTATTTCATTGGCTGGTTTTTCCGGTTTTTTTATTGGAATTATGTGCGCATTCTTCCATTTGATGGGGTAATATCCTAGGTTGAAGAGTTGGTTAAATAAGGTAGCTAAATTTTTTTTTTGTTTTCCTGATTAGATAATTAGGCAATAAGTCCGGTCCTACTGTTTTTTTGTTGTTCGTTGATTTAATGATTTTTTTTATGTGATCTGATGGGATAAAGTTACTGTTTTGATTTAATGGAGTGGAGTTAATATTTATGATATCCTTACTGGCAGGTAGATTGTCATTGAAATATACTAGTGGAGTGAAATTGTCCTGATAGTCAGAGTCTATTTCGTTGTCAATGTATGTCATGTCCGTATTCATGTTTAGGTTCTGTTTGGTTATGTTTTCCAAGTGTTTACCTATAGCGTTGAGTTTGTCCGAGTCGTTAGTTAGTTCGCAATCTGGATTGGTTGCGTTGGTTAGTTGGGGGAGCCGGGATATTATCTTTATTCCTGCGATGTTTTTTATTGTTTTAAATGTGTGTTGGTTCATGGGTATGTTCGCGAGTTTTTTTTTCCAATAGTTTTCATGATGTATACTAATTTTGATCCTTGTTATGGTGGTAATGTCTCTGATTTGCGCTTTTAGTGTATGTTGTGTTGGGTCATATCTAAGTCTGTGCCATTTTTTACGTAATCTGTTTTTATGCTTTATAAGGGATAAGATATCAGGGAGTAGTGGAATGTTTCCTCTAGCTTTGATGGTAATTGTGGGTACGCTTGCCTCAATTGCATTTTTTGCAGCTAGTTCTAGTTGTTTTATTATTTGATCTGCTTCATGTGTTGTGATATTTCTATTAATTGGAATATTAATTATTTCTAAGGCGTCGTTAATAATATTGTTAAATCTGAGAAAATTTGTTGCTGAGAAATTACGGATTATTTCAGATTGTGCTTGCCTAACATTATTTGTTGAAATAGTTAGCTCTACAGCATTATGGTCCGATTGAAAATCATGTGTTTTAAGTTTGTCTAATAAATTAGGACAGTAGTAGGTGTTTATTGTATTTGACACTATGAAGAGGTCCAGGTGTGCGGATGTGTTAATTCTGTGGTGTATTGGGTAAAGTGTAGTTTCGAGTTTAAGGTCGTATTGTAGTGTATTGGTTGTGAGCCAGCTATGTAGTATTTTACCTGCTTTGTTTGTTAATGTTGAATGTAGATTCCACATAGGATGCTTGGCATTGAAGTCCCCTCCGATTATTTGGTGTTCATTACTTGTTGCATCTAATATTTTTTCTAGATCTGTTGTACTGAAATCTAGTCCGTTTTTATTGTATAGTGATGTGAGGTATAATAAATTATTTGCTTCTTTGATTTTAATTGTTGTAGTTTCGAGTTGTTCTATGTTCGGTATGTTTATATGCTCGAATTGAATGTTGTCTTTAATTAAGATGGCTGTTCCACCTCTTCTTTGATTGGTTCTGTCGTTTCTAACAATTTTGTAGTTTTTAAATTGCGGATTGTATCTTATACTGAGTTTGGTCTCAGTTAAAAGTACTATGTCAGATTTGTTTGCTTTGATAAAAATTTTCTAGGCAGTATCGTTTTTCAATACTGATTAGGGAGTTTACATTTAAAAGATGTATTTATAGTAATGAGTTACTTTGCATTTAATGTGAGGTCTAGTAATAATTGTATCATTGCTTGACGTTTTGCAATTTTGTCATGGAGTTCTTTATATTTAGGAACAAAATTATCTATTTTTCTAATGCATGTGAAGAGGTTGAGACCAAAGAGCTCTTCACATTCCTCATTAAACATATTTATGTTGGTATTATTATCTACTGTGGGATTTTTTCTTTCGACTGTTTTATTACTATTTTTTAGGGCTTGCGAATAGGATATGTTGGGAGTTATGTAGTTGTAGTTACTCTAAGAAGTTCAGCATGTTTTTTCCTTTGTAGCAACTCAATGTGTTTCGGGCAGCCTCTGTAACTTGCTGGGTGACCGACCAAGTTGACCACAGTTTATGCATCTGGGTTGGGTATCTTCTTCATTTTCAGTTATTTTTGACTTGGGGCATTGTCCTGGTTGGTGCTGCTCAGTGCATTTTACACACCTGTAATCCATGTTGCAATTAATTGCCACATGGCCATACCTTTGACAGTTCTTGCACTGCGTCATTTTATTGGCTTTAAATTTTTCAACAAATATGGCTTGGTTGAGTAAGTATCTTAATCCAAAAAGTTCCTTCGAGTCATCATTGGGGTGCAGTTGGATTATCCAGTTTGACGTGTTTTTTAATTTGAAAATTTTTATGATATTAATATTTAGTTTTTGCTTTTGTAGGGCATTAAATATGTCGTCCATATCAAAACATGATGGAATATTTTTAACTATTATGGATTGCGGCTTTTCTTCTTTTGGTGTGTAGTGATAAGTTTTTGTATCTGTTTGCTTTAAATAGTTCTATATTTTGTTAAAATCATTAACGTTATTAGCTAAGATGTGGGTCATGTTGCTATTTATTTTTTTAAAAACGAACTTACTATGTCTTAGCAGGGATTTTAGGGTGACTGTACATTCCTTTGCGTTAACATTGTAACACACAATTGGCGGAATTTTATATATTTTTTCAGTTGTATTTAAATTTGTTGGCGGAGTTTGGTTAGCATAAGTAAGTTGAGGCCTTTCTGCGTCTGTATTTATGTTTTGCATTATGCAATCAGTGTTTGATGTTTCTGGTAGATGTGTGGTTGCATGAATTTCATTATTAATACTTTCGGCAGTGTTTTCTTTATTTAGAAGCTGATCTAACTTACCTGACACTTCACTAAACTTGAGCAGTAACTCATTGTATCTACATGAGAGTTCTCTAAGCTGTTGGCTTAGAATCGTTTTTTCTTCATTTGCTGTAATAAGGGCGTTCATTAGTTCTTACTTGGAGGCAACATTTGTTCTTGGGTCACGGCCAGCCCCACTTGGACCAGGCATAGAGGCATTTTCATTAATTTGTAATTTTGATTTCTTGTCAAGGGTGTCTCTTTTTGTCAAAGACATCTTCCTTTTGCAGGACACGGCACTACGTACCGAGTGATCGCTGTCACTGTTGCCGCAGTTTGATATCGTTGTTGACCCTAGCGAAGCTGGGTCTTCTTCGTCAGAGTCAATCGTATCTTCATAGGCTTTTATAAGATTTTTGAAGTCTTCCATGAAAAGGGAAATAATCCCATGGGGTTATTATTATTGTACCACTTCACTATTTTTCTTACTTTATTACTTATTTTTATTTTATATATTTCTTATTACTATTTTATTTTTATATTAAATACAATTATTATTATTACATATGTTTATTAGTATAATATTACTTTAAATATGTTATTGTTATTTTACTAACTATTGTTATTATTATATTAATTTATATATAGTTATGATTATTGAATTATTTGTTAAAATTAAATAAATTTAAATATATAGCTTCATGGCTTCAGGCACATTTATTCATTTTTCACTTTCTAATATTAAAACTAATTGACCACTTCGTTTGAAGGGTTCAAGTATTCACCGAGGAATATAACACATTTTTATTTATTTTTTTCCAAATGCCGTCTATTTGATTTTTTTTTTATATCACCATTAACCACTATTTAAATAAATTAGCTTCAGGCACATTTAAATTTTTATATCAATAAAACTACTTGAACCACTTCACTTGAAGGGTTCAAGTGGCAATTGCTTTTGTTGAAATCACAAAATCACCATGGCTTTGAAATTTTATTTTATATTTTAATTTTTTCACAGCTGTCACTTTTTGAAAATATTTCTTTTTAATTGTTTTTTAATTGTTTTTTTTTTTTCATCATTAACCGCTCTGGTTAATTATATCTCAGGACTCAGTCACTATTTTATTGTTTTTATCGTTTGATTTAATTTATTTCTTGTTATTTTTCCTTTTTTATTGTTATTTATATTTGTTTTACAACGAATCGAACTGGTTTAAATCAAGTCAGTGACTGATGATATATGATATTCTTTATCTTTCTTATGCCTTTTATACAATAATTATTAGTTTGTAATATTCTTCTGTAAAGCTGCGGTACTGGCTTTTCCCTATCTGGGTGTTGCAAGCAGTAGAAAAGTTGGAAAGAAAACAAACTTAGATTTGGGTGACAGTATGTGATCATTAAATTAGACGTAACCTATCAAAAGAAGGAGATTTTCAAGTAATGCGTAAATTTTAAGACTTAAAAGAGGTGTTCATTTACATTAACTTCAGCAGCAAATTGTTCAATAGTTCGTCACATATCTGCTTTGGTTTGAATTACTTCTTTAATCATGCATTTATTTTTGCTCGCAAATTTCTATTAGTATTCCCCTATATTTTTCTTTAGAATTTTTATGGTAGGATTAGAGCGGCTTAAACTTTTGATTTGAAGTATGCCCAGGAATATTCATACGGATTTAAATCCGGAGTATTGCCGGGTCATGGCAAAACCTCAATTTCTTTAAGTACGATTTAAGAAATCTCTAATTAATTTCGACGTGTGACAAGGTTCACCATCTAGTATAAATGTATGATTACTTCATGTGGTTGAAAACGAATTTACATGTGGTAAAATGACATGATAAAATCGTTTTATACTGGTGCTGGCGTAAATTTCCCTCGAAGAAATGTATATGGTGGATGTATCACAATTTGCTCTATACAATCTGGATTATATCGTTCCCCAAGACGCCAGCGCGCAAAGCACATCGAATCCGTTAGCGCCTATAAAGATCACCTACAATATTTAACAAATACATTAATCCTATGTAGTTTGTTGTAAGTTCAGTTATAACGATTTCTGTACAAATAAATTTCGCTTTACCTTTTCTCAACTCATCAACTGAAAAGTGGTTTTTACATTTAGCCCATCGCACCTTTTTTTTCATTTTTTTTTCCCTTAATTTGGGCCTTTTTGCTAGACGTCTGCATATAAAACTTGGTACAGCCGTGGTCGTAATGTAAACAGCGATATTTCAGCCCCTGGCTCCTGCAATTGGCAGTCCTATATGCTACCCGATGTTGTAGAAATGTGCTTTCGGTAATTTTTCGATCTCTTCTCTTGGACGTTTTTCTCGGTTTTCCGAAATTTGCACGCTTAGTAACAGGGAAAGATGCATTTAATTTTAATGATTTCGATATTCTGTCCACTGTTGATGCCGGCACGTTTATTGACGAGCAGTTTGTCTATTTAAAAGATCTTGCGAATGCAATAATGATAATGTCATAATAACAGCTTTTCTCACAAAAATGGCTTTTTCGCGTCCTATTTCCGTTAAAAATCAAAAAGTAGTGAGCTACTTCTTCTTCTTATTGTATAAATGCACCAACAACACTGCAAACTTAGTTTACTTTAAAAATAAAACAACTAACTAATGTACGTACATACACTAATCACTTCCACTTTCTTTCCTCGTATTTCTATATCCACATAAAAACGACCCCACCTTCGCAATGCAACACCACGGCTAAGGTAAAATAAGGAAGAATCGAATTGCAATTATATCCTGAAAAACATAGACTAGTCTATGTGTATATGACCTTTCCTACCTCTGCAGGGTTGCATTTTAAAAACAAATCATCTGCATAAAGAAAAACCATAAAAATAAAAGATGATTTTAGTGAGAGTTACTTAAATCGAGGAGTGCGTCTAATTTAATTATCACACACTATATATGACAGCAATGCACACTATGCTGCAATTCGTAGCAATAGAATTAAGAACAACATAATGCCAATAGATACTTAGTATTCTAGGTGATATCTAAATAATTATCGTCGCTATTACTTGGGATTTACTAGAATTTAGGACAAGTTAATTCTTACTAAGGCTAACTCATATTCCTCTCAAGATTCTAATTGATGCAGTAGACGAAAACAGTAAATAAGCAAAACTGATCCTCTTAAATATATTAATACACTATTAGCATACATATATGATCATATAGCTGAAAAATAGAACGCGTTTTTAAATGCCAAAAAAATATTAATGTGATGATTTGGAATATCAATTCGTTAATATTGACCTGATTTTCATTAATATTAAATTTTCCTACGTACTTTTCTGGAAATAATCATAATTGTTTATTCAGAAATTTATTAGATGACAATTTTTTATTAGCTGAAGAACTTGCTTCCCCTTTTTTATAATGAAATATTTTTAAGTTGTGTGTATTCCCAGGTCTACATTTAGGCGCATGCCAAGATCACGTTAGGCACCGAATCAAAAGATCATTTCACGATAAGTGCCGATAGCACAAGTTTGAACTAGGCTTCAAACAGAAGAACACTACCATGTACCAGCACACGATCTAATCATTCTTCAAACGAGTAAGGAGACGGATGCGAGTCTTTGGTTTGTTTCGAGTGTTTTGACCGTTGAATTAGCGGTTGTCGGTTGAAGTACAGTACAGTCGTTGGCAGTTGGATGTTTTTCAGTTGATTCTTGTTTGGCGCGAAGCTCAGACCTTTTCCATCGGTTCTTACTCTAAAGTTGGCGGGTACATATACACCTTTGTTGGCGGCAATGCATCATAGAATTACTGTGCGCGATAAGAGCAATTAAATTATTAATAAATAACACTTAAGAATCGCGAAATAATTTGAATACAGGCGGCGATTAGATAAGAAATTTTTAAAGAATTAGGACGCGCATCTTAGGGCTCAGTAAGGGCAACGGGTTAAGTGTTGTTTTCAACTATAACAAGTGAGTGGATAGTGAAATAAGAAAAGTGAAGTGGATAAATATGCTTTTGGACGAGTGATGCCGACGAGCCATGTGCTTGATGCATTAATTACTTGTGAGTGCTTTAAGGGCAAGTTAGAATATGATAAAAACATTAACGCGAACAGGTAGCTATGATAAGAACTTTGTTTTCCTTCTGTAGTCTTTAACGTGCAACGGATATTAATTTATTACAAACTTCGTTAGTATTCCCACTAACTTCAAGGAAGTTAATATTGCATTTCTTATTGACAGGCCTCGAAGATTTACGGAGAATTATTTTAATATTTTGTTAACAAAGGATAACAGCGTTTTCTCTATTGTTATATAGTTATCATAAACTATTAATATTATTTCGGACTTGTTAGGTATACTACAAAAAGGTTCGTAATCGTATATTAAGAAACGGATCTCTTAGAAAATATACTATTAGACGGCGTTGAATAAGAGTAATTAAATACAGTTTTTGAATGAATATGAATATACTCATAATTACATAAAAATCCTAATATTTGTGATTATGTTAAAAACAAACATATTTTATATGATTATGCTAAATGGCAAGGGAAATCAAGGTTGGCTTTAATTTTCTAATTACCAAGGGAACCAATGACCATGGAAAAACGGGTTAATGGTTAAGTGACATTATTTAAGTTGGCAAATTGAGTCATTGGCGAACTATTAGCAATTCATACTTTTACGGTGCATCTTAACAAATTGTAAGAACTTTTATCGCCAAAAAATTGTAGTTTCGCAGCATAATAAGATTGCTTCACAGATTTGAATTTAATAGTTCTTTATAGCTTTTGTGCTCGACTATTATGGTATCTATACATTTGTACAGATCGTAGATCTATTGAAAATATTTGTTCCATCCTTACCCCCACACATAACTTTTTCTAATTTTAAAATTTACCTCAAGGCACCTCTAAATTTGTAACCGCTGTCGAATTGCTTGATATTCCCTTCACTCGCATTTTAAGTCGGCAAGTGGAATACATTATGATGTTGGATTCCATTTTTATTCCCCCAAGGATTATTATTATACCCTAGATGAAATCTAAGGGGTATACCAAGTTTTTCATTCCATTTGTAATGCATAGAAATAATTATGGTAGAGCAAAATGGATTGGAAACCCACGCACAATATTAAAAGTTATTTGGATTTTTGCATTCTCGTCCGTCCGTCCGTCTGTCTGTCTATCTGTCCGTCTTCACTATAACTCAAGAACGCGCTCACTTAGGGAGCTGAAATTTAGCGCATAGGCTTTTCTAACAAAAAAGGTAAAATTAAGTTCGAAAATGGGCTAAATCGGGCAAACCCTTCTAGGTGTTGTCATATAAAAATATAAAAAAAAAAAAATATTTAAAAAACCATCAGTCTGGACGTTTTTATTGTTCTTCAGAATATGAAAACCTATAAAATTGGTCATAAATTTTTAGCCTCCGACGAACTGTTCTAGAAATATATGCGAAAAATAACTTCAACAATCAAACTTGCACAGAGAGGTGATCATACAAAATCACATACGGGCATTCATCGAGGATATAGTCTTAGATCAATTCTAGCTTTTTTAATTGTTTTTATTTCTGGGTTTTGGGAGCCAGAAATCCGAATTTTAAGCACTGCGACATAAAAGATCTTTTGCGATATGCCCTTACCGTGTTATATTCAGTTGACGTTCGTCCTTTTAGGGAGGTTATTACCTTATTCGCCAAGATTCAGACGTGGTCTTAGAAAATAGGGCAGCGAAGCTCAATTTTATCATTTTTCCAACATAATTCGAGCATTATCAAGATCATGATATTCATTTCGAGAGTTAAGCTTATATACTTACTGCTCCTTTAATCCCTCGACGTAGCGAGAAAGCAGCATAACTTCATCAATCTTTAACTTAAAATATGTTGGTATAGAACAAATTTATCAGCCCTGTTTTATAGAACTTGACAAGTTGGATAAAGTGACAGTTTTACAAGCTTGTCAAATTTCAGTAACACTAATGTATTCATATAAATGTGACTAGTGACAAGTTTTCTGTGAAATAACCATAAAAAGATTGTGAAATAAATAAAACAAACTTCTGATAGTAATTGAGTCACTTTGGTTAATATTTATGAGACTTTTCATACTATTTGGATTATGTGAAATAGATAGGGCTGGAATTTTAAATTTAATTAGGGGCAATAAATATTGTTTTTTCATAAAGTATTCGATAACGTTAACCCATTTCTTCTCCATCAAAATATTCTAAATACAATTAAGTTATAAAATCTCCAATTACATGGTATTGAGTTCCACTTTCAAGCCAATGTAAAGCACATAGACTCTCTGTAGAAGAGCTTCGTTTCGGTTCGTTCCAGGTTAAAGTTGTTAAAATATATTTATGTATACTCTCTTTCAAAGCTTTAGACGAATTTGACATTTTCTGTTTTTTCGATAACGGGTACAATATAAGCTGTTGTGCCAATCCCTTGAAGTTTAATTTTTTGGTCTCAAATACTATTATGACCACACAGCTTGTCCAGTACATTACAACAGTTTTGAGTGTCACCCCATATTCCGAAACCAGTTTATCATAAGTAGTATTAGTATTCGAAAAACAGAAAATCCTGTTTTTTTTTACACGAAATTATTCTTTAAACTCGAAATTACATATCAAAACAGCCGAGATTCAGCTAAGTCGAAATTAACAAAAAGGGAACTTCGGATTGATCCCCAAATTACATGTACATCTAATTTTAATGCAACTATAATTCTACATTGACTTTCATAATGTTATTCAGAATTTCAAAGTACAAAATTCCGATAAAATTAATAAAGTTCATCCGTACTTTCGCCATATTTACCATTTTTCAAAATATTGAAGATTGTAAAGATTCCTAACAGATATTTTCGTTTTTCAATAACTATGTTTTCCAATCTCCTCATGGCATTTGAAAAATGTTTGTTTAGTAAGTGCATGAGTGGTTGCACGGCAGGAGGTTTCCAAAAAATTACAATCTAGTCTTCGAAACACTAATTTAACACTTTAAAATTCAAAATAGCACAATAAAACTGATGTTCAGGATTAGCGCGGTAGGCACTGATGCAATTTAGATCCAACCTATAGTTTAACAAGTAAAAAAGCTAGAATTGGTCTAAGACTAATTCTTATGATACCCTAGACAAATGCCCGTATTAAATTTCGTATGGTCACCGATTTATTCAAGTTTGATTTTGAAGTTGTTTTTCGCATATATTTCTAGAATGGTTTGTCACACAGAAAAAATGATCATAACCAATTTTATAGGATTTCGTATTCTGCAGAAGTTTTCATTACAATAAGAATGTCTTGGACTGATCGTTTTCAAAGTGTACGTAAAAAATATATGGTAACACCAAGAAGGAGTTGTCCGATTTAGTCCATTTTCGACATTTTATTTGCCAATGTAGTAAAAACATCATGTACGAAATTTCAGCTCTCTACGTCGATGCGTTCTTAAGCAGTGTCCAAATATATAGTGAAAAACGAAAGTTTTGTATGGCAACCCCACGAAGGAGTTGCTCGATTTGTCTCATTTTCGAACTTAATTTTACTTTTTTTTTTTTAAAGTCCGTGTACAAAATTTCAGCTCTCTAAGTATACGCGTTCTCGAGGTATCGTGCGCACACACAGACGGACGGACGGACATGCAAAAATCAAAATAACTTTTAATGTTATGCGTGGGTGTCCAATTCATTTTGCTCGACCATCATTATTTCGAGGTGTTACAAATGGAATGACAAACTTAGTATACCCCTATAAATTTCATCTAGGGTATAAAAATAACTAGCGCTATAAGGTACTAAACGAGCTTTTGATATGCTGCAGTATGGAACCTTATTACATGCCTTGCGTGGATATTTCCAGTTTCAGTTTTTTTTTTCTGCAAAATTGCTTTGATCATAATCACATTTGGTTGATTACGCTTAACTTGCCTCTATAGAATAAATACAATCCAAGCCAAAGCAGCACTTGATGCATTGCATGAAATGTCAGGATTTGTAGGGCAAGGGTATGTTGAAAGAACCATTCAGAGCTCGGGAAATTAAAATTCCATTACTTCAGTGAAAGCGATCAACAAGAATATGTATGTATTGTTCTACCTAACTCCTATTAACCAAAAATATTCATGTGCATTGCCTTTACTGAAATAAGGCTATTCCGCTCTACCCCATTCTTGATCTTTATTGTTAGAAACTGATTTACTTGTAATGCTACATATGGCTTATATGTAGCTTGGTTTAGAATCATAGATGATTGTTAAGATATTATTCTCGCGTTCCGTGCGACCTGAAAGTACTTTTGTGAATTCCTATTTTCGTTTATTCGCGATCTATGCCTGGTTATGAAGTGCAGAACCGTTCTTAAATTTAAATTTCGCATATGGTTTTGGGAGGAAATGCATGCTCGAGCTTTAGTAAGTTATGGTTTTCTGATCCCGAGATTATAGGGAGTTCTTTTATTTTTCTCCAGAAGTGTTGATGAAAATTGTTACCAGATATTTAGGGCCTGTCCGGATCCAAGTCTTCGTCTTCGTCTTCATCTTATTATTACAGCTAGTGACGTAACACAATAAGCTCAGCTATTATAATAGTTAGACGAAGACGAAGCTAACCTGTCCGAATTCGTTCATTTGCTCAGCTTGATTTCACAGACAGCAAACAAACATAACCTCACAATACGTTGTCTATTTAAATAAGTCAACTCGAACCTTGACTCGGTGATCAAGCTAACAAGATGTCAAAACTGTTATACAAAGTAGCAAAGCTCGGTGGCATAGACATGGATTCGGATAGAGCTTGTCTCGATGTTACGTCACTAGCTGTAATAACAAGACGAAGACGAAGACATGGATCCGGACAGGCCCTTAATGCAGCTCTGAGGTGGTTTTTGCAAGTGTCACAATATGACCTTGTTCCAAGAATGTTTTTCCACTCCTCTTTTAGCTGGGCCATCATCAATTTTATTTGTTCTATGGTGCTCAAATGTGCCGAGCTTTAAAGTTTTGGGTGCGGATAAGCAATCCAAGAGAATAGGGCTGGTTGATCTGCTGTATTCATTTAATACAGGCATTTAGGCATTCTCCTCTAATCACTATTTTTGCTCAAAATATAGCTGGGTTAATGACAAAGATTTTTGAGACACAACATCTGGGGTTATATGGACCCAGTCGAACCGCACGTTTAGATTTAAACCCATCTTTATACTATACAATTGTTGGTTGCTGGAAAGATAATTCGCTGGCCTTTTGACTACAGGAGTATTAACCTTTGTATAATACAACCTAGTGCACTTAAATGCAGTCACTCTCTACTGGGTACCCGATGGAAATCCAAGTAAAACTATCTTGTAGAGCAACTGAGGGTTGCAGGCTATCTTTGGCGTTAATTCCCTACAATAGGATAAGTGATATCTAGCTCAGTTAAAGAAATATTCAAGGTCACAGCCATAGTCCTATTACGTGCGTTATAAAGGTGAGGGGATGTAGGCTAGCGCTGACCTCAGTGCAGGGGATTTTTAACATCCTGCTCACTGGCATATAATAAGACTGGATTGAGCCATACTATTTATTTCCTGTAGTCAAAAATTGCAAAAATTTTAGTTAAAATATGTTTTTTCTCCTTCAAGCTCACTGAACTGTAACCAATTTTTATATTATGATATCAAATCTGCAGAGGCACACATTAAAGCAAGATTAACTTCCTAAACAATTTTTGTTTAATGTAATACTATTTTATAACATCTTTAGTGGCTGTAGCTAACAAATAATAATAACTTATGAATCAGTGCACAATTGTACCAAAGAAAGGGCTTTACAGCGTGTTCGAAATTCGCGCCTTTTTTGATACAATAACGCTCAGTCCATTCTTATTATATGTCAGTGATCCTGCTCAAAATGAAAAATTACAATATCTTGCACCGGCATCATCCCTTCCATACATGCTGTTATGCGGCAGATGATATCTATAGGGTATACTAGGTTTGTCATTCCGCTTGTAATGCACAGAAATAATGACAGTATAGCAAACTGGATTGGACACACACGTATAATATTAAAAGTTATCTTGATTTCTGCATGTCTGTCTGTTCGTCCGTCCGTCTGTCTGCCCTTATGATAACTCGACAGGGCGTCCACTTAGAGAACTGAAATTTGCGTATGGGCTTTCTAAAAGAGTAGTAAATTTAAGTTCCTTCGTAGGGTTGTTATACAAAAATTTCATTTTTACTATATATTTGGACACTGCCTGAGACCGCGTGGACATAGAGAGCTCAAAGTATGTATATGGTGTTTTCATAGCAATAGTAAATGAAATTTAAAAAATGAGCTAAATCGGGCAACCCCTTGGTTTTTTGCGTATACCGTGAAAATTATCAGTCCTAATCGTTTTTATTATACTGAAAAGCTCTTCAGAATATGAAATCCTATGAAATCTGTTATAATCATTTTGCTGTCTGTCGAACCGTTCTAGAAATATAAGCAAAAATTCACTCCAAAAATCAAACTTCCACAGATGGGTGACCATACGAAATTAATAAGGGCAACATCTAGGATATGATAGATATTAGTTCTTAGACCAATTCTAGCTTTTCTACTTATTTTCTCTACTACATGCATTGATAAAATGCATGCAAGCATGCATACACATACAAATATATACGCAATGCATACACATATTATATACATGTTAGTTTTACTTGGATAGGCACTTTGTTTGCGTATACTCTGAAGAGATGAAATCATAGGGTATAGTATGTTGTTATTCCGTTTGTAATGAATAAAAATAATGATAGTAGAGCAAAATGGATAGGACCCATTGTACCCATAATTTAAAAGCTAGTTTGATTTTTTAATGTCTGTCTGTCCATTACGCTGCCGTTTTAAATATATTCTGGATTAAAAAAGTTCGAAAGAGAGACTTATTACTGGGTAAATTTTATATTTGTTCAAGATGGTTTCATTTAGGATTATCCGGTACAATATTTATTGCGACTAGAATTTTATTCGTTATTGAATCAGACAACTTACTGATTTCGAGCTAGAAGTTTCCAGTCTTGGTTTCACTCATCAGCAGGTCAAAATTAAGTGAGTTGAAAAAACAAAGAAAAAAAAGAAAAATAGAAAGGAATGAAAAAAAAGTGAATGAATTAAGATAAATACAAACAAATATATTTTTTGGAAAGAGTTGGAAAAAATCAGATCAGATCAAACTCTCTTTATTACACCCAAAGAGGAAAAGCAAGACAACTATGATTTATAACCGGGTAAATTTTACTTTAAAAGTAACCATCTTGAAAAAATTTGAAATTATGATTCATTGAAATGGAATTTCTATAGGAATTTGAAACCTCCTTTATTCCCACGATTATGTCAACATTAACATCAAACTCAATAGATGCATAATTAAATAAGCTTTATTTTTCTATTTTTTGTTGAAAATAGCCTCAACACTTTTTCAGTTGTAATTTTTTTTAACAATGGTATTGTCTATGTTGAGCAGTGACTTTTGAAAAAATCTTTCTTGTGCTTCGAAGCCACGTTTTTCGCCTCATAGCAGAAAAAAGTCGCTCACAGCTGGCGGAGCTCACTCGGAGTACTATTGCTGCTTGGAAAAGTTTATATAAATAAGGGCAGTTACTCTTTTTTGAATATTTGTCCTCAAATCTTGAGCATTCATCTCATAATTTTTTAATTAAAGCATGCTTTTCATTACTATCGCTTCAGCTATTAAAGCTGAAGTATCAATTTTTAAGATTTCTTTATAATTACTGATGAAATCAGCACCGTTCTTGATGGCTAATTAAAAAAATGCGTCCACAGTACGAGATTACGGTATATTCCCAAGATGACGTTTCAAATTTACTATGATATTATCTATTACTTGGTAGTAAATGTTGACCTTCCGTATTCATCTGGTTGTGTATCAGCTGGAAAATGTATTGCTTTTTCCCACAGTCGACTCTATACAAAAGTCCTTTTGTTGACGCCTCCTTCTTGAGACTCTAACAGCTTCCAACAAAATCTCGTGCTTTTCAGCAAACTACTCGATGTCTGTCCAAATTTTGAACTGATTCCTGCATGCTTTGAAAGTACCTACATAACTTGTTATGGGGTCACTAACCTGACCAAGAGTGGCATTTTGGGTCTGGAAAAATTTACTCAGTGCATTCACTATAGCGAGAACTGAGTGGAATGTGTATAAGAAAACGACGAATTCTGATTTCGTAATAATCGTTAGCAATTCGAGTGCGCCCACTGTGTGCTTGTCACATTTCTCTCTGATCTCGTTCTCAAAAGTCAATTTAATTGCCTCATAGTTTGTCGGTAGCTACTGCTTTGCAGTTTTCGTAGTAACAGCTCCATCCGGTACTTAGACTTCCCATTTCATGTCCTTGCTGATTGCCTACTATTAAATAAGTTCGTCATGTTTTCAATGTGTTTCTTTATGCTTGCTTGGTTGAAACTCAAATATAATTAATTATTATTAATTGGATTTATAAATTTTGAATCGTATTTTTCTGGGGGTGGTACCACGGTTCCTGGGGGGCCGTACCCACCAGGCTACGCCCATGGTTGCCGTATGAAAGTCTCCGTTTTCTAGTACCTATAATATTTTGACACACTGCCAGAGAATACGTCAAAGTAGAGAGAACTATAAGAAGATTTCCACACCTGAGAAAATTTCTTATCCAGCATCTAATTTCGCAAAGACACATAACCGATATTTTGTACCAGTGCACTTTTTCTAAATTCATATATCGCAATCGTATTCTAGCACTAGACTTTTTGAGTGAAAAGATCTTTAAGCTTTACTACAACGATGCCATGGCCGCGAAGTATTTCGAATGAACACTGAATGAATTCAATAATTATTGCAGTGCTTTGGTATCTTTGTGTGGAGATCTGTCCGATAAATCCTCACCCATTATCTCAATCCTGACCTGCAAAACAATCTAAAGGAAACTCAGATGGACTTTCATGAAAAACTGCATAAAATGACCCTGCTGTTTGGTGATAAAATTGGGGGGGGGGGCTTCTGTTAGTTCGTGTGACACTTATTTAAAACTTCAGGCTGGTTTTAATTTTTAAATTAAATTTTAATTTATGGAACCTCATTTAAATTTGTGTGACTCCATATTTACTTGAGTTGATCAGGTATTTCATGCCTTAGCTATGAGGCGCTTCATTATCTGTTTCTTGCAGTATTTATAAATTATGTACTCGCAGTTAGATAAATAGGGGTAGGTATATCAGAGCAGTGCAGTGCAGTGCAGTTCGTTTATACCTCCTTCGGGTCTATTGTGCTCCCTAGATTATTGGGATTATAACCTGCTAAAGATTTAGCCTTAGATTCGCCCTACTTCCTTTAGAAATCTCGGCACCATATTTGTCTAGTAATCTATAAGATTCGTGTCATTGTCAATCTCTGTAATATATGTACCCCTGTTCCTGTGGACGCACTCGTCTTAGAACTATCCGTGAAAGAGAAATATTGAATGCTACCGCTATCTCTGCTGCTACTACACTTTCACAAGAGAGATCCAACTGCAGCAGGTCAAAAATTACCTCCATTGCCGTCCTGGGCATGATTTACAGATACCAGCTTATACTCAGGCAAGCTGCTCTCTGCGATTTTAGCAGAACGTCCCTGTTACATTTCTCTTTTAATGCCACCAGCCTATGGGGCCGTGGCAGGGAATTGTCTGATTCTGGCTATGTTCATCCGTCGAATCACCCTAAGTTTTAGTCCCCAGTTATCACCAAATATTTTTTTATACGTAATTCTAATCTCAATCTCGTTCTTCTATATTAACCCTCCTGTTCAGTTTGGAATGAAGTATGACCTACAAATACTTTACTTCACTGGAGGGAGGAATTTCTTTCTTGGGATATCTGAAATTAAGCTGCCTTTTCTTGATTAAAAGCACAAGCTTTACCCTCTCACCACCGCATCCTCTGATACGAGCTATCCTCCAACTGAGAAACATTGAGTTAAGAGAATTATTACTAGAAAATAATTCTCATATATGTGCAGGGGCTGGTCGCACTGGACTGTCCGCGTTAAAGGAAGTACAACAGATGGCCCTTCGGTTTACCACCGATGACAAAACAGATGGAACTATTGCTTCCATGAAATGCCGTCCATGTCGAGAAATTCCACAAATTCTTTATAAGCAGAAGAGTACGAATGTGGAACTGTTAACCATCCTACATTTACCGAACAAGTTATGTCCATTATCATTCAAGCAAAATGCACATTGTCAGCTCCTTGACACAACCAAATAATCCTCAATTGCCCGCCCCTTCTTCTTTTCTTACTAAGGCTGTGCTACTGCATCTTAGGGTATCCACTTAGCTTTGAAAACATCATAAAAAGAAAACTATTCTCCAGTCATTTATGTGTGATGATCTTCCTCCTTAGGTTTTTGAAAGACCCATCGATATCAAAGAAAGCATCACTCTTCTATTCACGGTATTTCGAAAAACAGATACCATTACATGAACAGACATGGTGACTTTTACTACTATTGCAGGCATACCGTAACCATATCCTTCTAATATTCACCTCTACCAGTCTCTCTAAATCATGGAAGAGGGACTAATACGACTAAAGTACTTTGCTTCAACATAGCTCGTTCTGTTTTGCCGGCCTTTGGAATGCAAATCAGCTTCACCTCCTACATAGCAAGCCAATGGCAGTTTCTGTAAATCGACACTAGCCATGCCATTATGTATGAACAAATGAACAAATTTGTCTATACTCTTATGGCTTATCCCTTGAACGCCAGTGCGGATATTTCTCAAAATTCTTGGTGGAAATTTTAAGGGAACATTGTATTGGAAGAAGGAACAATGGTATCGAGCTGTATCTTTCGGGACTGAAGGAAAAGCACAAGATTTTATATAAATAATAATTCATATTATGTACATACATTTTATTTATAAAAAAAAAAACAACGGAACAATAAAAATTCTAGTAAATTAACAAAAAATGATTTCATTCATATTGCCTCAAAGTTAATTAAAAAAAAAATCAAATAAAAAAATTTCGTATAATTCAACGAAATAAAATAATAATAAATAGTACATTTTTAGATATTCATAAGAGATTACATAACTCTTTTTTAGGCACAAAATTCGTACAATATTTTTGCAAAATAGAAATATATTGCTTATACGCCATTATAGCATTTATTGTATCATATTTAAATCTGTTTGTTTTCTTATTTTTTATTAAATTCAAATTAGAAAAATTTCTTTCTGCCGCAGCGCTGCTGTGCGGAAGTTAAAGTAACGTAAAAGCAAACTTTGAAATATTTTGATAAATTGGCGTTATTGGATCATTAAGATTTTTCGCTTCTATTATATTTTTCCAAAAACCCTTTGTTTTTTCATCACATTCTTTCACAATCTTACTTTCTAGTAAATTTCGCATTTCATTAAAGAAAACTTCAGTATTAATATTTATTTTTATTTGCACTTTCTTGAATCTTTTTATAAGAAATGATAAATGTGGAAAGATATCACCCAATCTCCTTTGTTTTAAGTAACTGGGATCGAATATTTGCAGTGATATTAATACTGGATCATTAAGAACTATACGTTTTAAAATTTGTGTTGTAAGTTCTACATACAAATTCTTAATACACTCATAAAACTCATGCTTCTGTAAATCAGTTAAATTTTTTATTAACTGTAAAGCTTTTGATTTGGGTATATATATTTACCTTCTTTAAATATAGTAGCAATAAAAAAATTTATTTCTGATAAAGGTTTCTTATCAACATAAGACTCATTAACAAAATTTCAGAATAATTCTGAGTTCAGTTGAAACATTTTCTATATGATTTTTAGAATCTTCTGCTTGGAAATTCAAATTCATTTGAATTATAATATTTAAAATGTAGTCCAGAAATAAAAAGTAACCTTTAATTACCTTATTGGTATAAAAATTCAAAAGTGGTTCTGCTTTTTTTATACCGTCAGTAAATATACAATATGTAAAATATAATATTAAAGCATCCCTACTTTTCAGAAGGCACGTAATAACTTGGCGTAACAACAGCCACCTTGTTGGAGCAAAATTTAATATTTTATGAGCTTGAATATCCGAATATTCTTGAAATTCTTTTAATTCGTTTTGGCGCTTACTGCTGTGTTTAAGGAACATGTGGGTATTTCGCGCTAGGTCTTCCTCATCCGAAGGTAAATGTTTTTAAGCTTGGGAACCACATATATGCAATGAATGCGCCAAACATCCGAAAATGTAAATGTCTGGAATTACTTTACTTAAATGTACACGTACGCCATTTTTCTTCCCCATCATTATATTGGCATTGTCTGATGCAAATCCTATTATATTCTCTATTGGAATTTTTTACTATCAAAAAAAGTTTTGGTGGCTTTAAAAATACCTTCTGAAGTCGAAGAATAAACTTCTAGGAGTTGTAAAAATCTGTCACAAACTTTTATTAAATTTTTATCGTAATATCTAGCTAATATTACGACACATATAATATTGGAAACGTCAGTGCACTCGTCAATTATTATAGAAAAAATGTTTTCACGTAGACAGGAAGATATTTTCTGTTTCACAAATGGCCCTACTTTAAAGCATAGAATATTTTGTGCTTTCAAACGATTGCATTTTACACTTTTTATGATCTGGGAATCTACAAAAATATTTTTGATCACATCGATTATGTGATCTAATACCCTAAGTGGTATATTGTGTTCTACCAAGAAAGCTAAGCACTTTAACTCAATAATACCTTTTTGCTGAGACTGTAAAGCGATTTTATTAAATAAGTAATTTAATTTAATTATATCTTTTCCTTTCTCAACATTTTTCTTATGAAATTCTGACTTTTCATGCCTACTTATGTGATAATTTGTTTTTGACAGTCTTGTTCCGCAAATATTGCACCGTACATTATTTTCAATAAATTGGGCCCACGAATATTTTTGTCTCCATTCTTGCCTTAATTTTCTGTGAATCTTAATTTTACCTCCAATTTGGTTTGCTGCTCCATCGTCGAGGTCAATGCCATCATCACCTTGATTTTCTTCTACTAAAGCAGCAGCGTCGACGTTTTTACTGGAACTACTTGCTGTCACATTGGAATTGGGTGTCCCTTTATCTTTTCGTATCACAAACCTTAAATATCCACATGAAGTATAAGAAATTCTTCATATACAAGTTTGCTTACCGGTCCATTTCTCCATAACGCGTGACTATACCACACGAAAAATTTAAATATTCCACTTGTTTTGAAAAATGTTAACTTTATTATTACCTGTCATTCGATTCATGTTATAACCAGTCATGTCCCTGAACCAGTGTGAAGTGCACGACACTATATAGCTGATTCATTTTTTCGAAACTTAAAACTAGGAAATGGAATGGAAATGGAATTCTTATTTTAATGAAACAATTGTCATTTCGAATGCAAATTGTCATTGCCGGATTGACACAAATTTTGTTTCAGGGACATTTATTGCAGGGGAGGGACTAACGGACAAAAAAAGTGGAAAAGTGACATTTTTTCCCTATGGGGACACTTTATCAACACGACTTGAACCTCTAGTCTACTTCGTTGCAGAGCTTTTGGCGAATAAGCAAGCGCGGGAAAAACTGTTCATGGTACAAGTGGAGCAATCTGACATTATAAGAAGGAAGCATTTTTGCAATCATTATTAGTATACACAGGTATACTAAAGGCTTGCACAGTAACTTCTTTCTGATATTGCTTTCTTTTCCATGAAGTGGGTGCAATCTTTTCGATAGGCGAACGAAAAACGATCAGCATTTCGTGGTACTGTCCCAGCGGGAATTCGGAGCATCATATGATGCAAGTGGAAGCTCTACACAGAAGCCATAGTTGCATGGATTTTCGTGGGACACTTCATTTATTTTTAACATTACATGTCATTAGGATGAGAAACAATATAAAAAGCCTTTCTACTGCTACCCCCAAGCATCCATTGGAAGGCCTGACAATTTTTTTGCGCTGAGTTTCCTTCCACCATGCGACTAACTTGGAAACAAATGAGAAAAAGTACTTTGCTTCCACAAGGCTTCCATTGGAATGCCTGAGAACTTTTCCCGCTGGGGTTTGTTACTTTATCCTTTTAGTTATTTTATAGTATTACATATATACATATATCTACAGAATTTCTGCAGCATCGCAAAGGTCGTCCCTGGATCGGCTCAAGCACTGTTTCGCTTATGACGAAATAAGCATGTGTGAGAGATCTAGATTTCTAATTCAAGTAGAACTCTGAAAACAACATTTGTTTAATTCGTTATAAATAATAATAAAATAAATAACTGCTTTAAACGGAAATCAGGGATTCAGTTTACTTATGCTTTATTTCTCATTTCGTTATCTTGAAGGCGTAGATTTTGATACAACAAGGATGCGCTATTGACACAGAAATAACACGTAATTTTTCTCTTACGCCACTGACATCTATATAAATGGATTAACTGATCCTGTTTCATGTGGTACCAGTTTTGATTTCAGAAGGTATGCTCTCACTGGCGCTGTATTTAAATTATTTTGGAATTTATTTATATATGCATGTCAGTGGGATTTACCGAATTTACCACAATAGTATTTGGGACTATTTGTATTGTTAAATTTTAATTATAAGGCGAAGGAAGTGTTTTTTAGAAGGCTGTTTTGGTTGGAAATACCGCTGAATCGTTACAGTTCAGTGGGAAAGTATGCTCTCACGGAAAGGGACAGGAAGATGAAAGTGGTGCCATTTTCTTTCATGTATTTTTGGTTCAATGAGCAGTCCATTTATATACATGTCAGTGGGATCTACTAATGGCTTTGCTTATAGGGCAAATTTCCCGGAATGCTTTATTTAACGCGTCGGCTACATTATTAACTGCAGAGTGTTTGTGAACAAATCATCAGGTGGAGAAATTTTTAATCTTCTACTACTGTACAGATTCTATCCCAAATTTGTCTTTTGAATATTCCTGAAAAACTAGGTACGTGCAATAGAGACGCTTGGTCGGACACTCTCGAACAGTGTTGCAACTACAATCGTAGAAAATGACTAGTTTTGGCAACGTTTGGCTATAGAGATACCCCCGTACCGTAATATATTGTACAATAATTTTTATTTATTTTAGTTCTCAGAACTAAAATGTATTATCACTATATTTATGCTGACTGAACCCACCGATAGCTACATGTTATTTGGAAGATCCTTACATATCTGAACTCACTTTCCAATAAAAAAATTGTAATGGGGCATTATATGTTTAAGGCAACGTCGACTTTGACTTACTCAATGCTTTGGCTTCAAATTTATTAGCACGGCCCTATTGAATCTCAGGTCATGAAATATGTTTCTCTTCAAAAACAAAACAAAATGAAGATGAGAACCGATGAAGTTATAATCTGGTTAACTATTCTACTTAAACAGTATATCAAAGAAAAGGCTAACTCAACTAATTTCGACCTCACATTTTTAAGTTTTAAGATTTCTATATTTATGATAACTGAACTACCTTCGATTGCACAATTGCACCGTTTCGATCTGATTCGTATAAATGTAAAATTTTCTTATATGTGACGTACGTGCAATTGGACATATTACACCAAAATGGATGGAAATGGATCGAATCGAAACGGAGAAGTTGAGGTCAACTTTTACGGATGACATAACTTGGAATAATCATCTGTAAAAATTTGTTTATAATTAAAGCTGGATGAAAAGGCTTTTGTTGAGGAAATAAAAAAATACACGAATTAAATGACAAAAAAAGAATCTTTTCATGGATGGATGTAAAGTGGAAAGACAATATATGGCAAAAGTTTAAGGTCAAGTCTTTGGAACCGAACGAAACAATTGTGCGCATGCATCCGTTGGATCGAATCAAATCGAAACGGAAGAATTGTGTTTTGCACTTTAGGTCCAGCACCTCACTGTAGCTCACTGTTTTGAAAGTTGATGTATTCCCTCTATTACTAGCTATAAGCTAAGTCTCTAAAAGATAATTAAAAGAGAACTGCATCCGGGGTTTATGTTGGTACTATCCTAAATAATAGGATGAGTTTAGCATAGCAGCCAAGTAAGAGATTGATGCTCTGCGCCTCTGGTGTCTCGCGACCATCAATCTAAATTCCTCGGAAGGAGGTGTTGACCCCTTATATGGTATTTATGCCGTGGTCATCCAACATTTATTCCTCTTCTAACCAATACTCGTAGCTACTATTCGTAAATAATTAATTATGCGTAATTGTGAACTCTAAGTACTCCTCACGCGATCAGAGCATAGTAAGAAAAATAATAAATGTCCGCATGAAACAGGAAAAGCTTTTCTAATTTTTTGAAGAAATTATTGCAAAAGCAGTCATTGTGTTGGCTTCTATAGTTTTGCTTTTCTTCGTAGAATTTGAAACATATGTATGTAATGAAGAGTATTTTGAGAAACATATACTTTTTTAAAAATGATGGGAATTGATAAAACTTACAGTAATTTAACCTAAACCTAGATATAAATATGTTAGTGCCCTAATTCAATGAGGCTTCATTTATTAAGCCAAGTACATAGTTAATCAGCACATGAGCTCGCCATTCATATACCTAATGACATTTTTCAGTTACGGGCCATTGAGGCCTTAAATTTGCGATCTACCCACGATATTGAACATAACAGATCACCGTGCTTTAATAGAAAAAAAAAATAATTAAACCGCATCATCTATAACATAAAAATAAAAATATAATCGGAAAAGCTCAGTTAACAAAGGAGTGCCGATTTCTGCTCTACATTGTTACATATGGAAAGCCCTTGGACTTTATGTCGGTAAATTTGAACATACTTTGAATGGGGTTCGATCTATTGTGATTCAGTGTTGCATTTGAAATTTTTTTAAAAGTTGTAGTTATTCTGCTGATTTCACATTGAGGCTGGACTAGTGGTGATCTATTGGAGAGTAACGTCAAGCACAATTTCAAAATGCTCATGATAAGGTAAGTAAAATTTTATGATGTTATTCGTGTTAGTTTAGTAAGACTAACTTTCTACAACCTCAGTTAATGTCAGCCACGCAGAGCTTATAAAAATTTCAAATTACAATATCATACTATTTAAACTATTGTTCATATGGAAAAAAGTTTTTCAAATCAATTTGTGTCTTCCGCCGGTTTTAAGTTACTCTCACTGAATTAAAAAATCATTATAAAAGTATCTAGTCAGTTATACTTTACCAGAAAAACACGGTTTAATTGTTTAATTTAATACAATTCTCTCAAAAACACAATTTCTAGTTGAGTAGTGTTTTTTATATATTGTGCCATAAAGTAAGCTTACCGAAAGAATTCCTTTACAGAAAAACAACGGCCCTTTTAATACCCATTCTCTTCGTAATCTTTCATAGATCTATCTTTCCATTTAGTGTAAAAACTACGGATTAGTTACAATATTGTTTGACAAAACGGTTACCTATATTACCAAAATTAACTATTACTTTCAGATACAGATAATCTTATACCCTAGATGAAATATATAGGGTATATTAAGTTTGTTATTCCGTTTTAAACGCATTGAAATAATGCTTATAGAGCAAATTGGATTGGGCACACATGCATAATATTAAAAGTCCGCCGCTTGTCCGTTTAGTTAGATAATAATTGAAATTTTTTACGACTTTTCGAAAAAAATTGTAAATTCAATTTCGAAAATGAGACAAATCAGGTAACTCCATCGTAAGGTTTCTGTAGAAAAATTTCGTTTTAATTATATATTTGGGCAGTGTCTTAGAACGCTTCGAGGTAGAGAGCTGAAATTTTATACATAGAGTTTAGTAAGAATTATAAATAAAATTTCAAAAGTGGACTAATTCGGGCAACAGTTAATTAGTGTTGCCAAACGAGATTTTGAGTTTCCACCTCATGTATAAGATATCAAAATATCATAACATAAAGCAGTTTGTTGACAAAAATCAACCATTATAAAGTGGAACGTTATATATCAGCCTTCATCAAAATTGCAGTTGTGGCATATAAATGACTCAATGTTACCACTTACTTATGCATTCAACGTGAGCCAAAGCATACATATATTCTACTCAAACTTCTTTACCGGAAGCAATGTACGGCTCGACGCACGCCGTACAGAGCCATTATTAATTTTTTGAATCTGATGTCTAAATTCTTCTTTTCTGCTTTCTTTTGATTTCTACATTCCCCTTTTCTTTATTTTGGCTTGTCACTTCGCTTATTTTCTGTTCGTTTTAGAGATTTTTCCTAATTTCTAGAAATGTTTGCTACTTTTTATTCTTCCTTCATATTATCCTTGTAGAGTGTTTTTTTGGAGTGTCTATTAAAATAGTGGGCTTTGTTGTGCGTCGGTCAAGAGGCTTTGGAAGAAGCCTCAATTTTAAAGGAGCAAACTCTACCGACCTATTTTGTAAGATCCACCAACTAGTTAGACAGTTGATTTCAATAAAACTGATATCCAATTTAATACAGACTCCAGTAGGTCCGGGCTTTCGAGGTTTACTGATAGATCAAAATTTGTTGCTGTAGGATCTGTAGACTCATCTGTCATTTTATCAACTAGATTTAAACGGTGAAAACAAAAGGTGTGCCAAAATCCCCGTCTTGAAAATATCGGGACTCAACGTCCACGTACCGATCTCTCTAAATCTACTCGTAATATTTAACACGGTTCTATGCCGACGGCAATGAATCCTTCGCTATGTCGGGGATCTCGTAAACTGTCATTGTTTTCTCTGCATGATCCTGTACTCTGTGTATGTAAGCAGTCTGGAATCTATATAGTTTTTGAACGACCCGAAAACCCCCACATCTAATGGCTGCAAGTAGTGGTAGTAATGGGAAGGAAAGGATATCATCACTATATTGTTGCTCTGGACCTTTTCCATCATTTGGAAATGTATGTGAGCAATATTATTATCAAACAAGAGTAGAGCAGGTTCCTGTTTGGTGGGTTTTGTATGTTTGATAAAGTGATCTAAAAAATCAGAAACTCTTCTTCGCTAAGCTATCCAGAAAAAGTTCCGTCACCAAGGCAATCCGGTAGTTCAAATTGAAGAAAAATTGTGTTTCGAAAAATGAATATTGGTGATATAGAAATACCAGCAAATTTTCTGATCAAACGAGTGTCACAAGAGTTCCCTTTTCCACAGAGAGCATTTGAACTGTTTTCACTCGCGTTTTATTTATGTTCCATATCTTGTATTAGGTGAATCCTTATTTCAGTATAAGCGATTGATATTTATCAAAAGATTCACCTAATTTAGTTTTTCTGAAGGATGTGCTTCTGCATAAAGACGTTGTTTCGAATTCCCCTTAATAAACTTTGTAAGCCAGTCAGGACCAGTCATATTATTTATATTTTATTATTTTTAAATTAGGAGATACGCGCACATCTAATTTTCTGTTGTTACTAGTTACTTGCCACAGTCCATAATTTTCAAAATTAATTAATATTTATAAAAAATAAAAAGAGTTGAACAAAAATCAGTATCAAGATTTCATAACTAAGGAAGTTTGCACTCTCACTACACAAACAGAAAGACAAAAATTCTCAAAATAATATATAGCAAATTAAAATTTGCTTTAATTTTATTTTACATTATCTGGTCAAAACGGAACGAAAGCGCACGACATCTTACCTTGATGATCGGTGTGATACTGGTTTTGTTTACATAAAATCATTCTTGCTAATTAATTTTTCTAAAATCAGCTAAATGTATTTTGAAAATCGGCCAAACAGATTTTAAAAATCGGCTAAAAATCGGCAAATGTCAAACGACAAGCGGAAAAGGAACTGCCCCGTAAATTTAGTTTAGATAATATTAAAAACAGAAGCTTCAGCGTTTAAATAAATTTATCACACTGAATGAGCTCCGATTGAATGTGTTGTATTTCTGGTACGGAAGGATGCTCGAAAATATGATCGTGTTAATATCTGCTAACTATGAACTGAAGAAAGCTAGAAAAGCATTTGATGAAATTATTTACGTTGGGAAGTAAGTATTCCTCATGACTAGCTTTAAATGCAGTCGAAATTTCATGTTTCAACTTAACATAACAGTGTGCTGTTTGGTTAGAGCTGCTTGCTCAAATATCCGAAAATCATACTTGTTGCGATAGCGAACTAGTTAATCAATGCCTTTAGAATTGATTGATTCAACGATGACCATCCGTATTTTTTTCTAAACCATCAAACATAATATAAAAGAAGACGGGTAGGAATATTCCTCTTTCCTTATGACCATTAAATCGCCACAACTTCTGTGATATGAACCATAAATATGTAAAATATGCTATATTATGTATTATAAAACCAGATGAATTAAAAGGGAGTTTCTGCGAATGATGAGGTGTTTGAACATATTTTTGACACTGTAATGAAATATTGCAAACCAGGCCATCGAGGCAGAGACAAAGATTATCTTATGTTACTCCCGAAATATAAGGAGTTTAATCGTAAAATTAAAAGAATTCACATAATTTTTTACTGTTATGCAAAATCATCATTAAAGAAATCGTACAGTAACCAGCTGTCCCAGCTATTTATTGGCAAACCTCCTCAAGCGGATAAAAACATGTGACGTTGTTTGGGAAACTTTGTGAACTGTAGGTGTGGAATACTATGTAGTTGAAGTTGGTTGAAACTTTTTCATCGTATTTCTTTGTTCTATGACGACGTCTAATTTAGTTTCCCTTGATACATCGTTCCAAAAAAATACTGATTGGATATGTAACGTGGTTCCATAAACTAACTCGGCAGGCGATGCGTTCATGTCTGGTTTATACGTTGTTCGAAGACAGGTGTTCTGTCCACTGATCTATATTGCTACAAAGAATCTCCGATTTAAGGCTTTTCCATTAATCCATTCGATTTTGGATGATATGATAAGGTCGTGACATGTTTAATTCCCAGAATTGTCGTTATTTCGGAAAAAATATTCGATATAAATTGTCGACCACGATCTGATGTAATTATTGCTGGAACTCCAAACTTCCAAATCCAGATATTGTTTCGGCGGCGCGGTCAGGAATGTGTATAGCTTCAGGCCATCTTGTAAAGTGGTCAATGATCATGAGGCAATATTTGTTGCACTTGTTTGGAGGAAACGGTCCGACTATATCAACATTAATGTGCTTGAAACTTTCGGAGCTTGAATCTTACGCTTGTGGAAATGTGAATATGTCGATTGATTTTCCCTTGTTGGCATTCGACACAGCGTTTGACACAGTTCACGCAATCTTTGTTAATACCTGAACAAATGAATCTCTCTGTTATCAATTTAGCTGTAGCACGTCTACCTGGATGAGACAGTTTGTGTGTTTCTTGCAAAATGGCGCACCGTTGCGGAATTTTTTTTTTATTAAACAGTTGAATTTTGTTGCTCGAACACAGTAAACTTGCCTTAACGTACCTGGAATGGCGTAGAGTTTCAAATCCAAAAAGCTATTTTTCTTTTGCCAAGGCCAGCAAAGTTTGTAATTCCTCTTCCGTTGATTAATCTAGAGCTAGCAGTTCGTAGTCAAGGCTCGTTGCTGTTTGAATAGCTTCAATGCGTGAAAATAAATCGGCTGCAACATTATCGACAACCTTGATGTAACGAGTGTCTTAAATTGAGATATTCACTCGAGTTGACAAGCTTGACGTTCGGAAGCTTTATCCAATTTTTGTTTGAAAGCGAACGTTAGAGGTTTGTGATCTGTGCAGATGTGGCACTATCTGCCTTCGAGCATTGGCTTGAAATGACGAACTGCCAAAATATAGCCGTGAGTTCGCAATTGTAAGTATTGAAAATCATCGAGATTCCTTGAAAAAAGTCCGAACGGCTTCCGCAGCAAAATCAGATGCATCTACGTACAGGGATAATTCGTTTCCGAATGATGTAATTCATTCTTTCATCCAAACTATCTCATGTTTATCGTTCTCTTTGTTGTCTGGAATCAAGCGAAATAGCGGAGTGTTATGGCCCAATATACGGAAGATTCTTCCAGCAGCCAAAGGTGCATTCTAGCGAAATAATCAGCAATTGCTAAACAATAACCTCGCATGGTATTGTTCTGCAACTGTCGGTTATTTTGCTGATTAGCCCAACAGCTGGCTGCGATGAGCGGTTAGTGAAACAATCGACGATTACGATAATAATTAACCTCTCATGGTAATTATTATGTAATGCGATTGTTTACTACTAAGCGACTCAGGTGCTGCAACCGGTAGAACAAACGGCAAGGTTGTTGTCGTTTGTTTACATCCGCGTTGCGAGTAAAAGTTTACTTCCGAATATTGGAGCATAAAAGACCAATGACTGGTCTGTCGAATACCTGTAATATTCTATTCTTCCAGTGAGCAGTCGCGTTGCATAGTGGTGTCAAGTTTCCGTTCGGTGCGGAGTACGTACATAATTGTTAAGATAGGTCAAGTCTTAGTAAATAAAGATTTATAACGTACAAAGAAATTCGAGTGTTTTATCTAAAGAAAGTTTTGTCCGGTTAATTTTTGGTTTTTATTGAGTGATTGCATGGGGACACGACATTTGGCGCAGCCGGTGAAACTAGGTAAGAAATTTAAGAATTTCTTGCTGGTGTGTTTTTTTTGTTATTGCTAACTTTCTTTCTAGAATTTTTTATAAGAAGGTGGAAACTTGTTTATTTTATATTCTATATATATTATTATATTTAATTCTTTCACGTTTCAGGCATTTAAGAAGTATTAGATTAAGTGACTTGAGTTTTTGTGTTTTGTGTTTTTTTTTTTTTTTTTTTGTGAAATTGGAAGTTACACTCATTTACATTATTTGAGGAGTTGATCTTCATCAACTACTCATCACAAACACACACTGGGAGCAAAGCTAATTTAGCTACTCCACACACACACACTGGGAGCAAAGCTAATTTAGCTACTCCACACACACACACACTGGGAGCAAAGCTAATTTAGCTACTCCACACACACATATTAGGAGCAAAGCTACTTTTAGCTACTCCAAGCATACATACACACATACAGAGTTAATTTTAAGATGTGATAAAACTTCGGAGTAATATATAAGAGGCAATATTGTAAGGTGCAAGATTTTTTTTAAAATAAGTGAAAGTTTGTAATAAGAATATCACCAGTTTCAACGTCACGTTTCGATTTAGGCGTTGGTCGTACGCGCGTTGTTTTAATTTATCGGGTTTTTGATAGTCGTAATAACGTCGTGTTATATTTACGAAATGATTTTTGTTTTTTGGACAAATGTATTCGGGTTTTACTTGGTTAATTAGGTAGAGAGTTTTAAGTAAAGTATGATTTGTTGTATTCTCATTGGGTGCATCTGAATAATAAAAAATAAAAAGTGTTGAGCATGTTCGTTTCTATGTACGCATAATAGCTGAATTGAGTGTGTTAATAGTATGATAGTTTTGAATGTTTACATTATATTGAGTATTGGTAGTCGATTAGTACCTATAATAAGGATATGAGTTTTGCGAAAGATTTGTTCTAGAGCGCGTTTTACTAATTTTTCGGTTTACAGGTATGAAGTATAAACGGTATTAGTGAAAAAGTGAAAGTACCAGAACGAGTTAAAAACAAGGAAATATTTAAGAAATCAGTAGCAGTGTACAAGATGGCAGATACATATGATAAGATTATGGACATGGTGTCAAAATACGTGCCAATGTTCTCTGGTGAAAGATCTCCACAGCTAGCGAAGGAAGTATATCGATTTCTGTGTTGTTGCAAAGATCTTTATGACCGACTGGAAGCCGCAGAAAAAGTTATTTTCATGAAGTGCGTAAAATATCGCCTGGAAGATGACGCTTATTACCTGATAAGTTCTCAAGAGACAAAGGACTTCGAATCTTTGCAACAAGCGATAAAAGCTGCATATTTGCCGAGAAAATCTTTCAGTGAATTACGCACTGAAATGTTGGCATGTAGGCAGAGACCTGGAGAGGACATCCGGGAGTTCGCGGATCGGATGAAAGAACTGCGTGATCAGATAAAGGAGGCTGTCTCGGCCAAATACCCGGGAGGGGAGAAGGGACTACTAGCTGAGTTGGAGGACGATGTTGTAACTACCTTTAAAGCTGGTGTGTTGAGTAGACCCACGCAGGTGCACCTTATAGGGCGAAAATTCGGCTCATTGGAGGCGTTGAGAGAAGAGGCGGAATTTTTCGAAAGGGACGCGAGAAGACTTCAGCTCGGGGGCAATAGGATTTTTTCACAGGAAAGATGGAGAAGTGACAATTTCAACGGAGATGAGCCCGTATCTCGCCAGAAACCTTTATCTACTCTACAACAGCCAGTTCATACAGAATCATACAGAAGAATGCCTGGGGAAACATATGAACATAGATCCAAACATTGCTTCAAGTGTGGCCAGCCTGGACACTTTGTGAGAGAGTGCCAACAATTACCATTCTGTACGCGATGTCAGGAATATGGGCACGTGATATCCAATTGCCAAGTTCACCGCGTAAGAGTGGCCAACTGTGCAGCTAGCATTCAAGATAAAGCCCGTTCAGGAAAGGAAGGGGCTTTATTGCCAATTCTGCCGAACACGTGACCATTACACGGATATCTGCTTAAAGAAGTATTTAGCAGATAGAGAAGAAGAAAAATTGATTTCCAGTAATAAATTTATCATCACAGTCACATCAGATATAGCTTTAGAAGGTAAGTTTAGACTTTTAATTGACACTGGGTCCACCTGTAGTTTAATTAAGATCAATAGAATAAAAGGAAATACGCCCGTACAGACACAACAGAAAATAACAATTGGAGGTCTCTTTGGGTTCGCTAGGAGGTCCATAGGCACTTGTCAGGCGAACTTGCATATAGATAACAAACAGCAGGCTTGTCAATTTAATGCCATTGGTGATACTGATTCAATTCCTGCTGACGGTATACTTGGAATGGATTTCCTGAGGGACAGAGCTATCATCGACTGTGTAAATAGGAAATTATGGATACAAAACGTCGGCCAGGCAAAGGAAGAAAGTGCGGTTTTCGAGAATGTCGCAGCTGGTGGACAAGTTGTACCAAATACTCTGCAATTGTCCAGTCAAAGAACCCCTTTACAAGCGAGAATAGAGGAAGTTGAAAGGAGCATGGCAGAAATCATCAGTACAGGTGTTAATAGCAAAGACAACGAATGGAAAGTTAAGACCACCAGTGTAGAGACAGATCGCGACAGTGCGAGACTTCGCGAGGTAAGAATCGAAGAATTTAGGGAGGAGAGGAGGAGGCGAGATGAATATTATGGCCACAGCGGAAATAGCCTCGAGGATGAATGTGCATTTGTAAGAGTTGCTAATGCAAGAGCCTATCCTGAAGAAAACATGAACTTCTCGGATGGGCAACACGAACCTCGCAAGTATCCTGAACGATATGCATGGCGCTCCAAGAGTAGGAACAATTTCTATTGGCAAATACGAAAAGCCCAGGGGATTCGGCAAAAAGGTAATTTAAAATTTCAGGGATATAATAGTAAGCCGGATAGGACAGAAGTACGTCAAGGCAGAAGGAAAGTAGGGGAACGGAACTTCATTCATGTAGCAAATGCGACTTCTACTGCAAGTTCAATAACCCCTTACAAGGTAAGTAATGGTTATGACCCAGGAATCGGGGGGCTTAACCAAATATATGTCCAACAAATTCCCTTTAATTTCAGGAGAAATTCGATGAGCGGAGCTTGATATGGACAGGAAAATATGGAAAGGATGTAAAGTAAATCTATAAAATAAAAGGTACGAACGTCTTTAACAAAAAAAAAAAGAGAGAGCAAGTGAATAATGGAAATTTGAAAATTTAAAATACAGAGAGATTAGGAAAAAGAGTTATTTAAATAATAACCAGAATAAGAAAAAAGAAAAATTGAGATTTAAAAAGAATTAAATTGAATAAAAAAGGAAGAAATAGAGATTTTGAAGTAAAGAGAAATTTAAAAGACAAAAAAAGAGATCTAAAAGAAAGAGAATATCTATAAAAAAAAAAACAAAATATTACTTGACACGAAATAGAAAGAATAAGTTAGAAGAATAAGAAATGTATGAAGATAATAAATAAATGTTTAAAGTTAGAGATGGAAAACTAAAAAGTAGGTTCAAGAAAGATAAAAACTAAAGCAAAAGAATATGTTAACAATGTTGAAAAGCAATTAAGAGGTTGCTAAAAATAAGAGTTAAAAAAAGATTGAAAATTTAGAAGGAATATATGATTTAAAGAGAAGATATGTTAAAAAATTGAAGAGTTTTTAAAATAAGTATTAAAAAAAAAGTTATAAATGAGACAAGAATGAAAAGATTTGAAGTAGAATACAGAACAAAAGTAAAGATTTCTAAAGTAAAAAAAAAACACATCTGTTTAAGGAGAATAAAAGGGTTGCCATAGATTAGTATCATATAAGTATAGGGTTTAGTTTTTCGCCAGGAAAGCGGTAATCACGGTAATTTTTGCACTCTTCACCTTGCGGGAGACAGAGAAGACAGGATATAGTATCAAGCCGTACAGGAGTGTTTTTCGAGCACCGTGGGAAAGTTAATTTATACACCATACATTGAGCTATCCTGCCCACACGGAAAATGCTGCACTTAAAAGAAGACACAAACTCCGAAACCATAAAGATTTGTGTTAGACATGCACAAGGTAACCGTAGATGAATTCCACAGAAGTGATCTGGATGCCGAACTTGGAGCAACAGTGAGAAGGCCCGAAAATACAGCTACATCTTAGATAAACATTTATTGGAAAAGCTAAAATTAGGAAATCTGACGGAACTACTACTGCATAATTTTGTGTTAAGAGGTCTGTAATATGGTGTACTTTCTAACATATATATATACCGTACTATATGAGATATAAAAAAAAACAGATCTTTAAGTACACGTGGACTCTCAATATAATTGAGAGAACTCCATCGTACTTAAAAGAAACTTTTTTTAAAAAAAAAACCATTTTGAAGAGTCCGTCCTACCACCGACCCTCAGAGCAACGATTTCCATTGAGATGTTTCTTGAAATGAAATAGAAAAAGCCCCTGTAAAGAGAAATGATCATACGTTCTATGATGATCACATCTTAAAAGCTACAAACTGATGTAATGGTTTCCAGAAATGCAATGTAGATGAAATAATTAATGGGATAAAGTAGCATTTCAGCGTAAAATCTTATTTGAAATTCAAAGGTGATCAAGTGCCAGCAGTATTATCAGGAATAGTGTACCGTTTCAAACGTTATAAAAGTAAAAAGTGCGAGCCTTCATCAGAAAACTATCAAAAGGGTCAATAAACCAGAGGTTATCCATGCTAGCAGAGGCCAGTGTCATCATGTCAAGAACAACAAACCTGCAAACAGTAAAATTACCCTCATCGGAAAGCAGATGGTACAATTAGAGTAGCTATAGTATTGTAATTAGAGAAGTTTGGGGCACCCATAGAAAGTATACCCTTAGATAGAATTTTTGTATAAGTAATTTTGTTATATGTAAGTGCTATAAACACTTGTAAAAAGAAAACTTGTAATTTTTGTAATTTTTGTTATTAGACAGACAATAAATACGTTGCATATTTTTAAAATGAATGTGAATTAATTAAGAATATTTGTTTTAATCATGTAAATTTAGTTAAAGAAAATGATTATAGCATTGGAAAAGTACATAGTTATTGGGAAAATATGTTAGTTGTGAAAGAAAAATTTCATAAAGTAAAGATATGCATGAAGAAAAAAAAATGTGTTAATTGTGAAAGAAAAAATTTCATAAATTAGAGATAAGCATGAAGACAAAGAAAATATATATATATATAAGGAAATAAATAACACTAAAAAACTATAAAATTATTAGTGAAAATAAATACGTGTAATCAAAAAGAAAAGATAGCATACAGGTGGTAAGAAAGAAAAACAATGCAAAATGATAAAAATGTAAGAAAAGATAAATCAGAAGATTTATATTGATATGTAAGAAAAATGTAAAACAATCTGAACCGAACGGAGACCAAAAATATTTTCAATTTTTAAGACTATTGCACTCTCCAGATCTAGTTCCCTGCGGAAACTAGTTTTTCTAAGGGGGGAGGGATGTTATGGCCCAATATACGGAAGATTCTTCCAGCAGCCAAAGGTGCATTCTAGCGAAATAATCAGCAATTGCTAAACAATAACTTCGCATGGTATTGTTCTGCAACTGTCGGTTATTTTGCTGATTAGCCCAACAGCTGGCTGCGATGAGCGGTTAGTGAAACAATCGACGATTACGATAATAATTAACCTCGCATGGTAATTATTATGTAATGCGATTGTTTACTACTAAGCGACTCAGGTGCTGCAACCGGTAGAACAAACGGCAAGGTTGTTGTCGTTTGTTTACATCCGCGTTGCGAGTAAAAGTTTACTTCCGAATATTGGAGCATAAAAGACCAATGACTGGTCTGTCGAATACCTGTAATATTCTATTCTTCCAGTGAGCAGTCGCGTTGCATAGTGGTGTCAAGTTTCCGTTCGGTGCGGAGTACGTACATAATTGTTAAGATAGGTCAAGTCTTAGTAAATAAAGATTTATAACGTACAAAGAAATTCGAGTGTTTTATCTAAAGAAAGTTTTGTCCGGTTAATTTTTGGTTTTTATTGAGTGATTGCATGGGGACACGACAGGAGCTTGCAATTTCATGGCTTGAGGAAAGAATCCTCTATAAAAGTTGATAGTTCCCAAAAAACCTTTCAATTGTTTGATCGTTGTCGGTCGTGGAAGATTTCGCATCGCAGAGGCTTTTTCTGGAATAAGCTTAGTGTCTGATGGTGTTATCAAGTGCCCAAGAAAAACTAGTTTTGATTTTCCTAACTCGCATTTCGCAGTGTTGACAGTTAATTTGTGCTGTTTTCGTCGATCAAAAACTGTTTTCAAGTGATGTCGATGTTCGTCGGGCGAAGAATATGTGATGCATAATTCATCTAAATATAGAAAAACAAGGTATAATCCTCTCACTACAGTATGAATTAATCGTTGAAGGATTTGTGCAGCGTTATACACTCTCTAAATGTCATGTATGAAAATTTAAATAGTCCGAATGGTGTTGTTATGGCTGCCTTCAGAATGTCTTCCTGGGCAATGCTTTTTGTAAATCAATTTTCAAAAAAATGGTTTTTCCGGGAAGAATCGATGTGAAATCTGTTAAATACGAAATTGGATAACGATCGGATACCGTAATTGCGTTCAAAGCAAGGTAGTTAACCATATGTAAAGGACTAGCCCAATCGTATTCGTGTTTCGCTGCTTTGAATTCTTCTGGTTCAAAACGACGTTGTCGTGCGAAAACAGGTTTTCCGTTAGTTTTGACCTCGTGGACAATTGTAGTATTCATTTGCTTACCTAGCGGTGAATTTCGTTATTTCTTTATAATCGTTCAACAGGACGGCGAAAGGTGAAAAAGTTTCATACGTCTTGTGGCTTGTCTCCTGTATATAAACTTCTCCAATGCAGGCGATTTTTAATCTCGTTCAAAGGTCGATGAGCTGATTATTTTTAATATCAATTAATAAGCCATAGAATTGATTGAAATCGGCTCCCATGATCGGAGTAGTAACGTCTGCTATGTAAAAAGTCAATAGAAAATCTCTACGGCGACTTTGATTTTTAAATGAACTTGACCGTAGACTTTCATTGCTATGCCACTTGCGGCGTAAAGTTTCATATCGGTGGGTTTGATTCCAGTTGCCTGTAGATTCAGTAGTATAACTGACACATCTGCGCCAATGTCAATTAGAAATTGTTTGCATGATGACGAGTCAGTGATCATTAGACGATAATGTTTTGAAGAAACTTCAAGTTCACCGTAACTTGAAGTTCGAAGCAACTGGACGACTTCATTGCTGTGTTGGAATTTAGTGCACTCAGATTTCCAGATTGCTTCTCAAACGTACACGGTTGCGAACACACGCGAGCTTTTTTACCAAATTTACGATGATACTAGCATTCGGTTGAGTTCACTGACTTATAACAATGGACTGAGCAATTTGCTATTTAATGTGGCACAAAAAATATTGTGTTTCTGTATATCACCGTTAGAGCACCCTTTAAAACGTTTACTACATAAAAATATGTAAAACTTAACCAATCAGACGAAATTTTACACCCGTAAATCGAATTAAATTAAAAAAAAATTATTTTCTTGTGTCCAAGTGATATTTTAATCGCTTATAAGCACTCTTATAAGAAATTAAACTAATTCTGACTTTAATTTTCAAAGTTATTCTTAACTGAATCCTGCGTATGGGCAAGAGAGACGGCGAATGGTAAACACTATCTTTACCTTATTTTTTCTGCGGTGATTTCGTCTGCAGCCAATATAAAAACATCAAATGGCATAAGTAAACGTTCGGTAAGCAATATTTTGTGTTGGTAGCTCCAACTCTGCCATTGAGCGAAAGAGAGAACTGTAAAACTTGTGCCATTCTTTCCTATAGGAAAATGGCAATACACTCAGTCCATTGTTATAAGTCAGTGGTTGAGTTATTTAATGAATTCCGTGAATTTGACAACTCTCGTTTATTTCTATAGCGGGAGTTGCTTCGACCGCGTAGGTTCTGAGAATTTTGAAATTCATGTCGCATTTCTCAAATTTCTTTAATTAACTCCGCAATCCTTGGAAGCAATATCGTGGATACTTCTAAGGCGAATTGATTGAACAACAGCATCTGCAGTTGCGAGTTTGTCTGCTAATGTTGCTGCTTTCTTACTATGACTGCTGTTTGAGCCATTTCGGGAAGGTTTGCTACCCATATGGCCGGATTACATTAACAACGCCGACGCAGGCGTGGTCGTCGTCTTATGCCAAAAATATTTAGGGACAGTATGCATGTATGAAAGGCCTTACATCACCCACGACGGCGTGGTCGTCGACCCATTTCTAATACTAATTTTAACGCTGGCGCTCCATTGCATGCCAATATGGAAGATCTAAATATATTATGAAAAAACATGGAAAAATTAAACGATATTTGAATTTCTGAAAATAAATGATTTTATATTAAAAAAATGTGGACTTGAAGGAAAAGGAAATAGCTTTTTTATTATTATCTAAAATTTTATTGCAAACCGGCAGAGATTGCAAAGAAATAACTCAACTGTAAAATGTAAGAGAAGTTAAGGTATCTCGCTGCGCCCAGTGTTAATATAACTTGCCCGGCGTTTTGTTCGGCATTTGACGACGACGACCACGCCGTCGTCGGCGTTGTTAATGTAATCCAGACAATAGGTTGAATAAAGCTGAATCAATGAATGAACGCGTGGCTATTCGTTTTAAATGACCATACAATTGGCTTGGTTTTTGATCACCCAGTGAGTGTCCAGCCAAAGTTTCTTGAAATCGTTTCTCTTGGCTGTCTGGCAAATGTTTAATAAGTTTCGGTTTGATAAAATCGTATTTACCTTGCGCTTGAACATTGTTGAATCGAAGATAATTGCATCAATCGTAGTGGATTAATATGCGCCATTACTTGTTATATTTTTGATTGTCGAGTAACACGTGAAACATTAAACCAATGTTCGAGACTCATAAAATTTATTTTGATGTGGTGTTCGTTCTTCATTTTTGTTCATGTGGTTCAAGGAATGGCTGAATATACATTCACTTCCCGATGTTCGTTTTCTTGTTCGTCTCCACCGCCGTTATTTCCCACTTTGTAATAATCGTTCGATTGTATTTCCAACACAACCACTTGTTTATTTTTTAGGAAAAGGAGAATAAATTCTCGAAAAATTCTCAAATTCAATTTGAAGTATAAGCGATTGATAGTTATATGGAAAAAATTTTTTAACGTGCGATAATCGCCTTTTTAACTTACATACACTAATTCATTCATTGATTTAATTCCAAAGATGAGCAAAATATGACAAGATAACCTAATTCTGTATCAATGTCGATAAATTAGTTCATATTTATGATTCTGTTGAGGGTTTTACAATGTACTAAATATGGGAAAGGTAAGTGATAAGGTTTTATACTTACTACTATTATTCACTGTCTCTATTTGTCACTAGAGGTCGACATTGACTTTGATCCCAAGCGTATGCATAGCTCCATGTCTAAAATGGCGATATGTACGGAGCACAGGCAATCGAATTGGCGAATTTTGAATTTGTTTTTTTGAGCCTTCACTTGCACACCCTTCAATGTATGTATATGCGTTCGGGGTCACCACTTTGGGAGTCTGCGACTTACCATTTTCACAAGGGCATGTCACTATACAGAACGAGGCGTGAAATAAAATCCTTTTAATAAAGGGTTTTCCAATAAAAGGTGTTAGTTTAATTACCCGCTATTTCGGTAGATCTCACTTTTGGAGCTGTCATTTTTTGACATTTGACAAGCAGAAACTAGCCATTAATAAAAATGGAACAATACACGATTCAACAACGCATTGAAATTATTAAAATTCACTATAAAAATGACGAAAATGTGGCAGAGACGGTTCGTAAAACTCGAACAGTTTTCGGTCGTCGTGAAGCACCTTGTCGGACAGCAATACAGAAATTGGTAGAAAAATTCGAGCTGTCGGGACAAGTTAGTGATGTGAAGAATAAAACCCGTGCACGTCGCTCAAGAACAGCCGAGAATATTGCTGCTGTAGCCGAAAGTGTTGAAGAAAACCCAGGTTTGTCCATTCCTCGTCGTTCTTTGGAATTAGGCATTCCACAAACGTCATTACACCGTATTTGGCATACAGATTTGGGTCTTAAGGCTTATAAAGTTCAGTTAACACACGAACTCAAGAAGGCCGATCATCAACAACGTCGAGTCTTTGCTGATTGGGTCCTTGAAATGCATGAAAATGATCCGGAATTCCATCGAAAACTCATCTTGAGTGATGAGGCTCATTTCCACCTCGATGGCTTCGTCAGTAAGCAAAATTGTCGCATTTGGGGCTCGGAAAACCCAAGAGTTATTGTTGGAAAGCCTCTCTATCCTCAATGTGTGACTGTTTGGTGCGGTTTATGGTCCCGCGAGGTCATTGGACCTACTTTTTCGAAAATGAGGCTGGATCAACAGTTACGGTGAATGGATTGCGCTATCGACAGATGATTAATGATTTTTCATGGCCGGAATTAGATGGTATTGATCTGGATAACGTTTACTTTCAACAAGACGGCGCTACGTGCCATACAAGCAACGAAACCATTGATCTTTTACGGGAAAAGTTTCCGGACCGTGTTATCTCTCGAAGAGGTGATCACAATTGGCCACCGAGATCTTGTGACTTAACACCTTGCGACTTCTTCCTTTGGGGCCACGTGAGATAGAAGGTCTACGCCAACAGCGCAGCGTCGATTCAAGACCTCAAGGATGGAATTCGTGAGGCTATCGAGGACATAGGGCAGCCACTTTGCGATTTGGTTATGGAAAATTTCATGAAAAGGATATGGTCCTGTAGGCGTGGTCGTGGTGGTTATTTGGCTGACGTTATTTTCCATTATTAACCGCATACTCTCCTTTTTATAATGAAATAAAGATCCGATCATTTATCTCAAAAAATGGCATGTTGCTTTGAATATCAAAATAACACCTCTTATTGGAAAACCCTTTATAGCATTAACAGAATATTTTATTTATTGTTTTAGTTGACTTTTCGCCATCTAAAACACGAGTACTTATCAACAAAAGCTTCCACTAGATTGGACGGACTTAGCACGGCGTACATTTATTCGGGATGAAAAAACTAAAAATTTACGAAAAATAACGCTACTAATACATGTTTGTTGATCTACTTACGTAGAGGACGCGACATCTCTAAAGAGTTACAACTCGATGCGCTGGACGCTGAATTTAATTATTGTCCTCTGACTTCGGTGGCGATTGCCACATGTATTTAGAAAAATTTCTACTGATAGATAATATTATATGCATATTCCTACATTAGGGCTTGCATACATACATATGTATTATGTCTGCAACAAAGGACTGATGATTGTGCTTGGTAATGTTGAAAGGAGGCCGAGGGAGGAAATGGGTGAATGTTTCATGCCAAAAAAGTATTGAATTGAATATAAATAAGGCTAACGATTTTCTGATGGTGTTTCTTGGAGAACCAAACACATACTAAGTATTAGTCGATTTTTATGATATTTTAAATGATCATAGAGAACATAATTTCGCAGGTCCGTATTGCAACCGATTTTTGAAATTCTTTTCTAACATCACTTTTTTTTCGAGCTTGAATTTTAAATACTAGCACTTTCCTCCATTTCTTATACATTTTTCCAACCCTTATTTCATCGCAGCCTGCCGGTGATGAATTAGAAGGGAACAAAAGCCACTCTTTTCTTTCCAAAACCCTTTTAATTCGAAGTTAGCTGTAATTAAAATTGCGGTGCATATCAAATGCCACATAAAGTTAACTTTTGAGAACTTTTTTTTAATAATAAAAATAATAATAAAAACCTGAAAGAGACATGACTATTTGTAATAATTAGCTGGAAAAAAGATATCAAACAATAAAATATGGTTGAGTTACTTTTGTATTCCATACAAACTCTAAAAGTTTCCTCGGTCCATAGGTGATTGCTTACCTCTAGAATTGCTATAATCTGAAATTGAGAGATTCAGTTGTATTTCATATAGTACAGTATGAAGAAATACCTGGATAATAAGAAAGCAATGTTTATATGTAAAAGGAAGTTAATAAACTTCGAAAAGGTGCTCAATCGCCAAAATATTTGGATATTTCTCAAGCAAATTTGAATCTTCATGTTGCATGGGCTATTTTCTAATTGGAAACATATAGCTAACAGCTTCGTTGCATATAACGACATAGCTGGTGAAATACTGAAAAACAAATTAGAAGAAAAATTGGAAAAAGTATTTTGAAGCGGGTGTTCAGATTCAAGGTATCGTATGTGATGAGGTACCGAAGAAATTGTAGCACTATATGATGCTCCACATTTTATAAAATTTGTTGGAAATTTGATCAAAAGTTGTGATATTGCTCCTAAAGATGAGGAAATATCTTGGCAAGTAATAAGACATGTATATAATTTAGAGCAATATGTAAGAAATTCAGAATGTGTGCTAAATTAACACGGAGGCATATATACCCAAGTATTTTTGATAAAATGAATATGAATAAAGCTGTACAAACCTTAAGCTCAAGTTTTAGGGATACCATAAAAACAAAATTTATTCAAAGCAAAACTGTACCGACAAGTATTTTTATTCATACAATGAACAAAGGATTTGACTGCTTAAATAGCAAACACTGGAAAGAAAAAATCCGTACAGAAAACTTCTAAAAAACAGGATAATACCTTACAATTATTTTATATCATTTGAAGCTTCCTCCGGAGAAAATAAACTGCTCACTGGATGACTTACATAATTGAAGCAATTAATGGTATCTTAATGTTAAGTGATATTGTTTTTTCTGACAATGAAATTAATATTAATTTTTTTATTGACTACTCCAATCAAGATCCACTTGAAAACATGTTTGCATAAATTAGAGTAAAATATATATACATGACAGCTGTCGCTTATGTGAAACGACACTCAGAGTGCAGAAATTTTGCGGACTATTTTTTTGAAAGAATTGTAGATTTAAGTTCGAAATTAGAACAAATGAGGTAACTCCTTCATAGGGTTGCTCGATGTAGTCTGGTACACTAAGTCTGCTATTCTGTTTGTAAAGAATAAAAATAATGCTGGAAAAGTAAAACGGACTCCCATGCATAATATTTAAAGTTATTTAGACTCTTGCAAAGTCCGTCCGTCTATTTGTCCGTCTGTCTGTAAATTCTATATAAAAAATGGGCTACATCGCTTAACCCCTTCTTGGTGTTGCAATACAAAAATTGAGGTTTTTTACGCATACTGTGAAAATGATCAGTCCTAGAAGTTTTTATTGTACAGAAAAGTTCTTCAAAATATAAAATTCTATGAAATTGGGTTTAATCGTTTCTACAGCCCGTTCTAGAAATATGCGCATACTACTACTTTAACAATCAAATTTTTCAGAAACTACGAACCTACATTCATATAGGCCCTAGATCATAGGATGTTGCATGAATTGGCCTTAGACTAATTCTATCTTTTTTCCTCCTTTATAATTGCATTATGGAAGAACAAAATTTCACTGAAATGAAGATACACTTTTAAGGTGCGACGATAAATAAATTCGATATGTATAGATGGCCGGCTTCTACCAACGAAGAATTTAAAAACAGTACTTATCAGAGAACATAGGAACTATCATATTTGCATGACAGTATTAATTTGAATCAAACGATGCAAGGAAAAATATTGAAGATTCACCTGGAAGAATGCGACGAAAATTATGGATCAATTCAGAATAGATATCAAAATAATTTTTCATTGTCGAGACCCTTATAGAATTGTTAAAAAGAAGAAAAATGAACATTATGACAAAGCTAAATTAGGTTATGACACAGGATCAAATACGTATCATCATTTACTTTAAATATATTCTTAGGTGCTGGGACACATTCATTAAGAAATTCGTCGTTATTTCAATAATTAATCGTTTCTTTTTCCGTTCCTTTAATTCAAATTAACAGAATTTTGTACTTGCCATTCATTAGATGTAGTTTCTGTTCATATAAACTCGTAACATACCTAATCTTTTTTACATGGAGTTACTACTTGTCGCACAGCTGGATATATGATTCGAACCAGATTTAGCCAGGTGAGTTGTACAACTATCAATGCACAAATGCTTGCTACAATATAATTCATGATTTTCAGTGTTACTAGAGATAATATAATCTTCACAGTAAAACCATGCAACTCTGATAAATTGTTCTGGGCAAATACAAACACTGAGTGCGTTGCTCTTATCTTAAAGAAAGTTTATCACAAGTGAATTACATAGGGGAACCATAAGGTGACAGGGAAAAGCTGTTTAAACAATTGTGCTTGTGAAATGAGTCCAGAGCAGTAAAGGAAAATTCATAAATCTGAATACCAACCAGTATGCACTTCCTGAAAAGAATGTCATCACATAAATCAAAAATGTTGTTATACATATGCATATGCAGCCTGAGCCCTTAAGGATGCAGGCGTATAAATACTAAATCTCTTCGAAACTATTTCAGGCAGGATTTTCCCTTTATCTGCGGTCACGTTTTGCCAATTATTCACAAATAGCTATCCCCTAATTTAATGCGTTGCATGTAAGGCGGAAATACTAAGAAAATTTTTGAGGAAATTCTGAATTAGTTTCGTTTCGGCAGAGTAAAATTTATTGTCACACATCAATTGTTCTCTGTTGCTATTGAGATTTTTTTTTATAGATGTGGGCGTTTTTTGTTTTTAACCCTGCTCGCTTAATGATCGATAAATGTACACACATTTCAAACTTTTAAAAGAAATATTTATTGAGGTTAGTATAAAAGTATATAGAGAATGAATCTCCATTGTTCATTTATTGCATATTTATGTATAACCTATATATATACGTATATAGGTATATATACCCAGGTTATAAAGTGCTAACTCTTTTGACGCGTGTTTATAATATTTGTGCCACGATGGCATTGATTGGGTAGATTAGCTATAATATTGAGAAGTATCAGTATTTAGGGATGTATACCGGATTGCATATTTGACTATGCAACAAGATCATTGACTATGGTTTGGTTATATGTAGCTGCATTATAATTGGCGGCAAATGGTGAACACAACTAGAGAACATTTTCACTCAGAGAGCAAAGACTATATACATCGCGAACATTTAAGAATTCGATGGCAGATTTTAATGGCTTTTATAACATATATTTCGTGACCCCTAAAAGAAAGTGGTGCCGATTCAAGACTCTCTACGGATAAGTTTTTCCACAAAATAAGCATTTTAGTGTTTTTTTTTTATTTCCTCAATCAGCTTCTCATATCAGAAAGCAGAAAGTTAAAATTTGATCTACTTGTACGGTTTGCGCGGCCAAAGATAATTTAACACATTGCTGTTGGGACAGGTATAAATACGTTTTTATTAGACTGGTGGCGATTTTCGGGACACGTAATAATACCTTTTTCATGCTGGAGGTAGTCGTGTCCCACAGCTTTTTAAAGAAAATCTAACTGAGCTACGTGAAAAAAAGATAATGTAGGCTTAAAGTACCAAGTTTTATATAACTCCATCAAAGTCTGAATACCAAGTGGACACATTTGCTTTTGATTAATCCCACCAGTAGGTCCTGGTGAGGGATGTTACTTATTACTTTATTATCAACATTGTTCAATATACCTGGCTAATCCTTTCAGGCAGGACAGACATTGCTAATTATAAATAATAACGACAAGTAAGTTAAAGAACTTTTCCTTGACTCGCATCAAGGAAGAGTTTTGTGGACATCCAACAAATAATATAAGAATATTTGTATTAAAACCTATCTCCTTCCACACGTCTGATGTCTAGTTACCTAATAGCAACCAACAACATCATACCAATAACAAGATATCGACTCGACGGCTGTACTAACAAAAAAGTGATGTATGAGAAGAGCTCGTAGAAACCTCAATTACTCACTGATCTCGGCTAAATATATCATGGGTGCGAACCAACATTTTTTGTAAAAATTTTTTGTTTTAGATTCCGTCTGCATTATTGATGCCTGAAAACGGCCCGAACAAGTTTTGACCCCGCGATAAATCTTTTTCTTCACCATAAATGCAGCCAACAATAGTCCACATGAAATGAATATCGAGATTGAAACTAATCATCCAGAACAGAACAGGAAAACTGTTTCGGTTAAAATGATTATGGAATATAATATAGATATCTTCACTTTTCAGTGTACGGGTTTTCTTTGTTATCCCCATTGCATGCGGTAAGGCCAGCAATGCCGCGGTCCAATATAATATCTACGATGCCTCTTAGAAAGTTAACCTAATGACAAGTTAAGAAGCTGTAGAGAAAAATTGGAAAATTTCTGGTGTTTTTTAGAATGAAACAAGTAATTTCATATTAATATAGGTACATTCGTCTTTTGAATTAATGGGGGGAAAGAGCTTGGCTATGCACTATTGTAGTGCAACTGAGGCAACGAGTTAAAAACAAAAATCGAGAGAACGTAGGATTACCCGAACGACAAAATCTTATTAAATTCCTCAAAATCATTTCAACCTATTCATAATAATGTACATCGGGTCACACTACCGCCAATTTTTAAGAAAAAGATGGCTCAGATGCTGAAAGAAGATGTAAAACTCCTCTCAAATGAAATTCTCATTTTTCCCGAAAATATTAGAGAATCGAGCATGAGTTCTCCCACTTAATCTCTTCATAGCAAAGCGAATGTAAACAGAAACACGTGCTGTTCAAATATCATAGGATTACAACAACAACATGTTTCCTTTTACAGCAAAAATATGTGTCCAAACATTATCAATATTTCATGAAAACCGGTTTTCACAAAAGCGCGGGAGCATTTTATGAGAGTAAAACGCGAAAACTCCGCCCCTTCTAATTTATTTACGAAAATGAAACATTAGCCATTCTGTTTCGTTGCGTGCAACGTGCGCTTTCACATTTTTTATCTTTCTCCATAAAAGCTTTAAAGAAAGTTTAATTTTTTTTTCGATTTTTTTTTCTTTCCTTCTTTCTTCCTTTTCTTGCCGTGTGCATTTTAAATGTAAAACACTTGGAAATCTCGCCAGCTTCCTAACTTGTCATTAGGTTAACTTTTCTCTTACCTTCGAACTGTAATGTTTCTTCGCAATTTAATTGTAAGCAAACAGCCAGATTACCTTTACAGTAAATTTACCTTTGCTCAATCTGCAAGAACATCGTGCCACTGTTCTGCTCGCGCACTAGTGAGAGCCAATTCTTTGTCCAGTCCACCAGGATGTGGAGCTCTCTTCCAATTCATCTCAGGAGAAGCATCATCAGTCACAGTTGTCGCAATGATTTATTTGCATATTTACAATCTATACAACGTTTTACGTACATTTTTTTCTTTTCTATTTTCTACTATTTATAGTAACTACTACTAAGCTATTATTTCTACAATTATAAACTAAGAATATAAGTTTGTATTCAGGGATTAAGGTTTTGGTTAGGTTAATTTAGTATATGTGCTTTTATATATTATGAATTACTTTTTCTTCCTTTTTTGAAATTTAGTTTAACTGTTACTATTATTATTAAGTATATTTTTAGCTATGCTACACTTACTCATAAGATTGTAATCTTACTAGTGTAGTTATTGAAATAAACTAATTTGAATTTGATAGTAAAAATGCGAGATAAAAGATTTGGTAAACCCTAATTTACTATTAAGTTCAAGGTTATCACCAAGTATGACTCCTAATATAAAGCAAATTTGCTAAGACTTTGCTTGAAAAATAACAGATACTCCTACTTCTTCGAGTTTTATGAGATCTTCTATTATTGCATGGAAAGTCGACAAATTTTCAAAACTTCTTAAATCGTAAGTACATATTTACAATGCCAGCTAAAAATATATGGTCAAGCTTTGACAAGTGGAATTGTGCCATTACAGGAAGTGAATAATAAATAGAATACATATATTTCTGATGAGGCCCTAAAGGATTATTAATTCCAAAATCATCATAATATAAAAAGAGAGTCATTATTTGTGTTATTGCTGTAGTTACACTCGATATTTTTTAGTATTCCTTCAAGAGCACCTTCTGATTCAATATATTTCCAGAGCTGGAAAGAAATTTGCATAATAACGCCTGAAAGATATTCTTCCGCGAGAGTAGGTAGGCAATAGGTAACTACATCACTTACTTGATTATTTCTTCTATTTCGGTAATTTCAGGGCATCAAGTTCTTCCAAATATTTCAAGAACTTGTTTTCCGTGTTAAAAGCTGAAAACGGAATTTATGTGCACTTGTAAATCGTACTTAGTAACCTTGGTAAATGCTCATGGTCATATTATCCACAAGTCTTAGCCGCTCAATTGTTTTATTTATTTATTTCAAAACTGTGTCTCTTAGCAAACGTTGAATATGTAAAACATCTTTCCGTGTTAAATTATTGGTATTGTATTATGTAATTCTAAAGTAAACGCTAAAGCCACCTTTTCAATATTCCCTTCATATTTGTCTAAATTTCTATTAAAATTAGTTTTATCGTCTCTAAGTTTAATTTTTTGCTTTTTTTGCTATTTTTCATCAGGTTGACACTCTATGCAAGTGGATTTCTTTTGTTTCCTTTGTAAATGCTTTATGAATGCATTCAAAAAGCATTTATATACGTAAGACTTTGTGAACTGGAATTTTGTTTGCACATATATATAAATCCCCAGTTTGTCTACCATGGACACTTTTTTATGTGTTAAAATCGTTGATGACTTACTGGCCTGAAATTGGGAGTAGAATTTAAACCAAATATGGGTCATGTAAAAGAATTTACCTGAATGTAACACATGTTTTGTCTTTCTCTTCCAGTATGAGAATTCGACGATTCTGCAAAGATCTTTATCATGTTGCGTACCCTACATAAAGCCAGAGATGCCCTATGGTATTTAAAAACTGGATCTACAACGTCTCTGAAATTATACCAGGAATAGTCAAAGGAATACCAGCAAATACCTACGTCAGATAGGGATCGAAATAATTTTCCGTTCATCGATGCGATTGATACGGATAAGGGAGTTTTGGCTGTTGAGCTGTATCCTAGAGGTTCTATAATTTTATATTCCGACTAATAGCTACTCTTAAATCTATTGGATCTCAAAATAATTTATGCGTTGAACTTAGTGCGTCTGGAATTAGTCTTAAGTAGGATTAAGATCAAAGACGTCAAACAGAATTAAGAATAATTTCACTATTATGAATTTGAACAATTTCACAATTATGAATTTAGTCTCACTAAGCTTTGTAAAGATGATGTAAAGCACATAAAGTACTGCGCAAATGATCGTTGAGAGACATAAAATATATGGGAATGGTATTTATCTTTTCAAGAAATTAATTATCATTAGAATAAGAGAAACTTACTAGGTCCAGTTTTCCCTTCTAACATCACATCACTAACAGAAAAGCGATATGTTCTCTTCGTAAACTCCATTGCCCGACTTAAGACAAAACGAAACTAAGCAGCCCGTAACCCCAAACAAAAACAAAATATACATAGCCCCGAAAATAGTGCATACGAAAATTCAAAAGCATTTGCTAAGAACAGTCAATCAGAGAAAATGCAAAGAATACCTTCATTTAAGCAACTAGAAAATTTATTATTGAAATTCTAAATATTCAAATTCATAATTAGCTATTCGGAATAAACTGCTAGAAGTAGGGAGATTTGAGATGGAGCCAAGCGGTCAGTGTGTCGAAGTTCAGTTGAGCGGGAGTATCTCAAAGGTCGAGGAATATTCAGTCAAATTCGGACAACATAGGAGATTGATAAATTGTCAAGCAAGAGTCAGCAGGAAAAGAAAGACTAATAAGTAAAAAAGCTACAATTTGTCTAAGAACCATTTCTTATGATACGGTTCGTCGGAGAGTGAAAATGACTATAAGCAATTTTATAGGATTTCATATTCTGAAGAACTTTTCAGTACGATAAAAACTTCTAGGACTGATCAGTTTTTACAATATACGTAAAAAACAGAAATTTTTATATGGTAACACCACAAAGGTGTTGTCCGATTTAGTCTAGTTTGGAAGCATTACTTACTATTAATATGAAAACACAATGTACAAAAGTTCAGCTTTCTACGTCGACGCGTTGTCAGGAAATGTCCAAATATATAATATAAAAACGAAATTTTTGTATAGCAACCCTTCGACGGAGTTACCCGATTGGTCCCATTTTGGAAATTAAATTTACTTTTTTTTTTTTTTAAAGCCCGTGTGTAAAATCTCAGCTCCCTAAGTGAACGCGTTCTCGAGCTATCGTGTGGACGGACGAGCAGACAAACGGACGGACGGACATGCAAAAATCAATATAACTTTTAATATTATGCATGTTTGTCCAATCTATTTTGCTCTACCATCACTATTTCTGTGCGTTACAAACGGAATGACAAACTTAGTAGGTATACCCTATAGATTTCATCTTTGCAAATGTGGAATAGCCTACCATATTCTGTTTTTCCTCGGGTTTACAATCTGTGAAGGTTCAAGAGATACATCAGCACCTCCGCCACTTTCCTCATGGCCCTTAATCACTATCTCCTTCCTGCCATGCTGTGCTTTGCATCATAGAGTATCCTCTGAGTTTAGCTTATTAATATAAAAAATAAAAATCGCAATCAAGACTTAATTTTCTTTTTCTGCATTTGCAAAATTAATTGCTTAAATTACATATCGAATTTTTTGTACAACCTACCCATATCTAGCTCTTCATTTCCTTTTGATGTACATGTAGTTGGGGAATACAATTTATCTCTGTGACCTTTAATCATTTCTTTCGTTTCCTTTTCCTTTTTGTTCTTTTTAAATTTGATTATTTAAAAATCCACGATGGCTTCGGTCGCAGAGAGAAAATAAGAGTTTATTTGCTAGTGGTTTAACTAAATCGTTTCCTTTTTTCTCCAACATAACTAAAGGTAGGAAACTAAAAAAAAAAAGTGTTGGTAACATATTCGTATAAATCTATTATTAATGATCAATGTTTTACAGCTTCTTACATTTACCCGATACTCTTATCGGAGTGAGCAATTTGCGAACTAGGTTAATTTTAATCTTGGTATAACAAAATCTTTTGATAACAAGCCCCGGCTCTTTTGCTTGATTTCATTCAGACATTCACATTCATGTTCTCCTCAGTTTGAATCAATGAAAGCCCAATACTAAAGGGCTAATTGAATCTCGTTGACTCGATCGCATTTCGTTTAAAGTGAAGCCAAGTGTTTTCATAAACTTCCCAGTTCGGTTGAGACTCTATCACTTTGAGCACATGTTTGTTTTTATGTATGTAAATTGCTATATTGGGTTGAATGAGGCCAATGTTTCAGGGCTTAAAGCACAGCACGGCTTACTGATTAATTAACTAAATTTGGACGCAAGAACACTTTGAATACAAATTTGTCAGGGCTAGGCCCTTCGAACATATTTTGTTAGTGGCTATTGCTGCTGAATTTGTTAACTTCGGCTCCCAAGAAGTTTTTCATCGGTGATCCGGTACGGGAAGTGTATCAATTGTAGGTCGCACGAGTGCCTAGTTCGTGACAGTGAAAGTCATGCAAGTGCCGATTGATGATGAGTTTGTAAAGTCATATGCAATGCAATTAAGTGCGTTGATCTGTTAATATGCTCAGAAAGCGGCACTAGATTGCATCTCAAGTACTTAAGTAGGTGGTATTGAGTCATATCGTAATGTGTGAAATTCTTTGAGATTTTTATCAGCTGTTAATGATAGAAGCGTAATTAGCTACTGAGCCAACAGCATTATGGCATAGTTCATCTTCAGAACATCTCACTAGTTTTTCCATTGCAATCTAGGATGCATTAGCGCTTTTGAATAATTGCGGCCTGCTTTGTATAACGTCGTTCTTTAGCTTTGGAAGTGGTTTTGATTTGAATATTTGAAAATTAAGATCGCGAAAATACAAATATCAATCCAGACGTCGGTCGGTCTGAGTGTAAGACCTGATTTTCTTTTGCTGTCTTTTTTCAGCACTTATAAGATAAAAAAATGACGTAACCTAGTTGAAAGGGTGCCGGTAATCATCCGGTTCTTTAAAATAATTGTGTGTAAATATTTTGAATTTACGAGATTTAACGAGAATTATCTCTTCCTGAATGAGTATTTTTAAAGCAACTCTAATATTTGTAGTAACAGAAATCAAGGCGTAAAATATATGTATGTAGTACAGTTTGAGTAACCCAAAGCTTAACAAATATTCATATGCTTAAGGAGCTTTGAGATTATGCTTTTCTTACTCCTATCCTTACAGTCGTTATGTAAAAAACAATTGTATGTTTATTGACAATTAATGCTTTTGAAGCTACAATTTTATTGGGGCTCATGTAAAGTACTATTCAAATATTACAGTATCGAATGGGTTGCCGTCTTAGTCACAAGACCATGTACATAATATTATGGGGGGTTTTGCGCGTACTTCATATTTATTGTTAATTACTTTTTTGATTTAAAGTAAGGATAATGATATAGGCGAACTCTCTTTTAATTATACTCGCGATGAAATCAATTGTGTATACTACAGGTACGTTCACACATTGCAACTTTTGCGCGCAATCTGTAGTTTTTGTTGCGTGCAGCTGCTACAACTTTTCGAACAAAGGTGTTTAAACAAGCTGCAGGTTTTGCTACGCGTAGCTTTTGTTAGCAATAGTCTCTAGTTAGACTTTGAAGCGTTTGGTGGACGACATTCAAGTATTTCGATGATCCAGAAGTACAAGCTGTTTGTCATTAATTGTGCAAACAAATTGCAATATGAAGCTGAAAAGGAAGAGTTGTAGAGTGAAAAAATAGATAGCTAATAAAGAGTGTACTGGACCCGTAAAAAATTTAATGAAACAATTATGTTCTCGAGATGAAATTTTTTGTAAACATGTTTTTGCGCTTTTTACCTGACGGTTTTGAAGAAATTCTAATTCTTATAAAGAGAAAAGATATCAATCTGACGACAGCAATATCTCCCACTGGAACGTTAGCTATAACTTTGAGATTTTTAGCAAATGGTAAATATATATAAATAAATATTTATGGAACTATTCACATAAGTCATTATTTCACAGGTTTTGCAATTTACCTTATTCATTCCTTAAAATAATAATAAACACAATAAATAAGAATTTTGAAGAATTTGGAATAAAAATTTGGTTTTACCATACAAACTTAAGCAACATCTTGGAAAACTGCAAGCGCAACCACAACAAAAGTTTCAACCAAACTAATATTTTTATACTACACCTGCAGCCTTCTATTTCGATGTTTACACATTGCAACTTCGGAAGCTGTGGCAGCGCGAAAAAGCTTCAATCAATCTAGCTGCAGGCGCAACTTTTTGGATTTCTGTTATGTACAACCATCGAATAGCGCGGCTTTTTGTACATACTGCTGCATATAGGTATTATATATTTAAATCCTATGAAACTTTATAATAAATCTTTTCTACGAATTTTAATAAAACAGTATAGCGAAATGTATATGATTTGAGGGCATTCTTATTTGATAAAAATAATACACGTATTTATAATTCTGGTCTATACATTTTATACAATCCTCGCATAAAAGTGATAGGTATATATGTACATATAATTCCCGTATAAAATACATACAAAATAGAATAAATAAATTTATCCGAAAACTGATATTCACTGTAGAGGATTCAAGGATAAAAGAAGTTCATTACAGTTATTTTTTATTTTTTATTTATTATCTATTATATTCAAAATACATTTTTTTACATTCTTCTTGCTGTCCTACTTTTGTTGTGAGTATTTAAAGCTTATATATAAATTTTATCTATTTTTGTTAAATTGCTTACGTTTTTATACCTTAAATGAAACCATAGGCTATGCTAAGTTTGTCATTCCGTTTGTAACGAACACAGAAATAATAATGGTTTAGCAAAATGGATTGGACATCCACGCCTAATATTATAAGTTATTTTGATTTTTGCATGTCCGTCTATCCTTCAGTCTGTCCGTGCGCACGAAAACTTGAGAACGCGTTCACTTATAAAGGTGAAATTTTGTACATGGACTTTAAAAAAAAAGGTCAAATTAAGATCGAAAATGAAACAAATCGGGCAACTATTTCGTGGGGTTGGCATGCAAAAATTTCAGTTGCCACTATATATTTGTACACTACCTGAGAACACGTTTGTGTTGTCATATAATAATTTAGGTCTTTTACATATACTGTGAAAACGATTAATCCTGGACATTTTTATTGTACTAAACACCTCTTCAAAAAATTGGTTAGAATATTTTTTATGTCCGACGAACCGTTCTAGAAATATATGTGAAAAACCACTTCAAAAATCACTCTTGCTGAGATCGGTGACTATACGAAATTTTATACGGGCATTCATCTCGGGTGTCATAAGAATTGGTCTTAGACTAATTCTAGCTTTTTTACTTGTTAAAAATAAAGAAATGGTTAACTGCTGCTTCATCTCACACTACTCAGTTATATTTTTGCTGGAAGAGGTAGTAATTTTAATAAATTTATTATTGAAAGCATTGTAGGGTCTCAGTCGGTGAGAAGAAAATTCAAAAATAGTGAGAGTGCAAAGAAGTTAATAAACATATTTTACACACTTACTAGTTTCTCTAAGAGGTGATATTTATAAAGAATTGATCTCCTAGAGTTCCTAATACAGTAAACACTATAGGCTGGTATCTGCCCCACATAGTTTTTAAGTAAAGTTTATTTAGATTGAAGTCGCAATCAATCAAATAGATTCAAAACAAATGGGAGATATGCGAAAATATATTGTATTATCTTAACAATATACTTACTTGCTTACACAAAATCATTATTAGACAGATCTGAAGATATTGATGATAGCACTTGCACTACCAATTGAAAACTGAAATTAGACGCATTATTTTGCATAATTCACTCAGAGGAATAACCATACAGTGAATACATTGGTATTCTTTTTATGCATTGTTGCAATTGATATAAATTACAGCCATGCGCGTAGCAAGGTAGGGGCATGGGTAGGCAATGCCCCCCACCGCGAAGCCCGTGTAGGCTCGGTGCCCCCCCCCCCAACAGAAATACGTAGCAATTATTACTAATAATTTGCAATTTTTTCTTTCATTCATTCTTCTTTCATGTAGTAAGATACACATACAAGCATAATTGATTTTATTCAATTATTTGCAAAATTTTGAGTAGCTTCAAGATTCTTTCAAATTATTCATAATAATGAATTTTGCGTATATCTACTCAACCTCAATTTCCTGTGTAAAGAATTTCAATTCAAAGGTAATTAATTTTGAACATGATAATATACGTATGTATACATTGTTATGTAAAGAAAGATCGGCTATACAGCGTGTGATCATCATATTAATATGATTAATATTTTCTTTCAATTTTATTCTATTGGGTAATATTTGATTCCGTGATTTAATAATCGGGTCGATTATTAAGCCCGGATGGCCGAGTTATATGCGATATATTGATATTTAAAAGCCTTCGTTGCTTTATTAAATGAACAAAAGAGATAAAATAAACAAGAACATCTGTTCTTGTTATCAGTGCAGATTCTGATCATCAGAATCTGGTTTGTGTGTAAATCAGCACAAGCTCTATTGTGCGTGCTGTGTATATTCATACATATATGTGCCGCTATGTCGATCGTTCTCGATTTAATAATTTTGTGAAGAAGTCAGTCAATAAAGTCGTATCGAATTGAAAACAACTACGTGTTATTACTTAGGCCTTTTTCCTAGTCCCCTCCAACAAAATGTCTATCAGTCAAATAAAATTCTCATTTTTCCCAAGCCCATCAGAGAATGAGTTTCAGTAGCGTTGGGAGATTGTTGCGGGTAAAATTCTCTCGAAAATGGGAATTAATGGCGACTTTTCCCACAAATTATTATATTATGCGAATTCTGACCCTTTTTATCCTAGGTACCAAAAGCATAAGAAATACACCAAAAGGAATAGTTCAGTTCACGTAACTTTCGAAAACTAATTAATTTTTATTGATATAGGAGAGATATCTATAAAAGTACATTAGCAACTAGGCGCAAAGTAATCAGTGCTACTACATATTAATTTACTACTTTTTTCAATATCTTAATGGCAGAAATTGCCAGAATATGGAATTCCCACGATCTCCCAATACTGATAACACTCACCCTCTTTAGAGCAAAGCGTGTAAACAGAAGCACGTTCTGTTCAAATAACATAGGATTATACAGCAACAACTTTGGAACAAACTTTCAATATCTTTCAATTCTTTCAATATCTCAGAAAAAAGTGCTTTCACAAAAGCGCGGTATTACATGAGAGTAAATCTGAAAATTCCGCCACTTGTCATTATCATTTATTTATGAAAATTAATCAATTTGCCGCTCTGTTTCGTTGCATGTAAATCTGCGATATCACATTTTTTGTCTTTGTTCCTCAAACCAGAAGGCGACATCATAAAAATTGGAAATTAAAAGGCTTTAACGGGCCGGCTACAGCCGTGCAGTAATAGCTCACTCCTTGGAATGTATAGAAAACAGGAATGGTGATAAGCCAGATTTTGCGTAATGAATTTCTGGTTGTATTGGTAGTACATTTTTACATGTATTTACCCTCCATCCCTATTCTAAGCAAATTGTCAATTTGCAAAAAGTAAACAAAGGTTTTGTGCGAAGCATCTGTGATAAAAAATGTTGTTTTTCTACTTTATTTTGAAATAAATGACATAATTAATTTATATAAATCTCTGCTTCTATTAACAAAAAAGATAATTTAGATAGTGAGTGCAGTTGCCTCAAACAGGATTTCCCTAGTTTATAATCCAATTTATATTTGCAAGCGCTGACCGAACACTTCATTTCTGTTTTTTTAATAACTTTTCAACTTACAAGGAAATGATGGCAATGGAAACATCTTAAAAGAACTTGTCGCACCTGGATTTGCAGCAGCCATAGTTTTTACAAGGAAGTTTCAATTGGGAGATCCAAGAATAATATCACTAGAATGCCGAATATCAAGAAAATAATACCATTCCTTGCAAATATAAAGATAAAGAGTTGATTCAGCAGATCTGAAATCTAGAAAGATGCCCCACTAGTTTTAATGGGGTGGTAACTGGCAATGGATATGTTTCATTAATCGAGTAGAATAAATATTTCGATAGATATGGCGTTTAATGATTTAATACATATCTGCTTAAATCTCGTCTATCTCACTGGGAATATTAATTATTTGCGAATTTTGTATGACTTAAAGAAATTGAACTTTGAAGTTAGCACTATTAACTTATTGAAGAATTGTTGAATATGTTTGAACAGCGATAGATTCTGCAAGAATGATTTAAATCTGTTTAAAGTTTTTTTTTTTGTACGTCATTTATATAAAGAAAATGGATATGTAAATATGTATCTCTAGTAATATCTCTTCTTTATTTTAAAAATGAATAAAAGTACATTTAAATCAATTCATTGCGTATCTTCATTCACTTAAGCGTATCTAGCAACCACTTAACAGACGAATATCTTGCACACCACAACAGTGTACTTCGCATCGCTTTATTCTGGACTGTTTACCGAATAGTATACCCTAAATGAAATCTATTGGGTAAACTGAGTTTGTCATTCCGTTTGTAACACATAGAAATAATGAAGGTATAGCTAAATGGATTGAACACCCAAGCATAATATTAAAAGCTATTTTAATTTTTGCATGTTTATCCGTCCTCACGATAGCTCCAGAACGGATTTATTTAGAAAGCTGAAATTTTGCACACGAGCTTTTCGAGAAAAAAGGAAATTTGAGTTCGGAAAAGGAATAAATCAGGCAACTCCTTAGTTGAATTGCCTTGCCATAGAAAACTTTGGTTTTCCAATATATATTTAGGCACCGCTTGAGAATGAGTCGACGTGGAGAGCTGGAATTATGTACACGGCGTTTTCATAAAAATGATGAGTATAATTTCAAAAATGAGATAAATACCGCAACCCCTTCTTGATGTTGCCATAAAAAAATTTAGGATTTTTACGTACAGGTGCTGTGCAGACGATCAGTCCGAGATGTTTTTATTGTACTGCAAAGTGCTTCAGACTATGAAATCCTATGAAATTGGTTACAATAATTTTTACTGTCCGGCTAAGCGTTTTAAAAATATATGCGAAAAACTACTTCAAAAATCAAATTTGCACAGATACATAAGAGCATTTATCTAGGGTATCATAAGAATTGGTGTTAGACCAATTCCAGCTTTATTGAAGAAATAATTTTCTAATTTCAGGGCTATTATTGGGATACATTCACAATTTATTAGAACCATGAATTTGAAATAGCTTTTTTTTAGAAAACCATATAATTATATGTTAGTTAATTATTCTTATTTTATTCTTGTTTTTAGGAAATATTCTTATTGTTGTTTAATTTAAGCATACATTGGTTGAAAAAAACAACGGTAATCAATGAAATAGTTTGCTTCATGTAAGGAAACTTGAATTTAACACTGATTAACGTTTTAGAAAGTTATCCACATTTTTGAAGAACAATACTTGTTTGAAGAATATTCTTCTTCAATATTGTGTCAGTCGGCCCCTTACTGCCTCCTCCACAACAAAACGCTGGCTACGCCAATGATTACAGCTAGTTTTGTCATAGTGTTTCTCTTCATATAGTTACACAATTTCAAATGCACGTGGCATAGCGGCTTCAGTACAAAATATAGCTGAGTTTTGAATTATCATGCACATATGTTTATATATATATATAGCTCAGGACAGATTTTAAATGCCTGTCGTATTATTTTTATCTGAATTTCTGTAAAAATCGTGCTACTCTCTTATAATCGCAGTAAATATATATATATATATAGTTTTCAAAGAATTGGGATATATCCTTTTATATTTACATATGTATAGGGGCCTATACCAAAAATAGTATAAATAATTTAATAAATTTTGTGGAATAAAAAATTCGTGAATTATACCAAAATTTCTAACTGTGTAGCGTAGCCTTACAAAGCTTTGGTTTTAACCATACATATATTTGGACACTGCCTGAGAGCATTTCGACTTAAAGAATCGAAATTTTATATACATACGATGTTTCCATTAAAATAGTAAAAACGATTTCAAAAATGGACTAAATCGGGCAAACTTTAATTTTTCGCTATATATTTGGATACTGCCTGAGAACGCGTCGACGTAGAGAGCTGAAATTTTGTACACGGCGCTTTCATAAATGTATGTAACCTCGTGTTCTTGCAAATAAAAAATATTTTGGATTTGACATCTATATAATTATTTAATTCTTTATTTATATTTCATTTTCTTCTTTTTATTTATTCCTAGCTTATTACCCTGTCTACGTTATACTAAACTTACATTTTTGTGTTATTGCTACAGCGTTTCGTTCGTAGTGGGCGCCCTTTTCTTCATTCGGTGTCCTGCATTTTCAACGTATGTCCCTTTTCTAATTATCAATAACTTCGTTACACCTTTGGTATAATTTCTCTTCGAGTCTAAATGTTGTTGTACTATTAATATTATCTGTAAATTGTTTCCTTTTCTTTCTTTTCCTTTTCTACCACGACCTCGAACTTCAAACCGGAAAAAAGACTATTATCTTAACACTCAACTTTTGGTTCACCCAATTGGATGAACACAGCTTATCATTACTACGCTGGATGGTCTTAGCCTTACCCAATTCTTGGGTAGTTTTATTGTACATGGGTTGCACCAATTTTTATCGTGGCGTCGTAAACTCGGTGACTGTTAAAATTAGTTTAAAAATTTTATTTTATTTAGTCGGGTTTTTGAACCTCTTTCCGTTCTAAAGCAGACCTATCTGTACAACCCATATATTTTTTTTCTTTTTAATTTTATGCCTATATATATGTATATACATTCCTTGCAATGGAAAACAATAACTAATTTCAGCTTACCTTACTTTAACTTATGCATACATTGATTATCTTAATGCCACACTCACAATGCAGAGTGAAGTATAGTATCAGTTGGTATCCGTTTTTTCACACGCAGGTGTGCATATGGCCATCTCTTTATGGCTCAAAGTAGCGCAGAATGGAGCTGCATGAAAATAGGTTCTATTCTATTTTGACACTGCCATTTTCGAAACCTTACAAACTGGAATTTCGAACTACCTACTATAGCATGTAGATGACGTAAAAAAGGTTCATACTAATTTTTATCATAACTAACATGTTTTATTATATATATATTATTTATAACATATTTTTTGAAAACTTCATGATTTAAAAACCAAAATAAGTACCTTAATTTTTAGTTAGCTTCGAAGCAATCTGATGGTGTTAACCGGTCTTTCACTTTTCGAATTTATTGTTTTGACAACGATAGTTGCTTACTTGTTTGTTGTTATGGCGTTATGTTATGTTAATTTCAAAGTTCGGATTTGACTCTGCGCTGCATTGTGAGCACGTTCGTTCTGGACTCAAAAAGCTCATTCTGCTTCACTCTGCTCCACTCTGCATTATGAATGTGGGATTACTCTTATATACTTACAGCTGATCCTTTCAATTTATTGCGCTCTGTAGTTATTTCTTCGTTTATTGTTTAGCTTCATCTTAGGGAAGATGAGTGAATTTATGTCGAATCTGCTATTTTTGTGTCCTAACTTATTGATTACTATGGCATCTCATACCCGTCTCTATTATTAATAGAAGAACTAAAGGTTGTTATAAGTAGTAAATACAATTTCAACAAGTAAAAAATCTAGAAATCGTCTAAGACCAAATCCTATGATATCTAGATGACTGCTCGTATATCGTTTCGTGTGGTTACCCATCTGTGCAAGTTTGATTTTTGAAATTGTTTTTCGCATATATTTCTAGAACGGCTCGTCGGACAGAAAAAATTATTAAAAACAATTTTATGGGATTTCATATTCTAAAGAAGTTTTGAGTACATTGAAACTGTATAGGACTAATCGTTATCACAATATACATAAAACTCAAAAATTTTTATATGGAAACGCCAAGAAGGGGTTGCTCGATTTAGTCCAATTTTGAAATTATATTTACTATTTTTATGAAAATACTATGTACAAAATTTCGGCTCTCCACTTTGACGCGATCTCAGGTAGTGTCCAAATATGTAGTGAAAAACGAAGTTTTTTATGGCAACTCTACGAAGGAGTTACCTGATTTGTCCCATTTTCGAACTTAATTTTACTTTTTTTTAAAAGGTCATATGCATAATTTCGGCAAGGTACACGCGTTCTCGAGTTATAGTGCAGACGGAGGGACGGGCAGACGGATGGACGGACAGACGGACAGATGGATGGACATGCAGAAATCAAAATTACTTTTAATTTTATGCATGGGTATCTAATTCATTTTGCTTTACCATTATTATTGCTAGGTGTTACAAACGGAATGATAAACTTAGTATTCCCTTTATATTTCATCTAGGGTATAAAAATGGACTAAATCGTGTAACCCATTCTTCGTGTTGCCATACAAAACTTTGGGTTTAACTTTATTTCACTTTTATTTTCAGCTAGGGTATAATATTATTAGTCCCAAACCAATTATAACTTTTTGTCTTGTTTTTTGATAAAATATGTAGGATATATTATTATCATCGTCATGTTATGCACCAGTCGAATTGTTCGATTGAGATAAAGTTTCTACTCGTTTAATAAAGAGGCGAAGTAGAGGAATAGTTTTCCTGTGTTTAATTTTCGCTTCGTAACAAAGTGACAACACAGGAACAGTCTTACTCCGTAGTCCATTCGCCATTGCTGTGCTGTTGTGTCCAATGTAGAGCGGGCCTTAACTTGCTCATGCACTGAATAGTTTATATTGACATTGACATTTTTAATTGTGCGCTTATATTCAATAATCTTATTATTTAACTGACATGAAGGAAAGGACTTAGTGTAGAAACAGTTTGTATAAATAACAATATTTTTTGAACTTGATTTTATGTAAGCGATTTAGAACCATATGATGCACTGTGTCATCTAAAATAAAAATGTTGGAAAGTTCATAATTTATATTTGATTCTATCCAAAATTAAACCAAGTAACATTGAAGTTTATATTTGGAGATCATGAGCACACAGGTGAAAAGACCTGATAAGACAAGACCTGATAAGACCACGCAGATCTGAGGATCTCAAATTTCTATGAAGTTCATCAATTAATAATTAGTGATTGACTTTAACAAACACTTTCGAAATGTCAACAACAGTAGTTATTTTACCCTCTTCAAGAACAAAAGAGCATATATCATGCATTTTCTTCATAAACATGTGTCGTTTCCATAATTTCAGTTCTCTAAGTGCACGAGCTCTCGAGTTTTCGTGCGGACAGGTAACAGACAGACCGACATGCAAAAATCAAAATAACTTTTAATTCTATGCGTGAATGTCGAACCCATTTTGCTATACTATAATTATTTCTTTGCGTTACAAACGGGTATAAAAAGATAAATTTTACTTTGACCTAGGTGCTGAAAGGAGAGAAAGAGAGTATTTCTCTCAAATAAGATTGAGTTACACGCACTTAATGTTTTCGGAGCAAAACGATTGTAAAAAGGAAAGACGAATATCATAGAATTACAGCAACAAACATTGGGATAATTATCTCTATATTAGATAAACGTGTTTTTACAAAAGCGCATGAACATTTTATGGGAGTAAAATCTGAAAATCCCACCCCTTCTCATTTATTTACGAAAAAATTTGCCAGTGTTTGGTTGCATGTAATTTGCGTTTTAAATTTTTTTGTCTTTATTCGTAAAACTTTTAAAAAGAGTTTGATCTTTTTGTTATATTTTCTTCTTCTTTATTTCCTTTTCTAGCCGTGTTCCTTTTTAAATGTAAAACAATCTTAAATCTCGCCTGATTCTTAACTTGTTGTTAAGTAGGGCATGAATTACAATTACGACTGATCAGTGGACTGTGACTCGCCCAAATGATAAATGCATGTGGCATGATATAATTGAACTTCGACTTCCACTGCGACGAACTTCAGTTCAATCACAGTAGTCGGCACTTCTGGGTTTGTGCAAGCAGTTGAACCTTTAATTTAATTACAAATTTTACCTCAGCGTCGTCTTCGCGACTGAAAATCAAGTCGCAGTCGACAGAGCAGTTGTAATTGTAATTCAGGCCTAGCTTTGCTTCAGGAAAGGTGCTGATATTCCAAGATTTTTTAAAGATTAATAAGAGCCGTTTGCTGATGTGCTTCATCTAGTTTTAGTAAATCGAATGAGTTACCCGGCGAGTACATGATTCAGTAGAACTAATGGTCAGTATTGAATTCGTCTGTTAATTTTACTGACTACACACAGTTCATTATAAGTGTCATCAAGCGCTGTATGCATTTGTTCCTTATTTCGTCATTTTTCTCTAAAAAATGTAAAATACAATGTATATAAACTCTTTTCAGTCATTTCCCACTCAAAAGAGAGAAGATTAGAAATATAAACACAATTTTCACTAGCATCTACCTTTTATTTTCAGTTTCGGTCATTTTAATTTTAACTTTGACAGTTTAATGACTAGCCAGTACTATTGACTCGTGTAATCGGCGGGTTATTGTCAGTCAGGGTCATTGGACAATGATTTAATTGTAATTATGATATCAATTCTGAATGGTGTTCGAGAATTGGATTCACGACTACGTATGTTTTGGGCTCTGTAGATATATCCAGTCTGGAAAGTTGCAAAAACGCTCATTGCATATTGTAGGCCAATAACTTACTTTGTTATTACTTTATGTCATATTATTTCATAGAAGTATTCCTCGCGAATTATTTAGTTCATTATTCGACTTTGCCCAAGTTTTTCCAGGCTTTATCGCTGAGCCATATTATCGACTCATATTAGCATTACTTCTGCCTTCTTCAGCTCGTTATTTTATGGCTCATATACATAGTCACTTTCCAAGTATAGTCTATGTTTAGTTCTGTGAAAATATAACAATTTATATATACATAAATTCTTTCCCTGTTAAATGTATTGTGCTGAATTCTCTTTTCTTTGGCGTTTCTTGGCTTTCAGAGTAAACTCCGAAAATGCCATTACAGAAATTCACAGTGAGAAGTTCTCCTCAATGAAAGGGTATCCAATAGCCTAAACAATAAATAATGGAGTTCTACAAACATATATACTTTTGCCACACAATTCTTAATTACTATTATTGATGTACTTGCGAATGCACTTAATAATAACCGGCGGAGCATAATATGGAGATTGATGAATAGGCGTCTAAACGATTTGAGTTATGCTGATGATATATTCTTGTTGGCCAACTGACATCTGCACCCGAACGCCATTATTCAAACTGTTGAGGCAGAAAGCCGATCAGTTGGTCTGACACTTAATATGATACATCAGAAAGGAAAGAAATGTGGATTAGCACAAAGCTCACGAAATGAAAAGCAGAGGTAGTAATAGCTAGGTAAATCGCGAGGGATTCATTTGAAATGAGTAGCGCACTGTGGTGTATTTATTAAGTTAACAAATCCCAAAGTTAAATAAACGTTACACAAGTGTATATCGCGTAAATGATGAGAAATTTGAATGCGGTTGAAAGATTACGTTAGTGCTGCGTCCAGGAGTCCTATTCCTATCTGCTTGATGTTTTAATCGTTTGCTTTATTCTTTTACTGATCGTGTATATCCTTCATTATTATTATCACAAAAATCGAGCCAAGAACTCAGAAATGCTGCAGCTCTATAAAACGTTGATCATGCAAAAAAAAAAAAAGGAAAAATGTTTATTTTGAGTTTTTAAAATTACAAATAATAGTGCTTTATATATAATTTAGGTGGAAATTTTTCGTTTATAGTAAACTGAAATTTACTGAAAAAAATTTCCATGAATTTGCAACATACATTGAAATGCAGAAAAAATATAATTTTTCGACCCATCGATCGCAGAGGTCTCATCAGTGTAGTCTTCTCTGAACTCCTACCACAGAAGTTCGATGATAGAGAAAATTTAGTCCCGGGGAAGGGTCATTAAATTAGTTCTAATTGACCTCTAAGTCTTAATACACTCAAAATACATGTACTACAAAATTGCGATGGTAGCCTAATTTGCATGAATTGAACTATTGTAAAGCTACTTAGTCTGGTTGAGGCGGGCTATAACGATCCTCTCCAAAGCGAGAAACCAGTTAATTTGACTGTACTAATACCTGTATATTTATTAAGCTTATCGACTAAATTTATTTCATTGGCTGTCATATAGTTAGCGTCATAGTTAGCACAACTATAGGTAGGCGCGGATCTAGCATTGGAATTAGGGGGGGGGGGGCTCATCCTACAATTAAATTTACAAACAACAAAACAAAACGCTTAAACGCTTAGTTTAGCCACCGCAGTACTGTTTGAGGTACTAAGAAGGTTTCGGCATTAAGCGATGTATTTGATATGTAATTTTTTAATATAATTTTTTTACAAAAAGTTATTTTTTAGTAGAATAGTAGTTGAGGTGCTAACTGCAGCAGTAATTCAAACCAAACTTTTCGCAGTTTTACACACTAGCATATATACACTAGCATGTATATTGGTCGATATGCTATTTCATGCGGGTACAATTTTGTGTGTTAAAAATAGTTCTTGCGTCGGTGCCAACATTGAAAAAACCATTGGCGGGAAATTAAAAAGTGATTTTAATAAAACCTTTCTAATTTCTGTTGAATATCTTTGCCTTTTTATCATTAATTAACCGAAAGAATTAATTTAAAAACATTTATTTCGACGAACCCACTTATTTATTTGTTGTTTACAGTTCTCTCTCAGTTGGTCCTTAGTATTTAGACCGAAAGAGAACGCTGTATAGTAGTGAGCCCACTTTCTGCAGTGTATTTCTACGAACGTAGCCAGTTTATTTTATACATGTCAGAATAGTTTACATAAGAACGCTGCAAATATTTTAGAATTTTAGGAGTAAGGGCTAAGTTAGGGCTCTGATATAGTTGTGAGTGAGTATGTTTCGTGGCTTGGGAAGTGTTTCTTGAGGGTTTTGGATCACCCAAAGTTAGGGTCCTAAGCTCAAGTTCTGAGAAAAACCTATCCACATACATCACATGCATACAATAATATTCATTGAAATAAATTTTTATTTATTTAAGTTTTGTAATAAAAATATTTTGTATAATTTTTTGAAGTTGAATTATACATATAAATTAAAATAATATAAAATAAAAAATATATTGTTTCAAATAACTCAATTAATTAAATATTTTTACTTTAATTCGTGAGTAGGGGTCATGATCTCTCCCCCTGGATCCACCACTGGCTAGGAGTTGGTTACCAAGTGCAAAACACAAAACCCGTTTTTTTATGTATGAACAAATCATTTCTACTTGAATACACAAATATTTTTTATAATCTAGTTAGTTAGAATGGAAATTACTAACACTTGTTTCAAAGATGTTATAACTAGGCACTATCGTAAACTTACCAAGGTCACGAGCTTTTAAGATTCGTACATACTGCGGCTGGCTCTAGCTTCCCTCTGAAAACCAAACTGTCAGCCGTCAATAGCTTATGTAACTTATTTTTTGTTTGCTTCTTATTTTACTATACACATCAATTCATATTTAATATTTTGGATGCCCTGCTTGATTTCTTATTACATACGAGTACTTAATATCCTCTTCTCCTATTGCATTGTTTTAACGGTAATCTGTTCGATATCCTCGAAAGTATATTTTGATATACTGATTAAGTTCATTTCCATTGCAAGCTGCAGTCTTCATTCTAGTCAGGTTTACGCATTTGCTGGTTACTCATAATAAACGTAGATAGCTTAGAAACATGGACTAAAAGGTTATGCTATTGTAAAGTGTAATCTGCGTCAGACAAATTTCATTAAATATAATTAGGATATCATTATAAAACTCTAACTAACTGAATCCACATAAGAACTGTTAAAGGATATGCGAAGTTTTCTTTTCAAGAAATGCCTCCATGAAAAATTCATTGGGGTCTATTTCTCTATTATCCGAAACTGTGAGATGCATTATCAGTAACTTACAATGTACGTAAATGCAATACACAGTTTTGTACAGGGTGTGTTTAGTTCTATTAATGCATGTGCTATTTTTGACGTTTAGTATTTAGTGTTTAGCTAAACTTTTTTTAAGACATCTCTAATATTGGTCTCATATAACTTAATTTTCATTGAAATTTTTCTAAGAGAATAGACAAAATCCTTCAAAATCGTTACTGCTGCCACTTTCTGACAGCCACCATACAGCTAGTGACAGAAAAGTTGTAGTGCGCAGTTCACGGTGAAATAACTTATAACTTATAACATAATTGTAAGTCAAAAATCTCCATGCAACTTCCCATTAATTTTATCAAACAATCAATATGTCAATACTTTTATCTGTGGTGAAAAATTCACAGTTCTCACTTTATGGCATCAGTTCAGCTGCAAGTTTGATTGTTGAAAATAAGTTTGAGCACTGAATACTTCCATATTCAAATGGAAATTTTCTTTTGGCTTTAAGCATATCACAAAATCACACTAAAAAGACCGCCTAACAATGCATTTTTAATATTTAATGCAATTCTTTCATCTGAAACATATCACCCTTTTGTTTTCCGATGCTTTGGCTTTATATAGATTGATGGTCGATGAATTAAAATATAGGAATGCTTGTAAGTCGAATTTACTGAAGTCGGATCTATATTTGTTTTGCGTGAAAGTTTTTTAGTGTGGGAGTATATTGCAAAAGCTGGCGACCAAAATGCTTACGTCATTTCATAAACACAATTTTCCATCTTATCATACTCTCTTAACATCGTTGATAACTTATTCGAAAGTTTGCCTGGATTTCAGCGCTAAAAACAACCGCTTAAGTTACATGTTTTCATAAAGGCTTATTTTGGTGTAACAGCAGAGAATTAATTTTGCTGGTCAATGGTAAAATGGCAGACAATTTGGTTGGTGGAAAAGTGGCTGCAGAAGGCATCAAAGACGCGGAAAAATGTTTATAACTTATTTCATACCACGATAACTCGAGAGCGCTTTGATCTACCTTTTAAAAAGATTAAATCTATTTGGCAACCCCTTCGTAGGGTTGCCACACAGAAATTTCGCTTTTCACTATATATTTGGACACTGCCAGAAATTCGCTACATGGTATTTTCATACCAATAGTAAATACTAACTATAAATCGACTAAATCGGGCAACTCGTTCTATGTGTTGCCATACGAAACTTTAGTTTTTCACAATATATTTGGGCACTATCTGAGAACGCACCGAGGTGGAGAGCTCAAATTTTGTACACGATGTTTACATATCAATTGCAAATACAGGTTGAAAACTTTATCAAATCGAGCTTTCTTGGTGTTGCCATACAAAAATTTATTTTCTCATTATATATTTGGTCACTGCCTATGAACTCGTCGACACAGAGATCTGAATTTTTGTACACTGCAAGATGGAAGATGGTCTATTAGCTTTAATAGCTTACTAGATTTGGTTTTTGTTTTTATATTCCCACCTAATTTTTTTCTGGATTTTCCTTCTGACGTTGATTTTTTAGCTCTTACCTCATCTAGACATTATTACCCGTTTTAGCTTCACTCATCTACGCGAACGTCATAGTACTCCTTTCCGTCCAAGAAGTTAATAGAGCAGGTGACGCTCACTTAGACGAACAAAAAATTGTATGGATGGTGGGAGGAGGAAGGGGCATATAAAACATTTTGAAGTTACAGGGTGATTAAGAAAAAAAGCTAATTTTCACAAAACGCCCTGTATGTTAAAAATTACAGGGCGTACGGTCGCAGTTCTGAGCTCGTTTACTAAACTATAACAGCTGATTAACGCTACTTTGATGTCTCCATTCGATTTTTCGCTTCAGTTATAAGAAGTATATTTAAATATCGATGCATAAAAGTCAAAATGGGGCGAAATAATGAAAACTTTACTGGAGAACAGCTTGTTTAAAATTGTGGAAAAAAATCATTAAAAATCAGCTAATTATCAGATTTTTTTACTTTATCTCTAATTGATGAATTGATATTTTCCAAAACTGAAACTTATTAGTAGAATTAATGCCACCTACGCAATTTGGTTACGAAAGAGAATAAAGGAAAATGTTTCAACTAAATAAATGTTCTAAATATGAAGGATGGTAAAAAGACGCAGCCGCCATATATATTGTTTTCTAAGACAGGAAAAGGGCCAACATGTCAACTTTTTAATGAATAATCAATCTAACCTAACTGGAATAATAAGTTCCAAAAGATTTAAAGTAAGCTATCATAACCCTTATAATTACACACAACTGGGACAAAAAGACGGGAATTAATAGCTTGTGTTTTAGCTAGTGCTAACAAAAACAAAAAATATTATTATAATAAAGATTGTCTAAAACAGTCAAAATTTAAAAATTACTCTTTTAAAACGAAAATAATTATACATTTAAAATCATAAGGCCCAAAAGGCTAGGGGTAACCAAAATCTCTTAGACACAAACTGGAAAATCTCTCTTTGTAAAGACAAATTAAAAAAACCATAATAATTCCGATCGACATCTCGTAGCGAAACCCAACCCTTCGGATCACTCTGTGTTGGTCTACGATCATCTGCCCAGTCGGACTTTTAAGGTATAATAATGCCTTCTTTTATACCTTTTAAGAGAGCCGGTAGTAGTTCTTGTCTTAATTATAACCCGCATTACCTTTACATGGCGACGGGACTGGAGGTCAATATACATTATGGAAGATATGCTTCTATGTTGCCTTTTGGAAGGGGTGCTTTTATATATGTTTATAGATTGCGCGGTAGGACAAGTAATTTTAAATGAGCTTCGCGCAAGTCAGAATTATCAGGTACAATAACTCCTTTTTCATACCTTCTAAGGGATCCGGTACTTGTTCTAGTTTTAATTATAACCCGTATTATATTTACCTTACGGCGGGACTGGAGGTCAAACATACACTTCCCAGCTCGCTTCTTGAAGATGTACTTAAAGAAGTCATACATCGCTATATCGAAAGTTTGCTTTCGCATCTCCATGCAGAACGCATGGTAGAAGAAGTAAATATGTAAGAACTTCATTATGCTGCATGTATGCATGAATATAAAAAAATAAAAATTATAAAAATTTAATTTGAACACGTATATACATAAATACATTCTTAAATCCACGATATAAATTTATTGTTTTCGACACTAACAGCTTCTGTATTATACTTATTGAAAAGTACATCATTGAAGCGTTTAAACTCCTTGAATGCTTACTTTCCATATATCCCATTGTAGTTGAACCTTATTTCCTTGTTCAAAATATTGGGTAAGTTTTTCTGAAACCCTCCATTTTTAATAATTTTCTCGATCGTGGAAGCCTACGAATTTAAAAAATTTCTTAATAACAAGTTACATATGTACATAAATAATGGAAATATATTTTTCATTACAATAACAGAAACATTGTTTTGGTGAACTAGAATGTTCTTTGAAGTTGTTCTTGTGAAATGCTGAGTGAAAACCTAAATTTTTTGTACCTATGACTCATTTTTAAATGCGGAAAACCTCAACAGATTCTGTTTGCCTTTTCACTTTAGTTGGCAATAGGTCAACAAGTTATTAATAAACTGTACACGTTACCTACTCCCTTCTCAGGTAAGTGGTTGAATAAGACGTAGAAAGAGATGGCCAACTAGAATGTTCTTTGAAGTATATTCAAGTAATGAAAGAATCGCTTCTCAAAAGAAGTATAACTAAAAAGTCCGACAGGATGGCTACCACTCGTACTTATGTCAGAAGGTTAGCCAACTACTCAATCATTTATGCAGTCATTTATACAGGATTTGTCTCGTCTTTTTTGTAAAATTCGATCCGCATTCACCAGTAGCCCTGTTCATCATCAACCTATTGAGGAAGGAGTCAGCGTGAGTAGCCTTATAGGACAATGGGTGTTACCAGGTGGGATTTGTCTGGTCATTACACAATTTTCAGAATTTTGTAACATTATCTTATATAAACTAATATACACTACCGATAAAACCAGTGAGCGGAGAAAACTATTTCAATAATCGTTTGATTATGGTAACAAAGGGCACTAAGGCTTAATACACTGAAATTGCTCAATTACAATATGAATTCAAACAAGAACATATATACCTACTATCTTAATTTTCATATTTCCTAATTTATTTTTATTATGTCATCCAGTCTTCTTGGAACAGACAATATTAGATTTTTAATTGCATTGGAATTTTTCTCCACGACTTTTCTACAGCTTATTCTGTTGAAATATGTATTGTTCTCTATTCTGAATATCTTCTAAAGTTGTACTTAAACCTTTTTTCTGTCTTTTAACTTAGCAGGAGTAGGAATGGTAAGATATTCGTTACGAAAAGCTGCTGGTATGAATTTATCTTTGCAAAGTATGTGAAGATCTTCATGCGTTGTTTTTAGGCACTGCTACCTATAGTGAACGACTATAGAGAAAGATTCCGCAGATGATTTGTTCATAGAGTATTTTATAACAATTTGTGAGTCATCCTTTTCATTAAATGCGAATACCCTAATTTTACTGATTTTAGCAGTAAGTTTACTTTTCGCCAATATAGTTTCACCTCAATAAGACGCTGTCTGTCATCAACTTAAAATTATCTTTAGATCTTGCTTGCTGCTGTAAATACTGTATACTATTTCGAGGACGCATAATGATAAACACCATATTTTAAAAATTTTACTGGAAGATAAAATAATATAAGCGACAAATTTTCCGAAAATAAAAATTAAGAAACATGATCTATGGCTCTTAGATCGTTTCTAAAATGGTCAGGTAGAAAAGGATAACACCATACTTGTAGGATTTTACTGGAACTAAAAGAATATAACTAATGTCAGTCACATTTATAACGTTGAAGAAAAACTGGATAAGTTTGGCATAAGCATAATAAAAGCAAAAGATAAGAATGCACCAGTCACAATTTTTGTTTGAGTATTTTATCCTATCACCATAATTCCCAAATTTGTCCTTCCTTTGGTTAGTAATAAAAAACACCATTCAGTTTCGAATCACCGTTGGGAAAAGAGATACAAAAGTCATCGTATAGAAATGAAACCTAGACCATTCGAGGCAGCAATTATAACGATATAAGTATGTATGTCTCAATTTACCAGAAATTGTCGCTTATCCCATTTTATTATTCAAACGTTGATATGGAGACGTGTGAATTTTAATTTTTATTGGATTCAAAATGCTATACATATTACCGAATTTACTCTGCGTCACTGGTGAACGAAACGTGCCTGCGAACTCTGCTACTGAGTTCTAAATCGTGTATCGTTAGCGGTGAAAATACAATATAATTCTCCATCGACCATCTGGTACACATTTCTTTGCAAGATCATGCTTAGGTATTGTCGAAAGCTTGTAGGTCAGAAATTTACTAAAAAGTTCGCTTCATTATTTCTCGCTTATTCCTAGCATTGCTGTTAAAATTATTATTATTATAATACGTTAAAATGATGCTTTACATTATCCTATATCTAATTAGGGTTAAAATAAGCGCATATTTAATGACAAGCAGAATATCTATTCAAATTCTATTTCTTTAAGGAATGTAAATAAATATTGAGTATCGTTAATAACAGGCAAGGATTACTTTATTTGCCACTGCATCTGATTTTCTTTCAATAACTGGCTGTAGACTCAACTGCATCTTTCTCATGTTATTAGACCTAATTATCGGCAATTAGCATGGAATCCAGTTCAAAGAAGCATCCTGTCATTACTCTACGTCTACAGCGTGATACGTTCTGAAATCGTAAATCAATGTTAATAATAAATCATCTCATAATCACTAATCAATTGTACTGCTTTTCTGTTCTTCTATAAATGTGTTAAAGGTTCGAGTACCTTTAGCAACATTCAAAATTTTTGCGAAGTATTCGAAACGCACAAGCAAGAGAAGGTGAAGCTCCTCCAGAATGTGTAATAAAATTAATCATTCTAAGTTCATTAGTAAAAAGGCTTTAAAACTTGACTGTTGAAATAAAAGTACATCTTTGTGTGAGATATGCTTACGTTCATATATTGGGCGTCATAGTTACTGCCATTTCGAATCACTTAAGGTAATAACAACAAAATTATTTTTATTTACAATTAAGTGCTTGTTATTAATATATAACTAACCAAATTAAATCCCAAATTACAATTGCGACTGATCAACCAGCTTCGCCTGAATTTTTAGCAGACTTTATAATTAAACTACGGTTTTATATTTTGCCATTCACACACTAATTTTTACTTACATGTACTTTGTAATTGCCAGTGGTTGTAGTACTCCTCCAATATTTATTCTGCCCATTGAGTAAAATACTAAGTCGAGGTCCCAATCAAAAGTGAAGCTGCAATTTGTCATGCGACATGCATTTTTAATTGGGAAAAATCGTCATTCATTGATTCGTATACGATTCGTGCCTAAGGGGAAGTATGAAAAAATTTCTTATATATTCGTGGGTCTAAACTATGGTTGGCATTTATTGGGATGTTATTTCCATATATGGCTTACTTAGGTATTATACCATAGATGAAAGCATACGGAGCCTTCCACACGAACCCGATTGCCTTGAAACCCGACCACCTCCGATTTGGATGAAACCTTCAGAGTACCTATGTATAGAATACGAAAACAGATTACCCATGTGTTTTTGTTTCCCCCAACATGCCCCATCCCACCAGTTAGAAATTTCGTGATTTTACGATTAAACGTACATTTCAAAAATCATATCTCAAGAAATATGTAACAGGTTTTCTTCTTCAAATGCCGTGCTACTCAATGCATTATATTTTTTCAAAGAAATATGGCAATACCAAAATAATTTGTTTTTGTTTTCAATAATCGTATTTTGTTCAAATAAGAGCATTATTTTCTATTGAGGAACTCTGGTACTTAGTTTGAAAAATTGCATAGGTGCTCGACTTCGTTTTGGAGATATAAATTTTAAAGCACTACAGTCAGAGGAATGTAGTATTTTTTGTATTTGCTATCACTAGAACTTTTTGGTTTTATTTTTATTTTGAAGCCGTTATTCTTACCTATATATCTGGCAAAAATTACGAAGGTACTTGGCATGGTTCTAGGGATATGAATTATTATAGTCACCTTATTGATATGAATATATAAGCTCATAAATTACATGTGTACAGAAATAGACCACTAGAAATAACTCTAGTACGGTCACTCCAACTCTAGAATTGAAACTAAGTGAACTTTTATTTGTGTCCCTAGTTAAAGCACAATAAAAGTGGCGACGAAGCAAATATATTAAAAAAAAATGCCATTCAAAAGAAGTGGTTAAAAAAAATTAATAAAATTCAACAAACACGTGTACGGGGTATTAAAAGTTTCGTGTGATCTAAATTACAACTAATAAATGAGTGACGGATCAGAGAAATCTGACTTAAAAATTAAAACTGGTCAAAGCAGTTAAAAAGTTGCAATAAAATCTCAAAAAGCAATGTCAAGTTTAATTTGAACAATTGAATGTTCAACTTGATGCTACCGAGCAGAGTTTGGCGCATATGACGCCGCCACAAACCCTTCATGGCTAAAGGTAATTTTGAAAAACACGAGATGAGATTAAAGGAATACCTCATAGTGAATGATATACTAAACAATAGAAAAGTACCGCTGTTTATCACGTGCATTGGTGCAGTTGCATATTAGGTACTCAGGCGGATGCTGGCCCCCGATGATCCAGCTGCAATATCTTATGATGAATTAATTACTGCCCTGAAAAATTATTTTGACCCTTCGAGAAGTGAAATTTTCAAAACCTATAAATTTTATCAAATGCAGCAAGAAGAATCACAGATGGTCGATAACATAATGAAATATGGGAATCATCTACAAAGGGCACTTAGTGATAAATTTGTTTGTGGTATTCACGATAGACATTTGAGAGCCAAATTTTTAAAGGAACAGTCACTCACTTTCGAAGCAACATGTAAAATGCCTATCAGTTGGGAAATGGACCATGAATCGGAAGACGGAAACTCGTTTCTTGTACGCAAAACCAAAAGTCAGAGCAGACGCAGATCAAAGTCGGGATACGAAAATTGATCCTAGCACAAGCCGGACAAGGTCATCGTGTTATAAATGTGGTAAGCCCCATTCAGCTAAAACATGTGCAGTTCGTTTTTGAAGATGCTTCAGATGTCATAAGAAAGGTCACCTAGCTTCAGTATGTCATGTAAATAAAAGCGATAAAGAAAATTATACATCTAGTGACATAAACATAAACAATTTAAGTGGAGTAGCAACCGCAAACGTAACAGTAGAGAATCAATTCATCGAAATGTAAGTAGACGCAGGTGCCTGTACATCAGGAATAACAGAAGATGGGTATAGTTCTAAGTTTTATCATTTAAAAATGTTGTCAAATGATAAATTATATTTTTCAGTTACTGGTAGTATCATTGAGTGCATGGGAAAAATCATGGTTGCTGTTAACTACAAGCATCAACTCCATGGAGTTTATTGTGATTAAAAGTGAAAACCTTTTATAGGTAGACGTTGGCTGGACGCAATTTTTCCAAATTGGCGTGAATGGTTTAAAACTGATATCATTACAAGGTGAAAAATAAATTTGCAATATTAGATCAAATTAAACATAAATTTCCAGGAATACTCTCAGGCTTTAAAAACAAACGCATTGAATAATTTTCTGTTGAGATAGTTTTAAAACCTGGAAGTCCCGCTATTTTTTATAAGACTTATGCATTCCTGATAGGTTACGAGAGCCCGTTGAGGTGGAGCGCATTAGATTGTGTAATCAAGGCATACTAATTCCCGTAAAATATAGTCGTTTTGCGTCCCATATTGCAATAGTTTCAAAGCCGGGAAATATAAATCAAAATATGTATCGATTGTAAAATAACTATAAATCGGTTTATTGAAATGGAACATTATCCCTTACCAAGAATGGACGATATCTTCGCAAGTTTCGAAAAGTGCAACTACTTTTGCACTATTGACTTGTTTGGAGCATACCAACAATTAAAATGTCAGAATCATCGCGTGAATATGCTGCTAGTGCTCCATCAATATTCCAGTCAATTATGGACCAATTTTCTCACGGTATCCCTTATGTTTCATGCTATTTAGATGACATATTTATTGGAAACTTGTAAGAAACATCTTCTTTTAGTATTAGAGAGACTTAATATTTATAACGTAAAAATTAATTTAGCAAAATGTATATTCTTCTTGAAAAAAGTGTTCACTATCTAGGTCATATGATTTCAAGCGCAGGTGTATGCCCTAGTGCAGAAAAAGTTAAAGCTATTGTGGAAGCCCCACCACCAAAAAATCTACATGAATGGGTTTGATAAATTATTATGGTAGGTTTATATCAAATTTGTAAGTAGAGCTTAATAAATGATATAGACTTTTACAAAAGGATATTTCGCTTTCTTGGTCAATTCAAGCTAAAAAATGTTTTGAGAACTCCAACGAGCTAATTTATAAAAGTCATGTTTTAGAAATGTATGAACATCAAACCCCATTGTAATTTCTTGTGAAGCAAGCCCTTACAGGGTAGGTGTTGTTCTTTGCCATTCAATAAATGGAGTTGAGAAACCAGTGCTTTTTGCTTCTCGCACTCTTTCTCCAGCAGAAACAAATTATTCACAAATTTACCGTGAGGCATTGGCAATTGTATTTGGGGTAAAGCGTTTACATAAATATATTTATGGACATAAGTTTACACTCTGTAGTGATAATCAGGCGTTCAATCCGTAGAATGGGACTTCTAACATTTCTGCATCAAGATTATAAAGGTGGGTAGTCTTATTGTCAATCTACGACTATGAATTTCAGTATAGAACGTCGAAACAAATGGCTCCTGCGGATGCTTTATCAAGATTACCGCTTTATGAAGAAACGGGTATTGAAAATGTTTGCGCTCTGTCAGAAAATTGCAGAATTGGAGAAAAATAAAATAAAAAACCTCTTGACACAAGATAACGTATTAAGTCAAGTATTACACTATGTAAAAAGTGGTTGGCCAGCTAAAATACAGGAAAACTTGAAACAATATTGTAAAATTAGAAACTTTCTGTTAAGTGAAAATGAATTTTTATACTATCGCGACGGTTTATTAGTATCAGAATTTTAGAAGTTTTACAAAAAAATAATGATGGAATAGTACGAATGAAAATGGAAGGTCGAAGCTCAGTATGGTGGATTGGGTTCGATAAGGATATAGAAAATTTTGGTAAGAAAGTGCAAGGTCTGTCAAACGCAAAATGTAAAGAAAGAAACTTTATTTAGAAAGTGGCCTTCCTGTGACCATTCTTTCGAAAGAATCCACATTGATTTTTTTAATTTTCTAGTAAGAACCTTTCTTATTATAGCTGTAAGTACTTAGCTGTTATCATTTGCACAAAAACAGATGCACACCATCTAAGATATTACTTGGGGTTATTTTTTAAATATTTCGGTATGCCTGATGAAATTGTGTCTGGCAATGGATCACCCTTCAATTCAAAAGAATTTTTAGAATTTGCTAAGCAACGAAATATAAAAATTTCTAAATCTTCCGTGTGGGTGGTACAAAGCAATGATCTGGTTGAGAGGGGGGTTCAAACCATAAAATCTATTTTAAAAAAATATTTTTTCGATATAAAGTTGCAAAAGTTAGACATCGCCGCCAAGTTGCATTATATTGTAATGATATATAACACTACTCCATCTATGGGTACGAAGAAATCACCAGTAACCCATGATTTTTCTTACGTATCCAAAAGATATTTAAATTCCTTAAGAAAAACTGTGCAATTCAATTTAGAAAAAATCAGATTTACTGCTATAGAAGATTAAAACAAAAAACAAAACATTGTAAAATAAAAAATTAAAGTACAGTAATCCCCCGATTTACGAAGGCTCGTTTTACGTAATTTCGAAGTTACGAACATCATTCGTAAAGTACGAAATTCTTTATACGAATGATAAATTCGCTATTACGAACAATGTTTAAAATTCGGAAAATCCCCTAAAATAATAAATTAAGTTCTGTCATTCATTGAAAGTTTCTTTAGTGCAATTTGTTTACTGTTTAAGTGAAGTATATTAATTATTTAGTGTTGGTGGTATATCAGTAAAGTCTATTATTGTTGGTGGTATGTATATATATTATATTGTTGGTGCTATATTAAGTTAAAATTAATTTTGCTAGAAAAATGTCAACAGGAATTACGGTTCACGCCACTGGTGCAAAAAAGATCCGTAAAGCGATTACATTGGAGGTAAAGCTTGATGTTTTAAGACGGCTCGAAGCAGGTGAAAAAAATAATGAAATAGGAAAAGCTTTAGGCCTCGCTGCTTCAACCGTTTGTACAATCAAGAACAATCAAGATAAAATAAGAAGTAGTGTACAAAGAGTAACATCTTTGACGGGAAAAAAATGTTTCAAGACAAAGAAGTGTGGTGATGGAAGATATGGAACGAATGCTTAGTATGTGGATAGACTATCAATCCCAACGAAATATTGCGATAAGCACAACTATTATCCAAGAAAAAGCCAGGAGCCTTCACCAGTATTTAATAATGAAAAATGGCGAGGGATCTCAGTCAGAACAGTTTTTAGCCAGCAAAGGTTGGTTTGATCGATTTAAGAAACGTCATTCATTACATAATATAAAAATATCTGGAGAAGCAGCAAGTGCAGATGTTGAGGCGGCAAAAAATTATCCTGCAGAATTTAAAAAAATTGTCGAAGCCGGTGGCTATACCCCACAACAAGTATATAATGTAGACGAAACAGGTCTGTTTTGGAAAAGAATGCCATCTAGAACATTCATGTCCAAACAAGAAAAGTCTGCGTCAGGATTTAAGGCAGCTAAAGACCCTGTAACGGTTTTGTTGGGAGGGAATGCTGCAGGTGATAATAAGTTAAAGCCCATGCTTATTTATCATTCTGAAAATCCACGAGCCTTCAAAGGTTGCAACAAATCAAAACTTGGTGTTATCTGGCGGTCAAATAAAAAATGATGGATGACAGCACATCTTTTTGAAGACTGGTTGAATAATTTTTTTTCAAATTATGTGACAAAATTTAATCCCGTGCAAAATATTTCAAACAAGGCATTGCTAATAATTGACAATGCACCTAGCCATAAGCTAACTCACATACCTGACAACATCAAAATCGTATTCCTACCACCAAATACTACTCCTATACTCCAACCAATGGATCAGGGTGTAATTGCTAATTTTAAGGCTTATTATTTGCGCCGCGTTTTCAAGAATCTTATCGAATATGTTGATGGTCCAAATCAGACAACAATTACAGAATTTTGGAAGCAATTTAATATATTGAATGCTGTTGATAACATTAAAAAATCTTGGGATGAAGTTCAGGAAACAGCTATGAATGGAGTGTGGAAAAAATTATGGCCCGAATGTACTAATAATTTCGGTAGTTCATTACAAAATACTATTCAAGAAATTCATAATGAAATTGTCACTATGGCACATGAAGTCGGTATGGATGAAGTAGACAATGAAGATGTGGTAAAAGCTCTTGGATCGGAGCAGAAAGATGTTTCAAATGAAGAATTAATAACGATACTTGAAGGACGCACAGATTCAGAAAATTCGGAAAGTGTTACGCATTGTGAAAGTTCTCGTATTTTGACAACACAAAAAATGGCAAAGGCATTTTCTCTTATCCGGGAAGCTATGGATGTATTTTCGGAAAACGACCCTTCTCCAGAAAGAAGTCTTAAGTTTTCCAGAGAAATCGAAAATTCACTTGTTTGCTATAGGCAATTATATAATGATAAAAAAACATTTGCAATGCAAACTTCATTAGTTTCTTATTTTTCTAAAAAAAGTGTTGCAGCTCCTAATATTCAAGAACCTGTAGAATCAGGTGCCAGTTCAGATAAAGGATTATCTACTAGCTTAGACAAGAGCTCATACGACACATCAGAATAAATATAACATTTATAATTAATAGTTTTTTCTTTATATGTAATGTTAAATTTTCTTTTTTTAATGAATAATGTAATTTTTATTTTATTTTTAAAATGAATAAATTATTTTTCTTTTATTTTCTAATCACATTGTTTTAAATTTGTCTAAAAATAGGGATTCGTATAACGAACATTTTGGGTACGCATCTATGTATTTTTAATACAAACTTATACTAATATGGATCTCGTTTTACGAATATTTTCAATCTCTGGAACGTATCTATTTATTTTAAATAGAATGCCATACTAATATTGGGCTCGCTATACGAATATTCGATATACGTACAACTTTCACAGAACGTATCCTGTTCGTAAATCGGGGGATTACATATAAATCATGACAAGAAAATTTTTAAAAAAGGGGAAAAGGTATTGTATAAATTACACCATAGAGATGTAGTAAAATGGAAACCAGCAATAGTGATAGATGTTATAAGTCCATTAACGTTTCTGATAAAGGTTGACAATAATATTAAATATGTCCAGCAAAATCAGATACGTATTTCAACCTTGACGACAAATACCATCCAAGCATCATACAAAATTATAATTTGGAAAATAAAATAATAAATAAACAAAGATACTAGCAATAATGTTAATATGAATTCGAAAAATAATATTATACAGAAAAGGACAGAGGATAGTTAAGACTCTAAACAAATTCCCTATAGTTTAAGAAGATCTGATAGGAAACCATTTGCGCCAAAAGACTTACATTTGATTAAAAATATAGTTTCTACTTTTCACATTCATGAAATTTTGAAAACATTAATTGAAAATAGTATACACATATTTTCTGAATTAAAATAACTTAATTTATATTTAAATTATTTAAATTCAACAATACATATAAAAAGGGTAAAGATGCTATGTATATGTAAGTTCATATATACATGTGTGCAGATATAGACCGCTAGAGATAACTCTAGTACGGTCAATTCAACTATAGACATGGTAGCGATAAGTTTTTTTTTAGATAGCATTAAATGAATTAAAACTAAGTGAACTGTTTTACTATCCCTAGTTAAAACACAATACTTATGCCCTTGCTCAGAAGACAAAAGGACAGGGTCGGATTTAGAAGTGTGGAGGCCCTGGGGCAACAAAGGAGTGGAGACCCCTAATTATTTTTAAAATAACAAATGGAATCTTGCTGGTTTTTTCGACGAAAAATCATCGATGATTTCGCTGAAATCCAGCTCGCGGAGTAAATAACTCTCAATACTGAGTAGGGATAATATTTGCTTATTTTCATTTTTGAAAATGATCGCTCTCCAGTGCAATTCGATACCATCAAAACCAAGTACATTCATAGTGTAATTACTATGTTTGGAAATGTAGCTCTGAAATTTTGACTGTAGAGAATTTGATAGTAAAACAGCTCTTGCAGCGTCCATCTCCTCTATGCGATTCAGAAATCAAAATCTCGAATGGACTGCGTCGTATGCATGCAATCTTTCCGTAAGAGAAACACATAGCTGATCGATCACTGAGATGTAACTTGACAGTTTAAATTTCTCGTTTGGTGACAGGTCAGCTTCCTGCGCTTATATATAATCGAGTGGATTCAACCTTACATTTCTTGTTCTGGTGCGTGACTGTTCGTACTGATCAGTATTTGATAATCCTTTAGCTGCTTCTTCGCATTTATTAAACTCGTCTCTCTTGCATTCAACAAATAATTTCAATGATTCCAATGCACGCATTGCAGATTCAAGAATCATTTCCGGGCTCTGCAACATCTTGTTTGTAGCATTGAATCGCTCCAAAATGTCGTTCCAAAAAATTGCAAATAGAGCGGTTTCGAGACCACTCATCTTTTCTAAAAGATACGTTGCTTCATTTCTCACGACACCTTTTTGCTCCTTATCAGAAGATATGCTAGTTAGAGCTTTTTTAATTTCGGAATGACCGTCGGCAATGGCTTTCGTAGCTTCATCTCGACAAAACCGGCGAGTATCGCTAAGCTTTTTCAACATGTAAAACTGTCTGTTTGTTCTCTGCGATAATTTTTCAGTTAGAATTCGGTGTCGTTCTGTACTAGCGGTGAAAAATGTGTATAAATTCTGGACGAAATCAAAGAATCGAACAGCTGATGGGCAAGAGTTAGGAGCTGCCTTTCCAACTAGATTAAGGGAATGACCACAACATGGCACGAACATCGATAAACCATTTTTTTCCAAAATCAAAGCTTGCATCCCCTGTACTTGCCACCCATATTTGCAGCATTATCGTAAGATTGGCCGCGGCAATCAAGAATGTCTATTTGATGGTCGTCTAAAAATTTAAGCAAAGCGTTTGCCGTGGCTTCACCAGTATGGCCGCAGTTTGGTAAAAAGGTCAGAAATCTTTCTTTGGCATCGATCCTTCAATATATCGAACAACCATAGTTAGTTGATTTATATGTGATTCGTCGGGCGTGGAGTCCACTGACACCGAATAATACTTAGACTTCTTAATTCTTATTATTATTTCATTGAGTATTCTATCATCCATGGAACTGATCAGTTTTTCACAAATCGTAGACGAAAGGTAATTGACATGACCACTCCCTTTGTTTGCATGCTCTTTCAAATGGATTGCAAGAAGTGGTTCATACTCGGCTAACAATTCCGGAATACCGAGGTAATTTTCATTTCTTGGTGAACCAATGTTTTCATCATCACCCCGGAAAGCTAATTCGCGTTCAGCAATGAATTTAATGGTACTGATGATAACTGTGAGGATTTTCCGCTAATATTGAATTTGTTGTGCCTCTTGTATTACTATCTCTTGATCGATGCATCCTGTGACTTTTCCCCGTTGCACTAAAGTCATTACCGATTCCAAGTGAGTCTTTGAGATTTCTTGCTCGTATAGACGACCATATGCATGTTTCCCGTCACTAAAACCTTCCCCACTTAATTTCGTATTCTGCGTGGACATTAATTTACACGCATAATAATATATTTTACCCGTACTTGGAAAAAAACAAAGCCAAAATCCGTTGACGGTCTCTTGATTTTGATTTCGGCGTGTGAACATATTCTTTGAACATTTCCGAACAAAGTTCGAATTATCTCGTGACTGATCTTGTAAAACTGAGTTCTGCAAAGATACTTCATTACAATTTTGAAGTTCTGTGGAACGTTTTTCCGCCCAATATTTAATCATTTCTCCTGTAATAATGTCAGGCAAAAGACCAATGTCATTTTTGAAACCACAAAATTCGACTTGCTCTTGATTCTGATCGTAAGTTTTTGAAGATTCTGTGGAGTCGTCCGATGCAACAGCTGGATTATCTTGAATAATATCCACCAAATGTCTATCTAATGTCGAATCTCCTATTGTGGTTTTAGGATCTTCCGGGACTTCTTGTTTGGTTGTTTCTTCATTTTTTTTCACGTTCTGCTTGCAATTTCCTCTTGTGGTAACCACTAGCGAATACTCGAGGAATTTTGTGACGATCACTCATGATTTCACTATAAAAGAAAGGTAGAGAAAACATGCAATGAAAAAGGAAAGCCCTTAGTATAGTACATAGTACACATAGCAAATAAAAAGAATATACAAGCTATATACCAAACCTATTCAGTTATGTGCATGCACTCAATTAACAAAAAACATAACAAGGAAAAAAGCTAGAATTGGTCTAAGATCAATTCTTATGATACCCTAGACTAGATGAATGCCCGTATTAAATTTCGTATGGTCACCGATATATTCAAGTATTGATTTTGAAGTTGTTTTTCGCATATCTTTCTAGAACGGTTTGCCGCATAGAAAAATGAATATAAGCAATTTTATAGGATTTCATATTCTGCAGAAGTTTTTAGTACAATAAAAATGTCTTGGACTGGTCGTTTTTAAAGTATACGTAAAAAACAGAAATTTTTATATGGCAACACCAAGAAGCAGTTGCCCGATTTAGCCTATTTTTGACATTTTATTTGCTAATGTAGTAAAAACATCATGTACGAAATGCCAGCTCTCTACGTCGACGCGTTCTCAGGCAGTGTCCCAATATATAGCGGAAAACGAAATTTTTATATGGTAACCCCGAAGGAGTTGCCCGATTTGTCTCATTTTCGAACATATTTTTTTTTTTTTTTTAAAGTCCGCGTACAAAATTTCAGCTCTCTAAGTATACGCGTTCTCGAGTTATCGTGCGCACGGACGGACGGACGGACATGCAAAAATCGAAATAACTTTTAATATTATAAATGGGTGTCCAATCCATTTTGTTCTACCATCATTATTTCGAGGTGTTACAAACGGAATGACAAACTTAGTATACCCCTATGATTTCATCTAGGGTATAAAAACAGAAAGGAATTGAAGAAAATTATATCAAAGTCAAATGAACAAACATTAATTCGAAAGAGCGCCACCTTGGTTGAGTTTCAAAGTCTTATCGAAACGGGTATAATCATATCAAGAGTTAAATTATTCAAACTGATTATGAGGAGGTGTAATAATAAATCCTATTTTTTTAACTATCGACGATTGGCACTTGACAACATAATATTCTTATAAATTATAAAATAAACTGACCTACGAAAAATGGATTAAAACGGACGTTAATTGATAAATCATATTCCCTCTGCAACATTTTTGTGTTTCTAATTCTAAACGTGCACAAATCACAATATGAACATGAAAATACTTACGTGTGTCCATATAAATTCAGAAGGCCGTGATTTAGAAGAATTTACATTTGTTGCACAATGTTCGACGCTGACTCGCGGACAGTGATTTTGTTCACGCCACCACCGACCGTGCAGCGCAAAGACGAAAACGGGGGAAAAACGGAGAATTCGGGGAAAAATGGAGAATTGGGTAAAAAATGGGTATAAAGTATACGCAAGCATAAACAGGCATTCAGTGTTCGATTCCTCGTCGCGAATATTTTTTTCTCATTATAGAATGATGAATAAAAATAAATAATAATATCCAATTAACTGATATTCTTTAATTATTAAAGCAATCATTATTTCCTTATCATTTCTTTTATGCAATAAAAGGTATTTGAATAAATGATTCAATTCAATTGTTTCAAAAAATAATTATTTGGGTATTTATAACGACTTATACAAAATACATTCGTATTGGTGTCATAAATATTATCAGAATCGAAATAAGGGGAAACTCCGAAAATATTTATAATAATGTAATATTATTAAAAATATTTTCGAGGTTTGTCGATGAATATGGATGTATTTCGTCTGTGTAGTTAGATAGTTCTATTGCGGGTTGTGGAGGCCCTCTCTTGTGGAGGCCCCTGGTTGGAGCCCCGGTTGCCCTCCCCTAAATCCGGCCCTGAAAAAGGGTGAATATTCACCTGAGTGTAATGCTCCCATGTCTCTTCGGAAATTTTATAAATTTATCTATGTTATCTAGAAGTTCTCTTACCTAGCTGTAAATTAAGAATCACAAATGAATACATTTCTCTAAATTTGTCTATTGACGGTTAAAGTAATACTAATTTGAATTTTATAATGCCAGTGATATATCGCGTTTCAATTCATGCCTAGTTAAATGGAGACCCCTGATACACATAATTCAGGGTAATTTGAATGGTTACGCGCATGGTTCACGTTTAGTAGCGAAGCGTTAGCAGGCGATGCAGATGATAATGTTCTAATTGTCACTTTTAATTTCCACATTGGTTTTGGTTTGTTGCTGACTATCACTAAATATGTGATAGCACAAATTTTATATTTCTAGCGACTACCAGTTGGCGTTGTTATCATTACAATAGAACACCCCCGCTTATTTTTCGGGGTATTTGTCAGAATACTCAGGGTATTTGGTTACACACACGAAGTAAAAGCGAACAAATTTAATGAACCAGTTAAATTTACCCTAGTACAACAGTTACTAGGGGTGGCCATTGAAAAAAATTAATACTCTTACGAGCGTGGCTTTAGTTCGTTATTTAAATACAATATTTCAGATGTAATTCAACAGTTCTTTCTTTATTTAACTTTACCTTTTACTCTCACAATTCACAAACAATTATCAAATCAATTCTTTAGTTATCGCTAGTACTGTACTATCACAATCAAAATAGTTTACTTCGTTCACTTCACTGTCCGAAATAAAACTCGCCTACTGGATGTGAGAAGCGGGGTATTTATACTCTACGATTTATCCTAGAACCTTCCTGAATATTCCGTTCTTCGATCCCAAAGTTTACTAAAATATCAATAACCTATAGTTGTTTCCATTTCCTACAGATGTCGCTTGTGTCACTTTGTAGCGCATAACACTGCCCCCGTCTTAAAATTGTTCGTCCCGAACAACAGGTGGTGCACGGTTTTGATGATCGTAGTATTTACACAAACGATCCAGGTGAATGATTTTCAGTTTACCTTTTGTACCACGCTGAATTCTGTATACTACACATCATTAATTCTAGTTACCACTGAATACGGTCCTTCCAGCCTTACAGCCAAACAAGGTTACGTTCATTAAATCTTGCTGAATTAGCACGTAAGTTATAGCGGGAGTTCATCCGATCGGTATTTACTGCTACTTTCGCTATCGTTTCCTGGTGCACATCAGCTAATTGTTGTCTAAGCTCCGATATATAGACGTCTGGTAATTTTTCTTCACCTCTGGGTGTACTAAACTTGAGGTTGCTTGGTAAACGAATCTCCCTTCCTAATACGCACAGCTGATCGATAATCCATTAGGAACACTGGAATATGTCGATCCCAGTCGCGTTGATGATAGTCGACTACTTTCTTTAGATGCTCGACCAATGTTCTGTTGAAGCAGAGGAGTTGTTCTGGTTTTTTGTTCCCAGCGTTTTACATTTTACACATTTCTTGGAAAGTCCGTGATTCGAAGTTCCGTCCTAGGTCCGAATGAAGTTCACCAAATCTACTGACACAATTCATTATTACTTGTTCCACAACTGTGCTTGTCTCTTGATTAGCAAGTAATATGTAACGGTTACCATTATATGATTCTGGAAAAGGTCCAGCGATGTCTATGGCTAGCCTTTCAAATTGGGCTCTTGCATTATACTTATGCACTTCTCCTCTACTTCTGTGTGTAAATTATTTTATTCACCCCCAAATGTCCTCCAGATGATCCACTGTGCGTTTCTTCTAGAACATCTTTGACCTGAGATGCTGACACGACTATCTGCATTCCAAATGGCTCGCCGTTAGTTGCTTCCCACTTGCGTTTTAATATACCATATTCAACGTGAAGAGAATTCCATTGAGCCCAGTAGCTCTTCAGTTTCTCACTCCTCTCAGAAATATCCTTCCATTGTGGTCCCTCCATGTCTTCTTTCCAAGCAAGAATGGGTGATATGTCTGAGTCTTCACGTCGTGCTGTTCGCAAGCTCTCGTTGTCCCAACCCGTCGTTGGTTCCACCGTTATCAGTTGTATAGTTGCCTTTGTTTCTTTTTTCCCACCCGAACGCTGCGTCTGCATTTCCATGGATACGTCCTCTTCGGTGTTGAATTTCAAAGTCATAAGCTTGGAGTCGCTCTATCCATCTCGTCACTTGCCCCTCAGGATTCTTAAACTGCAAAAGGCATTTAAGCGCTGCATGGTCTGTGCCGAGGATAAATTTCTGCCCGTAGAGATATTTATGGAAATATTTTGTTGAATTTAAAATAGCAAGTAGCTCTTTTCTTGTAGCACAATAATTTCTCTCTGATTTTGAAAGTGCTTTGCTATAATACGTTACTGGCACCTCTTAACTATCCTCCACTGCAGTTTCACAGAGTTGCTGCTTCAAATTTCCGAAACTCCCGTTACATTTATCCGACCATATGAACGGCTATCTTTTTCTATAAGTTGATGTAGGCACCTTGCTATATCTGCAAAACATATTACGAATCGCCTGTATTAGGTAGCTAGACCTAGAAAACTCCTTAATTGATGTTTGTCCTTTGGAACTGGAAAATTTTTGACAGCTGCTATCTTCTCTGGATCAGTTCTTACGCCTTTTGATGAAACTATGTGCCCGAAATATTTTACTTCACTTTTAAATAGAGCGCATTTATTCGCACTGAATGTCCTCGAATGTCCTTCCGGTTACTATTTTGTCATCTGAATAGACAAGACTTGTTTTCCAGGTTAATACACGTGAAACACATTCCATGAGTCATTCCAATCTGGCATGTGACATTGCATAATCCAAATGGCATAACTTTGAATTGCCATAAGCCACTTCCAACTGAGAAGGCAGTTTTCTCTCGGTCCTCAGGATGTATTTCCACTTGCCAGTAACCACTCTTCAAGTCCAGTCTGGAAAACCATTGCGTTCCGGAAAGGGTGTCCAATGTGTCATCAATCGTTGGTAATGGATAGCTATCCTTTCTGGTTACGTTATTTAGTTGGCGGTAGTCTACACAGAATCGGGTGCTGCCATCCTTTTTCCTGACCAAAACAACTGACGATGTCCAAGGGCAGTTAGATTTTATTTTTTTTATTATGCCTTGTTCCTCCATGGAGTTTTTCATATCTGCAACTTCTGGGTTTTTGGCTAATGGTGGTCTTCGTGATGTCTGCCGAATGGGCCTAGAGTTTTCTGCATCGATCCGATGCTGGACAAGAAGTGGAAGGGGTGAAGGGGTTAGCCGCGCGCAAAATGTCTTGAACCTGCATATTTGTGCTGAGGGATATTAGCCCTGCTTCCGAGCTGAATTTCATGTGGTTATATAGATGATTGGAAAATGCGAAATTTTCAGTACTTTAACTTCGTCTGGCAAGTGGTTAGCCGCGCGCGGTCTTTGACCTACATATTTGTGCTGAGGGTATTAGCCCTGCTTCTGAGCTGAATTTCATTTGGTTATATAGATTATTGGAAAATACGAAATTTTCAGTACTTTAACTTCGTCTGGCAAGTGGTTAGCCGCGCGCAAACCGTCTTCGACCTACATATTTGTGCTCAGGGAAAACCTTTGTTTTTTAAGACGTGCATTAAGTGGTTATAATAAGTATTTCAATTTTGAAAAAAAGGGTGTTTTTGACATATAATTACTCACTCGGAGATTTCCTGCCAGACGATTGTTTTTGACATTGCCTTTCCTTTAACTTAATACGTATGCATAAATTTTTTGGTTATAAATTAAATAAATTTACTGCGGGCTCCTAGACTATAATAAGTGTATGTATCTCTTACATAAATTTGTTACATAAAAATTTCCAGTATACGTTAAATATTGGAAATCCGATCAGTTTTAAAAGTTTTTAATGTACTGAAAAGTTCTTTGAAATATGAGCTAATTATAACTTCTTTCCCCGTTACATATACTATATCTTTGGGAAAATGAAGCATATATCAGAGATAGCTGAACTCTCCTATTTTTTTTCGCAATGGTAAGTATATCATAAAAGAGTTAACATTCGAACTGCCAAATTTGTTCTACGATATCGAAGACCTACTAGCCAGACATAAATAACAGATATCAAATGAAAATCCACGAAGTAAATTAGCAATATCTACTCTTGATACGGCATTAAAGATCTCTTATCATTTACACTATTCTGAAATTAAGTAATCTGAACCATTAATCTCAGTTCTACATTTCTTACTTTTCTAGATGAGGACTCGATTTCACAATAATTATAATATTAATTTAATTGCGCTAATACTTATGACTCCAGACGATTTTTATTTCCAGCTAATACGGAATTTTCTCTAAGTGTAACGTAATGTATGAAATGCGTTGGTAGCCTGAAGTCAAAAAATGTGTCTATTCTACAAAGAAACTAGATTTACTATAACGATTCTAGGCGCAGTTGATGTTGTACATACCCTCGAAAATCGACACATCAATCGTCCCCCTTTTGAGACGACGAACTAAATACGGCACCGGTTATATTCAGAATACTTGCCAATCATGAAATTTCATCTATTATCTGTTAACAGGTCATGCACTGCATGGCACCGAAGTGAACCCATCAATCATCTGCTGAAAAGAGACTCATCGTGATCTGACAGAAAGAGATTCAGATCCGATAGCTTGCCCTTATGTATAGAGGGATCGCATTAACACTAAAGAAGAACTCATAATTTTCCTCCCATGGACCAATTTCATGCCAGCTAACGGAAGTTTGCAGTGTAAATTAAAAAATTTCCCGCTTTTATGATTCTATTCATTTTGCGCTATCTAATGAAAATACATTTTGGTCCCATTTATCAATTTGGGCGCAAAGAGTTAAATGAATTTATGGGCTGGGTTTAATTAACTTACACGCTCGATGCGCCTTGGTCGTTCTACGGCATTCCATGCTACTCACATACAATAGAGCGTATGTGATGTTCTAATTTCCAAACCAAAGCTAAGCAATGCAAGCTCTCGTCGCACCACAATGGAAATACAATTATACATAAGCCTTCATGGAGAAATGTTTTTCGGCTCAAATCATAATTGTTGGAATCGATCACATTGAGATTATTCGTATATCTGGTTAGATTTATATTTCTTAGCTGACCTCTCTAAATATAATTTTATGGGAGAATTTTATCTTTCAGTAGCAGCTTGGTAATTGATTTTGATCATAACTTACTGCTGAAATTGATTCTATCAATGAAGTTATGGAAAATCAATTGCTTCAGATTTCGAGTACTTACATACTTGCTACCGTTATAAGGGAGTTAGGAGAGGTGATGTAAAATTTGGAAGTTCATAAGAATAAAGATATTTAATACGTTCACGCCGGCATGTACCACCCGCGGCTAGCGTGCAGATTTCCCCCCTACTACAATGGTAGTAGATATACTTCGTTTTCAATTTTTTTAAAATCTACTTCTTAAGAGCAGATTTTACTCACGATCAGCCTCTGAAAATAGACCACTCTTGTTCTACTTCTGCAAGTATAGCAGTCAAGCAGTGTTATAACTAGTTTTGAACCCGAAACACAATGAGAGCATCGGGCATTGGCTCGAACCAATGTCTGTCAAAGTCAAATCGTGAGTATTGTAAATTTGTAGTGTCGCTTGACATAAGGACTGCACCGGTTCGATGCTGATGTCGAATCAAATGATATTTGATTTTCGATGCTGATGCCAATGCTGCTGCCCAAATGCTGTTATTATGGTTCGGCCTATAAAAATGGTTTTGTTGGGTATCAAATTTGAGGCATTAGTAAAATGTATTTTATTAATTTTTTTGTTTTCGCGAGACCGCGAGTCAATGTTATTTTTTTTTTTATAATAGAACTTATTGCGAAAATTCTGCTAATATTTTTTTCTGGCTTACTATCATTTTTCTACTAAAAGAAAATTTGTGGGGGCGCATCCCTGCTCACGAATGAGTTGCCTATCACCGGTGCACCACCGGTGGCTCCCATTCTGGCAGCTGATATTGCAGTTCCAGTCCAGACTTAAGCGATACTACCGGGCCGCCAGATGAAGCTAAACATGAAAAAACTTGAAAAACATGAATAGGCTGAACCACAATGGACGTCAGAAATTTTACGAATTCGAAAGAGACTGAGGTTTACTTACGGATAATTGAAACGGTTGCCCTAAATAGAAGTCATATTCCATAAGGGTTATAACCTTAACATTTAATGTTTTCAATTTTAAAAAGTTGTAAAAGCAGTAACAAATGGAAGTTGATTTAACCCTGCATTACTAACCGATTATAGTACGTTGCGTTCTTACTAACCATGGATGTAATCCACCCAAGACTATACTCACGTATACGAGTAACCATAACATTAAAATTTAGGAATATAATATTTTTAAGGGGTCATTCTCGTTTTTAATTTACATAAAATTGTTTTTTTTTTTTACATTTTTCTATTGTATATGTATCTAAAAGTATTTCTATTGTATATGTATCTAAAAGTATTTCTATTGTATATGTATCTAAAAGTATTGTGAAACACTTTTAGAACTATCGGAGCAGTCTACATAGCTATGTTATTATGTGACTTTCAGGTTGTTAGCTTTACTACCTGAACTTGCTCGCCCGGATTCACCTACGTTTCTGCCTCGACCTGATGTAGAGAAGCCCTGGATTTTTTCTTAGAAATTTACTGGAACTTTTTTCCTTTGCATTTCTATTCACTCTTGGAGGCCGAGAGCAATGCCTATCTCCAATATAAAATCAACGATGCCTTGAGCTTCGACCTGATGTTGACAAGACATCAAACAAAAACAAAAAACAATAAAAGGAAATGGACCCAGAATTTCACTCCGTTCTTCTCTTTGGTCTCGGATAGCGCTAAAAGTGAAAGTAAACAATTTGTTATAAAATAAACGAAATTTTCGAAGAAAAGTTTTGCGAAGACAAGTTTTTCGAAGAAAAGTTTGTAGATGAAAAGTTTTCGAAGAAAAGTAAGGATACCGCTCTTCCGACCTGCCTTTTGTCTAATCCTCTTGGCCGACCCGTCTTTTGTTTAATTTGCTCTCCGTGCCTTTATTCATTCAAACAGCTGCCTGCTTGTTTTCTTAGAATTGAACAATTGCTGGAAAATTTTACAAGTGAAGAGGGACCTTCAAAAGTTTGAATAGCTACAGTAACATCAGTTTTCGATTAAAAAAAAAACCTTTAATCGCGTTTTTCTCCAAACAACGTGATTTCTGTGATTTCTCCGGAAGCACTGAACCCGTTCTTATGAAATTTTAACCACATATTCTATAAACAAATATCTTTAGCGCATTCTATAACGGTATTAAAATATTTTTTTTACTATTTGTTTTTATGCCAAATGCAGTGAAAATAATTTTGGTTTTTTCGTTTCTGATAAGCCGTTCCCGAGATATCAACGCCGCCAGTGATATATCTACTATATATATACTATATGTATAAAAGGTGTTTAAAATAAATAAAACAAAACTGTTTTTTGTATTTCAAGAGTGTATTTATTAAGCTCAACAAATTTTATATCCATATCTGTAATGATAAATTTTGAAAAAAAAAATGACAAAAATAGCCTTTTTTTTTTTAGCATCTAAACCAGAATGATTCCTTAATCATATTATAAGTGAAAGTAATATTTTTAATTAAAGAAAAACAAATCAAAGGTAATGGTTCTGGAAAATTAATGTAAATTCGTTATTTTAGAATTCACATTCCTCGCAATGGTATTTTTGGATAGCCGAAATGATTGAAAAAAATTAATTATATAATATATTTTTATACCCTCGATGAAATCACAGGGTATACTAAGTTTGTTAGTCCGTTACGCATAGAAGTAATGCTGCTACAGCAAAATGGATAAAGACCTACGTATAATATTAAAAGTTACTTTAATTTTTGCGTGTACGTCTGTTCGTCCGTCCATCGTCCGGCTGTGTGCACGATAACTCGAAAGCGCGTGTACTTAAAGAGCTGAAATTTTGCACACGGGCTAAATTAAAATCGAAATTGAGACAAATCGTTTTCATACAAATAGTAAATACAATTTCAGAAATGGGCTAAATCAGACAACCCCTTCTTGGTATTCCCATTTGAAAATTTAGGTTTTTTACGTATGCTGTAAAAGTAATCACTCCTACATGTTTTTATTATACTGAAAAGTTCTTCATAATATGAAAACCGATGAAATTGGGTATAATCATTTTTACTGTGCGATGAACCGTTCTGGAAATATGTGCGAAAAACCACTTTAATAACCAAACTTGCACATACGAAATTACATAAGGCATGCATCTAGGGTATTGTAAGAATTGGTCTTAGACCAATCCAATTCTTTCTTTTTTTTTCTTGTTTCTTTGTAAAGAAAAAAAAAATTAATAATTTTTTGAGCAAAATTCTTGTTTATTGACAGTAAACATACCTTGATATTATTCGCTGTTAATATACATATCATCATAGCTATTTGGGCTACTTGAACTGTGGAATTCGATGATTCAAGACAAATTGTGCAAAGCGAGATCAAGTGACTTCTGCATATATAATTGTCATATCTAAAGCAGGTAGTTTTAGTCTTGCGATCGAACTTATAGCTACATATGTATATTCGTAACTTAATTTAAGATTTAAGATCAGTTCATCTAATATTTTACGTATATTTATTTGATCTTGAATAAGACCAAGTGCAAGATCCTTTGTAAATAGTTTGTTTTTTATATTTCCGTGGAGTATTTTCACAATAAAACAATGCGAGCATTTATACTTGCCAAATTCAGAATGGACAACAATACTACGAACGGCCACCTACTGGAATTTTAATTTCAATTTCAATTTAGTTTTATATTGTTCAATTAGGAGATTTTTAAATCATTTTCAATAAAAATTGGGGGATAAATTTAAAAGTTAGAAAACGCTACTTTGTTGCTGTTTTAATAAATATTCCATTAATCAATTTGCGTTTTATTATAAAGTCCTAACTCCTTGACTATGTAGTAGTAGTGTGAACTTTCGTTCTAATCACATTAGCAATTCATACCTATATTACTTTATAAAGTACTATTCACAATTACATACATGTACACAAAACCAATTATTTGCTTAGACGACTGGGTCATGTCATCATTACGAGAAGCTTTTGATATTAAAATGAATAAATCATTCACTTTTTATTAAAATAGAAGTTTAGAAATTGATTTTTATAAAATAAAGTACTTACGGGATTTGTCCAGTTTCTGGATTGCTGAATAAAGTTACCTCAATCATTCTCGTGCTAAAATAAACGTGTAGCAATAAATTTTATTCAAGTTACAGCGGTCTCAATTTTAATGTTATTAAAGTAATTATAACTGAAACATATTAACAAATTTGGAAAAACAGCTCCGGTAGCATTTACAAGTATGTTTCGAGACTCTATGTACGAAATATAATAAAAATTGGTGTGTACATCAGAAAGTTCTTAGGACCGGGAGGAAAATAACAGTTTTTAAGGCTTTTGATAAAAAAAACAACATATTTTCAAAAATCTAAGCCAGCATTTGAATTGAAGAGTTTCTAATATTATTCGGAATGTTTCAAATCAATATCAAAAAAATTGTGTTAAATAAAAAGGCCGAACAAAATGCTTGCAAATTTAATTAGGCTTAAGTTTGCACAAACCAAAGGTATTAAATAAAATTAAAACAACATATAGAGTGTATAGAACGAAACAAAGTAAAGACCTAATTAACCAAAAGTCGTAATAATGTACTTTAGGTAAGCAATGACGTTTTTCTTGATAATATGAACTGGTATATTGAGGTTATTAGTACGGGTTGATGAACTGAATTCTAGTCTTAAATATAGGTACTCAGGAACTTTATAATTAATGATTTTAAACATAAAAGTAAGTGTTCTAAGCTTATAATAGATAAAAAGTGGGCACCCAACTAAGCAACTCAGGAAGAAGGTGACATGATCTTATTTACGCAAAGAATAGACGAAACGTACACATGAAGTAAATACCACATTGAGTTTGCGTTTAGACTATGAATTAGCTCGCCACTACCTATATAATATCAGAAAAAATGAATAAAAGTAATATAAGTGCTTTTTTGAGCTGCAGTAGAATTTCAAGCTAATTTTCACGATCTTCAGTTAACCCAAGTAGAGATCAGAGATATGCCTGGACATCACCGGCATAGAGGTGTACCTGAGAATAAGTTACTACGAAGGCAGGTCGCTTATGAAGCAACTGCAAAGTAGTGGTCCTAGTACAGAGCCCTAAGGAATGCCTTAAAATCTCAAGATAAAGACCGATAAGATATTATTTACACACACTCTTTGCGTTCGTCCATATAGATAACTATAAATGAGTTTAGCCGCAAAGCAAGAAAATCAAACCTACGAATCAATTTCGTTCTTAGAATACCAAGTCAACTGAGTCGAAAGCCTTTGAGTAATCAAGCGCAAGTAACAAGAGCTGTGGTTCAGTTATATCCTGTACTGAAACCATACTGAAATCTGAAAAGCAGGTTTTTGGAAGTGAGATAATCATTAATTCACGAACACATTATGTTCCAGACTTTTCGATAATGGAGAGAGTGTATGAATTCCTCTGTTTTAAGTTTTAAGGATAGCCTTAACGAGACTCCAGCTCTTGGGAAACACAGACTAATTTGGACAATTATTGCAAATGACGGTAAGAGCCTCAATGACAAATGGCAATATGAGCTTGATAGACCTCAGCCTAATTTCGTCCATACTGATAGCGTTGGACGAGATTGAAGGAATTGCTAAAACTATTTCATTCCAAGTTACAGAATGGAATGAAAAACCAGTGTCAACCGACATCTCCTGTAAATAAGTATCAGCATGTTAATTTGAGTAACGAGAGTTTTGACCAACGCTACTTATAAGGTAGGAATTCATGTCCTTAGGATCAATACAACAATTCTCACGGTTTGCACTAGCAATTCCCATGTTTCGTAGATTATTCCTCAGGATTTTGGGAGGGAGATCGGCATTTAGTTTAGAGCAAAAGTAACCACTCTTGGCACGTTTGATTTCCACTTTAGCAAAGTTACATTCACTGCGATAGTCCCCAATTAAAGCTTTTCCGAACCTTTTCCCATCTGTAGTAAAGCATATTTCTCTCTGCAATTAACCTTCTGAAAACCAAGGGCAAGATAATCGATGTTTATATTTGCGCTTTAAAGGTACATGTTGCTCATAAAGATTTAGAACGAGCTTATTAAAGGCAAAACCTGTTGGTCAATCGACGAAGTATTGTAAATTTTTTGCCAATGGCAGTTAGCAGCATCCTCATGTAAAGCCGATAAATTCAAATTTTGTCAGTAGCAGAAAGAAATTCTGGCGTCATTATAAGTGACACAAAGTTGATCTGCAGTATCAACACCGCCTTTTGTCTTATTATAGAATTCGATAATTTCTGCTAGCGATTTACGCACTTATTTTTCCTGATAGTACGTCGTTTTTATCTGATATCCATTAATAGTTGATTTTATTGCTCGCTGTTTTGCAATAGAATGGCGGCAATATTCGTTTTCTTTTTCCGTGTGGTTTCCATTAATGTTGCCTTTTATATAAAAGATCTTTGGGCAAAGAACAAACTAATTTTCCGTTGCTGTGTGCCCTGTAAATGGCTGGTTATGAGTTTAACTACTTCTGGTTTATTGCATGAATTGTATGGACCAGTTGGTTGTTAGCCAGATTAAATTTGAAGCTTGAAGTTTAGTATTATGTTGCACCTACTGCAGAAAATATTTTAATGCCATATTTAGCTGGCTTGTTCGGCAGATATTACCTCAAGCTGTATTGTCCACGGAAACTTTATAGTTTTTCATCGACCGTTACGCAACAACCAACATTATAGTTATACGAGTATACACAATTTTTATTGAAGTTATCAAAAATTTCGCGTATATACGCAAGCTTGTCAAATTCACGATGTTCTTGAGGTGTTTCCAAAACATCAAAACCTATGCACTGCATTAAAAATTGAAAGTGATTGTAGCTCATTGTGGCGGGAAAAATTTCCAATCCGGTGTCATCTATAGTCCATAAATCTCTTATATGCACGTGAGAAGATTTATGCAACCCAGTAATATATAGTAATCCAAACAAATTATTTACTTCAATGTTGACTGTAGACTGCGCATGTTTTATATTTTTGTAATATATTTGCTGCTTTGTGATATACATATATTTTTGTATATAGGACGATCTGGTCCCGAAAAGTTACAAAAAGCTTCCTGCTTTAATGTGGTGTTTTCACCTCTTTTGAAGAGCCTGTTAATTTTGTCAATGCCAAAAATATTTCCAGCGCGTGGTCTTCCTTGATGAAATAGATGAACACCATTATATTCAGCATCAGATCTACTTTCCTATTCTGTTTCTAATTCATGATCTATTTCGCAGTCAACTTCATTTTAACTTACAGTACCACCGTAATACTCTACTTCACTATCATTGATGTCTTTCATAAGCGCAACCAATCTAACTTTTTCTCCTTCATAATTAAACATTCTATAAAGTGTTTGTTTGCCTTAAGAATTATGTAAAAAGAGCAAAAATAATTACCTGCTTAAAATCCGGTGTACACACGTTAGAAATATTGTTTTTTCATTACAAACACAAAATCAGAAACCTAAAAATTTTATATTGTTATTACTATCGTGAACGCTAATCAGCCAGGCAATTTTATAAATAACACACTTCGCCAATAGAAGGAATACTGAAAATTATTTCAAAATGTGTGAAATAAGCCTACTAAGATTACATATTAATATGAAGTCCGTTGATTTAGTTTTACAGTTTGTTTTTAGAACATTATTTCAAATTGGGTGGATTACACCCATTGGTTAGAAATGCAGGGTTAATTGAAGATTCGTGCCTTTTATGGATATTGTCACAGATGGAACAAGAACTAGATGTCGCATAGCATACCGCAGAAAAGTATACAGATTTTACATGGCTGGTCCATTCCGGAATAGACCACAACATGTTTCTGAGGCACAGAGAACAAATGTTGCTTTGACAACAGTTTTGTATACATTTGGTCGACTGCCTCAACATGGTAGATGCGGGAAAATATGAATCACTCGACGTATATCTCATCATTTTTCTTTCAGGTCGCTGTACTGAGGAATGATGCACAGGCAGGGTGACCGTTTGGAAATTTCTTAGCGTAGCAAATTGGCGTAGCACTACCTTAAGATGCGTAGCACTCAGTAGCAAAACATTCTGAAAGTAGCACTAGCAAGGTTTCCATAGATGAGATTGTATTGGTCACATTTGTATTGCTATAGATATTACTATAAAAGTCTCTTTACTTAAAGTCTGATTAAATATCTAAAAAAAATCTCAATTACTACCCCCTACTACAAAACGTATCTTAATTTGAACATACTTTTCCATGTTGGTAGCTGGCGGTTGTAATTCTGAGCCTATTTCTTGAACTATTTTAGCAGCAGTATGCTCTTATCTTGTACAATGATTTAAAACAGGCTCCAGTCAATGAAATTAGGAACAATCTTGATTGCCGAATGCCGGTAGCTGGCACAACAAAACTTAGGTTGGGCGAACTGACCTTGATCTAAAAGCCGGACTTTTTCTTGAACTTTCCCGCACAAATTTTCTGCGATATAGTTGTCTTGATTGCCGAATGCTAGTACAACAAAACCTAGGTTAGGGTTTTTCTTGAATTTTTCGACAGAAATTCTCTGCTATATATTTGTATGACCACAAAATACTTATTTTATGTCGAAATAGAATTTTTCAGTGCTGTACCTCCTATTGCACAATTTACAATACTAAAAATAAATTTACAATACTAAAAATACTTAAAATACCTCTTGAAGAAAATCAAATTAGAGTTGTGGTGAGTGAATTGTACATGTAAGTAATGTGTGGTTTGAGACTCGAAACACGAACTTTATGAAATGACAATGAAGTGAAGTAAGTGAAGCGAGTTACGTTCTGGACGCTCACCGCTCCCACCAAACGAAGCGCAGCCAGAAGCCAACGCCACCACGCGTTCTCTTGTCAAAGAAAATTGTTCTTAGCCGAAAACGAAAGAAATTATAAGATAAAATTATTACCTCTTGATTTGTCAAAGAAAATTATTCTTAGCTAAAAACGAATGTGAAATTAGAAGATAAAATTAGTGAGTAGCAAAATTTTTTCAGGGGCGTAGCACAATTCAGAGGGTAGTGACATTGTAGCCCAAACAAGCTGATTGTAGCATTTTGCTACCATCGTAGCACTTGCGGTCACCCTGTGCACAGCACAACATAATATTCGGTGCGGTGGGTTGAGCGTAGATCCACTTAGAGCAATCTTCATTCAAGAGATGCTGGCAATGCATCGGTCGCTGTGGCGAGTGGGAATGAGCATAATCTGCGAATAGAGAAGTGAAGGCAGCGAGCCGCGAAGTTCTTGTACGTGAGTGAATGAAGCATTTTAATTGTGTGCAAATAAATACAAGACGTCAGCAAAGGACAAAAAAAAACAAAGCTTTTCTAGAATATAAAATTAACAATGCCTCGACGATGCCTCGACTTGGCATGTTTGCCCAAAGAGTAAGCCAACCGCTCCATACAAAATCACCGTTGCCTCGACCCGATGAAGAAAAGGCCACAATTGTTTCTAAGAAATTTACTGGAAATTTCTTCCTTCGAATTTTTATGCATTGGTCGAAGCGGTGATCCGTGCCTCGCTCCAATATAAAATCAACGATGCTTCGACCTGATGTTGGGAAGGCAATTTTTTCTTAGAAATTTACTGGAAATTTTTTTCTTATAATTTATACGCACTTTTGGAGGGCGGGCGACAACAATATTTATGAGCGTAGACGCGTACACACAAAATGTTTCGGTAAAATTTTTGTTCATTTTGGTAGCCGACTTGTATTTTCAGGTACAATATTTTCATTATGTGATATAATTATCATACTAATAAGAAATACAAAATCTTTCAGGTAAAATTAACCCCACGTGCGTACGTGAATTTTGAAAAATATGATACTGGAATCATCGCAAGGTAATATTCAGACGTCAAGTAGATTTCTTTTATAAATTGTGTGCGATCAAAGCGTACATACATACTCGTGAGTATTGTACGATTTTCTTGGGAATTAGCGCACGCGCCCATGAGTGAGTAATTCACAATAAGCAAGCGCACACTCGCGTGCGCACATGAAATTTCTTACTGCTGATTACTCACGAGTGAGTAACGCGCACACGGAATTACTCACGAGTGAGTAACTCATTGGAAGAAAACGCTACGAAACTTTTCATTGCTCATACATATGTATGCTCATAAGGCGAATAAACATTAAAAATATTAATTATCCACGTTTTCTACATAATGCAAGTATTACATAAAGGAAATTGCTGTCAAATCAAAATTTGCTCTCGGTACCTCAGAAACATGTTGTGGTCTATTCCGGAATGGACCAGCCATGTAAAATCTGCATACTTTTCTACGGTATGCTATGCGACATCTAGTTCTTGTGCCATCTATGATATTATGCAAAAAATATAAGAATAATCTGAACAAAAATCTGCAGAAATTCCAGAAGCAATATCTCGCTTTCTTAGGCTCCTTCCCAAAGCTTTCTCCTTACTTACGGCAATTTTAAATTTAAACTTAACGAAAGTTTCCTTATCGATGCTTAAGGTTATTTTGGGTACGTCTATTTACTTTAAGGGCCGCGTTCATCTAACGTAACTAACGTTAGCGACCTAAACGTTACTGTAGTTCAGCTTAATTTCGCCGCCGACGTGAATGTGGTAAAGTACAGATATATAAAAATAAAAGATAAAACGGAACGTTATTATTTTACTAACGCATTCAAACACAATAATACTGTGCAAAATATTTGTCTAAATAACTTTTGAGAAATGTATGGCAAACAGTTTCTCAAATTCAAAAATTCGCGTGAAAAGGAAAAATATATTTGCTTTTATCTGAATTATAGTTTTTTACTCAGACTGTCTCGGATATTAATAATAACTATAAAAGATTACCGCAAAATAAGTAAGAAATTTAGGAACTTTGTATTGACAATTTGAAGACTTTATGTTTTGTAAGACTTATTCGGATTCATCAGTTACACATGTTTCATTAACTCCGCTACCCAGCGGAAATCGTTTTTGCATTTATCTCCTTTCGGGCCTTCCTTACTAAATGAATCTGTTCTACTCTAAACAAATAAATATGTAGTGTTACAAAACTTACTCGATTTATCCATTTTCTGACACGGAACATCTGAGAGATAGAAATGTCATATGAATGAAGCAGACTCTTGCGTGATTTTCATTTCTGCTTGGTTTTCCCCTTGTTTTGTACGATTCTATTATTTCTACGGAATAGGCGAATTTTAAGAGTGTATTTTAAATTTATTGTTCAAAAAAAAAAAAACCAAAAAAAAACCTTCGAAATTATTGCTACCAATTTGGTAATTTATTGATTTAGATGTTGATTCACTTCGGGAATTTTATAAAGGAAGTGTTATATACAATACACTGTGATATAAACTTACCTACATTCATAATATCATGATAATATAGTGACATACTTATTTGCTTACATAATATGTAAAATGCATTTAAATATGCCAAGCACAACACACTAAGTAATCATAACATCACAATAACTCTGATGTACGAAAACAATAAACAACTGTTGGCGACCGAAACATTGAAGTATTCCACAATACAACTTCTTCCAGCAGTGATTCAGAAGATTCATTGTCAAAACTTGGCCCAAATGCACTTCGTTACGTACGTTATCAAACGCATGTAAAATGCGGTGGTTAATTTCTTAACAGCTGACAGATATATTGCAGGTGCGAGACGAAAGGAGCAAATCTTGTTTTAGACAGTGCAGTGAATAAAAAAGAAGGTGAATAAATAGATGAAAGTGTTATAATTGGATTGCGATAAGTAGAATGTACATTGCTACATAGTCATAACTAACATACCATAAGAGTTGTTGCGGGTTGATAAAAGTAAACAGTAGACTGGAATAAAGAGGACTTGTGAATTATTTTTGAAATATTGTGATTTGAATAACAAACCACTCGTAACAATATTTATGAATTTTGCAAAGTTGCTGCTGCTTACAATCCTTCATCTATTGTAGGTTTAGCGGAGTGGATAGTGTAGTTATCTTTTGGTTTTGACCTATATTTACCTTCAAGTGTAGCTTTCCCAACATTTCTCATCATGGATTATAAATTTCGAATGCCTGATTACATCTTCTTCCTCGAAAATTCCTCAGAAATAGTGACTATCCCAGGATTCTTGATAAATTTACGCTCTCGAAAATTTTCTATGAGTATTTAATTCGGCTTTTCAATATTACGATGTTCGGCGGGAAAATAGCTTTCTATTATTTCGTTCTGTATTATCCGTATAAACTTTCATTTTCCCTTTGGTTGACAGTAACTGTGCAATAGGATATTTACAATCATTTCTCAGTACTAACAATAAAATATAATGGTGCTGTTGTCAGACGTACTAGTACTATATTTATGATGTGTTCAACTACATACACAATTGAAAAATTTGCGATCAACTTCTTCTAAATTTGAATCGAATTACACTTTTTTAAGCCATTGTAAACGAGTTTGGGATTTTAAATAATTGCAAGGATTAGTAAGCAATGTTAGAAAATCTCTAATTTAGTAAAGCTTTTGTACAGTCCAATAGTTTTTAGGCATGCGCAATCTCGTTATTTTTGTTGCCCGGCAAGCATTTATTGAGTTAAATTGCCAAAGAAAACGATACTGTTGTCAAATAAAAACAATTTATTTCGCATTCAAATATACGACTCCTCAACAAATAATTGATCAACTCAATTAATAATAATAAATGGCTGACAATAAAAATTAACAATTATCGGTATTTAATAATGACATAAAAAAAAAAGAAGAAATAAAGAAAGCAAACAAAGAAATTTCAATAGATAAGCAAAACGAACAAATTATAGCAATAAGTTCAATGAATTCCATCAAATGCTGACAATCGCATTTCGTTCATGTAAATAAAATTATACAAGAAAGCTTGGTATGAAATTACTTAAGGTGGATGAATTCTTATTTTATGTTTATAAGAATTATGTCGTCATAGATGTACTCCGTACATTCTCCACCTTCAATGTTGAGTGATGGTAACTCGATGCTGTCTGGTCTGTGAGTTCGAAATGATCTTGAGCCTCCAGGGCCGGAATTTGTAACTCGGAGAATTTGGAAGTTTGAGAGATGAGAATTTTCGTTTTCCCAGATTAAAATTGCCTAAATCTCCATTCGCAATTCTATAACATACTTGGGAGTAAGGGAAAACGTGAGAAGTATCGCGATATTGAAGGACGGCTAAGTCTGTGTGAGAGGGTCGTAGAGCATTGGGGCGTTTTCCTTCGGATTTAGGGTCTAGAGTACAAAAATATAGATGAACAATTTTCGTGGTAGGAGCTTTTGGGGATGGGGCATCGAACCACCCCTCATTTTAACATCATAGGTGACTTTTTGTTGCAGGATGACCGATTTTTGCACTTGGATCATATCACCCCAGTTCCTATATTTTGTATATATTTCTCCCTTTCTTTGTTTCACATTTATTAGTACTCTATTGTGAACATTTTTCTTATGGAAAGCGAACCTCGACGACTTACCAGTTCTTCATAATGATGAGTTGAAAATTTGTATCAAAAAAGCTCATTTTTTCATTTTAAGAAGGACTGATTCACTTGTTTGCAGCTATCTCCAATACCATTTACCAGACTTAAAAACTAATTACATATTAGATGACAAAATGTAGATGCGATTAATCCTACATGCAAGCTTATTGCAAGGACTTCCATAATTTTTTTTGTAAACATAGCCAGGACTCCTTCGAATACCAAATCTTATTAAATTGGTTATAATCATTTTTACTATCCGACGAACCGTTCTAGAAATATATGCGAAAAACTGCTTCAAAAATCAAACTTACACAGATGGGTGACCATGCGAAATTACATACGGGCATCCATCTCTAGTAAGAATTGGTAGTAGACACATTCTAGCTTTTTTACTTGGTCTTGTGTCCCTTGTTAAACATGTGCTTATGCCGTGTTTGAATAGATCGTTTTTATTCGAAATTTACGCATATTTCGAAAATTGTTTTCTGGGTTACATAGCACTGTCGGTGAAATATACGTTTGGTGGAATTATGTGTGGCGAAAGGGAGAATTTTTGGTTAAGGCCATGGTATAAAAGTCAACAAATATGGCTTTCTCGAACTGTTAATTCTAAGTCATATGGTGTTCATTTTCTTCGATCGAATTTCAATCATCCTCAACAAAGGGCAAATATTATATGCTAATTTGATTTTTTTTTTGCTTTTCAGCCGCCATTTATAAAATTTTCTCGATGAAAGTACTGCGATTTTTTCCTTGAGAAGCAGTAGAAATGAAAGCTTTTAACCGGTTGTTACATTTGCAACTCAATACTGCACATATCGATGATAGATTTAAGAAGGTCATACCTTGTTAAATTTCATAATGGGCTGAAAGTGCAACATATGGCTGTTAACGTGAACACAAATTATAGCGTTTATGAATTATTATTATGCTTAAACATTCATAGTATGTAAGTACCGCATTGGTACTGAAATTAGATTGTTTTGTAATTGGATGGTAATAAATTGTTCCTACTTGATTGGTATCAAATCGTAAGGTCTCCAATCTAAGTTTGATTATTTGGATATTTCTTAAGTACGACTATCATAGTTCATTGAGACTTTTGATATCTTCAACATTTTTACATAAGGGCGGGAATTTTAACGTACAGAAGAATCATTTATTTATTATTTTGACTTTTCCATCTTCTGCTTTTCATTTTCTTTATTTTTTAGAAAAATCATGTTATCTTGTAAATTGCAAAGTGCGGGGGGGGGGGGCTTTATTAGATATGTTATTGTGTATATTTTTGTGTATAAATAAAAATAATGTTTCCTCCTTAAAAAAATACGTCTGAGCATACGCTATATATTCCAAACGGTGATCAGCACATATACTCAAGTTTAAGGACTTATAACGTAAAACCTGTAAAATAACGAATTTTGAATAAATTTACTAGTGAACATAAGCCCACACATCTTCTTATTAAATATATCGTTACACTCTCCCACCTAAATGCAGTAATCTTGTTGTAATTCTCAATTGCAGCTACAATGCAGAACAGAGTGTGATATGTAATTTTAACTGAAGGTTTTAGTTTTCTGAAATTTCATACGGGCAATATGTTAATAATGCCTTTCATGAGTTATAATTTCAAATTATGGTTTATAACTTCGAAACAAGGGAGAAAACAAAGCTGGATAGCATTGAAAAATGATTATCTAGCAAGACAATCTTAAATCATCATCATGGTGTAATTCAGACGATATAAGGTGATTCTTAAAATATGAAGAAAACTTTTTAACCCTTTACAAATTTAGGTCTCTCACAATTTCACTTATCCCTTGTAAAGTTTTTCCCTCCTTGACTGAAACACTTTATGTATTACTTATATCTAAGCGATTCTCATGCCTTAAAGTCGCCCAATCAATTTTATAAAAGAGTTAGTCAAGTCTGCGTTTCTTCGGTCTGATCGTATTAGTAACATATCGGTCATGCTTTCTGTAAGCTCTGATGAGAAAGAAAAACTAAATAAACATACGTGTTGTTTAACGAGGTGATAGCTTTCATTCAAAACTGAAAACTGGCTTTCAACTTGAAGAAATCAAGATAATGCCATAAATTTCAGAACGAAACTTTAAATGAACGAACGCATGGCGATAACTCGTATTTTTACTGTTTCTCTGAATGCATATATCCAACAGGTACATAGAAGAGTCGTTAGTAATATTTTGTAAACATCCACAATTTGTATTTGTACACAAAGCTTATTTTATAAGTCATTGCAATCGTCAAAAACAAATCTGATCTAAGCTTCGGTTCAAGCTATGTTGCATCTGCTAAAAGAATTAATTTTCCCGTTCAAAGCCGTATATATTAGTTTTTGTGTTCTTGCCAATTTTGATAACTCAGATAGTTTTACTCATCTTTACACTAATATCTAGTGATAATTTTTCCTTAAGATTTTTAAAAATGCAATTGAAACTTAGTTAAAGAGCATTCCTAATTATAATGAAAAGATTTACGTATTTTAATTTATCTCAATGCTACATGATTTATTGACTGGTCATGGAACAAACATTATGGATATGTTGCTCGCTGCTATGATATTTGCCCTGATTTTAGCAGATAAGTATAGCCTCTTTTTTTGATTATTCGTTTTGATTATCACGGGAACATTACTGCATAAAGGGGTATGGTTCCATATATGGTGGGCATATTATGAGATTTCAATCCTGCAGCACATTAATATATTAACTGAATCTCCTGAAGTTAAATTTAGTTATTATAAGAAGAAGCCCATAAATTGCACCAACTGAAATTGGAAAACTTACTTTAAAAAATTACATACTTTTAATAACTTAATAAACTGGAGTTAAATTTTGCACGAATACATCAAATATTATCGGAAGCATCCTATTGTTAGAAAGAATTTGCACTGAAAAAGAATTGGAAATTTTACCCCAACAAATGGCTTAACATAATTAAAAATAAATTTTTGTCAAAAGTTTTGAAAAAAAGGCAAGAATCTGCTGCCATCTACGCAAGTAACCATTTTTTTTTTACTTTTTTTGTTTTTATTTGACAAGTCTTGCTATGCGATTAATTCTATGGGGGCTGCATTAAAAAATGCACTGGAATAATCAGCGCCTGCCAATCACTTGGATCTGACGATAATGGTTTTACAGTTTTGAATTCAGGAATACTATTAGTCATAACTGTAGTCTCTCCCCTCAAATGTCAAGAAGGATGCTTGGAACGTCTTATGCAGGAGTGTTTTTGCAGACCTGATTCCCGCTTCCCAAATACAGTAAAATTGCTCATCAGAAATAGATATCTCTTTATGAACGCTGCTTGAAAAATACTGGACGCGATTGTTGTGTTGTCAGTTGTCATAATAAATATGCTTACATAAATTTCTACGGCTAACTTTTTGGGGTAACAATAAATGCATCAGCTGAAAGATCGGAGACGACGTCAATATGGATAGCTCTCATGGCGAAGCAAATAAATACTGCTATATAAGATTTATAAGATGCGCTTCCTCGAAGTCGATATGTTGTTTGAAACGGTTTATAAAAGACGACACCTATATGCAAAAAAGGTAGTTCAAAATTAGCTCTTCGCTTTAGCAAATCGCTAATAATCTGCTGTATAAGTCGTGATTGAAACTAAAAACAGAGGTCTCGCGTGGAAATTTTTTACGTGTAGAGAATGAACATACACGTTGAAAAAAGTATTATTATTCGAGAGGTGGATTGGGTACATGCAATCATAAGAGCGGGCGTTGAGTGTCTCAGTCCTCGTCCTACTCTCAATAGCTTGTACCCCATACTTTCATCTAGGAAGGCGTTCAAGCTACTCTTGGAGTTCAATTCTCTTTCTTCTTCAACTTAGGTATATCTGCCTTGAATTCCTCTTGCTGTATACGTATACATCACACAATCCTTATAAATGCTTCGTTGATCTCTAAGGCTAAAAATCGGTTTGTAAATATACTCATTTTGTTCTCATTGAGGTTACAGCTCTTCCAAAAACGAGGTAGAAGAGCAAAACGAGAACAATTTTTGAAAAAGCTACTGCACTCATAGATAATGCAAATGAAGTCATCCGGAATGGAATAAAATTAAACTGTCATTATAGACTATTCTCGGAAGCATTATTTTGTATATAACACTGTTTAGTATAGGTAGCCAATATTGTGATGAATCTCGTAAATATGAAAACTGAATAGATTGGGAAAGCTCTCATCCACTTTCACTTTCGCCATGAAATTACGTATATCCGGCGGATTTGCCTTTGAATAGACGTGCCACAAAGCTGCAAATATATTGTTCGATTCTAATTTTCCGATATTTGGTTGGTAAAAAATATTTTCTAGGTAACAGATCCAGCACTATTTCAGAGTCGGTCCACATATATATGTATATGAAACGGACCTTATCTAATAATCTTGCAACACAAGTCAAGACAAGATAAAGTTCTTGGTGTTTGTATAAGAGCAACTTTCGACTTGCCTGGTAAAAGGTAACTGAAATAATTGTTTTCGAGTCGACCCATCGACCATAAATGCAGCACCCATATACTCCTGTTGATTTAACACCAAAGCCGTGCAATTCAATTAAAGTACATGGAACCACTCCACCTCTTCCGTAATGGCTCGCCATCAATGCTCTAGTTTCATTGGCATGAATTCATCCCAGTTGAGCTTGAGGTTCGACAGTTTCTGAAGGAATATCTTTGATTTTGAGACAACGAAATTAACGAGGTCTAACGGATGAAACAACTTCGCATTTTGAGAAAGAGCTATTCTTTTCGTTATCCTTGATGATTTCATAACACCTTTCTTATAATACAAAAATTTATCTGTCATAGGCACAGAATACCTAGTATTTTGATTATATGTTTCAGTAACATTATTTCATAAAGTTTTTTTGAACGTCGCCTTCTGGTATCTACCGAGATATTCCTCATAATTGGAATCTGATTTTCGCAAGTTGAGCTGAGCTGCATTTTGAATGGAGTCCAATTCCTCCTAAAAGCTCTTTTTTTTTTGTTTGATCCTGTAATCAGGTGGTCCATGTATAAATCTCTGCTAATAATCCATTTCTATGTGTCCCAGCGACCAGATATTCCTTTAGAAACTGTGCATAATTTCCCTTTATCTCAGTATTTTACTCAGTTTTCTTTGTAAATATAAAAACCTGCTTTACAGTGCACTTGCTCCTACGTATATTTATAATTTTTCACTAATTTCCGTAAGCGATAGTACATATGAAGACCTATCTATGCTATGCTACTAACTATCCGAACCATGACAGTTTTCTGTAAGGTCGGAAGTTGTTCTCCCAACTTAACTTGGCCCACACATAAGAGTTGATAAAAGTGAGCCGCACCAATGAGTAAGTCTACCAAAGCCAGCCAATTTAATATGATCTCGTATTTTCCAGTTTTTCATCGATACTCTGCTTTCCGGTTGATGTCCTGTAATTCTCGGAAGATTGAGGATTTACTGCGAAGTCATTGGCACTTGATTCAATAGATGTGTGTAGAATATCGAACTTTAGAAGAAGTGCCTAATACTAGTTTTTATCTTATTTTTTGATAAGTTGAATAGCAGCACCAATCTTTCTTTCACGAAATTTAGTTGTGAGGTGGAATCTAATATCGTGTTACCTTCTAGATTTAGCTGATTAGGAACTGCTTATTACGCACCCCTTTTCGCGCAATCTTGGTAGCTCAGTTGGGAAGAGTCGTGGGCTCAGCGCACTAGTGGATTGGAAAAAGAAAAGAAATTAACTAATCAAAGAAAAAAAAAGTACAAAATACTTAACTTAGAAGAGGCCCTCTTCAAGGCATGTGGCCGGCACTGAACCCTCTCAAATAACTACTCCAGTTAAAAGAAAAACAAAACACCGACAATCCTGAGGCTCACCACCTTGTCTATTGTGCATTAATCTTCTTTATTTTATTTTTCATACATTTCTTCTTTTCTTTTAATTTAAATTTTTCGCGTTTGTACTTGTAGTGCTCTAGAGATCCATTCTAGTCGGTTCCCGCAAAACGTGCTCGCTTCACTTACCGGACAAGAAAACATACCCATTCTCTTCAAAGTCGATCATCGAAACTTGACGAAACTTGAAGTTGTCAGAGAGACATTGTCGACCTAACCTTAGAACATATAGAAAACGTGTATAATTCGTGTATAGCAGCGTAATTTTTCAAGATAAATGAGATGATTGTCAAAACTGAAGCTTGATTGTAAAAATGTGCTTATGTTTTGTGTACAGGTTTACTCAATTTAAAATTCTTTTGCAAAATTTAACAAAAGTACGGAATCAGTTTTTTTTTAAACTATTTATCGTTCTAGTTTATTTGTATAAAGTTTTATAGTGCCAATAGTGCTTATTAAACACATCATAACATTTAAAAAAACAGACATGAAGTATTCGATCAGTGCTTACAAATATAAAAAGTCTATATGTAGCTGTGCTCATAAATAATGATAATTACTATAGAAAATTAACCAATAATGCAACTAGTGATCCTTTGATTAATTCCCCAGCATTTCAGGGTTCATGATTTCTATGAATGATAGAAAAGGAATTAATCTAGAGGTCATTAGATTACACAGAATTTAAGAAACCTATGAAGCCTATGTTTCACAGAAATAAAAATGAAAGCTAATGCGTACCTACATTTTATAATAAGTCTTAACTATCTTATTCATATATACATATGTATATATATATATCCAAAATGTGTAATGGGATTCTTTGAGTATATTATACGTGGGTATGTAGATTGACTCTTCTAGTGCAGTTTAACTGGTGACTATGTAGTGTGTATATGTAGCTGCATGCATGTAGATCAGCGTGATGTGTTTGCGTACTACGGAACTACCCAAACCCTCGGGAAATACGTCCCAAAGCAAGAAACAGAAATCTATTTGTGTGCGTGCTAGTCCGATTCTCTAAAATTCTTTATGTTGATTCTGATGGAAAAGTAACTAGTCCTTGATTTTATATACGCCATAAAGCCTAAACTACTATCCAAACAGGAAAATAGTCGTCCAGTCCTTTTAAGCTTGGCTCCTCACCTGCCCGAAGGCTACAGTTGCTACATAAATACCTTACTTAACAAAGTATTAAAATAGTTTTGATTAAAAGGTAACATTACCATTTCACGCTCAAAACCTCTCGGCTGAGTAATAATTGCAATAGTGTATGTGCGGCCGTAGCTCGAATCTGTAGACAGATTGATTCGAATTCATTGGGCCACGCACATTCCCATATGCAACTATTACTCAGTTGAGAGTTTATGTTTGTGGAATCGTAGTCATTTAGTTACGATACATTTTTATACCCTAGACGAAATCTAACTGTGTACTAATTGCTCTGCAGTGCTTTATTTCACAATGCGTCAAAGTTAACACTATTCCAAATTGACAGGGAAATGTATTTCGGAGATTTCACATTCACTAGTATAAAGTAAGATAATTACAATTTCAAATATGTCACATAATAAATAAAATTTCACTGTATGAACTTAACTAAACAAATTACGTTAATTTCAGAGAATGGTCTCTAGAGAGTTCACCTTTTAAGAATGGCACCAATATATGTATATATGTGTATAAATATAATTAATATACATATGTGATATCTAAAACGAGATATTTAATAAATGATTAATCAACATACTCACCAATCTAAAATGTAGAATCGACTTAATAGCGTTGGTAAATAAATAGTAATATTGTCTTGTTCTAGTCATGTCCCGGAACAAAATACTTTGTTTCAGTCGAGACAGAAAGCAATGTTGTATTAGTAGAATTTATTATAGTTGCTACCCAGAATAAATATCTTTAGCTCAGTCGAGACCCAAGATAAAGGTTTGAGATTAAGTTGTTATGTTAGTAAATTTTAATCCAGTCGAGACCTCGAATAAATATCTTTATCTCAGTCGATACCCAAGATTAGGTAATTTTGTTAGTAAGATGTATTCCAGTCGAGACCCAGAATATGTATCTTTATTTTAGTCAATACCCATGATAAAGTGAATTGGTTTGTGAGATTTATTCCAGTCAAGATCCGGAATACATATCTTCAGCTCAGTTATTACCCAAGATAAAGTAAATTTGTTAGTACGATTTATTCCAGTCGAGACCCAGAATAAATATCTTTATCTTAGTCGATACCCAAGATAAAGTTATTGAGTTAGTAAAATTTATTCCAGTCGAGACCTCGAATAAATATCTTTATCTCAGTTGAGACCCGAGATAAAGTTATTATTTTAGTAGTCTTTATTCCAGTCGTTACCCAGAATCAAGTAAATTTGTTAATAATTTTAAATTATTACCACTAGTCAAGTTGATTTCGATGTTTTATCACTAAGTGATGGATGCGAAAAGAGAAAGATTCAAGTTAGCCTGCGACTTATATTGCCTCTGAATTGCGCACGACACCAACAAATAACTCTATACTGTGCATAGCAACAATAGTGAATTGACCTTAGCCATTATATGCACAGCGCCATCTAACAATTCTTAACTACGCATAGCAACAAAATTCGGCTATGCGTAGCAACTGCAATTCTGAGTATGTGTGCTGCCATTCTTGATTTTGCCTGTAAAGTTATTATGATTACAAAGTATGCGATTGGATACCTATTGCAATGTTACTTAATTTGCTACCTTTAAAAGATACATTTAACTGAAAAGATGACTTAATATAATTACACTTGATTTGGGTAAAGTTCATCGATGACAAGCTAATTTCCTCTAATTGGATTGTGTCCCGGTTTTGTTTATGTGGAATGTATACATAATGTGTCGATTGTTGTTTCCACTAAAACTGATTTATCGACGTGCTTGTAGATAGGTGTGTCAGAAGTGTGTCTAGGGGGGGGGGGGGGGGCGATCGCTCCCCTGGGTCACATCATCAAAATGTGGCGCCTTCCTAACAACGAAATTCAGATTATACGAATTCAGGCTTAAATATACTGAATCTCTGATTTTCGTACGAAGCAGTTTATATCTAATAGACTTAAAAACAACGGATATTAATTTCGTCAACAGTAAACAGTATTTGCTGCAAATCGGTTCTACGATGCTGCAGAATTTTTGTATGTACATATGCCAATACTTACTATAAAATAACAAAAAAGATTAAGTAGCAAGCAGTAGAACAAGATTTTGAGCGTCTTTGGTTTATGTCTCCTAAAATTGCATCAACTTCATGGAAAAGAAATCCACACCGGAAAGATATGACTCACATAGTCAGCCTTTATTGAAAGCTGCAGTCTATTAGGTAAAAATTATAAATCAGACATTACACCTGAATCAGTGGTGACGCATTCGGAAGACTTATGGCCTACTTACAGCCCAGCAACTGAACGCTGTATCTCGACCGCTAGATCTAAGTTCTACTCAACGACAACTCTACAGGATAGATGGTGGAATTGAGGCGCTGTGAAAAGAACTGGTTACTTCAGCAATGAATCATCCAGAAGACGAAGCTTTTACACTAAAAGTTCGTCTAATAATTGACACAAATAGGGAATATCCAACAGATTCAAACTTGTATTGAGACACACCCTAATTCGTGTTCTACTTGAATTAGGGCCTTGTCAGCCTTTCCTTAAAAATTTTCCTAAATCCACAGCTGAACGTCATTTCAGTACTTCTTGAATATTATCTATCTATGACCGAATCTAAAAATTGTGAGATCGATTCCCGTATGGAAAAAATATATAAACATCAAAACAAATTACAATTTGTACGCTTTCATCATGACTGGTTAATGCCAGCTGAAAGCAACTGTGGCTTAATAGGCTAGTTTAAATTCAGAAATGCGAAAGAGAGAAGTATCTGACACGTTAGCTTAATGATAAGAGCAGTCACCCGGAAAGCCCGAACGGGGTGCTTATTTTTTGCACTTGTATTTATGATTTAATTTAGAATCGTTAAAAATAAAAGTTCTTAAAATTCTTCTGCTGTCCATCTATTAAAAATATTTCAAATATCGACGATCTGTCCATAAATAGTGTAGTCAATAACATGTGCTCTATTTACCCTAACCACTTGATTTTATATAAAAAAAATTTGGATTTTACCAATAAGTACTTCAGGTGCAACCGATTTGAAAGATAGGATCTCAAGTTATCTAAGAAATGTAGAATCTTTAAAATATGCGCGAAAAAGGACATCAAAGTTAAGGATTTTATCTTTTATCCTTGAATATACTGGAAGACGTGCTTTTGATTTTATTCATTTTTTTTATATTTCATACCTTATATTATCCACAAAACATATTAAAATTTTAACTGGGGATCTGAACGGGATAAAGGAATAAAATTGCAAGAAAAGCTTCACCAAAATACATCTATAACTACTTATAAATAAAAAAAGAAACTTGTTTTTTATAAGGTGTCCCGTGTGTGGTCTTGCATCTGAAGGCTATGGATAGGTCATGCTTAGCCAGGCAATAAATTGTATGGGAGGTGCGTGGAAAATCCTTACGGTTTCCGAGATAACTGGATTCAAGATTATTTGGGTATGTAACGACTTAACGTTGCATGATTTAAAATTTTGTAATCGTTGGACCTGTCCAATGATGTATAAATTTTACCCCTATTCTCCACCATTTTGAAGTTATGGTTCAACAAATTTAAAATTTCGGATTTTTAACTCGGGTTTTTTAACTACTATATTTATCAAAAAACACGTCATCAACACAAATTTTTCATATGGGATTTAAAAATCCCAAAAGCTTCCCTTTAAAGAATTTATCACATTCTGTACCCTTTCTGCGTTCTTGCCCTTTTTTAAAGTATATTCACCGACTGGCTGAAAAGCTCATTCCCAAAATATAAGTGCCTTCTTTCTGGTTTTTATTGAATTTTTTGGCTTAGTGTGCTTAAGAAAAAGTGCAAAAAACGCAGAAAGGGCTACGATTTAGGTACAGAGTGTGATAAACTATTTTAAAGGGAAACTTCTGGTTTTCTTAAATCCCATATGAAAAGAAAAATTTGGGGTTGAAGACGTGTTTTTGTTATGGGTACATACATATACAGGGTGATTCAGATCAAGATACCTTCCGGTATACCACGCGATTCCTTGAGGTAAGCTGATCATAAAATTGTTCCACATACCCCCTCCCCCCCCCCCCCCCCCTGAAACCTTCCTTTAGAAGTTGTGGCCAGTTGAAGATTTCGCCAATATTCGTGAGAATAAATGAGTATAACATTTGAACCACCCTATAGATTTTGGTTATTGTTAGCTTATTAAATAGCCAGGAATAGTAGCTGTCGAATAGTGTATTGCTCTGTATGTTTTAATTAAGCATCTTTAAATTATTCGTAAATATTTCCAAAACATTGATTTTTTTTACACACAAATTTCATAAATACCCTTATTTATTTCAAAAACCTTTGTGTGTAAAAAAGTCAAAATTTTGGAAATATTTGAGAACATTTTAAAGATTCTTACTTAAAAAATATAGAGTAATACACTTCTCGACAGCTACTATTCTTGGCTATTTAATAAACCAACAATAATCAAAATCTATAGTGTAGTTCAAAAGTTATACTCATTTAATCCCATCAGGGTTCACGAATTTATCATTCACGTTTTCCAAGTTAGATATAAAAGCAGGTACTCACAAATCTATCCGAATTTTCTCCTTAAAAGTATTTTTTATTGACGTTATTTCCACTAGATAATTTTTAAATTCTCAAATGAGACGATCTCTTGCCTTGAATTGTCGAGCACCGAAGTTATGATAAACGTTTCCCTCGATGACTTGTATGTGATGCCAACGATTTTGACAATTAGTTCTTCCTTGAGTGCCAAAATGTTTATTACATGTTTTTTTTTTTTTTTTGTAATTAGAAATGCGGAAACTATTGTTTCAAGTAGACTTTTATTGCCTGCCAACGACTAGATAACAAGTCACGATAGTTCATCTTTCAAAATTAGAGATTAAGAGAAACCATAGAAGCCAATTGAATTGAAATTATAACTGACCCGGTTTGAAATTAAAGCGCTACATTTGAATTTAAATAATATCATAATTAACAATTGCAATTTAATAAGAAAATCTGTTAGATATTTTGAATTTAAATAAATCGAAACGAAGCTTTAATTGAAAAATTTTTTTAATTCTTTTATGTACTCTCTTTTATTATTTTATATACTCTGTTGTGCTGCTAAACAAGGCATTAATCTACGATAGTATGACCAAAAATTTCTCATACACCAATTATATATTTTTTCTATTTGAAATGGAATTTTAAATTAGAGAATGTCCAATATGACTGAAAATATTTGTATATAAATTTTTGCATTTGAAAGCTTATTAATCATATTTTAGCTTTAAAAGGAAGATCTACTTTGTACTCAGAATAGAAAATAGTGCAGTGATATTAAATGCGATCCCAATCTCATGTGGGATAGAATTATTTACTATTATATGTTTATCTTTCTACGAGTATTATTTTCATTCAAAAGATATCTTTTAAATTGAAAATCATTTCTAAATAAATATATTATCTGTTCCCAATTGTATACTTTCCTTTCTAAAGAAGAAGCATTTCTATTTTATTTATAAAACGTGTTAAAAATATGAAAATTAATACAATCTTTACTCTTGCAGATTGCAAATAACAGTGTTATTTTTTCTCAGTGTGATCATTTTTATCTCCAAGCATTTAAAAATAAGTATTTATATAATATAGTATACCAAAATTATAGGCAATATTTCAAGGTATATAATTTTCTTTTATATTTAATACTACTGGATTATACCAATTAATCTGTTAATCAGCTATATTCAATGTTGACATTTTGTAGACTTCAAAGATACGGGGAGTGATGAATAATAGAGGAGAAGCCTAACTCTTCTCTATACAATGAGGTAAAAATAAAATCTTAGGTACTGGTTGTGTTATGACCATTGGTAACTATAAAATTGCACATTGTATGCTAGCTTTATTATTTCGAAATTCATGAGACTTTGAAGTTTTGATTATATCTTTCTGCGATTACAAATATAACGCCTTATTATCAGCGAGAAGAAAATGGCGAATTTATACGGAAAATAATTAATAATGACGTATTCACACCATATATATGTATAATTACGCGTAATATAGAAATGAATCATAATATTTTATTTAACTTATTATCGTACATAACTTTATTATATAAATTTTCTTTATTTCCAGAGCTGCATTTATTTTGGCACTGACGTTCGTGCCTTCACAAGAGTTATCAGCTAAAGACAAAATTAGGGTAAGTAAAGATAACTAAGATTTCCCTTTACCACTGCCCCCGGTTTGCTTATTCTTAGTGCTAAGACAACAAGTTATCCAGAGGGCCCTGATTAGAAAATCTGTGAACTGTGCGTTAAACTCCACTTAACCGGATAATTCAGATTTGTATATCAGGGATCAGGCCAACAAGCAAGATCGTTCAACTTTTAGTGTGTACATGTGGTAGCCGCAGTCTTATCGTGGATAATATTTATATTTAGTTTTGTACCGCTGTAATGTGTACGAAAGTTTTGTAATCCCTTCTACTCTTGTGTTAATTACCTGCTTAATGAACTTTGACGACGTGTTTTTTTAAAACTAACTGAGATATGTATGCATAGTATAATTTATTGCATTTTATAATGCCTAATTAAAGCAAATAAACCTTGCTTTGCCGCTTCATAAATATTACCTATATTATGTTTTTTGATTTAATCTAATTTTCCAATAGAAAACTAAAGTTGTGAGTGAGGCACTATTATCAAGGTTTATGCAAAGTAAATTCTTTACGGTAATATAACTTTTCCATAACATCGCAAATAATATAAATTGCCAACAATTTTTGTTTTTTTAAGTTAGGCTTGCTTTGTAAAAGTACACCTACATAAAGATATATGGTTGTAGGTAAATCAGTCATGATGACACAAACGCCCTTATAAAATTTTGGAAGCATTAACAACTGAAAGTTTAAGGAAAAAGAAGCACTCATAAGATTATTTAAAGGAAAACTGAAACAAGCAAAAAACAAATAAAAAAGCTAGGTCTAAGACTAATTCTAATGATGCTCTAGATGAATGCCCGTATGTAATTTTGTATGGTCTCCTCTCTGTGCAAGTATGATTTTTGAAGTGGTTTTTCACATATATTTCTAAAATGATTCATTTAATTTCATGGGATTTTATATTTTGAAGAACTTTTGAGTACAATAAAAACGTCTAGCTCTGATCGTTTTCTAATTTTTTACATGGCAACATCAAGAAGGTGCTGCTAGATTTAGCTAATTTTTGAAATTATATTTACTATTTCTATGAAAACATCGTACACAAAATTTCAGTTCCCTACGTTGACACGTTCTCAGACAGTGTCCAAATATATAGTGAAAAACGAATGTTTTGTATTGCAACCCCGCAAAGGAGTTATTGTCCCATTTTCGAACTTAGTTTTAAAAGGACTTGTACAAAATTTCAGCTATCTAAATGAACGTGTTCTCGTGAGGATGTACAGAAGGACGGATGGACAGAGGGCGGACGGAGGGACATGCAAAAATCAATTGTTCTACCAGCATTATTTTTGTGTGTTACAAACGGAACGACAAGCCTAGTATACGAATAGGTCAATCAGTATTTTTGAGAACTAACATATACTATCAAAGTTTTCCTACTGCATCTTAGTAGGTATGTACGTACATAAGTTTATTTTAGATGAAATTGGGGTGCAGTTATTAATTAATATATATGTATAGAATAGGACGGAAATCGTGACTTTTTGCTCTTAGTTCTTTGAGTTCTTCTCCTATACAAATTTAGTAATTATATCAACTGATATCTTGCACTGTGCGATTGCTCTAGCTTCAGAATTTCTATTCTTTTTACAAGATTCAGTTTTAAATTAGTATTTTCTATAGATGCTAAAGTGCTATATAAGTTTCGGAGTCAAGGAAGGTATTAGCAGCATTATCAGAATCAGTAAGACTATCAATAAATCCATATTGTATGGTACACGAGCTGCTGGCAAATACATTAATAAGGAAATCGTAGCGATGAGAGAAATAGGAGCTATGCAGGTATACCTTCCTGCCGAGCACCCTTACAAGCAGTGCTGATATTCAGCCGTAGCACACCGAGAACCGTTTATAAAATAATATTTCATTGTGTATTTCCGTTAGCCAGATGAATTGGTAATTTTCTCAAAACAAAAAGCTTATGGAGCTATATAAACAAATAAAGCGCTCTGAAAAAACTAGCGAATACACGGTCATAGTATATTTCATACAAGAAAGCAGCTCTGCCAAACTGACAAATTAGTATAATGTTTTTATAATATGTCCATACTTTCTCTTTCAACTGCTTTCACTAAGAGAAAAAAATCGACGTAAAGTTGAACAAAATTAATAGGATTTCACTGTGATTTTCATCCAAGAAGAAAGTTCATTTAAATATACAAAATCTATTTAAAAATTTGATGGGAATTTTATGAGGTATTCACATGAAACCACCCCCCTCCGGGGTTTTTCCAAAGTGACTTCTTGTTGCAAAAGGTGTTTATTTTAAATTGAAATCTTGTTGACGCAAAAAGAAATCTTATTAGTTATAAAAAGTGAAATCCAATTGATATAATAAATCTGCTCTTTAAAATGATATTTATAAATGAACAAGTAAAGCTAGAATTGGTCTAAGACCAATTCTTATGATACTCTAGATGACTGTCCGTGTAATTTCGTATAGTGTAAGTTTGATTTTTGAAGTAGTTTTTCGCATATATTTCTAGAACGGTTCTTCGGACAGAAAAAAATGATTATGACCAGTTTTATAGGATTTAGTATTCTAAAGAACTTTTCAGTACATTAAAACCATATAGCACTTATCGTTTTCATAGTATATGTAAAAATCCTACATTTTTATATCGCAACACCAAGAAGGGCTGCCCGATTTAGTCCAATTTTGAAATTATATTTAAAATTTTCATGTAAACACTATTTACAAAATTTCAGCTATCTACGTTGACGCGCTCTCAAGTAGCATCTAAATATGAGCAAAACGAAATTTTTGTATGGCAACCCTACGAAGGAGTTACCCAATTTATCTCATGTGCGAAGTTAGTTTTACTTTTTTTTAAAAGGCCGTGGGCGGAAAGACGGACGGACAGGTAGACGGACTTGCAGAAATCAAAATAACTTTTCATTTTATTAATGGGTGTCTAATCCATTTTGCTGTACCATCATTATTTCTAATAGGTGTTACAAACGGAATGGCAATCTTAGTATGCCATTTAGATTTCATCTAGGGTATAAAAGCAAGTAGTTTTTTTTAATTTGTTTATTAACATGTTTTTTAAAAATATGCAGAACAATTTTTGAGTAAAAAACAAAGCGAATAAAATAGACAAAAATATATATAGAAAACTTAATTTAAGACCAGTATTTCTTTTGGCGTATTAATTTAAGTCCATTATTTTTAAAAATAAAAATGAATAATGGTTCTGTCTAAAGAAGTGAAGGAAACAGTGTTATATGATCGACTTTTATGTCCTATTAAAATGGATTGAAAATTATTTAAGAATTTCAAACATTTCCATTGCCTGGCAATACCATTGACTTCTCAATTGTAGATGAATAAGTCAACGATTTCATAAATTAAACTATGTTCTTTTGTAATAGTAATAATGTGTCCGTTTTTAAAGGAAAGGCCCCTAATTGTTACAGAATCAGTTATTTTACTTGAATTCAAATCGTTCGTATTTAAATTCAGATAAGGAAAATAAAATACGTTTCTTAAACTATAATACACAATATTGTGAAACTTTCGCTTTAGGTGTTCCTTGAACAATTCTTGATATAACTCATTATAGCCCTTTATAATCAATCTGAGCTGATCTAAAAATTTTCGTCGCAAGCTGGTCATAATAATAATTCTATAAATCTAACTAAAGCTATTAAAGCCAAGTCACCCATAATAAGGGTTACCAGATGAATAAAAGCTTTCATTTATCTGGCACTCATTTTAAATGTGGCATTATCAATGCGCGACTTTTCAATAGGGGGCCTAACGTTACTTACCTCAGTGTCACAATAAGAAAACATTTGTTTCCCATAGTTCAAAGTGGCTAGGGTGAATACCCTTTTCTCATCTACAAAGTGATGCACCACTTTTGATAAATCATTTTTCATTCGCCTAGATATATATATTGCATTATGTTGTATGCTATGTTACCGGTGACGTGAAAAAGAGGTATTGTATTAAAGATATAGTTTTCCTTAATACCAGTAATGTGACTATTATCAATTAATAAATCTTCGTAATAATTAATTTTATTCCTTACAAAATTAGGAATTTCAGTACAATCTATAAAATTTTGGATTTTGTTTCGTTTACATATTCAATTTTGCAGAAAATGTATTCACATAGCCTATAGAAGCATAATAAGTACTAAATTGTCACCAAAAATTTGGCCTAGTAAAAAAATAAACGTGGAAAACACCATAATGGATCATTAAGTTCGAAGTCGTCTAGGTAGAAGAACAGTGGAAAAGGGATTTTGTTTTCAATTATATTGAGAATAGTAAAGAAATGGCAGTTAATAAAATGTTATGTGATGTTATGTGATATAGATATTATTTAAAGTAGCCTGAAAACTCCTTTACTTTCAAAATATTTTTTAATTTGGAATGGAATGTCCAAAAGACAGATTTCAACACTATTGGATGCTAGAGTAGGAATGTTATTCACAATTACTTCTGAGAGATCATTGCTTATACTGTAATTCCGAGGATATTTAATAAGATTTGAATTTTCTAGCGCTTTAAGGAGCTTATATTCAGTTTTAATTGTGGAAAATTTGTAAAAAATATCTTGCAAATGATTTATTGTCACTTAGAAGTAGTTGCTGAATTTTTTTGAAATTGGCTTTATAATTAAATTTGTTATAAGATGTTGTATTTAATTATATTTTCGGGAAAAAACAACAATATTGAGTTATGAAATTCAAAATTTAGAAATTCTAACTGAGGAATTTTAGTTGTAACGGATGCACAAACGGATTCGTCAACAATGGGTAAATTCAAATATTTTCCATTTTATGTTTAATATTTTGCATTTCATCAAACTACAAAATAGCATTTAGCTGAACTGCAGCATAGCACTACGAAATATAAATGGGTTGCTTTGATGCATTATTTATGGCAAATAAAATATATTAAAAAAACTTTTAAAATAAATAACTTTCGTAAATACATAAATTGCACTAAAAAGTACAAAGTATTTTTTCTTTCTCAGTGATATATACGAGAAAAGGTTCGTTGTAAAATAAGAAATGCTACAATTTAGATAAAATCTATAAAGTTTGGGCAATTATAACTAAAATTACAATTGTCTAACTGCAACTCAAGCCCAAAATTTTACAATTTAATCTAAGTTGCAGCATTTCTTATTTTATACCGAAAATTTTCTTGTGTGTTTCACTGAGAAAGCAAAAATTATTGTTTACTCTTTAGTGCAATTTATTTACGAAAGTTATTTATTTTAAAAATTTTATTTAATATGTTTTATTTTCCACTTTTTAGTCATAAACTCTATACATTCTCTCCACTCTCGAATCACGATTCTCGAATATTGACCTTAGTATCTCAACTCTCGTATTTCCACTCATATCACACATCGCCCAAGTTGGACAACTCCAACTTACCACCACCAACCCCAAAACCTCCCAAAACGTAAGAAAATTTTACTTCATCGGAAAGCTCCTCTTTCACTCATTCTAAGTGAAGAAATCCCATGTAAATCCATCTACGTTTACTACCCTGAAACTATTTCGTCACGAACGGCACTATCAGACGCTCAGGCAGTTGGGCACAAAGTTATTTAGTCAGGGGTTAGCGAGTTGATAAAAATTATATAATAAAATATATTAAAAAAAGTTTCAAAACAAATAAATTTTGTAAATAAAATGCATGTATTTTTTTCATTCTTTGTGATGTATACAAGAAAAGTTTCGGTGTAAAATAAGAAATGCTACAACTTAGATCAAATCTTAAAAGTTTGGGCATGAGTTGCAGTTAGACAATTGTGATTCTAGTTATGGTTGCCCAATCTTTTAAGATTTAATCTGAGCTGTAGATTTCTTATTTTGCCATTAAACTTTTCTTGTGAGAAAGAAAATATTATTTTTTACTTTTTAGTGCTATTTATTTACAAAAGTTATTTATTTTAAAAGTTTTTTAATATATTTTATTTTCTACTTGTTAGTCAAACTCTCGAAACTAGTCTGGAATCTCGACTCTCAAAACTCGACTATCGAAACTCGATTCTCGAATCTCGGCTCTCGAATCTCGACTCTCGAAACTCGTCTCTCAATTCTCGAATCTCAGCTCTCGAAACTCGATTCACTAAACGACTCTTGAATCTCCACAAAAAAAACTTGACTCTCAAAACCCCCCAAAACTTAAGAAAATTTTACACCATCGGTAAGCTCCCTATTCACTTATTATAAATCAAGAAAACTCATGTAAATCCATCCACGTTTACTACCCTAAAACTCTTTCGTCACGAACAACTCTCAGGCGCTCAGAGCCAAACTTTCTGAGTCAGGGATCTGTAAGTTGATAGAAAGTTATTAAAAAAGGCTACTTACTGTTTAATTGCTTTTCTTTAAGCGACTATATAATAGCTTTAAAACTACGTCAAAAATAAATCAAACTAAATGTCAACCAACTTACTATGTCCAATTTTTAAGCCCTGCGGTAAATGTAATTTGATCCCCGAAGTAGCCAGAACTGTCAATTGCCGAAAAAAAGTTCTAATTCGATGTCCTCCAAGATAATTTTTGTTTGCATTTCGTATACTTTTAGTAGAGCATAAAAAGATTCTGACAAGAACGAAATATAGCTTGTGTACTAAGGGTATACTAAAATACATTGAACACTTTTATCGCTTTTATTTTTCTAATTATGTTCAAAATTATTTTCCATGGCGGTAACACAACTTGCTGAAACAAGGCTAGCTGCAACAATAGCCACATTCTTTGTGAAAAATAATATGATTAGCATGTCAATTACACTATTTAATATGGTATTCTATATAAAGATGATGTGCAATACCCTTTAGATTTTTAAAAACTTTATCTCTTTGGAATTATAAAGTTTTTTCAATAAGAAAGCCACATTGTCCTATATTTTCAAAGTAAATTCATTGTAAAATACCCTAATATTTTTTCAACAGTATCGTTAGGGATTTTTGGTTTTTTGTTGGAATTGTATTTATTATTGGTATTACATTTTCATTGATGGAGTTTTAATTTTCTCGACCATCTATCTATACCCTAATTATGTTTCATATGGAAACTAGAGACGGCAAGTAAGGTTTAACTTACATTTCCCAGATCGTTTGAAAATGTCTCAATTAGTTTTTTTGGTATTAAATGTTGATCCGGTGATGGTGAAGATCGATTTCTAGTATAGAAAAGAACGGATAGGTAGGTGGTCCGGGAACAGGTTATAGTCTGCAATAGGTGCCTTGAAGTTTATTGGGCTATTTATCACGTATAGATCTAGTATAGAAGATTTTACCCAAGTATTGGCGTGGAGGCAACCTGAACTAGAATGTCGAGCGTTAAATTCTCCTGCTATTATGCAATTAGTATCGTACCGTATAAACTTCTGTATATCATCGATAAAATCCCTGTTTTTGTTAGTGTTATAATTTCCTCCCAGAAAATAATATGCAAAGTCAGTTATACTGCTATTTTCTGGAAAAAACTTTAATCAATTACTTTGAGGTTTGTTATTGCGACCTTCGTGTGTTTTATATTTTTACTAATTATGACAGCAACGACAACTGGCTTTGTTCAATCTAATCTGAATATATTAAAATATGGAATTTATGACAAAATGTTCGGTTTTAATCAACTTTCGGTAATTTACACTAATCTATCTTATTGGTAATTAAATAATGTACAAATTCAGCTAATTTATTTTTAATGCTTTGGGAATTCGAAAGTACTAAATTTATATTGGTTTTAGTACTATTTTTGGACATTGTTATGTGTTAAATCGTTGTGAAAGTACTGGCCTGAATTTCGAAGGAGGATTTAAACCAAAAATTGATCATGTTACCGAATTTATTTGAATGTATACATGTTGTTCCCTAGTATGAGAATTCGATGATGCTGCAGACATCTCTATCTTATTTTCAGATCACATACCTTACTGTTGTGGCGTACCCTTCATAAAGCCAGAGATGCCATATCGGATTAACAGAATAGATCTACATTGTCCCTGAAATTATACTTGCATCGATGAGGGTAAGGAAGCTTTGCTGTTGATCTGTGTGCTAGGGACGTTACTGCTCGCTATTCCGACAAGGAACCTAATAACATCTCCAAACTTCTTACTAAATCTTAAAAGTATTTGCGTTGATCTTGGTGCCCCTGGAATTAGTATTAAGTAGGATTAAGGTCAAAAGCGTCAAATAGAATATAAGAATAACTTGTTTATTATGAATTTGAATAATTGCACTAGTAGGTATAAATTTAAATAATTTTGGTATTATGAATTTAAGCTCACTCACCTTTGTAAAGATGATGTGAAGCAGGCAAAGTACCGCGCGGAGTGTTCGCTGAGAGCCTCAAATGATATAAGAATGGTATTTATTTTTTTTTTTTCGGGAGATAGATTATCGCTATTTACCAGGTCCAGTCTTCCTTTCTAATGCGCCTCAAAGCCACTACGCCTAATCATGACATCACTAGTAGAAAAGCGACAAGTTTTCTTCGCCCGACTTAAGACAAAATGTAGCTGGGTAGCCCGTAGCCCAAAGTATTAACAAATTATAAATAACCCCGAAAAGTGCAAGCGAAAATTAAAAGCATTTGCTAATAACAGACAAGCAGAAAAATTGCAAAGTAATACCTGCTTTTACGTGATTAGAATATTTCTTATTGAAATTCTGAATATTCTAATTCAAACCAACAATTCGGAGTAAACTGCTAGAAATAGGGGGAATTTTACAGAACAGCTTTGGTAGGTGAAGCGGGTGACCCAGAGAGATGAAGGCAAGCCGGCAGTGAATCGAAGATCAGTTTTACAGAGGACGAGCAAGAGTAACAAGTCAATTTTTTTTGGACAGAGGAGTGTTAAGCTAAAGGTCAGGCAAAGGTCAGGAGAAGAAAAAAAAAAAGGTCAAAAGGGCGGAAGAAATAGGAAACAAAATAAGAAGCAAATTAAGCAAAGGCACGAAGGAAAAAGAAACAACGAAAGGGGAGTCTGGACCTGAAAGAATTAATTAATTAAGACGTAGACACACATGGATGGGATACGACAAAGGAAAAGATAAGTACCGTTCTGCTTTATTGTAAGGATTTTTTTTTGTTTTTTTTTTTGCAATAATTAATTTCCAGATTTTTAGTGAGTTTCTGAGTTTTCCGTGATTATTAAATTAATTCGCGCGCTACTTGCTTGCTGGTTTTCTTAGTTTCCTTGATTTTGTTTTTTTTTTATTCAATATCCGTGTAAAGGTCAAAAGAAAAGTTAATTTGTCTTCTAAGTAAGCTTTATAACGAGTAATAAATCATAAAGAAGAAATTAAAACGAGAGCGTGTTGATCGATTTTGAGTTCGTGGACTCTAAAACCACGTGGCGCCCAAAAGAAAAGAAATTATTAACGAAGGTACTACTTTTTAAGAAGTTCAACCCAGCCCTTTCTCCATCGTCGGCCGGGCATATTACGTGCATTTCTGGTACGTAACAAATTTTGGCGCCCAACGTGGGGCCCCAGGCCAAAGGGGGCGAAGCACCTTCGTTATAATCAAGATCGAAATCGAAGCAAAAGTTGTGTGAAAAGTTTATAAGCATTCCATTGTGAGCAACAAAGTTTAATCAAGATCGAAATCGAAGCAAAAGTTGTGTGAAAAGTTTATAAGCATTCCATTGTGAGCAACAAAGTTTAATCAAGATCGAAATCGAAGCAAAAGTTGTGTGAAAAGTTTATAAGCATTCCATTGTGAGCAACAAAGTTTAATCAAGATCGAAATCGAAGCAAAAGCTTTGTGGAAAGTTTATAAACATTGCATTATGATCAACAAAGTTTAGTTAACACTCTTGGTCGAGAAGTGAAAATGAGGCAAGCAAGCGAGCGTTTGTATGTATATGAACGGGAGACAAATACAGAAACTCACCACAGTTGTCAATTTTTTTTCATTCCTCCAAATTATTTTTTTTTTGCACGCATTTCAATATTTAAATACCTTTTTTTGTGTGTGTGAATAATCAATGGTATACAATTGTTCTATGCACCCATAAATATCAGTATCTAAAATAAATGTATTACACTACCTATGCCATTATATATGTGGGTCGTATAGGCAATTCCACTTTTGAAAATCGAAAGCAGAGCGAGCACTGCTATGGTATAAAATAATTTTCTCAACAAAATTTCATGAACGTGCAAAAACTAATTATAATCAGTATATAGAATCGCTACTGGTGTACAACTACACAGCATTCGGAATTAGTTAAATCAAATTTTTTTTAAAGAGATGTGCTGATAACAAAATTTATCTGGAGTAAAATTCTTTTTTTTGTGCCATCACTGTTGTTAGCAATACAGATGGTAAGAGATCCCACTGACCTTGAATTTGCCATTTACTGCATATTGCATGTTCGCTTTAGTCCTGATCTAGGGCAATCTCTGACCTATATTCTTCGGCATTATTTTGCAACTCATTTTTTTTAAAACAAAAAAAAAACTTTTTTTTAATACCAGCTGATTTAAGTGCTATTATTTAAGAAAATGATTGTAATTGATAACGTCATTACCTGCGTGCGATGAATTGTGGATGTTGCAACTTGTTGAAATGCATATGATCTGTACTTCTTCCCTTGAGAGAACTAAGTTAGGTTATTTGTGCTAGGAACATTATGATTTAGGTATAGGTTAGTTTTCCGAAGCTTAACTTTAAATTGATTTTAATTCATTTTGTTTTGTTTTTTTGGTAGAGTAGAAAAGGTTGTCATTAAAGGTGTAGCAATTGATGTGCGCTTTCCATGTTCTGTAACAACTTGTTTACGTTTACGATCTTTTGGGGACATCATTATCGTGCCAAATTCTTTTGATTGCATATAAAAAAAAAAAAAAAAAAAAAAAAAAAATTATTTGGTGCACCAGACATTTTACCAATTCCCAGTATTGGGGTGTTGCACTATTCTGCCTGCCAGTATTAGTAAGCGGAAGTAGTAGATAGTTGCCTCTGCGGCTATGTTTTTTTTGCAGTTAAGATTAAAGTATTACACTAGTTAAGCCTAAGTTATTTTAAGGAGGAAAAATTGAATTGAATGAAGTTTACAATTTATATAATATTTAGGCGCCGGTGAAAGCTTGAGTTGCGGGCCGAAATCATTTGGATATTTGTTTTGCTTGAATTGTTAATAATAATCGCTTGATACATAAAGCTTATCTTCTGGGGTTGGCCATTAGCCATACCTCTGTTTGTCGCTATCCTATATAGATAATATTTAGTAATATTTATCGATTAAAAGCCAACTGAGGTTTTTTTTTTTGTTATAGAGATAACTTAGGAGTACGCATATTATTCTTTTCTTTTTAGTTCTACTCTCAATTGATATAAGTCTGGTGTTCCTGATAAAGTTTCGAAATGGAAATTAATAGGTTGAATCAGGAAGAGCTAGCCTATGAGCTCACTATTAGGGGGTTGCCTATAAGTAGAGTCGACGACATGAGGGTCAGTTTACGGTCAGCGTTAGAGATAGAAAAAGGGGGGAAATCATTATTAGTACAGCCTTATCCGTACACTTTCGCGGATGACATCGCTGCAGTGGATAAGACAGTGGGGGAAGTTAAAGAATTATTAGATGTTTTTAATAGCGAGACCGGTTCAGCTGAGTATCGGAAAATCATGACCAAGATTGAGTGGGCATTAAGTAGACTCGATAAAACCAAAGCCGCAGAGGAGGATGAGAAGAAAGATAAAGCTAGGGCTCGGGCAAATTTAATTTTATCTTTGGGGTCACTACAAATCAAGGCAGATGGCGAAGACGAGGCGAATGATTCATCTGATGCTGCTGAAGATCCATCTATGGCTGCCACTGTCCTAACTAATACCCGTTCCCGAGTACCACTTCACAAGTGGGATATAAAGTTTTCTGGGGAGCCTGGACATTCAGTCAATTCATTTATAGAAAGGGTATTGGAATTGGGAGATGCGAGAGGGATTAATAGACACCAGTTGTTTCGATCAGCTTTGGATTTATTCACGGGAAGAGCTCTAGTATGGTACAGAGCGAATAAAGCAAAGTTTCACTCTTGGTCTGACCTGGTAAAAGAGTTGAAAAAGGAATTTTTGCCCGCGAACTACGATGACAGGTTGCTGGATGAGATCAAAAGAAGAACCCAGGGCAAGGACGAAACGATCGGGATGTATGTAGCTATGATGTCCAATATGTTTTCACGGTTGACGGAACCTCTAAACGGAGCTCAGCAACTACGCATCTTCAAAAGAAACATCAGCCCATTCTATCAGACACAATTGGGTCTGACAGAAATCGAAACCGTTCAAGAGCTGGTTGAGTTGGGCAGGCGTTTAGAGTCTGTAAGAGTTTCAGTCGAGACCTTCATACCACCTCCTTCTAGGAGAAACAATCAACTTCTGGAGCCAGATCTAGCTTATGTCGCTACGGAATCGCTTAGTGTGTCGTCAGCTGGGGTCAATCCTAATTCAATTCCTAGTGTAGCGGGTGATCAGAGGGGGCGGAGATGCTTTAAATGTGGTAATACAGGCCATCTAGCACGATTTTGTAGAAGTACACTGAGATGTTTTGGCTGTGGAACACCTGGAGTAATTCGGCCAAACTGTAACAATTGTCGTAATTTTAATAACGGACAACAGGATCCTAACGTTCGTAGGCAGGTAGCAACAAAATCGGGAAACGTAAGGGGAACTCGAGACTGAGCGACGAACCGAGCAATCCCCGAACAGTCGCTTTCTATAAGGATTTTAAAAATGGCAAGGAGTGTGTTTTAAACCGAACTGATGACGCCATCAGCGCTCTAGTGGATTATGTTTTCGAAAAGGTCAAAAATGATGTGCGTCCTCACTTGAAAATCTCTATTTTTGGGTTAAATTTTAGGGGATTACTCGATTCAGGTGCTTCTAGGACGATTGTGGGAGGTCCAGGTTGGTCATTAATAAAAAAATTTAATCTTAAGGTTAGCAGCACAAGTGCGAGAGCAGTAAGTCTTGCAAATGGCGGAATGGTAAACGTAGTAGGTGAAATCAGCTTACCGATCGAATTGGAAAAGCGGACTAAAGTGTGCGATATATTAATAATTCCAGAGTTACCTCATTCTATCATTTTGGGAATCGACTTTTGGCGTGAAATGAATATTCAAACTAATTTTAGGGAGAATTCATGGAAATTTTTAGGGACAATAGAAAACCCCCAAGTTAATGCTTTACAATGTCAGTCAAACTTGTCACCCCAACAGAAAGAAGAACTTGACGAAATAATCAGTTCAGCAAAGACCAAGATGGGATCTGAGCTAGGTTGTACAAATCGGGTCGAGCATGTGATTCAAACCGAATCTACACCAATTAAACAGCGATATTATCCTGTCTCCCCGGTAATACAAAATATAATTAATGAAGAACTTGATAAAATGCTAGAGGCAGGGGTTATAGAGCCAAGCAATAGTGCATGGGCGTCTCCGATAGTTATGGTCAAGAAGAAGGATGGCAAATACCGCTTTTGTGTAGATTTCAGAAAACTAAACAAAGTGACCAAAAAGGATGCGTATCCGTTACCGTATGTATCGGCTACTTTGGACAAGTTGCGTGACGCGAAGTTTATGTCTTCATTGGACATAAAGTCCGCATTCTGGCAAGTACCCTTAGAAGAGAAATCCAAACAGTTTACGGCTTTCACAGTCCCAGGAAGAGGGCTTTTTCAGTTTCGGCGTATGCCTTTCGGGTTGAGCAACTCACCAGCGACATGGCAAAGACTTATTGATCGAGTTTTATCTAGCGAACTGGAAAGTAATGTATTCGTATATTTAGATGATGTGATAATTGTGACACAGACATTTGAAGAACACAAAAGCGTATTAGAGGCCGTTTTGGAACGATTATACAAAGCGGGGTTGGTAATTAACTACGAGAAATGCGAATTTTGTCGATCGGAGCTACGATATTTAGGATACATAGTAGGAGAGCATGGCCTACAAGTGGATCCCGACAAGGTAAAAAGCATTTTGGAAATACAAAATCCAAAGAACGTGTCAGAAGTGCGCAGATTTGTAGGGACGATTGCTTGGTACAGGAGGTTTGTTCCTAATTTTTCTACCCTAATCGCTCCAATTACAGAGTTACTAAAGAAGAAAAAGAAATTTATCTGGTCAGAGGACTGTGAGAAAGTTTTTCGAGAAGTTAAAAATGCTTTAGTGAGTGCGCCGATATTATCTTGCCCGGATTTTGATTACCCTTTTGTAATCCACACCGATGCTTCAGGTTACGGTTTAGGAGCAGTTCTGACACAGCAAATTAGCGGGGCAGACAAAGTAGTAGCATATTTGAGTCGCTCCCTCAATAGATGCGAGCGCAATTATTCAACAACAGAGCGCGAATGCCTTGCGGTGTTATGGGCAATTGACAAACTACGCCCATACGTTGAGGGCAGTCACTTTACTGTGATCACAGACCATGCTTCTTTGGTATGGTTGCACAATTTAAAAGATCCGACCGGTAGATTAGCGAGGTGGGCAATGCGCCTCCAACAATATGATTTTGACATCATTCATCGCAAGGGAAAGGAACACTTATTGCCGGATTGGTTATCTCGATCCGTCCCAGTGATAGATTGTGTTCAGAATTCTAGCCAAAGTGATGATAAGTGGTATAAGAAGATGATAAACGAAGTCACTACAAAGCCCTCTAAGTATCCAGATTGGAAATTCGAAAATAATACACTATGGAAACATTGCAGCCCGAAATATTCAGTCTTAGCAACGGAAGATGATTATTGGAAACAAGTAATTCCCCGTCAAGAAAGGAAAGAGCTGTTGTTTAAGTCACATGATATACCAACTTCTGGACATTGCGGTGGTCAGAAAACTTATCATCGGTTATCATCACGCTTTTATTGGCCTAAGATGAAGGCCGATGTAATATCTTATGTCAGACGATGTACTACTTGTCAAGCTATTAAATCCGAACGTAAGAAGCCGGCAGGTTTAATGGCATCTCGAAATATAACTAGTAAGCCATGGGAAAGTATAAGCTTAGATCTGATCGGACCTTTACCACGCTCTAATCGCGGTTTTAAATATATATTGACAGTAGTTGACCAATTTAGCAAATTTCCAATGTTATTTCCACTACGTTCAGCCAGTACGGGATCTATTTGCCGATCGTTGGAAGATTTTGTATTCCTGCTTTTTGGAGTACCAAAATTTCTTGTTTGCGATAATGGTACACAATTTAAGAGTAGGGAGTTTAGGAAACTTTGTGCAGACTATGGCTCAGTAATCAATTTTACAGCTCTTTACCACCCCCAAGCAAATCCCGCCGAACGAACAAATCAGGTAATAAAGTCGATGCTCCGAGCCTATGTATCGGAGAACCACAGAGTGTGGGATTTATATGTAGCAAAAATTGCCTGTGCTATCCGTTCGTCACAGCACGAGGTGTTGAAACTAACACCTTTCTTTGTCAACTTTGGTAGAGAAATGGTTACGCATGGCGAGCATTATAAGTTTTCCAGCGGTAATGAACAGGTTGACACGGGAAAGCGTGCCGAAGCTTTGGAGAAGGTTCGAAGAGATGTCAGAGAGAAATTAATAAAAGCGGGCGAGATGGCTAGACGTCGCTACAACCTTCGAAGGAGGGATCAGAGATATCTTATCAATGATATGGTTTGGCGTAAGAATTATGTATTATCGGATGCTGTAAAGTATTTCAATGCAAAGCTAGCACCCACCTATGTAGGCCCATTCAAAGTCGTTAAGATTGTGTCGCCTTGGACTTATATGTTGCAAGATACGAGTGGTAAAAGTGCCGGAACATGGAATGCCAAAGATTTAAAGCCTTATTATTCCAGTCAGGATATTCATAATTAACGAGTTCCTTTTCCTTGGTTGCCCTAATAAGGTATCCACTCAGCTTCACTGAGAAACTACAGAGTATTAATGCACCGCTTAAGTTCCCACGGTCGATATCTTTTCTTGCAATATAATTTGTCGAACTTTAAAGTATATGGTGTCGTCTGTGGTACGTCGGGACACAGACTATTCCAACTCACATGTAGTCTCTTCGATAGTGATTTTCAATCTACTAATTTTCAATGGAGGATAGTTATCGGAATCGTTTGGTTCATGGTGTTGGGATCGTACCTAGTGCGAAGTCCAATGACCCAAACTACAAAATATTAGTTATACTCGACTTTTGGATTTTCTATTAATTTGGTAGATGGTACTCCGGGCAACTCGAGCTGATAATCAATATAAGGTTGATTTAGGAAGTTATGGTACCCAGCACAGGAATAGTAAGGTTTTAAATGCAGAAATCAATGCAGATTATTTGTTAGACCAGGAAGCGGTACGACATATGTAATTAATTAAAAAGTGTATGTATACCGATAATTTTTTTTGTTCAGCATACAAAATGGCTGAATATCCGAAGTTTATCAAAGACTTTGTTAGGCTATCGTTATGAATATTTTTTTTTGTTGCTCGAGCTACTGCGAAGTATGTTCAGTGTCCTGTGACAGTATGAATTTGCATGTTATATGAGATTTCTACGAAATCTCCCGTAGGAAGAGGTGGCATGTTATGTGTTAAATCGTTGTGAAAGTACTGGCCTGAATTTCGAAGGAGGATTTAAACCAAAAATTGATCATGTTACCGAATTTATTTGAATGTATACATGTTGTTCCCTAGTATGAGAATTCGATGATGCTGCAGACATCTCTATCTTATTTTCAGATCACATACCTTACTGTTGTGGCGTACCCTTCATAAAGCCAGAGATGCCATATCGGATTAACAGAATAGATCTACATTGTCCCTGAAATTATACTTGCATCGATGAGGGTAAGGAAGCTTTGCTGTTGATCTGTGTGCTAGGGACGTTACTGCTCGCTATTCCGACAAGGAACCTAATAACATCTCCAAACTTCTTACTAAATCTTAAAAGTATTTGCGTTGATCTTGGTGCCCCTGGAATTAGTATTAAGTAGGATTAAGGTCAAAAGCGTCAAATAGAATATAAGAATAACTTGTTTATTATGAATTTGAATAATTGCACTAGTAGGTATAAATTTAAATAATTTTGGTATTATGAATTTAAGCTCACTCACCTTTGTAAAGATGATGTGAAGCAGGCAAAGTACCGCGCGGAGTGTTCGCTGAGAGCCTCAAATGATATAAGAATGGTATTTATTTTTTTTTTTTTCGGGAGATAGATTATCGCTATTTACCAGGTCCAGTCTTCCTTTCTAATGCGCCTCAAAGCCACTACGCCTAATCATGACATCACTAGTAGAAAAGCGACAAGTTTTCTTCGCCCGACTTAAGACAAAATGTAGCTGGGTAGCCCGTAGCCCAAAGTATTAACAAATTATAAATAACCCCGAAAAGTGCAAGCGAAAATTAAAAGCATTTGCTAATAACAGACAAGCAGAAAAATTGCAAAGTAATACCTGCTTTTACGTGATTAGAATATTTCTTATTGAAATTCTGAATATTCTAATTCAAACCAACAATTCGGAGTAAACTGCTAGAAATAGGGGGAATTTTACAGAACAGCTTTGGTAGGTGAAGCGGGTGACCCAGAGAGATGAAGGCAAGCCGGCAGTGAATCGAAGATCAGTTTTACAGAGGACGAGCAAGAGTAACAAGTCAATTTTTTTTGGACAGAGGAGTGTTAAGCTAAAGGTCAGGCAAAGGTCAGGAGAAGAAAAAAAAAAAGGTCAAAAGGGCGGAAGAAATAGGAAACAAAATAAGAAGCAAATTAAGCAAAGGCACGAAGGAAAAAGAAACAACGAAAGGGGAGTCTGGACCTGAAAGAATTAATTAATTAAGACGTAGACACACATGGATGGGATACGACAAAGGAAAAGATAAGTACCGTTCTGCTTTATTGTAAGGATTTTTTTTTGTTTTTTTTTTGCAATAATTAATTTCCAGATTTTTAGTGAGTTTCTGAGTTTTCCGTGATTATTAAATTAATTCGCGCGCTACTTGCTTGCTGGTTTTCTTAGTTTCCTTGATTTTGTTTTTTTTTTATTCAATATCCGTGTAAAGGTCAAAAGAAAAGTTAATTTGTCTTCTAAGTAAGCTTTATAACGAGTAATAAATCATAAAGAAGAAATTAAAACGAGAGCGTGTTGATCGATTTTGAGTTCGTGGACTCTAAAACCACGTGGCGCCCAAAAGAAAAGAAATTATTAACGAAGGTACTACTTTTTAAGAAGTTCAACCCAGCCCTTTCTCCATCGTCGGCCGGGCATATTACGTGCATTTCTGGTACGTAACAACATATTTATTTAATAGCGGGATAGGTAACTACCTGAATTTGTTCTTTTGTTGTCTTACAGACTATGATGGTGATTCGGGAAAGAAAAAGGTAGTAAATTACAAGCAAAATGAAGTAAATAGAGTTTTCTTGTAAAGACATAATGAGCAACAAAATAATAGTTCAAAACAGAGGGAATTTCCAATGCATTTGTGTGATTATTTATTTAGTAGTACATAGTATATGTCGAAAATGAAAATATCTGTCAAATATCTCTTAACATAAGACCTCTTCACCAAGGTACGCTTAATCTCTTATCGTAATAGTTGCAGATATTGTTTTGTTTAAAATACCGAAATGTTGGAGAAAAATGCTGTAAAATAAGTATAATATATACGAATTATATAAATATGTACAAGTTTGTAAAATATAAAATAATTATACAATATGAGCAATGCACAGAGGATAGGTCTGAGCAATATGAGAGACGACTTGAATCACTTTGCTATATCTGAGGCTGTATAGAATTTCAGAATGCTAAACTCTTTAGCCTTTAAAATGATTGAAATGACAGAGCCTTACGATAATCTCCATTACTCGACAATATTATCGCCACCTTAAGTTTTGGTAACAATTAGTCTTTTTGATGACACCAAAAAAATTAATACTATTTCAGTTGAGAGCGTTCAACTCTGTAAGTAGCGCAAAGCAAATTTTTGGAGATATGTACTTTTGACTAAACACCATATACTATGTTTACGTGCAGAGTTGAAAGATTGAGTCGAGATTGAGTTGAGTTTTCGACTCGTGTTTTTGAGCACGCAGGGTTGAGAGATTGAGTTGAGAATGGGTCCAAATATAGTTGAAGTGACAGTTCAACATAATATTTTATGTATGGTATTTTTTAAGATGGAGCTATAAAAGTTAAAAAAAATTTTTAAATAAACAAAATAAACTCACATTAAATATAAAACCTAACAGAACTTTTGAGTAACAAGCAAACAAAATAAGTCCCAATTGTTAGCTGCCAACTCGACTACTCGTTTATAGGACACCATTTCGACTACGCTAGCCAAGCGTGATCGAGTGTCGAGTCGGCCCAATTTCAACATGGAGTTGAACCCGAGTTCAACCATGGTTCAACCCTGCATGTAAACATGGTAATGACTGTAACTTGATTAAAGACGCATACAATTATATATACGTCTGGGTTGGTCATATTGCCATCATCGCACCGCCAAAAGCATTACTTCTTCTTATTCCTTCTTGAAAAGTAAACGTCCTTATTAGCTGGGTTGACTGCAAGATTCTCCAAACCCTCATAACCTCTTAAAGTTAATATTTCTCCACAAAAATTTATGTGGAATACTAATTCTGCTAATAATCTCTTATGTAGAATCGGGGAGTATATCTGCAAGCTCTTCTTACTGTTACAGCTATAAAATACCACGAGATATTGTATTAAGGAATGTATCATAAAATAATATCGTCGATGAAGAGTTTATTGATTAGGTATGTAGATTAGATATGACATACACCATTCATTAGTATTAACTATTACTATACAGGATAAAAAAATATTTAAATATATTTTATAAAAAAAAAACCTATTTTTCTTTTCTTACAGAAAGTCTTAAATGAAAAGTTTATGTAAAAACCAATTTTTTTTATTGACATGATTTTTTTCTATTATTTTTTGTTAAAGGGAAACCTGATTTATGGTTTTCTCGACTGTAAGGTAAGACTAAAGACAGTTTTTTTTTTGTTTTTTTTTTAATATCACTGTCAGACAATTGGCTACTCAAAGAGAAGAGAAAAAAAAATTATAATTCGTCTAAGGCAAATAATATTATACCCTAGAAGAAAATAAAAGTAAAATAATGTTAAACCCCTAAGTTTTATATGGCAACACCAAGAAAAGATTGCCCAATTTAGTTAATTTTTGAAATTTTATTTACCATTTTTAGGGAAACGCTGTGTACAAAATTTCAGCTCTTTACGTCCACGTGTTCGCAGGCAGTTTCCAAATATATAGTGAAAAACTATTCTTATGTATGACAAGACAACACCAAGAAAGGTTTACCCGATTTGGTCTATTATTGAAGTTTTAGTTAGCACTGTTATTAAAACACCATGTATCAATTTTCCGCTCTCCTCAACGACGCGTTCTCATACGGTTCTCAATTATATGGTGAAAAGGTATGTATGGCAACACCAAGAAGGGATGATTTAGTCCATTTTAGCAATATTGTTACTGTTTTTATAAGAACACCATGTACTAAGTTTGAGTTCTCTACGTATATGCGTTCTCAGTCAGTGTTCAAATATATAGTGAAAAACTAAATTGTTGTAAGGCAACACCTAGAAAGGTTTGGAAGAATTGAATTTGATTTGAATTCTGAGCTTGTATTTGCTTATGAAAATATCGTGTGCAAAGTGAGATCTTCACGTTGACGCGTTCTCAGGCAGTTTCCAAATATATAGTGAAATAGCAGTTTTTTGTTTTGCAACACCGAGAGGCGGTGCCCGATTTAGTCTGTTTTTGTAACTTTAGTTACTACTACTATGAAAAAACCATGTATCAAATTTGAGCTCTCTGCGTCAACGCGTTCTCATATATATAGTGCCCGATTAGTCCTACTTTCGATTTTAAATTTTGCCTTTTTTTAAAAAAAAAGCCTGTGTGCAAAATTTCAGTACTCTAAGCGAACGCGTTCTCGAGTTATCGTTATGACGGACAAACGGGCAGACGGACAGATGGATGTCAGACGCATGCATTAACGTAAATAGGTTGGGGCCAGGGCACCCCCCTCCCCCGGGGAAATTTTATATATTCCTAAGAAAAATTCGACAATTCGTACAATCTTAGGCCTAATTAAATTGAATCCGTTCGAACAGGAATCGGAAAGGCTTTTCTTTATCAAAATCTATTGAAATCTTTTTAAAATGTTTAAAAACTCTTCTGAGAGTACTCTGATATCACTGAATTTTGATAAATGCGTAAAAATATATATTCCGTTCTTAGAATATAGAGAATAAAGGGATAAGCCAAATTTAGCGTATTAAATTCTAGTTGCGTTAGCATCTGTTCCCGCTCTAGTGAAAGCTCAAAACAGGCGTGTATTACAATTAATATAGATAGCGGCGCAACAAGATACATGTTTGAAAATATTGCACTTGCTCCTCAGGAACCTCAGGGACTTGTCAGCTGTCACAAACGTAAACAAATCTCGGTGGAGTGGAATTAGCCAAGGGAGTTTTTCGATATTTCATCGTTTTTGTTATTGATTTTCAATTTAATTTAATATAAATATGTGTGTAAAGTACATAAAATAATATTTCATAATTATACTTGCCTGAAATGATTTCCCAAGTCGTCGATTGGTATTGATGTGGCAATTCAATTTTTCACGGAACACTTCATTCTATAAATACTTGAATATCACTTGGGAATTTATCACTTAATTATCAACAGGTAATTACTTACAGTCTTTCCTTTATTTAGAAATAGTTTTTACCAAATATTCTTTCACTTTTTGGTTAATGTCACAATATTGAAAAAGGCATGCTGACCTATTTTGACAGTTAGTAAAGAAATTTTAATTGATAACCTTAACTGTTATTTTCCTCAAAAAGGGCTTTTTTAAGTCTTTTCGATTCTGATCCCAACGGATTCAATAATAAGACTGTTTATATTGCGATCAAGCTCTTTTGCTTGCCCGCGACTTCCTTAACGTGGTATATTAAGGTACTCAACCTTAATAGGATTTGTGCCTTAAGGTACTCAACCTTAAAGCGGTAGTTCTAGTGGCGAAGTGTATTGAGGTACTCAACCTCAATAGAAAACAGTTGTAAAGTATTGAAGGTACTCAACCTTAATACGTTTATCGATGAAAATTCTCTAAATAAAAACTCTCGACCTCGGACGAACAACTAATAATTTATTTTCTTGAAAAGTCCCATTTTTATACAAAATTATCTACTGTAAATCCAAAAATATCAAAGTCAGCAACATATCTAAATTATTTTCTTCCCATAGTCACATGAAATCAGATATATGTATTTTGCTTACCTACCTACAAAATAATTGTCACTGCGCCTTCTGTTATTACAATTCTCATGCAATATGATCTTGTTTACTTGCATAGTGCAGACGATTTCATGAGAATTGTGATGGGCAGCGGTGAGAAATCAATTGTAAGCAGATTTACAATTAATGAAGTTTAAGTTTTTTTTTTTTTATGAAATAAGACTATATTAGCTACTCTAGAGAATTATGAAATACTTCGAAAAACAGAAGGCAACCAGAGAGAGCAAAGGACTTCGTGATAAAGTCCACTGTAGGTAAAAGTAATTTAGTCGACTTGCCATCAGATATAAAACCTTTCGAATGTTGGAAGATGCATATTTACAAGCTAGTGATGGACGACATTATCACTAACTTCATAAATTGGTTTTAAAGTCTGTCCTTGGCACAGTCAGTTGACTCATTTATAAAGTTAAGTAAGTTATTCGTAGAAAATTAGAAAATGTTTTCAATATAAACATTTCCACCTGAAACGGCTGAAATAAAAATAATAACGAACAAAGACTTGTGCTCAAATTTATACAAGTAGCTGTGAGTGCAGTTTTTCCCTATGCGCAGAGTTAAGAGAAACTATGCTTCAGGAGAGGTCGAATACGGCACTTCTAAACACTGAAAACGAAAAATTTAAAAGCAAAATAACAGCGCAACAGGTGCTAAATAAATTTTCAGAAAAAAACCATAAACTAGCTTATATAGATTTTCACTATAGGTATTTATTTATTAGTGCTTATAAAATTGTAAATAATTGTTCTAAAATGCGTATCCAACGATAAAAAGAAACTGTTTGAAATATATATTGGCCAAAAAATTGTGCTTGTCACTATCATTTCCCAACACCACACCACAAATACCCTTTGTGTAGATTCCAAATCACAGCTTGATTAAAATAAATCGAGGCGAAAAACCGCAAATTTAACAAGAATTTCCCGTTGAATTGCTAAGCCGAAATGTACAAAAACAACGTTTATCCAAAATTGTGCCGAAAGAATATTGCCGAGTCCAACTTGTTCAAACAAATGCTGAAATACAAACAAAAACAAAATTAAAGTAAACCAAAAAAATTAAAATTGAAACTACTCAAACTTGTTATTTATGCTGCCGAACATTAGAAAATGGAGAGAGATTGACCTCTACGCAGCCTTTTTATAGACCTAGAAGGGGAGATTTTCCAACATGGCTGCTAATTTCCACACGCAGTGTGTTTAGCAATAAGTGGATTTTCATCTTGTTTCCTGGCGTATACTGTAGTTTTCATTCTTATTTCAATCTTTTCAGGTATTTCCTTAATATTTGCCATGATTCTTTTCGACATATTTCACTTGAACTTGAAATTGAGTATTTGCTATAAAGTGACATCTCAAACTATTCTGGCAACATCAATTGTATGTGGAATGCGAGTCAAATACCCCAACATTGTTTATCCTGCTTCAACCTTTGTCTTTTTTCCACTCACGGGTGTAAATGTAAAATTAAAGAACTTGCAATTTTTTAATTCGCGAATATGCTAAAAATCAATCTAATCATCGAACGCGCCGTAAAATACCCCATCGATTAAGTGGCTTATGTTATATCAAGTTAAAGTTCATTGACACATCGCGATTTAATTCGAGTGCGTGACAGGTGTTATTTACCTGTAGTTTTTATGTGTTTTTTAGTGTTTAGGTGTCCAACAGGTGCAGAATTCATCGCAGGAGCACCTTTAGCAAGTTTTAATTATCCTGGATTATGTTGCTTTGTTTACGATTTTCTTGTAAGTTGGTTTTTCGTGTAAAAACTTCTTGTTTTGTAAATTTTTTTGTATTAGTTGTTTCTTTAATTGCTTTTAATGAGTTTTATTAAATACTTTCTGTTTTTCTTTTAGCTGCTGACTTGTGGATTACTTGCACATCATCTTAGATTTACAAGGTGGGAGCCAAAATAACTTTCAAAGGTAAGGTATTTTTGATTTTCTCAGTAGTATTAATATGTTTTGTTAAATTTTTATTAATGCTAGACTTTTTGTCTTTTAGGATTGCTGCCAGGACTACTTAGAGGGAAACATTGACTGCCGCAACATTGGTACTGAAGTACTAGTACCGGTACCAGTTCCTGGCCTTAAAATGTTTTAAGTGCAAGTTCAAGTCCCGGTACTAGTATACTCGAAAAAATTTCAAGTACAAGTCCACGTACCCATAAGTCCCATATATAAGCTTAAGTACCCTATAAGGAACAAAGTACGAACTTACTACAAATTAAGGCGAAGTACTTCAGCTCTTCTAAATTATTTAAATATGTCTTCTAGAAATTCTTCAAGAAATCTTACCGCCTTCAGTAAAGTAGAAAGAAAATTCGTGCAATATATAAGTGGCAGTAGTATAGAAATTCACATGCTGAATCGATATACTTTGTTGAGAAGGTTGACAATCAAGTGCAATACTCCGCTCTCTTCCAACGCACCTGTGGAGCGTTTATTTTCATTTGCAGGTATTGTAAATGCTCCACATAGGCAATCATTAGTTATAGTGACATTGGAAAGGCTCAAATCTAAAGGCAAACTAAAATACTGTATGTACAACTTCCAAAATTTGAAATTGAAACAGCAAAAGCTTATACGATTCTGTTTCATTTCATATCTTTTTGCAACATATTTTATGATAGTTCGTAAAGAAAAACCTCATACATTCATATAGCTCGCTATAGATAATTCAAAATTTGTGATTTGAGTTTTCGAAAGATCTTGAACCTCTATTATTAGAAAGCGCACTTAAATAACTAACCAGAACTTAAGAATGTACTTGATGGTATTGTGGTGTTACTTAAGTACTTATTAGGTACTTAAAAGCTGATATGTGTGACTTATAAGAACCAGTACCAGTACCTGGACATGTACTTTGAAGGTTTAAAGTATCGGGACTTGTACTTGATAATTTTTAAGTACTAGTACCGGGACTTGGACTTTAAAGATTTTAAGTCCAGGTACTGATACTTGCTCTTGGAATAAATTCTGGGCATTAGGCAGGGCGTCACCATAATATTAGTTTCAAATATGGAACTTTAAGATTCTGATTTATTTTCGTTAATACGTGAGAGAAGGAAAGGAGGGAAAATGGAAAACAAATATCTCTGTTAATTGTTATTTTTATTTTAAAATCGTGCAAATTATGTTTTTCAAATAAACACTACTTCCAATGATTTAAAAAATTGAAATCGTGTTGGATGTTTGGAGCAGACTGTACGGACGGAACAATGAGTGTCGCTTGGGTTCATTGGGATTAAAGAAAACAATGCACTCTCAATTCACCAATTACAATATTCCCTAATCTACTTTTACAATAATTTATATGTCCGACTACACTGAAATTAAAAAAATGAAAAGAAAAAATTTTTTTGTAAATACTCGTCGCCGTTGGTCTAGATTTTATTGCTTTTCACACGATCGCCGGATGTTGACTGACTAGCTATCCGAAAATTGATTGAATGCTCATGATTTATACTAACTCATAGGCGATGCACCATGCTTTTCAGTCTCTGGATGCTCAATAACATTCAACGAGAATTATAATAAAGAATGGGAAACGATTGAAAATTGTTCTTTGTTTCTCTGGTTCTAACAGCGGAACCTCGACAAAGACTGCCCTATCTCAAAAGCTTTTCTTATTAAAATCGCCCATTATGCACACTTCAGTGGATTAGAAGTGCTGATATAGTCTTTTTGCTTTCTTAGGAGCGGAGTTAGGGTTTCACGAAGGAAGACTATAATATATGAAAAAGGTAGTGATGTCTGCTGCGAGTTGTAAAGTGACATGATATTTTGTAAGTGCTCCGAGCAATGGATAAAAAATGTCTGTCAATGCACATGAGTTGGTTTACTTCGCAGACAAAATGTTTGTTAAGACCTTTGTACGTGTACGAAAGTTGGTGGACCTGCCCCCCCCCCCCCCCCCCCCCCCCCCCACAGAATAACATTCTAGTTACGCTAATGGACGGACGGACAGAGATACATGCAAAAATCAAAATAAATTTTAGTGTTATGTGTGGGTGTCAAACCAATTTTTGCTTTAACAGCATTACAGGGTATAAAGAGTAACAAGCTAGATTCCTCTCAGTCAGTATGAGAGAAACACATTTTCTTTTTTCATTGCGTCATCACTTGAAATTATGTTGACAGCTGTGAAGAAATCGAAAGCAAATAATTTGAATTAAGTTTTAATTTCACATTTAATAGAAGTTAATCAAAGGAAGTAAATACGCAATCTTATTTACAGAACCATTAGATATGTATCAATTCAGCAGTAATGTCTATCAGCTCGTCTGCAGTAAATAATGCGTTTCTAGCAGTCACATGTGTTGGTTGAGTTGCAGAAAACTAGACGTTGTTGGTAATCTTAGTTGGTGTAGTATTGCAGATCCATTAATGCTTCCATCTGTTTGATAACTAGTATTTAGCGAAGGAATATTGGTAGAATCAATTACTAGAGCTGCTAATATGTATATTTCATTTTGTTTATTTCAATTGCAGGCCGCATTCTGCAAGCAATATTGTTCCTTCGTTTTAATTCATCTGTAAGCGGGATGTACTCTAATCTTTTTTACCATGGCTGTGGGTTACACTACGATTTTAAGAGTCAGTAGAAATACAAACGCTTTACGTTCGATCGACTAATTAATCAATTCATTACAAAAATTTCATCAAGTGGTAGAGACATTCCTCTTCTGTATGTATTTCTAACGATTTCTTTCTTATGCCGTTATTTTTCTCTAAAAAATAAAGATTACAATGTGTATCAAACTCTTTTCAGTCATATCCCACTCAGAAGAGAGAAGATTAAAAATACATACACAAATTTCCACTAGCATCTAACTTTTAACGTTTCACAGTTTGCTGACTAGTCAGGCTTCTGTCTTATTGTACTTTTTTTGAAAATAAATACTTACTTACTTACTTACTAGTCAGTACTGACTGGCCAGAAGTCTAGTCAGTAGGGGTTTATACGAGTCAGTGTCAGGTTTAGTTCTACTGACTCGTGTAATCCCCGGGTAAGATTCATGGTGACCATACGACATAGAATAGAACATAAGACGGCATCCGTGTTCTTTCAGATGTGACATGGGATGGGACCACTGACTTATAAATAGTGGGTCCTTCCCGGGATTTCTCGGGAGCGAAGTCCTGGGAAATTTCTGCATTTTTATCATCCCGATTCCCGGGATTTCACCATTATAAAACCCGGGAATTAAAAAAAAAATAATTTACTCAAGTTTGTCATTTTAGATAAAATACCAAATGATTCCATAGTGATTAGTGGAATCATATTTTAAAACATGAAAAAACGTTAAACTATAGAATATTTTTTTACGTAGTTGGCGTAGGTAGAGAAGTTTTTGCATATGTTTTTAAAACAGCTTTTTTAATGTTATTCATTTATTATTGTAAATTCATTTTGTGTAGTTTATTTAAAAAAACGGTAAACCACAGAATATTTGTTTACGTAGTAGGCGTAGGTACAGAATTTTTTTGCATATTTTTTAAATAGTTTATTTTGAGTTATTTATTTATTATTGTAAATTCATTTTGTGCAGTTTATTTAAAAAAACGGTAAACCATAGAATATTTCTTTTCGTAGTAGGCGTAGGTACAGAAGTTTTTGCATATTTTTAAATTAGTTTATCTAGAGTAATTCATTTATTATTGTGAACTCATTTTGTGTAGTTTATTTTCTTTTGAAATAATTGGTAAGCAATAAAATCTGTATTCATTCATTAATTAATTATATATTTATATTTAAAAGTTTTTTTATCAGACCATGTTTAAAAAGAATTCATCGGAAGTTTGGAACCATTTCAAAAGGAATTAAAGTTGTGAAAAGCGGGTTTGAAAATACTGCTCAGCAAATATAGGATCAAAGGCTCATCCACCAATGGCTTAATTAGTCATCTTTCAGCTGTTAATCCAGAAATGGCAATAAAACGTAAAGAAAATGAAGCTAACTTGGAAGCAAGTCCAGAATCTTCGAAGATTTCTAAAATAAAACCTATAATCTTTAACTATATTAAACGACAATCTATGGCTGAAATAGTAGCTAGGTTATGTGCTTTGGATGGATTTTCAATTTCTGGTGTTTGTAAAAGTTCATTTATAAGGGAAAGTTTGAATGCCCGTGACTTTCAGTTGCCTAACAACAAAACCAATGATATGAAACTCGTACACGATTATTATGAATTAGTAAAATTGGAAACTATAAAAAGAATAAATTTGTACAAAAAAGATAATTCATTATTAAGTTTGACACTTGATGAATGGATAAGTTTCAAAAATCGTCGTTATTTAAACATAAATGTGCATTCTTCGAACGAAAGCTACGATAATCTATGTCTTATCAGAATTTATGGCAATTATTCAGCTGAAGTTTTAAAAAATCTACTTCTGGAAAAACTTTCCAGTTTTAAAATTAACTTAAGTGATGTTTTGGCCGTAACAACCGATGGCGCATCTGTTATGAAAAAAATTTGGGAAAGGATCATCATTTATGGCCCACCAATTATTCTTAAATCATGGCATTCAACTTGCAATATGTGGCATTATTTATAAAAAATATCAAAATCCAAATAAAGCGATTCCGATGATAATTTTGTACAGTTTTCCTCTGCAGAAAAATCTGATGAAGATTTACATAGACTTAGAAAACTATGATGATAACGAATCTATTCAAGTAGAAGAAGATGCTGATGCTGAATTACCTGAAAATACTGAAATTATTTTGGAAGAGCAGGGAGATTTTAAGATAGCTTTGAACAATGTCCGCAAAATTGTGAAGTTGTTTAAGAAATCAGCCGTAAAAAAACTGTGTGCTTCAAAAATATATTAAAACCGAGCATGGAAAAGAACTCAATTTCATGTTGGATTCTCAGACTAGGTGGTACAGTATTGCTCCAATGTTGGAACGATATCTATTGTTGAAATCCAGTATTAAAAAAGCGTTGATAAATCTAAACTCCCCGGTTAAATTATACGAAAATGAGATTGCAAATTTGGAGAAATTTTTAAGTGTCTTAAAACCAGTACAATTGGCGGTTGAAGCACTTGGCACAAGAGATTGTAATCTTGTTAATTCAGAGGAAATTATAAAGTTTCTCTTCAATTCTGTTCGAGATTTACCTGTCACATTAGCAACAAACTTGTTAGAAGCTCTGCAGAATAGACTGTCTGAAAGCCGTTCAAAAGACTTGATTTTGCTTGCAATGTTTCTGCAAAATGCAGAAAATTTAAAGTCTGATACAAATAACTGTGACTTGAATAGTTATGGACAGATTTTTGCTGTATCATCAATTTCCGCAGTATCTAAATTAGCAATAGATTTGGTAATCCAATATTTTTCTGATGATCGCCATAGATAATGATTCAGATTTATGCGAGATAATTGATGTACCAACAACAAGCGATACTACTTTACCATCACCATCAACTACAAACGATTTGTTGAAGAAGTCTTTGGCGCAAGTGCAATAAGTAAATCACAGAAAACTATGGAGGCAGTCAAACCTGACAAAACAACATCTATGCAAAAGGAGATGAGATTATATGCGGCAACAGGAACAATGACAGTAATGACGATCTAACCAACATCAACCGAACCGGAGCGAGTTTTTTCAATTTCTGGAACAATTGTAACAAAAAAACGAGTGGGTTTGTCAGATGATTCAATTGATGTTTTATGTTTTTTAAAAACATATTTTAAAAAGCTCGAATAAGTTTAAAAAATATACCAGACCACCTTTTTTATACCCTAGATGAAATCATAGGGGTATACTAAGTTTGTCATTCCGTTTGTAACACCTCGAAATAATGATGGTAGAGCAAAATGGATTGGACACCCATTCATAATATTAAAAGTTATTTCGATTTTTGCATGTCTGTCCGTCCGTCTGTCCGCCTGTGCGCACGATAACTCGAGAACGCGTATACTTAAAGAGCTGAAATTTTGTACTTGTTATTTTTATTATTGTATGTTTTTTGTAAATAAAAAAAATGAATTATAGTACAAATGTAAAACTTTTATTATTAAAAAAATATTCCCGGTTACCGGGTAATCCCGGGATCTTATTTTTTTTTTCAATCCCGGATTACGGGATTAAAAAAAGTCCGGGAACAGCACCCACAACTTATAACAATAGACAATGCGATTTGCTATTTCAAGTGGCACAAAAAATATTGTGTATATCAGAGCTTGAACACCCTTTAAAACGTTTACTACATAAAAACATGTAAAACTATACCAATCAGATGAAAGTTCACACCCGAAAATCGAATTAAATTAAAAAAGTATCTTTCTTGTGTTCAAGTGATATTTTAATCCCTTACAAGCACTCTTATAAGAAATTAAACTCATTCCGACTTTAATTTTGAAAAGGTTATTTTTACCTGAATCCTGCGCATGGTCAAGACAGACGTAGCATGGTAAACATTTACCTTATTTCTTCCTGCAGTTATTGCATCTGCAGCCAACATAGAGACTTCAAATGGCATAAGAAAGCGATAATTTGTGCTAGTAGCTCTAACACTACCATAGCGCGAAAGAGAAAACTATAAAAATTGTGCCATTCTTTCTTATAGGAAAATGACAATACGCTCTGTCCTTTGTTATAATTCAATGGATGGGACAAAACCCTCGAGAAATACCTCCCAAGCCATGAAACTGAAATCTATATGTGTACGTGCCAGTCCAATTCTTTAAAATCTTTTATATTGATTCTTATGCAAAAGTGACTAGCCATTGAGTTTATAGATGCCATAAACCCTAAACTACTATCCAGACAGGAAAATAGTCTTTTAGTAATTATAAGCTTGGCTCCTTACCTTTCCAAAGGTATACCTACCGTATACTTTACTTAGCAAATAATAAAATAGTTTTGATTAAAAAGTAACCTTACCAATTTACGCTTAATAGCTACCAGCTAAGTAACAGTTGCAATAGCATATGTGCGGATAGTCCGAATCTCTATTCTGTAGGCCGTAACCCCCGGAAAATACATGCCATGAAGTCGGCGATGACACCGACCTATTAAAAGGCCTTAACGGGTCGGATACAGTCATGCAGTAAGAGCTCACTCTCACTTGTTTTGTACACTCATCATTTTATCTTAAACATGTCCTAAAGTCTAAAACTATCGCTTCCACAGAAAAAAGAAGTTAAAACAAATTGCAGCCAAATATGTTTTCTTTCTAATGGTTTGTACAAAAAAAAATAGCTTCTAGAACAATTTTATGGAAATTAAAGCGTTTGAACAGAATATAAGCTACTTTGATATAAAAAAAACTCCTGCAGAAAGACAAATTGTATTTCCACAGAATAGGTAAAATAGGGACAGGGAAGTTATTGTGAGCAATCTGGCGAAAGTAGAATTCCCTACTTTAGCATGTCGGTGCGCCCATTGCTAAGACGAGGCTTTCACTATCTCTCTTAGTTAATAACACTTTAAATCGGACATGTATAAATATTAAATACACAATAGTAATTCCGAGAAGTTTATCCACAATTGTAAAGCAAACGAAATTATTAAAAACAGGTGAAATTCATTATTAATTTCGTAGTAACCGTTCTAAGACTCAGCTCGTTATTATTATGTTAGTTCTTTTTACACCAATCCAAGCCAAAGATTTGTGCTGAAATATACCAGTTTTCTATAAAATGCAAGTTTTCAATATAAAGGAGTGAGTAAGAGATACCGCAGTGTCCAATGAATCGTGAAAAGAGCTCAAATCACGATGAAAACGTGACACTGAAAAAGTCTGTAGATTTACTGGATTTCAATGAAGTAATGTTGTAACTCAAATTTAGTATCCTGTTTGACCCACATTTAGACCTTACCGACCCCATAGATCTGAAGTAATCCAACCTCGTTCCCAAGAAGCATTCAGCCTGAATACGTTTACCAATAGTACCTCGATAAGTACCCATTGTTTTTTCTAGATTAATTGCGATTTTGTACTTGACGATAATCTTTCGAAAGACATCAATCGCTGGTAATTGGCACTTCCGGTTTTTATAGTATGTAGGTACATTTATGCTTGAAAAGCACCATTCAGTCCCTTATACAAAGAATTGCTGTAACTTTTATGTGAGCTCTATCCAAGCGACACAGTTGTCTACCGCTGGCATACAACAATTTGTACATACATATTTAATTTGTTCATTTTTAAGTGTTTGCCATCAGCAAATATTTTCCTTGGCGTAGAATTTGTTTACTCGCAGCTGCATTATGTTTTTTCTTTGAAAAGTAATCTTCATGAATATTTGGAGGCACTTGAACTGATTCCACTTTCTTTCTATTTATTTGCAGATACACAAAGAGTGGCTTGATAGAAGAGCTGCATTAAAAGCGCAGAATCAAAACAATAATTTCACCAGTGGAACATTTTCAGTACAAAAACTTTTAAAAGGCAAGGAGTTATGGAAAAACCAAAGACAGGCTTTAACAATAAGTGATTTCAAAAATACTAACTTTGCTCAAACCTCTAATCTTGAAAACAAAAAAATTTCAAGCCATAATGATGTCTTCCCTGAAAATGATATCCATTTTGCACAAACGTCGCCGATGTATAATCCACTAATTTCAAGTTATACTACTTCAAGTCCAATTATTACATCAATTTCATTTCCCGAACTTTCAACTAGAGCAAGTGATTATGAAGCTATAACCAATATTTCAATAACCAGCAGCAAGGAAGACATTTCTATCCACGGCCAAACAGCAGATTTAATACATTTTACTACAACGCCAGCAGCTACAAAATCTCGAATAAAATTGAAAGCCTATTCGCGCTGGACCCCTTGGGGTCGCTGGAGTGAGTGCTCAAGAAGTTGCGGGGGAGGTATAATTACTCAAGAGAGAAAATGTGTATCAAAGTAAGTTGAAAGAAATATTTGTCTACACTTTTTAGAAATCTTTAGATTTAAAAGCACTTATGGTTCATATGACATCATCAATATGTTAGTTCAAGTAAGCTAAGTAACAGCTAAAGCTTCCAAAAGATTTATGAGAAACGCTATATCACAGTCGCATAAACGTCGTAAATTAATTACATTACTTTGGTATAATCAGCTGTTCCAATAGCGGTCCGTATTGATTGTCATTAGTAGTTGCCGCATGCGTATCACATAAATTTTTAATGTCGAGTTAGCTAGTTGGTTGCGATTTTCTTTCATTCCGATTGGGCTCCAGCCGCTAAAATCAATCGATCGCATCGATGTCAATGGAGCGTATCTTTAGTTTCTGATATGTTGCTGTGGCAAGTGAATGACTCACGATTCATTATGCTAGAAGAGGTCTATGTACGTGAAAATTGTTGCGAACTGATGAAATATTTTCAGACCTATCCTCTGATCTATTAATAGAATTGAAAACTCATTGAGCCGCTAATAAGATTTTAATTAAGATCTAATTTTATTCGTTTTTTTTTTTTTTTTGGAAATTATTTAAATTAATTGACAGAAATTAGCTTTTCTTAGATATTGAAGAATAATTTGCTTAGGACAAGATTTGATATTGATAGATTATTTCTTTTTCATTTATTCGTCTTTAATCCTCAGACGGTAACGATAGGTAGCTAAAAAACTTTGTATAGTTTACTGTCAGTTGATATGAGTCAAAGGGGGCAGCTTCCCCAGACGCCGTGCTGTGAAGGCGGTTGCTGCTCTCACGTATTATTTTTTTTTTTAATAAAATAGTAAAATTGTGAATTTACAAATTTGAATTAAAAAACTATTCGTCGAAAAAAAAAAATTCATCCAAAATAATTCACCGAATGACAATTCGTCGAGAAATGTATTCGACACAACCTAACAAAACCAAACCTAACGAACTTGTGACGTCTACTCGACGATCATACGACTATACGTTTTTTATATATACAAAAACTAGCTACAGAGCTTGGCCATAGCTCTTTCTGATATGCGTGGTCAAGGCAATGGACCATGACAATGGAGCGAACATGAAAGGTAAACATTCGGGGGTTAAAAACAGAATCCTGCAGAAGAACAATCGTGCTTTATACGTCCCTTGTTCTTCTCATATCCTTAACCACGGGATGGTGATGCTGTTTCTGCTACAGGTCAAACTACAGGCTGTACGTTTTTTTCTTCTTCTAGTTCCACGAGTAGATGGGACGTGCTAAAAAATATATCCTATCACTGATACTGACTCCCAAAGCTGTCAGTGATACGCGTTGGGAAAGTAGGTTTGATGTCATCATACCCGTGCGCTACCATCTTGGAGGGATCTATGATGCACTTGTGAAAACTTGTAGCGTGATAATTTGGTTCGATATTCTAAACAAAGTTAATGTCGCTTCAATCACCACGGATATTGGTAAAAATTTCCTGCGATTGACGTATCTATTGAAAGCTAATTATGTGATCGCATCGACTACACATCAGGAACTTATTGGAGACTATTTAAAAGTAAAAGCACGAAAAATAAACTTTGAGTGAAGGCCATTTTTGATCAAATGAAAATTATAGTGGTTTGGAGTCAATAAATACGGTAGGAGTGTTAATTTAGGCTCAATTTTGCATTAAGGGTTTCTAGCCAATAACTGCGGCGAAAGTGACGAACAGCCGGGTCCACTGTAATAACAATTTTAATATTATTATTATTTTTATATTATTTATATAATATTAATATTAATTTTTTTTAAACATTACATTAAAATATTTAATAGGAATAGGCTGTATTAGAATAACTATTGGAAAAAGGGGGTTATCTCAGTTTACCACAAGTTCCCCATGAGCGGGGCAAGGCGCTGCTCCCTCGTTGATTGAGCATTGTTGGGATGATGGTTATGTTGATGTCATGAGCTTCAGAGGGGATGTGGGGCTGGCTTGGTTTTGCATTTCCAAAAATGTAGATCCTGAATATTTACGTCAATAAGATAGCGACAGTTATTGTCACTGAGATTGCCACTGAACTGATGAACGTCATTTGTTATATGACACTATATGACACGAGATTTATTTTTAACTAATAGTTGATTTATCTGATCCTTTATTTAGATCTCGCAAATGGAGTTGATATGACAGTAAATGTTGCATCACCACCGATAAATGTCCAAAATTTACAACATCTGTGCATTGTTTGTCGCGGTAAAACAAATTCTTTCCGAGAGTGCTTTTGAAGGGCTAAGATACTTCTATTGTAGCCGTCGCGTCGTTACGTTCGGACCACAAACAACTTTAATCGTTGTCTTATTTGTGATTGCATACGTCCACTGGTCGGGATTGATCCACTGGGTCCATTGAATGGTCATACTGTGGTATTTTGTAATTGTAGCTATATAGTTTATCAAAGCCACCTTATTCCGGATTAGTTTGATTACATAAGTATTGGTACTCTTTGACTGATATGTAGGACTGTAGTGCTTATTCCGTAAGGGGTAATATTGATCTTGATGTAGACTGATAATCAAAAATTTAGAAGATACAAGATACAAAATTATTGTATTAAAATAAAGCTGCAAATAATCACAGCTGGTATGTATGTATTTACAGAGATGGTACAGAATCCGACATCCATATAATAATCCTTCAAATTCCTTCCAATTATTACTCATGTTGTAATACAGAATGCAGAATTTTAAGGAATAGTGTCCTTCATTCCGAAATGAAGAGTGGCTGGAAACCATATCCAAGATATGTATGTTTTATTAAATTATTCGGGATATGTCAGTGATTTATTAAATTGGGTGCATAGAACTACGAGAAGATTAACCAAAATTGTTAATGAAAGAAAAATGTTCTGCCTGAGAGATAATCCGGTTTGTTCATTCCAATTAAGTCTAACTGCATCGGCTTCTCAGCTTCACTTTTTGTGAGCATAGCTCTTAATAATAATATTATTTATTGCACATTATAGGAACGTAAGTATATGTAGTCTCTTGTTCTCGTATTTAGCGGAAATCCATTAAAAAAAACCTTCAAAACGCGGTTAGTTACAAGCGCTTTTTGGAAGCGCATAGTAGCTTTTATTCTGCTTAATTCCGGCTTATTTTAACTAACGCATGCCCGCTAAAATGCACTTGAATATAACTTTCAAAGAGTGCGTTTACATTGCTTCCAAAAATCACTTACATACAACTTTAAAAAAAGAACTCTTTCATCACTTCCTGATATACTGCTTCCAGAAAGCTCCATTTAATCACTTTCAAAATCGCATTTGCATTGCTTCTATAGAGCGCTTGCATACAACTTTAAAAAAAACCTCCTTCTACACTGCTTGAAAGCTCTAACTAAATGCATTTTCATACTGCTTTCAACATTTTGATTTTATAGATAGCAGAGATGCATCTACGCCATACATTTCACCTGGGGCCTATTTCATATAATTATTATTCGAATAATTATTAGAAAATTTACCAATATTTTCCAAATTATTAGTCCATTGAGTTTCATAAATATTCTTCGTAAAGTAATAAGTTATTACTCTACCGCAATTAAGTATCAGTGGGAAATTATTACTGTATGAAGATTCTGTTTCTTAAAAGCTCTTGTACTAATAATTATTAGTGCTGCGCTAATAATTAAAAACAATTTTTTTATTAATCCAATTACGTGGGTAAAATAGCCTAATAAGAAAACTGTGTTTAGTCAGACAAAGTTGCTCATTCGTGAAGGATTAAAAATTATATTTTTAGCTGTAACTGTGACATTGTCGCAATAATTTTTGTTTACTTTCAATCGTTTGAAAATGCTTTTGGAAAGTGATGACGAGTTTGACGAAGAGCAGAGGATTAATTATGGACTAACTACAAGCTTTGAATTTAATGAAAAGTTCCGTGTTGGTATAGTGAAAATATTAAATACTTGTTGCGACGAATTGGACCCTATCTTGAAACTCCAAAAATTCGAAACTGTGCTCTATCATCAAAGCAGAGGCTAGTAATAACCCTTCACTGATAAGATACCGGAAGCCAGTACCACGGTATAGCAGATATGCACGGTATTTCAAAAGCAACCGTTTGCCAAGTAATCAAGGACGTGGTTAGTGTAATTAACGACAAAGTTTTTCCACTAGTAGTAAAATAGCCGGCCGCTATCGACGATGTTGTTAGAAAATTTTATTGTAGCGCATGCCTAGGGCTATTATCTGTATTGATGGTACCCTTATCGGCATTGATGCACGAATAAATACCATTTCATTGATCGACACGGAAATAATTCCATTAACTGTATTTTAGTTTGTGGACCCGACCTACAATTTAAATATCGCAGTGCTAAATGGAATGAATAGTAGTATACTATATAGAAAAATTGAAATGAAAGTATGATTGAATATCCCTAAAAATAATGATCGAGAAGATCCTGCTGCGCAAATTTTAAATACGGCACATGAACGTAGACAGTGTTTGAAAATATGTAGCATGGATATTTTGAAGAAGAAGTTTCCTTGCCTTAATCATTTAAGGGTTGCGCACATGATCTTTCAAACTTCGACAGTTAGCAAACATCAAATGAAGAGGAAGCTACAGACGATGAAATAACAGTACCATCAAGTTTCATTTCTTTGGAACACGTTTTCAATTTTGTATGGAAATTAAGACAAAATACTTTCTTTTCTGAGTCTTATCACTTGAGAATTTAAAACTGCAGAAATTGAATTCAAAACGGGTAAAAATTTAATGCCAATGTTTAATTTCCTGTTCACAGTTTTGCCGTGCTTGCAAACAAATAATTGCCAGCGAGATAGTTGCACTGTAAAAAATTTGCACAATTGTTGCCAGAAAGCTAAGGTATTATTTCCTAGTAGCGAATATTCCCTAAAATGTAGTGAATATTCTCTAAATTTTTGGGATTATTGCCTACATTTTAGGCAAGAATACCTATATTCACTACATTTTAAGGAATATTCCCTACATTTTAGGCAAAAACACTTAAGCTTTGTAGCAATAATTGTACACATTTTTACAGTATACTAATAATTATTATCGCAGCCGTAGATTGATAGTTATTAGTCAGTAAATCTGCACTAATAATTTCAGACTGCACCAATATTGCCCATGACAATCGCAAGGGAATTATTAGTATTCGAGAACATTTTTATGAAACACTATAATCCATCATTTATTAGAGCTAATAACTTGGAAATTATTAGTATTAGACTAGTAGTTTTATGAAATAGGGCTGGGGAGTACTATAATAATAAATTTGTGGTGTACCAATTATAATTTATCAAAGAGGAATTCACTTAAAAAATCATACAGAATCGCTCTCTCAATTGACTTTTTAACAACTGATTTATTTAGTGTCGAACTGAAATATATAACGTGGACTGTTTAATATTATTGTAGTCAATCATGTGTTTTATATATACGTCAGTGCATCGAACATGCATAAATACAGCTCTAGTGCTTTCCGTAAACTCAATTCTGAAGAAAAATTGAATTAAATTGTCTCTAGCAAAACGCAAGCCGCTTTAAAATTGCTTACCATTAAGGGAAATATAAACGCTACAGTCTGCTTATTTTGAATGCGCTTGAGTATTTTCCTAATGGGAAATAACTCATAGAACACATGGACAAGTTTGCTGTGATTACAATTTCAAATTACAAAGTGCTCTTATTTTGCGGCCTGGAAGTATTTTGTACGAAATGAAACTGACGGAGTATTACTTATGAGAATAAATAATTATTAGTCTTCGGAACTAATAATTATTACTAATGAAGTTTTTGTTCATATTAATCCATACTTACATAATAACTACTAGTCTAATAGTTCCATGGAATAGAGTCAAATTGTCGGTAGAATTAGGCAGACCATTAATACCGTGATGATTGTATGATCCAGGAAAATGCGTGCCTCTTCTCATAAATCCATTTTTGATACCGATGAATTGGAACAAGTCTCTTGCGTTATTGCTAATTTCGAGAGGGGTAGAGACAGTTTGAAAGCTCACACAAACATTAGCTGATCAGAAACAGTTATATATGACAGACTCCAAGCATTGGAGCTTGGAGGTGACTTAACTCAGCTGTTGGCGTCTTTATTATCTTTCTTATTCTTTTTCGTGGAGAACCAAGGGGTTTTCAAGACCGTATTGTTGTTTCTGACAAAAAAACAAAACAAAAACTTTTTTAATTTTCCGATCATTTTAATTAAACGTAAAGTAACTTTCTATATTTTGCAAATACTTTAATTTAATTTAATGTCAGAGTTAGTTCAATAGTCATCAAGGGCGTAGTCATGGTTTTGTTGTAAGGTTGGCCTAGTAAGGGCCAGTTTGACACAAAAATTGAAAAAGAATATTCTACAATCAAGTATTGTTTTTCAAAAATGTGTAAAAGTTTCTAAGACGTGAATCAGTGTTAACACCAAGTTTCCTTACATCAAGCAAGCTATTTTATTGATTACCGTTGTTTTTTAGATCGAATACAAAATACATATGATTTTTTTTTTCAAATCTACTAGCTTTAAGTTTTCTGCTGGAGTAAGAAAACTTTCATAGAAAGAAGAAAACTTCTTTCAACGGCAAAATTTAATTAATATGCGTGGAAACACCAGAAAAATTCTTCTTATTATAAGAAAATTATCGCTTATACAACGAAACTGACTTGCTACAACAAAGAACATTTTACATGAAGTCAACATAATATATACCTACCTACTAAAAATTAATTTGGAACATTTAAAATAACTCTTTTTCTAGAATAACGAAAAGTAGACTACATTTAAGCAATTCTATTCTTAGGTTATATAACGTTTTCTCATATTCTCTAATAAAATTTTCTGCTATTATCATAATCGGAGATAATTAAGAAAATATGTTTACTATTAATAATCTAATTTTTCTATTATCATTTGAATAAGGCGAAGTAATTTGTTTTCTTACATCCAGCAAATGTCTGCTAAGCTCAAAATCGCACCTAACTTTCCTTGATACACATGGAACAGAGCCTTTTTTCAATGAATCGTTTAATTTGAATTCGTCACCATCCATCACTACCTTTTAAATTAATATTGTCATAATCATAACAGAAATCGCCAAAAACCAATTAAATAAGCATTAGTTTACTATTTTTTTCTGCAAATCGGCTCAATGCCTTTTCAGCTGTAATTTTATTTTTAACAACGGCATTCTCTATGTTGAGCAGTAACATGCCTGACATGCGAGAGAATCGTTCTTGAAGCATTGTACTTCTAAGCAACGCTTTTATCCGCCTCATACCAAAAAATTTCTCTCACAGCCGGCTGAGTTCACTGCGGGAGTAATATTGCCGCTTTATATATATATATACAGGGTGTCCCGTAAGTCGACGTCAAACCGGAACCGAGTGATAGACCAAATCGTAACAGTTACCAGAAAAATATAAAAAAAAATCTAAGTCATGTATTTTTCAAATTATAGGCATTTCATTTGTTTTCGAGAAAATGTACACCTTGTGATGGTTTTTTAGCTCCTGCTGCTAAAAATTTTTACTTTCTTTCAATTTTATTTTTCTTATGTAATCCCGAATAGTGCTTATTTAACCTGTTGCTTTAAACTCTAAGCCAACTGCTCCAGCTTGGAAGAAAATGTTACATTTTGCCGAACCAACAATATAAAATTAATAATTCGTTGAACTTTAACTGACTGTACTGAAAAAGAAATGTACTACGCCAGTCTGGCAAGTAACTTTAAAAGTTGACGCATTTAACCCATTCACTATCAGAAAAATTTACAGTCTCTTGCCCTGGATGCCAAGATTTTATTTTAAACAAAACACGGATTTCAGCAAAATCTAAGAATATTAAGGTAGAGATATAGTATGGAGATGGGATTTACTGTAATTTGAAAATAAAATAAAGAACACTACGAGATAACTCGTAGATGGCGTCGATGAATAAAATTTCTGTGCTGAGTGCCGCTTGCGAGATATCTCGTAGTGTCTTGTTTTTTTTTAATCAACTTTTTCATATTCAAAGATGTTTCCTTTTACTTTGCCTTCACTTATTTGTATCTCGTTATTAGCTGAACATAATCCACTTTTTCTTCTAAAATAATGCACAAATCAAAATATTTTTCATCTACGCACTTTTCCTTCCTTAATTGTTCTTAGAAAAACATTGTTACTATATGACGCTTTTTCGACCTGAATGCACTCCCTCCATTTCCTGCAAGGCACATTGCATACATTTGCACATCAATACATAACGCCTGCCTTCCTAAGCCAGTACGACGTAAGATATGTCCAAGTTCTCATTACTCATTACTAATGAATTCCAGGTAATGTTGACAATAAACCTTATCTAAGTCAGGCATTCCTATTTTTCCCCGCTGGATTCGTCTCCTAATTTCATCTGGTGGCAGTCAATAATGTAGATGTGTAATGAGCATCGCTGCGAAAAACGTATAAAGAGACAGTAGCTACCAGGGCCTATATTCATATTCGTGGCCCATATTTATATTCGTGGCCCATATTCAGGTAGCATCCTTGGATTGTTGCACTTTTTTTTCTTTGCGGTTCTTAAGAAAAACAAACATAATCAAATAGGATTTAATTACTTTGCTTCCAGGATAATTAGAATTTACATTAACATTTACGTTATACACTTTTTTTTCTTTGTGGTTCCTAAGAAAAAGTTAGTATAAATACATATTATCGAAGTATGAAGCCAGTCAGAAATATTTTGTGAAAGTAAAAGGCCGTATCTACTGGTATTATCAAAGAAAAACAAGTACTGAATTAAATAAGTGGAGATATTTAGAAACTAATACTTATTAAACTTAAATTAAGTACGTTGCATTAACGTAAGTATATTATATATGATAGCTATATACATTTTTTAATGAAAATCGCGAAAATAAATAACTCATTTCCTCAACCCAGAATAATGAATCGTGGCGAAGAATCGATGTTTTTTTAAGATGAAGTTTCTGACAAGGAGGAAGAGTTCTCTGACGACGAGAGCGACATTTTTTCGGTAGGAAGTGTTGAGTGCGAAATCGAGTCCAGTTCTGCAAATGAAGATAAAATAGGACCTATCCCAGCAAAACGACTTCGAACGATTCAATCGACTTCATCGAGTAAGCAGTTTCATATTCCTGCCGGTCAAGCATCAACAAGCGCGGCATATCAAGAGGATGGACGATGGACAACCGATGAAATCGGGCCACTAGAGTTTGAATTTGGGGGGAGTCCTGGGTTGATAATTCCAGACGATGTAAAATCGCCAGGGGATTTCTTCGATCTGTTTTTGACAGAATCTTGTTCAAGAGACCAACCGCTATGCTAGCCAATAAATAGCAAAGTCTCCATTATTGCGATCCTTCCAGCTGCGAGATTGGAAGGATACCAGCGCTAAAGAATTATGGGTATTCTTTGGATTACTTATGCACATAGAACATTATTGGAAAAAAAAGTGAACTTTATAATTTCGACTTTTGGAGGAAGAGAACGCTAGAAATCGTTTTCAATTAATTTTGGGATTTCCACATTTTAATAATAATGAAGAACAAGGTGATAATCGATTATCTAAGATCAATTCAATATCCCAACACTTCAACGAAACTATGGACCGCATTTATAAGCCGGGGAGAAAATTGTGTCTTGACGAAGCGACAGTTCTTTGGCGAGGAAGGTTGGTTTTTCGGCAATACATAAAAAACAAACGGCACAAGTACGGCATCAAGATCTATGAGCTTTGCGAATCTGATGACCCAAGTGGACGAAGTCATACTTCAAATGTCGTTTTGGCTCTGATGGATGGTTTCCTGAACCGTGGTCATGAGATTTACATAGACAACTACTATAATTCAGTTGAGCTCTCACGACTGAATCAAAATATGTATGCGGCACGTTAAGATTCGATCGAAAAGAAAATCCAGAAAATTTGGTAAAAAGAACTGAAACGAGGAGAATCTGAATGGATGAGATCAGGATTCATTATGGTCAATAAATGGAAATATAAGCGTGATGTGCTGACTATATCCAACATGCATAAAGGCGAAATGGTTCAAGTGAAAAACACAAATGGATAAATTTAGACTAAACCAGATATTGGCAGAGATTATAAATTTGGGAATGGCAGGTGTTGATCGCGCTGACCAACGTAAGTCCTGCTATTCATTCCTCAGGAAAACCATCCGTTGGTACAAGAAAATGGCCCTACACTACTTCGAAATCTTCCTGCAGAATGCATACATGTTCTATAACCAAAGAAATCGAGGGAATAAAAATATGACGCTGCTAAAATATAGGAAATCAGTTATTATGTATTTACTTGATGGCGACGTTAGCAATGCAGGAGAAAGCAACACCTATAATACAAATACAACTGATTTTCATTACTTAGAGCATCTTCCTCCCACAGAAAAAAAAGGATGCCTACAAAGCCATGCCGAATGTGTACAAAACAAAAACAACGCACAGAAACTAGGAATTTTTGTCCAGTGTGCCCCAACAAGCCAGCCCTTTGCGTTGATCCTTGCTTTAAAGCTCATCATACACAGCAAGAACAATAAAAATATTTTTAAATATCAGTAATGCCGCACAGATTGATTAACTCCACAAAAGAAAAGATAGGAAACATTTATACATTTTCATACATTTCGTGTGAAAAAAATTATTTATTATAAAAGGCACCAACAATTGCTGATATAGTTTCTCATAATAACATTTGTTTGGCCGTTGAATAAAAAGAATTGTTTTTTTCACAAGAAATGCATAAAATTGTATAAATGTTTCCTATCTTTTCTTTTATGGCGTTAATAAATCTGTGCACTGAGCGCCTCATATATATAATTATTATGTTATAATTTAATCATCTAAATTATAATTTATCAAATAAAAATTGATAAATAATATGTTTTATACACTATATAAATTTTTCGTTCATCCTTTCTAATAATTCCTAACTCACATGGCCATTTGTAATCAATCCAAAATTGTAGCACTCACTACGGGATATCTCGTAGTCGGCAGTTTTGGTACATACGCTCACTACACGGTTAGAAATTTTGGTGTAAATATTATACATGAATAATATATATATAAATCCTTACAAAAGTTAATATAAACTTTATACTTTAGCTTGTTATAGATTTCTAACATATATCAATAGAGTATAAAATTGATACCATGAATTATAGGCGGAACTAATACATTTTATATATTACTTTTATATGTAATTCCATATTATCTTCATTTATATTATGTTTCATATAAATTTTATAATAACTGGGATTGAAATAAATTATATATTTGGTATATAAAGTTTATACTATATATTGTATATAGTGAATTTATATAAATTTTATGTATAAATGAATAAATTATCATATTTTAGTGAAATTTTTCATTTAAATTATTTTGAATACCTATATATTTATTTCTGTATAAATGTAAAAAAAAAACTTAAATATCAATTAGAAATACTAACAGTAAGGTGTTATTTAACAGCCACATATGTTTTGTTTGTTTTCCTCGAAATCGGCTAGTCATATGATCTTGTATTGCTAACTTCTGACAATTCCAACAAAACTAAATTATTTTCATCTGAGTTCTCCACTACTTCATACGCGTTGTGAAATTCGTTAAGTAGAATTAGAATGCACTTCATTTTAAAAAATCTTATTAAACTTGGGTCGTCTGGAGAAGTAATAAATAGTCCAGGGCGATAATGACCAAATTGTTCAATTCAAGAAACTGTTTTAATTTCCTTTGGTATTATATATAGTACATATGTCTTTCAAGTACTGATAATGTTCGTTAATGAAAGCAGTTGTAAGATCCATAATTTTACCCATTTTTATTAATGCATTGGAATTAAATCTTTCCCAAGTGGTTGCAAATTTTTGTTGATGCCGCATTGCCAAAGACTTTGATATGACTGATGAGTTCACAGCGAAATAGCATAAGGAATATATTTCCAAAGAAAGAACCGTTATTTCTTTCAAAGAAATTGTACACACTTGTAAATTCTGAGAATTTTTGTCAGATATATACCCCAGGTAGTATGAAATTTATTCCAAAGCCATATAAAGAACACATCGAAATCCTACCTGAATGTGATATTTGTACCAAAATCATATAAAGTATATACCATCAAAATATAAATAAAGTAAGTTATATGCGTATTTGATACACCGTAAAAAATCATGAACTAACTTTGTGGAAAATTACTATGGTTAAAATAGTCACTACTGCTTAAAATGTATGTATATACATATAATCATTAAGAAATTAAATACATTTTACGTAATCTGAAAATTTCCTAATTTTAATTGGAAAAATAACTAAAGTAAGTAATTTTTTAGATAATTTATGTCATTTTACATTTAATTACATATACATTTTGTATTGTACTGTAAATTTGTGTAAAATTACATACAGTACTGTGATTTTCATTTAATCATACAAAACTTTTGTATCGTACTGTAAATTTGAGTAAAATTCCATACGGTAATGTGATTTTACATTTAATCATACAAAACTTTTGTATTGTACTGTAAATTTGCGTGAAATTCCACAAAATACTGTAATTTGCATTGAATTCCCCACATTTAAAAAGGAAATTTCAATACAACATAAGTAGTGACGTTTGCATTTATCTCTATTCTTTCCTTCAGTACTCTGCTCATGCTCATACATTTATCAGGATGCGTTTCTATGAATTATTATACGGAAAATTTTATCAGAATGCGGTCACCGGTCAGTGTATAGTTTGATTTTGTGGAGTGCAGTCATAAAACATGTAAAAAAATGTTGCTAGTTTCGATCCTAACAGTTACCTTAAAAACAGTTTTAAAAATCTAAGTACGCAGTATTTTTATAATTTAATTTCGCTCAAAGAACTCAATCATGGAAATACTGCATACCTACAAATATTTATTAATTTTTAAAATGATGATTTCTTAGGTAGCTGTTAGCATCGAAACTAATATTACTTCTATTACGTGTTGACTGTTAATCTCTTATTATTGCCATGGTCATAAGAATTGGTCTTAGACCAATTTTAGCTTTTTTACTTGTTTATGTATGTAATTTATTAATTTCCGTACGAAACATTACATTGGCAATTGCAATAAACTACAAAACTATTGGTAAATTTACATATTGCGTACTTTACATACGGAATTGAAGAATTCATAAATAATGTAAAATTACATTAAACTTATGTAACTTAGTTCCACAGCATGATGTAAATTTACATATCGCATTTTACATCAGAAATTGAAAAATGCGTAAACAGTGTAAAATTACATACAACTTTGTAACTTAGTTCCACAGCATTATGTAAATTTACATATCGCATTTTAAATCGGAAATTGAAAAATGCATAAACAATATAAAATTGCATACAGTGCGAAATTGCTTTACATAAGGGTATGAAGTGCGCATAAAGTTGTGTAAATTTCCGCTACAATTGTTGGCAATTTGTTGCCTATTATAGTAGCGGAATTTTCAATAGAAATTTTTTACGGTGTAGAGTTTATAGTTTCGAATATAAATTCTATAACATTTTCGGATACATTTTATCTTATATGAGTATAGAAACGGTTTTTATAGGAAATTTCGTATTAACGTTAGACTGAGATTGTATACAAATGATGTATATATTCGACTTTATCGTTTTCTATATGAAATTTGGTATAGAAAGACTTAATATTAAAAAGTATATTCATTATTTTTATCTTTTACACCAAAATTTCTAACCGTGTACGAGATATCTCGTAGTTGGCAGTGAATGGGTTAATAAGGATTCTAAAATGGTACAGTACTTGCAACATTATTTCTTAGATTACAGAAAAAAAAAATTTTTTCTTCAAGAAACCCACTTTCGAAAATTTTCTTTTCACCTACTAAAATTGATTCTAGTGTACTCAAAGCTTGCCTTAAGAGCGTAACTTTAAGATTCTAGCTTGAGTGAGACGGAGCGTCATTCCATGAAGTGTGACTAAGACAGATAGTGACGCTTTCAAGTTAGAGATGCTAGCTTTTTGTTAAATTTAGGACATATTTTCCTTAATTTTAAAATTAAACACCAATTATTTGGATGCTAAGATTTATTATTTACAAAAGATGTTCAAACTGCCTTTCTTCAGCTTCAGTACAAGCTCTTCTTAAAAAGATCAGGTTGTCAGACGGGCAATTCTTCAGTTGTTGACAAATTCAACTGGAGCTCATGTTTTTGTAATATTCAGTGAGCTCCAGTTGAATTTGTCAACAACGGAAGAACTGCACGTCTGATAACCCGATCTTTTTTAAGAAGATGTCGAGTTTGTACTAAAGCTGAAGGAAGGCAGTTTGAACATCTTTTGTAAATAATAAATCTTAGCATCCAAATAATTGGTGTTTAATTTTAAAATTAAGGAAAATTTGTCCTAAATTTAACAAAAAGTTAGCATCTCTAACTTGAAAGCGTCACTACCCGTCTCACTCACACTTCATGGAATGACTCTCCGTCTCACTCAAGCTAGAATCTTAAAGTTACGCTCTTAAGGCAAGCTTTGGGTGCACTAGAATCAATTTTAGTAGGTGAAAAGAAATTTTTCGAAATGGGTTTCTTGAAGAAAAAATTTTTTTTTTCCGTAATCTAAGAAATAATGTAGCAAGTGTTGTACCACTTTAGAATCCTCATGAAATGCGCCAACTTTTAAAGTTACTTGCCAGACTGGCGTAGTACATTTTTTTTTCAGTACAGTCAGTTAAAATTCAACGAATTATTAATTTCATATTGTTGGTTCGGCAAAATGTGACATTTTCTTTCTAGCTGGAGCAGTTGGCTTTGAACTTAAAGCAACAGGTTACATAAGCACTATTCGGGATTACATAAGAAAAATAAAATTGAAAAAAAGTAAAGATTTGTAGCAACAGGAGCTAAAAAACCATCACAAGGTTTATACATTTTCTTGAAAAAAAAAAGTAAAATTAAGTTCGAAAATGAGACAAATCGGGCAGCTTCTTCGTGGGGTTGCCATATAAAAATTTCGTTTTCCGCTATATATTTGGACACTGCCTGAGAACGCGTCGACATAGAGAGCTGAAATTTTGTACATGATGTTTTTACTACATTATCAAATAAAATGTCAACAATGGACTAAATCGGGCAACTCATTCTTGGTGTCGCCATATAAAAATTTCGGTTTTTCACGTATACTTTGAAAACTATTAGTCCAAGACATTTTTATTGTACTAAAAACTTCTGCAGAATACAAAATCCTATAAAATTGGTTGTAATCATTTTTTCTGTGCGACAAACCGTTCTAGAAATATATGCGAAAAACAACTTCAAAATCAATACTTGAATAGATCGGTGACCATACGAAATTTAATACGGGCATTCATCTAGGGTATCCTAAGAATTGGTCTTAGATCAATTCTAACTTTTCTACTTGTTTTTTTATATCTTTCTGGTAGCTTTTACGATTTGGTCTATCAGCCTGTTCCGGCTTGACGTCGACTTACGGGACACCAGTATATATTTATCTCTTAATTTTTGAATTTAAGCATGTTTTACATGACCATCGATTCAGCTTGCAAGCCTGTATCAATTTTTAAGATTTTTTTATAATTACTGATGAATTTAAGAAATTTGTCATCATATTTACAAGAAAATTAAGGAATTTTCAAGAAATTCCCCTACCTCTGCTATTTTTTTGCAGTTGTTAAAGCTGTTAAAGCTGCTGTGAGGTAACGTCTTCCAATTACAGCAAAGACTGATGGTGCTTTTCTGCAAGAGGTTCACCAGCCTCGATTTAGATCGCTTTCTTGACATTTTGACTTTCTAAGCTCAGAACTTTAGTTTTTCTTATATGGTTTTTTATTTTTGACTTATTGACTTAAAATTTGTTTAGCTACTTCTTAATTTTCCTCTTTGTTTTTTATTAGGGGAACAAGAGACTTTACAGTGGGTCGAGGGTCTCTTGGTTCGTTTTTGATTTAGTTTTAAAAACCACTGTCTAAGTTACAGCGATACAACGGCTTTTTAGTTAGGATCATCAGTCGATTTTCTTCGACAATTGGTGATCCAACAAGATTGAATAAAGGGCCGGATATTTATAACTTAACGGAAGAGTATAATTTTGGACACGTCTTCCGATTTATATATTAATTGAATATTGGAAATAGTCTATTTCGCGTATACAAGCGAAATAGAACTTTTTCCCCTACGCATAAGAAAATTAAACGCAGGCTATTGGTTAGCATGGCCAATAATCAAAAAGGCCATGCAGTGCCAGTATGTGGGTCAAGCATCATACATAATGCGCATAGTATTTTTTATATATGAGAAAAGTGAGCGAAAATAGGAAAGAACGAAAAACAATATACAGAAAGGTCAAACAATAGGCATATTGCGCATTTTTCTTCACATATTGTTAGAACAAGCATACACTGGCTGTGTGGTAAGTCAGGGACAGCCCAGTGCCACTACATGGTCAGAATCGGTGTGTTGAGGGGTTTATTTCTACGTAAATAGTGTAGTGCGTTGTCGCATTATGATAAAGCCTTCATTTTCAAGAGAATGCGCCTCAATTGCAATTGCGCCGCCGAATCCTGGTGGAAACCAAGGCTTTAGAATGGAAAAATGTTGAGTTGACAATAATTCTGATGGATTTATTATCAGTCGGTCGAAATGGAGAAAGCCAAATCATTGTTAAGGTGAGTTTACACTTAGATACAAGTATCTGTATTTGTATCGGCACTTGTATAGCCTCGTTTTCGAGTCACAAAATTACCCGCCCATCTAATCTTCCCGACTAACTGCATGTAATTTATTAGATTGTTCATTTGCTAATAATTTAAAAAATATGCATTTATAAACTCCAACATGTATACTATGTTTTCTAACATTCAAAAACAATATAAGAAATAAATTCCAGAGAAAAACTAACAATGATGAATCAACTCACAAAACAAAGACACAAAAGTATCAGCCCATGAAGTGATCATGTACGAAATAGGGTGAATTTCCAAGAAATTTAGATAAATATGTGCATGCAGAGTATCGTCCCAGCATAATGATTAGTTTTTCGTATTTTTCGTTTCAGTAAGTTTTCTTTTAAAAATTTAAATTTCTAAAATGCCAAAAAAGCGTGAGACGAGCTTACCAGAGAGAAAATTGGTTATTTCTTTTTCTGAAAAATGGTATTCGTAACGAAAAATTTCAAAGGAGATTGGAATACCGCGAAGTACAGCAAAGGACATTATTAATAAGTATAAAAGTAACGGTATATTAATAAATAAACCGCCTACGGGGCGACCAAGGATACTAAATGAAAGAGAAGAAAGAAAAAATTTGAAGCGAGCGAAAGTGAGTCCTCATACTAGTGCATAAGTGATATGTGCAGAAATTCGCGAAAGTACTGGCAAAAATATAAATATTGAAACAGTGAGCAGAATGATAAGGAAAAGCTGATACCGTAGACGGATTGCAAACCGTGGATAAATAAAAAAATAGGAAAAAGAGAATCGAGTTCCCTAAAAAGTTTGTTCATGAGGCTCAAAGCTTTTGTGATACTGTAATTTTTAGCGATGGGTGTAAATTTGAAATATTTAACTCATCTCGGAAGCAATTTGTCTGGAGAAAGCCATGAATTGAGTTCAACAAATAAAACCTGCAACCAACCGTTAAACTTGGAGGTGGTGCTATTATGGTATGGGGTAGTATGTCTGCGGCTGGGGTTGGAAGTTTTCATTTCATTGATGGAATGAGGATCAATATGGTTATATCATTAAAGCATAGTTTAAAATCCACTGCAGAAAAGTTAGAATTAGGAAATAATTTTGTCTTCCAACAAGACAACGATCCTAAACATTGTGCCAGAAAAATGAAGGAATGGCTACTTTATAATATACGTAAACAGCTGGGAACACCTCCTCAGTCGCCGGACATGAATCCCATAGAACATTTATGAGAAGAATTAAAAAGGTCCATAACTCAATATAACATTTCCAGCAAAAGTATGTTAAAACAACATCTTCAAGAAGAGTGGAACGAAATAAGGGGTGAAATTTTTTTGCTCTGCGATAAGTACTTTGCAAGGTTATCGTAGTTTAATGTAAGTACTTCCATGTAAAAAAGTTACATGAAAGAAAGAAAATTTACATGAAAGAAATGGAAAAATTCATTTCATATCAAATCCCATATAACGGTTAAACATAGCATATTGAAATATTCCCGTGAAATATATAAATCATTATTCTAACACGTTTAAAAGAAAATCAGCGTAACCGCAACAAATTCGAAAATCATGCATTTAGCGATATTCAGGTGAAAAAAGGCTATTATAAAATTTCTTACAGAAGAAGTAAGAATATTTCATTAATTAGTACCAAAGAGTATACAAAATATATATGGCTTGGTGGTCCCTTCCGGAATGGACCACAACATATAAAATGATGTATACGTCGAGTGATTCATACTTTTTCGTACCTGAAGTGTTGAAGACGTCGATTAAATGTATACAAAACTGCTATTATAAAAAACATTTGCTTCCGGCACGCTCTAAAACATGTTATAGTCCATTACAGAATACACTAACCATTTCACAATCTGTATACTCTGCTCTAGTATGTCATGCGATATCTAGTTCTTGTGCCAGTGCCATCTATGCTTTAAACTTATATCACACGCGGCCAAAATTGGACAACCTCAAGGGTGGATGTTACCACCACCACTCCACAATGCCTATAAATGTAAAAAAAACTCACCGTATCGGAAAGCTCCCCAATCACTAATTCTAACTAAGAAGACCACATGTAAATTCATCCACGTTTACTACCCTGAAACTATTCCTAAAATTTCACACTTTCATCACCAACGTTGCTTACACACAAAGTTGTTTAGTCAAGGCTTAATGAGTAGATAAAATTTATTTAAAAATTCACACATTTACTAATACTGGGTACTTTCTTTAGTTATGTTAAGCTTTCACTCTGGCAGTAACTTTGATTTTTATGATATGGTGCTAAATATAATGTCAAATACTTTAAAAAAATTAATACTTTTAAAGCCACGAGAATACCAAATTTGCCATATCTGTATAATGCACACGCACAAGCTACCTTGGTACAGTGTTTATAAGTTATTAAGATGTTGAATATTTCTGAGAATTTTTAACTGAGTTCTCCTCCCAACGCAACCGCAGCGCTTGACTATAGTACATGGTAAATACGTGTGGTCGCATTTAACCTGCAGATTGCCGGCCCAAATGACCACCGGCCTATCGAGCTAACATTAAACATATTAAAATTGAAAAATGATATTACCCTTGTGTATGGAACTATCTAGTGATTGCGAAACGCAGTTTGACTTAATTACTTGTTGTATTGTAGTGGCGCTACTACTGCAGACGTAACTAAATAGTAAGCCAGCAATGCCTCACTCCAATATAAAATCATTGATTCCTCGACCTGATATAGAGAAGGCCTCAATTTTTTCTTAGAAATTTACTGGAAATTTTTTCCAAAGCCAGAAACCAAAATACGATGAAGTGCAGCGCTTCAGCGGTGTACGCACTCTAAAGCACATTGAAAACAGTGCAGTGCTTTGACAATCATTTTTTGAATATTTCGTTTATATATTTTTTGTATTGTGTATTTATGTATTGTGTATTTATTTTATTTTGAGAAAAACTCTACCAATTTTTTTTCTAATGTTATTTTAAAACTAATTAATCAATTTAAAGTAGAACACTTCCTCTATTCTGCGGTATTTAACAAATGTCAACTGATTCAGTATGCAGTGTTTTAAAAATTAGCCTAAACGATGCAGTGCAATGCAGAGCAGAGATGTGAATTGCGGCAGGGTATTACCTACATGCAATGTTTCAGGATTTAGGATTAATATGTAGAAGGCCGACAATGGCACACATGAAAGTATTGAGTGGAAAATAACTCCAGTCGGACACCAGAATGAATAAAAATTCTGCGAAACTTTTTCTGCGATTTGCTATTCAATGTAGTAGCGCAAATATTGTGTTTCTGTATATCAGCATTTGAGTACCCTTTAAAACGTTTACTATATAAAAAAAATGTAAAATTCACCAATCAGATGAAATTTTACACCTGAAAATCGAACTAAATTAAAAAAATATCTTTCTTTTGTTTAAGTGATATTTTAATCGTTTATATAAGCAATCTTATAAGGAATCAAACTCATTCCGACTTTAATTTTCAACAAGTTATTTTTACCCGAATTCTGCGTGTAGGTCAGAGAGATGGCATGGTAGTCGCTATCTTTACTTTATTCTTGCTACGGTGATTGCATTTGTAGTCAACATACAAATACATATAAAATGATGTTGGTAGCTCTAAATCCAATAGTGGTACAAGTGGAACCATCTGATATTATAACAATGAAGCATTTACGCAATCACTAGATAGTTCTATACACAAGGATATTACATACAATGAAACTAAATCGGGTGTTCTCTTTTTATGTGAACAACTATTATACACCTATTAATATGACTGCATATTCCATTAGCGCATAAACGGTGTTAGAGTAAGTATCATACTCTAACACTATAATTAAATCTTGTTAAAAAAACCTCATGTTACAGGTATCTATTTTTTCTGTTGTTATCTATCCTGGTACGGTGTTTTGCAGAGTTGGAAATGCATTGCCTAGTTTAATTTGTCGCACCGAAAGTATTTGTTAGTAATACTTAGCATATTGGCCGAGGTTGAGTAAAAACTGATCCGCCAGTTTAATGTTAGCTTCCGTTTCTCTACACCAAATTGTCCCTTAAATTTGACTTAAAGTAGCCATCCGTGCTTGCTAATATAACCTTCGTGAGTCTTATTTTTAAGTTTTATCAAAGCTTAATTTAATAGGCTTAGCGCAATAAAACCTTAATAAAATCAAGTAGTATTTAATTCCCATTTTGGTGCTTAATGGTTTTATCCTAGTTCTATAAGTACAAAGGACTTAAATGTTAAATAATTTTATTACTACTCTCCAGGAGGTTTTTAAAACATCACAATAAAGTCAATTGTTCTAGAAGACCAATTGGCATGACTTACAACCACCATAAAACTATTTAGCGACTCCAAAACCTTAATAAAACAATTGCAAGACCTGAGTAAAATAAATAGCATTTAAATTGTTACTTGGGACATCAGGATACAAAATCCGTGCATCCTCAACTTCACTCACTCGATGATGTCGGTAACCGTTCAAGCTACTAGCAATTGCAATCCGTAGTTGCGTAGCTTGAATCTCTGCTACGAGTGCTCTCAGCTGTCCAATGATATTAGTAGTATGCAGGCAGATCCTGTTTTGAATTTTTGGCAATAATTTGGACTTAACTAGCTCCAGAAATTCACTATCTGGCATTAACGTCTGCAGCTGATCACGACCTGCAGAAGATGTTGGTGGTAAGTTGCAAAGGATTCGCCAGTTCTCTGTCTACAAGACATCAATTGTACTCGCACTTTCAAATCATCCTTGGGGACACCCCATTCAGATAGACCCACGTTGGCGTGGAGCTCTTTTGGAGCAGTGATCAGTACCATTCCTTGGATGGGCCTGCAACTAATGTGCTCATATTTCTAACAAGGCGGTCAAATTTTCCTTCATGCGCAGAGTAGGTGAGTGCTTCAACTCGGAAGATGAATTCATCTACCGAAAGTTTGGAACTGTCGCCGCTATATGAGATTATTCCTCTGCGTATTGGACTTCCAGATCGTCATGACCACGAATTTAGTTGAGGTCTAGCATTCTGGTATGCTTGTGCCTGAAGGATGTTATTAGGCATCGGCCCCTGTGAATTGTCGGTCTTCGTTTGTTGCCTGCCGCGGGATCTTCGGCATTTTCTGGTCTGAGAAATTCTAACATGGGTCTTTGCTGTACTCGAGGCTCAATAATAGGTGGTGGTGCTCGATTAGTGTCGACGGGAGGGTCAGGTTTTACATCTATATTCTTAAGCCAGCCATCAACGTTTCTGAGGCAAACAGGTAATAGGTATTGGACTATTCATGCGTGAGCTAATGTGAGACATGTTTACTGACTGTAAGCCGGGAGATAAGGATCTACGAATTGAAAGTGGAGCTGTTGGAAGTAGCAATTTGAGCAGCGGAAGCTGCTGAGATGTATTAATCTGGCTATCCTGTCGGGTATGATTTATTTTCGGAACTGCAACTGCGTGGTAAAATATTTTTGTGTGAGGGGTCATTTGTAGTTTGGGCAGTTCCCCTGCTCGCTTTATGGAATAAGGGCCCACAAATAATCAGGGCTGCTTTCCTGTGAGCAGACAGTCTCCGTCTTGACAGATGGTGCACTGATCTGGTCTAGAAACCAGATCTTCACCGGGAGGGGGTGTTCGCAGAGTAGCCATGATCAGAAACGTACACAGTCAATAAAAATTTAGGTATTATTGGAATCAGGATATCCTAATACTTCTGAGCCCAGAATTCAAAAGTCTAAAGAGATTCAATGGAGGCTGACAAGTCCAATAATAGTTCGCCTATATAGCTTCCACAATGGATACACTATCCCTTCAAGGTAGATCGTCGAAGCCGTAATGAAGGTCGTGGTTTAAACTCAAGTCAACAATCGTACCAGCAAAAATAAATGAAAATAAATTGTAGTAAAATGAATCGATAAACCGTAACCCTACAGTATCAAAAATCTGGTTGTGAGCTAAACTTAGTCTATCACAAAAGGATAAAAATTCACAATGTTCTGCTGAGCTAAACTCAAAATGTGCAAAACAATTCAAAAATCACGAAAGATTTCTCCCTCTCTCTCCAAGAGCCAATTCTCAAAGACAAATGTCTCCCTGGTCCACTCTTTCAAAAATGCAGGTCAGAAATCTAAGTCAAAGGTAAGTGATGTGTATGTGTGCATGAAGAATTTGCGTTCTCAACGAAGTTTCTGATAAGTCGGGTTGGACATGTCAAAGACTGAAAATGTAGTTAGAGACTCTTTAGCCAGGAAGTTAGCAGTATACCAGCTCCTGATTACTGAAGGTCTTCAGCAACACTTCCATCCTTCAACAAATCCTTCCTTTCTCATCATTCGATCGCCATGTACAACCAGTCCGCCAGCCAGGCAAAACTATGAATCTGGTCAACTAGTTAGCTCAAAGCCAAAGGTCATCTCAGAGATTCATGACTCTGTCCAGTCGGATGACCAGAGATATACGCTTCCGTGAGAATTCAACAAAAAAAATTGCTGTGAGGCCACCTACCATTTCCATATCAGAAGGCCAGCGGGCAAGATTTCCACAATTCAAAGAATTAAAAAAAATTCCAGATTTGAGGACTGACCAAAGTCAAACCTTAAGTCGAACTTCAAATAAAACAAAAATAGCAAAACTTTAAACTTTCAAACTCAAAAACTCACGAAAACTTCACTATAAAACTCGAAAAACTTTACTTTAATCTCAGAAACTTTAAACTTTACTTAACTCAAGTCAGTCAAACCCAGGTCCGCATGTAACTTCCACTGGATGTGAGACTTGAGGTCAATCAATTAGCAAAATGCGAAATGATCGTCTAACTACAAGTCCCAGTCCCCAGTAAAATTTGCAATGAGACCACTGAAGTCTAACTGAGGTGGCTCCACGTTGGGCGCCATTGTGTTATGGAACTATTGGTGAGTGATTGAATTGGACGTTAAGTCCCAACTGCCAGCATGAGTTGACAGATCACTTGGTGGACAGCGTTGAAGTACATGGCGGCACGCTAGTTCGCCTCTTCTTACAAAAAAAGAAGCACACACCCGGTCCTGAAGGGACCCTTACACCACTTACCATTAGCTTCGTAAAGGCGCAGATGCTAGACCTTTAGCTGCGTTGCCCCATATCCTAACAATGACTCCCAGGGCAGCAGTTATTTCGTTCAGTGTCCCTATAGATCTGAAAGAGAGAGTCGAGCGAAGGAGCGGACCTATTCAACCATTATAAGAGAGCGAGGGCTCCAGGAGAGAGACGGAAAAGAAAAACTCTTCAAGGCTTCATTGACCAATGCTCACAATTGTACGGTTTATTCTGATACTTCAATGCAATTATTTGTCGTATACTCCTATCACGTCATTGGGCGGGGTATTACTATTTCCTAATATGATATTTCAAAAATGACCGGATCATATGTATTCTATCTTAACTGAATATTTTTATCTTATTTTTACTTAACTGTATTTCATTTCTTTAAATATTTTTTTTATTTTGTCTTTAATATTTCTTTAGAAACCTCGACGAGAAGAAGCGCGACTAAAATTTACAATATTACTGATTAGATCCTACGATCTTCAATTTCTTCCTTAAAGGAGATTTTGTCTGAAACACTAGCCTACAGAGAAACATAGGGAGCGATGGCTTTAACCCCTGAGACAAAGAGCGAATAAGAATCCCAAAAGGATGATAATATCAATATCCGGTTAATTCAATATACGCTATCTGAATTAATAGTATTGTAATCACCATCTTCTCTCTTCTGTTTTTCTTCTCTCCTTCAGACAGTTGAATTACTTCTAAACCATTCTAACCAGTAACTTTATTAACTTTAATTTCTGTTATCAAAAGCTAAGTCACTCGGTTCTTCGCAGGCCGATGCGGTACTACAGGCAATGCCAAGCCAGAAGGGTTTGGGCCTTATGGGTCTCTGTGTTCTCGTCTTTTCTTACTACAACTATTTGCCCGAAAAAAAGTTAATGTAATAAAAATTGCATAGATAATATACATGATGATGAATTATATATTAATAATACAATCAGAAAAATATATAGGTAAGTAAAGAAACAGAAACTGAATCTGCATGAAAAGAGGGTACAACATACATGGTTTACGTTGCTGAAGTCCAAAACAGAGGTGCCTCCGAGGATGATCTGCTGAGCCCCTGTAAAAAAAAACTTAGTTCGACAGTATTTACGACTACTATTAAAAAAAAAAAATGCTAGAACTATGTTGATGTAAAACTGTGCCGTCCATAAATGTCTCTAAATCCAAAATGGTTACAGGATATATACCAAAAGCCAGCCAGCAAGAAGTGTATACCTCGACCGTCAGCCGTGAGTGAAGTAGAGATCACTGCCCAAAAGCTCAAAGTCGATTTAGTGAAGCCTTCACAACTGCGTTCTTGAGCAACTTTATCGTGACCGCAGTATCAACGATGCATATATTTATGAAATAAATTATGTCTGTGTTGACCACTTTCCAAGCAATAAGAAATACTATTTCTTCTGAGCTCTCTTGGAGAGCCCTCGGTTTCACAATGTGATAGTAAATTAATAGAAATTTTTTTTTCACGCCAAATCACTCATTATGGCTAGGTGACTCGCTCTATCGGCAAGAAAACTACTTCCTTGAAAATTTCTCCGAAGGTCTTCCAACTAGTTCGGTGCTAACAACACACAACCTTTGTGAACTGTGCGGATATACCTAGGGGTGCTCCCATGTCCCGAACTCATGTGTGACATCCAGTCTGTGAAGACGAAAAAATTTCTGGAAAATGTTATACGAAGAAATTTGAGATGGACTCTCGGTCTATCCTTAAAGCATCACGGAGGGTTGACAGAAGCGATAGTGCTTTGATATAATATTTTACAGTCGCGCTGTCGTCCTAATTGATCGCTATGCTTTGAATACAGGTGAGTTGGCAGAAGTTTTCCCAGTATTTCTTTAAAATCTCCTTGTTTCCACTTGCAATGAGTATTAAGGATGATGCACTTAGATCAGATGCTTCGCCTTTTCGCCCAAATTTTTGTGTTTGCCCTGCAGATGATTAGTAATATTTTTGATTTCGTTTTACTACTTTCAAAACGCGAACTTCTTTTTCACCGCTCACGTTTTGACAGCCCTTCTTCCTTGTCAACGAACTTCCTATCTGGAAGTGCCCCTCCGTGTCATGTAGGTGGCGTTCGGTTAGCCGAATTAGTCGCACCGTCCACATAGGCAATAGCTTACATGATGCAGCATGCTGCTCCTTATGGATTCGACCATAACAAATCTTAAGCTGGCTAAAATGCTCCAATTGTGTTTCAGGAATTAAACTAATTATGGTGGAAATTCCAACAACCGGGTGCAGTATTTACCGGTGGCTACTTTAACGGAATTATGCAATGAGCCTTTTTAGATGGGTCATTATGCAAATTCTGCCGCACGAAGCTTGTAGGTAGGATGAAGTTCGGGCCAGGAATGAAGCGCAACTTAATTTCAGAGCGAGCACATGCAGCTCTTGAAGCAGCACGTATATTTATTGGGCATTATGAGTCACGTGATCATTCCAGTTTCAAGAACTGCGATGTGGAGTTGTTATTTTATATGATTTGTCGATGTATTTGTTCCACCGGCTGAATACAGCGAGTGCAGCAAGTAGACTGATGTAGTCATGAAGGGTATTTTGAGGTACCTCAAAGCGCAAATAATGCTGATCCGTCTAAACAGTGGCAATGCAATTTTGTGTGTAAATTAATAAACTAACTGCAATTCAAACAAATTGTATTTTCGAGAGCGAGCTGTAAAGCTTGCCCGCGATTTTTTTGCATTTCAATATGAAGAACCTGGATTATATGAGTTCTAATATCTAAATAAAATACTATGAATACTTAAATATACATTATTTTATACAATATCACCAGTTCTACCACATATTAGTTAATACTACGGGCGTTATTACACGACTTCACACAACTGGCTATCATTACTCCATCCTGTTATCCGTGCGTCTTGCCCGTCGTCACGCCAGCATATGTCACTTGGTGACAATTTATACTTCCGATGGTCGAATATGTAAGCAGCATAATCTAGTATACTATACGCCAATTCAGTTGATAATTTCCCTTGATTCGCGGTAGATCTAGGTACCCGTCATCTCCAACTTTGAAATTTTTCACGCAAGCAAAGAGAGAATGAAATGAGTACACTCTAAAATTGTTAATATACATACTAGAGTACTGCATGTAACACGTAAATGTGCTTTCAACATTTAATTTTTGTAACAATGTACCCCCGTGCAGGTAACAGATCATGTTCTCACATCACATACTAAGTTTGCCATTCCGTTTGTAACACCTCGAAATAATGATGGTAGAGCAAAATGGACATCCACGAATAATATTAAATGTTATTTTGATTTTTGAATGCCCGTCCGTCTGTGCGCACGATAACTCTAGAACGCGTATACTTAGGGAGCTGAAATTTTGTACACGGACTTTAAAAAAAAGGTAAAATTAAGTTCGAAAATGAGACAAATCGGGCAACTCCTTCGTGTGGTTGCCATACAAAAATTTCATTTTCCACAATATATTTGGACACTGACTGAGAACGTGTCCACGTACAGAGCTGAAATTTGGTACATGGTGTTTGCATTGTACTAGAAAATTACATTTTAAAATGGACTAAGTCGGGCAACTCCTTCTTGATGTTGCCATATCAAAATTTATGTTTTTTACTTATACTGTGAAAACAATCAGTCCAAGACATTTTTATTGTACTAAAAGCTTCTTCAGAATACTAAATTCTATAAAATTAGTTATAATCCATTTTTTCTGTCCGACAAACCGTTCTAGAAATACATGCGAAAAACCACTTCAAAAATCAAACTTGCAAAGATCGGTGACCATACCAAATGTAATACGGGCATTCATCTAGGCTGTCATAAGAATTGGTCTTAGACCAATTCTAGCTTTTTTACTTGTTTTTATTTCTGGATGGCAGAGAAACTTCTCACTAATACCTATAAAAAACATGCATATATACATGATACATGTTGTGTATGAATAGAACAATTAGATGAATTCTCTTTTAGAAAATTGCCATTTCCATGCGCGGAAAAATATCAACATATTTGGCGCGTAGTATATATCATTTCGCATTCGTTGTTGGACTGAGATTTTACTCCGGAAACCTTGGATTTACTGTAAGAAACCAAATGAAAGAGCAGCAAAACCTCATAGAAAATTCGCGGCTTATTTAATTATGGGTATTAAGCCGTTTTTGCATCCACTACCATTCAGTCATCCCATCATCCCCACACCTAACACGCCATTGCGGTGATTTAATTGTTGATGCATTTCTATAAAGTTATTTTGGTTGTAAGTCCTATAGATAAAGATGTCGAATTAGTATTTCGGCATCCCCTCTCAAGTTTTTAGCATATGATTTTATGGCACTCACTCAAGGGCTATTGTGCACTATTTGTGTTACTTGCAGAGCGTAAAATTTAATCCGGTTATGTCAATTTCTGCTTAATTAGAAATATGTCTTGCCATGGATGCTGGATTTCGGTGTATCGTACCTATATTTACGTTCAATAGTTTAACTATAAAAATATGACTTACACATTTATTATTCGCCAGATTAAAGTCAAATTTTGAAATTACAGGCTTACCTCAGGAAAGCGCATAATTAGCAAGGAATGCATCGGACTCTACAAAAGGTATCATCTATGTAACCAGCAGGTAAATATAATCCCTCCTTAACATCTTTTTACTGTGTTTTAAATTCACACCTATGCTGCTCTATTTCACCTGAAGGACTGTCCCACAATGGACGTAGACTTTCGTCACAAGCAGTGTTCTAACTTCGATGATGTTTTATTCAATGGAAAAATGTACACATGGCAGCCTTACATAAAAGGTAAAAATAAAGTGTGTAATTGAGAAAGAAATGTAGGTAACAAAATCTTTATAGAGGATGCGGAATGCGAACTCAACTGCAGGCCAGTTGATATGAAATACTTTGCTACCTTGAATCACACTGTCATTGATGGGACTGCCTGTTTCCGACCAGCAGAGTACTACCGAAAAAATTATCGTGGGCGTGCCATATGTGTCGACGGAATCTGTAAGGTAAGTTACTTAAACTTCTTTTAACAAGGAAAAAGGATAGAATTGGTCTAACATCAACGCTTACGATATAATACATGAGAGTAAGTATGTAATTTCGTACAGCCTCTGTTCAAGTTTGACTGTTAAAGTGGTTTTTCACTTCTGTTTCTAGAACGGTTCGACGTGCAGTAAACACGATTATAACCAATTTCATAGGATTTCACATTCTGAAAAACTTTACACAGAACAAGTAAAAACGTCAATTTTTGCATTGCAACACCAAAACGGGTTGCCCGTTTTATTACTTTTTTGAAATATTATTTGCTATTTTTTATTTTTATGCCGACGCGATCTCAGGCAGTACCAAATATATAGTAAAAAACGTATTGTTTTTATGGCAACCCCACTCGCTGTGTCCTATTTGTGAACTCATGTCTGCAATTTTTTTTTAAAGTCTATGTGCAAAAATTCAGCTCGCTGAGTCAATTCATTCTCGAGTTCTTGCAAAGATAGATAGACAGATGGATGGATCGACGCACGGACGGACCACCGGACATGCAAAAATCAAAATAAGTTTTAATATTATGGGTGGGAGTCCAATCCATTTTTCTCTACCATCAGTATTTCTATGCGTTATAGACGGATTGACAAACTTAGTATATCACCCTATAGATTTTATCAAGGGTATTATTATTATTATTAATTACGGGGGATGCACACAGGAATTCTGCCTCTCATCTTGTCACTGCGACCTATAAGATCTATTGTGACATTACCCCTTGATGCTCTATGGTGCCCATTCGAATTTAAGGTCTTTGATGAAGCCTATAATATTCTTTAGGGCCATTTTTTCGAAATCCTCTGGTAGTGGAAATGCCTTTCCTAGATGTCTTAGCCTTATGCGGCACAGAGCTTCACAGTCAAATAGGACATGTTCAGCGGATTCATCGGCTTCTAGACAGAATCGGCAGGTCTATCATTGACCTTACCCATCCTCTTAAGGTGGTATCTAAGTGAGCAGTGCCCAGTAAGTAGGCCCGTTATGAGCCTTAGTTCCTTCCTGCTGAGTGTGAGGAATTCTTTGGTCCTCTGTTGCGAGTACTTTATAAACTTCTTCGCTTGTCTAAGCCCCGGGGTATTTTCCCAGTATTCCTTCTTAGTTCTGTCCTCCCAAAGCCTGATCTGAGCTGAGAGGGTATATAAAAATGAAATAGTAAGACGAGAAGTAGAATCGATAGATCGAGAATCAATTTCAAAACCAATGAACACATATATTAGTTGACTCCGCCCACCAGTTTAAATCCTTTCCATAAATTCTTTCGCAATTGATTCTAAATCTATTACGTGCATTACGTACATTCACTTTTCCTTTCCATAATACTAAAAATCCCACGTAATTCTTAAATTATTAATTTAGATATCGACTCCAAAACCGACACCGGTTCGTATCTTCCCGATCTAAATGGATAGCATAAATTTGTAATGCTTATACTTAATATCTGTGGCTATGACCTGACCGCCTTACATCGATTTCATTTTCAGGGCATGTCTCGCTTTTCGATATGTCCCTGAGGTATGGAGGAAAATGAGGGTAGCCTTCGTTCGGAAGCCTGACAAGGCTTCATACATCGACCTGAAGATTCCTTTTGAAATGCCTGGAGAGGCTTGTGGATGAATGATCTACTGAGACGGCTCTATATTCAATGGTTACTGTCATGGAGCGGGGTCTGGTTAGTGGACTGTTTACCTTGGGAGCCGTCCTGGATATCGAGGGCCCTTTCACAGAGCCACTGCCGAGTCGCTATGTTAGGCAGCTGGTCGACATGGTGCTGACCGCACTGTAGTGCGCTCAATCGACCAAATGTTAAAGCGGCGATACTTAACTGTAGATGTGGGTGTGCAGGTGGAGAGCGGCTGCGAGCAGTAATTGTTTTATGTAAGTTCTGGTCCACTTTTTGTACTCAAAAAGTGCACCATTTTCTATGTATATATTCTGGCCCACCTTTTGTACTGAATAAATGCCCTATTTTCTATAAGAGCTCTGGCACACTTTTTGTACTGAAAAATGGTTCCATTTACTAAGAAATTTTTAGGCAACTATCTCGCTGTAACACATAACACTCCCCACCTCAGTTTTTCAGAGGATGACGTCATCTGGTTGGCTGCTTCCCCGTCAACTAATCAAGTTCTATCTTAGATGATTTTTAATAAAAGAACATTGACTTTTTGCTGGAAACGAACCAAGAAACGCTTGTTTTTGTAAAATCCGACGGGGTCTACATGTGCGGGAAGTGTAAACTGCAGACAATATTAAACACGAATACACACGCAACTACACGCACACACACAAACACACACACGCTCGCAGCAACACATGCGTACAGATACACGCGCGCGCGCGAAATCATATTAAATGTTGAAAGATTTGATGGAAGTGATCCATTTGTTGCGCAGAATTAGAAAAAACCACAATCTCCCCAGTGGAAATAGAAAGGAATATAGAGAGATACATTTGCCTTTAAGTAGCAATGACAATCAAAACAATAAACATAAAGGGAGTCTATTCAGTGTTCGGTGACGAGATCCCATGTTATTTCTTATGGAAGTCCAAATCCACTTTTGCAAATATCGCGCTATAACACATCTTCCGTCTCGCTCTAACACTCCTGTGTCTGGTCTATCTATTACAATTTAATCTTGACCTTGAACTCGCCTCTCCCGCTTCCCTAATTGTTGGTCTTCAGATGTACGTGACTTAGCTTCTAATTTGATTCATTGCGTAAAGAATTCGAAATCCAAAGATTGCATCATGTTATGAAATTCGGCAGCAACAACAACAACAATTAATGCGGGGTGATATGACTAGATAATTAAGCCTAGTTTTTGAGTGACATGACTTAGCTTCAAATTTGATATCACCTCTTTGGTAAAGTTACAATATTTCTTAGAATATGGAAAAAAAAATTTTTTTCTTCAAAAAACCCAGTTTCGAAAAGAAATTTTCATCTACTAAAAATGAATCTAGTGTACCCAAAGCTTGCCTAAAGAGCGTAACTTTAAGATTCTAGGTTGAGTGAGACGGAGAGTCATTCCATGAAGTCTGACTGAGCGAGATAGTGACGCTATCTCGTCAAATCATTGAATTTTTACAAATGTGCATCGTCTACTCTCCACAGAGGGACGACTTCCAAACCAAGTACATGATGAAGGAAGAATTCCTTATCTTACGAGGACGTAAAACAGTATAGCTCACCGAATATTACAAAAACATGAGCTCCACCCATACCATGTTCAGCGAGTACAAAACCTGCTACCTCGGGATTATCAACCTCGGGTTGCGTTTTGCCAAACGATGCTACAAAGACAACGGGAAGATCGTTAATTCTTCGAGAAAATTTTGTGGTCGGATGAATCGACATTTAAACAAGTAAAACAGCTAGAATTGGTCTAAGACCAATTCTTATGATACCCTAGATGAATGCCCGTATTAAATTTCGTATGGTCACCGATCTATTCAAGTATTGATTTTGAAGTTGTTTTTCGCATATATTTCTAGAACAGTTTGTCGCACAGAAAAAATGGTAATAACCAATTTTATAGGATTTCGTATTCTGCAGAAGTTCTTAGTACAATAAAAATGTCTTGGACTGATCGTTTTCAAAGTATAAGTAAAAAATCGAAATTTTTATATGGCAACACCAAGAAGAAGTTGCCCGATTTAGTCCATTTTTTACATTTTATTTTCCAATGTAGTAGAAACATCATGTACGAAATTTCAGCTCTCTACGTGGATGCGTTCTCAGGCAGAGTCCAAATATATAGCGGAAAACGAAATTTTTATATGGCAACCCCACGAAGGAGTTGCCCGATTTGTCTCATTTTCGAACTTAATTTTACTTTTTTTTTCAAATTCCGTGTACAAAATTTCAGCTTTTTAAGTATACGCGTTCTCGAGTTATCGTGCGCACAGACGGACATACGGACGGATGGACAGACGGACGGACGGACAGACGGACGGACGGACAGACGGACGGACGGACATGCAAAAATCGAAATAACTTTTAATATTATGAATGGGTGGCCAATCCATTTTGCTCTACCATCATTATTTCGAGGTGTTACAAACGGAATGACAAACTTAGTACACCCCTATGATTTCATCTAGGGTATAAAAAGACGGTTACATGAACCTAATCAACTTACACGAGTGGCACATAGTGAATCCGAATTAAATAAGACAAAATAGATCTCAATATCGTTGTAAAATAAACATCTGGACCGGAATTTTAAACGGAAAAGTCATAGGATCTTTTGAGTTGCCAGAGGTCTTTAATGTTGAAGTTTATTTAGATTTTTTGCAAAACCATTTACCTAATTTACTAGTTTTGTTCAAGAAAGATTTTTTTGGGATTCTCCGGTATATAGCAAAAGCTAAAAAATGTTCTAATTTGTTATTTCATCACACAACCCATTAATTTTTGGTGACAAGTTTAATTTTTGGTGACAAGTTTCAAGTCTTGGTTTGACTCATCAACAGGTCACAAATAGCGAAATTGTGTGATTTGAAAAACAAATGAAAAAATTAAAAAAAAGAAAGAAATGAAAAGTTTGAGAAAAATAGAAGAAAAACTATTTTTTTATTTATTAAAAAAAGTTAAAATTTTTTTTAAAGAAACAGATCCATTCGAAGCGAATCGAACCTGTATACGCCACGCAGTGTGCTGAAAACTAAAGAAGAAAAGGAAGAAGAAGCAGCGTTTCGTGTCAGCAGAAAACCTTACACTCATCGGTGCAGCTTGGTTTTCTGCCTGCTGCAGACGCTTGAAAATAGATCAAACCGATCTCCTCTCATATAAACTCAGAATAAATTCTGGGTGTGAATTATATGAGGAAAAAACACTCCTATACATGCCCAGGAGGAAAAATAAGCAGATTACGTTTGGACTTTTTACCGGGTTAAACTTAATTTTTTTCAAGAAAGAATTTTTTGGCATTCTCCGGTATATAGCAAAAGCTAAAAAATGTTCTAATTTGTTATTTCAACACACAACCCATTAATTTTTGGTGACAAGTTTCAAGTCTTGGTTTGACTCATCAACAGGTCATAAATAGCGAAATTGTGTGATTTGAAAAACAAATGAAAAAATTAAAAAAAGAAGAAAGAAATGAAAAGTTTGAGAAAAATAGAAAAAAAAAACAATTTTTTTATTTATTAAAACAAAAAAAATTTAAAAAATTGTTTAAAGAAACAGATTCATTCGAAGCGAATCGAACCTGTATACGCCACGCAGTGGGCTGAAGAATAAAAAAGAAAAGCAAGAAGAAGAAGCGTTTCGTGTCAGCAGAAAACCTTACACTCATCGGTGCAGCTTGGTTTTCTGCCTGCTGCAGACGCTTGAAAATAGATCAAACCGATCTCCTCTCATATAAACTCAGAATAAATTCTGGGTGTGAATTATATGAGGAAAAAACACTCCTATACATGCCCAGGAGGAAAAATAAACAGATTACGTTTGGGCTTTTTACCGGGTTAAACTTAATTACACTCATCGGTGCAGCTTGGTTTTCTGCCTGCTGCAGACGCTTGAAAATAGATCAAACCGATCTCCTCTCATATAAACTCAGAATAAATTCTGGGTGTGAATTATATGAGGAAAAAACACTCCTATACATGCCCAGGAGGAAAAATAAGCAGATTACGTTTGGACTTTTTACCGGGTTAAACTTAATTTTTTTCAAGAAAGAATTTTTTGGCATTCTCCGGTATATAGCAAAAGCTAAAAAATGTTCTAATTTGTTATTTCAACACACAACCCATTAATTTTTGGTGACAAGTTTCAAGTCTTGGTTTGACTCATCAACAGGTCATAAATAGCGAAATTGTGTGATTTGAAAAACAAATGAAAAAATTAAAAAAAGAAGAAAGAAATGAAAAGTTTGAGAAAAATAGAAAAAAAAAACAATTTTTTTATTTATTAAAACAAAAAAAATTTAAAAAATTGTTTAAAGAAACAGATTCATTCGAAGCGAATCGAACCTGTATACGCCACGCAGTGGGCTGAAGAATAAAAAAGAAAAGCAAGAAGAAGAAGCGTTTCGTGTCAGCAGAAAACCTTACACTCATCGGTGCAGCTTGGTTTTCTGCCTGCTGCAGACGCTTGAAAATAGATCAAACCGATCTCCTCTCATATAAACTCAGAATAAATTCTGGGTGTGAATTATATGAGGAAAAAACACTCCTATACAGGCCCAGGAGGAAAAAAAACAGATTACGTTTGGACTTTTTACCGGGTTAAACTTAATTTTGTTCAAGAAAGAAGTTTTTGGGATTCTCCGGTATATAGCAAAAGCTAAAAAATGTTCTAATTTGTTATTTCATCACACAACCCATTAATTTTTGGTGACAAGTTTAATTTTTGGTGACAAGTTTCAAGTCTTGGTTTGACTCATCAATAGGTCACAAATAGCGAAATTGTGTTATTTGAAAAACAAACGAAAAAATTAAAAAAAGAAGAAAGAAATGAAAAGTTTGAGAAAAATGGAAAAAAAAACAATTTTTTTATTTATTAAAATAAATTTTAAATTTTTTTTAAAGAAAAAGATTCATTCGAAGCGAATCGAGCCTATATACGCCACGCAGTGGGCTGAAAAATAAAGATGAAAAGGAAGAAGAAGAAGCGTTTCGTGTCAGCAGAAAACCTTACACTCATCGGTGCAGCTTGGTTTTCTGCCTTCTGCAGACGCTTGAAAATAGATCAAACCGATCTCCTCTCATATAAACTCAGAATAAATTCTGGGTGTGAATTATATGAGGAAAAAATACTCCTATACATGCCCAGGAGGAAAAATAAACAGAATACATTTGGACTTTTTACCGGGTTAAACTTAATTTTGTTCAAGAAAGAAGTTTTGGGATTCTCCGTTATATAGCGAAAGCTAAAAAATGTTCTAATTTGTTATTTCATCACACAACCCATTAATTTTTGGTGACAAGTCTTGGTTTGACTCATCAACAGGTCACATATAGCGAAATTGTGTGATTTGAAAAACAAATAAAAAAATTGAAAAAAAAGAAAGAAATGTAAAGTTTGAGAAAAATAGAAAAAAAACAATTTTTTTATTTATTAAAAAAATTTAAAATTTTTTTTAAAGAAACAGATTCATTCGAAGCGAATCGAACCTGTATACGCCACGTAGTGGGCTGAAAAATAAAGAAGAAAAAGGAAGAAGAAGAAGCGTTTCGTGTCAGCAGAAAACCTTACACTCATGGGTGCAGTTTGGTTTTCTGCCTCCTGCAGACGCTTGAAAATAGATCAAACCGATCTCCTCTCATATAAACTCAGAATAAATTCTGGGTGTGAATTATATGAGGAAAAACACTCCTATACAGGCCCAGGAGGAAAAATAAACAGATTACGTTTGGAGTTTTTACCGGGTTAAACTTAATTTTGTTCAAGAAAAAAGTTTTTGGGATTCTCCGGTATATAGCAAAAGCTAAAAAATGTTCTAATTTGTTATTTCATCACACAATAGATTAATTTTTGGCGACAAGTTTCAAGTCTTGGTTTGACTCACCAACAGGTCACAAATAGCGAAATTGTGTGATTTGAAAAACAAATGAAAAAATTGAAAAAAGAAGAAAGAAATGAAAAGTTAAAGAAAAATAGAAAAAAAACAATTTTTTTATATATTAAAAAAGTTTAAAATTTTTTTTAAAGAAACAGAGTCATTCGAAGCGAATCGAACCTGTATACGCCACGCAGTGGGCTGAAAAATAAAGAAGAAAACGGAAGAAGAAGAAGCGTTTCGTGTCAGCAGAAAACCTTACACTCATCGGTGCAGCTTGGTTTTCTGCCTGCTGCAGACGCTTGAAAATAGATCAAACCGATCTCCTCTCATATAAACTCAGAATAAATTCTGGGTGTGAATTATATGAGGAAAAAACACTCCTATACATGCCCAGGAGGAAAAATAAACAGATTACGTTTGGGCTTTTTACCGGGTTAAACTTAATTACACTCATCGGTGCAGCTTGGTTTTCTGCCTGCTGCAGACGCTTGAAAATAGATCAAACCGATCTCCTCTCATATAAACTCAGAATAAACTCTGAGTGTGAATTATATAAGGAAAAAACACTCCTGTACATGCCCAGGAGGAAAAATAAACAGATTACGTTTGGGCTTTTTACCAGGTTATACTTAATTTTGTTCAAGAAAGAATTTTTTGGGATTCTCCGGTATATAGCAAAAGCTAGAAAATGCTCTAATTTGTTATTTCATCACACAACCCATTAATTTTTGGTGACAAGTTTCAAGTCTTGGTTTGACTCATCAACACGTCATAAATTGCGAAATTGTGTGATTTGAAACACAAATGAAAAAATTAAAAAAAGAAGAAAGAAATGAAAAGTTTGAGAAAAATAGAAAAAAAAAACAATTTTTTTATTTATTAAAAAAATTTAAAATTTTTTTTAAATAAACAGATTCATTCGAAGCGAATCGAACCTGTATACGCCACGCAGTGGGCTGAAAAATAAAGAAGAAAAGGAAGACGAGGAAGCGTTTCGTATCAGCAGAAAACCTTACACTCATCGGTGCAGCTTGGTTTTCTGCCTGCTGCAGACGCTTGAAAATAGATCAAACCGATCTCCTCTCATATAAACTCAGAATAAATTCTGGGTGTGCATTATATGAGGGAAAAACACTCCTATACATGTCCAGGAGGAAAAATAAACAGATTACGTTTGGACTTTTTACCGGGTTAAACTTAATTTTGTTCAAGAAAGAAGTTTTTGGGCTTCTCCGGTATATAGCAAAAGCTAAAAAATGTTCTAATTTGTTATTTCATCACACAACCCATTAATATTTGGTAACAAGTTTCAAGTCTTGGATTGACTCATCAACAGGTCACAAATAGCGAAATTGTGTGATTTGAAAAACAAATGAAAAAATTAAAAAAAAAAGAAAGAAATGAAAAGTTTGAGAAAAATAGAAGAAAAAACAATTTTTTTATTTATTAAAAAAAAATTTAAATTTTTTTTAAAAAAACAGATTCATTCGAAGCGAATCGAGCCTACATACGCCACGCAGTGGGCTGAAAATAAAGAAGAAAAGGAAGAAGAAGAAGCGTTTCGTGTCAGCAGAAAACCTTACACTCATCGGTGCAGCTTGGTTTTCTGCCTGCTGCAGACGCTTGAAAATAGATCAAACCGATCTCCTCTCATATAAACTCAAAATAAATTCTGGATGTGAATTATATGAGGAAAAAACACTCCTATACAGGCCCAGGAGGAAAAATAAACAGATTACGTTTGGGCTTTTTACCGGGTTATACTTAATTTTGTTCAAGAAAGAATTTTTTGGGATTCTCCGGTATATAGCAAAAGCTAGAAAATGCTCTAATTTGTTATTTCATCACACAACCCATTAATATTTGGTGACAAGTTTCAAGTCTTGGTTTGACTCATCAACAGGTCGCAAATAGCGAAATTGTGTGATTTGAAAAACAAATGAAAATATTAAAAAAAAAAGAAAGAAATGAAAAGTTTGAGAAAATAGAAAAAAAAAACAATTTTTTTTTTTTTAGAAAAAATTTAAAAAATTGTTTAAAGAAACAGTTTCATTCGAAGCGAATCGAACCTGTATACGCCACGCAGTGGGCTGAAAAATAAAGAACAAAAATAAGAAGAAGAAGCGTTTCGTGGCAGCAGAAAACCTTACACTCATCGGTGCAGCTTGGTTTTCTGCCTGCTGCAGACGCTTGAAAATAGATCAAACCGATCTCCTCTCACATAAACTCAGAATAAATTCTGGGTGTGAATTATATGAGGAAAAGCATTCCTATACATGCCCAGGAGGAAAAATAAACAGATTACGTTTGGAGTTTTTACCGGCTTAAACTTAATTTTGTTCAAGAAAGAAGTTTTTGGGATTCTCCGGTATATAGCAAAAGCTAAAAAAATGTTCTAATTTGTTATTTCATCACACAACCCTTTATACTACGTCCATAAAACTCCTGTTGAAATAATTACGTACTTAGCTACCCAAGAAATAGCGGTCTGTTTGGGTACAGAGCAATACATCAACTAAAAAACAAGTTATGAACATATTATTTATATGGATTTGACACGTGGTCTTGAAGACAACAATTTGATCTTGAACTCTAATGTCATGACAGCATGTTCCAAACAAAATCCAAGATTTTATGCATTTCCTGATGTGTAAGCCTTATATAAATTAACATGTTTTATATAAAAATCAGACTATAAGTTTCTGTTAAAAAATTTACTTGGGGTATATTGTATTTTAAACGTTCGTATCTCCAACACGAATCCGAGAACCATTTTCTCAAATCTGTTCTAGGTGAAAGCATATACTATATTATCTAAATAAAATAAACAAAAGTAAACAAAATTTTATAAGAATTTGGGAACAGTATATTTTATCCAAAGTCCACCATGTAGCAGGCAATTTTATAATAATCTGGTATGTTCTCTGCAAAATCTAAAAGGGGAAAAGAAAATTGCATGTGAATTTGGTTAGTGGTTAGTATCTTTCATAATATTAGACTGTTAAGATGGATATTGAGGAGTTTTTAAGAGAATATAATAACATCTTACTCAATTAGCATAAAAAACAAATTGAAGAATGCTATAAATTTTAAAAATTAGATAAAAATATCGAGAAAGTCGACTCAAAATTTGGTAAGCACTATGTAAGCTACCCTTGGTCAAGAGAAAATTGAATAGATGGACCAGATACATGTGAATATTGAAATGTTACCAGATGCCTAAAAAAAATAGTGAAACTATCCAAATTGTACCAAAGATGGCCAAAAAGTAATTGCGAGACATGCCTTAAAAAGTGTAACTTAATTTAACACTAGAATTACCCATTTTTGTATTCCTGGACAGCTTATAAATGATCATGGAAACTTAAACTGTCGGCAGATGTAGATTTCAACAACAGATTCACCATTCGAAACTCCTGAAGGTATTCCTTCATAATATTTGCGCACTGCAGCGGAGCCCTAATCGGCCGGTTGAGTGTGGAACTTTTACCCAAGATATTAGGATGATTTAGCGTGAGCGTGGGCGAAAACGTTGATAGCTAAAATTTGACCTTCACCTCGGGTGCCACCTTGACCTCTGTGTGGGCGGGGGGGGGGGGGGTGTTTAAATTTAATCTGCAGCTCACACTTCTCATATGGGTGTAAAGTAATTCCCCACTAAAGTACATTCACCCAGCACCTCTGTGACCTCATCGGTAGAGCGCCTCGAAGTTTACAAAACCAAGCATCTCTTTTGTTCGATTTCAGCAAAAAGTTAATATTCTTTTATTAAAAAGCATCTAAGATAGAGCTTGATCAGCTGACGGGGAACCGCTTACATTATAATGCAAACAATCTCAACGCTATACTGAAACCTATTTTCATAGATAAATTGTTCTCTTGGTGACTGGAAAGACGTCATTTTAAGAAAATAACGGCTAATTTCGGTATGGCCTGAATAAGTCGTGAGCTAATAATTCTTTAACGTATACAGAAAGCACATAGGGTCACATTAAAGAGGAGGGTCGACAGTTTCCAGTTTTATAAAAAAAAAGGTATATTAATGACCTTTTGCAAAAAAAAGTTAAATTAAGAAAAATGGTAAGAACATCCGAAATTTTTAGCTTAGACAACCATAACTCTTGAGCGAGTGGGCCTGAGCAGACGTTAGAATGGCCATGAAGCTCTGCATACAATGAGCTCATAACTGTGACCGTACTCCCTGTACTTTTTAAGATACCTGCCATACAATTTTTTTGTTTTCTAGGTGAGTGCTTTCACCTCCTGCTCTATTGACCTCCTAGGCGGAAACACACTGCATATTTGGACACTGCCAGAGAACGCGTCTACATAAATACCTGAAATTTTGTGCACAGTGTTTTCATAATAATAGCAAATAAAATTTCAAAATTGGGCTAAATTGGGCAACCTCCTCTTGGTGTTGCCATATAAACACCTATACGATCAGTCCTAGACGGTTTTAATATACTAAAAATTTCTTCAGAATGTAAAATCCTACGTAATTGGTTAGAAACATTTTTATTGTCCGACGAACCGTTTTCGAAAAATTTGCGAAAACCCACTTCAAAACTCATACTTGCACAGAGAGTTGGCCATACAAAATGACATACGGGCATTCATCATAATAATTGGTTTTAGACCAATTCTAGCATTTCTACTTGTTATCATTAACCTGTACATCTGCTAAAATTTTATTACTACTTAAGTCTTGCCATACTTCATTGCTGTAAGCAATCACTTCGTCTTCTTGATCTGACCAATTCTCATTACGTATTCCGGTAAGGCTCTATACATTTTTCTTTATCGTCTTTATACAAACATTCTGCAAGTGACTCCGCTTCCTATCGTAAGTACATACACAGTTCTGATGTTTACATCCGTTCGCAAGATGGGATCCACCACGACGAAAGCGTTGACGGCTTACTGCTTACATGAACACCACTTAGCTGTAAAGAATTTGGTTGTGATGACTTCAAACTTGTCGTAAGTCCCCCAGCCCTTTCAAAAGTCAAGTCTTTGGTTTCGAACAACTGATCTTCTATTCGCTTATCCTTGATGCTACCCATCAGCTGGTTCCTCTTGATAAGTAGTCATCCTGCGTATCACAGCTAAGTATTCCCGAATGGTCCTTCATCCTGTTGGTTGCGATGGTGGAATTTGTAAATTTCAGCTATTTCCACTGGCTTCGGATTATAATGTTCCTTCAAAACTACTACTACTACTACTACTACTACTAATTCGTTGTACTTATTGCTATTCGGGGAATGTCTACGGACCAATATAATGTAGCAGATACCTACACTTTAATGAATCTTGTGAAATATTAAAAATTAAAAAGCCCTTCTAGAACTCCATTTTATTAATAATAATTCAATTAACAATTACTCTGCCACGTCCGTACCCCACGACAACTATGCGGAGAGAGAGTGTGCCTACAATCTGTCATTCCTCTTAAACGTGTTATCATACTTAATATACAAATATATGTACATTATAAGTAGTAAGTACTATTTAAGTATTGCCAAACCTGACAACTACATATAGCTTTTCGGGTCTGGACAGGGTGATAGCTCTGCTGAAAAATTTTTGTAATCGTACAACTGGACAAAACATATGTTCGCTAAATGCTAAAAGCAATAAAAATAAGATCGACGAATTTTGCGAAATGTTTTCCGGGCCTGTTATTCATGCGGTTTTGGTATGTGAGACATATACTCTCTTTGTTTCTTACAATTCCCGGCTACAACTTATACCGTATTAATCATACATCCCGTATTGGAGGAGGTCTGGCGCTCTTCATTAGAGATTGTTTAAAGTTTAACCAATTTCTTTTTCAGTGAATGATGATATTGAATTTATATGTGTGGAAGTTTCCTCTGGATTGAATGTTCTCTACTGTTTACTGTCCTCCCAACCAGTTTAACACAGATAAGGCTAGAGAACTGGAAAAATGTTTATTTAACATAATACAACGCTATACAAATGTGATTGTGGGTAGAGATTTTAAATCTTCTACGACGTGACCTGCTAGCTAACCAGTTTCTACATCTCTTTCCGGCGCTACATCTTAATACAGTGAACTCTCAATCAACCTACTTCAACACAACCTGTCCGTCATTACTAGATTTATTTGTTGTTCCCGATTTAAGTAAAGAAAGAAAGAATTTTAAGAACTTTTATTTTTAACGATTTTAAATCAAATCATAAATACAAGAGGAAAAAACAACCGCCTCCTCCGGGGTGTGCTTCATTAGCTCAGTGGTAAGAGCAGTCGCCCGGCAAGCGGAAGGTTCCGGTTTCAAACCCTCTTATATTTATGATTTGATTTAGAATCATTAAAAATAAAAGTTCTTAAAATTATTCTTTTCTATTCTCCATTTTTGATCGATTCTAACAAGTGTGGATTCGATTCCCGTCCGGGAAAAATAAATAAAATATTGATGCTTAACCAGATTAGTCCACCGGGTACTTCGGATCATGACTTACTCCTTCTCAGTTACAACTTTTCTATGAATCCGGGGTCTCCCCAAAGCTTTTCATGAGGGATTAAAGTAATATTAATCCTTATTTGAGGAATGCTGGCAGCTGCTATGGTACGAGGTACGTGATCTTGCTGCGGCTGATGATCAGGTAGAGGTTCTCTCCACTCTTAATGCGTACTAATTCGAAAAATGTCCCTCCGAGAGTGAGACACATCCACAGATAGGCGTGCCCGAACTCCCAAAGTCTGCTCGCTTATTGTTGACCGAGAATTTTTGTTCAAACAATAGAGGCGCCTCAAAACGAATACGGTTCGACTAAACGATCAAGTTGTCCGTAATAGTGCCACTACTGGCAATTAGTAATGTCTAACGCCAATCTTACAGCTCTATCTCTAATTGTGTGGCGCAATTTACGGAGCGCTGGAGTTACTTATGGTAAATTTCATTCTTTAATTACTCCCAGTATCGAAATAATATTGTTGACTTTCACATTTACGTGAGCGCTCTATTTTAACTGTTCATCTAGGATAAGCCCAAGGTTTTTAATTTCTTTTAGATTCAAGCATCCAATCTTGATTTCCGTTTTTTTTCCTTTTTTATTTTGCTGTTGAAATAAGATAAACTTTGTTTTTCCTCATTTATTGATATAGCCTGTTGCCATCCATCCATTAGTTAAATCTCTTAAGGTTCTCATTCATGATTCTTTGTAATTCATCCGCCGTTTTCGCTCCATATCAGCAACGATAGGATAACTTCCCCTAATACCTGCGTTCTGGATGTTATTAATGTACATCTAGTAAAGGTTAGGGCCAAGGATGGAGCCTTGGGGTATCCCGGTACACAGAATTTCCGCGTCATTATAAGTACCTTGTACTTAAATAGCTTTCCAATAGTTTATTGGCTATGCCTCTTATCCCCAGTTCCTCAAGAAGATTTAGAAGAAGCTCGTGATCCACAGTGTCAAATGCTTTTTAAAGACCGACAAACACGCTCCTACGTACAGTCCCCGATCCAGATATTCGTTTATAACATTTATTGTCTGTGTTGTAGCTGATTCCGTACCACTACATTCTTGAAATCCAAACTGTTTCAGGACGTACCCTGCAGTTTTGATTATATATATTTTTTAGACTCTTTTCAATAACTTTCTCAAATATCTTTCCCACGGAGCTGAGAATTGCTCTGGTCTATAGTTGATGACTTCCTTTCTATCTCCAATTTTAAATTTAGGCAAAAACTTTGTATTTTTCAGGATGTCTGGATATTTACCTATTGACAAGGCCTGATTTATGAGGTCGGACACGGTGGGACTTATTTAGTCCGCAGCTATAGCAAGTTCTTTTGTCGTGATTCCATTCAGGCCAGGAGCAGACTCTTTTCTAAGTGTTTCTATTATAATTTCTATTTAAGCCTGAGTTATAGGTTCAAGGAAAGTGTCAGGATTTTTTTAGGATTAATTTCTCTTTTCCCAGAGTACCTTATCTCTTCAATAGTTTCCTTGCTTATAATTGATTCATTAATTATTTTCCACGTTTTCCTAGAGTCGAATTTTGCTTTTTGGAACTGGCTGTCTATATATTGTTGTTTCGCTTTCTTTCCTAGCATATTGACACTATTTTTTGCACGTATATACTCTGTCTTTGCCACGGTATTTCCGGGGTGCTTTTTCATTTTCTCTGCAATAATTCTAGCGGTAATCCATCAATTCTTTCTGGATCTAACCTTTTTGTGAGTTGTATTATATTTTTTGCTTTTTTTGTATCATGTCAATAAACCCCTCAATTTTCATTATTTTAGAGTTTAAAAGTCGCTCCCTTATTCTTCTTCTGTATTTCTCTTCATCCAATATTGAATATTGAAATAATTCTAGTGGTCATCCTCCATTTTTGTAGAGTTTTTGCAGTAAGCACGACACGTTAATTAAATTGTATTCCGATCATGCGCGTAGCCAGGGAGGGGCACGGGTGGGAAATGCCCCCACCAGAGCAGCCCGTGTATGTTCGGTGCCCCCCCCCCCTCCACAGAAATACGAAGCAATTATTACTAATGATTTGCAATTTTTTTTTTTCATTCATTCTTCTTTCATGTCGTAAGATAATATACATACAAGAATAATTGATTTTATTCAATTATTTGCAAAATTTTGAATAACTTCAAAATCCTTTCAAATTATTCATAATAATGAATTTTTCGTAAATCTACTCTACCTCAATTTTTTAAGAAGAAGACAAATCTCGTTTTGGCCAATGTGCTGAAAGGATATTTAAAATGTCTATCAGTCAAATAAAATTCTCATTTTTCCCAAGCCCATCAGAGAATGAGTTACAGTAGCGTTGGGAGATTGTTGCGGGTAAAATAAATTCTCTCGAAAATGGGAATTAATGGCGACTTTTCCCACAAATTATTATATTATGCGAATTCCGACCATTTTTATCCTAGGTACCAAAAGCATAAGAAATACACCAAAAGGAATAGTTCAGTTCACGTAACTTTCGAAAACTAATTAATTTTTATTGATATAGGAGAGATATCTATAAAAATACATTAGCAACTAGGCACAAAGTAGTGATTTTGTTTTGTGAGCAGATTTAGTCAACTTAAAATTCTTTTGCGAAATTTAACACAAGTACCGAATCAATTCTTTTCAAAACTATTTATCTTTGAACTTTCTTTAGTGCAAAGTTTTATAGTGCCACTAGTACCTGTTAAAATCATCATATCAATTAAAAAATCAGAAACAGTGCTTGCAAATATAAATTGGATTATAAACTAGGGAAATCCTGTTTGAGGCAACTGCACTACCGAAATTATCTTTTTTGTTAATAGAAGCAGAGATTTACATAAATTAATTATGTGAATTATTTCAAAATAAAGTAGGAAAAGAACATTTTTTACCACAGATGCTCCGCACAAAACCTTTGTTTACTTTTTGGAAATTGACAACTTGCTTAGAATAGGGATGGCGGGTAAATAAATGTAAATATGGACTACCAACACAACCAGAAATTCATTACGCAAAATCTGGGTCTTAGATATGACAAATATTTACCAGCAATTTTAATGTGAAATATGTATGTATGTATGTATATTTAACCGATATGATAATATAATAATTCAAATCTTATTATATGCTACGAATTTGTGATACAATTATTATTTATATCAATAACTGTAAGTTGATCAAAATTTTTCTGATGACATGCATCTGGGCACAAGTGTAGCAGAATGATCGTGATTAATATGTTTAGGTTGGCCCATGACACAGAGATAACAAGCTATGGCAGATTCGAAAGGAATTTTTTGTGTTGCTACGTCATAAGGTGACAATGTCATTTCCAGCGAATTTGTTTTGAGTTTTTCGTATTTCATTGACTGAAATACGTTTTGAATATATTATAATATTTATCTAACCATTAGTTTCTTCGTTTAATTCACTTGGGAAAAGTAATTAATTATGTGCTAGTGAGAAAGCAAAGAAATTTTTAGATTGAAAATGAGACGAACAAATTTGTGACAATTGTTGCCAAAGCAGGCAAGCAACCAATTGACAGCTAATTCGGCCATAACTTGTTAATCTTTGTATCATCGGTTAGCCCATAAAATGGTATTAAGTTCATTAATGGATGGATATATATGAATTTTATGCGATCCTTTTTTGTTCTGAATATAAATCATTCTATTTCTATAGTACAGTAACTATAATTTGCAAAACCTTTAAATTTTTCCGGACATTTGTACGTAGAAAAATAACGTAGAATTATACAAAAGTGTATTTTTAATGTAACGGAATATGTTTATATGTAAGCCATTTAATCCCACAAGAAGAAAGAAGTCAATACATTGTATGCACACATTTTAAGATTAGCTCCTTTACCTATAGAACATTTTAATATTGTCCGACAATTGGTGATTTTACCCTACTTAAACTTATATATATCTTATAAGAGTTTTAGATATTATAATTATTCTTTTTAGGTATGCTGTTAGCAAAAATTGGAGGCCCTGTTTACCCTATTGGAGTTGGATGACGAGCAGCAAGCTCTGCTGAATTGCAAGAAGATTTCAGTGCTGAATTAGATTTTAATGCAGTTATGCTTGAAAATTTAGATATGGCAAATAAATTGAACCGACAGAGTGCTACGTGCATGTATTTTCAATTGGGAGATCCAAGAATAATAGTCCTAGAATGCCGAATATCAAGAAAATAATACCATTTCTTGCAAATCTGAAGATAAAGAGCTGATTCAGCAGATCTGCAACCTAGAAAGATGCCCCACTAGTTTTAATGGGCTGGTAACTGGCAATGGCTATGTTTCATTAATCGAATCGAATAAATATTTCGATAGATATGGCGTTTAATGATTTAATACAGATCTGCTTAAATCTCGTCTATCTCACTGGGAATATTAATTATTTGTTATTATTTTGTATGAGTTAAAGAAGTTGAACTTTGAAGTTAGAACTATTAACTTATTGAAGAATTGTTGAATATGTTTGAACAGCAATAGATTCTGCAAGAAGAAATTAAATGTGTTTAAAGTTTTTTTTTTTGTACGTCATTTATATAATGAAAATGGATATGTATCTCTAGAAATATTTCCTCTTTATTTTAAAAATGAATAAAAGTACATTTAAATCTATTCGTTGCTGTATCTTCATCCACTTAAGCGTATTAAACAACCACTTAACAGACGAATATCTTGCACACCACAACAGTGTACTTCGCATCGCTTTATTCTGGACTGTTTACTGAATATTATACCCTAAATGAAATCTATTGGGTAAACTGAGTTTGTCATTCCGTTTGTAACACATAGAAATAATGAAGGTATAGCTAAATGGATTGGATACCCAAGCATAATATTAAAAATTATTTTAATTTTTGCATGTCTGTCCGTCCTCGCGATAGCTCTAGAACGGACTGAAATTTTGCGAGCTTTTCGAGAAAAAAGGAAATTTAAGTTCGGAAATGGAATAAATCAGGCAACTCCTTCGTTGAATTGCCTTGCCATACAAAACTTTGGTTTTCCAGTATATATTTAGACACCGCTTGAGAAAAAGTCGACGTAAAGAGCTGAAATTTTGTACACGGCGTTTTCATAAAAATGATGAGTATAATTTCAAAAATGGGATAAATCTCGCAACCCCTTCTTGATGTTGCCATATAAAAATTTAGGATTTTTACGTCCAGGTACTGTGAAGACGATCAGTCCGAGATGTTTTTATTGTACTGAAAAGTTCTTCAGACTATGAAATCCTATGAAATTGGTTACAATACTTTTTACTGTCCGACGAACCGTTTTAGAAATATGTGCGAAAAACTACTTCAAAAATCAAATTTGTACAGATACATACGAGCATTCATCTCTAGGGTATCATAAGAATTGGACTTAGACCAATTCCAGCTTTATTGAAGAAATAATTTTATAAATTCAGGGCTATTATTGGGATACATTCACAATTTATTAGAACCATGAATTTGAAATAACTTTTTTTTAGAAAGCCATATAATTATATCTTAGTAAATTATTCTTATTTTATTCTTGTTTTTAGGAAATATTCTTATTTTTTTTTAATTTAATTTTTTAATTTAAGCATACATTGGTTGAAAATAACAAAGGTAATCAATGAAATAGTTTGATTCATGTAAGGAAACTTGGATTTAACTCTGATTAACGTTTTAGAAAGTTATACACATTTTTGACAAACAATACTTGCATGAAGAATATTTTTTTTTCAATATTGTGTCAGTCTGCCCCCTACTGCCCCCCCCCGACCCAACAGAACGCTGGCTACGCCAATGATTCCGATATTTATGTAACCTCTACATGCATATCCATCTGAACCGTCCCATCAAGATCCGTAAAAACATTATTAATTTGGTAGCTGTCCTTTCAGTAGCCCTAGTCGGGTGTGCAGTATCTATTTGATTGACGATCTTAAAGTTATAGCTGGATAGCAAGTCAAGGTATTGGATTACTGTATTATTTTGCGTCAACAAATCAATGTTCATGTCTCCCAGAAACAAGAACTTTCTGTGTTGATTCATCAAGTTCTCTAAGTATTCCATAAATTCTTCTTGGGGTTCATTTGGTGATTCATACATCGTCATGATTTTGAAATGTTTTCCACTGTTAACCGTTATTTCAATCAGAATCGTATTATATTTGGCATCCAGTATAGTACTTTTGCATTTTATTCCTTGTTTAACATATATCGCAGTTCCTCTCCCACGACTCTCCATTCTGCAGTTAAAAATCCCTTCATAGCCACGCAAATCATTTCTTACACTCTTGATATTCAGATATAGGAAACTTCATGTTGGGTCTGTGTATAAGGTTTCGATAGAATAATCAGTCTTATTCCTGATTATCTCTGCGCTCCTTAGATATTCGAGGCATTTTTTACTGTCAGCAGCGTGCTTACAGTCTTCTGTTGTGATTTCCTTACTTCTTGCTGATTTTATTTTACAATTAATACATTAGACTCTATTTCTGGTGCAGTTGGGAGTTTCATGATTTTCTCCGAAGTTTTTACAAGTTCCACGATTCTCACAATTTTTGGGCGTGTGACCGTATCTTTGGCACTTGAAACATCTTTTAATGTTGGAGTTCTAACGGACATAGTAAAAATTCCAGTCAACATTGACATATTGCCCAACAATACATTTTTATGTAGATGCACAAACCTCAAAAAAGATAGTCCATTTGTTGTTATGTTTGTTAAGCTTGCTATGAGTCACCTTAAGTTGGTCTTGATCCTTGAAAGAGTAATTAAGATTTCGCAGTTCAGTAAGCAGTTTTTCCGACGTATAATTCTTTTCTAAATTTGTGAGGAATAGGCAGGGTACTCTTCTCTTACTGAGCATATCGCTGTATTGATTACCCAGTACCTTGCTTGCTTCCCTAAGAAGAGACATATTCTTTGCTGTAGAATTAGTTTTAATTATAACCCCACCCTTGGTAAGAGGCCTCAGTTCGGTAATAGGGATCTTTAATGCGCTTGGTTTAATTTTTTCTTTCACGTATTTGTGTGTGATTTCAGTAGTCTGATCGACTTTAATAGGCTTAATTATTACCCCCTGCGCCGGTATCGAAGTGGATGCCCTTTTTACCACTTCCAGGTATGTATCTTTAATGGTGCTTAATGTACTGTTCGTCCTTACCCTATTATCCATTCTAGTTATCGTTTGGTGTATCTCTTTCATAATTGACCCTTGCTTGCTCTTTAAGTTCTTCCTGTATTTTTGGGTAACTTTAACATTTCATCAAACTTGGTGGCCATGTGTCCTTTAGTTCTAACCAGTGGTTACACTTGTAGATTATATTCTTATTATCCGCCAGAAGATTCTTATTATAGGCCGGCATTTCCATGCATTTGACATGGAAGGCACTGCCACAGAAGCGTTTGCATGTGAAAATAGGACCATTTCTAATTGATTTTTGGCACTTTTATTGGTGAGTTTCAATTTGTGAGCGCTTTATAGTTTTATTTATTTTAATTTATACTTCTCACATTAATCCATTATGCTATTGAATTACTTTCGCTCTTCAATAGTGAAGCGTATTTATGAGGATAAGTCCTTAGAACAACAGAATTTTTTACTAGAATTTCATATGTCATACAATTCACGTCTCTTATATTATATTTTGAGCGCAGTTATATAACGATTAAGATTTTACGTTGTTATTCACAATCAAATTACTATATACTTAGATTTTCACTATAATTATCAGATGCACTATAAAAAGCGTGGTGTTGACAGATTTTTCTTCTTCTCTCTCTAAATCTGGAGCTCCGCTGTGCATCTGCTCATTTGAAAAATATGAAGAAGAAATGCAAAGCCCAAACTATATTATCAAAACACTTTTTAATATAATGTTGCGACTATTCATTATAGAAGCGCTGTGTAAGGTATAAAGTTGTTATTTTAATTAATGAAGATTTTGTAAGTAGTCCGGCATCATTTTCATTAGAAATTTTAAGGCGACGCTACGTCTACAATACCGTATACCCGGCGAGCGTATACCTAAGGAAAAACCTCTTGAACAGCTGTTCAATAGAAAGAGTTATACCCACTAGAGTACGGCGTCATTTGAAAAAATAAAATAAAAAATGAATGCAAATTTTGAAAGAAAGAATAGGATGTAGCTTTAAGGAGATTGAGCATGTGTGTGACAGAGAGAACTATCCCTGGTATTTTTCTGAAGGGGAAATGTTTACATATTTCAATATGAAAGCACGTTCTTTTTTATACTCTGGCGAATAAGGGTGTAGTGGTTCACTGTTGTTTTTGACACATTGGCGAATAAGGGTGTATTTGTTCATTATGGGTTTTGCATGCATTTCTGCCTACTATTGTTTTGAATGACTTTGTATCATAAAACTTATTAAAGCTACCACAGGAAACACTAAGAATGACATTTTAATTTGATTAAGACAGAAATTGAAAGATAGTCAACGACGGGAAAATACTTTAATTGTGAAAAGATAACTGTCAAATCCATTTCCCCTTATTAGAAAATTTCAGAGTGAAATAAAAGAAAGTGGGGCGTATGTAATGTGGGGGTATATGTAATTCATTTTACTCTTTATCATTATTTTAATCTTGCTGAATAATAGGGTGGGATATAAATAAATTACGTATTAATGAATTTAATTAAGATTTCGTTAATTATGTAGCTATTTTTAAGTTTCAGCTTGTTTTTTTATATACATGGAAAACTGTACAATAATCCCGAAATAATACACTCTTCATTATAACTATTAATGTAAAAAATATTGAATTTTCACACAGGTGCGATATTTCTCTCTATTATATAATTTTCATCTCTGTCTCTTCTTTACGCACTAATGGCAGATAATATTGTTTCCATTTTGATAGACAGAATGATTTTCAAGTTTTCTAGTATTGTCATTCGTATTAAAAGGGCAGGTTTCAAGGTCAACAGCAGTTTTTCATTGCCTTGTGGGAAGAGAATTCTCTTGTTATTGCACATTAACAAGGAATAGTGACATTAACAAAGTATGCCTACTAGATTTCTGATACTTGTTACAGGTGACGTCGGGGCATAAATTCATTTGAAGAATTCAGATTTATTTGTTTTATTTTTAAAACTTGTATAATATTTTTAGTATAATCATGTGATTCTATTACGCTCAAGATTATCGACCGTGGTTCATACCAGTTATACCTTGTTACCGTCAATATACCATGCGGATACAACTCTTCCATTTACAGGCCCATTAGTTTGCTTTGTTTGCTCTCAAAATCTCTAGGGAAACTACTATACTGGCAGATTCAATAGTACACATTGGGAAACAATCTCACAAGTACCTGTCAATTTAAGTTTTGCCCCAAGCATAGTTGCGAGAATGCTCTTTTTCCAACACAATAGTCACAACAGCCATACGCAATGCTCTTGATAAATCAGATATTACTATTCTGGCGCTTTTATTGTGCATTTTTGAGGAGCAGATGATTATTTCGCGTAAATCTAACTCCTCTCGCACTTTTTCATTATTGAAGATTTTCGACTTTTATAATATACAGGCTCTTTGATAAATAAGTACGATAAAGTATGCAAATGAGCTAATTGGAGTGTCCTGGTCGCAGTTTTGCTCTAGACTCTGACCCTATAATCACTTTACCGTGTCATATTTACGTTTGAAAATTTTTGCCGTTTTTAACAAAAAAAGTGTATTCACTTAAATGCTTATAAGTCCTTTCAACGATCTCGCCGGATCAAACTTGGGCAATGGGCACTGTAAAAACGTAATACGAATCAATTTATTTAGCAATGAAAGAGTACATCTAGATATGAAAAACAAAAGAAAAATTAACTTTGTCTTACTTATACTCTTCTACTAATTATATCTATTATTAAAATTCATCATTTCACCTATAGAACTCTGTAACAAATATTTAATCAACTATCTAACGAGAGATACACTTGCATATTAAGAAATATAATTACGGCTCTATTGGAACTTCAAATCTTTTTTTAATGGTGCTCGTATGTACATAATATGCATAATTACACTGATTTGAGTAGATAATGATTACTTTTTAATGTCAGTGATCTGAGTGACTGGTACTTGCATTATTCTCGGAAATTACAATAGTTGTTCAATCAATATCTAAACTCGTCAATGAAATGCAATCTCTGCATCAATTTTTCACACTTTGAATGAACGAAAAATTCGTGAATATGAAGATAATTTACCAGAAAGATGGGTATTATAATAGTTGATTAGAAAAATGTTGCATGTATGTACATACCTTTAACACGGTATATTTGACTATATTCATGTATACTGTACCTTTACTGTGTCGGCTGAACTGAGGCAAAATGTAAGGTGTATGATCACCTACCGACAGACAATTTCTTTCTACTTTTTTATTTTCTTGTTATGTTTGATCATTTATTGCTGGTCACTATTCTCGACTATTAAGTTGAAATCTGTATTAAGTTTAAATTTCTCTGGCATTGGGAAAAATAGAATAATATTGAACTAAATTTAGACTTCGTAATAAAACATATACTTTCAGAGATCTGCAAATATTAAAACAATGCTCCTGCATTTTGTATAGCGTCTAAATATACTTGGATAGTTGCTTCGTCGTGCTGCACATAGTGAGTGCTTATGTGCAGAGAATAGAGTAGCGTTTGAAAAGCTCTATAAAAAATTTATCTGTCGTTTGCCTGATTTATATAATATTGTCGCAATTTTATTGAGCAACTTTAATGAGTAACTTCATATGAAATAATTTGGTATACTTATAATATACACATAAGATGTAAGGTGTAATTCTGTTCTCAATACAATAAACAGCAATAACTAAAGATAAAGTGGACTGGGTATAAGAGCATTTAAGTTTTTGAATGCATGTTCGTTCGTCCATCCATCCGTCCATATATACCTACGTAGGCGCGTCTGTGTGCCTGTCCACCATCTGTACAAGCAGTTCTAGAATGCTGAAAATTTGTACATCCATTTTCTAAAATGAAATGAGGCAGAATGAGGCGACTCCTACGTTGAGTACCCATACAAAAATTCCACCATAAAAATATTCTTATATACTGGTTGACATATATACCGCTGACGCAGAAACCTCAAATTTTGCGAACAGTATAATTTCAAAAAGAGAAAAACTTGTAATTAGTGTAAGGCCATTAATATTATACCCTGATACCTGATTTGTCCCATTTTCGCACTTAACTATAATTTTTCTTTAGTATTATGTCCAATAAATTTTAGTCTGCCAGATTTGTTTCTATATACATTACAAACGGAATGACAAATTTAGGACATCCTATGACGTTTCATCGAGGGTTTAAAAATTTGACAATTCGAAGAGCTCGTTCGTCGGATTGCCATGTAATAATGTAGATTATTTCTTACATCTACTGGGAAAAGGGTTAGGCCTAGAGGTTTTTAATGTACTAAGGACTACAATTATATTTTTCTAGTTTGCTATTAATTCTTTGATAACAGTTTTTTTCTATTTCTTCCGCTAAAAACATATCTCATACAATTTTATGAAAAGTAACTACATACATATATGTATGTGTACCTAAATCTCCTTTTTAACTGAATTGTAATGACACCTATTGTATATACGTTAATTCTATATAATTTTTTACTTTTGATCACACGCGAGGCAGCCTCGCGTGGACTCGCCCCGCTTCATTGTGCACCTTGTACCCTACCCTAACAAAATTATTGGAACGTACTAACGAAATTTTTCTCACTCTTTGCTTGTCGATTTTCTGTCTGACACGTTCCGGGTTACGTGCCTGTTGATATGAAAGGGACTTCATGTGTTGAAAATATTCATTGTCCTCTAAGGATAACTCCCAATAACCAACATCTCTCTCTAAATAGTACCACAAGACACATATTTAGTATAATGGACACTTGCATTGTTCATTGCTAAAATCATTAATTGAAGTCATAGAATCAATTTTTAGTGTCTTTTTACTCGCCAAAAATCTGAATGATATTTTAACGCGTACTTTAGAAATAAACATACTTATTAGTTTAACGTATTTTGTATTGTTTATCAATAAACCCCACTATTCTCTCAAGGGGTTATTTCATATTATGACTGTTAATCACAAATATGTGGGGTACGAGGAATCATAATTTCATTGTAAATTATGTTAAAAATATACTGAGTTTCTTTGGGGCTGGGGCGATCCTGTTTGCCTCCATTGGTGCACCCCTGTTCTTCCACTTCTTGATTAGGTTGAAAGAGGGAGTGTATGGTGGAATATTCTGACGAACGTTACTGGGCCAAATATTAAGAGAATCGACTACCCGAACTACATACTGAACTGTCCCTCATCTCTCATTGCATTCTTTTTATCATATTTTTATCAGTATACTATCGACACTGATTACTCGCTTTCCTGCGCAATTACAAATCTTCCTTCTTTCATCGAATTGCGGACAATACGCCTCACTTGCTTGTGAAGTTAGCTGCATTCGAATTCAATTTTTTGTCAGGTATTGCTTGATATACATTATTCGCCAATGCAATCCATGGTCAGCCTCTCGTGTTTAATAAGATGTTGCATTCAAGCTATCTAGTGTATCCTGCTTTAAACAAGAGTTTCACAACATGTTTGTTTTATCTTTATCAGATGCAAGTTCGGTTAATCGTTTGTGTGCTACCAAAGGTGGATCCAGACATTTGCTCTAGAGGGGCGATTAAAAAATGTTCAATTCTAATTTTAAAATGTTATATATAATATTATTTATAACATAAATATGTATATTATATTACTCAGCGACAGGTTATATTTATATAATCATGTGTACATTGTTAATAATGTTATATTATACATAGAGTGGTGAAATATAAGACTGAATGCATTTGAAAATTTGATATACCTGTTCACATTTTTTAACAATATGGTACATAGTTATGTGTTCAGCACATAAAATAGTATTGGAGGCAAGCTAACTCACGCTGAGTTATAAGAAAAAAATTGAGAAAACTAATTTCTATTCTCGAAAATATTTTCGTAAAACATTTACGAAAGCTTTCGTAAACGCTCGATTTGAAGGATTTCCGTAGTATTGGAGAGAATTACTGAAAATCTATAGGATTTTTGTAGAATTTTTAACGCAGTTTAGCAAACATATTGCAAAATTATATAAAACGTTTCGTAAAAAGGGAACGTACGTATGCTTCTGATGATGGAAGCTTGCTTCGTAATTTTTACCAAATGTGAGATTATTTTAATAATATAAAATGTAAAAATTAGGAACATTTTGTACATATTCTGTAGGAGGAGATTGGGTAGTATTACACCCACTTTCTTAAACTCTAGAATAATATCGTAAAATTTACCAAAATAGAACGTGATCGACAAAACTTCAATTAGTAAGCTGCGGAAACATTTAAAAAAAGTGCAAAATTTAAAGCCAGATTCGCCATATAGGTGTTGTATTTTTGAATGTATCCAATCATTTTATACAAGTCATTTTTAAAGCATTATAAAGGACATTTTGAAAATTTTCGTATCTTTATATCTAACAAATATACAAATGTTCAATCAGAAGGTACGAAGAATGGTTCAGAATGGTTCAAGGTAAATCTAAATGTATGGAAAATTGAGAGAGTCTGGTCCGAAAATAGCTGATCAAGATATTATGGTAGTACGGCTTCAATTAAGGAAGAAGAAGAAGAAGTTGCTTCTCAAAAACTCGTTGAATCAACTTCAAAGTTTTCTTGCAATAGTCTGCCTAAGGACAAATTTACTCGAAAGGTCGTCACGAGCCAAACATAGCTCTCGGGGAGACATGACTGAAGTCAAAAGCTTGGTTGGCTTTTTTAGTTTAGTAACGATTGATCATTTCACGAGACCGCAGAGAATATTTTGTGTGCGAACGTTTTATAAAAATCAGGCTAAATGAGTATGAAGAAGGGGATGGTGCCCATTTACAAATGGCCCTTTTTCATAAATAAAAATTCGAAAACTGCTCGTTGATTTCACAGTTATTAAAATGAGTTTGAACTAATTGTGATGTTTTATTTAAGTTTCGAAAACGAAAAACATTCTGAGACACCGTTTATTATTACTTATTAAAGATGATAAACATAAAAATCGTCTTTCAATTAAAAGATTAATACATAATTGTGAAAATCTACTTGATTCATTGATTCAGGATACAAATTTTTAAATATTTGGAAAAACTGATTATTTCGCGAATCTAAAGATTGTTACTGTTCATAGCGAAATTAGTGATGCTGTTTCACACGAGGAAATAATTGTAGATAATTTCGATTGAAAAAATTATATATGTAGGTATACCTTACCTACAGGGCCGGAGCTGACCAATGAGGCGCCCGGTGCACACTTTTTTTTGGCGCCTCATTTTCATTAGTAAAAAGCAATTAAATATTATATTTAATGTTAAAATAATCTGCTGCAACTTTAACTATACAGAATGCACCATATTTTCTGAGAAAATTAGACCTAGTTTTTGGCTGAAATGGCGTCGGAGGCAAAGCAACATAATAGTACTAAACTTCAGTTTAGGTTAAACGTAAATACGGACTTAAAAAGTTAACATTTAAATTTCAACATTATGTTCATTTCCACATCACCCAAAGAGTTAGAGTATACGATGCGTTTTTTTTTAACAAGCTTTCCAGAGCAGACCTCGCTAGCTACTACTATTTATTACTGTAACAAATTAGAAAATCAATAAAACAATTTATCCGATAATTACTAAAACAAGCAAGATAAGGAAATGCTCAGATAAAACTCTTGTGGAAAGCCTGACCAAAAAAATAAATTACTAAAAATAACTAAACAAATTTCTCTATATTTTATAAAGAAAAAACATAATAGAATAAAATATAAATGTAAATAAAACTAACAATTCATAAATATAACAAATAAAAGGAACAAAAAACTTCAGAAATCATGCAATACATATAAAATAAAATTTACATCGTCATAATCTTAAGGTGTCACAAAATTTACTCGCCGTGCCTTAATTTTCGCGAAATCATTAATTAATTCATCACAGTCCAAATCTTCAGTTAGCTGTTTCTATAGATATTGTTCCTAATCCTACCAATCTTTCTTGGGTCATTGTAGATCTTAAATAATTTTTAATTATTTTAAGTTTCGAAAAACTACGCTCCCTGATGCTACTGTTACAGACAAAGTTAATACAATTTTTAAAGCTACCACGATATTTGGAAAAAGGGTTTCTAGCTTTCTCTCAAAAATGAAATTTATTATTTCTTTCGGTGAGCTATTTTCATTTACTAATGTGGCCAACATTTTTATCTCCTCAAATAATTCCAAGCCACTTATGTCAGTACTATTATTAAATGATAATTTTTCCTCTAATTTCAAGCAATCTTGAACCGATATTGCCGTTATATCACTTTTGAATTTTCCGATGTTATAAATAAATTGGAAAATACTATTATGCTCTTTAATTTGCTCGAACCGTTCCGATATGGATGAAATAGCCCGATCTAAGACTTTAAAATAAAATTCTGCTTTAAGTCTCTGTTGGAGATCCAATATTGGTTCATCCCTTCCCTCTTAAGAAAAATGTGGCTTCGTTCTCCTTGACCGTAATTCCGAGCGTCGTGGAAAAGTGCAAGGAACTTCCAGGGTATTTGCAATTATTTTAGCCCTTTCAACAAAAGCCAGGAGGCTCTCGTCAGTTCTTAGTTCTACTAAGAAGCCTTTTGTAAAATTAAGTATTTCCACCGTGGTTTTTAAACAGACATCGGGTTTTTGTAAGTATTTACTGGCTATATTTATTTTTCCTAAGATTTCATACCATATCACAATACAAGAAATGAACTTGAAATCCGTTATTTTGTTAAGTAAATTTTCTGCCATGTTCTTCGATTTTGGGTCATCACTTTGGGATAGTTCGACCAAAGCTTCTTACACATCTTCTAAATGGTTTACTAAAGGTCTTATTACATCTATTCTGCTCTCCCACCTAGTTTCACATAGAGGCTTAAGGGTTAAAGTCTTTAAATATTTTTTTAAAATCCGCCACCTACCCACAATACTGGAAAAATGCACATAAAGGCTTTCAATTATATCGAAAAACGAAACTGCAATCGAGGAACAATGTGCAGCATCTATAATAACTAAATTAATAGAATGGGAAGAGCAAGGTACGTGAAAAGCTCTCGGCTCCAAGGATTTTATTCGTGCCTGCATACCGGAATGCATCCCCTTCATATTGGCGCCATTATCATAGCCTTGTCCTCTGCAGTTTTCTAAAGGTATGTATAACTTTCCAAGCTCATTCAATACCAGCTCAGTCAAACTTGCCCCCATGGTTTCTTCTGCTATTAAGAAGCTTTAAAAATACTCTTTTACATTTATTTTATTATTTTCGCAGTCCACTATTCTAACAATTAAGGATAATTTCTCCTTCCCGGAAATCTACAATAATCGAGAAATACTTCGCATTTTTATTTTAGCTAATATGCTTTTCCTCACATCATTTGATAATAACTATATTAATTCATTCTGAATATCCTTACTAAGGTATTTGTTTTGCGTTTCCTGATTTTGAATTCTACGCAAATATTCTGCTAAAACTAAATCAAACTTACTAACTGCCTCTACTAACTTCAGGAATTTACCATTGTCACTATCGTACAGAATATCAGAATTTCCCCTAAATGCTAAAGACTGTGAGCTTAAATACAGAACAAAAATTATGAGACGTTTTACAACATTTCGCCAATGCTCAATTTCCTTGGACATTTTCTTCTGCAATTCAGCGTCTACGGTTTTACCTGTTTTTAAGCCTAGTTCTAAGTCCTTCCAAGTTTTGAAACTAGACATATGAATTATACTATTTTCATGATCTTTCAATTGCCTACATAAATGCCCCCAATCTCTATAACCCTTCTTAGATAATGAGTTACTTTCTCTATTCTTTGAAAAAATGAGACAACAGAAACAAAATACAGCATCTTGCAAATTTGAATATATTAACCATGGTCTAGAAACTGTCTCACCGTTCTTCGTAGACCTCTGGTAAAACTGAGAATTAAGTTTTATTTTTTTAGTGGTAGGAAAATCAAAAGATATTATTTGGACTGGACCTTTTTCTGTTAATAATTGCACCACTTTCTCATTCAAAGTGGGCCATTTATAAGGATCCCCGAAATCATACTCAAAAACAGACTGCTTGGTTAGATGCTGATTACCACCCTCATCCACACTAAAATTCTCTGCTGGCTGAACTAACTGAATATTTGCACTTATATCTGAATTTACCTCAATTACTCCGGCTGATGATGTGGAAGCACTCGTAATTGAACCAGTTACAATAGTATGCACAAAACTTTTTAAATATTTCGATTGTTTTAAATTTAACTCTTCCAACCGCTTTCGTTTTTTTCTGTAATCACTGCCCGATAACTTTTTCTTTAATTCATTTTGTGGCACTAATATAAAAACAAACAAGCGAAATGACAATATGTATGCTATATATAGTATAGTTGAGCTAAACTTAATTGAACACCTGTACTCATGCAAGCATGCCAGTAAAATTGAAAATGTTCGATTAAAATCAACGTAATGCACATAAAAGGTTTGCTGAATATATTTACGTTATGAGACAATTATTAATTTCATATGTAACAAACGTATGCATAAAACTTATGTCCATCCAATATGCATGCGTAAGCCATCGAACGTACGAATCCAAAGTTAAATTGTTACATATTTGCATAGGCTACGGTTAACATACAAGTATGAACGTTTCTAGTCAACCAACAGTCAAACGTCATACTCAATTCTGATGATATACATTCTCTTCATGGAGCAGAATATTTTAGTGCACCACCGCCAAGTAATAAACACGACACGAACTTTCATGTGTAGAGAAATGTTCGTAACTATATCGTTGGCATCAAGAAGAAAGCTGTGCATGCTTAGCTCTTTATGGGGGCGCTGCTGGTGCGAATGAAAATAATGCACCATATGGTATGAGGTTTGGTTTGCTCAGGCCAGGTAGACGCAGAAGTATAGAAAAATAGGAATAGATGTGTTTTGTTGAGAGAATATATTTCTTAAGCAGTTTTTTTGAATTGAAAATCCCCTCTTAAGAGACCAAGTTTAGATAATTATTAGATATGATTGCCGTAGACAATTTGGAGTATGAATGTGATTCCTTTCTCTCTGTAGTATAGTGTCAAGAAAAATTACGGTCCTTCGTTGATTTATTTTAGATTTTTCCAAGAAGACTCTTTTTGTTTGAAGGAAAAGTATGTATATATGTAAATGCTATATATCGAGCTAATAACTTAATAGATTTACTTCTAAGTTCCAGAGTACCGATTCAACTTGTATTCTTAAGAAAATTGTACATTATAGTATACAAGATTCAGCTCATTCCTTGCTATATGTGGAAATAATGTTTTCGAATACAAAATACATTTTCATCAAATAATTCCTCTTTTTTTTAAAAATTAACATTAAATTTTAAATTTTTCATGTGTTGTCCCATTTCCGCTCTAATTTATATGGCGCCCCAAGTATTTTGCGCCCGGTGCAGCTGCTCCATTTGCACCTATGAAAGCTCTGGCCCTGCTTACCTATGTGTATTATTATTATTAAATAACAATTCCGAAAGGTTTTGGAGCTGCCCAATGACTTACAAGCAACCATTAATAACGATAATATCTTGACATATTCTGAAAATTAAAAAAAAATATATTAACGGAAAATTGTGGTCTTTTAAAATGGTTCATGGGAAAAGTATTGGTATTACGTATTTTTTATATTTAGATAATTGTGAGATAAACAACTATCTTGGTTCCTTAGCTCAAGCTGGCACAAAAGCTCCAGTTTTATTTTTAGCCTGATGAACGCAATTTTTGACATTTTCTTAGCGCTGATGACTGTCGCATTGTGTTTAAAATTGGTGATAATGCAAATTGGCGAAAAAAGGGATTAGTTTGAAAAAATTATAAGTGAAGTATTTTTCAGAAGGTCTGGACAGTTAGTCATCATTTTGCATCATTCATTTATGGGTGTATAGTGAAATTGCTAGAAGGAAGCGGAAATATACAAAAATCATAAATAAGTATACCAAAATCATAAACACCCTCTCCCTTCTAAATGTCGCAATTTGATCTTTCATAACTCAAAGTTCCTGCTTCTGAAGTTTGAACCATCAGTTGTGGACTTCCCTGTACAGTTGTCTCTTTCCGTTTCAGTATGAAAATTTCATTAGGATCCATATATCGCCTGAGATTTTTTTATTAATATAATATAAATTTTTGATGCCGCAAGCATAGTAAAATTTGGTGCTACCTAAAATGGAAAATCGGTCAGTCGTAACTAAGGCTGTTGATAGAATTCAAAGCAGGCGGTTCAAAGCTTCGAAGATTTCGAATCACCTTGCAAAGCAATAACACAGATCTTTGCTTAACTGCCCTGAGCCCATTTTTGGCCGCTCAAAGAGTAACCATTCGGTAGAAGACAGGCCGTGGGAGGACAGAATGAAATTGGTACATTGGGAAAATTTCCATGTTTACATGCAGAGTTGAAAGATTGAGTCGAGTTTGAGTTAAGTTTTCGACTCGTGTTTTTGAGCACGAGTTACGCATCCAGCCTAAACATATTTATACCTAAATCATCCATATCTACACTCGTTAAAAATAAATAAATAAAAGTGAATCCAAATTTGATTTATTAGGAAGTGAAAGTGATTAGTGTGAACCTAATTCTCTTAATAAATCAGAAACTGCTGGTTCTAATAATTTAAAAATGAATCCTCCAAACGCACTTGCTAACCCCTCAATTGCTAATGCCCCAGTTACACAAATCAACGATATACTTAGTTCTCTTAAAGTGCCGGACTCAATAAAGGATTTGCCAAAATATGATGGTAATCCTAGATTGCTCTACGATTTTTTAAAAAATGTAGAAGAAATTTTACTTGTATTAAACCCATTAAACGGTACACCCTACGGTCGAATATTACTCCGAGCAATTAGAAATAAAATAGAAGGTCCAGCCAATGAAGTCCTGAATATGTACCGGACACCACTCGATTGGGGCCAAATAAAAAATAACCTCATATTGCATTATTCGGATAAACGTAATGAAACCTCATTAAATAAAGATTTCCGCAATATTTGGCAAAATAATAAAACAGTGGAAAAGTTTTATAGCGAAATAGTGGAAGTTTTAGCGACCATGTATAACCACATCCAGATACATGAAAAAAATGCATATGTTATAAATGCAAAAAGGAGTTAGTATTCGGAAATGTGCCTAAATACCTTTTTAACTGGTTTAAGAGAACCACTAGGTTGCACAGTTCGAGCCATAATACCTGAATCCTTAGCTATTACATTCTCTTACTGCGTTAAAGAGCAGAATATCTCCTATATTAGGTCAGAATCCATTTGAAATAAACAGATAATAAAAAACCCCACAATGCCAATAAATGGTCCTAATCCGTCATATAAAAACTTCACTCACCAGCAACCAACTATTTTCTTTTATCCATTGAATAGACCCAATACATTTAGCAAATATCCCGCTCCACAGCAAGTTCAATCAAATAATAATAATCCACTTGCTCAGAATCCGAGTACCTACTTTCAGTCAAAGACAAAACCATTTTCCAATTAAACCAACTCTACCTAAACCCGATCCAATGGATATAAGCTCTGGTAACACCCATTTAAAGTTCGGACCGAGAAATCGATTCCAATCAAAAAATCTGCCCTAAAATTTCTTCCGGTAACCCGGACCACGAAATTTCATAATGTGACAGAGCAAGTTTCAAATAATCCGGATTCCTACACATTCGAAACTAACCCTTCATACGTATCAGAAAACTTTGCCCACAAGATTTGGATAACTATTACCAATATGATCAAATCAATGAACATAATGAGGAAGATCTTATGCGACCCTCCGACAATAATGAAGTTGATTGGTTTAGCATAATAGAGGTCATCAATCATTCCGATAAAGAACAGCTTCTATTTTTGGAGCAACCTCTTAAGGTTACTCCCTTTTCATCCTCAGAATATACAGAATTAAATAATTTCAGTGTTGAGTATGAAGACTGGTCGAACCAAACTTTACGACTTGACGATATATCAAATTTAATTCATGAAGAGAAGAATTCATATACTCAATCTGCAAGAGTTATGAAGATATATTTTATAAAGAAGACCAAAAACTGACTTTTACCAATAACGTAAAGCATTGCATAACCACAACCGACCACAACCGACGACGTGCCCATTTACACCAAGTCTTATATTCTGGGCGGGCGCATAATTTAGTGGTTGAAGCTTTATCAAGTATTGAAGAAGTTTTTATAATTTTCTGGCACCCACCGTGATTCGAATCATTTTTAATTTTATATTTTTTTTATAACTTTTTACATTTTTAAGAATTATCCTAGTGCCCCATTTATTTTCCGAAAATATTTCTTGGCGGTGCATTTGTATGGCTGACATCATATATGTATACGCCCGATAACAATTCAATTGTAGCAAATCGGCTTTGGAAAATGTTACATTTTTTTACCACGGCTGTTTATTTTTATATAACTATTTCACTTCTATTTTATTAAAAACACTATTAAAATACTGAAAAACGACTTCCTACGGCAATAACTCCGGTTGTATTTCAGTACAGCACAAAAAATAATATTTTACTATAGTATAAATCACTTTTAATCACGATTGTAATCCAAAAATCATTAAAACAATACCGGACTTGTTTTTGTAAAATCAGATAAACTCAAAAGTGTCAGAAATGTCGAACTCACAATAACTAAAAACCCAGCCCTATTATCATTTACCTCATGTTAAAAAAAAAACTGTTTATCACACATACAGGAATTTTACACAGGATAGCCTATCCTTCTTGCTATATAATCTAAGCAAAATATACAGTGAACTCTAAGATTATATTCAAAAAATTATGAGCAAGGCACACTTAAGCATTTTTCTTCAGGTACCCTGCTAGACAAATCATTATGAGCTCATCAAGGAGCTCCTTAAGCGTAATCAGATGAACGTCCTGCTGAAATTTATTCGGATTCTAATCAAAACCGGGAAAAATCATTTATTTACTTATTCAGAGATAGTGGGCATGAAATATTGCATCTTTTACTTATTTAGAAATATATACTTTGCTTCTCTTTTATGCATTTTCCAATATTATATGAGCACTTCGATGAGTACATAATGAGGGTCACGATGAGCTTATTATTGAGCATGTTGTTATTATTGAGCATGTCAATGAGTATCACTTTGAGGTTATTAATGAGTGTCACGATGAGCTTATTCATGAGCAAATCAATGAGTGTCATAATGAGTTCATAAATGAGAATCTGTTTTACGATTGATTTCATATATTTTACCGAATTCAAACTCCGGATGCAAATCAAACTCTGAGACGCTGAGGCATAGGTATTTGGGCATATTGTTTTGTTCAGCATATGAGCATTAGTCTTTCCGCGGAAAAACAAATCAAAAAATTAATTTAAAATAAAAAATTTAAAAATTTAAATAAATAAATCCTTGCCACACTTCACAGATGTTTTTATGCGTGATAGGGACTAAAAAAACTTGGAAGCATGAAAACGGCATTGAGAACTTGGACATCTCAACTGGAGCTGGTATACACTGGGTAGCATACTACAAGAATGACGATACTATCGAATATTTTGATTACTTATCTGATAAGAACTGTAGTTGTATATTATATTATTGTTCAAGTAGTTTGACTTTCCTTGGTGGTTGAATTTTGCAAAACTATCAGTACGTTTACATGAATACCTGAGTTGGAATCTCCTTGAAGCTTAGGTAGGGCGGTTAATTGAATTAATTCCAAATACTTGACTTAAATTTCTGTCGAGTTTAATTTTCCAATTACTCAAGTTGAAATTTACGCTTTAATAAGCCTTTTCATAATATTTTGATTACTTCAAGCATATTTAAAGTATACTTCAAGTATTCATTTAAACGTACTGTATAATGCATTAATTTGACGTCACTTATGTCTAGATCATTTATATAATTGCTATAGCTATTGACATTGTAATTATTAGCTATAAATAAGTGTATCTAAATTGAAGTTGAGTCACTCAATTATCAACCATCATGTCTTTAGGACTTACTCTCACAGGAAATTCATCGCTACTCACTGCTGAGGACTTTTCTTCGCTGGAACTAGCAACGGATTATATTTGCTTACTAATGATTTTCAAACGTACAGCTCTATACCCAATACTGACGTGAGCAATCATCTGATTCACGTTGGGAACGTTGGATCCTATGCGATTGATGATATAGCAAAACATGTACAAGGATACTTGGATAAAGAAGGAAAAATAATAATGGTTACGATAAAAGCCAACAATAATACGTTGAAGAATTAAATTAAGGCAACTGAGGAAATACATTGTGAGAAAAAGAGATCCGTACCTCCTCTGAAACCGTTTTGGAGACTGCAAAATTAGCTAACAACGCTCCAGCCTTTCTTTTCAAGGAAATACGCTAAATTGAGTGCAGTGGATATCAATTATACTAGAAATTTTGGGGCCGCGACATCATTGAAAAACTATTTATAGCTAAATGCAAATGCAAGCAGTATACTACTCAACGCCAGCTGGTTTCCAGATTCATCCGTTATACCAGCCAATTGATTCTTTAATTAATGTGGCTGCAACTATTTAGAATTATTGAGAGATCTCGTCCAACACAAATACCAATCCGCAGCTGCGACACATACGAGTATCCAGTCCTCCCAGAATCTACCCATCAAACCTGGACAGTTAAAACTTCTACTCAACTGGCGAAACCATGATTTATCATCTTAGCATTACAAACGGATCGAAAGAATGATAAAACCAAGGATGCCAGCAGGTTTCTTCAACTCGCATCTTTCTAAAATCTGAACAAGATTATGCTGCTGATGCTTCGCGTGTTCTTGATGGTGGTATAGAAACCATTTTCTGTCTTTGGATATGTCTGTTTTCTGTTATCTTGAATCTTTTAAAGGAAGGTGATCGTTGAGGGTAAGGAACTTTGGAATTTTTTTTTACAGAATAGGAATACCTTTGGAAATGCATTTTTACGTATTTCATTCTTCTATCAAGGGAGTAAATTCCAATTTTATTTATATAAATAATGGCGGCTTCAGTCCTTATCAAACAAAGTCGTGCACGGCGTATTTTGGTCTGCGTGGGGCGCTCCGCAGCTCTACCAGTTCATCTGAAATAAATAGAGTTGAAAATCTTAAATTATATGAAATTTGGGAGGCCTTGTCGGTGTTCGTTTTCAAACAAATCTCTGAAAAACGAAATGGCTGCCGTTTAAAAAAAAAACCGATTTCTTATTTTTGTTTTACCTCAACTGACAAAATGAATTTTTGACAAAAAGTGCTTCCTAATGGCCCCGCAAATTGAATTTCCTTTCAATTTCCCAGAAATTCATGTGAATCGGTTCATCCGTTGGGGCTATAGAGCGCGGTGAAAAATGTTGTTCCCAGAAAAACACATTTAAAGTTTCACATAATAAAAAAAATTTGATAACTTACTTCTAACTAACTTCTTCCGAGCGCCTCACAGTGGCGGATCCAGGACACCCCCCCCTTCCCCTGAAAACTTAAAGTAAAAGTTTTTAATTAATTGAGGTATTTGAAAAAATATATTTTTTATTTCATATTCTTTTTACTTATATAATTCAACTTCAAAAAATTATTCAAAATATTTTTATTCCAAAACTTAAAAAATTAAAAACTTATTTCAATGAATATTATTGTGTGATGTATACGTATAGGTTTTTTTCAAAATTGGAGTTTGGGACCCCACCTTTGGGTGATCTAAAACCCTCGAGAAACACTTCCCAGGCCACAAAACAGACTCAGTCACTACCATATCAGAGCCCTAACTTAGTCCTTACTCCTAAAATTCTAAAATATTTTCAGCGTTCTTATGTAAAACAAATGACATGTATAATATGGACTGAATACGTCAATAGATATACACCGCGTATAGCGTTCCCTTTCAGTCTAAGAACCAAGTACCAATTGAGAGAGAACTGTAAAAAAAAAAACGTCGAAATAAGTGTTTTTAAATTCATTATTTGTGTTAATGAGTGATAAAAACTGTTTTACCAAAGGCAATACTAAACAGAAATTCGAAAGGTTTTATTAAAATCTCTTTTCAATTTCCCGCCAATGGTTTTTTCAATGTTGGCACCGACTTAAGAAATATTTTTGGCACAAAATCTTGTACCCACATCTAGGGCGGGCGGATACAGCGGGTGGCGATTGGGCCGATCGCTCCCCGCCACCTAGAGCTCTAATAAATCAAAATTTATACTCTAATCAATATTTAATTAAATGTAAAGTGAAATGAAATTCTAAATATCTTTTGTGCTACATGTAGGTGTAGTCATTAAGTGAAGGGATGAATAATTTTCTACTTTTTAGTGCGGGTTTTGAAGCAAAGTTTTTTTAAAAAGTTATTTTTTATATTTATTAGTTTTTACTAGTTCTAAGTTATTCTAAAAAAAATTAAAATTATATCATTATGGAATTTTCAGCACGAGGTAATTTTTTGCATTTTTTTGTAATCGAAATCTTACAAAAGTCGGATATATTGATAAAGTAGTATGTTAGAAAAATCATCATAGCCGGGGTAATTAATATCAGATTCAGTTTATTTAATTAAAGCAAATCGGGTTATACATTTATTAACCCTACCTAATTAGCACTCCTCGAAAATGTGTGTCGGTTTGAAAAGAAATTATTAGATTTTTTTTTTAACCGTTGCGTTTAATTTTTACAACAAATTGCAGCCCTGCCCAGGAAATTATGGAGCTTTATGTGAAAAATCCAGCAGTAAGACAAGGCAAGAAGTGTATATCTAATGTCTATTTTATGTGGTACCAAATTTTACTATGCTTATTAAGCATATATATATTACATTAATAAAAGGATTACCGAGATATCTGGATGCTAATGAAATTTTCATGTTGAAACGGAAAGAGAAGCTATATAGGGCGGTCAACAACTGAAGAACAAATCGCAATCGGCGCAGGAAAAATCTTCGCAGCAAGTATCAACTGTGATGCGCGGTTTTACAGAAAAGAGCAGAAAGTCGGGTTTAATGAATTTAGAGCACTGCTCTAAAGTACTCTAAAGTGAACTGAAGTGTGTTTAATGAGTGAAATGGAGTAACTTAGAGAGACATTTTCTGCTCTACCTTTTTCGAAGGAACGAAGGAGTAACTTAGAGGCGAGCATATGGAACAATGCATTGTAGAGCATAAGTGCATTGAACTAATCCACACAATATATTATGCAAAGGAAAGATCTATAGCACACACAAATGCACATAACAAATATACAACGAAAAATTATAAAACAAAAAAAAAAGCTTTGCTTTACTACATGAATGGGTCATACACTGCATGAATGAAATTACAGTTGAATAATCGTAAACAAGCAAAGAAAACTAAAGAAAAACAATTCTTTCATCAAAGCTTGTTCATATGACCAAGCGTCATATGTAAACAAACAAACCCATCATGAGTGAATAAGCACTATGCATGTGCTTTGAAATGTGCATGAACCTTGTGTATAGCGGTATAAAGCTTACTCAGCATTCTTGTATGCAATCACCATTTTCATGTGATCGATCATGCAATTTCAATTTTTACATGCATATTGATGAAGTAAGCGATTTTGTAACTGTATAAAAGACCTGTAATTTGGCTAATAAAATTAGAGTTTAATCAGAACTCTCTTGGCGTATTTCAATATTGCGAAGCTCCCTTAGCCCCTACAATATGGATACCTCTCCAGGTAAATAGAGCTCTCTAGCGCTCTTACCATTGCCTTATTAAATAGAGCTCTAAGCTAATCAAGGCACCCTTGATAGAGCTGTCCACAGCTCTGGTGATTTGCTTTTATTAAAACCAAACTTTGAGCTTTACAGCTCTCATATGGTTGAGATACAAACACCTAGAAGCTCATTATAGCTCTATCATTTGTATCTTGCTTCTCTTGCTATTAATAAAAGTTTGTTCTTCTTTTTTGTAAAAGAAATTTCACAGTCATTGGTTTACGGAAAGAAGACAGATTATAAAGAAGAAACATTACAGCATTTTTGAAGCATCATGATGCTTGCTGCTCGTTTTGGAAAAGTTCAAATTTTGGTGTTTGCTGCGACAGTTCTGCCAACATACTGGAGAAAAAAATGCATAAGTATATGCACGACATATTAAACAAAACAGCTCCCATATTTCCTCCGACCTAATTTTTTTTAAAGAGTAAATTTACATTATAGAAAAATCAAAACTCTTTATAAAGGTGTTATGTTTACATAAGTAAATTTCAACTATAAAAGAGGTTAGCATTGCAAAGTTTCCTATACTCCATTTGATGCGTCATTTTGCCTTGGAGTTTAGCTGAACATGATGATGCTTGCTGCACCGATTGCGATTTGGCCTTGATGGCTTAAACTTCAGGAGCTGATATAGGATGTTGAGCTATGAAAGAGCAAAATGCGTCTTTTAGGAGGGAGAGGATGTTTATGATTTTGGTATATTTCCCCTTAACATCCTGTAAGACTTTTACCGTACATTCGTAAAGGTATGATGCAAAATGACGACTAAATGTGCAAGCTTTCCAAGAACTACTTCACACCTATTTTTTTCAAGCTCCCTGTTTCCGCCAAACGGTTTTGATATTTAGCAGCATTGTGTTTTCCGTAGTTCCAGTATCCGGGCATAGTTCAAATTAGCTAAATTATGCTTTCGAAGACTATTAAAAACTAGACTTTTCAGAAAACAGCTTATTTGAGAAATCTTGAAACACAGAGAACTTAAGCGTAGAGAATATTTGACTTGACTCAATTCCAATTTTAAATTTTTTTATTTTATCGCCACCCCCCCCCCCCCCTCCCCACCGCCCCTACCGCACTCTTGAGCAAATGTTTGGATCCATCAGCCCTTGACCACCATGAAATAGCATATCGATGCAGTCAATATTATATATGCCAGTGTGCAAAACTGAGAAAAATTTAGTTTGTATGACTCCTGCATTTATTCTATTAAAAAATGATTTTTTAAAATAATTATATGAAAAAATCACACATCATCCACACCACTTAATGCGGAAACCTTCCTAGTACCTCGCTACAGTACTGCGGCGCCTAAACTAAGCGCCTTATAGAGCTGGACAAGTGGTGCCCCATTTATGTTTTTTTAGCTAAATTTAATTGCAGGATGAGCCCCTAATTTCAATGCTAGATCCGCGCCTGGCACCTCACCTACTTGTTTTCCACCAGGCGGACGGTTCCGCTCTCAACAGGCTGTGAATTCTAAACTACTATAGATAGGAAGATATCGTTTTACCCACGTGTTTTAAAAACTTTAAAGATGAAAATTATGTAAAAAAAATTGAATTTTTCATCGCCATGAACGGTAACCTAGCCTTAAGCAATCTAAAACCTGGTGCCGTTTTTCCGAAAATTGCAGAAATTCCTCTATTGAAGGTATATCTTTAGGATTGTTATGATTTTCGTCAATTAAGAGGAGACTATCTGAATTCAATTTGCATAACATTGGACCCCAATCATTTGTTTTACAACTTAGATTAGTGCCAGATATTTTTTAGTTGCATCGTAAAACATGACGGTGAAATCTTCAGACCTATATTCGGTCCTCTAAATGTCGGTGATCATAATTATGTAGGTTGAAACTGTTTTCCGGTTGTTCCGCTGTAAATTCTACGCATGATAAACTTAATATGATCGTTCCACTTCAAAGCCTTATTAAAAATTACCCCAATATTGCGAACAAAATAACCAAAGCTTTCAATTTCACTAGATTGATGAGGATGGTTCACTGGTGGAGTCTTGATTCAAGCAGCTAACACCATCATCCTCAATTAAACCAAAAGGCTTAGAGAGATACGACTGCACATTATATGCAAGAAAGTGCATTTCACAATGCTTAAGACAGCTAAAAATATCACTGATGAACATCGAAAAGAGTAGTGGACCAAGAATTTATCCCTGAGGAACCCAAGATACAATAGAATGTGAGATGAATACCTATCAATTGAAAACACTATTTGCACAAGATTATAAAGGTAAGAATAGACAAATTTCGCAGCCTGCAACGAGAATTGAAAATTATCTACAAGTGAATGATCAACAGTATCGGGAGCCTTGGAAATATCAAGAAAAATTAAACCCATAAATTTATTCTCATCAAGAGCTATTCGAATATCTTTAGTCACTTGCAGCAAAGCAGAGGTACAGCTATGGTTGAGTCGAAAGTCAGACTGAAAATCATGTATGAAGTTATGGGTAACAAAGAGGTAAATTTGAAGAAAAATTACTTTTTCTAATATTTTGGAAAGTAATAGAATAATTCTGATCGGATGGTAGTCAGTATGAGGAGATCCTTTAGGAATTCGTACGACCTTTGAAAGTTTCCAGGAATTGCGAAACTGGTACCTCATAAAGCATGTATTGCAAACATGAGTGATAAGTGAAAGAAAATGAGAAAGGAGAATACGAATAAATTTTGGATTAATACCATCGATACTAACAGCATTTGATTTAATACTGGAACCTGCGTAAAATATGTCAACTTCTGTAAAGCGGTTGAAGCTAAATATCATGAAGAAAAAATCAATTACATTACAATACTGTATGAGATAACTCAATCTTTTATGAGATAGAAACTGTTTATAAAGATTATCAGAATATTCAGTGCAACAAAACGTTCTAAAGGAACCAGTGCCTAGAGATTTTAGATTCTTCCAAAGTTATTTCCTCCACACGTATATAAATCTGGTGTTCATCTGCCCACAGCCATGGCTAATATTGTCACTAAAATAATATATTCGTGTAATTTTTTTTGAAAAACAATGAATCTTAACCTATGATTCAGGATACTTTAATGAAACAAATAAAACAACTAGAATTGGTCTAAGACCCGTATGTAATTTCATATGGTCACCGATTTGAGCAATTTTCATTTTTGCAGTGCTTTTTCACATATATGTCTAGAACGGTTCGTCGGGCAGAGAAAATTATTATAACCAATTTCATAGGATTTCACATTCTGAAGAACTTTTCAGTAAAATATGATCGTCAAGATCAAGAAAGGGCTGCTCGTTTTATTCCATTTTTGAACTTTTATATATAGTGGAAAAAGAAATTTTTGTATGGCAACCCCACGAAGGACTTGCCCGATCGTCTGAATTTAATTTCACTTTTTTTTAATTCCGGGTACAAAATTTCAACTATATAATTACACGCGTTCTCAAATTATCGTGCGCACGGACGGATGGACAGACGGACATTCAAAAGTCAAAATAAATTGTAAAGTATACGTGGGTGTAAAATTCATTTTTTTTGTTCTTCCACAAATATTTCTGTGCGTTACAAACGGAATGACAAGCTTAGTATACCCTATAGATTTCATCTAGAGTATAAAAATAGCATGAGGAGGTAAGCAGGTACACGTACAATAATTCTTCTTCCGAAGCACTTTCCTCATAGACAATTCGGAAGACAACTAATTCAATATAAGCGCTGAAAGCAAAGCAGAGAGACTGTAAGAATAAAGGATAAAAAGGTTGTGGCGTCAATCATCTTTCATTAGAATATGGCCGTGTTAGATTTAGCCTTACCCATAGTACTGCCATAATAAGATCAGAGAACTACAGGGCCTCGAAGAACCTCGATATATAGTACAAGTCTAGGGTAATCCGAGGTGAGATGGTACGATATTTTTAAATCGGAATAACTTGTGACAAAAATATATTACAAATTAAAACTACTTTGCAAATTAAATAACGAACGAAACTTAATTTTATTTCATAACAAAAATAAAAAATATGTAATTCAGTTGCAAGAATAAAAAAAAAATAAAGAAAATGCAAATGTCCCATCTCACTTTCCGATGAAAAATTGTCTGTGCTTCTCTTTTTACTGCAGTCTTTTTAACAATTCCGTGCCTTAATCTCCTTTTGGTTTTTGGTGTCTGTTGGGTGAGAATAGGCTTAAGAGCTTGCAAACTTATATGCGAATTTTCCACAACATCCGATTCAGGAGTTACAGTTGTTGTTGATGGAATATCCTTATAGTTGTGCAAAACAGTATTGATATTGATATCGACAGGGAATTTTCCGATGAAAAAGCCATTGGTCGTTTTGCAAACTATAGGCATTCTAACTGTTCTGCGCATCCACAGAGGTGAGGACACATGCCAATTGTCTTCAAGTGGTTTTTCGTTTCTTCTGGTGGGGAATATGATGAATAACGTCTAAGATAGTAGGTGCATTTCCATAGCATTTGTTTCACAGATTCCAGTTGATGTGGAAAGACTGTCGTTATAGCTGTGCGGCAGTGGAGTGCTTTTTAGCGTAGCTGATGTAGAAGATGTAAAAAGAATATCTCTGAAAAGAAAATTTATTACAAAAAGTTCTGTTCTGTAAAGATTTTGCTAAATTTCAACTTGAAATTAGATGTTGAATTAAAATCATTTTCACTGCACTGAAATTCATAATCACGTATTGCGCTTGGGTCGTAAGGAACAATGCCTGTAGCTTTGAACGCGGAGACAGCATCTCCTATAGTTGCTGATTTCTTCCACGCTTTTGACAAGAGTTTCCCAAATACCAGGTGAGTAATTTTTCTTGCAGGATTGTACCGAGTGAAAATGTTGCACTCTTCATCATAAAAACTGTTAAATGGTTTGAAAAAAGCACCGGTTGTTGAAACTGAGTTGTGTGGCTTGAAAAACAAGCTAGGATTATGTCAGGCTCAGCAGCTGCATACTCGAGCATCTCCACATTTGCATGAGAAAAATATCCGTCGAGAAGCAGCACAACAGGTCCAGCTGGTTTTCTTGGTACAAAATGATTTTTGAGCCAATTGTAAAAGATATCGGGAATAACATAAGCTGACTTTTGCGACATCATGACAACAGAAACAGAACCCATCCTTTCTTCAAATTCTAGCTTCTTTATTTTACCTTTTAAAATCCAGGTTGGTGGAATAAATACCCCCTCAATATTGCAGCATGCAATAACAGATATTGTTTCACTCTTTTCTCCGGAAGAAATTGCTGCTACGTTTTTGAAACCTCTCTCCGAAATAACTTGTCCTGTTTTATTATTTAAATGGACACCCGTCTCGTCCACGTTAAAGATATTTTCAAGCTTATCATGAAGGTTATTGTCTATTAGGACTCTTTCCAAAATTTCGAAATAGTTTGGTACGTCCTTTTTGTTCATCCGTTGTGAACGATTGATGGAGACACTTTCGGATTCTCTAACAGATAATTGCGAGTTTCGTCTTAAAACGGGGTCAGTCAGTGGTATCCTGCTATTCCACTTTGCCTGTCAAATTTGAGCGAAATCCCGAGTTGTTCTGCCAAGTTAAATGCCATTGCCCTCATTATAACTCGCGAGCGAGCGAATTCGTTCCTTTGAAGTTTTCTGATGTGTCGCATAATCTTCAACTCATTCTCTTCGCCTAGTGTACAGCTTGGAGCAAGTGCGTGTTTTTTGTTGTCGTTTTTGATTATTCCGGATTAACGTAGAATTGGGAATTTTAAAATGACAGGATGCTTCTCTTAACTTTATTTTGGCCACCCTGGACTTAAGCAATAAATTAGACTCGCTCCAATTTCCCCTCAAAGCAGAGTTTCGAATGTACTTTGCGAGCATTTATACTTTAAACTATAATAATTAAGTGCTGCTGTGTAATTGTTAGAGCAATGACTGGGAGTGATATTTGAGTCACCAGCCCTGTATTGAAAGATCTCTTCACTTACAATAAAAGACTCACTTTTCTATTTAAAACTTGTACTTTTCACTTGTTTATTATTATTACTTGATTTCGTTACACTTTTCATTACTATATGTATATTTTATTTTTAATTTAGAGCGAACAAGAGACCTTACCGTGGGTCGAAGGTCAGTTGGTTCCTTTCCAAAATTACTCGCAAAAAATGACTGCCTTGGGCTAGCGACGCATCGGCTTTTTATTTGCAAATTTGGTTCCAAATATTGAATAATCAGCTAAAGGCTGAATTATTCGTAGTGGGACTAAAGAAGAGTTAGTTTATAGGAAGTATTGGGAAAATTCCAGCAATATTAGCAATATTCTAACTATTTCCCCAGTTAAATATATGAGGAAATTTTGGGTACGCCTACCGATATTGTATCGATACATAACGGTGAAAATCAATATTGCATGGCTAAACAATATTTTTAACCGATTCCCCTGCGTATAAGAAATTTTATAGACAGGCTTTTGAGTAGTATTATATACATGACCAATAACCAGGAACTTCATGTAGTGCCATTAAGGAAGTCAAACATCATGGATATTACACATAGTATTGTTTTTTTACCAAACGCATTGCTCAAAGTATTTCCTATATACATATGAGCAAGCGAGTCACAAAAAAAAATGAAGATCAACAGAACCCACTTTGTGTGTCAAACGCTTGGCACTTTGCGCATATTTCCCAATAGTGATGGCCGATACCGATACGATATTCGATATTTATCCCCTTACGATAGAGGTAATTCGTATCGATATTTTGTTACTTTAAATATCGGTGTATCGATATTTTACTATCCGTATTTCGTGGAAAAAAATTTTAATTTCTCGTCGAGCAATTGGCTTCCAGGTTCAAGACACTCCCACCAGGTTCAGAACAGTAGTTGACAGCACTAGGGTTGAATATACTGTGAGTGACTAAGGTTCTTTTCATCTGTTCTGACTTGATCCAGTTTAGACAGGTCAGTATACTGACTCTGCCGCACAAGATCTGTAATCATTCCTACCCCCAACCATCATCTAACCATCAAGTTTATGTGAGGCAGAGGCAGCATACTGATCCGCCTAAACAGGGTCCTTCTGACTAACCAACTAGTACAGTCCAGACAAGCTGTCGCAGGATATACAATTTGCTTTGACATGGCATGAGGTGAAGATGGGAATGGAAAACTAGCAATAGCATGCTTTTCATAGCACTATGAGAGTATTACGAGGAGTTTGATGAAAATATTGATTAAACAGTGTGAATATGAATTGTAATCTGCTATGCTGGCTGATTGCTTTTACCAATAACAGTAACTGTATATAAGAGATAGGTAGATGTGCCTATTTTTTACTGTTTAGATATTTTCTTTGCTTGTAATCAATCAATGCCATGCATACGGTATCATTATCTTATATCAATTATTGCTACAATACCAATTATAGGTCAACTGCACGGGCACTGCAATGCATTAAAAGACGAAAGGCGAGGTAACAGTATTTATAATATAATACTAAATATCGACAATACTAAGGATATCGATATTTTAAGACCAAATTTTAGTGTATCGATATTTTCAAAAACAATTTGAAAATATCGGCGTATCGATATTCTTCCAAGTATTGGCCCACCCAATTTCACAGCATATGATAAAAACAATTAAAGCAAGCGCGCACTGGTTATATTGGCTGGATTACATTAACAACGCCAAAGCCGGCATCGTCGTCGTCGTCGTCGTCAAACGCCGAACAAAACACCGGGCAAGTTACATTAACACTGGGCGGCACCGCCATACAATTGAGTTATTTGCTTGTAATCTCTGCCGGTTTGCAATAAAATTTTAAATAATAATAAAAAAGATATTTCCTTTTCCTTCAAGTCAGATTTTTTTAATATAAAATCACTTATTTTCAGAAATTCAAATATTATTTCATTTTTTCATGTTTTTTCATAATAGATTTAGATCTTGCATATTGGCAGCAATGGAGCGCCAACGATAAAATTAGGATTAGAGATGGGTAGCAGACCACGCCGACGACGACGACGCCGGCGTGGGTAATGTAATGCATTTCATGCATGCAGTACTGTCTCTAAATATTTTGGATATAAAACGACGATCATGCCGACGTCGGCGTTGTTAATGTAATCCGGCCATATGATAGGTCAGGGACAGCCCAGTGCCGCTACATGGCTAGAATTGGTCTCGTGCTGAAGGGTTTGTTTCATGTCAACAATGTAGCGCCTTATCGCTATTATATTAAAAAATGGAAAAATATTGAGTTGACAATAATTCTGATGGAATTATTGTCAATCGATAGGAATGGAAAAGGTCAAGTCATACTTACTTGAAAAAGAAAATGTTTAAGTGTTTTGTAATTCGAGTATTCTTCGCTTTGAAGAAGAAAGTGTTACATAATTTTTTGTAGATAAGTTGTAAGGAATAGGTATGAATGTGTACGTACATATGTGTACGTACATATGCTTTTGGAATTAGTACGTACGTATGAAAAGATATGCATGGGCGTATGTATGTTTTCTGAAATATGTAGGTACATGTGTATGATTTCTGAAATATGTATGCATGTATGTACATTGGAATTATTGGGGTTTGGTTCATGTGATTTGATTATAATAGCGCTTGATTGATCTGGGGAAGTAATGAATGCCGCTTAATGAGTGGCGCTTCATTACACCATCCCCCTTAGTAAAGAAAGTTCATTTAGTAGGACGTATTGAACTTTCAAAAAAAGAAATGAGTGTAAAAAGAAATGATTGAGGGTGTCTTTCAATGGAGTGTTGCCGATGGTCGCTTTACATACCAAGAATATTAGTTTACGACTATGATCTTATTTTATGATTATGATCTTACGATAGTTACATTTAATATATACATATATATATATATGTATATATATGCCTTAAAGAATAGTTAGATAGTATCGATGGTTACTCCTAATAATATTGTAAATCTTAATGTTTATGAGTTACACTTAATAGGAAAAAAAAATATGTTTTTTTTTAAGCTTATGTCTGTTATCTATGGCTTTAAGGATAAAAGTTTAAAATATTGTTCTTACTGTTATCTAGATTACAAGGATATTAAGAATTAACTACAAAAACTGTATTTATTGTGTTTAAAAAAAAGAATTTAAATACTACGTAAATACCAGTAATTATCTACATGAATATAAAATTAAAAAAATTACAAATATATATGTAATTTATGCCTTATTATTTTGTAGTTGTGGTAATTACATAGGTATCAGATTGTTCTTGAAATCCTTCTCCTGTTGTGGGAGATTTTGTGTTATGTAATTTATTTTTTAGAAAAATCGCTATGATTATCAAGATTAAATAAAGAAGTATGTAGCTAATAGTATAGTGATGAATTGTGTGAGCAAAATTTTTGGATAAAACCTTTCCTTCGTTTGCTTTCATCGAAATATTTTCTATTGTCGCTTTTTTTTTTTAAATTAATCGATTAAGCGATTGATATTTGATATTATTATTGTGAACTGTTTTGTTTTTGTTGTCTATTTTAATTGTGGTGTTCTCTGCTGAATTTAATTTAATTATTTCATAAAGCGGGGAAAATTTTCCTTTCCGTTGGTGGTTCTTTAGGAGAACATTTTCGCCTAAATTAAACTGTTTTACACGAGTACTCTCATCGAAGGAACTTTCGACTTTTCCTTTCTTTGAATGAGGGATTCTCTGGCTAAGTGATATCCATTTTGTAACCATGCTTTCAATTCGTTACTATAATTTTCATATAAGTAACATATCGTAGGTTCCTTCTTTACTGTGGTCGAAATCTTTGCTTGATAACCATAGAGAAGCTCGTAAGGGGTGAATTTAGTGCTTGTATGGGGAGTTGTGATATACACAAACATTGCATATGGGATCCAGGTGTCGCAAGTCAAGTGATCTTTGCTTACATAATGATGGAGATATTCAGCTAGGGTACGGTGGCTTTGTTCTAAAGCACCGTTAGTCTGTGCATGGTATGGTGTAGTTTGGAGTTTGTGAAGCTTTAGAAGTTTGCACACTTCTGTGAAAACTTCGCTCAAGAAATTTGAGCCCTGATCAGATAAGATTGCTTTAGGTACACCATGTCTGCAAATTATATTTTCGACCAATTTGCGGGCTACAGTTTGTGCTTCAGTATTTGGGAGCGGAATAGCTTCTGAATACTTCGTTAGATCATCTTGGAAAGTTAATGTATATTTGAAAACTTAGTAACACACACAGCAAACGCAAATAAATTAAAAATTATCACACTTAGCTAATAAAATAAAGAAAGAAACAACAGAAATATCAAATATGCAACACGTATTCCACATTCAAGATGATTGAATAGCTAAGAGAGCAAGTCAGGAAAGTTAAAGAAAATCTAATGTTAAGCTGGCTAGGAGTTATAGATGGATATATTTTGATTACAGAATAAGTTGAAAAATACAACTTCAGTAATCTTGTATAGCGACCATATTGCTTTCATACTAATGTTACCGATTTATTCTGATAATAAATTGCATAGAGTTTTCATGGAACCAATACCAAATAAAAATAATCATAAAATAGACTTAGAAAACAAAGTGAAAAATCTGAAAATCGTAGAAACTTCATGTCAGTTCCTCTTGGATAATGCCAAACGTAATTTCAAAATGAATAACAATACCGAAATAAAGCTGAAAATTTATAATATTGTAGTTACAAAAAATATGCCAAATACAAAGATAATTCATAACTATAATACATTTGAAATAAACGTATCTAAAAACAATTAAATTAAATTCGAAAACTGCGAACTTCAAATTAACAATGTAACATATGAAAATTATATATTCAACGTAAATTTCGTAATATCAAAGTTTAACAATTTTACTACCAAAAATATTGTAATAAACTTTTCATTAGAAAATTTGAAAAATTAACCATTTGAATAATAGGAAAATAATCCAAATCTTCATGAACGATTTACATTCAGCACGATTCCCGTAATAATAATAATTTCAATCAAAATGATTGTAATCTTCCTTATTAAACAATATCGTAAAAACGAATCAAACGTTAAAATAGAATTAAAATCATTCAATTCTTCGAAGAAGAATCGTAAGGAAAGACGGTCACGTCCGCACAAGATTGTCTCTTTTTTCCCATAATCAAATGCTTTATTAAAAATCCCAGACGCAGATTGAACTAACTTATTCCCCCACCGGAAAATACTTTTCATTAATTTCTGAAAAACAAAAGTATCACATATCATTTTTTAATCATTCTCACACGCACGTTTTGCAAAAGTAAGCATTTTTACTTGAAAAAGAAAATCGAATGAAAAGTTCAAAGTAACTAGAAAAGCAGTCTATTTTTAAATTACACGTAAGTAGGTCGCAGTCGCGGAAGTTTCATTTTCATTTTAATAAGCGTTAAAAGTTTAAAGCAAAATTAAAGAAGAATATTCTTCAATTAAGTATTGTTTTCCAAAAATGTGTAAACTATATTATTGATTACCGTTGTTTGATTACGAGCAAGGGTTGATACTTTAATAAATATCGATTATTAATTTGACTGGATTTCATTTACATCGAATGCTAAACAGATGTGCCACTTTTTCTTTTAAATTTATTAGCATTACGATTTCTACTGGAGTGAGAAAATTGTTACTAAAAAGAAAAAGTTCTTCTAACGGCAATAAAAGCTTAGATCTGATAGAAGCCAAATTTAATTAATATATGCAGAAACACTGGTATTGAGAAAAATTATTCTTATGATAAAAAATTATGATAGTAATTGTTCTATGGGGCTACTTCCCCGCTGTTTTAGTTTCCACGATTTCGCCACAGATGGCGCCACGGTCGCTAGGTGGTTTGAGTCCATACTAAATGCCCCTTTGCGTCTTTGATGTACTGGTTTATGGCTTGGATGCACCATTGGGTCGTGGATGCACCATTGAGTCTTGACTAGCTTATGTTTTGGATACACCATTTAGATTTGACTGGATTATGTCTTGGATGTATCATTTGGTCTTAACTGCGCCCTAGCGGCATTAGCCGGTACTACCAGAATGTTCCTGTACTACGGTTTTCTTGGATATATATGTGGTGCGCCTAAATGTAGACTTTTTTATTATGATTTTTTTTGAGCGCCTAAATATAGGCTTTTGGTTTTGAACTAATATTAGTAATAATTAAAGTTAACGCTAGGAAATTTTTGTTCATGCCTATAGGATAGGGAGGGGGAAATGAAAATTACATCAGAAATCCTCTACGGGCTTTGGTTTTCGAGATATTAGCGTATTAATAATTCAAGTTATTTTTGTTCATGACAATGGATTCTAGGTCGTGTAGGGTGGGAGGGGGGACGAAATTCTCTTCAGAATTCCTCGACGGGCTCGCCATTTCTTTAGTAAGGTTACGTAGCGGCATAAGCCGGAACTACAAGTATGTCTTTATTTTGCTGTTTTCTTTTATTAGTGGGGAAGTTCTAGATATCAGCATGACGTCATCATGGTTTTGCTGTTTTCAAATGCTGTAAGTCTTCTTAGCGGGGAAGTTGTAGATATTAAAGTGATTCGAATTTCACAACATGATATCACCATGACTTGATGTTTTCTTAGCAAATTATTATTACTGGGTTTAGGGGGTGCGTGTATTGAAAAGTCACAGTTGCTCTTTCGAGTACAAGCACCATTTCTTGAGTAAGATTCCCTAGTGGCATTACAAGGTACTAGATATGTTGTTCCTCTCGAGAAAGTAAGGTTCCCTAGCGGCATTAGCCGGTACTACCAGCTGCCTTGGTTTTTGCCGTTTCCTTGTTTGACGATTTATTAGCGGGGAGGTTTTAGATCTCAGCATGACGTCATCTTGCACTGATGTTTTCTTAGCAAATTATTATTATTATTGGGTCCTGGGAGTGCGTAGATTGAAAAGTCACAGTTGCTCCTTCGAGTGCAAACACCATTTCTTGAGCAAGGTTTCCTGGGAGATTAGTCGGTACTACATATGTTGTCATCTCGGGCTTGGGGATACGAGATTACTTTCAGCATTCTCCAGCATAGGGAAATAACATAGCATTCCGATTTTGTTTCTGGAGTTCGCTTACTTTTCATCTCGAGTTTTGGGCATACGAGATCACTTTCAGCACTCTCCCACTCTCCAGCATAGGGAAATAGCATAGGTTTTCGATTTTATTTCTGGAGTTCACTTATTTTTTCATCTCAGAGATCGTAGCTATAAATATTATAAACAAGAGTATCATGCTATGATATTCGATATCTAAAAATAGATCACAGTTGGTTGGTATGTCAACAAATATGAAGCTATAGAAATTAAATTTTTGATGTAGGTGTGCGTGTGTGTGTGTGTGTGTGTGTGTGTGTGTGTGTGTGTGTGTGTGTGTGTGTGTGCGTGTGTGTTGAAAATTCTTAGGAATTATTAAAAATAGTTTTTATATTTTAAATAAAATTTCTGTTTGGGGGGATAAATTTAAAGCTTTGATGAGCTATGATATCAATGTGGAATGATACCAATATAGCATGATATTTTGACTTAGATGAGTAACTTAAGTTGTATAGGTACAGTAAAAGACCTTTCATCAAATTTTTGGTGCTAAGGTGTAATGGTATGACCAGTGTTGCCACACGAAATCTTTCTAGAGGAACTTGTTAGCCTAGCTTGATATTGGTTTGAGCAGCCACATCTGAAAAAATTACATATTATCATTAGCTTGAGAGTGGGTTAATTAAAGGGATTAACGAGTTATCAAATTAATGTAGGATGACATACCGACTTAGGTGAGTAATATAAATTAGTAAAATTTTCGGTGACTAGGTGTAATGAGCTTGAAATATAATATAACTTCTTGCGTAAACAAATACATTCAAATAAAATAAACAAATCGATTTATGTTTTTTGTGTCTAGGGCTGGTGAGCATGGGAAGATAACAGTGTTATTTACCCTGATATCATAGTTCGCATGAAGCTGATAAGAATATAATAATTTTATCTTCATATACTTTTAGATTGAACACATATTTTCTAACCATTACGTTGAGCGTGGGTTTAATTAAAAGTGTTGGTGAAAGAAGGTGGTGTTATGATGTTAATGTAGTATGATATGTTCTCTTAGATGAGTAGTGGAAGTTATCAGCAATATCGCTTCATATTTATCTCTCTAAAGTATTATCCGAATGAATAGTGTTGTATGAAGGAAGAAAAAATTAATGATTCTTCAAGTCTATAGTGAAGACCGTGGTGGAGGTTGAGAGTGGGTACTGTAAGTTGTGTATATATTAATTGTGTTGTATATTAATCTAGTAGGATATGAAAGCTTTAGTGAAGAGCGTGGAAGAGGATAGTGTTATTTGTTTAAATCTTAAGGTTTAAACGTTTTAACCTCCAAGCAGGAACTTTTTTTCCTTTAAATTGGATCGGTGGCTAGATAGGAACGTGTTAACTTCATCTTTATAAAATAATCTTGTGGTGGGCATAGGAAGGTAGCAGAGTTTTTTAAAATAAAAGCATAACGCTGTTATGAGATTTGATTGACTCCTATATCTAAAAAATAGTTCACATGAAGCTGATAAGAATATGATAATTTTATCTTCATACTATTGGGGCAGGCACATTGTTTTCTTACCATTAAGTTGAGGGTGGGTTGATGAAAAAAGGCTGTGTTATGATACTAATGTAGTATGATATGTTGTCTGAGGTGAGTAGTGGACGTTGCATGGGAGCTGTGAGTAAGCAGTAAAAACCTAATCAGCAATCTCGCTGGATATTTTATAATTCTCCAAGTCCATAGTGAAGATCGTGATGGGGAGTTGAGAGTAGGTACTGTAAGTTATGTATTAAGTTAAAAGTTTTGAGGGATGGTATGGTATTTGGTATTTATCTCCTCGAAATGGTATTGTATGTAAAAGTTGATAATGCTTCAAGTATAATAGTGAAGTCCGCGTTGTTGAGAGTGGGTGTTTGGAATGATATAATTCTAGTAGGATATGGAAGTATTATTTAATCATCTTTAAATCTTATCATGTCTGAAAAATTACATAATACGATTAAGAAAGCTTCATGATATATATCCAAAGTGATACCAATGGATTACATAAGGAAAGTAGGTTCACTTCCTCTGCAAACAACAAATTTGGTTGAAAGCGACACACGGTGTGAGCAATAATCATTCTTGCTTCAATTATCACTATTAAGCGAGTGTGCCACAGAAAATATATTAAGTTTAGTCTAGTCTAAAATAGGTATTGTAAATAAAAATTGTATTATGGTTATAATGCCATTTATTGAAATAATTTGTTTTAATTGTATTATAGCTTAAGTCTAAAGTCTTTTTTCTTGAGTTCAACAAAGCCAAGATTTCATAGATATAGATTGATCCTTATAATGAATATTCCTTATGCCTTTAGACCAACGTGACTTTAGAAGGTTCGTTGTGCACCATTTTCACAAATAACATCTCCCCATCTTTACTTTTTGTGATCTTTGTTGGAATATCCTGATTTTTCGACCTGTTGGTTCCTCTGTTTGATGAATCTGTCATTGAGACCAACCTCTGCCTCCAGTGTAAGTTTCCATTATCCTTTATGAGCTCTCCAATTATACAAAGTGAGAATTTCTAGTGCTAAGTTAAATCGCACTTCTTAAGGCATGCCTCGCAATTACTTTGTGTCAATGTTTGGTAGAATTTATATAGCTTCACAACTTCTTTTAGGCATCCAGGAACTTCACAACATTCACATGCATCTGGTCCATCCGTTGAATCATCACTTAACCAAGGTCAGCTTATATATTGCTCACCAAAATTTGAGTTAACTTTTTCAATATTTTCATATAATTTTAAAAAGTTATAACATTCTTGAATTTGTTTCTTATGCTCATCGATTAAGATGTTATTACATTCTCTTAAAAACTCCTCAATATCCATCTTAACTATTCAACATTCGGGAATACACTAACCACTAATCAAATTCTCATGCAATTTACTTTCCCCTCTTAGATTTTGTATAGAAAATATCAGATTCTTATAAAATTGCCTACTACCTAGTAGATTTTGTAGAGAATATACTGTTACCCAATTCTTATAAAACTTTGTTTATCACTATCTATTTTTAGATGCTTTATGATATGCTTTCTCATAGAACAGATTTTAGAAAATGGTTCTCTGCTTCGTTTTGGAGATATGAATTTTTTTATAATCAGTATATACCCTAACTAATTTTTTAACAGATATTTACATCCTGATTTTTTTTATATAGAACATGTGGATTTATATAAGGAAAAATCAGGAAATGCATAAAATCTTGGATTTTGTTTGGATCATACTGTTACCAGATTCTAATAAATTTTTCTTCTGTCTGTTAGATTTTGTATGGAACATACTGCCACCGAATTCTTATAACCTTTCATTTTGGTGATATTTATTTCCCGATCTAATAGAATGTGCTATCATCTAGAACAAAAATCTATAGCTCGGTTTGTGCACATATGAATTTATATAAGGTGTATAAGGAAATGCAGGTACCAGATTCTTAAAAAAATTTCTTCTACCTGTAAGATTATGTATGGAACATACTGTTACCAGAAATATTCTTCTTTACTGTTTATTCACAGCTAATTATAATCTTGCACTTCTCACCATCATCCAAGTGAACCCAAGAGCAGACACATTCGGTTTCAAATCTTAAGGTGACGTTAGAGGTCAAGCACAAATTGCTGCCTCCCAGACCATGTGTCAAATACATATAAATAGTAGTTTCATAACTTGTTTTTTCAATTGATATTTTGCTCTTTACCCAAACAGATCACTGTTTCTTGGCAAGCTAATAACGCAATAATTTCAACATGAGTTCTAAGGACACTACAAACCTTCTAAAGCCTACGGGCGAAAGGAGTAAAGAATATTCATATAAGGCTCAGTCTACATCTATGAAATCGATGCTTTCCAGAAATAAAGAAGAAAGTTTTTCATCCAAAAATAAGTTGACTGTCCCCTACCAACAGGTCGAAAAATCAGGATATTCCAACAAAGATCGCAAAAAGTAAAGATGGGGAGATGTTATTTGTGAAAATGGTGCACAACGAACCTTCTAAAGTCACGTTGGTCTAAAGGCATAAGGAATATTCATTATAAGGATCAATCTATATCTATGAAATCTTGGCTTTGTTGAACTCAAGAAAAAAGACTTTAGACTTAAGCTATAATACAATTAAAACAAATTATTTCAATAAATGGCATTATAACCATAATACAATTTTTATTTACAATACCTATTTTAGACTAGACTAAACTTAATATATTTTCTGTGGCACACTCGCTTAATAGTGATAATTGAAGCAAGAATGATTATTGCTCACACCGTGTGTCGCTTTCAACCAAATTTGTTGTTTGCAGATAAAGTGAACCTACTTTCCTTATGTAATCCACTGGTATCACTTTGGATATATATCATGAAACTTTTTTAATCATATCATCTAATTGTTCAGACATATATATAATATATTTTCTGTGGCACACTCGCTTAATAGTGATAATTGAAGCAAGAATGATTATTGCTCACACTGTGTGTCGCTTTCAACCAAATTTGTTGTTTGCAGATCAAGTGAACCTACTTTCCTTATGTAATCCATTGGTATCACTTTGGATATATATCATGAAGCTTTCTTAATCATATTATGTAATTTTTCAGACATGGTAAGATTTAAAGATGAATAAATAATACTTCCATATCCTACTAGAATTATATCATTCCAAACACCCACTCTCAACAACGCGGACTTCACTATTGTACTTGAAGCATTATCAACTTTTACATACAATACCATTTCGAGGAGATAAATACCAAATACCATCCCTCAAAACTTTTAACTTAATACATAACTTAAAGTACCTACTCTCAACTCCCCACCACGATCTTCACTATGGACTTGGAGAATTATAAAATATCCAGCGAGATTGCTGATTAGGTTTCCACTGCTTACTCACAGCTCCCATGCAACGTCCACTACTCACCTCAGACAACATATCATACTACATTAGTATCATAACACAGCCTTCTTTCATCAAAGCTTTTAAATTAACCCACCCTCAATGTAATGGTAAGAAAATAATGTGGCTGCCCCAATAGTAGGAAGATAAAATTATGATATGCTTATATGCTTCATGTGAACTATTTTTTAGATATAGGAGTCAATCAAATCTCATAACAGCGTAACGCCTTGATTTATAAAAAACTCTGCTACCTTCCTATGCCCACCACAAGATTATGTTATAAAGATGAAGTTAACACGTTCCTATCTAGCCATCAATCCAATTTAAAGAAAAAAAAAAGTTCCTGCTTGGAGGTTAAAACGTTTAAACCTTAAGATTTAAACAAATAACACTATCCTCTTCCACGCTCTTCACTAAAGCTTTCATATCCTACTAGATTAATATACAACACAATTAATATATACACAACTTACAGTACCCACTCTCAAACTCCACCACGGTCTTCACTATAGACTTGAAGAATCATTAATTTTTTCTTCCTTCATACAACACTATTCATTCGGATAATACTTTAGAGAGATAAATATGAAGCGATATTGCTGATAACTTCCACTACTCATTGTTATGTAGGAATTTATCCTACTTAAACTTTGCTGTGGTTTCTTTGTGGAGAAACCGTTTGACTTAATTTTTTGTTTTTGCCTTTGTTTTTCCCAGCAGCGACTGTCGTAACTCTAACGTGAGAGTAGATGCGTGGAGTAGCTTGTTAAAGCACAACTCCTAGTGTTATTATGGAGTAGCTTGTTTAAAGCATAACTCCTAGTATTATTATGGAGTAGCTTGTTTAAGCACAACTCCTAGTGTTAGTATGGAGTAGCTTGTTTAAAGCACAACTCCTAGTATTATTATGGAGTAGCTTGTTTAAAGCACAACTCCTAATTCAAACGAACTGTTTACTGTACACTTATTCAAATCGACTGCTCTCGACTTCTTTATTTTACTCGACTGCTTTCTTTTACAATTTCTTACCTTATTTATACAGAGTAATCTTATTAATACGGAAATAAATGAAATACTTCCGACCAAACATTTTGTATAACTATAACAGTACAAAGTGTTAGGTCATTTGCACTTCATTTATTTCTGTTTATAAATAAATCGCGGCACTCGTCGCTTCCGTACATACATACATATATTTTTCTCTGACTAGAATCGTACTGAGCGTTTCGTCAGTACTTTATCGCATTTGTTTTTACATACGTACATATATAAATCTCGACAAACGCTAATCGCTTGTTGTTTGTTCATCGTGATATTCATGATTTACATACATACCTACATAAATATAATTTTTTTCATACACAAATCGTGAACCATCATTTGGTCACCTGGGTTCTACCGCTGGCGCAAGGTTATCGTATTACAACGTGCGAATTCTTGCGCGCAGGGTATTGCGTCACTCAATCTACCTTAGTTATTTCCTCAACTTGTTAAGTAATTGGGGAAGGTCAGTAACGAGTGGAATTATAATTTAATGAAAATGATGTAGGTATGTATGTTCATTGAAAAATGATGAAAATATGTATGCTTGCGTTTGCTAGCATTTCTTTGATAATTGTTGTAGGTATGTACGTATGTTACAATGCTCACTTAAAATTGTGGGTGGAGGTATGTATGTAACAAATCTCCCCCTTTTTAAAAAATATGTGTTATTCTTAGAGGAGGAATAACGCATTAGAATATGGTTCAATCGTTCGATAATTTTCGAGAAATTTATTGTTTTTATATGCATGTATATACATAACGCCGGGTGCCGGTACAATAATTGACTTATCGGTTTACAAATTTATATCCGTTATTTTTCTAGATTATTAGTATTACTGCTATGTTATGTGCATTTTTATTACATGTGCATACTGTATATATATTTCTTTTTTGTAATTCCTACATATATACATTTATACTTATGGCTGTTTGACTCTTTATATATGTGTGTATACATAATTTACTTAATACTTTTAATACTTTTTTTTAAAAAAAAAAAAAGTTTTACATGTGATTATACATATTTTTTCTTTTATATGTGTTTATACATATGTTTTCATTTATTTACTTAAAAATTCTTTATATGTGTTTGTGCATATGTTTTCATTTATTTACTTAAAAATTATTTATATGTGTTTATATATATGTTTTCAAATTCTTTATGTGTGTTTATGCATATTACTTGAGATTCTTTATATGTGTTTATACATACTTTTTATAAAAAAAAAAAAAATTACGTTTGATTATACATATCTCTCTTTTATATGTGTTTATGCATATTTTCTCTTTTATATGTGTTTATACATATGTTTTTAAATTCTTTATATGTGTTTATAATATGTTTTCAAATTCCTAAAAAAAAAAAAAATTTATATCTTGTTTATACCTATTTTTTCTTTCTTAGATTTATCTATAAATAGGTATGTTACTTCTAATGCATATATAGTATGTGTTTATAAATACATTTTTTTTTGTGTTACGTTTTACATCTTCAATCTTGTTTTCAAATTTCTATTATGTTTAAAATAGTTAAACTACCTGTAGATGACGGGTACGTGTAATTGGATTCTGCTCAACATGAATTAATGATTTTGGAAGAGGAGGGGGTGGAGGCGGTTCTCTTGTTGTTAAACTTACTTTGTTACTTGCCTGTGTAGGCTGGGTAGCACGGTGTTTGATTGCAAATAAAAAATAAAAAAATTTTTTTTTTGTTATTATAAAAATAAAATGATTCTTTTTCTTAAACAAAATTTTTCTCTTGCCCTTTTTTTTTATCTTAAATGCAATTGTAATCCCTTCCTGGAAGATTAGCCATTATTCGTGAAATGGTTTCAATCTATTATTATGTACAGTTACTCTTCTTTTACCGATTTGTATGATTGTGTTAACAGGCGTAAAAGCTTGTACCACGAGAAATGGTCCTAGCCATATCTGGGAAAGCTTGTGTTTTTTAGCGGGATTTTTTAGCAATACTTTATCTCCTGCTTTGAAAGTTACCGGACGTGAGTTCCTATCATAGTACGCTTTCGACTTTTCCTTGGCTTTCAGCAAATTTTTTCGGGCGATAGCATATGCCTTTTGTATTTTGTACCTAAGAAGGTGATAGTAACTCTCGTGGTTATAAATGGGCTCTGGCTCTCTTTTAAGATTAGAGGGAACATCTGCTGTGAATCCGAACAGACAGTCCATTGGCGTGAGCTTAGTGCCTTCATGTGGGCTGTTATTGTATACAAAAGCCGCGGTTCTCAGGAATCGATCCCAAGCCTTTGGATTTTCGGACACAATAGCTCTTAAATACTCCACTAGAGGTCTGTGGGTTCGTTCAAGTGCGCCATTGGATTGCGGATGATAAGCGGAAGTCTGTAATTTTTTTATTTTTAGAAGTTTACAGACACGTTTGAAAAGATCGCTTAAAAAGTTAGATCCCTGGTCAGTTACTACCTTTTTAGGAATGCGATAACGAGTAATTATCTCATCGAAGAATATTCCTGCTACCGTTTCTGCTTCGCCATTCGGCATGGCATAACAATCTACGAATTTCGTAAGATTGTCTTGGAATGTCAATATATACTTGTTTCCGGAGTGGGTTTCTTCCAGTGGTCCTACTATATCTAAAGAGATTTTCTCAAAGGGCATTAGGGCAGTATCTGTGATTATCATCGGCATACGGTATTCCGGGCTAGCCTTCATTTTTTGGCATTTAGGGCACTTTCGAATATATTTCCTGATGGAACTGAGCATATTTCTCCACTTATATTTTTTCTTTATTTTTTTATAAGTTTTCATTACTCCTTGGTGACCACCAAACGCGGAGTCATGATAGTCTTTTAAAATTGTCCCGATTTCTTCAGGGTCTGAGATATTTTCCGGTAATGTATGCTGGGAATTTATTAGATTTTGGTTCCAAGGTAATTCGCCGTGTTCAGATGCACTGCTTTCGGATCTGCTGCTATCAGTTGAGTCAATTTCGACTAATTCATTTTGGAGGTTCCGTGGATGATTTTGAACTATATTGGGAGTTTTTGGGTTTTGATTTTCTTCTTCAATATCATTTTGTGCCTCCCTTATTTGAGCTCTCGTAACAGCATGACAATGTTTTTGTTTAGGCTTTGAGGGTGTTGGAGAACTAGAATCATTTTCGTCGATGTCGGAATCGGCTCGGTGATGTACCTGAGCTTCCACAATGAACGAATTGGGGTTTGCCTGGTTTAGCTCGGCAGGTATTCGACTAAGCGCGTCTGCATTAGTGTTATATTTTCCAGGCTTATATTCAATTTTATAATCAAACTCTGAGAGTTTATGGTGAAACCTGACTAATCTCGATGTCGGGTCTTTCACATTGAATACGCCTTTCAAGGGCTTGTGGTCTGTGTAAACCGTAAAAGCTCTACCTTGTAAATAACACCTGAAGTTCCTGGCGGCCCACACAATAGCGAGCAACTCTTTTTCTATTGTGGAGTATCTTTGTTCCGCCTTATTTAAACTTCTACTTGCATACGCTATTGGCCTGTCTTTACCTATTGCCCCTTGTGATAAAACAGCTCCCAATGCCTCGTTACTAGCATCTGTTGTTAGATTAAAAGGTTGGGTAAAATCTGGATACTTGAGTAGAGGCGGATTTATAAGGGAATTTTTAATTTCATTGAAAGAGTCTTGGCACTTTTGAGTCCAATTAAATTTGACGTCTTTCCGTAATAGATTTGTTAATGGCCTGACTATCTTTGAGAAATTAGGAATAAACTTGCGATAGTAGTTTGCCAATCCCAGAAACGATTGGGTTTGTCTCACAGTTCGGGGTTGAGGAAAATTTTGAACGCAACTTGTTTTACCGGGATCTGGAAGGGCTCCTTCGTTTGAGCATTTGTGTCCAAGGTAGATTACTTCTCGGCGAAGGAACTGACACTTTTCGGGTTGTAATTTAAGATTATGGGCTGTCGAATACCTTAGCCAGTTTCTCGTTATGATCTTGTAAATTTTTTCCATATATTACAATATCATCGAGATAGACAAAGCATTCTAATCCTTGGAGACCCGTTAGAATGTAATTCATCAGGCGTTGAAAAGTCGCAGGTGCGCCTTTCAACCCAAATGGCATTCTCTTAAATTCATAATGCCCGTAAGCGGTACTAAATGCAGTTTTTGGTCTATCCCTTGGGTCAACCAGTACTTGATGGTATCCGCTTGCAAGGTCAAGAGTAGTAAAATACCGTGAATGCCCAAGTTGATCCAGTATATCCTCTATCCTGGGTAGTGGAAAGGCATCCCCTATAGATTCCTCGTTGACTTTACGGAAATCTACTACTACGCGCCAACGTTTATTGCCGTCAGGCCCAGCTTTCTTGGGGACTACAAGTAACGGAGAATTCCATGGGCTTTTGCTTATTTGGATTATGTCATTCTCTAACATATCCTTGATCTGTTCATTTATTACAGCCCGGTGCGTTTCTGGAAGTCTATACATCTTTTGGTTTATTGGTGGCTGATTGTGCAAAATGGGGATGGTATGCTTTATGGTATTAGTGCTTGTTAGTTTATCTCCCTTTAGATAAAAAAGATCGTTATACTTATAGCATAACTCAAGAATTGATTTTTCTTCTTCGTGATTTAAATTTTCATCCAACAGTAATTCTTTACGTAAAGCCACAAGTCTGTCTGGGTTATATCTTTTAATATGGTTTACGTTTATTGAATATGGATTGGAGTTGAAATTTGTCTTATCACCTTTGAAGTTGTATCACCTTCTTTCTGATTACTCTGGGTATTTATGTCGTCCAAAGGTATATTTAGAAGTTTAATATTGTAATGACTACTTGGAACTAGAGTAAGCTTTAGTCTTCTTAGGAATACTGGTTCTATGTTTATGTTTAGAACAGATAATGGTATAAAGCTTTTATTAGGACTAATTAGGCAATTTGCGACAAATACTCCTTCTTGGATCTCCTGAGACATACAGATCATTTCTTGGTCCAATTGTAATGGTATGCTCAGTACAATTTGAGATCGAGGAGGTATTCTATTGGATCGCTGAAGAACTACTTCATATTTTTTGAGGTGTTCAGAGTTTCTTCCATTGGAGGTAAGGCATTTTTGTTATCTGGTGCCCGTGATTTAAATTGCTCCTCCAATTGATCACTTGGTATTTCCTCTCCATCTTCTAGGGATGTTTCGAGAGGTACCGTGAATTCAATAGGGTTGGTTTCCGTGCGAGGGAACCGGAGTAATTTATTAGGCCTTTCGATATTACAATTTTTTGCAAGAAAATCATTGCCTAGCAGCCCATCGTGGGAGATTTGGGCAATGTTTTCTACTACCTGGAGTTTGTATGGGACACTGCGGCTTAATAAAAAGTTGCCTTGGCAGTTTCCCAATGTTTCTCCTTCTCCAAATGGAGTCTTCAAAGTCACCTTTTGGCTTCGTTCTATATGTTCTGGGTTATCTAATGCTTCCTTTTTTATGATGCTTACTTCAGCTCCAGTGTCTACTATCAGCCGAACGGCTGTGTTTTTGCTTATGTCCAGTGGTAAGTCTACCACTGGTACATTTTCTCTATTTGATTGTTTTTTTGTTTGATAGGACCCTGAAGTAATTTGCGCAGTTTTATTTAATGTCGAGCCGGGGATTTTTCGGTCGACAGTGTGCCGTTTCCCGATTTGCTTCTGTTGACAAGTGGGTACTGTATGACCTCTTCTTCCACAAAACTTACACATCTCTTGAACATTAAATCTTTGTTCGTGATTTGGATTGCCCCACTGAGTGTTGTTGTTACTATTTAAGTGATTCCGTGGCGCTTTGACATTTTGTTTACAATATTGGGCATCACGCCCCTTTGTTCTGCAGTTAATACAGAAGGGAGTATTTTTACGTTTTAAACAATCATCATACGTATGTCCCTTGTATTTGCAATAACTGGAGGTGATCCTACCTAAAAGTAATTTTTGCTCTTCGTATGGTTTCTTGTCTGGATATTGAGAAGAAGAGTTCTGGAATGGAGGTGGACTTCTTAAGGATTCTCTTGCTTTACTGGCTTGAGTAAAGCACCAATTATTTGTTTGATTTTTGTCAGTATTAAAGAATACTGAAGGTACCTTTAATGACTCCAGATTTGGAGGTATACCACACTCAGTTTTTATATTAGGTTTTCCTGTATCAGTTGTGTAGGGATATATAGAGGAGTTTAAATTTTCGTGTATGGGATAACCATAAGCATTAGTAAAAGTCGAGGTATTTGGTCTAAAGAAATGGTCCGTTTGAAAAGAATTTGTATGTTGAGGTAAGTAGTTTATTGGTTGTGGAATGAATAAGAGACCCTGTTGTAACCTTTCCATATCTAATGCTTTTTGAATGAGAGTCTCTAACGAGCTTTCATTTATTGTCAACAGATAGGCGCTTAGATGGGGGTTATTTGCACCACTCTTTACGGAAGCCATTGCAAAGTCCTCTATCTGTTGCTTTACTACATTAAAATTTTCAGCACCGTATTTGCTTTGTGCTGCCTCGTTACATTGTACTAAAAGTTTTTTTAGTCTAGTAGTAAATGTATTAAACGATTCTTGGGGATATTGTCGGCAAGTGATTAGTTTGTTAATTAACTCATGATATGTTTCACGAGGTAAGTAATTCCGATAAAGCAACTGCTCAACTTCTTCAAATGTCGTGAGTGTACTGGACGCTATTAATTGATATGCATTTCCTCTCAATCTTGTTGGGAAAATTTGCATGAAGGCTGCCTTTTCCTCCTCCGCTAGACATTGTCGTACTTGTTTACAACAGCCTAGGAACGTTTGCAGTTCTGTGAGGGTTTGAGAATTAATTTCTCCAGAGAACAAAGGCACCATTTGTGCAGTAAGTTTAACTACTTTCTCATAATTCACTGGCATTTTGGCTGGTTGGTTGGGTTGCTTTCTCTGGGGAATATCTGGAGTATCGTTATTAGAAGTAGGCGCGGTTAATGATTTTTCTGTGATTAGGGCGTTTAAGCTATTTCTTCTTACTAGAAAATTAATTAGGCTGTGCCTTCTGAAACGTTTACCTGAGCGATGCTCACGATACCAGTTTACGGAAGGTCGACTTTGGGATGAATTACACTCTACACTTGGGCTATCTGGAGGACTGGTATTGTCAAATGATAATGAATTTATTGCCGTCTCAAAGGTAGAGCATGAAGAACTACGGCCAGTTTTAGGCATGAAAGCAGACTTTTCTCGAAAAGGAGGTAGTCTTGACTAGTTTTGTATATACGTATGTATATGAATAATCTTGAAAAAAAAAGAACAAGTTTGACGGAATATGTGCAGAATTCTCTCGAAGAAACGATAGTTTAACTAATTTTTATATATATATATATGCTTGAATATATGTTAATAACAGAAGTTTGATTGAAGATGTATTACACTGACATTATTTGATGTGTGTTTTATACTAAGTAGTTTATTTAAAGTATTTTGGGGAGATGAGTAATATTGAAGCTCTGCCAATCGCTGAACTTAGATTGAAACTTACTTAGTGCTTGATGTATGTAGTTTCAGCAATGCTTTGATGTCTGTCCAAAATGTGGATTTTACGTCTTCTTAAGATCTGAGCCGATAAATTTCCTTAGAAGTATATTCCCTTTATTTCTTGTAGTACTTGTTGGAATTAAATCAGGAACAAACAAATTAAGTCAGAAGTGCCCTAACGTCATGCTTTTGACGCTAGTTTTTGTTTCACTTCTATGTGGGTTCGAGGATCAAGGTTTTTCAAGTATATTGAATTACCTTCCTTGATCCTACCGGCTGCGCCAAATTGTTATGTAGGAATTTATCCTACTTAAACTTTGCTGTGGTTTCTTTGTGGAGAGACCGTTTGACTTAATTTTTTGTTTTTGCCTTTGTTTTTCCCAGCAGCGACTGTCGTAACTCTAACGTGAGAGTAGATGCGTGGAGTAGCTTGTTAAAGCACAACTCCTAGTGTTATTATGGAGTAGCTTGTTTAAAGCATAACTCCTAGTATTATTATGGAGTAGCTTGTTTAAGCACAACTCCTAGTGTTAGTATGGAGTAGCTTGTTTAAAGCACAACTCCTAGTATTATTATGGAGTAGCTTGTTTAAAGCACAACTCCTAATTCAAACGAACTGTTTACTGTACACTTATTCAAATCGACTGCTCTCGACTTCTTTATTTTACTCGACTGCTTTCTTTTACAATTTCTTACCTTATTTATACAGAGTAATCTTATTAATACGGAAATAAATGAAATACTTCCGACCAAACATTTTGTATATAACAGTACAAAGTGTTGGGTCATTTGCACTTCATTTATTTCTGTTTATAAATAAATCGCGGCACTCGTCGCTTCCGTACATACATACATATATTTTTCTCTGACTAGAATCGTACTGAGCGTTTCGTCAGTACTTTATCGCATTTGTTTTTACATACGTACATACATAAATCTCGACAAACGCTAATCGCTTGTTGTTTGTTCATCGTGATATTCATGATTTACATACATACCTACATAAATATAATTTTTTTCATACACAAATCGTGAACCATCATTTGGTCACCTGGGTTCTACCGCTGGCGCAAGGTTATCGTATTACAACATGCGAATTCTTGCGCGCAGGGTATTGCGTCACTCAATTTACCTTAGTTATTTCCTCAACTTGTTAAGTAATTGGGGAAGGTCAGTAACGAGTGGAATTATAATTTAATGAAAATGATGTAGGTATGTATGTTCATTGAAAAATGATGAAAATATGTATGCTTGCGTTTGCTAGCATTTCTTTGATAATTGTTGTAGGTATGTACGTATGTTACAATGCTCACTTAAAATTGTGGGTGGAGGTATGTATGTAACATCATCTAAGAGAACATATCATACTACATTAACATCATAACACCGCCTTCTTTCATCAAAACTTTTAATTAAACCCACGCTCAACGTAATGGTTAGAAAATATGTGTTCAATCTAAAAGTATATGAAGATAAAATTATTATATTCTTATCAGCTTTATGTGAACTATGATATCAGGGTAAATAACACTATTATCTTCCCATGCTCACCAGCCCTAGACACAAAAAACATAAATCGATTTGTTTATTTTATTTGAATGTATTTGTTTACGCAAGAAGTTATATTATATTTCAAGCTCATTACACCTAGTCACCGAAAATTTTACTAATTTATATTACTCACCTAAGTCGGTATGTCATCCTACATTAATATGATAACTCATTAATGCCTTTAATTAACCCACTCTCAAGCTAATGCTAATATGTAATTTTTTCAGATGTGGCTGCTCAAACCATTTTCAAGTTAGGCTAACAAGTTCCTCTAGAAAGATTTCGTGTGGCAACACTGGTCATACCATTACACCTTAGCACCACAAATTTGATGAAAGGTCTTTTACTGTACCTATACAACTTAAATTACTCATCTAAGTCAAAATATCATGCTATATTGGTATCATTCCACATTGATATCATAGCTCATCAAAGTTTTAAATTTATCCCCCCAAACAGAAATTTTATTTAAAATATAAAAACTATTTTTAATAAAACCTAAGAATTTTCAACACACACACACACACACACACACACACCTACATCCACAATTTAATTTCTATAGCTTCATATTTGTTGACATACCAACCAACCGTGATCTATTTTTAGATATCGAATATCATAGCATGATCACACTTGTTTATAATGTTTATAGCTACGATCTCTGAGATGAAAAAATAAGTGAACTCCAGAAATAAAATCGAAAACCTATGCTATTTCCCTATGCTGGAGAGTGGGAGAGTGCTGAAAGTGATCTCGTATACCCAAAACTCGAGATGAAAAGTAAGCGAACTCCAGAAACAAAGTCGGAATGCTATGTTATTTCCCTATGCTGGAGAGTGCTGAAAGTAATCTCGTATCCCCAAGCCCGAGATGACAACATATGTAGTACCGACTAATCTCCCAGGAAACCTTGCTCAAGAAATGGTGTTTGCACTCGAAGGAGCAACTGTGACTTTTCAATCTACGCACTCCGAGGACCCAATAATAATAATAATAATAATAATTTGCTAAGAAAACATCAGTGCAAGATGATGTCATGCTGATATCTAAAACCTCCCCGCTAATAAATCGTCAAACAAGGAAACGGCATAAACCAATTCATGCTGGTAGTACCGGCTAATGCCGCTAGGGAACCTTACTTTCTAGAGATGAACAACATATGTAGTACCTTCTAATGCCGCTAGGGAAGCTTACTCAAGAAATGGTGCTTGCACTCGAAAGATCAACTGTGACTTTTCAATACACGCACCCCCTAAACCCAATAATAATAACTTGCTAAGAAAACGTCAAGTCAAGGTGTATCATGTTGTGCAATTCGAATGATTGTAATATCTACAACTTCCCCGCTAAGAAGACTTACAGCACTTGAAAACAGCAAAACCACGATGACGTCATTCTGATATCTAGAACTTCCCCGCTAATAAAAGAAAACAGCAAAATCAAGACATACTTGTAGTTCCGGCTAATGCCGCTACGGAATCTTACTAGAGAAATGGCGAGCCTTTTGGAGGATTTCTGAAGAGAATTTCGTACCCCCTCCTACCCTACCCTACACCACCTAGAATCCATGAACAAAAATAACTTGAATTATTAATACGATAATATCTCGAAAACCAGAGCCCGTAGAATGTTTCTGATGAAAATTTCTTTCCCCCTGCCTATATTATAATACCCCCTCACCAACCACACACCTAGAATCCATTGGCGTGCACAAAAATTTCCTAGGTTAAACTTTAATTATTACTAATATTAGTTCAAAACCAAAAGCCTATATTTAGGCGCTCAAGAAAAATCATAATAAAAAAGCCTACATTTAGGCGCACCACATATCTATCCAAGAAAACCGTAGTACCGGAACATGCTGGTAGTACCGGCTAATGCCGCAAGGGCGCAGTCAAGTCCAAATGATACATCCAAGACATAAGCCAGTAAAAGCTTAGTGGTGTATCCTTGACATAAGCCAGTCAAGACTCAATGGTGCATCCAAGACATTAACCAGTAAGCCAAGACCCAAAAGCCATAAACCAGTACATCCAAGTCACAAACCCACACTCGTATGGACTCAAACCACCGAGTGATGGTGGCGCCATCTGTGGCGAAATTCTGGAAGATAAGGCAGTGGGCTACTGGCCCATAGAACAACTACTTATGACTTATACAACGAAACTTACTTGTTACAATGAAGAAAATTTTACATGAAGGCAATATATAGTTGGAATATTTAAAATAAATCTTTTTCTAAAATAACGAAAAGTAGTCTACATTTAAGCAAGTGTATTCCCGATATATAACCTTTTCTCATTTACTGTATGTAAATTTACTGCTTTATCATAATCGGAGATAATTTAGAAAATAGATTTACTACTATTGATCTAATTTTTCTATATTCAGTTTGAATAAGACGAAGCAATTTGTTTCCTTATATGCAAGAAATATCCGCTAAGCTCAAATTGAGCCTAGATTTCCTTGATACACACGCTCTACGGAGCATATTCTCAGTAAAAATGTCTCTCAGTGCATTATCGTTTAATTTGAATTCGTCATCATCCATGACAATCTTCTAAATTAATATCGTCATAATCATGCTGCTGGAAGGGAATACAAATATTATTTAAATTTAACTTATATTATCTAACGGGTTTTAGAGAAATCCCGTGCTTTTTAGAAACTGCTCGATGTCTGTCCATATTTTGAACTGATTCCTGTATGCGTGCTATGAGGTCACTAGCCTAACCAAGAATGGTATTCTGGGTCTGAAAAATTTACTCAGTACATTCGCTAGAACGAGTGAAATGTGTGTAAAGAAACGACGAACTCTGGTTTCTTAATAATCTTTAGCAATCCAATTGTTTCCACTATATGCTTGTCACGGTTTTCAGTAATATCTTTTTCCAAAGTTAATTTAATTGCATCATAATTTACCAGGAAGTACCGATAATTCTATCTGGTAGTACTTAGACTTCCCATTTCATGACTGGTATGGATTCCGCGTACCTTTTAATTTTTGCAGCTCGCATGATGGCCAAATTGTGAGAAATGAATATACAAAACTTCGAGGCCGTTAAAAAATGTATTGGCTAGTGAAAAATTTGCGTATAAGTCCACGAGATATAGTTTGTGCACTAAACAATGGATATAAATTACGTAAGGGTGAATTTCTTTTATAATTGCTTGTAGGTCTCTATTTTTACCAGACATGACGCTAGGGCCATCATAAGACTTTGCAAGAATTAGAACATCACCCAAAGGGTGTTTTGTTTATTCAATGCGCCCAAAATTAATGTAGCCAATTCTTGCGCATCTCTGGAGGTGGAACAATTTATAAAACCCAGAAATCTTTCAATTATGTCGAGACCGTTCGCATATCTTATGGTTATTGACAAGTGTTCCACTTTAAAGTACCTAGCCTTGTCCACACTCAAAGAAAAATGTAACATGCTTTAGATTCTTCAACAATATCCTCCAGAGTGACGTTCGATATCACTTTAGTTTATTTCATTCTGGATATCTGGGCTGCAGTAGTTGTGGATTTTTTCAAAATTGAGTGAAAATTTGTCATTATATTTAGAAAAAGTATAAAAAGTCAGCAATTTCCAAGAAATTACCTCCTATTTTTAGAAGAAGAGTTCTCCCGGTGACCTCTCAAAGCCCTGGCGAACAAGTGTCAGTATTATATCATAGCAATAAACTTAGCCAAATCCTCTCTGTTTTGAACAACTTCTTCCTCTTGCTGTTTCTTAAGTCAGGCATTGACGATAGGAGACATATATTTGGCTGCATTCAGAGTGAGTCGATGATTCTGAGAATTTTCTATAATTTTTTCCTGTTGTTAAGGCCTCTATTCACAAATTTGGAACAAACTGCAGATGTCGCGGCAGATAACTTTTATGCTTTTGTTTGAAACTTAAATGTACATAATTGATCGATTCATTAGATTTAATAATTTTGGATCGTATTTTTCTTGGGGAGGGTGGCAACGGTGGCCCACCGGGTTAACGAGGGGGGGGGGGGTCGTGCTAACCAGTGCCCATACCAAGCTCCGCGCATGATGTTTCCTACTTTCACCTAATGAAATTGTTGTTAAGATTACAACGTTTCTGGTGTAGATTGCAATGCTTGTTGTGTTCAAATGATAACGGATGTGTAAAATGAACAATATTTATTGTTGCAAACAAATCAAATACTAGTTCACTAACAATGATTTTTTCAAGAGTTTGTGGTTATTTTGGATAATATAAATTTTTTTTTAAATACAAAATATAGTAGCATGACTGTTAGTTAGAACCGAGCCATAGTCCGAGGACAAACTGAGTTATTCAGTAATATGATGTCATAATAATTTTATGTTGTAGCCTAATAATTACAATATTTGGCTAACCAAAACAATGATCAACCATTCCAGAAACAATGTTGCAATTGCTTATTCAATTATTATATTCCAACTAATGTCGTTATTCTACACTCATAAAGTTGTTGTATATGCCAGTTATAGTTTTCAAAAGATTGTTCTATATTTACAACAATTTATTGTTTAAAATAACCGATATTAGTTATTGGCGCATTTTCATACTCTACTTTTATAATAGATAAATCAAGGAATGTTTTTCTCTGAATACACTAGATACGAACATATTAAATGTGTGATGACGGCCAGAGGCTTGAGACGTCCTCTATTTCTTTGGAAAAATACAAGAAGTACCAACAGCGCTCGCTGTCCGAGAAACTGACAGGTAACTTAGAACGAATTATCAGAATTATCATCAAAAAATGAATTTTTGCTCTCGTGATAAGCAGCCGTAAAACTTTTCAAGTGAACAAATTTACTACTTAATATCAGTCAAAATCTTAAAATAAAAGCATTATTGAAAAAGTCCGCCAAACTGACAATGATAATAGCATTACCACTTTCGCTTTTACCATACCTTAAAAACATAACAACGTCGATTATAGGTACCTATACATAGTATTTTGCTTCAAAGGACCATGTCTACCATCAACAGATGCAATCAATGTAATTAAAACGGTATTATCATATATATTATGTATCTTGTTATCCGTTTGCTTTTAATTTCACTTGACGAATGAATAATATCGGCAATGAAAATTGCAGTATCTCGTAATGGCATGTTTTTGTATAAATAATTATGTAACAATTTGTTGGAATGCAGACAAATTTAACAAATTTCATAAAAATGTTTCTGAAATTTACACCCCCTTCCTACGATTAAGGTACAATATTGTGGTTTGTATGCCACGAGTTTCCCATTAATGCTCTTTTTCGTGACAATCAATCACTTTAGCGATCAATTTTGCAATGTATTTGACCGACCTTCGATTACCTCAGAACAAGCATGTTATTCAAAGGTAATCATTATACAACATTTCATTGCAAAAGTGATCTCGTGCAAAAAGGCAAAAATCAGGAAACCAGGAAGAAGCAAATGATTTCCTGCCCGCCTTCAAAGGCACCTTCTACGCATCATACACTCAATCGTAATTGATCAGAGATGAACGAACGACTGTCTTTTGATGGACGCCTGTAATTAATAGCCCTGCACATTTCACTCAGACTTGGTCGGTTTGTTATTCACTCTGAATTGAGTTTATTTAGCGTGCGAGATCTATAAGCACTTATATTTTCAACACTCACATAACTGTCACTGCAACATAATCTTTCTTCACGATGGACCAAGTGAATCCAATTCCAATTATATATATATATACATATATATATATAATAAATGTATATCAGCGAGGAAATAGCAGTATCTTTCCTTGCACTTAATTAATTAATTGATTATAAGAACACTGAAATTGTGTACTTAGTCTTCATAGGGTTGATAAATTTTAATCTGATTTAATTGAATTAGAACTTGGTTAAATGTAACACGTTGATATTGACCGGGAGATTTTACATACACACATACGAGTAATATGTATATATGCATTATTCGTTTCATCTTATACATTTTTAGAATTGGCCTTCCGCTATTTTCGCAACTTTGACAATTTAGTAATTTAACACTTTGAACCACTTGTCATACATAAGCATATTTCGTGTTAGTATAGTTGCGCACTAATTAAATCAAAGGCTTACATACTTTTATGTGATCTTCAATGTCAATAGCAGACTTGAAAAATAGTCACAATTCGGTATAAGACCAATTTTTTCAAGTGGTACGCTGGATGAATTCCCGTAAATATAAAAAACGAACTAATTAGAACGTTAAAGAGATTTTCGCATTTCTTTATAGGACGGTTGGTACAATTGGCTACAAGCAATTTCATGTGTTTTTACATTCCTAAGAATTTTTTGGTACAATAAAAGTGTCCGGGATAGATTGTTTTTCCAGTATATATTTTCAAATCTGTAAATTACTTTATGGTAACAATATGAAGTAGGTGCCTGATTTCACACATTTTATTATTACAAGAATCCCATGTACAGCAATTCAGCTCTTTATTTATTTCAATGTTTGCAATAGCTGTATTCAATAAATAACTGAAGTGAGAAACAAATGTGTTGCAACACTAAAAATAACAAATGAATTTCCCAGTTTTAACGCTTCTCGAACTAAAAATACAATTATTGTGTACAATATTTCAGCTTGCTGGATCAGCACGTTCTGAAGGTGGAGCGTGCAAATCTTGAGATGTGTTTATAACTCTGTTCTTGTGAATCTAATTGAATTTTTATACAATCGTTATTTCTATATTCATTACAAAAGTATTAAAAAACTTATGGTTTCTCATCAAGGGTGTAAAAATATACATGTTATGTAGCAACAGCAGAATACAACTCTAGTTTTGTCCATCATAGCATAAAGTTTAATTCTTGCAAAATATTGCCATATGAAAGATTTTAGCCCACTTATGTTCAATGCTTTTTCGACAGTTTTTATATTATAATATCTGAAATAACTTTTCTATAATAATAGCATGTATAAAATTTCAGCTGGCCAGCTCAATGCGTTTGGAAAAAGTTTCAATACCGAAAATTTTGTGTGGCAACACTAGGAAGGTGCCCCATTTACTTCATATTTGAAGTCTAGCTTAAATTTTAAAGAGTATTGCGAGCCATGAAAACGACAGAAACCGGCCAGGAGTATAAGATAAAACTTTACTAGTGATGGGCATTATTCGAAAAAATTTTCAATAAATTATCAATTTTTTTAAAAAATCGAACAAAAAATTATTCATGTAAATTTTTATTCGATTTTAATTTATTTTAAGTTACTCGGAAATAATTATTTGTTATTTGGTGTGTTCACTTTCCCTGTCGGGTCCATCCTATCCCCTATCTTTCCTTTCCACCATTCATTCCATTTAACCATCCAATCCATCTAGCCACTTCAGACTTCCAGTACATATATCCATCCCATCGACCTACCCCATCCACCCGCCCCCTCCCTTTCCATACTAGTGATCTATCCATATCCGTCTAATCCATCCAATCTATTCCATCCAATCCTCCTAGTGATCCCATCTAGTCAATCATATCCCCATCCTGGCTATCTATTCAACCGATTTATTCATTAAATCACATCAATCCATTCTTCCTATGTAGTCGGCCATCCTATAACCGATCCAACCATTTATTTTACCAATAAAAATTATTCTAAAATAAGGGCACCAATGTACTAATGAAATATTGCAACAATTAAAAAAAAAAAAAATAGAGGTGCGCACAATCACAATTGCTTATTTTTTTTCATGCTAACGCAATTGCAGTCACCAAAAAACCATAAAAACCATATCAAATATGCAAAACTGTAATCATATTAAACTAAAACAAAAAAACAAAATCTGATGAAAAAATTCACGCATTATATCTCTTTGTTTTACCAAGCAAGCAATCCAACCTCTAAGAATAATGGCTCAGAAAACAAGTGCCTGCCTTTAGATGAAAATATATATTAAATGAATGCAGAACATTTCCAAACCCTTACGTCTCAACTCTTCTACAAGCTCCTAAAGTCACATCACACCAGATTAAAAAAGTTCATTTCAAGCTTTCGAGCTTTCACTTTTGATGACTTACAGTTTTAATATTTTTCAACTGGAGGTCATGTGGCACAGGCTGCGTACAGTAATCATTGGACTTTACATATGTGTTCTTCTTGTCGCGTCTTGTAATTTTATTATAGACTATCAGAACCAGGTTAGCACATTCTCGCTGGATAGATACGTTTAATAAATAAACGATCAACAATACATGCGTTTCATCACTTAGTCGGTGTTAGTATTAATATATTAAACTAAACACAAACCAAGCACCGGATGATTACATGCAATGCACACAAACATTAAACAGAAAATATTAAATATTATATAGACATTTTTTTAAAGCATGCTTGGAAACGTCAAGAACAAAGTGCTCAGCCATATTATTTACAGTAATATACATTCCAGGTTCATACATGCTAGAGTTAGAACTTGAGGACTTAACATGCAACAAAGGTAGCCTTCTCAAATTGTGCGTACTATCACGGAGAGAGATATTGTTAAGTAATAACGGAGAATCAATACTCCCGTTTAAGAGTTGATGCTCAAAAGTTACATCGGCAACCGTGTGACGTTTCGTAAGCGATTGCATGTTTAAAAGCTTCAAGTGATCCTCTTAAGGTGGATGAATTAATGAATTATTCCACGGTAGGTGCCTGAGAGCAAAACGTAAAAAGTTTGTCTGAACAGATTCGATGCAGTCGATGTGTGTACCATAAAGTGGAGACCAGACCTGGCTAGCGTATTCAAAAAGTGGTCTCACAAAGCAAGTGCACAAACGCAATGTTATGCCAGGATTCGAAAACTCTCGGGACCAACAATTTATAAAACACAGTATAGAACTACTCTTTGATACCATAGTTTATATGGGAAATCAAATTCAATCTGTGGTCACATTTGACACCCAAGTCACAGACAGAGTCCACACGGCGAATTGTGGAATCCGAGAACTCGTAATCATAAGTGATTGGTGTCTGATTCCTGTGGAAAGTCATAACCTCACATTTGTTGACCAAATTATTGCTCTCGCACCAATTGTAAAATTTTTGAAGGTCACCTTGTACCTGTTCACAATCGTGAACAGATTTAGTCTGAGCGAAAAGCGTAGCATCGTCAGCATAAATCAAGACCTTACAGTACCTCACCACAGAGACAATGTGGTCAATAGACAGAATAAAGAACAACGGGCCTAAGTGACTCACTTGAGGTACGCCAGACGAAGCTTTCAAAACTCTAGAGATGGAATAGTGGAATAAGATTTGGTATGTTCCGTTATCTAAATAAGACTCTGTCCATTTTAGAAATTTTGGGAAAAACCCATACTTTTCCATTTTAAAGAGTATCACGGAGTGAGATAACTTGTCGAACGCTTTACTAAAGTCTGTATAAATACAATCTGTATGACAGCTTTTTGCAAACCCGCCAATGGTGTCCGAGACAAATTCCAGCAAGTTATTGGTTGTAGACCTTCGTGAAATAAACCCATGTTGGTTTGAAGAAAGCAAATTCTTACAGGAAGTTGATAGTTGACAGTAAATGATAGATTCGCATAATTTGGACATGCAAGATAATTTTGCAATAGGTCTATAGTTCGAAATTTCATTTTTACTACCATTTTTGTGGATAGGTATTATAAATGAGTGTTTCCAAAGCTGCGGGAAACAACCACTATCGAGCGATTTTTGGAAAATAATTCTCATCGGAGCTGCCATTGTAAGGTAGCAAGACTTAAAGAAGGCAGGAGGGATCCCATCAGGACCAGTTGTGAAGTCATTTGGAAGCCCATTAATATGATTGAGTATATCCTCTTCTGAAATTGAAGGGATAGTGAATGAAACGTTATGAAGGTCGTTCATATGACTGAAGCTGCTATTTTGAGGTTGAAAATTCGACGATGCCAAGGAATTATCAAAAAATGAAGCAAACATATCGCAAATTTTAGACAAATCATCACTAGCAGAATATTGGGGTATTTGTCCGTTCTTTTCTTCATATTAATAAACTGAAAAATAATAATTTAATAATTTGGTACGCATGCTTTTAACATACTCATCATAAAGTGTAGAGGAGAGTTCTCAGAACTCATTATATGATGTGAGGAAGTTGTTGTGACTCATAATGTCCTTAGCCCTCATATAACTTTTCCACAATTTATTCTTTTTTATTTTTAAGACGCTTCAGGACTTTATTGAACCATGGTGGAGATGTTTTAGAGAGCCGCTGATGCTCGTAGGGAACGAGAGAGGCAAATAAATCTAAAAGAATTATATAAAATTTATAAACATCTTCGTCAACATTAATTCTAGATAGTAATCTGTTTAAGTCAATAGATGTAAGTCTACTGGAAAGTTCCGAAAAATTAGCCTTTCTAAAATTGAAAAAGTATTGTGTTTCGTAACAATTTGTTAAATTTTCGGTTTTATAGCAATATATAATTAGTAGAGGGGGTGATATTTATCAAGAGTAGACAGTCTGATTGGGCTAGGCTCAACTATTAAGTTACCCGCGTCAGTAGAAAGTACCAAGTCTAGCTACACACCCATGTCATTCTTAACATTACTGATTTCGCTGAGACCAAGAGATGAAAAGGAAACGTAACTCCCTTAAGTGGAAGATAGTCATCGTCAGCTTCATTTAGTACCCATTGAATATTAGGGTAATTCGTCAAGAGGATCCATCTTACCATGGATAAAATAAGATGTTTCGCCAACATTTTGACCTTTGTCATCAAGAATATTTATGGAGTCTGGAGGAATATAGCAACAAATAATGTATAACTCAGATTTTGAAAGAGATAACTTAAGAGCAATAAGTGCGATGTCAAGATTTTTGGAGAAACTGGGAAGCTCAACCTGGCTGCAATTAAACTGGTTTTTACAGGCCAGGAGTACTTCGCCACCTCGAGCTAAAGACTCAGTATGTCTATCTCTTCTAAAAATTTATACGAATTGTCAAAAATTTCAGCATCGCGAAAACCGTGATACAGCCAAGCTTCAGTGAAAGCAACTATATCGAAGCAAATCGCAGCAGAGGCTATGAAGATTTGTATAGTTTTTGTACGAATCCCCCTTATGTTTTGATAGCAAAGGGAGAGCGATTTGAGTTTTTTGCAATATCTAGTTAGGCCAATGTCTATATAAAATTACCTGCACTGGGAATGAGCTGGAAGTAAAGAAGGCAAAAGAATGACTAGTGATAAATGTCACTGTATTCAAGGTAAAGTTAGAGCCACTTCCAAATTTCTAACTGAGTTGTTCACGTAACTTAATATAAACGTAATCATTTAGTTTTGCTACTTTAACTTGATGCTTTTATACTCAACAGTATGAATAACCAGAACAATCTTATCATCAGTTAAATTAAAAAGCTTTTCTGCAAGCCATGGTATACAGAGTATTAGTTATGCCTATAGTCGCTTGACTCTTGACTTATGACGTTACGGCATCACAATTCATATGAAGAATTCAGAAAAATTATTTGGTAACAGTTCTAACAAATTGCAATAGATAATATTATAGTTAATAAAAATATCAATATCTTAGAAAATTTATATTGACCTGGCATATGCAATACTTTTTGCAGTGATCAGGTAAGCAATTGCAAAAATTTTAATTCGTACATTGAAGTTTTAATATTTTGTTTATGAATGCTAAAATTAACATAAAATATTTTCAGAACAGTCGTCTGATGTCGTGACGCCCAAGACGGCCGACCGTGGTTCATACATACTAGTCATAACTTGTGTATATATACCATGACTTCAAGCTATCTGTCAAGCTTAAACAAAATCATTTTATAAAAAATCGATTTCCCCTAGTTCATTTTGAAACGTGGCGATCGTGAAACTTATCCACTGCCTAGTTTTCACTTAAAAAAAAATGTATCCTTTCTTTTTCATGTATACATTAGCACTTTAATTACGTAATGCCCTTTCAAATGCGGTAGGAAAAATATGAAACACCGACAATTTAAGATCATTCACACTATTTACATTGGTATATGGTTAAACTTCAGTTGTTTTACGTTAATATCTTTATGACCCTCGAGGAGGCATAAATGTCATATTTAGGAATTTTAAAAAAGAAACCACTTCAGACGAAGATAATCCTAATTGGACTATTTCTCGTCTAAAACGCAGAAACTCATTGAAAATAATTTCAATGTATTTGCAGGTACAGACATTTTTATACCCTAGATGAAATCATAGGGGTATACTAAGTTTGTCATTCCGTTTGTAACACCTCGAAATAATGATGATAGAGCAAAATGGATTGGACACCCATTCATAATATTAAAAGTTATTTCGATTTTTGCATGTCCGTCTGTCTGTGCGCACGATAACTCGAGAACGCGTATACTTAAAGAGCTGAAATTTTGTACACGGACTTTAAAAAAAAAAAAAGTAAAATTAAGTTCGAAAATGAGACAAATCGGGCAACTCCTTCGTGGGGCTGTCATACAAAAATTTCATTTTCCGCTATATATTTGGACACTGCCTGAGAACGCATCGACGTAGAGAGCTGAAATTTCGTACATGCTGTTTTTACTATATTAGCAAATAAAATGTCAAAAATGGACTAAATCGGGCAACTCCTTCTTGGTGTTGCCATATAAAAATTTCGGTTTTTTACGTATACTTTGAAAACGATCAGCCCAAGACATTTTTATTGTACTAAAAACTTCTGCAGAATAAGAAATCCTATAAAATTGGTTATTACCACTTTTTCTGTGCGACAAACTATTCTAGAAATATATGCGAAAAACAACTTCAAAAATCAAACTCGCATAGATCGGTGACCATACGAAATTTAATACGGGAAATCATCTAGGGTATCATAAGAATTGGTCTTAGACCAATTCTAGCTTTTTTATTTGTTAACCTTATATTGCTTCTGAAAGCAAGGAATAATTTCTCGTAATGTCTATTGAGTCCTTTGATATCCCTCCTATTCACAAACACTTAAGTCCGACTGGGAAAAATTATTTCCGGTCAAAAATGTACTTTTAAGGCGAAAGCATTTTTCCCTTTAAATTTAATGTCATAAAATTATTTTTCATACAATTTATTTTGTTTTAATATATAAAAACCTATATACTGAGTTACTCAGTAATACGATGTCATAATAATTTTATGTTGTAGCCTAATAATTACAATATTTGGCTAACCAAAACAATGATCAACCATTCCAGAAACAATGTTCCAATTGATTATTCAATTATTCCATTCCAACTAATGTCGTTATTCTACACTCATAAAGTTGTTGTATATGCCAGTTATAGTTTTCAAAAGATTGTTCTTTATTTACAACAATTCATTGTTTAAAATAACCGATATTAGTTATTGGCGCATTTTCATACTCTACTTTTATAATAGCTAAATCAAGGAATGTTTTTCTCTGAATACACTAGATACGAACATATTAAATGTGTGATGACGGCCAGGGGCTTGAGATGTCCTCTATTTCTTTGGAAAAATACAAGAAGTACCAACAGCGCTCGCTGTCCGAGAAACTGACAGGTAACTTAGAACGAATTATCAGAATTATCATAAAAAAAATGAATTTTTGCTCTCGTGATAAGCAGCCGTAAAACTTTTCAAGTGAACAAATTTACTACTTAATATCAGTCAAAATCTTAAAATAAAATCATTACTGAAATAGTCCGCGAAAACTGACAATGATAATAGCATTACCACTTTCGCTTTTACCATACCTTAAAAACATAACAATGTCGATTATAGGTACATATACATTTTATTTTGCTTCAAAGGACCATGTCTACCATCAAAAGATGCAATCAATGTAATTAAAACGGTATTATCATATATATTATGTATCTTGTTATCCGTTTGCTTTTAATTTCACTTGACGAATGAATAATATCGGCAATGAAAATTGCAGTATCTCGTAATGGCATGTTTTTGTATAAATAATTATGTAACAATTTGTTGGAATGCAGACAAATTTAACAAATTTCATAAAAATGTTTCTGAAATTTACACCCCCTTCCTTCGATTATTGTGGTTTGTATGCCACGAGTTTCCCATTAATGCTCTTTTTCGTGACAATCAATCACTTCAGCGATCAAGTTTGCAATGTGTTTGACCGACCTTCGATTACCTCAGAACAAGCATGTTATTCAAAGGTAATCATTATACAACATTTCATTGCAAAAGTGATCTCGTGCAAAAAGGCAAAAATCAGGAAACCAGGAAGAAGCAAATGATTTCCTGCCCGCCTTCAAAGGCACCTTCTACGCATCATACACTCAATCGTAATTGATCAGAGATGAACGAACGACTGTCTTTTGATGGACGCCTGTAATTAATAGCCCTGCACATTTCACTCAGACTTGGTCGGTTTGTTATTCACTCTGAATTGAGTTTATTTAGCGTGCTAGATCTGTAAGCAATTATATTTTCAATACTTACATAACTGCCACTGCAACATAATTTTTCTTGACGATGGACCAAGTGAATTCATTTCCAATTATATATGTATATCAGCGAGGATATAGCAGTATCTTTCCTTGCACTTAATTAATTAATTGATTGTAAGAACACTGAAATTGTTTACTTAGTTTTCATAGGGTTGATAAATTTTAATCTGATTTAATTGAATTAGAACTTGGTTAAATGTAACACGTTGATATTGACCGGGAGATTTTACATACACACATACGAGTAATATGTATATATGCATTAATCGTTTCATCTTATACATTTTTAGAATTGGCCTTCCGCTATTTTCGCAACTTTGACAATTTAGTAATTTAACACTTTGAACCACTTGTCATACATAAGCATATTTCGTGTTAGTATAGTTGCGCACAAATTAAATCACAGGCTTACATACTTTTATGTGATCTTCAATGTCAATAGCAAACTTGAAAAATAGTCACAATTCGGTATAAGACCAATTTTTTCAAGTGGTACGCTGGATGAATTCCCGTAAATATAAAAAACGAACTAATTAGATCGTTAAAGAGATTTTCGCATTTCTTTATAGGACGGTTGGTACAATTGGCTACAAGCAATTTCATGTGTTTTTACATTCCTGAGAATTTTTTGGTACAATAAAAATGCCCGGGATAGATTTATTTTCCAGTATATGTTTTCAAATCTGTAAATTAGTTTGTGGTAACCCTATGAAGTAGGTGCCTGATTTCACACATTTTATTATTACAAGAATCCCATGTACAGCAATTCAGCTCTTTATGTAGTTCAATGTTTGCAATAGCTGTATTCAGTAAATAACTGAATTAAAAAACAAATGTGTTGCAACACTACAAATAACAAAGGAATTTCTTAGTTTTATGTAACGCTTCGCGAACTAAAAATGCAATTATTGTGTACAATATTTCAGCTTGCTGGATCTGTATGTTCTGAAGGTTAAGAGTGCAAATCTTGAGATGTGTTTATATCTCTATTCAAGTAAATCTAATTAAATTTTTATACAATCGTTATTTCTATGCATTACAAAAGTGTTAGAAAACTTATGGTTTCTCATCAAGGGTACAAAAATAAAAATGTTAAATAGCAATAGCAGAATACAATTCTAGCTTTGCCCATCATAGCATAAAGTTTAATTCTTGCAAAAAATTGCCGTATGAAATATTTTAGCACACTTAAGGTCAATGCTTTCTCGACAGTTCTATAATATAATATCTGAAATAACTTTTCTTTATAATAATAGCCAGTGGCGTGCCGTGGACTTGATGCGAGGGGAAGCAATCAAATTATATTTATAAAAGTGTTAAGTAGGCATGCATAGTAAGTTAATGCAGTTATTGTAATAAATTATCTATGCCCCTCTCGTTAGCTGCTTCTAAAGCACCCAGGGACCACGATCGAGGACGTGAGAGTAGGCAAACAGAGTTCTTTTTTTAAATACAGTGTTTTGGCCCCCGTGCTGTCAAATTAAAATAGGTAATCAAATGATCATAGTCAGATCGCATTTTACTTATATAAGATATTATACGGAATTCCGAACGTTTAAGCTTAATTAAAATATTAGTAGATAGATAATTAACTTTACTAAAAGTTAATACATTTTTATACAGCATGCATTATAATAATGCAGATTTTAATCTGATAGCATTAATTCTTAGAAGCGCACCAAAAAAAATTAAAACTACATAAAACTAAACTACCAAAATAAACAAAACGAAAGGTCGCTTCGATAGGTTTACACATTTAGCAACAAAAACAAGCGCCAAAAACACTTTTTTTTTTAATGCATAAAAAAGAAAATCAACACACATGTTTCATAAAACCTTTGAGGAAATTCAAAGATTATTCAAATAATTTAATTAAAATTTATACTTTAATTCAATTCATCTTTCTTTACTGGCAAATTCATCAATAATATCGTTATAAAATTCTTTGTGGGAAAGCAAAGTTTTTAATTAATTTTTTTTCAATGGAGAATAAAGCTAAGTCACTTAATCTTTCTTCAGACGTTGAGCTTCTAGAGAAAGTTAATACCGTTACCGTATTTAAATAAGTTTTAAGTTCTGGGTTATATCTGCCAAAAAGCGAAATTAATTCAACGTCATTTCCTCGATTTATTGAACACTTAACAAAATAATAAAATAGTTTTGATTACAAAGTAACCTTACCATTTAACGCTCAATACATCTCAGCTCAGTGATAATTGCATGTATGCATGTGCAGCCGGAGTCCGAATCTGTAGGCAGCTACATTCGAAATCATCAGCCCACGGCATGCCATGACGGCATAGCGACATTACAATGATTACTCAGCTGAGAATTTTTGTTTGAGAAATCGTAGTCATTTGGTTAAGATTAATTTTTTTAAATAATTTTGTTAGGAAAGGTATGAAAATTTTTTTACGGTTCGGAAGATAAGAAAGCAAGCTTAAGATTATCGGAACATCAGTTTTCTGTACGAATAGTAGCTTAGGGCGGAGGTCGCAGGAGCTATTCAAATCAAACTTTTGTCAGTTTTACATAAGAACACTGCAAGTATTTTAGAATGTAAGGACTCCGATAGGCCTCGCATGTAGTAGGGAGGGAGTCTGTTTCATGGCTTGTGAAATATTCTCGAGGGTTTTGGTATATGGCATATTAATAAAATTAATCTAACACATGCTGCTCGTATAGCAGTATTTGTAGGTCCCATAGAAGCATTTTTATACCCTAGATGAAATCATAGGGGTATACTAAGTTTGTCATTCCGTTTGTAACACCTCGAAATAATGATGGTAGAGCAAAATGGATTGGACACCCATTCATAATATTAAAAGTTATTTCGATTTTTGCATGTCCGTCCGTCCGTCCCACAGTCCATCCGTCCGTCCGTCCGTCCGTCCGTCCGTCTGTCCGTCCGTCTGTCCGTCCGTCCGTCCGTCCGACCGTCTGTGCGCACGATAACTCGAGAAAGAGCTGAAATTTTGTACACGGACTTTAAAAAAAAAAGTAAAATAAGTTCGAAAATGAGACAAATCGGACAACTCCTTCGTGGGGTTACCATATAAAAATTTCGTTTTCCGCTATATATTTGGACACTGCCTGAGAACGCATCGACGTAGAAAGCTGAAATTTCGTACATGATGGTTTTACTACATTAGCAAATAAAATGTCAAAAATGGACTAAATCGGGCAACTCCTTCTTGGTGCCATATAAGAATTTAGGTTTTTTACGTATACTTTGAAAACGATCAGTCCAAGACATTTTTTTGTACTAAGAACTTCTGCAGAATACAAAATCCTATAAAATTGGGTATAATCATTTTTTCTGTGCGACAAGCCGTTCTAGAAATATATGCGAAAAACAACTGCAAAATCAATACTTGAATAGATCGGTGACTATACGAAATTTAATGCGGGCATTCATCTAGGGTATCATAAGAATTGGTCTTAGACCAATTCTAGCTTTTTACTTGTTTCAATTGCTTCCCTTAGCCTAAACGGAATTTCATATTGAGTGCAGATACACTGTAAGTGGCGAATAGCTAGCAATGCTGTGTGACGTCATAGGTAGAGCCCAGGCTTGTTCGCATCAATAGTTTTCGTTGGAAATTGTTCTACAGTTTTGTTGTGATTATTTTTTACTACGGGGGTTAACTTCTTGCCTTTCCTGATTTACAGCAAAGGTCGGAAAAAATACCTTCATAAAAAATATTTGTGGAATGAAAAATTTTGAAGAATTTTTAATATTAATTCAGAAATCCTAAGTGAAGCAATGCTTCCCTTGCTTCCAAAGACGCCACGCCACTGATAATAGCATGTACAAAATTGCAGCTGGCCAGCTCAATGCGTTTGGAAAAAGTTTCAATACGGAAAATTTTGTGTGGCAAAAATACGAAGCCTAGTTTAAATTTTAACTAGTATTGCGCGCCGGGAAAAGAACGGAACCCGGCCAGGAGTATAAGCTTTACTTAGCTTTACTAGTTATGGACATTATTCGAATAAATTTTCAATCAAATATTGATTTTTTTTTAAAAATCGAATAAAAAATTATTTTTATATTATTTTAATTTATTTTAAGTTATTCGGAAATAATTATTTGTTATTTGTGTTCGCTTTCCCTGTCCCGTCCGTCCTATCACCTATCCTTCCTTTCCCCCATTCAATCCATTTAACCATCCAATCCATCTAGCCACTCCAGACTTCCAGTACATATCCCATGTATCCCATGTATATACCTTATCCATTCCCCATCCCCTTTTCCTTACTATCGGTGCATCCGTATCCGTCTAGTCCATCCAATCCATTCCGTGCAATCCTCCTAGCGATCTCATCCAGTTAATCGTACCTCCATCCAGGCTTCGCCGGCATACCATCTATCCAATCAATTCAGGCAAAACCATTTATTCATTAAATCGTGTCAATCCATTCTTGGTATGTAGCCGGCCATCTTATAACCGATCCATCCATTCATTTTGCCAATAAAAATTATGCTAAAAAAAGGGTGCCTGAAGTACTAAAGATATATTATAACAATTAAAATAACAAAAAATAAGAGGTGCTCGCAACCACAATTTTTTCCCCATTTTTACGCAATCGCACTCACTTTAAATTATAAACACCACACCAAATGTGCAAAATTGCAAATATAGTAAACTAAAAAAAAAAACATTCTGATGAACAATTCTCGCATTATATCTCATGAGCACGGGCCAATGCGCCTTGGGAAGGGTCCGGCTCGAGATGACGCGAACTTGACTCTGCATTTCGAGTCGGTATCTTGAAAGGCGCGAGATGGTACGAGCTCGTCCACACTAAGTGGCTTGGTTCAGGAGACCGCGCGCTGTGGGAAGCAAGCTTAAAAATAATGTCTCAGGCTGCTGTCAGTGTGCGCGTGAGAAGCGGAGCCGAGCTCAAAGCCGAGCTTATTCATGCGACAAGCATTGCGAGAGGATGTCCGAGTGAATGCGAGACGCGCTTATGATTTTACATGTACTTTAGTTTCAGAATTAGTTTTCAATACATTTAGTTCTGACATTCGGAAAATAAAATTACAGAGTCTTCGGACGAGGAATATTTTCGTTCGTAAAATATTTGCAATTATTTTATTGCAAAAAAATAAATAAAAAAAAAACTCATTTTCTGCTCATCCTTTAAATATTAAAAGAAAGGAATACACGGGGAGTTAAGTATTTCCACGTGTATGGCCATTTCTTACTACACTTCAAGAAAAAACCATCTTGGTTTATGCGAGAGACCACTGTAGAGCCAGCTTTCATGCTTTGCGCTTTGACTTCAGCTGTGCTTTCATTTCCGCATTGCTTCTACTTTGACATGATCGCGCGACATTGTATGAAAATCTATGTGCATAGCTTTTTCACGTGAGCTCTCGCACTGGCTAGCTTCCAGCACGGCGCGTGCACTCTGACTGCTGCAGCAGAAAACAAGTGCCTGGCGCTATATGAAAATATACATTAAATGAATGCAGAACATTACCAAATCCTTACGTCTCAAATCCTCTCCGAGCTCCTAAGGCTACATGTTGTTATAACTTTTCCGTATAATAATTGAGTCACTTCTGACACCAGGTTTTGTTAACGACTTTTTGATATTTAAATTAAAACTATTCGTAAGTTTACGATTTCAAGTTTATTTCAACTTAAAACTCGTAACTCTAAACTCGGTACTCGGTAACTCCAAACTTCACACTTAATCTTCAAACTTAATTTTCAAATTTAATTTTCAAACTTAATTTTCAAACTTAATTTTCAAACTCAATTTTCAAAAAGCAGATGTGCAAACTAAATGCACTTTTTGACTTCCTGGACTCACAACTAGATTTTCAAAACTTAACTCAAAAAGCAAATGTGCAAGCAAAATGCACTTAAAAACACAAACTCAATTTACAAAACGCAAACTTCAAACTCAATTTTCAAACTTAAACTTCCAGTGCAAAGGTTCCGGTTTTTATACCAACTTAATACGTAATTAGAAGGATCTAGAATACTATCAAAAAGAGCATATCTGGAGGCATATATTCATTAGTGGGTTCCTAATTATGAAATTGAAACCCTTATTTGATTAGGCAATTATCTCGTCATGAGATATAAAACTTTATTCAATTGGTCAATAATTAACCAATCCCAGATCAAAGCCTTGAATATGTTTTCGCATGATATGTAACATGATACGTTTATTTAACCGTACCATGATTTCAGCCAAGGGACCATGTCCCTTGTTTACAATTATCGATGAATAAGCGCGTGAGCAAAAAGCTATTCGCATAAACAAATGGCTATGCGCGCAAACAAATAACTATGCGCGCGCGTAAACAAATGGCACGGCGAGAATATTTATGTTTACGTGAAAGCTTTTAAGCTTCCAATATCAGTTTCAAATATTATTGTAGCGATGGGAAGAATGTTTATTACAAACATTCACGCTAGATGAAATTTGATATATTTATTGTTTATTGAGAAGTGTTTATAATTGAACACTTGGGTTTTTCACTTAATGTTTCTCCGTTCATCAAATATTAACGCTTAAACATTTGAGTAATTAAGTTATTTGTTTATTTGAGGTACTTGGGCATTTGTTTATATGAATTTTCAGGTTTTAGATTTTGGTTCCAAAGAATTGTTTACAAATTTTGGTTCCAAAGCATTGTTTACTGTTAAAGTCGCACATGGTAAAATTTAGATAATTTCATAATAATTTTTAAGTGCGCGTTTTTCATTTTAAAGAATTCATATCATGAAACATGAAAAAATGTAGGAAATATAAAATTACATAACACCTCCCCCCTTAATATAGATTTGATTATACTTCTTAAGGATCAAATCTATAGTCTTCTTCACTTTCAATTAATTTTCGTGGATATTCTTTAAGTCGTAGATCCTTCTCTTTTTTATAAGTCACTCTTGGACTAACATTTTGATTTGAAATTTTCTTAAACCATGAATTAAGAAAACATAATTTTATACAAAATTTTCCCGTTCGTAGACACTTTGCACATCGAATCATCATTACAATTAGTATTAATATTCCTACAGCGTAGGTTACATAACTAAAATGATAGACTGGACTCGGTCTAGACAATAATCTGATAATTTTCCCTTCATGACATTAATTTTATGACCTGTGTCTCATAATTCATTCAAATCTATATTACTTAACTTAGTATTACTTATCGGATTTAATGCTATAACATATTTTAAATTATCATCGGTACAACAATCATCTTTATACATATCTTTTGTTGCAATCTTATTTTCATATTCACTCATTAATTCTAAATCTGGTATTAATGCAGTTTGAACAGTGTGCGCTCTACAAAGTTTATTCTTAAAAGTGAAAATTCCAACTCCTCTCAACTTTACATCATTCAATGATTTACATTTTACTGAAAGCATTGTCAGATTTGTTAGGACATATAACCAACTATTATGTTTCTTTAGATTATGCCACACTTCACTGCCCTGATTTATTGTTCTTATATCGCAATCTTGAAATTTTTCCATTAAGATAACATCTGTTTCACAAGTCGTACTAGTATATGGATTTACTAATGTAAGTTGTTTACAAATTTTCTCTTTTCCAATATCTCTGCAATCGCTATCAATATTATCTACTAAGGTAGCTCGGGTTCTACCCGTGGAAATAATTAAATATTTTCTTTTTGGGTTTATTATTATTGTACTCAATGTTTTATGTTGAGGAATATATATAGAAATATATAATTCATATACCTCCTGATCAGTGAGTGGTACTTTAATTATAAAGACTAATTTTTCATCATTTAGGTAACAAATTATTTCAAACATTTGCAATAACAAATGTATGTTATCTTCCTTGAATGTAATAGGATAGAATAATCCGACTGGTAACATTGGTTCCGTTTCTTTTAATTTGTTCAAAAATATGTCGACAGGAATTATTGATGGATGTATCTGGCCTATTTTAGTAAACATAATTATGTTAATTAGAGTATTTAGATCAATTTCTGTGTCAATAATCAAAGTATTTAAGTAATCCATAATTTGTAATAAGTATTCATTCATTATTGTCCCATTTATCCCTGTCTGTAATTTAGAACCCAAATTATTAATTTTTTCTAAAGCTATATTAATTTCCTTTTCGCTTTTCATTATATTCTTAATTGTTTTATTAAAATTATTGACCGTGTTAGTTAAAATTGTAGTTTGATCCTGTAAAATATATATACCCTCTTTTTGTTTTTCCTTTAAGTCCTCTATCATACTATTAATATAGTCGGCGTCATTTTGGTCCATCGTACCGAATAACGTTTTTAATCTGCTACCTATCACATTGATTAGGCCACGTTTAGTTCGCCGGTATCTTCCAATAAGATGCATTAAGTTATTATATGAAACATGGATTACAGGAATTCTCAATTGAACAAAGTCTAGCATTCTGTTACATAATAAAGAATCTTTTCCTTAGCAAAGATTAAATATTTTCTCATGATATGAATTAATTATTTCCTGTCTATATGTCAAAAACGAGATATTCATATAAGTAATCTGCGACCAAGTTTGTTCGTAGAAGTGTAAATCCACTATTTTCTCGAAATATAGTCCTGATTTTCCAGTCATATCCGTGGTAGAATAATCCAAATTGTTTTCCTCATTCATAAACCTGAAATATAAGGTTTTGTGTTATTATTATTCCATTTTATTATCTTATTATTCGTTTTTATTTTGACGTGTGTTTGATCAGCTTCAATGACTGTATATAGACCTTCATAATGGGGATCTAATTTAGATTTTGTTGGTATTCTAATAAATAATTTATCTCCAGATTTATAGCGTCGTACATTAACGTTTTTATCATGTTGTTGTTTTGATTTTTCCTTGGAGTTTAAGACGTTCTCCCTAGCGGAACCTAATAGTTTTATTAATTTTAATTTAAGGTTATTATATTCATCATAAGTTGTTTCATTACGTGTTATTAAAGTACTCGGAAGCTCTGGTTTATAACCGAATACTAACTCATATGGGGTATATCCAGTTGTTGCGTAAACATTTGTAATCTCTGTTCATTCTTAAAAATTTTCAAGTACTCTCCAAGTGTAGCGTGCACTCGTTCTAAAGCTCCGTTAGTTTGAGGATAATATGGGGTTGTATTTAGTTTCTTTATTTTGAGTAACTTACATAAATTTACCATTATTGTACTCATAAAATTTGTACCTTGGTCAGTTAATATAGATGTTGGTATTCCGTATTTGTTCCCGTTACTAGTTTCGGGTAATGGTCCAAAAATATCCAGAGATATTCTTTCGAAATTTTTCTTACTCGTGGTTGTAATTAACATTGGATTTTTAATTGGTCGGCGGTTTATTTTGTTTGCCTGATACCTTAAGCAAGATTTTACAAATTTCTCTATGTCTTTATTCATACTTTTCCATCTGTATCTAGAACGCAATTGTTTCAACATCCGGATAATTCGAGCATGTCCTCCTATAGCAGAGTTATGAGTTTCCTTTAATATTTTGGGTATTTCCTCCGGTTTAGGGATCACTATTTCGTTTTCTTCAAACGTTTCTATATCAATTCCTGATCCTTTGAATTTTTCCATAAGATGATCCATTATTCGTTTTGAATTCATATCTAATATTTTAGCCACATATAATTTTTATACTTCTTGGTTGTTTCAAACAAATCGTCCATTATTTCTTTCACCTTTTTCAATTCGGAATCTTCCATTCGTTCTCTTTAATTATTACATGAATAGGTTTTTTGTTTTTGAATTTGAAATTTAATTATAGAGCCAATTTCAATCTGTTCCTTAGATAACATTTCCTTTTCCTTTAAATCCATCAGTTTATTATTGTAGGTAGGGCTTTCAAAATTCGCGTCGGTGAAATTGATAACTATGTATTCCATCTGACAACAATTTGTTTTTGTTACTTCCGATTAACACGTTTTTACCATTAGCCTCCGGACGTTCTTCCGTATCACTTTCTTCATCTTTATTAGTTTGATTACTTGTTGAAGTTCTTGCATTAGGGCAACTTTCGTGAATTATGTTTCGTATTTCATCCTCTGTTTCAAAAGCATTTACTTGCCATCGACTTAAACAATCCGCTTGTTTATTTGTTACACCTTCCTTGTATTTAATATCATAATCATATTCCTCCAATTATAATCTCCATCTAACCAATCGACTTCCCGGATCTTTTACATTGAAAAGCCATGTAAGTGGTCGATGATCTGTGAAAATAGTGAATTTTCTTCCGTACAAGTAGGGACGGAAGTGTTTCACGGCCCAAACTATAGCAAGGCACTCCTTTTCTGTTGTAGAGTAGTTACCTTCGGCTCTATTCAATGTACGTGATGCATAAGCTATCGGTAAATATTTATCACCCTATTTCTGAGAAAGTATGGAGCCGATTGCATAATTTGATGTATCTGTAGTTAGGTAGAATTCCCTCTCGAAGTCAGGATACTTTAATATGGGTTCCTTAATTAAGGCTTCCTTAAGAATTTCGAAGGCTTTTTGTTGCTGTTCGGTCAATTTAAATTCCGCCTCTTTCCTTAAGAATTTTGTAAGTTTTCGAAAAGTTGGGTATGAATCTCCTATAGTACCCTACTAATCCCAAAAATTGTTTAATTTCCTTCGTTGACTTCGGTGGGTTGTAATTCTGAATCATCTCTATTTTCCCTGGATTTGGTTTCACACCGTTTTCCGAAATTATGTGACCTAAATAAGATACTTCGGTCCATAAAAATTCACATCTATCAGGCTGTAGTTTTAAATTCGCGGCTCTCAATTGATCAAAGACGCTGGTTAACTTTGAAGTATGATCTTCCAATGAAGATGAATAAACTGCTATATCATCTAAGTGTGTAAAGCATTTTATTCCTTGTATACCTGTAAAAACCGTATTCGGTAACCTTTGGAAGCATGCCGGAACATTTTTCAATCCAAAAGGCATGCGGTTGAATTCATAAGGTCCCAATTGTGTTGAGAAGGCTGTTTTGCATTTATCCTCCTCCTTCATTGGTATTTGATGAAATCCTGAATCTAGGTCAAGGGTACTAAAATAATTTGAATTTCCAAGTTGATCCGGTGATATCAGGTAATGGATAGTTGTCACTTATAGTTTTATGATTTAGATGTCTATAGTCAATCACAACTCTCCACTTCACTTTCCCGGAAGCACCAATTTTCTTTGGTACTATCCATAAAGGTGAGCTCCATGGACTATTGGATGGTTTTATTATTTCCTGTTGTAACATTTTATTTATTTGATTATTTACTTCGTTCTCATGTACTTTACGGTAACGATAAGTTTTTGCACAAATCGGCGAAACGTCTTTTTCCAATGGTATGTGGTGTTCTAAGACCGTTGTATGGGTTAGAAAATCTCCTTCTAAATAAAATAGATCAGCATAATTTTTGCAAATTTTATAAAGCGAATCCTTTTCCTCTTGGTTTAAATTATCAACTCTATGGTTACTTTTTATCCTTTTCCAATGTTCATCATCAACTTTAAAATTTGTACCCAATTCAATTGTCGTTTTAGGTATTGGTTTTAATTCGATAGGGTTTGTTTTTAATCTCACAAATTTATCGGTCGTATTTATAATTGTTACCAGTGCGTAGTTTCTTATTATTTTTGTTATGCAATCATTTATATAACAACCGGGGTGTAATTCCTCCTTTTCAACAATTCCAACGGTCACTGTTGAGTAATTAAAAAGACTCCTTTGATGTTTTAAAAATACTGAATCTTTATTCTCCAAAACTCGTTAATTTATATAAAATTTAAATAAAACCTTCTGGGAAAATAATTTTCTCATGAGAACTGCAGGCGGCAATTTCACGTAAGAATTTGCAAGCTTGCATTTCCCAGGCGCAGGCAAGTGATATTTGATTACTTGCGCATGAAAATTATGGCTCCAGACGCAATATGAGATTTTACAAGTTTTACCGTACCGTGAGAAAAGAATTATTTTCTTTCTGTAGATATGCATGTATAATCTAATTCGTACGTAATTGTTCATCCTGCCCCCTTGGGTTGTTATGCAACACAAAGTCTTCGTTGATCGTCATATGGGAGCGTGCTGCTGGTATTGGAGGAGATATGGACAACTGATTTCGGGAACGCTTGCGTCTCAAATAGGTATAGTAGCTGCATCCAGCAAGTAGTGCGCATAGAAGAACGTAACTGATGGTGTATTGGTGAACGTCATGTAGTGTTGCTCCTCGATGAAAAATTTCCATTTCCTTCAGGTCTTGTATTTGGTTGATCAGGACATCCAATTCGCGATCATTGGATTGCAGATGAAGCTCTGGAGTAGCATGTTTTTCTGGCGTGTCCTTGTGGCTCCTTGAGAAATCGCTTAGGTTCATTTGTGGAATGAATGATGAAATTACCTTGCTCAGGTAGCGGCCATGACCAGTAATCGTCATGGATGGTTGTTTTATTGAGCAGTCTGGTCGGAGCTGTAGAACACCGCTTCCTCTGAGGGTTATTTGCATCACTCGTGTTCCATATACGATGTTGAATGTCGTCTCCGAATCCATGTAGTACAACCAATTGTTCGGAGTGTGAAGTTGTGTCCACACACTCGAACGATTGGAGGATCGCAGTTGACAATTTGATAGTGATTTTTGATGATTCAACAAGCTCATCTCACATTGGCTTATGTTGGCCTTTAAGTTAAAAATCGGATGATTCTGGTGGCGTAAGTACTTCTCCTCGTTTAGCTGTTTACAGCTATCCAATTCTCTTTGCGTGAGGGGGTAATAACTGTCTCTGGGCAAGCTTACGATTAGATATTCCGATGAAGGTTTGATTAGGAGGAATCCGTTTTCATGTGGAATTGGAACCGGAATTAACTTAAATAGTTGGAAATATTCGTTATGTTGTGACAGTATCCTGATATCAAACAGTATATATGACTCTGTTACCCTAGTTGCGGCTGACATTATATTGTACACCATTAATCCGTCATCCGGGTCATTTCCTGGTATGGATAAGGTAGATGGAAGGTGTTGCTTTATTATTGTAAGTTGTTCCCGTAGCTGTGTTGGAGTAATTAGCAAGGGGCTAATTTTACTGTGGTGAAGATCTATGAGAACATTTAGTAAAGCATCTTGCATTCGCTGATAGTTTTGTAGAACTAAGCTGGTCAGCAGGGAAAGTGCAGTAAATGCTTGCGTTGCTTCCTTCTCATGTTGTAGGTTATCTATAAAGCTGCTATATGCCTGAATGTGATCTTGTATTGCCTTAAATTGACGTTGGATTGCTTCGTCCTTCCGCTTTAGGATGTTGGTTGTGCATTCCAGTATAGATGTTTGGTTTCTCAATAAGTAAAGCAAGTGGTTTTCATTCGTACGAGACCTTTCAATTTCCCTTTCAATATGCTCAGCATAAGATGCATCGAGAATTCCAAAAAGTGTGTTTGCGACACTTCCCACTATTTCAAGGGGTGCCCTTCTTCTGCGTCCACTGCTTCGTTTATGTAGGATCTCATTGGATTCCTCGTTCCAATAGTTGTCGAGGTTATAATAGGTTATTAGATTCCATTCACTATTCATTAATTGTCTTGTCCTATTTTTTCAAAAAAAATGCCTGGGTGACTAGTGAATGGGTCTACCTTCACAGGTTCTTTCATAGAATGTCTTAGTATGGGAGGGATGAGTGAAGTCAACATTAGTAGCTTTAGACTAGTGGATGTTTTGACCGGACTCGTGCTATGCTTAGTATTATCCTCTGAACTTTCGGCAATTTTAGTTGTCTTTTTCCTCTCCACAAAGTCTGAGTTTGCCCAATTGGAATTAATTGGCAAGAATCTTCCTCGAAGGGGATGATAAGGTCGCTTTGATCTCTTTGGAGCTTGCTTGCTCTCGATGTCTCTTGAAGTCTTGACCAAGCCTTGTTTAGAGCTCAATAGACATGTTGTTGATTTGATTGATTTATCGGTAGGTGAATTTGAACCCTTTTCTTCAATGTTGCTGCATTCGGAATAATGTTCTTCTTCTGGTAAGGGACAAAGATTGTGAATCGATCTTTGAAGAACTCCGGAGGCTGTTTTAATATTCACGACTCTTGTAACATTGTCCGTGCCATCGAAAGTTTCTACCACTCTGCCTAAGAGCCATTTTAATGGTGGTAGGTTTTTGTCCCTTATTAACACTAGAGTTCCTGGCTTCAGGTTCGGTTTTACTCCCTTCCACTTATTTCTTGTCTGAAGTTCTTGAAGGTATTCTGCTGACCATCGATGCCAAAATGTTTGTTGGATGTGTTGTATTTGCCTATATCTCGTCAAATTGTTAAATTTTTGGTCGCTGATGTCTGTTTCAGCAAATGTTGTCAGTGATTTGCCTGTCAAGAAATGCCCTGGTGTTAGCGCTTCAAAGTCGTTAGGGTCTGCTGACATGGGTGTTAATGGCCTGGAATTAAGAATGGCTTCGACTTGAACGATAATAGTGTAGAGTTCCTCGTAAGTTAGATTTGCATTTCCTACTTGGCGGGTTAAGTGATTTTTTACAGATTTCACTGCCGCTTCCCAGAGACCCCCGAAGTGAGATGATCGTGGAGGAATGGGCTTCCACTCAATATGGTTCCGGGCACATAGCTGCGACAGCGATGACTGCAATTTTTGTGAAGTGAACATGTCCTTTAATTCTTTTAATTGTGCTCTTGCCCCTAAGAAGTTTGTTGCGTTATCACAGAAGATAGTGGCGCATAAACCTCTTCGAGCTATGAATCTCTTTAGGGCGTTGAGGAAGGCTTCAGCGCTGAGATCGCTAACTAGCTCCATGTGGACTGCCTTTGTAGTGAAACAAACAAACACGGCAATGTAAGCCTTTGTCGGGGATTTTCCGCGCACTTTGAAGTGAATCATTATAGGACCACAAAAATCGACGCCTGTGGTGTGAAATGTTGTTGAGGTCCTTACTCGTTCCTTTGGTAGGTCTCCCATTATTTGTTCTAGAACCTTTGGCTTACACCGAAGGCATCTTATGCACCTATAAACCGTTTTCTGGGCAAGTCTTCTGGCGTCTAGGACTCAGTATCGTTGTCTTGCAATTGCGATTAATGTTTGAGGGGCGGCATGCATGTGTTGTTTATGCAAAATTATCGAACAACAACTCATTAAACTTGTGTCCCGTGGGCAGCAGTATTTGGTTTTTTGCTTCTTGTGCAAGATCAGAGTGTTTTAGTCGACCTCCTACTTTGATGATCTGGGCAGTTTGGTCTAGGTATGGAGTCAAGTGTTGAATGGGGTCACTCGGATCTAATGCTTTATTTTTCTTCAACTCCAAATATTGACGGTAAAGTGCACTTCTCTGTACATTCTTGATAACTCCGCTTAAAGCCTTATCCAATTCTATGATTGAAAGTTCTCCCGTTTTCCTAGACCCCTTTGATGATGTCTTACAATTCTGTGTAAACCTGATACAGTAGGCAAATATTCTTTGCATCTTTTGAAATGAGTTTGAATGGTTCACTAATTGTAGAATATCGGTGTATTCATGCTACTTTATTCCTGTGGTTAGTACTGATTTCTTCAGTTTTATGTCCGGAACCCTGTCAGGCAATTTGAATGATGGTTTGGGCCAACTTACTTCGGGATTGACTAAAAATGCTGGTCCTTTAAACCATAGCCCTGATTGCACTAGGGCAGCATGCAGCATGCCTCGAGAAATGATGTCGGCAGGATTTTGAGCTCCATCAATGTGCCTCCACTGGTTCGTTTGAGTCAGTTGCTGTATTTTCTCTACCCGATTTGCCACAAAGGTAGTCCATGTGTATGACGGCGAGGAGATCCATGAGAGTACAATAGTGGAGTCAGTGTAATAAACGATTTTTGATACTTTGACTGATACACACTGACACACTCTTTCAGCTAGTTCTGCCATCAGTAGTGCTGCACAGAGTTCCAATCTAGCAAGTGTCATGGTCTTCAGTGGTGCTATCCTTGATTTTGCACACCAGAGCCTAACCCTAATTTGTCCGTGATGATCTGATGATCTGAGGTAACAGCAGGCTCCATAGGCGTATTCGCTGCTGTCAGAAAATGCGTGAAGTTGCACATCAATTGGTTTGGACAATATTACATGTCGCGGAATTTTTAAAGTTTTTAGTTCAGATAAGCGTTTCTTAAATTTGATCCACTTTTCTTTATATTGGGCGGGCAATTCTTCATCCCAGGTACATTTGTCTTTAAATAATTCTTGCACAAATAGCTTTCCTAATACTGTGACGGGTCCTATCAATCCAATAGGGTCGAAAATACGAGTTATGTCGGATAATACTGTACGCTTGGTTAGTTTATCTGGCCTATATTCTGCGATGTGATATTGAAATGTATCTCTGTTTGGCTCCCAGACTAATCCTAGTGCCTTAGTAACCTCAGTTTCATTGATGAGAATCATTTTCTCTTTGTGATCTTCTGGTACAGTTTGCAATATCTCGGTGTAATTGGTGCTGAATTTTCTTAATTCGAAGCCTCCAGATCGTAGTAGTCGTATTAGATCGTCCTTAAGGTTTATTAACTCTTGTGTTGAACTAGATCCTGTCAAGATGTCGTCTACATAGGTGCTTCCAAGAATGACATTTGCTGCTTCTTGAGCTGAGTCGTATTCAGCCAGAGCTAACTGGTTTAAGCTTCTGGTTGCAAGGAATGGAGCCGCGGCGGTTCCATAGGTAACAGTGTTTAATTGGTACGTTTGAAGTGGTTTCTCTTTGGAATCACGCCACAGTATGAGCTGAAACCTTTTGTCGTTTGGATGTATTTCAATCTGACGACACATTTTGCAAATGTCTGCCGTCATCACGTACTTGTGAATCCTGAATTTGCTTAAGATGGAAAATAAGTCCGGCTGAACTGTTGGCCCTACCATCAGAATGTCATTGAGCGATTTACCTGATGTTGTCTTAGCTGATGCATCAAATACCACCCGGAACTTAGTGGTGGTGCTATCAGCCTTCGTGACACAGTGGTGTGGCATATAATAATGTATGGGAGGAATGAGTTCCCTTGCGATGGGCTGCATGTGACCAAGAGCTTCATATTCTTTCATAAACTCTATATACTGTATTCTAGTGTTTTCGTTCTTATACAGTTTTCTCTCTAAGGCGAAAAATCGCTTAGCTGCGATGTCAAAAGATGACACAAGGTTTGAAGGTTTCTCCCGGAATGGTAGTTTTACGGTATATCGTCCCGATGTTGATCGTTGAGCGGTGGTTTGAAAGTGTTCTTCACATTCTAATTCCTCTCTTGACATGTACCTAGGAGGCGAGTCGTGATTTTCTATTTCCCAAAATTGTTGGAGCTGCCTTTCCAATGCTATGACTGAAGGTTGAGTTGCGATATAGCAACTCTGCTTGCTCCTTGTTCCTTCTTGTATTCTTCCCGAAAGTATCCATCCAAACCGAGTATTTTGGAGCAACGGCAGGTTATTATGTAGTCTGATTTGCCCTTCTTCCAGTAACTGAAGAAATAGCTCTGCCCCCAACAACATATCAATAGACTGAGGTTTGTGGAATGCAGGGTCTGCTAACTGTATATTGTTGGGAATATTCCAGCTGGATGTTTTGATGTACATTGAAGGTTGTTGTTCCGTGATAGTTTTTAAAATCACTGCGTTTGTCAGTAGAAAAGTCATTTAGCCTCGAATGAATCGTGAGGGTAGTTTCGTACCTTGCGTTTGTCTCGAGACCTCCAATTCCACTTATGGGTAGAGAAATTCGACGACATTGCAGGCCTAGTGTTTGTACTAATCGTTCACAAACGAAGTGAAGAAGTGAGCCTGAGTCTAACAGCACTCTGCAGTTCACAAGAATCCCTGAAGCGCTGCTAACTCTTATAACAGCAGTTGCTAGCATAACTTGGGACCCTTTTGCTGACATTTGACTCATGTTTGTTGCAGTGGATACTGATTGCATAGTACTCTGCGTTATTTCATTGGGTTGAAGGGTGCTGACAGGTTTCCTTCCATGTGGTAAGGTTGACTTGCGTGGGTCATTTGAGCTGGCAGAGCTATTAGCATGATGTGGTGCAGACTTGGCCCTTTCTAATTCCGGATCATGAATTAATGTATTATGATTTTTGTTACATTTCCTGCAGCTGCTTGATGAGCACTCTCTGGCCTTGTGACCCAATCTCAGACAGTTTGGACATAAGTGCAATTGTCTGACAAGTCGAATTCGATTCTCTAATGGCAGATAGAGAAACTTGCTACACTTGTAGATTTTGTGCTCTGCTTTGCAAACAGGACACTGAGGTGTTTGAGCTGAAGCTGTAAATGTGGATGTCTTCTTGTGCTCTTCTCTTGTGTGAACTGCTTCTAGCATCTGAAATCTTGACTATAAGAACTTTAGGAAGTCGCTTATATCTTGCAACTCTCGAGGAGACTTCAGCGATTGTTCATAAAGCTTCCTCGAGTCTTTGTCTATCTTCTGTAATAGTAGGTGCAGCAATATAGGACTCCAATCGTTGATATGAATGCCCAGTTTCTCGAGAGCTAATAGACATTCTTTGGTGCAGTTATGTAGCCTCTTAATTCCTGAAGTTGTCTCCGTAGTGAGACATGGCTGGCTTAACAGGTCGTTCAGAATTGCAGTTACGATGGTTCTCGGATTGTCGTAGCGCTCTATAAGAATTTTCCATGCCATAGTATAGTGGTCTTCTGTGGCTTGAAGATGTTTGATTAGTCGATTGAGCTCAGCTATTAGGTTCGCCTTTAGGTAGAACATTTTTTCTGCTCCACTTAATGGTCGGTTATGTATTAATTGCGTGAACAATTCTTTGAACTGAGTCCACTTGATGGAACTTCCATCAAATGTAGGAAGGGTAATTTTTGGCAGCTTGACATTGCTATTACCGCCGAGAGAAGTGTTTTGCTCTTCCAGCTTTTCCTGTAGTTTTATGGCGATAGTCTGGAAGCGGTCTTCAATTATAGAATATGCTCTTACGTCGCAAGGTTTACCGCTAATATCTGCCATGATTTGTCCATGTAACAATGATATTTGATCCCAATACTGGTTGGCAAATTTAAGTTTTTGTATGTAGTATGCCTTTGACTGTGGGATTGTCATTTCTTTCTCGATTGCAGTAATGACTCGGTTTAATGCTGAGATTGTGCCCTCTAGTTGGTTCTTTAGCTTGAGTTGCTCGAGATTGTCTTTGATGGGTTCAGATTGATCTGCTGTCTGTGTACCGTCATTCTGTCTGTGGGTTGAGACTATTGGTGCGTTCGTGATTTGTAACATACGTTCCTCTATCTTTAACATGAACTCTTTGTATTCCTTGTGGACTTGTTCATAATAATTTTGAGCAAAGTAAGGATGGTCCCTGTGTTTCCTCAAATTTGGCCCATGATTTTTCGAGCCTTTCTAGGTAGCTCTTGGTACCCTCAAGTGTTCTTCGTTCACTTCTTTCCTTCTTGAAATTTTCACATAATTGAGTTATTTCCTTACCAATATCTTTTTGGATGGTTGTCAGCCTTTGGAAATCGGCCATTGTAGCTTCGTGGACCTTTAAAATATTCTTATTTGCCAGTAATAATGATGTACAGTTGTTGCTGATGGTGTACTTTGTAAACACTCCTGCTTGATTGAATAGCTAGCCACTGCTGATTGACTGAGTAAGTAGATACTGCTTCTTGTTTGAATAGCTAGCCACTGCTGCTTGACTGAATGGGTAGCTACTTCTGGAATGAATAGTTAGCCACTGCTAGGTAGAAGGATGGGTGCTGCTAGACAACCACTGTCTTCGACTGGTAATTAAAGCGGCTTCTTGAAGTAGGTACCTGTCTATGCAGATGAAGTAGATAGCTGTTGCTATGTTCTTGTGTTGGTGATGTACTGAAACATTCAATAGATCACGTCGGGGTCACCAATGTTTAGTAGTTAAAAAGACTCCTTTGATGTTTTAAAAATACTGAATCTTTATTCTCCAAAACTCGTTAATTTATATAAAATTTAAATAAAACCTTCTGGGAAAATAATTTTCTCATGAGAACTGCAGGCGGCAATTTCACGTAAGAATTTGCAAGCTTGCATTTCCCAGGCGCAGGCAAGTGATATTTGATTACTTGCGCATGAAAATTATGCCCCCAGACGCAATATGAGATTTTAGAAGTTTTACCGTACCGTGAGAAATGAATTATTTTCTTTCTGTAGATATGCATGTATATATGTACATTAATCTATTTCGTAGGTAATTGTTCAGTCACATTTCCAGATAAAGGAATTTTAACCACAGATTCACAACGAGGGGGTAAATATAGCCTGTAAGGCGTTTTAAAATAAAGACAGGATCTAACATTTTTATTCAGAATCCTCTCATCTTCATAGTCAATTAAAAGTTTATTCCTTTTTAGAAAATCAGTCCCTAAGATACCATTAAATTGTATCTCTATATCAGGGAAAATATGAAATTTATGAACCAGTTTTGAATTTTCTCCAGCTGAAGAATAAAACTCAAAACTAAGTTCAATTACCCCTTCATATTTAAGATCATCCCCGTTGATTCCATGTATACTTAATTTTTCGTTTGTATCTAAAAATGAGTCCTCAATATTAGTTATAAGTATTGAAATTTCCGCACCAGTATCTAATAGTAAAGACAAAATTCGACCTTTTATTGTTTTTATTTTTAAAAATGGTCTTAAAAAGGATAATCTAGCGTCGATTTTCCCAATGGAGTTTGAAAAATTGAGTTTATTTCTTTTTGTGTATGATTTTTTCTCATATATATATATATATTTGGACTCCCTCTGGAAGCCACTCCGTTTTTTGGATTGTGATGATTGAAATGATGTCCTGCATTCCCAAGAATTTTCATTGTATCGTCGTTTTTTGGAACTTCAGCTGTATTCACCACATTTTTTGGTTTATTAAAGCATCGGTCTTTACTGTAACCTTTCCTGTTGCAATACTCACATTTTAAGTTTAAACGGTAACATGCACTGCGATCATGACCCGATTTTTTACAATAGGTACAAGTTAGGTTTAGGTAATCTCCACTAATAGATGCGCTTCTCAGATTTATTGCTATTTCCTCATCTAGTGCTAGTCTACTAGCTTCAGTAATCGTCAATGGGTTACGGATGCGAAGTAATTGGCCAAACTCGGGTAAACAGTTGTTTATAAAAGCGGTTAAACGCATTTTCTTAACCAACTCTCTTTGTGAAGTATCCAATTTTCCGTCATTTTCTACTGATAAAGTTGTCATTAACTTATGAACTTTCCCTTCGATCCTTTGGGTAAAGTTACTTATACTCTCATTCCTTCCTTGTCTTACATTCTGTAACTCCAATTGAACTTGAGCAAATGACCCTCTTTCCCCGAAAGTCTCTAACAACTTTTTGTTTAAACTATCCCATTTATTATATTCAACTGCAAGAACAATACTTTAGCGGGACCTTTCAGCGCGGCTTTTATCAATGACATAAGATTTTTTTGTTGGTCTGGGATTGCTAGGGCATAAGCCTCGTTTACTCCATCAATAAAAGCTGTTAACTGCGAAAATGTCCCATCAAATTCGGAGATAAGTTTAATTAGCAAATCTAAACTTAATTTAACATTATTTATTTCGGAAGATGTAGAGGAAGTTGGAGTATCCGATACTTTTTCGTTTCCCATTTTGAAAAGTTTAAACAAACTGCACAAACCGTTCACAAAAACCGTAACAACTTAATACCAATAGATTCTTCTAAATAATCTGTTTTACAAGTACTTAAATTGGTTTTTACTTATTTTATACTCTGACTTACAACTATATAAATTTCTATGTAGATAAAAAAAACTTAATAATAATAACAACTTACTGAGATTTCGATGTTAACACAAAAGTCACAATGATTGAGAAGCACTTCAAAAACTTTGCCATTTTGATGTGTGGGTCCTCCCGATTAATTCCTCGTTTTATTATTATTTTTTTATAATGTGGATCCTTAAAACTCCAGATCTGCTAGTAAGCGATCCTCATAAAAATTACCCTGTTGGTCGTGGACCACAATTCGATTCACAGGAACGAATGCAAGAATAGTTGTTTCAAACCAACTTGTTGTGTAACTCATGTATGTTTTATTATTATTTCTATTCACACTTAAAAAACTTTTTCTGTATTTGGAATGTTCTACGGGATGTTAAACACAGTATCCCACTTCTGACACCAGTTTGGGTTTTTCACTTAATGTTTCTTCGTTCATCAAATATGAACGCTTAAACATTTGAGTAATTAAGTTATTTGTTTATTTGAGGTACTTGGGCATTTGTTTATATGAATTTTCAGGTTTTAGATTTTGGTTCCAAAGAATTGTTTACAGATTTTGGTTCCAACGAATTGTTTACAGATTTTGGTTGTATAGAATTGTTTACTGTTAAAGTCGCACATGGAAAAATTTAGATAATTTCATAATAATTTTTAAGTGCGTCTTTTTCATTTTAAAGAATTCATATCATGAAACATATAAAAATGTAGGAAATATAAAATTACATAGCAATGTCATCACGCCAGAATAAAAAAGCTCGTTTCAAGCTTTCGAGGTTTGTGCTTTGATGACACACAGCTTAATGTAATTTTATTATTCCAAGGCAACACATTATTATTTACATATATACAATAAAATAAGATATTTAGTTAGGTCAATGTCTATATAAAAATACCTGCACTGGGAGAGAACTGGAAGTAAAAGAAGGCAAAAGAATGATTAATGAAAAAATGTCAATGTATACAAAGTGAAGTTAGAGTTGTTCACGTAACTTAATATAAACGTAATCACTTATTGTCGCTACTTATACTTGATACTTTTATACTCAACAGTTTTAATACCCATATCAATCTTGTCGTCAGTTAAATGAAAAAGCTTTTCTGCAAGCCATGGTGTGCAGAGTACAAGTTATGCCTACTATTTACATGACTCTTGACCTATGACGTTACGGCATCACAATTCATATGAAGAATTCAGAAAAATTATTTGGTAAAAGTTCTAACAAATTACAATAGATAATATTATAGTTAATAAAGATATAAAATTTATGTTGACCTAGCAGCTGAATGTAAGAAAAGTAATACTTTTTGCAAGCGATCAGGTAAGCAATTGCAGAAATTTTAATTTGTGCATTGAAGTTTTAATATTTTGTTTATGAATGCTAAAATTAACATAAAATATCTTTAGTAGTCGTCTGATGTCGTGACGCTCAAGACGGCCGACCGTGGTTCATATACATACTAGTCATAACTTGTGTATATATACCATGACTTCAAGCTATTTGTCAAGCTTAAACAATATCAATTTATAAAAAATCGATTCCCCCTAGTTTACTCGAATGGGCGTTTTATTTTGAAACGTGGCGATCGTGAAACTCATCCACTGCCTAGTTTTTACTTTAAATAAATGTATCCTTTCTCTTTCATGTATACATTAGAACTTTAATTACATTATGCCCTTTTGAATGAGGTAGGAAAAATTTGAAACACAGACACTTCAAAATCCTTCGCACTACTTACATTGGTATATGGTTAAACTTCAGTGGTTTTACGTTAATATCTTTATGCTCCCGAGAAGACATAAATATCATATTTAGGAATTTTAAAAAAGAAACCTCTTCAGACGAAGATAATCCTAATTGGACTATATCTCGTCTATAAGACTGAAACTCATTGAAAAAAATTGAAATTGTATTAAAATGTTGAAAATATGGATTGCATTTGTATTGTGAAATTCGTAGAAAAGAGCAATAATTATTTGTGAATATTTGACCAAATAACGAATAATGTTTCTAATGAAATAAATTTTAATTTGATTTTTCATTTTATTTGGTTTATATGTTTTATAAAATATGCCCATCTCTGGTTTTTAACAATCAAGATTGTATATAACTAGTTCGTATTAGAAGCACACAAAATCGAGAAATACAGTCGCGCTTATATTTTAGGTTCCAGTAGTAAAATTTGTCAGAACTTTCGTAGTATATACTTGGTTATTTCTTTGAACAGAACTTTTATAAATGTAAAGCATTACCAAAGTTAATGTCTCACTTTAACTTTAAATATTAACACCGATACCATAAATAATAAAAATTATCAAATAATTAATATTGTTATTAGGGAAAATGATTTTATTTTTGACAACGAAAAACAAAATCAAAGATAATTATTATCATTGGTCAAAAATAATGATTTTTTAGACGACAACAAATAGAAGTTGCAAATAATTACTAGTTTTTATCTAAAAAGTAAAAAGTTACAATTAATAATTATAAAGATTAAAAATAATTATTTCATGATTTTTTTCGTTTTCATCATAATATTACGGTCCCTAGTCTCTTGCATTTTATTGTCCCAAACCAAAAGTTGGAAATGGTCTTAGTAGGCATACTTTTTTCTACTTAAACATTTAGTTTTGTCTTAAAGATTCCATCAGCCAAAGGTCCCATCCAATAAACATTTAATACAATACTATACTATTATACACAGAGAGACTCTGCTTTATACCAAAATAGCGGCACGTCTCACAGATACTATTATCTTAATGGGTTGCTTATCGTTGTACTCTCTCCACGCAACTCATCTCCGGACCCCATCATTGAACTGGAATGGTAAACTGAAAAAGAGTCAAGACTAAGATCAGTAGTTACTCAACGATGTTGCGAATTTGATGTTTACGGTTGAATTTTAGTATAAGATCGGTCTTATATACGATTTGTTAACATCAGAGCTTAGTCTATTAATTGATATAGTCGTGCTAAATTCCTTGACAATTGATTTCAAATTCATAATTTAAATAACAAGTGTTAGTGCAAGATTTTTTTTTGTATTCGACTGAATATACATTGTGCAAATTAATAATTTGATACAAGAAACTATCTCACAGTTCTAAGAGTGTTTGAAAAAAATTTGAAAATCAACTGATAGCCCAATTAGATAGAAAATATTATTTTGTTATCTTCTCTAATGCTGATTTAACCAAACTTGGCCTCGTTAATGACAGAGCTTTACGCGTCTCAAGTTTATTCGTTCTTAATTTTTATTTCTTTCTTAAATTCCAACACTGCACTGCTAATATAAATCTGGTATATTTTTTATAAGGCTCTTTTTCTATTTTATTTTTAAGGCGTCGACAATTTTTATTATCATTTTTCGCTTATCGCCACTTTATGTATCCTAAATAAAATTGCCAATAAAAAATGCTAGTTTTAAATATAATACATCAAACAATTAAATAACAGATTTAGAATCGCATAACAAAAATTGACGCCAATTTTGTCAGATCGTTTTGTCATACATTTCAGTTAGCTATTACAAAATTAGGAGTCGAATTTCTGTTACTTATTTATGGTAATAATAATATATCATTGTAGTAAGATTAATGTAGTTTAAGCACATATAATAAATATTCTTTCCTTCTTTCCTCCAAAAGATTTCAGTGAAATTCTGACAAACAAAAGAAACATGCAGTACGTTTACATGAATACTTAGGTACTTGTCTTGAAATCCACTTGAAACTCAAGTAGGGTTTTTAATTGAATTAATATCAATTAGTACTAGACTTTAAATTTACTTGAAGTGATATTTTATGTTGGAAAGCTTTGCATTAGGCTCAGTACATAGGTACGCATTTTTAGATAAATATTTTGAGAAAAGTGCTAAAATCCACAACCTAAAATGTCAACAATAATCTTCTTGTTGTTCCTTTTTGCCATTTCATAATGCGCAGACATGAAAAATGTTCAAATACTGAAGTTGCGCTTAATTATTTCAAATAAATTGAACAATATTTTGTGATTTACTTGACTCAAGTATACTTGAAGTCGATGCGAATTACATGATATTTTGATAACTTGATCTCTACTTCAAGTATTTATGTAAAAGTAGTGATGGTTGCAGTTTCTTTGATATTTTGTCAAATTAGCTTTACTTGTAGTTGAATCTAGTTCGAAATACCCGTGTACACAAATTATTAACTATAAGACAAGAGCTAAACCTCAATATTCTCTTAACTCGATAAAAATATTTATCAAACTGTTTAATTTACAAACCTCTCCAAATCTTTTAAAAAATAACAGCCATATCTTCATTGATACTGCATAACCGCGAGATTAGCAATATCATAACTGCGTAAATGAATAGAGTAGCAAAACCCAATTTCGATGGTAATGGTAAGATAGTCAAGAAACTACAATTTGATTTGTCAATTTTATGTCTAAAATCCGAAAATATGATATTTCTCGTCCTATCCTAGAGTTCAGTAGCCATAATTTTGTCATTATAACCCGGGGATTACACGAGATAGTACAGCTTGCATGCAAGACTCCCTTCCAACGCGATTTTTAACTTGATAGCAGAAAGCAGTTCGGTTGATGTCTTATCATCTTGCATGTAAGTTCATTTAAAAAATGGCACTGATGCATAAAGTCATGCGTATTTTGGAAAATTATGGCAATAAAGGAAGTAGCAGAATGATAAAAACCCAAGAAAAAGTTGAGAGGAAGGTGTTGGTAAATGATGTAATGCAAATGTTCCCAGAAAACTTCATTTTTCCAGAATAAATTTATCAAATTCTCTCAAGCATTTCTTTTCCGCCATCTTGAAAACTGCATAATGTCAAATTACTATCACCTTAGCTGCCATGGTTTTTCATCATACAAGTTCGCTGAAAGCTGAACTGCCAGAATGGCAGTAGAGGTTACATGTGCAAGAAGTATGGCAGTGCGGCTTGCATGCAAGCTGTACTATTACGTGTAACCCACGGGTAATCAAAAAGCAGAAGTTTCTTCTTCTTCTTCTTTTTTTCTATTGTTTGCAATTCGTATCCGTGGCCTCGACTTGTGAGCTGGAGTTCCTTCCCGATGGCTGGACCCTATGGGGTATACCGCCAAAAGGTGTGCCGTGCCCGGGTAATTGTTGATTGCCATTTCCGGCTAAATATTGATTTGTTGATTGCCATGTCCGGTTAGATATTGTTTTATAATTGTGATTGTATTTTGTTTTATAGTTGTAATTCTAATTTGTTTATAATTGTGGTCGTATTTGATTTAATAATTGTGTTTATTTATTGTATGGTTATGTGCAAGTCAACAGAATACAAGTAAGTTTCACGGAAATGAAACTACCGACACCACGCTTAGTGCACTGTTACAGTTGACGAAATCAGCCGATAAGTAAACTTTGAATGACACATACTATACACTGTACACCGAACACCAAAAATATATCCGATAAATTACAAATCTAATGCTGCCTAAATGGCATCACTAGGGAGAAAGAATCTCAAGGAAAACCCCTAATCTGGTCCGATCGGAACTGAGGGACAGCTTGGAACTAAGCATAAGTTTAGTGTCAGCTGAAAATTTGGCTTTGATTTTAACCTACGCAGTAGTGACATTAGTAGCCTCACAGTAATGCAGTATCAATGACCATATTGAACTATAAGTAAGCAAAAATTATTATAACTTATAATTATTTTGTATGAGTGAGTCTCAAGTTGCCATAGTTTTTTATGTGTACCACTACTGATGCTCTGCTGTTAAGTTCGAATATTGCAGAAATCTTGTCGCAGTACGTCTGTTCACAATATTCGCTTCTTGCTTACCCGGGGTTACACGAGAGAGTAAAGCTTGCATTCAACCTGCGCTGCCATACTTCTTGCACGTGTAATCCCCACTGCCATGATGGCAGCTCAGCTTTCAGCGAACTTGTATGATGAATAAATATAGCAGCTGAGGTGATAGTAATTTGACATTATTCAGTTGGTGGAAAAGAAATGTTTCAGAGAAATTAATAAATTTGTACTGGGAAATTGAGATTTTCTGGGATCATTTGCACTATATCATTTCCAACACCTTCCTCTTAATTTTTCTTGGATTTTTATCATTCTGCTGCTTCCTTTATTGCTATAATTTTCCAATATATGCAAGACTTTACGTCTCAATGCCATTTTTTAAATGAATTTGCATGCAAGATGATAAGATATCAACCGAAATGCCTTCTACTGTCAAGTTTAAAATCACGTTGGAAGGGAGGTACTAAAGCAAACCCTTTTGTTTCCCTGTTAAAAACTGGTACGTTAAAGTGATTCACCTCAATCTTGTTGCTGTATATTCGGTTGTTCACCGATTACACGAAATTCATGAACCTGAAAGATAAGTTACGGATTAATATCCCGGGCTACTGGGTTCTTGTACCGGCAGCAATACCGATTAAAAAATATTTAAATCAAGACGCAGCTATTGTCCAAAAACGAATAACAAAATTTGTTCAGTTTAATATTTATATTCAAACTAAAATCTACATAAGTACCTGCGCTTCATAAAAATTGCTGACCCAATTCATCCCACAATTTTAGGAAGTTTACCACCGAGCTTGAATCCACTGCTTACTAATAGCAGTGGCTTAGCAAGCGATTTTGAATCGTCAATTAATCTGAACACTGAGTTCACAGGAGCTAACGTTTGCTCCTTTATTGCAAATGGGTTGTTGTTTGCAAATGAATGCCCCGTTGTATGTAATGCAACCCCTTGGATAAGGGCTAGTACTGATCCCGATGTAGACTGATGATTAGGAATTTTTCTATTGATCCTATCATTATGAGCTTTTTGTTTGTCAAAAATGGGATTGGTGTTATCTGTGGTAGTTCGAATTCTTCGTGTGAAAGCAGCGGGAGCTTTGTATGAAATATCATCTGATACACGCTTATGCGACTTTGAATACTCAGCAAGCTGTATATATTTAGCAGGTTGGGTAATCGGAGGGTAGTAGGGATATTTCCTTGTATTAGTGTTAGTTGTTCAACTAGCTGTTTTGGGCTTAATAACTGGGGATTTAACTTGCCATGGTGGGTATCTATAATCACATCTAGCAAGTTAGATTGAATCCTCTGGTATTTGTTTAGAACTAGCTTCAATTACAGTGCCAATGCCAATCACGATTGTGTTGCTCTTTGTTGATGCAACTCGCTGTTTATGCTATGGAATTGGACAATGGATTGATTGAGAAACTTGTCGAAGTGCTTTAGTTGAGCCACCGTAGGGTCTTTTAATCATTGTATGACGCTGACTGTTGAATCTAAGATGGATGTATCATTCATCATCAGCGCCACAAGGTGAACTTCATTTTCCTTCAGCTCCTCTATGATTTGTGACATGCGATTAGCATATTCGGAATACAAAATTCCAAATAATGCATTAGGTACGTTACCCACAATGTTTAAAGTACCTCTCCTATTTCGTGGCTTAGTCTGGTGTAAGAGCAACGCATTGTTGCTTGTGATTTCCTCAAATGCGACTTTAAATTGTTCCGTGATGGGGCCAAATTACAACCTTCTTGGAGTCTTCCTACGCCTCGGCTAATAGTATTAAATTCGGTCCATAATATGCCAATATTGTAGTAGGTCACCAAGTTCCATTCGTTAGACACCAAATGAGTATTTCTTTAATTTTTCAAAATATAATCTTGGCGGCGGTTTGATGTCAATTTTTCCCATGCTTGGAAAGATTAAACATGTAGGCATATAACTGTACCGCTACGCAACGGTCTTTCAGTTGCAGTAGAGGCGCCAGGATTAGTTTGATTGGTGCGCTTACTTGGGGATATAATCGATATATCATCTTCTCTCAATCTTTTCGCTGCTGTAGATTCTATACGGTCTTTTTCAGGTAAGGGAGCTAACTTCTGTATAAGTCTTCTTATAACTCCCTTACATGTTTTGATATCCGCAACTCGTACCAACACATCTTCACCCTTGATGATACCACACTGCAGGAGGGTGATTTTCTTCCTTCACTATCATCAGCATTCCGCATTTTTGATTCCACTTAAAGCGATACTGTAGTTCACTGAGGTACTCTTTGGACCATCTATACCAGAACTGAGTTTTCAAATGGTTTACCAGTTTCCACCTCTGCAGCAGCCCTATGTTTAGCGGCCGTGCTTGAGGATCGGTGATTGACGTGGTTGGTTCTCCAATCAGAAAGTGATCTGGTGTAAGTGCCGCAAAGTCATCTGGATAGGATGGCAGTGGTATTAAAAGATGTGAATTTAAAATTGCTTCGATCTCAACCATTAGCCATTCCGCCGTTATCTAAATATGGACTAAGGTTACTTAACGGGCTATTGGTACTAATGTGGCCTGAGTGTTGTAGTTCTTTTCGATCAGTTGAAAATTCCTCCTCTTGTGCCTCCTAAGTGCCTCATCTGATTGTATAGTAATAGCTTTGCGATTTAGGCATCGATTTTTATTTTTCTTCCGAGTGTTTGAAATGAATCTCCGAATTTATACATTTATCCTATCTTTGCCATCTCTCGAATATGTTTTAATGATCTATCAAATCCATAAAATGAGTATCACTAACCGTTGCCACTATTGCCTTAATTTCCCTTTGCTCTAAGCTCGTCTGCATCCTTTTGTAGGGTGCTGGTCAACCGTCTTCTGCGCCATATAGAAACAGTGGGCCGTAAAACCATAATGAGTTAGACGCTACTTTTCCTGGTAGAATTCCTCGCGACACGATGTCCGCTTGGTTGCGCTTAGACCCTCCATGTCTCCATTGCTCTTGTGTGGTCAATTCTTGGATTGTCGCAATTCCGTTGGCTACAAAGGTATGGGACGAGGCTGCTGCTGAGTTAATCAATGCTAGTTCGATTTCTAAATCGGTCTAGTAAAACGTTTTTACTTCCGGTAACTGCAGATTTCGTAGAACCCGGTGTACCAGTTCAGCCAATAGTTTTGCTGCACATAACTCAAGTCTGGGGACAGTGAGTGTCTTTAATAGTTCGAATCTGGATTTGGCACACAGGAGATTGACTCGGATTACTCCACCACTACTGGTCGATCGTAAATAGACTGCAATTCTACTCTTTTGGTACTTTAGTTGCTGTAAAATGCTCGGACATCTTTCTTATTTTGTTTAATAAAGAGTTTTAAATTAAAAATCTCATAGACGTTATTTCCTTTATATAAACGCTCACGCAATTATACTGTACAATAAGGGAGAGGAAATACTTAGTCTAGCTAAATTTACAACAACTTTTGTCCATAGAGCAGCAACTAAAGAACTGATACAAAACTACATTATATTTTGCACAAAATTTATAGACATTGAAACCCTTGGAACAAAGGAACAAGAATGAGTACTATCGAAATTGCTACTGCTTTGAAAAGTAGTGCTAAAAGAAAGATGTTTTTTAAGGGGGTATGCCCATGTGATCAATTACCATCAAAAGTACAAAAGCCTGCCTACTTTGAACGATTTTTGTTGTTTTTTATTAGAAGTTGTGTACCCTTGAACATATGTCTCAGAATTCTTATAACATCAAGGGCCTTGAGATTATTCCGAAATTGAATCAATTCCGAATGCAACTCCATCCAGTGTACCTTGAATCATAATTCGTCAATTTGAAGTGCCCAACTCAGTCCAAATGTATTAATCTGCTCATCACTATTGTTGAAAAGATCTAGTTGGATTGCGCGATCTTCTGAGTGGATGGTTTTCAGGAGTTCCTTGTGATTGGAGCACCATCTTTTCAGCTTACACCCTGCTGTTTGAAGGAGGGAGCTTAATTTACCTTGTGCTTCTAATGCTTCATGAAGTCTATCGCATCCCATAATTAAGTCATCCATATAAAAATCTCGTATTAATATCGTTGCTCCCAAAAACCACTGCCCTATTCCTTGTTCGGCGAGATGTTGTAGACATTTGGTTGTTAAGTATGGCGCGAAAATCGTACCATAAGTAACTGTGTTCAGCTGATAGGATCTGATTGGTTCCTTAGGACTTTCTCTCCAAAGCACTAATTGGTATTTCCGATCTTCTACAGCCACCAAGATTTGCTGGTTCATCTTCTCAGTATCTGCCGTGAAGACGGATCATGGAAAGCGTAATCTTAATAGGATGGTGAACAGGTCATCCCGAATTGTGGGACCTTTGGTTAGCAGGGCGTTAAGTGACACACTCGATGATGTCTTGGCAGAGGCATCAAAGACTACCCTTAGTTTGGTCATCGTGCTGTTGGGTTTTAAGATGTAGTAATGCGAAAGAAGGTAATGGGACTTTGACGGCTTAGCTAGATCCTCCTCACTCATGTGGTTCAAATGTAAATACTCCTTCATAAATTCGATATACTATGACTGTACTTCAGGAGTCCTCGCAAGTCTTCGTTCTATGGCTAGAAGGCGACGAATTGCAATATCACTGGATTTTCCCAATCTACTGGGCTTTTCTTGGAATGGTAGTCCAATCATAAATCAAACCTCTGCATTTCTTTTAACTGTCTAATTGAAAAACGATTCGCATGTAATCTCTTGTTGTGATAAGTTTGATCGTATTGAATCGACTTCCGCTATTTTCCAAAACTTTTCGACTGTCTTATTGAGATATTCTTCTTCTGAACATATGCCACAAGCAGTAACTGGTGAATAGGTTTCATTTGTCCTTCCTGACACAATCCAGCCCAATATGGTATTTTGCAGCGTGGGTAAATTTGGACCCAGCTTTGTTTATCCTATGGATAATAATTGAAAGAAGAACTCTGTTCAAATAAGTGGATCAATTCTGTCTGGTCGATTGAACCCAGAATCAGCTAATTGGATGTTGTGTGGTATGGTCCATTTCGACACATCCAGCAACTGGGTTGGCTGATAAGAGATGATACGATCGAGTACAAATGCCTGTAGTCTGGTTTAGAACCCATTGTCTCTTGCCTTGAATGTAGCTAGATGTTGACTCTTCTTTTCCTCTGCTGCTGACCCTTACCAGTGCCTCGAAATCCTAAGGAAGAAAGGAAGGTCACTTTCCCGAGTTTCTTGACTACTTCTCCATGATCAGGTTTACTTGTGAACGGGAGTAAAGCTCGACATTCCATTACTCTTCCATTTTCGTCTATAAATTCAACTAGTGCAGTCCCAAGCGGGACATATATCTTGGATTGAGGTTCCACCAAGGCCGTTAGAATCAATTGGGCTTCCGCAGCCATCTTACTGGGTGGAGACTTGGTGCATTCTGCTAATCTACGGTTTTTCCAATGCATTTTCTTGTCTAATACTTGCGTATATATGAACCAACGTATTATGCCTTTTGGTACATTTATTCCATTTATAACATATTCAGTGTGCATCGGGATACATGGTGGCCTTTTTTAATCAATTTTGGCATATGTTGTGTGCATTTATTAACATCAACCGATTATTCGGCGTCATCTTTAAAAATGTCTGGCGCACACTCTGACTGGCTTGCAGGCTGCACAAGATTGGTTTGGAGTAACAATCGATGTTAAGGTTGACGTTTTGAACAAGCTTAGTTTTCTACTTACTTCCTTCAGTCGTTTGCCCTTATTGTTCAAGGCTTCTAGCGAATGAAATCGCATCTCTAGGAAGGTTAGGAAATCCTTCAGGGACTGTAATTCCTTAGGATTCCATAGACCTTGTTCGTAAAGCGAGTGGTTCCAGCTTTTTATATAAAATGTGTAATAAAAGTAGGTCCCAATGTGTTGTTTCTAGACCCAAGTCTTCAAACCCCAGTAATCACTCCTTGGTGGTATCATGTATTGTGTTTATGAATGTGGCTGACGGGGCCTTTGTTGAACGTGACGGTTGATGCAGCAGTTTATTAATTAGTGATGCAGTCTATAGCCTGGGGTTTTTGTACCTTTCTTGCAGCTTCTTCCATGTCGGTAATTTCAGCATATTAGTTCGTTTAGCAGCCACCATGGTCTGTGATTGCGGTGAACTACTAACTGGTTGATGTAGTTCTTCTAGTTTGATTAAGAGTCGCATAACTAATTCTTGTACTCTCTCTTCTAATCGTATGTATTCTTCCAGGCTATACCTGATTAACCCTAGAATACTAAACGTGAGTATAATTGACTCCTGGTAAAATAATATTACTGTTATTTCAATGTCCACATTATTGAAGTAGCCACAACTTCTCAGTACGTTCATTAATGATTCTGCTGCGACTGTAGATGGAATATTGAAGCTCTTAGTTGCTTGTATCTTACATAACCGGAAGCTATAGGGGTCAAAATGACGTATGTTTAGCAATAATGTTACTTTTGTGCCGGTATCTATTTATTGCGATAAACGATTGAGAAAACTATTGGGTTATCTTCACAGGGTCCAGAGTCATTGGAAAAACTGCATCAGAGGACATATCATTCATTCTGCCCTTTGAAAATCAAGCGAAAGGCAGCAACGGTCTATTCAAAGTGCTGTAAGCAAATATGTAGGGAACATACTATGAAATTTGTTCCCAGATATACAAATTTTTTGTATAATTTAGCGTTTTCTATGCAGTATTAATTTTCATTAACAAAAGGAAGACTATTTTTGTTTATATTTCTATAAATATGTTTCGAATTAAAGGAGTCAAATTGACATATGTTTAGTATTACTGAATTTTTTAACATGTTTAATATTCTAGGGTTAATGTAGGGTCAGTTTCAAATTTCCAAATGTCATGGTTATAGTTTTCAATTTAAGCCCAGTACATATATACTCCATTTATCTTGGTCGCATAAAAAGTTTTTGTCTCATCAGTGAAGTCAGTTTGCTCCAGATTATCAAGGAGTCGTAGCAATATTTGAGTTACCGCTTGTTATCTTCTCCAAATGCTGATACCTTCGGAATCATTCGCCCTTGACAATACCGGATGGCTTTTGGATTCATAAGTTTTGGGTATGGCCCCTTTAGTGGTATCTGTGTATGACTTTCCACTCTTTTCGCCAACTGGCAGACCTTCAGATTCGATTTAGACTGCTTATGTTGAATGACTGTACTAGTTTTATTTGGATCTCCAGTATTCGTACTGCGTATTAGTAATGTTACCGCCCCAATATCGACTTATTGAGCTGCCCCATTTAGGTCATCAGCTTCCTCGAATTAGTTTATTATTGTAGCTAAATATTGTCTGAACTCGTCATAGACTGCCTCTATCTTGTGGTAGTAATTCATAGCAAAATATGTATGGTCTAGTGGCAGTGAAGGTAAGCCTCGGATTTCTTGGTCAGTAGCTTCAAACCGTGACCACGCTGGATCCAGACGTGCGAGTCTTTCTTCGTAGTAATTATAAGTTTTCTGGCCCACAGAATCCTTCTTATAGCTGGCTAGTATATTTTGGATATTTTTGGCCTGCACATTTTGGGCCTCAGCAAAAGGGTTCATTTTTTTTTTCAATCTTCGGCGGCATCCTTCTTTGTATAATGGCTCAGTAAATTGTGCTTTGCTTATATGGGATGTCTTCTATTGAACGTGATTGAGCATGCTGTATCACGTGGGAGTTAAAGTAAACTCTTTTGTTTGCCTGTTAAAAATTGGTAGGTTAAAGTGATTCACCTCAATCTTGTTGCTGTGTAATTCGATGGCTCACCGATTACACGAAATTCATGAACCTGAAAGATAAGTTATGGATTAATATCCCGAGCTACTCGGTTCTTGTACCGGTAGCAATAGCGATTAAAAAATATTTAAATCAAGACGCAGCTGTTGTCCAAAAACGAATAACAAAATTTGTTCAGTTTAATATTTATATTCAAGCTAAAATCTACATAAGTACCTGCGCTTCATAAAAATTGCTGACTCAATTCACACCACATAACTTTCCCAGCAAACTCTAGCAAGTTTGCCACCGAGGTAAGGCTTTGATAATTTACCTGGGATCATGTGGAGTGCCTGGGTGAGAAAATTTTGTGGCGTAACTTGAGTAATAAATTACTAAGCCCGCTTGTTGTAGTCTTTTAAGTAGATCTGGTAAAACTTTAATATATATAAAAAAAAAGCCTTCCTGGCACAATAAATTCAGTAAACTCTTTGGAATCTCTTATCATCATGATAGTTTGCTGAGTCTATGTCCGAAAAGATATATATTTCGATTCCCCGAATTTATCCAGAGTATAAGACACAAAAGGTATACATCCTTCTTTGCAAAGTTGTGTCCCACAAATGCGACACAAAAACAATAGATACCTTCTTTATTGAGCACCATGACGATTGATTACGTACTTGTAGTATTAGAATATTTAAAACTTTTGAAGTGCGGGGGGCACCAGATATTATCCCCGGGTGATTGGGGTAAACCTGTATTTATGTATAACATCACATCCATCTACCGTAGCCCCTTTTGTGTGCTCTCAGTAATTTTGGAATGATTATTTAAAGTTCAAAAAGTATCTCTGTTGAAAAATACAAATGGCAGAAGTTGAATTGGCAAATTTTCATCCATTCTAGATTGAACGACACGGCAAGGTCAGTTTGAAGAATCGTAGATTTTATTCATATTCTCGATTTTTTACCCAAAACATAATGAGTAAATACTTTATAAAATAAAAGGTTGACATGTAATCCAAAAATTGCTACGTACACCCATTATTGTGAAGCTATTATCAAAATTTCAAAACGATTCACGCAAAGGTGTTCCAGTAATCTATTCTCCCAGAAAAAAGTAGTTTCGAGCACTTAAGTCCTTGAAATTTTATTTTACCTTTAATGTGCAATGCCTCACGATACATTGGCGCGTTTATTATAGCATTTGTACACCCTGGTGAATGGTAGTGAGCTCAGCAATGCTTCTGCCTTGACAAACTAGGCAGTTGCCGAGGAACCCAACCTTGTAGAGGGGTCCCGCTAAGGTCCGAAGTGGTATGGAGGACATTCGACATCGGACTTTATAACAAAACTGTTTAATTCACTTTATTGTTTCTGCATACAGTTGCGGATTTATCAATAAGTAGAGTAGAGCATTGATGAAGTACAAAGAAACGAGATTGAAGTTGCACTATTTGTCAGAAACGGATTCACAGTTACCGTTTTCGACGTCTTTATCGACAGGTTGATTGCAGACCTACTTAAATGTGGTTCTGGTTCCGAGAACTTGAGTACGGAATTTAAAAGCCTTCTATCTAGGAGATTTAGACGGGACTTTGGGATGATGGCATGATGGCATAATAAGTAAGTTGCAAATTCGTAATGTAATACCACATCAAGATAAAATAAAAAGCATAAAATAACTATAGAAAAAGTTTAAATTTAAAAAAAAATTGATGACTTCTTATTTAATACCATGGGGAAACTTTAATTTATTTTTTTTTAGTTTAATATTTAGTATTAAATTGGAGGGAGAACGCGGGATTTAAGGCAAATATTTATTTTTTCTTGCACAGATTCGGTGAGATAACACAGTATTCAGATGCAATCTTTGTCAGCCTTGGAATTCCCAGCATTTTATCAATATCAAATGCGTAAGTCTTTGTTTTATACATAAAACAAAAGACTCATTGTAACATGCTGAGAAGGATAGCATTATAGTTCATGTCATTAACAACGGGCATTTTGAGATTTTTTGTTAAAGCTCTAAGGTAGGAGAATGGTGGGAACTATATATTTTCAAGTTGGGAGAATATGAAATATGAGATGCATTAGCCGCAGTGAAATTAACAAGATTACAAAATTGAACAACCGACAATTCAGAAAATTTTATCAAAACCGGGCTAATTAGCTCTGGCTAAGACGCGCCGTGGAAAATGCACAGGCGCGAGCTTATCCGCACTCAGTGACATATAATAAGAATGGACAGAGCCGTCCTATCTAGTTCTTATAGTAAAAAATGTCACAAATTTTCGTTAAAATCTGTTTGTCTCCTTCAAGCTCAAAATGAACGTTGAACTGTAACCAATTTTGGAAACAGTACCGTTGTATTAAATGGAATGGATTGGAATTGTCATAAAAATTCAGATAAATATATTGCTTATATACGTCTATTTCCGTCAAGCTCAATTATGTTTGACATCAAATCTGCAAAGGAGCGCATTTTTCAGTAATATTAAAAATTTATTTTTGTGTTAATTAAAAAGTTTAACTTCCTAAAAAAAATGTTGTTTAAAACATCTTTAGTGTTTCTTATCGACAAATAATAATAAATTATTAATAGTTCAATTATACGAAATAAAGGGTTTTCACAACCTGTTCAAATTTTGTGTCATTTTTGAAGCAAGAATGCTCAGTCCATTCATATTATAGTAAACGCATCAATTCGCGGTCATTTAAGGAAATGCCATCCTTACAAGAAGGGTTTTTAGTAGAATTTACTTAATATCGATGTTTAAACTTTTGTAGTACAATAGTTAGTTGAATATTTATATTTTAATTTAAATTAAAAATTCAAAACATTTACCTAGTTTGCATAAGAATTGAAAATATCAGTGTATGCGGAAATCATCAGTTTGCATCCAGTCTAAGCCAGTTTGCGTCCACCAAAGTGCCAATTCGCGGCCAGATTAAAAAAAAACTGCTTTTATATGGAATGTCAAATAAATGTCGTTTTGAAACATACGACTTTGTTACATTTTCGTTATTTCTGATTTGAAAAATAATACTTTCTGATATAATTCACAGTAACATAACATTCTTCAGATTAAAACTATGTAATTCAATTCAAACTGTGTTGTTTTACATAACATCATCTTTTAAATTGCATTAAGTTAAAAGGAAAAATCACGAAGGAATTATATAACAAAGTGGAATTCAACGTTTCATATTAAAATAATACAGTGAATTTATACCTTAAAGCTATATTTAGATCAACATACTTTTTAGCCAAACTTGAAGCTCTTGATCTCTCTTCTCCACATTTATTATGGATTGGGAGTTTTTGATCTGTTTGATGTGTTACATCTGAAGCTCACCCTGTAAGTGCCGAGTGCCCCAGGGCTCTATTATTTCTCCGTTTTGCTCTTAATTTTCAATGATCTACTTTACCTTAAATTCAGTCCCATCATAGGACAGTACCTTGGTTTCGCCTATTCCTTTGACACTCTTGTCACATGTGTTATACGAGATTAAATGATGGCTTCGTCAACAAGCAAAATTGTCGCATGTGGGGCTCGGAAAACCCAAGAGTTATTGTTGAAAAGCCTCTCAATCCTCAACGTGAGACGGTTTGGTGCGGTTTATGGTCCCGCGGGGTCATTGGACCTTACTTTTTCGAAAATGAGGCTGGAGCAACAGTTACGGTGAATGGATTGCGCTATCGACAGATGATTAATGATTTTTTATGGCCGGAATTGGATGGTATTGATCTGGACAACGTTTACTTTCAACAAGACGGCGCTACGTGCCATACAAGCAACGAAACCATTGATCTTTTACGGGAAAAGTTTCCGGACCGTGTTATCTCTCGAAGAGGTGATCACAATTGGCCACCGATATCTTGTGACGCAACACCTTGCGACTTCTTCCTTTGAGGCCACGTGAAAGAGAAGGTCTACATCAACAGCCCAGCGTCGATTCAAGACCTCAAAGGTTGAATTCCTGAGGCTATCGAGGACATAGGGCAGCCACTTTGCAATTTGGTTATGGAAAATTTCATGAAAAGGATATGGTCCTGTAGGCGTGGTCGTGGTGGTCATTTCGCTGATGTTATTTGCCATTATTAACGGCATACCTTCCTGCTTATAATGAAATAAAGATCCGATCATTTATCTCAAAAGTGGCATTTTTCTTTGAATATCAAAATAACACCTCTTATTGGAAAACCTTTTATTATGTTTTGGTCTATCACCCGATTCCAGCTTGACGTCGACTTACGGGACACCCTGTATATACCTAATAGTTTCTCTTTTACAATTCTCTCTGTGATCATACAAATAGATGTGCGCACGAACTGAATTCTATAGATATAGCTATGCTTTAATCTTGCTGATTTCATATGATATCAACTTGGAAATAAATCCTTGGCTTATTAATGAAATATATAAGAATTGCATTTACATGTTCGCAAACCTTGAACAAGTCATACATATTTATTACAGAATTTGAATAAACCAGCTCACCATCTTATCTATTCTGAGAAAATACCATTCCAGATTGCAAATTGTGTAAATATATAAGCAAAGGTTAATTAGATGTAAAAGCTTTTTTCTGATATCTTCTCTTATATTATGAGAAACATCACCTTATATCATGTTATAATTTGGAAATTAGTTTATTAAATGTTTGCTCGCTATATTGTGGTGTGCTGAGTGTACATATTTATGGAGAAAATTATAAGGAAAGTTATTTTGGAATTTAGGTATAAATTAAAACTATAGTTTATCGCTAAACATATACATACATATATCATAAAAGCTGTAATGAAGGCGACCTACTTAATAGCTTCCGTCTTATATAAATCACATAAATCGCGCTGCGAACTATTATCGCTTGAAGCTGACCAAGATTGCACAAAGTTGAATTAATGAGTGTATTTTAATTGGGTAAAATTACGGATCAAGTTGCGCCGGCAAAGTTGATTATCGTATTAAATGAATACAAATTTTGGAAATTTTATCACCATTTACTTGCCCGCTTCTGATCTCTGAAAATGGAAAATATTCCAATCATTTCACTTATAGCTAAACAGTAAAACATTTCAAAAGTCATAGACCTTACAATTTTTATTGCTACGTGCTCTTAATTTTTTTTTATTTATTAATTCCGTATTGAACTGGTGATGATGGGCTTTAAAAAAGTATTTCTTCAAACACCAGGTCTAGGAAGTAGCATTGGTAGGCTTTAATTAAACAATTGCAATTAACATATATGTTGACTGAAGAGTAAATTGTAGGTTAACCAACTAGTCTATCAAACCGCGGAAGGACTAAAATTATATAAATCTGGTATTCTGAAAGTTCAGAAAAAAATAAAATATACAATAGACCTACAAATATTATTTCCATCTGCTTTAACAATCTTTCAAAAGTGTTCGTTGTTACAGTAATTTGTAGATGCTATCCTCGATGAAAGTCCTATCATTATTCTTCATAAAGGTGGATATATATTTGAGCCTCATTACTTTTCTAAATCATTCATTACCCTCACAAGAAGTTTTGCTAGTTTCGAAATAAAAGGAACATTATTATTATTGAAGATTTGGGGAATATTGAGTACTCTCTCAGAATATACTTCACAAATTATTGCTAGATCTCTAGTTTGAGCCCGTAAAATATTTTACTCTTTTTCCTTTCATTACATATTTAAATGATTTAATTTTACAGTTGGTAATTGGAGATTTTCGTTGCAAGAATCGAAATGTATCACTAGTTTATAATTTTGTTAAAAGGTCCATAAAATGCGATTATCATATGCCGTACATAGTTTTGTTTAGAAAGATTCATTACACTGCTTACATGTGCTCTAGCATCTAGAAGTTGGTGAATTTATTGAAATAAATTAAACTTTAAGTTATAGCTGCAACTCTTCATTAAGCACATTTGACAAGAACGCATCATTAATCTACTCAACTTAATAAAACGATTATGAACATTATCTTGATACAGCTTTTCTTAGTAGGATTTCTGGTAAGTGAGGTTACGATATAGCTTATGTTACTTTATATGCATTTATTAAGTATTTAAGTTAATCACTAATCAAAATATTAGCATTTTGCTGAATATAATATCAGTTTTGATGTTATTTTTCAAGCGAGTTCTAATTTTGTGTGTGTAAATAGACTGTGGGGCAAAATACTGGGTGGAGAGCACACAATTAGACTTATGAAGTACCACCTTTTATTAAAATATATAACGCATTTTAAATGTTAGCACTTACGTAAATTATTAAAGATTTTAAACTATATTCAATCTTATTTATGATGTTTGTTTATTTTGATTGGTTACAAAGCTACTTTACAATTGAGCGTTGTTCATTGCGCGACGAAATGGGAAAAATATTTGGACTCACCAGGTGAGACGTTTACTCGATTACATTACAATAAGCTAACCACCTTAGTATCCAAACCCCTTTTCTGTTCTTTATTAAACCAGCGAAAAATTTTGGCTGTACCATTTCTGAAACGATGTAAGTATGAAGATAAAGATAAACGGTGAGAGATACACGTCTCCGAAGTGTATACACGAAATTTTTGTTTGGTCCCTAGAAATCTTTGGCAATTATGAAGAATTACCTCAAAAGTTACGAATGATTTTATGGTATCAGAAAAGTGAAATAGCTTAAAAAATATAACATCGGTGTAAAAACTTTACAAGATAAAGGATAACATAAAAAATTTATCTGATTTTTTGTTAAATAACCAGAAAAATACCCCTCTTTAAGCCTAATACTATCCCAACTTGTGATAAAAATTATTAGTATTTTTATTTATAAAAATTAGAAAAATTGAAATGATACGTTTTGAGATATTTAAGGATAAAGCATATGTTTATTATGCTAAATTGTTTTTCTTGTAAAAGGCATTTGTATAATTTTCCCTGAAATAATCTGAAAAGCTGTGATAATTAGATTTAAAGTTATGATTTTTTTAATATAACTTAGCATACCTAAAATCGGAAAATTGTAACAATTTCAGAGTCCTTTAAGGAAGGCTATTGGAGAAATAAAATTTTGTTGAATTTTCTATAGAATGACCCTATGATAAAATAGGTAAAAGCGACCAAAAGTTTTTGTCAAACTCACTCCACTTATAGAGCAGAACACACAAATAGTCTCCGGAGACCTGGAGATGAAAAATGAGGTAATTTCGGAGAGCAGAGACGGAACATTGGAGTTGGTTTGTTTGAAATATACGACAAAAAACCGGGGCCAAAGAAGTCTCAAAAGATTTGGTCTCTTGAGAGATTTTTTACGCTTCTTAAATTTATACATGGGTCTCTCGGTAGCCAGAGACAGAAATAGTGTTCTCTGGAGGCCAAAGTCTCTTGCCGAGTAAATTCACCTTTAAGTAGCCAATAGCACTTCCAACGCAAAAACAACTGTATTTTACAAAGAACAAATTTTTCACATTACTATTAACTTCTTCAGGATTTTTCCAACGCCCCTGTGCACTATGGTTGGTTGTTCTGTGCCTCCCAAGCAAAGGCTGCGTCAGCTATAAGGAATACGAATCCAGTGTATGTATTTAAATGCAACAACCTGTCCAATCACGTCTGCGAAGCCCCTTAAACACTTGCCTGTTTTTCTGAAATTAAGCTTCAAATCTTGAGTATTGCTTAAGTAAAACTCTCGGTGTGGATATGTATTTAAATTTAATGACTATCAGAACCAGCTTAACACAAGTTCGGTATAGTGATACGTTCAATAAATAAACGGTTAACAACACATGTATTTCATCACTGTCGGTGTTAGTATTAGTATGTTAAACTAAACATAAACCAAACACCGGATGAAATTACATGCAATGCAACACATGTTTCTAACATCTCATCCTAAAAAATGTTTCATCTCAGTCTTTTTTTCCGTCTCGGTAATTCAGACCATTGCATAATCACAGCTCAATTTGCCACCTCAAACCTGTGCCACCCTACTTCTCCACCTACAAATAGGCTTCTTTGAAACTATAAGAATGCTGATTAGGAAAGTCTGAATCAGTAAATTAGAGAAATTGATTGGTCGGCCTGTTTTGCTTCGAGGGATATTGGTGAATGCATATTAGAACTTAATAACATTCTAAATCTTAACGATAAGTGCAACCAAGCAATAAAAGTGAAAGAGTTTGCCTTTCGCGTCTATCAACTGCATCCATGTCCAGAACTTAAACAAGTCCAGAAGACTGTACGGAACACCTGTAAGTCCATTATCAAAAGAGAGAAATTTCTTTTTGATCAGAGTATTAGACAAAGAATGTTGGCAAACCACGAAGGCAGCAAAGGTTTCTGATCTCTGGTCAAAACCATCAGAAACAACAAGAGCAGTTCCTCTATACTTTCACTACTTAATAATGGTGAAGTGATTGTGGACTCACTGGATATAGTCCGGTCTCGTCTTCCACCCACTTCACAGACACCTGTTTTGCATCTCCCGTGTGGATAGGTACAAGAGCTAATACACGTCCGTACGAGAGATGTGTTTAAGGTCCTTTGGGGCATTGATGTCTCCAAAGGCGCAAGATCTAAGGGTTTTTCGTCTCTGTTAATTAAAAGCTGCGCTTCATCCTTGGCTAAGCCTCTGCGCAAACAATTCTACTTGTCTTATTCGGCAGAAAAATTTCCAACGGCTGGAAACTAGCTCACGTTCAGCCTATTCCCAAAAAAGGGGAGGGTAGCGACTCCTCAAATTATCGACCAATTGCAATTACTTCGATTCTTTCAAAGGTTTTTGGATCTATCATTAACTTCAAATTAATGAAGTATCTAGAAACTAATCATTTCATCAACAATCGCCAATATGGCTTCCGAATTAGACGCTCATCTGCAGTCTTGCTGACTTTTCTTACGGAACATTGGAACCATAGTCTTCACAATTGTGGTGAGTTCAAAATCGTTTCCATAGATATTCCAAGGGGCTTTGATAGAGTCTGGCATCCAGCCCTTTTAAAGCACTTGGTCTTTCCGATGTTCTTCTATAATGGATTGATAATTTCCTATCTAGTCGCCAAATACGTGTTATATTAGATCGCCTTACATCTGGACTGCATCCCATAAATGCCGGTGTGCCTCATGGCTTACTTTTAATCCCATCCATAGTTTCGCTGATGGCAGTACCCTTGATTTCGCTTACTTCTTTGACACTCTTGAGGATTGCAGGGGGAATGCCGGTGTTAAACAAGTGTGCATGATTAGGTCATTGAATAATAATCTTAACAATATCCTCGCTTGGGGCAAAGCGAAACGCGTCGAATTCAATGCTTCCAAGACCCAAAGCTGTCTCATCTCATTAAAACAAGGCCATAACTTAACCACTCCCGTTTCTTTTGAACGAGCGTTAATTTCTGATTCACCATTGCTAAGCCTTCTTGGCATTAATATTTCCAGTAAGCTAAACTGGACAGATCACATCTTCTCTGTTGGCAAAGATGCATCGAAATGTCTTGGATTTCTGAAAAGGTGTAAGAAATATTTCAGCCCGTCAAATCTCGCGCTCCTCTATAATTCCTACATTAGATCTAGAATAAAATACAATTCCCAAATATGGACTGCGGCTGGTCGCACAGCCTTAGCTTAATTGGATATTGTCCAAAAGAGAGCCTTCAAGCTCATTGACGATCTGGCAATGACTTGTCATAACGACTCACTCGAACACCGCCGCAATCGTCAATGTTCTGATGAAATATCTAGTCTAATCCCATGTAGAATGATTCCTGCAAGCAATACTCGCACTGCAAACCATGCACATCCTTTTACCCTTCAAATTACTTTCGGCCGTACAGTAAAATTCAGTGATGCTTTTTTATCCCGAACAGTGCGAATGTGGAACAGTTTTCCTATGGCATACAATCTGCGGCACCTCCACCACTCTCCTCATATCCCCTAATCTTTTCCCCATCTCCTTTCCGCCATACTGTGCTTTGCATCATATGGTATCCCCTGAGTTTGGATTAATAATATATAAAAATAAAAGTCAAATCACCGGACCAATATACAAAAACATTAAAAAAAAGAGAATGAAATCAACAAAAGAGATTAAATATTATATAGTAGAGCTTACTATTAGCTTTAGTTCAATTGGAACACTTAGGACATTTATCCAATTTCTGTCCGCAATCAAGCGGTGCGTTGCATCTTCTGTTCTCGACCATATTGGTATCTTACAGTAAATTGATAATAAACTGTTTTTTTGAAATGCTAATTGTGTGTTTGTCGTGATCTATAAATAGGTGCATGCCAAGGAAGTAATCGATCGGGACATTGTCAACAATGTCGAACTGATAATAAGACCCTTAATCTGTCATTAGCCGATGTCGTCTACATAAACCGAAATTATGTTGATTTCAATACACAAGTTTCGCCGTTGGCGTTGCATCATTTTAAACCAATATTCTGCAATACACTGTCTAATTTTTCGTTCAATTTTCTTATATCTCTGATTGCTGCATGAATATCTCTTCCAGGAGCTCTCCATTCAAATAATCCGGAGCTAGGTCATCCGATGGACCTGTGAGTCACAGTTAACAGCAAAGACTAATATTATCCTGATTGATGAATATCGGTTAGATTAACTTTTTTTCATTCTTCATTCTTTGTGAGTTTTTGCATTCAGTTCTGAAGAATAACTATTAACTGCATTTATTTAACAAAAAAACAAAACAGTTATATTTGGTTTGACCAATAAATAAAAATAAAAGTTAAATAAAGTGAAAAACTAAGAATTTATATGTCAACACCAAGAAGAGGTTGCACGATTTAGCCCATTTTTGAAATTGTATCTACTATTTTTATGAAAACTTCGTGTACAAAGCGGAATGTCCATTTTATGCCCAACCCCTCCAGGCATGAGAGATGTCTTAAACGATGCATTATGATACTCTGAACATATTTTAATAACAATGTTTATTTCAATTAAGTGGTGGAAGCCCTGGGGGGTGAATGTTTGATCTAGTATACTTTGGAAAATGTAGTACAGAATCGAAATCCTTAGGTCCTAAGAAGAAGTTTGAGTAACCAAACTCCTATAGTCGGAAGCTTGAACTCCATACTCACTTTTATGGTATTTCCCTAATTTTTTATTCGAACTTGGGTACTAGATTTTTTATACCTTTGAAAACCGGTTTCAGCATTCCTCTCACATACTTCGTGGAAAAAAAATTTTCTTTACATACTTTAAGTGTTTGGGGTCGTACGAACCCCCGGTGGGTGCGGGGTGATTCTAATACGGCATGTGGCATATCAAATTAAAGGCATCGCCCGAGTATTATCGGGTGGTCTACTTTTTTCCTGATACAGAAAAATTTACTGGGAAGTTTTTGCTACCGAAAACCCCATTTTCATGCACTTGGGACAAGTACACCCCAATTACTACATTTTGCATAGACTTTAACAGTTCTTTCTTCCATGGCCATTAGTACTCTGCTGTAAAAATTTTTTTCATTGGAAGTCATTTCCCACGACGCACCAATTCCGCGCAATCACAAGCAGTAGAAAAGTCCGCTTTTTCAACCACGGATGTCATTCAAGCTACATCCGATCGCCAAAGCTTACCCCGCTTAATTGAAATAAAAATTGTTAATCTCTCATGTCGGGAGGTGTCGGGGTAATAGTTGTATGATCATTGTTCATGTTACGTTGTCGTGTTCTCAGGCAGTGTTCAAATATATAGTAAAAAAATAAATTTTTGTTGGCAATCCTACGAAAGAGTTGCCCAACCTGCCCTATTTTTTAACTTAAATATGCAGATTTTTAAAAGCCCGTGGGCAAAATTTCAGCTCTATATGTGAATGTGTTCTCGAGTTATTGTGCGGACAGATAGACAGCCGGACATGATGGTGGTGGTGGTACTTGTAGTTTTCATAGGGATAACAAATAAAATTTCAAAAATGGACTAAATCGGGAAACGCCATGAAAGTTGTTCATGTGAGTACTTAATTAGTCATTCCACACGAAGTACGTAAGTGTCGCTTGTCCTTTTTCTATTGCACATATATTGAGTATCCAATATAGAGATGATAGGAGCTCACTAAAATATCTTCTTTTGTTCGTAGATATTCAACTGGGATAAGGAGTGTAGCTTTTTAGTTTTTTTGTCCTTACGACTCTGAGCGTTCTTGATGGAGTTGGTGTCATAAATATCTAGACCGGAATTGCAGTCTAGGTTCGTTACTTATGAATGCACTGATTAGTCCAAGTCTGAAATAGCGTGAAATTTCGATATGACACTAGGGTGCTCCCAGTGCGCCTCTTGAATTAGAAGTCGACGAGTCTCGGAAAGTGAACGTGCCGATATGAGCTGTAATATACATAAAGGCATAAAGGCGCCTACTTAATTACCGCTTTCTAGGCTCACCGAAGTATTAATAGTTAGACATTTCGACGGATAAAATTGCCCCATGTACATGTTTGTTAGTCACGTGTTCCGAGAGGTGTTGACAGGATATTGACGCCTCGCCACAGTTACGCCCCTGCCAGCAAAGTTTAGATTTGGTGTTACCTGAAACGTTGTGGTGGTCTAGTGGCTCGTTCAGCCCGGGTGATTCGTGACGGGATTCGAGTTGAGCCATCAGGCATAAACCTTATATGTCGTGTTAATGCATCCGACGGAGACACCGTCCACTTGGTTCGGGGAACTATCAGTCGCTGGCTGAGTAAATTCCTGCGGTGCAAGAGTATCACGAGTTGAAATGTTCGTACTCTTGGTCTTCACTGAAGGCCTCTGAATAAATATAAAATTGCTTTAGTCGATCAACCGAAACGTTAACCTCCCTATTCTTGACCTTGAGGGTGAAGTAGTGTTTTCTACGTTAAATAACCTTTTAAGGTCCTTCGTAAGGTGCTCTGAGGGACGTGCGTAATGCATCGGTTCTTAAGAACACGTCAGAACACTTGTCCAGGTCCGTAAATGTAAAAGTTGTTCGACGAGAGTGGTTCGATGCTAGGACAGGTCTGATTTCCGTGAAAAAATCGCGTAAAGAGATGATGAATTGATTTTGAGGCCGATACTGTGTATTTCGTCTACGGAAGTATTTATGTATGTACATATGAAAGCGATGAATGCCGTGATGTAACAACAACAAACCGTCAAAAGCTTTGCGGAAATTAATTTATGAATGCTATAAAGAAACACTTTACGGAAATAATAATTACGTATATACGAATGCCGTGATGAAATTAAGATTAACAGCGCTTAGCGTAATAAGAAAAAAGCAATAGTATTAAGTCAAGAATTATTGTATAAATATTCTTGTGTTTTGGAATAAAAAGTCAGTTAGTCAGTAGCAGCAGTATCATCAGAACACAAGTTGTTTCATTTAAAAGGAGTAAAGCTAATAAGCTGCTCCATTCATCCAACTAGTAGTAAAGCTAGTAAGCTGCCCCATTCATCGACACTAGGAGTAAAGCTAGTAAGCTGCTCCAATGAATCGCTCTAGGAGTAAAGCTAGTAAGCTGCTCCATACACATCGCTGCTCTACCTATCTCGGGAGAAATAAATAAAAGTCCAATAATCGTGAAGGCACGTAATCTCAATTTACCTACAGTAACCGTGCCGTGCTCCAGATTAAAATACAAAGGTGCTCAGATGAGAGTACTAGACGTACTTAAGAAACTCAACACGGAGGCCTTCACCGTATACGAGTTCTGCATGGCTGGCGAGAAATTCCTCCCTAAAGGTCGTTCGAAGTCAGAGTAGAACAAAGGGTAAGGCTTTTATCCAGGTCTTTTCCTGATAACCCATTGGACAGGACTTAAATGTCCGATGCCATCGCTCTAAAAATCCATTGGCTTGCGGATGGTAAGCGGTAGTGCGGTTGCGTTTGAGACCTAATAGCTTTGAAAGTTCAGAAAATAAAGATGATTCGAATTGTGCTCCTTGATCTGTTATGATCGTTCTAGGGACACCGAAACGAGCTATCCATGCTTGGTAGAGTGCAGTCGCGACTGTTTCTGCGCTAATGTTTATTAGAGGAACGGCTTCTGGCCATCTCGTAAACCTATATATTATTGTCAGGCAATACCTAAACCCTTGTGAGGGGGGGCATCGGACCAACAAGATAAATGTGTATAGTCTGGAAACGCTCAGTGCATTCGTGAAACGAGCCTAGGGAATTTCTGCCATGTCTAGATGCCTTGCATCGTTGACAAGCTATACAAGCCCGTACCCTAGTGTTGACATCCTTGTTAATGGACGTCCAGAAGTACCTAGACGTAATCATTTTGCATTTTGTTTTTTGTGCGAATGCCCGGGTGAGACAAATCGTGGATGGTTTTGAAAACTTGTACTCTAAAAGCGTGAGGAATAAATGGGCGTATTTTGGTTTCCGAAACTTCACAGTATAGCTCTTTATTAGAGCCAAAAATGGGGAATTTTTCGAATTTATACCGAGAATTTCATGCGTGTGAACTCAAAAAGTCCAAAATGTGCGCATGTTGCCGTTTTTGGTATATCTTTGGGCTCTATTGGGAATGCTTTTGCTAAGTCAAGGGTTGTAAAATGTGTGCAACTTTCGAATTAGTATACAAAGTCATGTATTAAAGGTACTGGGTAAAGCTCGGGTACCGTACTGGAACTCAATCGTCTGAAGTCACCGCATGGCCTCCACTCACCATTTTTCTTTTGCACCAGATGCAATGGAGAAGAACACGGACTGTTTGAGGGTCGACATATTCCTTGCCTCAAAAGAAATTCAAATTCCTTTTTGGCTATTGCCAACTTTCTGGAGAGAGGCGGCAAACCTTGGACGAAATGGCGACCCCTCTTGTTATAATGCGATGCGTAGCAGAGTGTGACACTTTCTTACCGAATCCTGTTTCGATTGTGATGGTATGATATTTCCTGAGTAACTCCTGGATTACTGAGTTGATTGCTAGATTAATCAGCAACGACATACCTGAGTTTTGACTAGTGACACGTTGTGCGGATGCCACCAAAGAAGTGAGCGGATCAATGAGTGACTTCTTTTTAATATCGACTAAAAGGCCATAATGACACAGAAAATCTGCGCCTATTATAGGCCTCTGCAATTATAAGTTGCCAGGAAATTACTCTGCGTAAACCTAAATCCAAAGATATTATCTTTCGACCAAACGTTCTAATAGGTGAGGAACTTGCCGCCACCAACTGCAAATTAGAATTTGGGAATTGATGGAGAGACGTTTTTGGAATGACGGAATCGTCAGCTCCCGTGTCGAAGAGGTAATAATTTTTTTGAAGATTTACTGAAAATATACAAACGACTATTGAGTGTGCCACATCCACCCGTCGTTAATGGCGGAAGTCAATTTAATTTGGGCCTTGATTACAGGCTATAACGCCTTGCTGTCCTGAATTTACATTACTTCCGTTGAATTTACAAGGGTGATGCACTTTTTTGCATTGGTTCCAAATTTACGATGGTACCAACAATAATCAGGCTTCGAGCCAGATGTCGACCCTAGGGAAGAAGATCGGTGTCTAGACCCACTTCTTGATGAGTTTTGCTAGCTGGCTTACGAAGCGTTAGAGACTTTTCGGACATGCTAGTGAGGTTATGCAACTTGTTTTCCAAATTCACGAAAGCCTGATAATGACTGTCGGGCGCCGGAGTTATTGAAAACACTTCTGCGCTTGGACTTACCTCTGCAATTTTGTCAGCACATGCTCATAATACCCCAAGTTTATCAGGGTTACATTCAAGAATCGCTTGCATGCTTGCTGGCAAGCGCTGCAGCCAAAGTGACTTTAATACAGACTCGTCAAGTTTGCCGTTGATAAGTGCTTGCATCTCCCGTAATAGTTGAGACGGTTGTGCATCACAAAGTTCAGTCAGTAGTTGTTTAAGTTTCTGGTTTGCATTAGCCGAAACTCTGGAAATTAACGCTTCTTTGATCTGATCATACCTATTTAAGGCCGATGGATGAGGAATAATATCACTCACCAAGCGTACGACGCTCAGGTCGAGAGCACCAATGACATGAACGTACCACGTCTTGTCTTGGCTAATGCCAGCCAATTCGAACTGTGCCTCGAGCTGGAGAAACCACAGTTCCGGGTCATTCTGATAAGTGATAAGTCCGCTGACAGAGAAGTACTGGACGTATTAAAGTCATTTTCTTTTAGATTTTCGACCATTGCAAACTAAACAAAAACGAGTCCAATAAATAATTTATGAATTCCAAAAATGCTGTAGAAGTAACGAAGTTCGAAAAACTTTAATAACTTTGGTTGAAGCAATGAAATCTGAGAAAATTAAATCAAAACGATGAGCAATGATAGTCGAGAAAATTCCAGTAAGACATTGGTGAGCATAGAAAGCTTACACAAGACTTATAACAAACAATAACGTAGTAATTGCTAAAGAAAATTACCCGTTTAAACTGAATCACAATTATCAATGTGACAACAAAAATATGTGTAATAAAAAAAAAACGTGTAAAATATTTTAACTTAAATTATTAAAAGTTACATTATCTAATCTTTTCCCAATAAAAATATTTATTCATTTAGTGAGTATCCAATATATAGATGATAGGACCTCACTAAAATATCGTCTTTTGATGAAGGCTGCTATGGCATCTTAAATAAAATATCTTCTTTAGATGAAAGCTGCTGTGGCTTCTTAAATTGTCGGGGTCACCAATTTAGTGAGTATCCAATATAGATATGATAGGACCTCACTAAAATATCTTCTTTTATTCGAAGATATTCAACTGGGATAAGGAGTGTAGCTTTCAATCCGATATACAGGTTTTTGAGTCTTTGCGACTCTGAGCGTTCTTAGCGGAGTTGGTGTCCTAAGTATCTAGACCGAAAGTGCAGTCTACGTTCGTTACTTATGAATGCACTGATTAGTCCAAGTCTGAAATAGCGTGAAATTTCGATATGACACTAGGGTGCTCCCAGTGCGCCTCTTGAATTCGAAGTCGACGAGTCTCGGAAAGCGAACGTGCCGAGATCCGCTGTAATAAACATAAAGGCAAACAAGGATGCCTTGCGGTATGACTCATGAAACTTCTCGACAGAGATGCCTCACATCAATGGCAAACCTGTAATTTGGATGGAGATTACTGGAAACAAAACAAATGAACCAATGGGTCCTATGCCCATATGTTTGCAGCTCTTTTCCTATGGATCTATTGATAGGCGAAGGTATGAGGATGATAAACTTGTAGTTCTGAGGTAAAAACGTGAAAACTCTGATTATTCCTATGTTCTGCAATCGCGACGGTTACAGTATGGAGCAAAATCGTTTCCACTTTATTGGGGTCTTACAGGATCTATATCTGCAAAAGAGAAGTAATATGTTTCTGCCCATCGGCGAACATAAACATTAAAAGCCGCATCAGTCTTCAAATTAAACAATGATGTTGAATTCCAAAAAGAAGTCTTCGATTTCTTTATTGTGCTCCTCTTCAGAGTTTCCCTTTTTTTTTTGTAGCTTCTCTTCCAAATGACAAACGTTATAAAAAACATCCTTATAGATATTTTACACAAAAAAATCTTTTAAATCTCCTCTAACTAGATAGCTTCAAATCTGACAAAAGACTGATTCTCTTGTTTACAAAAATATTTTTTATTCAAAAACCGCGCCTACTTAATTATCGCTTTCTAGGCTCACCGAAGTATTAATAGTTAGACATTTCGACGGATAAAATTTCCCGATGTACATGTTGGTTAGTCACGTGTTCCGAGAGGTGTTGACAGGATATTGACGCGTCGCCACACTCATACCAATATTATTGCAATAAAGAATATCCTTTTATATGTATCAATTTCCATTCTGTAAATATTTTCCTTACTTTGTCGCAGAACTAGTCGCTCGAAGGATAAAAAGCATATTTTATGCTGGCTTCACTTTTTGCGTGCTGTCATCACAGTCTATTAATTGAAGTCTGTGTTGTATACACGCCAGCCATTTGTCGATAAAATTATGTGTCAAATATGCTTTGAAATTTTGGACAGGTTTGACGCCGATTGTCAATCTAATGCTTATGACAGACATGGGGTAACGATATCTAGATATTCCGAATATCTAGATATCAAAGCACCCCTCGCAGACATAAAAGGGGATTGATGTGACAAACCGTACTTGACATTTCAATTCAGTTCACAGATATTTTAAGGTTAACAAGTTTAGAAATTGAAGTGACAAATATGGTATATGTGCTTTAACGCAGGCTAAACGGCAACAATTATTTGTATATATACGATACATTCAAGAAGTGGAACGAAAAAAAGAAAAAATTGCGATATTTTTCAATAAGATCCTGGTTGAGGTGTAAAATGTATTGGCGGATGTGGTGTCTCAATTCACAAATTTGTGTAAAACGAAGAAAAGTGTGGTCGACGGTTTGTTTAAAAAAAAAAAAAAAACAAAATTGTAATGGAATAATTTACTAACTCTGCGGAGTTTAATATTTGCCTTTTTATACCCTAGATGAAATCATAGGGGTATACTACGTTTGTCATTCCGTTTGTAACACCTCGAAATAATGATGGTAGAGCAAAATGGATTGGACACCCATTCATAATATTAAAAGTTATTTCGATTTTTGCATGTCCGTCCGTCCGTCCGTCCGTCTGTCCGTCCGTCCGTCCGTCTGTCTGTCCGTCCTTCCGTCTGTGCGCACGGTAACTCGAGAACGCGTATACTTAAAGAGCTGAAATTTTGTACACGGACTTTAAAAAAAAAAGTAAAATTAAGTTCGAAAATGAGACAAATCGGGCAACTCCTTCGTGGGGTTGCCATATAAAAATTTCGTTTTCCGCTATATATTTGGACACTGCCTGAGAACGCATCGACTTAGAGAGCTGAAATTTCTTACATGATGTTTTTGCTACATTAGCAAATAAAATGTCAAAAAAGGACTAAATCGGGCAACTCTTTCTTGGTGTTGCCATATAAAAATTTCGGTTTTTTACGTATACTTTGAAAACGATCAGTCCAAGACATTTTTATGGTACTAAAAACTTCTGCAGAATACGAGATCCTATAAAATTGGTTATAATCATTTTGTCTGTGCGACAAACCGTTCTAGAAATATATGCGAAAAACAACTTCAAAATCAATACTTCAATATATCGATGACCATACGAAATTTAATACGGGCATTCATCTAGGGTATCCTAAGAATTGGTCTTAGACCAATTCTAGCTTTTTTACTTGTTTTTATTACTTTTCCCGGAAAAAATTTGGTTCTTCTTCTCCTTCGCATTTTGGGTAAGCACAGATATAGTTTTGCTTAATTAGATACATTATCATATTATTATCAACAACAAGATGGCAGATATCGAGTATATACCCACTAATTTTTCTGGGTATATTAGGATTGTTTGATGACACACCTGGTGTATAAACGGGATATGTGATAGCCCATGTCTGTCATAAGCATAAGGAAACTGAAAACTATAAATGGCTACATCAAAGACAGTTTTAGCGTCCCAAGTACACGAATCCATGCAATGCAACTGCCTTTAACCTTGAACTGTTTGTCGGCCTCAATTTCCATCGCAAAAAATTTTGAGTCAAATTATTGTGAGAAGGCTTTTACTTCTGGGTTAATCCACTGACTTATAACAATGGACTGAGCGTATTACCATTTTCCTATAGGAAAGGATGGCACAAGTTTTATAGTTTTCTCTTTCGCCCTATGGCAGAGTTGGAGCTACCAACACAAAATATTACTTTCTGAATGTTTTCTTATGCCATTTGATGTTTTTGTGTTGGCTGCAGATGCAATCACCGCAGGAAAAATAAGGTAAAAGTAGTGTTTACCATGCTCCGTCTCCCTTCCCCGCCCATACCCAGGATTCATGTAAAGTAACGTTTTGAAAATTAAAGTCGGAATGAGTTTAATTTATTGTACGAGATTAAAATATCACTTGGACACAAAAAAATATATTTTTTAATTTAATTCAATTTTTGGGTGTAAAATTTCATCTGATTGGTTGAGTTTTAAATGTTTTTTTTTTTTTTAGTAAACTTTTAAAGGGTGCTCAAACTATGATATACAGAAACACAATATTTTTTGTGCTACATGAAATAGCAAATCGCCCAGTTCATTTTTATAAGTCAGTGGGTTAATCTGAAGATAAAAGGTCATTTGGGGGATAATTTGAATACATGAATTAGCCTACATATGTTAATAGTTTTTATTTTTGAATTTAACTCTTAACGAAAGCTGTACTTCGCAATACATAATATCATATGAAAGACAAGTATTAGCTATTGTAAGAAATATGTTAGCTATTAAATGAAAAATTTTCACCCATCTTATATATTGAAGGCTGTTTCTAAGTTTTTATTATCGCATCTAACTTTTGTTAATCGACATTTAGCATGATAGACACCATATAATTGCCTGCATATTACTTAACTGTGATAACATGAAATAAAACATTGATATATATAGGAAAAATTAAACAAACTCGTAACGAACGCAGTTCTTCATGACAACATAACATGAAATAAAATATTACAAAACGTTAAAAAAGCAGACACTAACAAAAACGAGTTGATAAAATCATACATTTCCATTCATTAAGATGTACCAGAAATACAAGAAAAACATAAAACAAAAAAATCACTGTATCATCTGAGGAACGAACCAGGAAAAAAAACTAGGAAAACCTTTAAATTGAAAAAATATTTTATTCTATTGTCGAATTTTTCCTATTTCTTGCGCTAGCCTAACAGATGAAGCTGACTCTGGGTAAATTGAAAAACGCCAAAGTGTTGCGCATCATATGGCATCACTGACATTGCTCATGCGCTTTGTGCATGATGCTGTAGCACTGCATAGCTGACATTTCTAAACAAAGATATTGATTTCTCTTTAATCTTTACAACTGATACAGCTTTTTCTTTAGAGAATTTTTACGAAATATTAAAATTAGGTATTCGTGATTATGTACAAGTAACAAAAAAGAAAAACAAACGTTTCCCACCCTGGTATACTCATCAACTTATTAAAGTTCTAAATATGCTGGAAAAATATCGTCGATTATATAAAGCTGATAACCATTCGGAAATCTATAAAACTGTTTCTTATCTTTGAATATTATCTAAATCATTAATCTCAGAATGTTACAACTCAACTGATATTTCGCTACAAGAAAACTGTAAAGTCTTCAGGGGTTTTAGCAAAAAGAGATGGTATATGACGGAATCACCTCATCGTCTTCTAAACTTTGTAGTAATTTATTTTCCGAATACTTCAGACCAGTTTTTTCTGACTGAGAATCCAACTTTGATTTGGTATCCTTTCAAAATTACAATAACTCACCTAATATTACCTTTTGTTTCATCAAAAGAGGTGCATGATATACTAAAAAACTAAATTGTGATAAAAACCCAGGACCTGATAGAATTCCAAACATTGTATATAAGAGGTGCTGTAGTTGCTTATAAAATCCGCTAAACATGCATTTAACTTATCGATCACGCACAAAGTATTTTCACAAAGCGTGGTTTTGTTACTCCAATTTTTAAATCAGGTGATCCTAGATTCGTCATAAATTATCGTCCTATATCAATTTCTAATGCGTTGGCTTTAATCTTTGAAAAACTTGTGTATAATCAGATTTTTCATCAAACTTTACCGCATATATGTGACCAACAACATGGTTTTCTTTGTGGTCGTTCTACAGTTACTAACTTAGCTATGTTTACTGACAACGTCGGCACTGCTTTCGATGAGAACAGACAAGCCGACTTTTGATAGGATTCGTCACCAGCAATGTCTTTGAAGATGTTGAAAACTGGTTTCAACATTGACACTGTATTTTGGTTCCTGTCCTATCTAGTGGAAAGAAATAGTGTCGTGGTTTTCAATGGCTCCAAATCAAACCTTTTCAAACAAACTCCAGGCATCCACCAGGGTACCATACTGGCTCCTTTCGTCTTCCAAATTTATATAAATGACTTGTCTATTGATATTACATCGCCCTCTATGCTTTATGCTGACGACGCTAAGTTTTATAGGGTAATTTATGATGCAAACGATTGTAAATGCCAGCAAGAGGATATTGCTAAGCTCGAAGGTTAGTGTAAGGAAAACTACCTTGATCTCAATATCGATAAACGTAAAGCTATAACCTTCTCTAGAAAGCGTGAAAAAATTAATAATATTTCGATTTCAAATGTTAATGAAATAAAGGATTTAGGAGTTACCTTTGATCACAAACTACTTTTATCTTCTCATGTAAATCTTATTACTTCTAAAGCTTATCGAATGCTAAGCTTCATTTATCGGGTGTGTAGATCCTTCAAGGGCAATGATGCTTTAATATGTCTTTTGACCTCATTGGTGAGAAGCATTCTGGAATATGCTTGAAAATTTGGAGCCCTTTCTACTCATGCTACAATAAACGAGTTGAATCTGTCAAAGAAAGTTTACCAGAATTCTATTATTTAAATTAGGTCTCAATGAGATGGCGTATATCAAAGATAATCTCCTTTTAACCTGCCATCTCTAGAGCATCGTTGCGTGTATCTGGACTGCTTATTTTTATATAAAATCCTAAATGGTTTCGTGCTTTGTCCCGATTTTCTTTCCGAAATATGCATAAATATTTCAACAAGATACCAAAGACTCCATGTTCCATTTAGAGTCCCCTTATGTAGAACCAACCTTCGCGTAAAATCATCTTTGGTAAGAATGCAAAAAATATCTGACTGTAAGCTCTGCAATATTGATGTCCTTGATTCTGATCCGCTGACATTCAAAAGATCCGTTTTAGCGGAGATACTACAATTTCCATAATTTAATATATATACTCTTTTTACGGTGTTTATTGTGACTTTTATTTGTCTTTATTTTCAATTTTTTGCTCTTTTTTAATTTTCCTTTTCTTTTCATTATTGATTAATTTTCAATTTCTGTATTCTTTTCCTAGTTTACAATTCTAGTTTTAATTTTTTCACATTTTTATATTTTTGATCTTAATTTTTATTTTTATGAATTTGGTTTCTCTCTTTCGTAGTTATACTTAGTTTATTTATACTTTCAATTCTTGTATTATTTGGTATTTTGTGTTTTTTTGTTACTATTTTGTACATTTTGTAGTTTGAGCTTTATATTACCTTTCTCCACATTTGTTATATTCTTTTATAATTTTAATCTTTAATAAATTTTGCTTTTGGTTTTGGTTCTCATTTTGTAGATTTAGCTTATACTCTATTTCTCTTCTTTTTATATATTTTTTTATTATAATTTACTGTATTAATTTCTAAGGTATCATATTATTGGATCCTGTCTGTGTAAATTTCCTAAATAAATAAATAAATTATACTCATAACCTTTTGCATCAAAGCCCGAACTAAGGAATGAATCTATGCCACAAGGCCAAGTCTAGTTTAATTCCATCGAAGGAAATATTGTCGAAAGCTCATTTCTATCTGTAAAGGCACACAGTTCTTACCTCTACAGATTTGTCGGGTATGTGATCAAAGTGGTAGTTGTCAGTCACAAGCAAACTCCTTCAAGTCAACCGGTAAATAAGTAAAGAAAGCTTCCTAATGCTTCCACAGCTTTTGACAATATATCCTATAGCGTAAATAACTCACTGACTATAAAATGGACTGCTGAAACTACTGAAATTGCTTACATTATTTGACATTATTTTGGGATCACTTTTCTATCAGTTAATAAGTTCTGTACAAAATCCACCATAGTCCAGTTTCAGTGCTTTTTTAAATAAATGTATAACATAGAAATAAATAGCAATACAATATTTGTAATCCTTTCTCTTTCCCCCATTTCTACTTTTAGGGACAAGCAGACAAAAATTTCTTAAATTCATGTCTTTAGAAATCAAGTTTGAAAATTATTTGCTGTTCTAGGAGATAAGCTAACAAGAATAGAAATAATTTCGAATGCATCTGTAATTTTTTGAACTTTTAATTTGAATATTAAAACGAAATTAAAACTTGAAATTAAGATAATTGTCAACTGCCAAAAAAAGTTGACCCATATGAAATAAAAAATTAGACAGTCTATGTTATGTATGCCACTCAACTAACTGTAAGAATTTTTGTGTGAATGTATTAATGGCCTCTGTTTTATTGAATACCTTTCAATTCGTCCTAAGATAACTTATGTAGTAGCTGCGGCTTTTGCTTTTAGGGTGGTTATTATCTTACCAATCTCAACGTAATTTTTCCAGCGGACGGTTTGTTAATTTCCATTCATGTTAAACGCTATTTTCTTTGTTTTTGCCGAAGCTATCACTTAAATTACTTTCTGCTGCAATATTTTTAAAGAATGCATTAGCATTCTAGTGTTGATGGGGCACATCTATAACACTTTATAACTTCCTTGTTGTATTCACTCCAAAGTTTCTATCGAAAGTACCACATTGGCGGATCCGGGATTCTTGTGTGTGAAGGAGGCCAACTTTGGTTTAAAAACAGTATAAGCTGGAAACAAATCAAAAGTTCGAAGGCACTCGCCACCACTCTAAAATCCAAGACATCACGATGCTTCTTTGGCAACAGAGAAGATGTATTTGGAAATCTTATGAAAACGCTGTGCATAAAATTTGAGCTTTCCACGTTGTCGCGCTCTCAGGCAATGTCCAAATATATTGTGAAAACCCAAATTTTTGTATGGCAATACCAAGAAGAGATTGCGGATTCCAATATTTTCTTTCTCTAAAATCTTATTCGGACTATTTCGAACATTTAAAGAAAAAATTAGCCAAGTCGGTCCTGTCGAGTGATGCGATTGCCAACGAACAGCATTTCATTTTTATTTATATAGATTATGCAACATTATTATTTTTGTTATACCTAACTAATACTTATTTTTTTAATGTGATGTGGTTCTTATTGTGCATTATTGCCGTTCTCATTTGGTTACTTTCTTCCAACTTTGGTAGTGTTGCTTCTACATTCTCTATTCCGTCAACTGTCTCCTGTAAATCATGAAATATTTCTTTGGTTTCTTCTTCTGCTTCCGTGTTGGTAGTTTCGCACAATTCTGGTATATGTTCGACGTCCTGGCTGTTCTCATTTGTAGCTTGTGTTTTTAGCCCTATATTAGTTTTTCGTAGCACTTTTGCTGCCATCCTCCGCTATTTTTTCTAGCGTTTTGCTTCCCTTTCTCTTACTTTCAACATTCCTGTTTCTAGTTGTTGCTTTTGCCTTTGGAAAACTTTTTCTTATGTGTTTCGCTGAGGTAATAAGGCTATTTCTTTACGTTTTAAATGATTTTCTTCCTTCAGATTGCTAGCGTATATCTTTTTCTCGATTTTGTCATCATGAAATCTTCGAAAGAGAAATGAAGATATTATATAAGACCGGTTTTGCTTTTCTTGTTTGTGAAGTCGTTGTTGGTAGTGATGGGAAACATCGTTATATTTCGGTACTTGCAACGATTCGTTATATGGAAAGCATGTACTCGTTACTTTGAAATCAGTGGTACCTACTTTCGTTACTTACGGTACTGCTCTCAGAATTTTGATATTAGTTAATCTGTTCTACAGCGTTTTAGTTTATTTTAAGTATTTTTACTCTGGTAGTTTTATATGATTCAGGTAGTAGGTACTTACGTCACTAATTCTATTGTAATTCCGTTATCTTACGTTTCATATTTCGATCTTTTAACTTGATAGCGTTCAAAATAATAATATTTTTTTAAATGCAAAAAGAAGAATAAGTTGTATTCCAAAGAATACAAAAGGATAAAATTAGTTTTTAATAAGAATTAAAGAAATATATATTGCGTTATATACAACAGCGCCACCTATAGTGTCCACAACTATTCTATCTTTCAAGCTGGAGCCAACCATACATATTCACGAAATTTCATTGAAATCGGTTGGGCGATTTCGGAGATTAGAGTGTACGAACACAGTGACACGTAGTTTTTATATATTAAGATATTATGCTAATTCATAAAATTGAAATTTGAAGATATATTTTATTTAAAATATAAATTTTAATTTTTCAGGCTTTGGACGCAAGTGAAGTCATTACAGGAGCCTTTGCAAATAGTGGCGTAATCCATTGTGGTGGCTTATTGTGCAGACCTATTTCTGGCATTTTCACGAAAGATCCACTTCCGAAAGGCTATGTTCTTGTAACTACATTGCCAGCCGGAGCCTCAAATATATCTATCACTGAGCTCAAAAACAGCAATAATTTACTAGGTAACTTATGTGAATAGAATATTTGGATAAGTTGTAACTAACTTTCAATAGTGTTAAGCACGATAAAAGAAAAATACCTCTTTAATGGAAACTATACGATTTCATCGACTGGAGTTTATGAAACAGCTGGAACAGTATTTGATTATCGTCGTATTGACGGTCTTAGCAAACCTGAAAGCTTAAAAAAAATTGAAGGAGTAACTGAATGGATAACTGCTATTGGACCTACTTTGGAACCAATGCTATTAATGGTAACACAATCTTGTTTTATTAATTATGTTTTTTTGGTAATCATTTTATATTTCTATTAAAAAGGTTGTGGGCGAAGATATCAATCCAGGTATTAAATATGAATATCTTCTTCCTATAAGTTCCAATTATGACTCTGAAGAAGATTTCTTGGATGGTGAATCTTCGTTTGAAGATGATTCATTAAAAGAAAACGAAACGAAATTATATCTTAAATCCGGTAACTATGGTACAGAAGGAACACCTGTTCGTCCAATTGAAAGACGAAGAAGAAAATTTTCATGGAAAGTTGTTGGGTTCAGCCCATGTACTAAGTCATGCGGAGGAGGAACACAAACGCCCATAATCCGTTGTATTCGTGAAAGTCCAACTCGATATTTTTCGCCTAGACGTTGTACACATGCAGAAAAACCAGCTATAAATGACAATTTATTGCGATGCAACACGCAACCTTGTCCTGCTTATTGGCGTTCAGAAGAATGGGGAGACTGTCGTTGTTCACCTGGTGAAGGATATCGGGAAAGAGAAATTCGTTGCGTTCAGGAACTCGCAGTTGGCATTGTTATTCAAGTGAATAATGCTGCCTGTATGGAAGAAGAACCGCTTACAAAAAGAAAGTGCGACTGTCCAAAAATTGGCAAAAGACGTAGTCCACACCGACGCATTCATGCTCATGCTAGAGCTCCACAACCACTGATTATAAGCAATGTGACACATCGAGCAAATTATCGAAATGAAAATGCCGGTATTTGGATAGTTTCGGAATGGAATCGACATTGCTCAGCAGAATGTGGAGCAGGTGTTGAATATCGATCCATATTTTGCGATCGTTCACCACCAAATACAGATCGTTGCGATTTACGACTAACACCCGATACAACAAGGAATTGTGAAAATGAGAAGCATTGTGAGAGCGGTGAATGGTACACCAGTGCTTGGGGTCAATGTAGTGGAAGTTGCTTTAATGTGACCAAAACTAGACAAGTTATATGTATACGAGGTCAACTTAAAGTTCACGATCATGAGTGTAAATCTAGCGAAAAACCAATTAATATACAAAACTGTACGTCTGATGAAGTCGAATATTGTAAGCCGAGGTGGCATTACTCTGATTGGAGTGAGGTGAGAAACACAATATCATATGAAGTATTCTAAATATTGGTGTAATATTTTACTAAGTCATTTTCTCTCTAATAACATTATGCATGTATACATAAAATACAGATTCACTTCCTTCTTAGCTAATTGCTTTAGGATGGCCAAATTTTCTGCTATATACAAGTTTCAATATTCGTATTTTCTTCTTGTAATGTTGGTCTTATGCTGCCTATTTTCAGTAACATAACTTCTGAATTAATACAATGTATATTACGAGTTATATACATATAAAATTATTAAATTTATCTTTTCACTTCCTCCAGTGCCCGTAAAATAGAGTCATTTATTTGATTACCGGAAAAAACATGAAATTATTAATATTTTTTATTTCGTAATTAGCTACCTACTTACTAGTCACAAATTCATTTCGATGTAAATGTAGGCCAAGTAGGTTACATCATCGTAGGAGCCCTGCGATCATCAATTTTCCTTGGTTTAAATTGCTTCTATCTTCAGTCATTATATACTTCGTGGGAACTTAAATAATAGTTATTAATATATGGGTCTATTACATAAATTTTATCGATATTTTAATTATCGAATTCATGTAAAACAAGAAGTAACGCAAAGCCGTCACTCTCTAACACCAAGCAAACAAATTTTTAGTAAATTTCATTTAGTTACATATTTCTTCTGTTTCTGATATACTTTTATTACCCCAACAGAGCCTGTGATTCTACAGGCTCGGAAAAGTAATTGCAGAGATTTACAAAATGTTTTGTTCTGCTTCCAGAAAGCCTGTGATTTTGACTAGTACACAAGGAAGAATGGCGCAAATATTAGCGGACTCTATTAGAGTTAAAACAGCGGAGTTTAGTTGACAACTTATTGTTTAACCTTTCGAATTTCGTTTGAAAGTTTTTGCATGTGTTCTGGTAAAAATTAAATCCTCACTATTAATTTCATTTATAAGCTGCTCTAATATTTTTTGTGATTTTCTGATAGTTTTCTTGTTTTATATGCTGTAAAAAAAAATTCAGTATTGTACGCAGTAAATTAAATTATGAAGTCAGTTGTTTTGGTACTCTCTGGAACAACCTTAAAATATTTTCCGCAGCTGAAAGATTTGTTAAATAGCTCCTTGGGAAATACAATGCAGCCAATAAGCGCTATGCAAAAGCAAAAAATGATAATAGTAGTCGTCCAGCCCAGCTGAAATCTATAGAGTATACATACTAATTTTGTCATTCCCTTAGAAATTATGCCACTAGACCAAAATAGATTGAACACCCACGCGTAATATTAAAACCAATTTCTTTTTCTTAATGTCCGTTTGTCCTTCTCTGTGCACGATAAATCGAGAACTCGTTTACTTAGAGAGCTGAAATGTTGTTGTCCGACGAACCGTTCTAGAAATATATGTGAAAAACCACTTCAGCAATTAAACTTGCACAGAGTGGTGACTACATGAAATTACATGTGGATATTCAGCTAAGGTATCATAAGAATTGATCTTAGACTAATTCTATTTTTTTTTCGTTGTTCAATACTATAGTTCCGGTTCTAATGTTAGCATATTCCAATAATGTTTTTCGGGTCCTATATATCTTTGGGTAATGTTTGGAAATTGTCCTATTGTCAAAATCTTTATCTGTTCTTAAAGTAGAAACTGTGATGTTGTACGTAACAAAATTTTGAATTTTCTTCCCTTCCTGAGTACACTTGGTACAACCATGAAATGAATTGCGACTAAAACTTCCATATCAAAGCATCACATATAAAACTCCTAATTTTGAGTTTCTGAGTTTAGCCCAAAGCTTGTAAGATTATATAAAATTGCGCAAGTTCGTCATAATTTATACGGTCACTTCCGATCTTTTCTAACTGTTCTTTTTTCATATTCTTCAGGAGATATTGTTAAGCTTGGTGGTACATTAAATTTTTCTTCATTTAATATTCGTAATAAATATCTTTTAACGTTATACTTGCAGTTATAGATGAATCAGGTTCAATTTGTACAAAATCATCATCACAGCTCCCAACTTGAAATTTGTTTGTGGGTGGTATTTTTGGCTAATTTATCTTTATCTTGTCATTTTTTCATTAGAACATTAAGTGTGTGTTCCTAACACAAGAATTTTGCATTGCGACTACGAGTATTCATCAAATTACTTACCAACAAAAACTCCTGTTTTAAAATAAGAAAATCAAAATAAACAAGTAAAAAAGCTAGAATTGGTCTAAGACCAATTCTTATGATACCCTAGATGAATGCCCGTATTAAATTTCGTATGGTCACCGATCTATTCAAGTATTGATTTTGAAGTTGTTTTTCGCATATATTTCTAGAACAGTTTGTCGCACAGAAAAAATGGTAATAACCAATTTTATAGGATTTCGTATTCTGCAGAAGTCCTTAGTACAATAAAAATGTCTTGGACTGATCGTTTTCAAAGTATACGTAAAAACCGAAATTTTTATATGGCAACACCAAGAAGGAGTTGCCCGATTTAGTTCATTTTTGACATTTTATTTGCTAACATCATGTACGAAATTTCAGCTCTCTACGTCGATGCGTTCTCAAGCAGTGTCCAAATATATAGCGGAAAACGAGATTTTTATATGGCAACCCCACGAAGGAGTTGCCCGATTTGTCTCATTTTCGAACTAAGTTTTACTTTTTTTTTTTTTAAAGTCCGTGTACAAAATTTCAGCTCTCTAAGTATACGCAAACTATTAACCTGTTCACTAAAAAAAATAAAGACCAGTTACTCGCTTACTTTCTGCAATACCATGACGCGATTTCTTTTTCGATTATAATTTTGCTACGTTCATCGAGGTAGTCGTAAATTGGATTTTCATGCTATTGGGTTCTACTTCTACTCTTCACTAATCCTACAGTAGCACATTCTTAACGTACTTTTATTCTGGTACTTCCCGAGTCCAAACACAGGCATGATTCAATCGCTCAACAGAAAATCATACCACCATGACTTAACTCAGACGTATTGTAAACTTGCTCTTGTAGTCCCTCCGTGACCATATTAACACATCCTCCCCTTACGCAAGAACACTCATACCAAACAGCCAGCCGTTTGTAATAAACTGTAGCCAAAGTTTACCTAATGACAAGTTAAGAAGCTGTAGATCAAAATTGGAAAATTTCTGGTGTTTTTTTTAGAATGAAACAAGTAATTTCATATACCTTCGTCTTTCTCGTGAATGAGGGAAAAAATCGTGGCTATGCATTATTGCAGTGCAACTGAGATAACGAGTTAAAAACAAAAATCGAGAGAGCGTAGGATTACCCGAACGACAAAATCTTATTAAATCCCTCAAAATCCTATCAAACTATTCATAGTAATGTACTTCGGGTCACACTACCTCCCATTTTTAAGAAAAACATAAATTTAGCTTTGGCCCAGATGCTGAAAGGAGATGTAAAATTCCTCTGGAATGAAATTCTCATTTTTCCCGAAAATATCAGAGAATCCAACAAAAATTTCTCCCACTTAGTCTCTTCATAGCAAAACGAATGTAAATAGAAGCACGTGCTGCTCAATTAGCATAGAAATTACACTAACAAACATTGCCCATGCTGGCCGATTCTCTCAATTTTTCAGCAAAATCCGGTTTTCACAAAAGCGCTGGAACATTTTATGAGAGTAAAACGTGAAAACTCCGCCTCTTTTAATTTATTCATGAAAATGAATCATTTGCCATTCTGTTTCGTTGCATGCAATTTGCGCTTTCGCATTTTTTATCTTTATTCATAAAAGTTTTTTTCTTCCTTGGCTTGTCGTGTGCATGTAAAACACTCGGAAATCTCGCCTGCTTCCTAACTTGTCATTAGGTTAACTTTGCTGTAGCTTTAACTAGCTAAATAAAGGATTTTTCAATAAGAGGTGTTATTTTAATTAGCCCGTTTTTCCGTTAAAGGTAATTTTTTGAGCTGTCATTTTTTCACATTTGACAAGTAGAAACTACGCCATTAATAAAAATGGAACGATACACGATTCAACATTGCATTGAAATTATTAAAATTCACTACAAAAATGGTGAAAATGTGGCAGAGACGGTTCGTAAGACTCGAACATTTTTGGGTCGTCGTGAAGCACCTTGACGGACCGCAATACAGAAATTGGTAGAAAAATTCGAGCTGTCGGGACAAGTTAGTGATGTGAAGAATAAAACCCGTGCACGTCGCTCAAGAACAGCCGAGAATATTGCTGCTGTAGCCGAAAGTGTTGAAAAAAAACCCAGGTTTGTCCATTCCTCGTCGTTCTTCGGAATTAGGCATTCCACAAACGTCATTACACCGTATTTTGCATAAAGATTTGGGTCTTAAGGCTTATAAAGTTCAGTTAACACAAGAACTCAAGCCGGCAGATCATCAACAACGTCGAGTCTTTGCTGGCTGGGTCCTTGAAATGCATGAAAATGATCCGGAATTCCATCGAAAACTCATCTTGAGTGATGAGGCCCATTTCCTCCTCGATGGCTTCGTCAACAAGCAAAATTGTCGCATCTGGGGCCACGTGAAAGACAAGGTCTACGCCAACAGCCCAGCGTCGATTCAAGACCTCAGAGATGGAATTCGTGAGGCTATCGAGGACATAGGGCAGCCAATGTGCGATTTGGTTATGGAAAATTTCGTGAAAAGGATATGGTCCTGTAGGCGTGGTCGTGGTGGTTATTTGGCTGATGTTATTTTCCATTATTAACCGCATACCTTCCTCTTTATAATGAAATAAAGATCCGATCATTTATCTCAAAAAATGGCATTTTTCTTTGAATATCAAAATAACACCTCTTGTTGAAAAACTCTTTATACATAAATAGTAATAAATTAAAGCTACTCACAGTTAATATTACAAATCATTAATGTGTATGGTAAACGTCACTTGGTACACTTATTCCACACAGCTAACGATTCACAGCTGAACCTGCCGTCGTGTATATTCTTCTGTTTGTCATAGATATGGTTAACCTAAAGTCTCAGGACAACCATCTATCGTTAATATTATATTCCGTCAATCTCATTCTCATAATGACACATGTGATGTGACGAATTTTGATCCACTAATGTAATCACCAAATCACCTTCTTTGTATTCGTTTGGCGGCGACCATCGAATCTCCGCTTCTCTTTATATTGATCTACGGCATTCTTCTTGACACTTTTTCTCTTAGCTCCTGTAGATCAATTAAAAGTTTCGAGTCAGATGGATCTCTAACCTGATTTCTGAAAGCGAGCCCACTCGGCGCCTTCTTTGTCACACTATGTACGGTATTGCTCATTGTGAGCTGCATTTATTCTTTTGTCGATCCAAAGTTCGTCATTCTGAGCAGTCGTAGCTAAAGTGGATATGCTCTATTTCTTTTTGTTCGCAAAATGCCTGGAATGCCTTAAGTGGGAAACAGAATTCCACCGATTCGTATATATGTCAAATTTGTTTATATATACGTGCAATTGGACACATTAGCTGTGTTCTTTTGTGTACCTTGTTCTAGAACTCCCATATATTGGAGAGAACAGATTGTTCTGTCGATTGAAGTGAACTATTTGTACTGCTCGCTTCATTTAAATCTTTGTATGAAAATGTATGAGGCGTTCTTTTGTGTATCTTTTGTTCTGCTCTGTTCCGCGGACATAAAAGAACACAGATACTATACCGAAATAGATCAAAATGGATCAACTCGAAACGGAGAAGTTGAGAAAATTTCAACTTTTACGGATGACATAACCTGGAAAAATAATCTGTAAAATGAAAAGGCTTTTCTTGAGAAAAAAAAAGAGTGTTTTTATGGATGCATGTAAAGCGCAAAAAGAAATCCTGGTACATTTTAAAGTCAAGTCTTTGAAACGGAACGGAGCAATGGTGCTCATGCATCCGTTGTATTGAAATGGGTTGGATCGAATCGAATCGAAACGTCGGAATTGTGTATTGCACCTTACTAGTGTAGCAACTGCCTTTGTCAGAGATAATTCGATTTGGAGTTCCAAATATAAATATAATTGGTTTCACGAAAAGTATAACTGGCTGAGCTCACGTTGTTTTCACAGCAGTAATAAAAAAATACTTTGTGAAACTATCGAAGATAACTATTAAATAACGCTTTTCAGTTCTGAATTGGAAAAATGGTCCGAGATGGTCGAGGAGTAACGTGTAGAACGGCGTTAAGATCTTTTCTATAGAGTTTAATAATCCCTGTGGCTTACCTTGCGGTGTTTAGGATTCCGTACAACAAAAGGAAAAAATGAATCCATTATAAACTCGCTCGTGGATCCGTCCGTCTGTCCGTCACAGACGTTTTTCTCGAAAACTATGTTACGTAGAAATTTGAAATTTGGCAGAATCTGAGGTCTTCACGACGCACAAATATATCAACAATTAAAGATTAGATTATTAAAAAAAAAATTTAGTTGGGGACGGGGTAAGCTGAACCTTTAAAGAAAAAAATGTTTTGTATTTTGGCGATATCATTTAAAAAAACTATTTTCATGGATTCAAAAACCAAAAATTTCAAAATTTGTAGTGAATTGGTTATAAAAATATAGCAAGGAGTATTCATTATTGAGAGTTATCCTAAAACTGGAGTCTAGGAATATATCTCCAGTGTATTCTGTCCGACAAATAACATTATCAGAATAACCCGGAGGCATAACTGTGTCTTGATTTGCCTACACTGGAATTTTAATTGGTGGTAATTCACCAAGTTCCGCTAATGACAATATTCTATTTTCTAGGATACGCAGGGTATCGGCATCTTTAATTATAACGATGTGATCTTGTTCCGAGAAGGGTTGCCCGATTATTATAGGTATAGTTTGAGCATGTTTTGGTACCATGACATGACTTAGTACGACGATAAAATCTATTTTTGATTCTGTCTTATTCTGTTCTCAATTCGTCCCTGGCTCTCATATTCACAAACCTGGCCTAAATAAAAAAATCTGGTAAAAAGAAACTTTCGAAAATATAGTACGTCAAGGACTGATGGTGTTAAGTACCTTTTTCTAGGGCAAGCAGGGTCCGTACCCAAAATTCCCTTGCACTGTTGTATCAGGCCGGAGACCGCCACCTTTTCCTTTCCAAAATAAAACACACTTTACGTTAACTGTTTTTGTAAATACAACCTCTTTTTCTTTAACCAGTCTACTTATTTCTTTTTAGCTAATCTATTTACACTGTTTCTTTCCAATTTTCTACCAGACTTCTGGTTTACGCTTGTTCTTTGCAATTTTCTAGTCAAACTGATTATTGGTTTAATCACCGATGGAATTCTTTTCCTGTACAATTTCCTAACTTATTATTTGTTTTAATCACCGCGCGCCAGAGCTTCAAAAAACGAACTCCTCCTTGATCACTTTAATCGTGATCAAGAGCTGTCGTTCAGGGTAGAAAATGGTTAACTGGATTTTGTTACCCTGAGAAAATTTTATCATTATACTCTGGACATGATGAAACTTGTCCAGAATATTTTTCGATTGACGGTGGCTTGGAAAAATGTAATGTAATGTTTTTATAAACATCAGCCACTGTCCCTTCATTGAAATCGCGGCGCACATATATATGCAATGCATTTATGCGGCGTGCATTTCTTATTGCGAAAGCTCTTTTCGTAATATCTATGTACGTATGTACGTACATACAAACATATTGCATTTTTCGCGAAAAATCGTACTGAAGGTACGATTTGTCATATGATTTATTTTTTGCTGCAATTGTTTTAAATAGGAATTTTACTATATCAAAACGATTTGGGTTGTAATTTAAAACTTTTGTTTTTCCCCAAGTCGTTTTGTGGGAATTTAGTTATTATTTCTATAGAACGAATTTGAAGGTAAGCTAACCATGTTTTCAATATGGTTAGCTTATATGAATGTTATGAAATTTTTATTAATTACATTATTTATATTATCACTTTTTAGTGCTTTTAGGTATGCATATAACAATCCTTCTCTCTGAGAAAAAGAGAATTATTCTTTGAAAAGGAATAACTCTCAGTGGAAGTTGTTGTTGGTGCTAATTGGGCAGTTCGGGTCTTTCTCGGTTTTCGGTTCGATTGCTTGGTTTACAAAGTTTTTTTTTTTTTTTTTTTTTTTTATTTTTATTGGCTACGTTATATTTATTTTCCTATTACTATTTATCAGTATTATTTACTATTTTATTAGTTTGATTTTAATCTTACAATTTTTTTTATATTGTTACTTAGTGGCCTGGTATTGTTTGTCTATTTGTTTTTAATTCTAGCCTAGTTAAAAATTATTCTGTTTTTATCCTAGTGTTAGCTTTGTTTCTATGTACTACATATTAATCTAATTATACAAAAAAAAAATTAATTAGAACATTTTTTTTTTCTCCAGTAGTCTGGTGAATTTGTTTTTCGTACCTACATTACATTTTCTATTTAACTTTGTGTTGATTTATTTTTATTTATGATTAACTAACCCTAAAACATTCCTTTTAAAGCTGTTAGTTTATAAACTTCATTTTTCTCTCTATTCTATATATTGTTATTTATATTTTTATTCATTTATGTGTTCCTTCATTTTTAATGTTATTTCTATTCTATTTTGTGTTTATTTAAAATGTTTGTTTTGTTTTTATATATGTGTTTACAAGGTATTTATTTAGGGCTTACTGCCTGTCATACCTGTTGTTTTATACCTTCTACTTTCAAGTTAGCATTTATATTTTTTTGTACATGTTTTACCAGATCTACTTTCCATTTGGATAATTCAAGTTATCCAGTGGCTAATTTTGACAGTGTCCGTGTCCCACCTTTAAACTATTTGAACCGATCTGGTTTTGGGAAGCAATCTGGCTCGCTTTAATGTGGGTGGGGGAGCGTGAGCTTGTTCTTTTAAATGAATTCCCTCTGATAACAATTCGGGGCTACTTTGTGCTTTATGTGACCGTTGTGTAAATATTTCACTGCCACAACAATAATTATGGCCAAAACTAGTAGGCTCGAAAATGATATAGAGGCTTTGGACAGGATATGAGACTGTCTGCTCGATACCTTTTCTTGGTATTTAATAATTTTGCCTTAGATTTCCTCTAAAGAATGCGTTCCCTTGTAAATTGCATTATGTATATCATTCCCTGTCAGAATCTCAGTTTGCACTGAACTTTGGTTGTGAGATTTTGGTAAAATTTCGGCTTCGGCTAGCTTCAGGTTGAATAAAGAGTGGTTTAGCTCAGGAGATTGCTTAGGCTGAGTAATTTTAAGTGGATGTTTGCTCTCACCTTCGTGTTTGAGCACCTTTTCACCTATTTGCACTTGACAAGGATGAATCATCTCGATTCCTTGTCCCTCTAATCTTGAGATCGTAAAGTGATTTAGATATGTGACATGTAGTACCGTGGAGGTGATGAACGAAAATAGCCACACATTGGGCTTGTTTAACTTTATTAAGATATCTTTTTGGGGAAGTTGCACTCGGGGCCTGCATTTGGGCACTTCATTTAAAGGATTATACAATAGCATAACTATGCATTCATCTGATGTACTTGCCTTTATAATAGGGGTACTTAATCGACCTATATATGTATTTTCTTCTATACTATGAGTAACTTGTTTGAAGCTTTTCATATCCTCAATTTTTAATAACAGAAATTCTTGTGTTTGAGTGCTATTTGCCACATGAAGGGTCTGGAATTAAGGAATAATTTGCTGACTTAGGTACTGGGAAGCATCAAACTTGTTGTAGCATCATTTTTTGGAGAAGCAAAAATTGGGAGAGTTTTTCTCACCACCAATTTGTTCTGCATGAGGCCTGAGTGAGCTCCCGCTATCTGATACAGGATCGATAGGCAATTCTGGTCGTTTAGACACTTCGAGGTTGTCTTACGATATATCTCCAGCAGATTTTGTGGAGACACAAGGAGGGGATGAATGTGATGGCTTTCCGCGACTAGATTTGGGCAAGCTTACATATGTCTATGCCTTCGTTCTTGATGAGGACCTTGTCTTCTATGTAGGAAGTTAAGGGTCGTACTGTCGTATCATACCCCTTTGGACGCTGTTCACAGGCGAATAAGTTTCTTTGTACCGTGGCATACGATTTTTGGAGCTTACACTTCAGTATATGATAATAGCTCTCATGATTGTATACGGGTTCTGGGTCCCGTTTTAAATTTGATGGGATATCCGCTGTGAAACCATACAGGCAGCCCATTGGGGCAAGTTTAGTACTCTCGTGTATACTATTATTATACACGAATGCAACTGCTCGTATGTATTCGTCCCATGTTTAAGACTTTCATCTACGATTGTTCGCAGGTATTCTACTACTACTACTACTGCTCCATTATACTACGGATGGTATGCTGAAATCTGTAACTTCCTTACCTTTAGAAGTTTACACACTTTTTTCAATAGCTCACGCAAGAAATTTGTTCCCTAATCGGCGATAACGCGTAACGATTTCATCAAAGATAACTTGCGCTACTGTGACTGCTTCTGCATTAGATATTGCATACCAATCGACAAATTTTGTTAAATTAACTTGAAAGATCAATATATATTTGTTACCTGATGTGGTCTTTTCTAATGGATATACAATATCTAGGTAAACTTTGTTGAAGGGCTGTTCTGCGATGTCCGTGATAGTCATCGGCATTTTATATAGGGGAGACGCCTTCATAGTATGACACTTTGGACATTTTTTTATGTATTTTTTAATATCGCTAAGCATATGTCTCCACGAATATTTGCTTCGTAAGTTTTAATAACACCTTGATGGCCACCAAAAGGACAATTATGGTAATCTTTAAGGTTATTTGTGGGGCACGTGATAACTTCGGGTGTCTTACCTGTACTTATGTTTTGATCAAGCGATGCTGTGGTTTCTATATCTGCCTCAGTGATTTGAATTTCGTTTTGGTTCGCTTTCGTGTGCTCGCTTACCTCCGTGTCGGAGTTAATTTTATCCTCTTTGCTTCTGGGCGTGAGTCACGACGAGAAAATGAGTGAATTTCTTTTTCATTCCTGTGGAGTCCATGCTGTGGTGGACTAGGGATTTTACCGTTAAGATATTGCCTAAACTGTCTTCTTTTAATGCGTGACGGATGCGACTTAGTGCATCTGCATTAGTGTTGTATTTCCCTGGTTTGTATTCGATATTGTAATCGAATTCGGATAATATGTGGTGAAATCTCATCAAACGGTAAGTCGGGTCTTTCACATTCAAGACTCCTTTGAGAGGTTTATAGTCTGCATAGAGCGTGGCCTGGCAGATAGCACCTGAAATTCTTGGTAGCCCAGACAATAGCCAATAACTCTTTTTATATTGTAGAGTAGTTTCTTTCGGCTTTATTCAAAGTGCGGCTGGTACAGGCTATGGGCTGGTCCTTTCTCACTTCTCCTTGAGAAAGAACAGCTCCTAAAGCCTCGTTCCTTAAGTCCGTAGTGAGATTAAATGATTTCGAAAAATCGGGGTAAATCAAAAGTAGTTGAGAAATTAAAGCCTTTTTTATTGTTTGAAATGCTTCTTGGTATTTCTCACTCGAAGTGAATTTTACATCCTTTCGGAATAAATTTGTGATTGGACGTACAATTTTGGAGAAGTCTGGAGTAAATTTGTTGTAGTAATTGGAAAGTCCTAAAAATAATTGAACTTGCCTTACTGTTTTTGGCATAGGAAATGTTTGGACGTAGGCCGTCTTACTTGGGTCTGGTAGTGCACCTTCTCTAGAAAATTTATGTCCTAAGATAAACAACCTTTTTAGAAACTGGCACTTCTCTGGCTGCAGTTTTAAGTCTGTCAACTTGTCGAAGACTTTTCTCAATTGTCTTTTCGTTTAGCTAACGAAAGTCGACAGCAACGCGCCACCTTTTTTCACCGTCAGGTCCTACCTTCTTGACGACATCTAGCAAAGGTGAATTCCAAGGGCTTTTACTAGACTGTACTATCCAACTGTCTAGCATTTCCTTTAGCTGCTCATTCATTACTTTTTGCTGTCTTTCAGGTAATCGGTACATTTTCTGATTGATTGGTGCTTGATCTTGCACCAATGGAATATTATGCGTTATCGCATTTGTATATGTGAGCTTGTCACCTTTGAGAAAGAAGATATCGTTGTACTCTTCGCAGAGCTCTGATAGCGCAGTTTTCTCTTCAGCGGTTATATTTGGGTCTAGGCTGAGCTCTTGCTCTAGCCTAGAAATACGCGGGTATTATTTTGGATCTTCCGGAGTCTCATAATCCGGGTACAAATAGCGTACATGTTGTAAAATTGCTGATTTTTCAGCTGAACCTTCGATTGAACTTTTCTGCCTTTTTAATTTTTTACCTGTAAGTACATGGGGTTTATTTTATTCTTTCGAGGCTTTATTTCGTTATTTTTAGCATGTTGCAGGGTAATTGCTTCCTGCTTTGTTGACGGCTGAGTTTGGTAGTGCTGTGTGGTTTTTGCCTTAGGTTGTGTGGGATACTCATGCGTGTCTATGCTAGTGAGTTTTGACCATGTAGTATTTTTTGTGCTATGTAACGGTGGAGTAATATGCACCTGTCATATCGGCTTTAGCGACTCACTACCGTTTTTATATTGCCGTTGTTTGTTTATAAATGACGTATTCCTCGGGATTGTGGACGGAAGAGCTATATGTACCTCTTTGGCATGCTTTAGACCCTCAGTTCCGCCTCTTTTGATATTTGATATTGTCTTTGTATTTGGTATGTTAATGTGCGTTATTTTGTGGAACTATGCGTCTGTTAATGGGACTATTGCATAGTCGTTTATTGGATACAGTTGTAATTTTAAACTGTCTATGACTAGTTGGTGACTATTGGCGTTTAGAATACTAATCAGCACTAATTCTTCCCCAGATGATAACAAACTGTTTGCCAAGAAGACTCCTCGCTTATCTCTTGGTATAAACAGAGCATTTCTTCTCGAGTTTTTAACGGGACTGAGGCAATAATTTGTGACCGCTCAGGTATGCATATTGGTTCCTTTAAGGTAATCAACTACTTCCGTCGGTCTCTTTTTTGCTCAGACAGCTTATTTCACATTCCTTGGGCTCTTTTGGAGCTTTGCCGCCAGCTTTTCTCATTTGAGAAGCCTTGAAGACACTGCAGGTGGATAGTTCAACCGGTTTAGGCTCTATCTCTTCTGCAAGTGTTCTTACTCGGCTGCTGTTTCGGAATGTAACTTGTCCGTTTCAAACTCTAGCGGCAAAGCAAATTCATCAAAATTAGTTTCCGTGCGAGGAAACCTTAGTGCCTTATTAGGACCCTCAACGTTACAGCTGGTCGTTAGGAAATTATTTCCTAGAAGTCCATCTTCGGAAACCCCAGGCAAGTTCTTTAGGACTTTAAACTTGCAGGGAATTCTGTTTTTGAAAACGAAGTTCCCCTGGCAGGTTACCATCATCTTTTCGGTACCAAACGGCGTCTGAAGTGTACAAACCTCATTGTGGTTAATTACTTTAAGGTCTTTTAATGACCTTTTCTTTATTATACGTTTTTCAGCGCCTGTGTCGACTACTAGTTTAGTCTGGCCGTTCAGGTCTATGTCTAAAGAAGTTTTACTGTAGCGGTACGGGAATCGGGCGTCTTAGGGGACCCTATTTTATTAGATGGGTTATTTATAGTGGACGTTGATTCGATGCTTCTCTGTTTTGGGGTCTTTGAAAACTATCACTATTTCTTCTGCAGTCACGTATGTCATGGTTATACATTTTGCTGTTCACACAGTACGACGTATTTTTACGTTTGAGGCAATTGGCATATGTGTGGCCTCTTAAATTACAAAAATTACAATTTATTTAATTTAAATAATTATTTTTATTTTGTACATTAAAATTTTTATTAAGAGATCTTAGCTCCTGTTTGATGTATGATGATATGTTTGCCTGTGTGAACTGTGGCGGCTGTATGTAACTGTTTGAGTAAGTAGATGTATTGTTTTGGTGAGCCTGGGCGATTGGTATTATTCCAGGATTAAATACGCTGTGAATATCCGGCGGATATATCTGGCTAAATTTGTGCGTTATTTGCTGGTGGTGTATTTATTGTATGTGGCATTGCATTTTGCACTATATTTGATTGAAAATGCCCTGGAGGCTGCAGGAATAGAGCGATTTGCTGGAGACGCTTCATGTCAAGTGCTCTTTGTACGAGGTCATCCACAGTGCTGTCGGTCATGGTCAAAAGGTATTGACACACATCTGGATTGTTTATTCCTGTTTGTAGTGCGTTTTTGCGAAATCTTCTAGCTGTGTATGTACAGCGGGAGCTGCTGTGGCTTCATATTTGGACTCCGCACCTTCGTTGCACAGTTCCAGCATTTGTTTTACTCGTGCCGTGAAGGCTGTGTGGTTCTCTAAAGGCTATTGTCTAGTTGCTATTAATTTATTTACCAATTTATGGTAAATTTCTCTAGGCAGGTAAGTGCGGTTCAGCTGTTCATCTACTTCTTTGAAAGTAGTTGGAATATTGGAGGCAAAAAGCCTCGAAGTCTGGTGAGGAATATTGTTTATAACAATGCTGTTTACTCATCCACCGAAATGCATTGAATTACCTGCCTGCAGCATCCTAAGAATGTTTGGAGCTCAAGGTTGAATTTTGGGTGCTGTTCTCCCGAGTATAGTGGAACTAGCTGGGCAGTTAGCTTGGCGATCTTAGCGTAATCTGCCATGTTTAAATTGGGGATTTTTAAACTTGTCTTTGGCACTATTGGGGAACTAGTATCTTCTATGCTGGTTTCCAGAAGGGAGTCGCCCAGCCAATTTAAAAGGCTCTCACTCACGGTGGACCCACTGATACTGTCTTCGATGGCACTTTCACTTAAAATTACACTATTATTTTGTATAATATCTACTCCGAGAGAGTGCGAAAATTCTCCAAACTCTTTTAAGCTCTTTTTGATCTTCTCTGTGTTAATTTTACATTTTTCGATTTTTTCCAACCCTTCTTTTCTAGACTTTTCGATTTGTTTTTCTACTGTATCGCAATGAAGTACAGAAAGTTCGGAGGAATTTCGCACTTTCTCTTCCAAATTTTTTAAATACTGGATTTAGATTATTTCTTACTTGTTGGGGACCTGTCAGGATTGTTCCGCGTGGGGGGTGTTTGATTAGCACCCTCTGTGGCGGATGTTGAAACGAAACTTCCCGGCGAGGAAGATTGTTGTGGAGTTTTTTGGAGTTGCGGACGTGTTTCTTGGTGCGAGCTGTCTTCGCTCATGGACCACCGTGTTGATGTTTTGCAGCTAAGGTTCTCTTGCCGTTTTAAATCCCTTGGTTCAAATTCAGATGGGGGCTTTTGCCTTCTTGGAAGTCCCTCTCAATTCAGGATCATTGTTTTCTTTTCCTGCGGAGAGTTCTTTTGTGCTGCGGGGGGGGGGGGGGCTTGGCCTTCTTAAATTCCTTGGATAAAAGCTGAAAGGGGGCTCGTTGCTTACTTCGAAGTCACTTTCAGCTCCGAATCGTAGATTGCTATGTAGCTGATCTTCCTTCACGTGTCGGGTTGGAATTTCCCTCTTAATGTGAATGTCTAGTTTCCTGGTCTGGGAGGAAGCCCGCTATTGTCCCATGTTGGCACTGTGGTGCTTTGATGAGGGGGAGGTTGCTTGTTTCTATCAACAGAGCCAGTTAAAGCTGACCAACCTCGAGTGTTGGGGGCGATTAGACCAAACAGGTCCAATCTAATAATCAACCCCTTTTGTTGTTCGCAGGATAGAGAGTTTTCAAGCGCTTATACTTTTCTTGTAATAAATAATAGGCTTCCTATATCCTACCAGCTGCACCAAATGTTAAGTACCTTTTGTGGGGCAAGCGGGGTCCGTATCCAAAATCCCCTTGCACCGTTGTATTGGGGCGGAGACCACCACCTTTCCAAAATAAAACACACCTTACGTTAACTGCTTTTTCCGTACGTGTATTTGGCAAAATTTTGTAAACACATCCTCTTTTTCTTTAACCAGGCTACTTATTTTTTAGCTAATCTATTTACACTGTTTCTTTCCAATTTTCTACCACACTTCTGGTGTACAATTGTTCTTTGCAATTTTCTAGTCAAATTGATTATTGGTTTAATCACCGATGGAATTCTTTTCCTTTACAATTTCCTAACTTATTATTTGTTCTAATCACCGATCTATTCTTTTCCTTTACAATTTCCTAAGTTAATAGATAACTTCAAAAAACGAACTCTCTCCTTGATTACTTTATTCGTGATCAAGAGCCGTCGTTCAGGGTATAAAATCTTAATTGGATTTTCTTACCCTGAGAAAATTTTATCATTTTATTCTGGACATGATGAAACATGTCCAGAATATTTTTCGATGGACGGTGGCTTGAAAAACTGTAATTTCATGTTTTTATAAACATAAGCCATCGTCCCGTCGTTGAAATCACGGCTCGCATATACATGCAATGCATTTATGCGGCACGCATTTCTTATCGCGAAAGCTCTTTTCGTAATATGTACGTACGTAGTATTTTTCACGACAAATCGTACTGAAGCTACGATTTGTCTTTTGATTTATTTTTTACTGCAATTGTTTTAAATGGGAATTTTTCTATCAAAGCGACTTGGGATGTAATTTAAAAGTTTTGTTTTTCCCCAAGTCGTTTTGTGGGAATTTAATTATTATTTCTGTAGGACGAATTTGATGAAATTGCTGATGCAATTTCTTCATCTATTTTTGAAGATAAGCTAAATATGTTTTCAATATGGTTAGCTTATATGAATGCTGTGAAATTTTTATTAATTATATTATATATGGTAGTCCTGAGACCTAGGGCTTAACATTTCCATGATAAGTAGAGGTTGATACACGGTGGCTGCATGTATGAAGATTTAATTACGAATCGTTAGCTGAGAGTCATAAGTGTACAAAGTGACGTATATTATATACAGTTCGTCCGTCGAATACTTATTTGTACTATGCGACAAATTCTATATTTTTGGAAATTGCATTTGAAGTTTGACCCACTAAAACCTTTTTATTATTATTAGTATTTTTTTTTTGTTATACCTGCTGGAGCCTAACCTTAGTCCTTCATATACCTATAATAAAATGATGTGAATACGACAATTAAGTATTGAGAATGTATTTATCTCCATTTTAGACATAAAGCACATTTTACTATAGGAACATTAATCAAAACAACAAAATCAATCATTCGCTTTTTATAATATTTAAATCTGTTTATTTTTTACTAGTCGAAAAACAATGCAATTTAACAATGTCTTACTTTAAATTCAAATTCAATTTTTTTTTCAAATTATTAATATTTCAGTTTACAAATATAACACAAGAGATCAGTGGCGTAGATAAGAATTCAGGGGCGCACCCGCGAAAAGTTTTAGGGGCCTATATAAATATACATTTAGAAATGGAAGTCACAATTTGTAACTCCTCAGGTAAAGTCGATACTGTACTTTATAGAACCTTTATAGAACACAAGACATTTACAATTGAGAGCAAAAAGTTGTGGAAGATATAGATATTCCTAGTTAAGTATGTCTTAATACATACATACCTATTATAATAATTTTTAAACCCTCTCTGGTGAAAGAATAAGTAAGGTATAAAATTTGGTATTTATGAAAATAATATCCAAAAATATTATTACGAAGTTTTCTTATATCTGAGGATGATCCCAAAAATGTATATTATACAGTGAATTATAAGAACTTACCCGATATAATTAGAAGATGAAACACAAAAGCATCTTTCCTTCAGTAGCATAAAGCTTTCAACTAGCTCTTCTAGATTGACGGACTTACTTTGTTCGTGTTCAATACTTATAACAGCTAAGGCACTTAACTGAACTTGTGTAATCCTGCTGCGTAAACAACTTTTAATCAAATTCAGTATCGAAAACGATCTTTCTGCTGTTGCAGATGTTACCGGTAATGTTAAATATAATTGAAATAATGTACACAAATCTGAAAAGACTTGTTGTTACACATGTATTTTACACTATTAATAAATTTTCCAGTTCTTTAATGGATGATTTTTTTAATATTTTACTATCATTGCTGAAAGCAGTCTTGAAATTAATCAACTGAATGGGTAAGTCTTCCGAAAAATCATCATCATATTTGCTCAGAGGCTGCCTTCCACATTCCGTTATTGCTTCATTCATTGAAGTGATAAATTTTGAAGAATTGAGAAATGTGAAAAGCTACACGATTTCATTTATAGAGGAAAATCTTGCAGATAGTTGGATGATAATTATTAAGGGAGTAGGAATTACGCAATCATTTTCAAATTCATCAAAAAATTTCTTAATTTCATTCTGGAGTTTTTCTTTTAAGTTAGGCTGAATATTCCAAGACTTTGCAAGGCTATAAGCTTCTTCTTCAAGTTGATCGAAATTGCTTCGCAGTTGTTATAAGCTCTTTTGTCCAGTGTTAAGCAATTCGTAACCTTGTTTCTAAATCGCATGAGGAACTCTGTAGTAAAGGGTTTTCCAATAAGAGGTGTTATTTTTATATTCAAAGAAAAATGCCATTTTTTGAGATAAATGATCGGATCTTTATTTCATTATAAAGCGGAAGGTATGCCGTTAATAATGGAAAATAACATCAGCCAAATGACCACCACGACCACGCCTACAGGACCAAATCCTGTTCATGAAATTTTCTATAACCAAATCGCAAAGTGGCTGCCCTATGTCCTCGATAGCCTCACGAATTCCATCTTTGAGGTCTTGAATCGACGCTGGGCTGTTGGCGTAGACCTTCTCTTTCACGTGGCCCTAAAGGAAGAAGTCGCAAGGTGTTAAGTCACAAGATCTCGATGGCCAATTGTGATCACCTCTTCGAGAGATAACACGGTCCGGAAACTTTTCCCGTAAAAGATCAATGGTTTCGTTGCTTGTATGGCACGTAGCGCCGTCTTGTTGAAAGTAAACGTTGTCCAGATCAATACCATCCAATTCCAGCCATAAAAAATCATTAATCATCTGTCGATAGCGCAATCCATACACCGTAACAGTTGCTCCAGCCTCATTTTCGAAAAAGTAAGGTCCAATGACCCCGCGGGACCATAAACCGCACCAAACAGTCACACGTTGAGGATAGAGAGACTTTTCAAGAATAACTCTTGGGTTTTCCGAGCCCCAGATGCGACAATTTTGCTTGTTGACGAAGCCATCGCGGTGGAAATGGGCCTCATCACTCAAGATGAGTTTTCGATGGAATTCCGGATCATTTTCATGCATTTCAAGGACCCAATCAGCAAAGACTCGACGTTGTTAATGATCGGCCGGCTTGAGTTCTTGTGTTAACTGAACTTTATAAGCCTTAAGACCCAAATCTTTATGCAAAATACGGTGTAGTGACGTTTGTGGAATGCCTAATTCCAAAGAACGACGAGGAATGGACAAACCTGGTTTTTCTTCCACACTTTCGGCTACAGCAGCAATATTCTCTGCTGTTCTTGAGTGACGTGCACGGAATTTTTCTACCAATTTCTGTATTGCGGTCCGACAAGGTGTTTTACGACGACCCAAAAATGTTCTAGTTTTACGCACAGTCTCTGCCACATTTTCACCATTTTTATAGTGAATTCTAATAATTTCAATGCGTTGTTGAATCGAGTATCGTTCCATTTTTATTAATGGCGTAGTTTCTACTTGTCAAATATAGAAAAATGACAGTTCCAAATGTGACATCTACCGAAATAGCGGGCTAATTAAAATAACACCTCTTATTGGAAAACCCTTTAGTTTTGAAATTAAATTGATGACTTTTAAGATTTTACTTTGAAACACAAATATCAAAATGAACTCATAACTGTCCATTTCATTCTGCAAAGGTTTTGCTTCAATTCTATCATTTCATTTTTTGCACAGTAAGATAAAATTCGATAAGCACAGTATCACCAACTAATAATTATATCTTATACAGAGTAAACATTCATAACTAGATGACCACCTTGTCAGGTAAATTTTTTTTAGAGGTATTTAATATTATTTCAACGCAATGATGTTTAATTTAGTTTTGAATCTTTCTAATGTTCTTAACCGAATCATTTAAAACTAAATTCAAATTATGGCTGAGCAATGCACATAATCAGCAGTAGCAACTCGATTCTTGATTCTTGCCTACAAACCGGTAAATTGTTTTGGAGATAACTGCAAAAGAAGTGAATCAGTCCTTCTTAAGATGAAAAAATGGGTGTTTTTTGATACAAAATTGGACACATTTTCAACTGATCATTATGAAGAACTGGTAAGTCGTGGAAATTCACTTTCCATGAGAAAGATGTTCACAACAGTGTACTAATAGATGTGAAATAAAGAACGGAAGAAATATATGCAAAATATAAGAACTGGGATGTATATGACCCAAGTGAAAAAAATCCGTCCTTCGGCGGTAAGAAGTCAGTTACTTATGAAGTTAAAATGATAAAAAAAAATATACTACTCGATTACCCGCTTTTCTCTCTTTAATTTTATACCAAACATGACGTATTTTGGACAACCACTAATAGGGGGGGGGTGGTACGACCCACACCCACATCTCCAAAAGCCCCAGCTCCTGAAATTGTTCATTTATATTTTTGTTCTAGACCCTCAATCCGTAGGAAAAAATTCCAATGCTCTACGACTCTCCCACACAGAGTTAGCCGTCTTTCAATATTTCGATACATCTCATGTTCTCTTTAACTCCCCAAGTATGTTAGAGAATCTCGAATGGAGAATTAGGGAGTTTTAATCAGGGAAAACGAAAATTTTCATCTCCCAAACCCTCTCTGAGTTACAGAATCCGGCCCCAGGTCGAGGTATAGTTTATTTTATATTGCACGTCGATTTTATATTCGGGTAAAGCGTTGCAGTTTTTAGTGCTACTTGTCCAGTCTTTGTGCTATTTCGGTACTTTTGTTACCCGGTAATCATTTGTTACTCTATAAAAAATATTCATTCCTTTTGATTCGTTACTTTCTAATTCGGTACTTTACGTAAAATACTCTTCAAGCAGCATACTCGTACTTATTAATTATACAATCTTTTTGTGATAAGGAGTATTTAATTAAATATGAAAAGAAAGGTACACAATTAGAATTCAAGAATTGAAAAATAAAAAACAAAACATTTCAGCAAAAAGAAAATATATTTTTCAAAATTCAATTAATAGTTTTTAAGAAACATTTTGATTAACATAGAGGAAAATTAAATTCTCAACATTTTCAGGAAAAAATCGATTCCTTCTATCTCTTCCGACTACTTAGGCTATCGAAAATATTCTTTTAGAAAGAAGATAAGTTGCAACTGATACCAAATATATTCTTTCAATTTTGCTTTGCTCTAAAGAAATTAAGTGGGTTTGGTGTAACCCATGCTGATTACTCTGATTGTTTGGCAAAAGTGAGAATTTTCTTTTATAGAAATATTATACTCCTTTCAGCATGTTGGCCAAAGCGAAATTTATCTTTTTCTTAAAAAATTCAGGTGGAGTGACCCAATGTACGAAAAATTCATTATTATGAATAACTGAAATGATTTTAAAGTTATTCAAAAAGATTTTACTATTCGGGTAATGTTTTGTTTTCTCAATTTTCGTTTTTAACTAGTTTTCTCAGTGACATTAGGTCTATGCAGTTAAGTTCTTTCATTCATGCAAAAACCACCTGCATTTATTTCGTTGTTTGTTCCAAACGAGAAATTTTTCCAGTTTTGTGTATAGTTTCTTAAAGTCTAGTATCGAGTTCATTTCTATACAAATTTTAGCGTCGGTAAAATCACAAGCAAAAGTTTTACTGATGATTTTACTAGTGCAGTACAGAGTTCTTAGATAAAAACTTAAGGTTCCCTCTATATAAAATAAAAATAGATGGCAATATAAATTCTCCACACATTTTACTAGGCAATTTAATGCAAAAGACCTAGTTAGTGTTCAGGCAAAATTAAATTTAAAGCGTTCTCCAAATATTTCACACTAAAATCTCTAGTACAATTTTTACTTATGTTAATTGAAGAAAATAAACTAATTATTCATTCATTTCATTTTGATACAACAATTTTAACTCTTTAAAAATAGAAAATGTTAAAATTTTACCAGTCATTAAGTTTAACAGTTTAAATTATTTGAAGGGAAAGTAACTGTAGATATCATTGGAAATAAAATATTCTTAAAGTTTGTTCACAAAACATAAAATTAAAAATTTTTTAACGCTAATTTACGTTGCTTGTAAGGCGCAGTTATTAATGTACATATCGCAACTATTTTAATACAGACATTTTTAGCACATTTATAAAGTCTAAAAATTGAGATTACATATTTTTATCTTTCTTTATTGCAAATATTAAGCCTTTTTATTATAATATTATTTGTTTATTAGTATCCTGCGAATAGACATCTAATGCCCGGTAGCATTGAAATCCAGAGTAATACTGATTCACTCTACTTATAAACTAAAACAACATCTACCTTGTCTAACATAAATTATCATGGCCTGTTGTTACTTAAATTATTACACACTTAGAACTAAGTAGATTATTGCAAACTAAGTGAAGTACCTACCTCTTTGTCCGAAAGTCGTAATTAAATAACGTAATAATTAAATGCTAATAATTAAATGGTTACGAGACGCTATATAGCGAAAGCGTTATAAAAAAAAAGCGAAACTAACTTTTTTGTTAGTTTTTTTTTATTGTCAATATTATTTTTTTTTACGTCTCTGTCTCTCCTGCAACCCCCGTGTCGTCCGTAAAAGTTGGTTGTAAAAAATCAACTGATATTGTTGTTGCTTTTAAATTTTTACTTATTACAAAATTTTTGTCGGTTATTCTGTTGGTTATTTTATATGGACTACAATTTAAAGAGGACTTGGATTTGTCTATTCTCATGAAAACGTATTTACAAAATAGTGAAAGTTTTTGGATAATAAATTTTTGTTATTGAATATCTTGGACTCACTGGTTTTACCACATACTAATTCTGCAGTCTAAATCGGATCTGAAAGTAGTGAGAAAACCTAATAGAATTATTAATTATGTCATCTCTTGTTCGACGAGCAGGTTTAAAATGCCTTTGAAAACGTTCTAGTTATAAGACCGTTGGATTGGATAAGGTGAAGATCGAATTTGCCGCGAACGCGAACCTAAGAATTTTGTGAATTCTGAGAATAAACAGTTGAGAAAGGAATTGGGGTGGTTTTTAATGGTACACCAAATTTGGGAATATATTGTTCATATATAGTTTTACTAACATTTGAGTTGTGATGTACTTAAGAGGGCAGACTTCTGACCAACAAGAACAACGATCAATAATGGTTAAAAGATGTATGCATCCATTTGAAGGTATATGTGAATATGTTCGAAATGAGAATGCGAAACTGGAATACTGCCAGTTTTTGATTTTATATTAGTCATATGATTTATATCTTTGTTCATGTTAGGCCAAAAATATTTGGTTGTCAATAAATTTCTGTTTGCACGAATCCCAGGATGGTAAAGATTATATAAAGGGTTTTCCAATAAGAGGTGTTATTTTAATTAGCCCGCTATTTCGGTAGATGTCACTTTTGGAGCTGTTATTTTTTGACATTTGACAAGTAGAAACTACGCCATTAATAAAAATAGAACGACACACGATTCAACAACGCATTGAAATTATTAAAATTCACTATAAAAATGGTGAAAATGTGGCAGAGACGGTTCGTAAAACTCGAACATTTTTGGGTCGTCGTGAAGCACCTTGTCGGACGGCAATACAGAAATTGGTAGAAAAATTCGAGCTGTCGGGACAAGTTAGTGATGTGAAGAATAAAACCCATGCACGTCCCTCAAGAACAGCGGAGAATATTGCTGCTGTAGCCGAAAGTGTTGAAGAAAACCCAGGTTTGTCCATTCCTCGTCGTTCTTTGGAATTAAGCATTCCACAAACGTCCATACACCGTATTTTGCATAAAGATTTGAGTCTTAAGGCTTACAAAGTTCATCTAACACAAGAACTCAAGCCGGCCGATCATCAACAACGTCGAGTCTTTGCTAATTGGGTCCTTGAAATGCATCAAAATGATCCGGATTTCCATCGAAAACTCATCTTGAGTGATGAGGCCCATTTCCACCTCGATGGCTTCGTCAACAAGCAAAATTGTCGCATCTGGGGCTCGGAAAACCCAAGAGTTATTGTTGAAAAGGCTCTCTATTGTCAACGTGTGGTCCCGTGGGGTCAATGGACCTTACTTTTTCGAAAATGAGGCTGGATTGCGCTATCGACAGATGATTAATGATTTTTTATGGCCGGAATTGGATGGTATTGATCTGGACAACGTTTACTTTCAACAAGACGGCGCTACGTGCCATACAAGCAACGAAACCATTGATCTTTTACGGGAAAAGTTTCCGGACCTTGTTATTTCTCGAAGAGCTAATCACAATTGGCCACCGAGATCTTACGACTTAACACCTTGCGACTTCTTTCTTTGGGGCCACGTGAAAGAGAAGGTCTGCGCCAGCACCCCAGCGTCGATTCAAGACCTCAAAGATGGAATTCGTGAGGCTATCGAGGGCATAGGGCAGCCACTTTGCGATTTGGTTATGGAAAATTTCATGAAAAGGATATGGTCCTGTAGGCGTGGTCGTGGTAGTCATTTTGCTGAAGTTATTTTCCATTATTAACGGCATACCTTCCGCTTTATATTGAAATAAAGATTCGATAATTTATCTCAACAAATGGTATTTTTCTTTGAATATCAAAATAACACCTCTTATTGGAAAACTCTTTAGTACGTTAAAAATGGTTTGTTGCAATCCCTTTGGAATATATGGACGATTAATTGTAGTAGAAGTATCGTACCAAATTAGATTTTTGGAGCTTGGTATTTTCAGTGAAGTCAATTTGAATTTTGTGGGGATGTTTGTTGAGATAGAATTAAATGTTTTAATTCTTCATCAATTTTTTGTTCTTCTGCGATAATTTCTATATCAACTACTTCGCTGTTCGTAGAGCAGCTATAAATTTGTGCGTCAGTTGGGACTATAGACAAAGAATCGGCTGTGCTTATGCTATTACATCTTCCCTTAATGTGTCTTATATCGACAGTAAATTGGGTTATAATGGCATGTTTGTCTAGGGCTTCTTTCAGTTTTTGAATTAATCGCAAAAATTAAAGGTTTGTGGTCAGTAAAAATCGTAAAGGATTGACTTTCTAAGAAATGCCGAAAATGTTTTATTGTTAGACATAACATCTAATTCTCTGTCGAAAGTCGGGTGTTTAATTTTGGCTTTTTTCGAAAAGATAGCTAAAGGTTCTTTGATTTTGTGGTATAATTGCTGTTCTAAAACGGCTCCGACCGCGAAAGCATCTACTTTTAAGTTTAGAGTTTAGTTTGGAAGGGCGCACACCAATAATGTGGAGTTAGCTAACGATGTTTTAATTTTGCGAAAAGAAATTTCACAATCTTTCGTTTAATTAAAATATTTGGTTGATTTTGGTTTTTTTAATGAATCTTCTAAAATGGCGTCAAGGAGATTTAATCTGCTAAATGTGGGATAAGATGATGGTAATAATTTAACATACCAATAAACCGTTGTAGGTGTTTTATAGATTGTGGTGTTGGAAAATGCTTAATTACTGAAAATCTTTCTTCTGAAGCAAGTATTCCAATCGGTGTTATTTTGTGATTAAAAGAATTTAGTTCTGGTGTGCCCAATATACAGTTAGCCGAATTAATAATAATACCAAATTCATTTAATCGTGAAAATATTTGTTCAAGGTTTCGTCGTCTGCGCTTGTATCGGTCAGGAAATGTATTTTGTTTTCTATATCAAATTGGAAAAGCCTTTTTGAATTAAAGCTTTTGGATGGTTAAGAAGAGCAGAAGATTTCTAGTTTTTTGGATGTTTACTGACGTGTCAAGGGCAAAGAGATAAACATTTCGTTGCTTGATTGCCAAATTTTAAATTATACCAACAAAATAATTTTGATATCTACTAGTATCTCGAGAACAATTTGGTTGAACATTCGCACTTATCATTTGTTGAAAGCTTATTAAGTTTGATACCTGTAAGGTTAAATTTTGAAGTAAATTTTCAATATGTTTAAATTTGTTTTCTAGTGAAATTACTCGAACTATCAAAAGTAAATTATTTTCACGTACGCTTTTATTAGTTGCCATAAAAGGGGTACCATCAGAAAGAGAAGAAACCGTGTCAATATATTTATCATTGGAAATATCGAAAATTTTGTCGGCTAGAGTCATAAGATCAGTTATGGTTTGTTTGCCGGTAGTCATTAAAGTGACGTTTATATTTTTGGGGAGCTTACGAAACGATTTTTTTTTTTAAAGTTCGGGATTAAAAGTTGAGTTAGTCTCTGCCAGTATTTCCATGGACCGATAGAACTCAAATTTGCGATCTCCCATTTCAGAGAATCATAATAGTTGTCTAACATTTTCTCCTCTGACTCGGAGAATCTCTAAATTAGGATTTGTTTTAGACCTGTAAATTTATTTCGTTGGGTTGATTTTACAGGAAATCCATTATGTTTATTATTACGTCCACAGGTCAATTTATCTAGGGTATCATAAGAATTGGTCTTAGACTAATTCTAACTTTTTTACTTGTTTCCAAATTACATTTCCTTGTGTATGTGTAATGTGGTCTTCAATTGCAATTATTGTTCAGTTTTAATCCTTCATTTAGTCCACTGTGCTGGCATGAACTCTCTCCAAATTCACTTCACAACAAGAAATGCAATGGAAACATCATTAACGATCTATTGTATAAATATTTATTATAATTTTAAATTTGAACTCTGTTTAGATTTTTTCCATTTTCCGCCCAAAATTACTGAAGCGTTTATAAATTTAAATAAAATAGAATTTGAAACTTTTTATCATATGTACATATATTTACTTATTTCAGTGTTCCAAAACGTGTGAAGGTGGAACTCAAAAGCGAAGTGTTAAATGCTTAGAATTGGACTTAAACGGAAATTATCTAAAAGAATCACAGAAGTGTCGATATTCTGACAGAGGGCCCATATTCCGTAGCTGTAACACCCAGGAATGTTATGGTAAGTTGTTACTACGTTTTTGTATCACATTTTTTACATACTCTTAATTGTAATTGCAGATCCACGCGTAGAGCTTCTTCAGAACGATATCACACCAGATTGTGTCGACAAATTCTCAAATTGTGAAGTTATTGTAAAAGCACGCTTATGTAGCTACGATTATTATCAAGTGAACTGTTGTTATTCTTGTAGAGGTCCAGAGTTGGGTCTTCAGTAATACATACATCAATTTTAATATATAATTAGCATTTAAATTGCTTGAAAAACAGTTTGAATAACTTCTAGAAAGTGATACTTTTTAATTCGTAAGATTTTTTTAAGAACTACTACATATAAAGACCATTGTGCGAACGCGATAATGTCATAGTTTTATTTGCGGACAATGTCGTATTTAAGGCACAGTGAATGCGACGCGACAATTGTGTTTGACAGTTTTCATTGTTAGATTTGTTGTGAGAAAAATCGAAATGGCAAAAACAACAAATTCGAGAATTCATTAAATATTCCTGATTCCTGCACACGGGAAAGCTGCCCATCGTACAGAATAACTTTTTCCTTAATAGAGAATAGAAGAATTTTTAACGATTCTAAATTAAATCGTAAATACAAGAAGAAAGAACAACCGCCTCGTCCGGGGTTTGAAACCGCGACCTTCCGCTTGCCGGGCGACTGCTCTTACCACTGAGCTAACGAGACAGATAATTTTCCATCTTGCATTTATCAATTTGTACTTAGGGAAAATCATCTGTCTCGTTAGCTCAGTGCTAAGAGCAGTCGACCGGCAAGCCGAATGTCTCGGTTTCAAACCCCGGACGACGCGGCTGTTTTTTCTTCTTGTATTTACGAAATAATTTAGAATCGTTAAAAATAAAAGTTTTTAAAAAATTCTTCTATCTCTATCTTTACCGATTCTAACAAGTGTGGGTTCGATTCCCGTCAGGGAAAAATAAAATTATTCCTTAATATTGTTAATTAAATCTTCCTCAAAACTAATATTTCTAAAACTAAATAAAAAAATTTATTTTATTAAAGTTTTTAATAGCTAGCTTATTTAATATTACCTGTTTATTCTAAATTCTTTACAAAAATAACAATATTCAAGCTATAGTAATTGTCAGACTGAAATATCAATTATGTGTCTGCTTCAAAATAAACTTTACCAAACTTTTTGTTGGCAAATTTGTCGCGTCGTCGTCATTGTGATAAGTAATATGGGACTACATATATATTCGAATCATTGACAGCAACATATTTGCGATGACATTGTCTTGTCGCTCGCATTGTGTTTTGACCTTAACTCTTCGTCTCGTTACCATATATATAGAATAATATTGTATGCACGGCTTTATAAGTTAAATGAAATATCTTGCACACATTTTCTTCGTCCAGTGGTAAATTTTCTGCCATGTAATTAAATCTCGTTTCAAAAGACAAACTACTGGTTGACTGTATCATATGTAACACTAACAATCATGAAAATATAAAAATTATTTCTCGACGAAAAGAACTATAACGAAATCTTTATATTGTTTTGAATTTAAATATGTTTTATATCAGTCTGTTAAATTATATAGTTGAAAACAATCAGGATATGTGGAAAGGAGTGTATTCATGTTGAAATATGCTTTACATTACTTCTTACACAAGTAGAACAGGTTTCAGATAATTGAAGAAAAGCAGGATTTTAAAATCTTTTATTTTTAACGATTCTAAATTCAATCATAAATACAAAAGGAAAAAACAATCGCCCCTCCGTAGTTTGAAACCTGGACCTTCCGCTTTCCGAGCGACAGCTCTTACATCTGATCTAACGAGACATATGCTTTTTCCTCTTGTTTCCTCTTTTTTTGTGCGCTTTCATCGTTACTGATTAATACCAGTTGAAAGCAATTCTGGCTTAATAGTATAGATAAAATCGAGAAATACAAGAGAGAAAACCATCTGCCTCGTTAGCTCAGAGGTAAAAGTAGACGCCCCGAAAGCGGAAGGCCCTAGTTTCAACACCGTTGTTTTTTCCTCTTGTTTTTTCCTCTTGTATTTAAATTAATTTAGAATCATGAAAAATAAAAGGTTATAAAATTCTTCTATTCTCCATTCTCCATTCTAAAAATTGTAAGTTCGATTCCCGCATTAGAAAACTAAATAAATTCTTCAGATAAATCTAGCAGCCTTTTAGCAACAGCTGCTTTTGCAATCACGAGTTTATAAAGTTGTTAACTAGAGCTGGACAATACTTAAGTAAAAAAAGACTTAACTACTACTTAAAGTACATTTAGTTACTTAAGACTTATTACTCAATACTTTTGAAATGCCCCTACTTTGTACTTAAACATAAGTATTTGCTTCTATTTACTTGTACATAAGACTTAGTTTTGTACTTAAGTACCAAGATTTCTAATTAGGTACTTCTGAGTCTATTAAGTACCTACAAATATCTAACTCTTCGTAGAAAAGCAAACACAATCTCTAGCGTAACTCCTTTTTTGTTGAGTTTTAAAGCACGCAAAGAACTGTCAAACAATGTGCCACCCTCACATGTCAAGGCAGAACCTTAGACAAACTAATAACATACACACAAGACTGGGTAAGTAGAACAAAAACCAGTAATGTCTCGCTCGAATATAAAATCGACGATGCCTTCACTTGGTGACATATCCACTGACATGTGTAATATGGATTGCAAAAAGTGAGCTTACTTCTATATTGCTGACTCTTTGGGTGTATGCACCAAGTACAAACTGAGAGAAAACTGAAAACAACAAATAAATTAGTGGATTCGTCGAAATAAATGTTTTTAAATTAGTCATTTAGGACTATTATTGACAAAAACTGTTTTATCAAAGACAATGTATTCATTAGATACGCAGAAGAATTTCTAAATGTTTTACTAATATCACTTCCTGAGCTGCGTGCTCAGTTTATCAACTTCCCGCCAATGATTTTTTCAATGTTGACACCGATGTAAGAACTCTTTTTGACACAAGCAATTGTGCCCACGTAAAATAGAAACGTAAGCAGTCCATATTAAATACGTCAGTGGACATTTCCAAGGGTAAGAAAGCAATGGGTGCTGGGCGGACGTCTAAAAGTTTTTGTGAGTGTAGCAAGGAGAGGTGAAAGTTTTACTCTACTTGCAGCACCGAAAGCTATGAAAAACTATAAATAATAGCCACTGGTTACTATACATACTATAGTTTTCAAAAGGTATTGATGTATTAATATCTATTGACTGAACTCAATAAACTTCATTATATTACTGCCAACGTACAAAGATTCTAAAAAATACTTTAAAAAGTACTCAATATTTTTTATAGACTTAGTACTTAGTTACAAATACTTTTCATACATGCGGTACTTACGCTGAAGTACTCAGGCCTTTGGTACTTGTACTTAAGTACTTTTTCTTTGGTACGTGCCCAGCTCTGATTGCAACGTCTCTTGATCAAAGAAGGTGGGCTGATTCTTTGCTGATACGACGCTGTCGGAGCCTTTTAGCATTGACTCCTACAGCAAAAATTCACTTTACTAGAAAATTTCAGGCGAAAAAAAAACACTTTATTTCCTGCAAATCGTTGTATATTCAGTTTTTATTCTTTTATGCCAGCTTTGTTTTGCTAATTTGTTGAAAATATTACAAATTTTCACCGAAATAGTTGCAGTTTCTATATTTTTCGCGTTCGCGTTATATATTGGCAGGTGTTGTTTTCTGCTCTACGAGAATGCATCAATATTGTACTCAGTATCGACCTCAAATCATTAAGAATTAAATTTTCTTGTGTAAAGATTGTAATTTTACTCTTAATATGTATAAAGTTGTGGAAACTTGCAGTAACGGAGACAATGAACTGTGTGCAGTGCCTGTATCCTGGGAATTGAACTCGCGTTTATATTGGCCGCCAGGACGAAATGCGTTTTCGTTAAGAATGTATGCAAATATATTCCTTGATAAGATTTGGAGAAATGAGCCATGTAATTTAATTCAAATGTACAGAAGAATATTATATATATATATATATTATAATTCTTATAATTAGTACATTAAATAGTGGCAGCTAATATCTAAAAAAAAAAAAATAACTAAAGTATACCTACAAGTTATACAAAGAATAGAACAAGATACTCTGGTTTGCCAAGATACTCTGGTTCGCCAAGATACTCTGGTTTGCCTGTATATATTTGAGGAGATTAATAACCTTTTAGGCACTCATTAAGAGAACCACCCAGTAAGTTATTACTGAAAGATGTAATGTGATAATGCCGTATAAGTCCATACATAAGACATCTAACGTACGGCAGTAATTAAACGCTAAGTTCAGCTTTTTTAAACAAGTGGAATCCAAGCGTGAAAATACTAAGCTGCCATTTTTAAAATAAGGTAGAAGAAGTGATCTGTCCAGCATAAACCTGGTACCAATTGGCAGAATACAAGCCGATAACCATAACCGCCTGAGGCCACCATACATTTCACCTATCTTATTACCAATGGTTCCACAGTATTTTATTTTCGTGCCAATTAATACACCAAGATATTTCAAAGTGAAAACATTTAAAGTGAAAGGTGAGAGATCTGAGAGCATAATATCATTACGCAGGAAGACAAACTGAGACTTGAGTGGATTCAGTTTTAAATCATTATTTTTAGCGTAACGCGCGACATTATCCAAGTCGGAATGCGTTCGATCTAACGAATCTTCTAAGAGGGCGAGAGGTTTGCTAATTTGAAGCTGCACGTCATCAGCATATAAATGAATATTGCAACTGTCAATGGAATTAGGAAATAATTTATATACATACACTGAGCAAAATGACTAGTATATTTACCTCATGTAATAGATGTCACCACAGCTATTATTTGTCTTTGTTTTTCAGCCTACGACTCTGATTAGGTGAACTACCTATTTATAACTAACTGCATAATATCGTTTTAAAGTAGTTGAAAACTACAGAAATAGGTGACTATTCTGAAAAAAACTTTTTTTTTTCTTAATGAAGAATAGGGGGGGGGGGGGGGGTAAGCTAATAATGTAGTAGTATCAATTTCATTCATTAGGTGCTAAAAACAAAATATCATCCAAACAAGTAGATGATTTATTAAAATTGAATACTACCTAATTAAATAGACGATTCTTCATAATATAAAAGAGACCCCTCTGAAATATCAATAAATTAACTAAAATTGATTTTTTTTTTTTTTAAGAAACTCTAATAGCTAAAATATCAAATAACAGTTCTTCTTTCACCGAATTATTTAGTTGCTCTTTATTTACTGGAAGAAAATTATATTCGTCTATATATTCTGCTTTTCAATATAGGATTGAATTTGGATAGTTCCAAAATATTTTAAATAACGAACTAAGATTTTAGATTTTATTAAAATATATTAAAACGGATTCTTTACTTTTACAACAATGTTTTCATTATACAGAGGTATCAAATGATGTAAAGGAGGATATTTTATTAAATTTGTTTTAGATATTTGCTTTTCTGATTCTTGTAATAAAAGCATGAAATTGAGTATCAAATCCATTAGTTAAAAGTGGCCTTGCTATAATTAAAGAATTTTCAAAGTAGTCGAAGATTATGAATTCGATTATAAAAAGTGAAATTTTATCAGTCTCTTTCATAATAATTACATCATCTTTTCTATACAATGTGTTATTTATATATATTTCATTAATATACTGTACTTGTTTGATGTTTTCTATATACATAGTGACTTATACTAAAGACTGTTAATATGAAGACATTTCAATACCAAAAGCTCGAGCAAAAATTAGTTTGTTTCATTTCAATACCATAGAACAACATGGAAAGCATTTTCTGCCGCTTTGCTCCTATTGCCTGTGTCTGCTTGTTATATCAGTGCGCCGCTGTGTAAAATATAGAGGCGAGAGATAATAATAAAGAGAGAGCAATTTTTTCTCTATATGGCTATACATTACAATATTCCGTATATAGATATTGATCTAATCGTGAACGTAGAGCAAAAGTAAAATAATTCTGGAGATTGATTATAAAAACTGGTGCGGTATATAGGGATTCTTACTTTTGCGGTAACATCGACATGTTTACATACAAATTAGAAGTTTTTGATGATCTTTAGTTCTTACCATTTGAAACTAATTTTCACCTCGAAAATATTTTTTTTTTATTCTTTCAAATTAATTCAATTAAGCGATTGTGATGAACAACTTTATTTTCTATTTCTTTTTTAATTTTCCAACTGAAATTTTCTCTCAAAAGAACGAGGATTAAGACATCCAGTATTGATTTTTTATGCTCAAAGCAGGGTAATTTTTCAGAAAATCAATCGGGATATATTTCATTTGATTTATTTATGCATAATTTTATAACCTTTTCTTTTATATGGGAAATTTGCAAATTACAATTGAATAATTTTTCATATATTTAAAAATGTAATTGACATACTGAAAAAAAACAATCATCGGAAGGATTTCTTAAAATTAGCGAATTAGCATCTTTCTAAAATCTTTGCGTATAAGTAATTGTTCAGAATTTAAAATCATAAAGGGTTTTCCAATAAGAGGTGTTATTTTAATTAGCCCTCTATTTCGATAGATGTCACTTTTGGAGCTGTCATTTTTTGACATTTGACAAGTAGAAACTACGCCATTAATAAAAATGGAACGATACACGATTCAACAACGCACTGAAATTATTAAAGTTCACTATAAAAATGGTGAAAATGTGGCAGAGACGGTTCGTAAAACTCCAACATTTTTGGGTCGTCGTGAAACACCTTGTCAGACCGCAATACAGAAATTGGTAGAAAAATTCGAGCTGTCGGGAAAAGTTAGTGATGTGAAGAATAAAACCCGTGCACGTCGCTCAAGAACTTTCGAGAATATTGCTGCTGTAGCCGAAAGTGTTGAAGAAAACCCAGGTTTGTCCATTCCTCGTCGTTCTTTGGAATTAGGCATTCCACAAACGTCATTACACCGTATTTTGCATAAAGATTTGGGTCTTAAGGCTACAAAGTTCAGTTAACATAAGAACTCAAGCCGGGCGATCATCAACAACGTCGAGTCTTTGCTGATTGGGTCCTTGAAATGCATGAAAATGATCCGGAATTCCATCGAAAACTCATCTTGAGTGATGAGGCCCATTTCCACCTCGATGGCTTCGTCAACAAACACAATTGTCGCATCTGGGCTCGGAAAACCCAAGAGTTATTGTTGAAAAGCCTCTCTATCCTCAACGTGTGACTGTTTGGTGCGGTTTATGGTCTCGCGGGGTCATTGGACCTTACTTTTTCCAAAATGAGGCTGGAGCAACAGGAATGGATTGCGCTATCGACAGATGATTAATGATTTTTTATGGCCGGAATTGATGGTATTGATCTGGACAACGTTTACTTTCAACAAGACGGCGCTACGTGCCATACAAGCAACGAAATCATTGATCTTTTACGGGAAAAGTTTCCAGACCGTGTTATCTCTCGAAGAGGTGATCACAATTGGCAACCGAGATCTTGTGACTTAACACCTTGCGACCTCTTCCTTTGGGGCCACGTGAAAGAGAAGGTCTACGCCAACAGCCCAGCGTCGATTCAAGACCTCAAAGATGGAATTCGTGAGGCTACCGAGGACATAGGGCAGCCACTTTGCGATTTGGTTATGGAAAATTTCATGAAAAGGATATGGTCCCGTAGGTGTGGTCGTGGTGGTCATTTGGCTGATGTTAATTTCCATTGTTAACGGCATACCTTTCTCTTTATAATGAAATAAAGATTCGATAATTTATCTCAAAAAATGGCATTTTTCTTTGAATATGAAAATAACACCTCTTATTGGAGAACCCTTTATAAGTATTTTCTTGTGCCATAACTGAAGCACATGAAATACAAGTTAGCTTTTGCTGTCTTCGCAATATCGGAATTAAGTTCAAGCCATTCAAGAATGAGGTTGCCGTCATTCTCGCAGTCTTGACTTGGAGAAACAACAACTATGTAATTGAGTTCATGAACCGAAATATTTCTCAAATTACCTCCTTGAGCACGAATTTGTGCTAAAATATTTTCTATTGTATATTGATTCAAGGGTGCAGTTAGAAGAAATTTTGTTTCTGTATTCGATGCGGTAAGTATTTCTTCACTAAGTATAAGTATTGCGTTAATAGATTAAATTAACCCACGTTTACTATAGTTTTGGGTATTTTTCACTAATTTACGATTTTTTACAAAATATATTCTTTTAAATATTTTGCAGGAATACCATTTAAAAATAAAGGTCTTTTGTAAGGATCATAAATTGCGACCATTTAAACAGTCAAAAATATTATGCACTTCAGTAAAAAAATTTGCACTAGCAATTGCTTTTTCTACATTTATTTTTGAAAATTTACCAGAAGTAACAGTTAACTACAAACTTGCGCTTCATAGCAAGCTCTCATTTTTTCAAATTTATTTGGTTGTACATGTTTGTTGCTAAGTTTGGGACAATTTCTAAAATTTCAGGGATTCTTTGTCCAATGTATGCAATTCGTGTATAACATTACACGAAACTATACCCCCTTTTGTCTTTATATTTTTCCTTAAAAATTTTCTTTAAAATTTTTATGAAATAATTCAAATTTTGGTACTGTGCCTACCTTTTCCCATATATTTTTATCAATGTGTAGTGAACAAATTTTAAGGATTTTGGTTTTCAAATATTCATCAAGGCCTCAAATTTGTAGCCAAAGTTTTCTTCTATCCTGCTCTTCAGGAAACTTGAATAAAGAAGAATTTACACACGTAATTTGCAATATAGCATTTTTGACATTCTGAAAGACATTTTTCTTTTAGAGGAATGCAAATTTTGGGTATAAAAATTGTTTAATTCAATATTAGGAATAGCTACTTTTTTTAATTTTTTTAAGGCCAACAAACTTTGCATTAAAGTGCATAGCGTAAATTCTAAGAAATTTTACATCCATATTGTTAGATATATTTAAATTTTGTACCATTTTTTTTCCAATTTTTTCTTCAGTAGGAAGTCTAAATAAATTACAATTATTTTGTTTCCTACTTACATACGCAGCACCGATTAAAATTATCGCTTCGCATTAGCTGGATTGTATCCACAGCCTTTTCTTGCATAACAATATAAAAATTCCTAAGCCTTATCTGATTTAAACGCTACCATCATCATATCCAAAGTGAGTAAAGTGATAATGATAATGAGATGGAATTGATATCTACACTTTACCTCGGTTTGCCACCTCCTTGACTTGTCATACCATAGCATCAAGCCAAATGCACAAACCGAATAACTAGGCTACGTATGTACGTAAAATGTAGAGAGAGGTGATAATATTAAGAGAACCGTGTTATCTCGCTTTTAAAGCATTTGGTTTTATGATGTTTATGTACGTAATATTGTAATGTATACCCACATTGTATGAAAACAACAGGTGGTCCACGGTCTTTATGCTCGCAGTATTGACTCAAACGATCCAGGTGAATAATTTTTCGTTTAATTCTTGTAGCACGCTGAATTCTGTATAGTATGTCATTTATTCTAGTTACCACTGAGTACGGTAACTCCCAGTGTTGTTGTCATTTTGAAGAACACCCCTTACATCGGTTAGGGTTATACAGTCAAACAAGGTCATCTTTATTGAATCCTTCAATTCATCTTCAATCCATCTTAAATCGATTTTCGGTCCATCTATTGTTCCACTTCAAACTATTTTCAATCCATCCTATATCCAGTTTCATACCAGCTTCAATCTATTTTCAATCCATGTTGAATCCATATCCAATCTATTTTCAATCCATCTTCAGTCCATCTGCAATTTATCTTCAATCCACCTTAACTCTCTCTTCAATCCAACTCCAATTCATCTTCAATCCATCTCCAATCCATTTTCAATCCATTTCCAATCCATTTTAAAACCGTATTCAATACATCTCAAAAAAATTTTCAGTCCATCTTCAATCCATCTTCAATCAATCTCCAATCCAGCTTCAGTACATTTTCAATCCATCTTTAGTCCATCTTCAATCCATTTCAATTCAACTTCAATTCAACTTCAATCCATCTTTAGGGCTGTCGACTCCACCAACTTCTGCCCCACAATATTGGTTTTTACCTGTTTTCCGACTGCACAACAAGAGAGATGTTGCGACTAGTCGTTGTAGGATGTTTGGGCTCTCCATGCTCTATAGCTCGTCACCTTTGGCATTCTTCTCTCGGTTCATCTTCTTTTGATTCCAGTCGTCGGCGTTTCCTACAGTCGTTTTGAAGGTGTACAGTATATTATATTTCCAGCATCGAATCAGACCACATGAGGGAGTGCCCGGTAATGACTACATTCTGTTGCAAATCTGTTCCTCGGCTCGACATCTCTGGCATTCTTCTCCTCTCTCATCATCTAGTGATTTCATTCGTGGGCGTTTTCTGCACCCCTTTGAAGGTGCCCTGGCTTATTACAATTCTAGCATGGAAGGAGACCACGTGAAAGAATGCTCTGTGATAATTGCATTCTGTCATAAATAAGTACATTCCTCCACTGATATTGCTATCACTCTTACTGCGCTCCGAGAAGCTTGTCTGGCGGATTCATACGTTAGTGCATAGGCTAGCGCTTCTGCTGGTGACTTCTTTCGGGCTAGCCTTAGTGCTTGTTGTAAGTTTTGATCTGCAATAGTATTCACAAATGCCTCCATTGCAACTTCGTTAAGCATGTGCTCATCTAAATAAAGTAATTCTGTCGCCTGTACTAATGAAGTGTACTCACTTTGCTTTTCAACCCGTATAGTGTATGGACGAATAAAAGATAGTTGTACATAATCAAAATAACTCTATTAAAAAAATAACTTTTATTTTACTGAAATGACTTGGAGGAGTGATCTATTTGAAGCGCTGGTTAGACACTAACTGATCGGCATCGATGTTTTCTGTCATGGTTATCACCGTTGGATCTATTTATTCTGGACTGGTTTCTATTGTGTAATGCAATAGTAATTCATGTTCATGGTTGTGTGTGTCGTTAAGGAGATCTCTGATTTAAATTAGCGATTAGAGATTTGGCTAAATGTATATGTGTGTCGTTTCTTCCGTAACATCACTCCCCAAAAGGAAAAAAAATCATTTTATTATTATATACAAATTATTACTAAAGAAACTGTTTTAAATTATAACTACATATATAGTTTATAAATTCTTTTGCTATGAACTCTAATTTTATCTTATTAATTCCGATGGTAGCTTACGAGTACTTACGCATAGTGGAAACACAATGTTAAAGAAATCCAAAGAGAACTAAAAAGTATTAAATTATATTATTATTATTGGTAAATAAAAAGATTACTCTTTTGGACTTTATACCGGGTTAAACTTAATTTTGATCAAGAAAGAATTTTTTGAGATTCTCCGGTATATAGCAAAAGCTAAAAAATGTTCTAATTTGTTATTTCATCACATAACCCATTAATTTTTGGTGACAAGTTTCAAGTCTTGGTTTGACTCATCAGCAGGTCCCAAATAGCGAAATTGGGTGATTTGAAAAACAAATGAAAAAAATGAAAAAAAGAAGAAAGAAATGAAAAGTCTGAGAAAAATAGAAAAAAAAACAATTTTTTTATTTATTAAAAAAATTTAAATTTTTTTTTAAAGAAACAGATTCATTCGAAGCGAATCGAACCTGTATACGCCACGCAGTGGGCTGAAAAATAAAGAAGAAAAAGGAAGAAGAAGAAGCGTTTCGTGTCAGCACAAAACCTTACACTCATCGGTGCAGCTTGGCTTTCTGCCTGCTGCAGACGCTTGAAAATAGATCGAACCGACCTCTTCTCATATAAAAAATAAATTCTGGGTGTGAATTATATGAGGAAAAAAACACTCCTATACAATCCCAGGAGGAAAAATAAATGAAAAGATTACTCTTTTGCACTTTTTACCGGGTTAAACTTAATTTTGTTCAAGAAAGAATTTTTTGGGATTCTCCGGTATATAGCAAAAGCTAAAAAATGTTCTAGTTTGTTATTTCATCACACAACCCATTAATTTTTGGTGACAAGTTTCAAGTCTTGGTTTGACTCATCAACAGGTCCCAAATAGCGAAATTGGGTGATTTTCCTCCTCAGATTGTATAGAAGTACATTTTTCCTCATATAATTCACACCCAGAATTTATTCTGAGTTTTATGAGAAGAGGTCGGTTCGATCTATTTTCAAGCGTCTGCAGCAGGCAGAAAACCAAGCTGCACCGATGAGTGTAAGGCTTTCTGCTGACACGAAATGTTTCTTCTTCTTCCTTTTCTTCTTTATTTTTCAGCCCACTGCGTGGCGTATACAGGTTCGATTCGGTTCGAATGAATCTGTTTCTTTAAAAAAAATTTTAAATTTTTTAATAAATAAAAAATTGTTTTTTTTTGTTTATATTTTTCTCAAACTTTTCATTTCTTTCTTCTTTTTTCCATTTTTTTCATTTGTTTTTCAAATCACTCAATTTCGCTCTTTGGGACCTGTTGATGAGTGAAACCAAGACTTGAAACTTGTCACCAAAAATTAATGGGTTGTGTGATGAAATAACAAATTAGAACATTTTTTAGCCTTTGCTATATACCGGAGAATCCAAAAAAATTCTTTCTTGAACAAAATTATTATTGGTATGGAATTAATTATTTATTAATTTTAATCCAAGATTTTGTTTCAATTGTACTTGCCTAATGTTAATTTAATTTAAATATTGGATATTACTTTGCTTTTCGTATCGGATCTAAGTAGAAAAATCTGGTTTAATCAGGAAAGTTGACTTTAGTCTTTCTATATTTATTTGTTGAGCGTTTCCATTCAGGAGTATTTTATAAATTTTATCATATTTCGCTAAGATTTTATAAGGACCACTATAGGGCGGATTTAGGCTTCCTTGTATACAGGCTCTTTGACGAACACATGAGTGCACGTATTGATACTTTGACGAATATATATGTTATTTTTCTTCCTAGTTCTTGAAGTTTCCCGGCTAATTTTTATTAAATTTTCTTGAATTTCTTTCGCTAAAGTTGTTGTAATATTTGTGGATGGTTCTGTTGTAATTAATTCACTTGGTAAGCGAAGAGGTTGTCGGAAAGGGATCTGAGCTGCTGCAACGCTAAGATTTTCTATTAGAGCGGAGCGAATACCTAAGAGAATCCACGGTAATTAGTTGTACCAATTCTTACAGTTATCTGATGCTCTTATCGCAGTTTTCAATTGTCTATGAAACCTTTCTACAGCGCCATTATACTGACGGTGATAGGTCGTTGTTCTTATTCGTTGGTTTCCTAGTACAGTTGCAAGTTCATTGAAGAACAAGGATTCAAATTGAGTGCCTTGATTTGTCGTTAACACTCTTGAAATTTCATAGCGTGCGTTCCAGTTATGTAGAAAACATTGCAGGTAGTGTTTGCTTGTATGTTTTTTATAGGAATTGCTTCGGGCCATTGAGAAAAACGATCTTTGATTGTTAAAATGTAGCTATGACTGTTAGAAGGTGGGAGGGGTCCGACGGTGTCTCCAGCCTTCCCGATGGAATGTTGAAGGTATACCATGAGAAGAGTGTATGTTTCTGTAGACCTTGGCCTTCTGACAGGATATACATATTTTGGCCCAGGAATTAAAATTTTTGTGCATATTAGGCCAAAAATATTTTGCCATGATTACGTTTCTAGTTACCCTAATACTCGGGTGTGACAAGTTATGTATAGTATCCAAAACGAGGCGGCGAAGACATTCAGGTAGATATGGTCTATTAATTCCCGTAAACGATTCGCACCAAATTCCGCAATTTCCGAGAGGGATGGATACCGTGACTAGTGTGATTGAAGAATTAGTACGCTTAGATTCATGGAGTATCTTTTTCAATTCTTCGTCCTTACTCTGTTCTTCAGATAGTGTTTTAAAATCTAATTTTACAAGTTGTCCACTATGTCGATGAGTGCCCGTGAAAGTACATCGGAGACAATGTTGTTGCATCCTTTTATGTACCTGATATCGTTCGTGAATTGGGATATGTATGTTAGATGATTAGTCTGCCGAGGAGATTTTTCGGCTCGCCATTGTGTGGCGTTTGTTAACGGTATATGATCCGTATACAGGGTAAAACATTTTCCTTCTAAGAAATATCTGAAGTGCTTGATTGACAAGTAGGCAGCCAAAAGTTCCCGATCAAAAGTGGAATACTTTTTTTGTCTTGGCTGCAGACTCCTGGAGCAGAAGCTGAGTGTTTACCAGTGCCCGGAATTACACTGCTGTAAGACTGCGCCGACAGCATCACTTGATGCGCTCACCCAAAGACTTACTTTTGCAGATGGGTTGGGATGTACCAATAAATCTGCATCTTACAAACCCTTTTTGATTATATTGAATGCAGTTTCATGTATTTCAGACCAAAGGAGAGGTGCTTTACATTTTTAGCCGGTGTCCTTAAGTAAATCGTATAAGGGTACTGACAGCTTAGCGATGTTAGGTATAAAGCGATGGTAAAAGTTTCCCATTCCTAGGAAACTTTGCAGTTATTTAGACTGGAACGAGTTGGTTTATCTTGGATTACTTGCACTCTAGTTGAACAAGGTGTGATGGCTTTAGTGGAGATTTGATGACCTAAGAAGTCTAATTATTCTGCCCACAAGATACACTTAGCTGGGTTTTTAACACCGTATTTCTGAAATCTTTTGAAAACAATTTTGAGGTGTTCCTTGCGATCTGTTGAAGATTTGCTGTCTATTAGAATGTCGTCCTCGTATGCAAATATGAAATCAAGACCAGATAAAACTTCGTTGATGAAGCGCTGAAAAGCTTGTGCCCCATTCCCTACTTCAAGCGACATTCTTAAGAACTCAAATAGCCCAAAATGATTTATTACTTGTGAATGCATTCTGGTGCAACGGGTATTTGATGATAGGCTTTCACGAGGTCATTCTTTCTGAATATCTTACATTCGTGATGGTTCATTGCTAAGTCGTAAACATTAGGTAAGGGATATCTGTCAAATACTGTTGCAGCATTAAGTTGCGTATAATCCCCGCATGGTCTCTAAGCTGTGGATCCTTTTTGGGACACCACGTGTAATAGCGAAGCTACTGGGAATGATGATGGACGACAGCTTCGTAAACGGATCATGGATTCAAATTCTTGTTTGCCAATTTCGTACTCCTCCGGATAGAGTATTCTAGCTTGTCCTGAAAGAAGAGGTCCATTAGCATGAATATGGTGAACAAAATTATGAGATACTTCGATATTGAAATATGGAGGAGCTTTGAGCTTAGAAAAGTCGTTAAGTATAGACCCGTATTCATCATCTATGGGTGACAATTTTGGAGGACAATATTTAAAGGTGCGAGAGAGGCAGTTGACTGAATTTAGTGTGGTTTGATTAACTACCTTTTGTTGTCGGAGGTCCACTAACAAATTAAATTCATAAGAAATCTGCACCTATAATGGGCTAATCGATGAGGCGATTATAAATGTGTGATTGAAATGACGTCGTAATCCTAAATCTAAGGAAAGTTGCTTTAATCCGTATGTAGATATACGAGCTCCATTTGCAGACACTAGGTTGTAGTCAGATGTGCATGAGAATTTAGAAAACGCCCTTTTCAGAACAACTGAAATTTCTCCTCCAATGTCTATAAGAAAGTGCACTTTTGTAAGTTTTTCCTAAATAAATAGACGGTGTGAAATTGTGCGATACCTCGTTGCCGCCTGCGAAGTAGACGCATTTAGTTTGTTGTGACGAATAGCTATTACATAGTTTGATCCATTTTTTAACTTTACTCCCAAAAACGATTCCTAGAAAAGTTTCCAACTGAATATACTTTATACGTATACTGTATATACTTTATACGTTCAATCAATTCATTTATACTTTCACTAAGATCGGTTAGGTAAATGGTAAATGGTAAAAATCCTCTTGGCTACGTGTGTTTTCGATAGCTATGATTACTGCCTGGATTGCTAGTGGAATCTTATTTACCCAGAGTTTTCTGAGTAATGAAGGATTGACCAAACTATTATCACCTGCTAGGGACTCCATGTGTCCAAATAATTCTGATGGCTTATAGTCCCCAAGGTCTATTTTATGTAAGAAGGAGTCTAGACGACGCTCCTCAGAATCTCTGTTTCGACTTAGAAGAAGCAATTTCAGATTTTCGTACTTATTTTTTTGAGGGGGGTTCAGTAAAGCATCAGCCAGGGTTTCCATGTTATTTACAGATAAAGTCGATACTAGGTAATCATACTTAGTATTTGTCGATGTTATCGCTTTCACGTGGTATTCAGTCTCTATCTGGAGAAACCACAGATCTGGACGCGAATTCCAAAACGATGGAATTTTTAAAATTGCCATATATGGCACGACAAATTTGGGGTTAATTGTGCATCTTCAATGTAATTTTGTGAATTTGTTTCTACTTGATTTAATGGATTATTAGCTGTGTTTGCTTTGGTCATGTCAACATTGGTACTTTCTGTCATGATTATTTTTGATAAAACAAAAAGACCTTTAGAAAGTACAATTATTAAGAAAAACAGCATGCACTTATGTTATATACGATTATTAAGAAAAATGTTTTTCGCTATTGTTTAAATTTTATATATGTACTGAAAAAACTATTTGATATATAAATGTATATATATATATATGAATAGGGTGTCTCATAAGTCGGAGTCGAGCCGGAATCGGGTGATAGACCAAATAGACCCAGTCATAACAGTTACCAGAAAAATATAAAACAATCCAAGTCATATATTTTTTAAATTATAGACACTTATTTTGTTTTCGAGAAAATGTACACACTATGATGGGTTTTTATCTCCTATTGCTGCAATTCTTTACTTTTTCAAACTTATTTTTCTTACGTAATCCCGAATAGTGCTTTATGTAACCTTTTGCTTTAAATTCTAAGCCAACTGCTCCGTCTTAGAAGAAAATGTCACATTTTGCCGAACCAAGAATAGAAAGTGAAGTATTAGCAAACTTTAACTGATTGTACTGAAAAAAAAAATGTACTACGCCAGTTTGGCAAACTTTAAAAGGTGACGCATTTAATAAGGATTCTATAATGGTATAACACTTGCTACATTATTTCTTAGATTATGGAAAAAAAAATTTCTTCAAGAAACTCAGTTTCGAAAAATTTCTTTCCACCTACTAAAAATGATTCTAGTGTACCCAAAGCTTGCCTTAAAACCGTAATTTTAAGATTCTAGTTTCAATGAGACGGAGAGTCATTGCATAAAGTGTGAGTGAGTTTTTACAAATGTGCACCATCTACTCTCCATAGAGGGCCGACTTCCAAACCAAGTACATGGTGAAGGAAGAAGTTACTTACCTTACGAGGACGTAGTACTTCAAGCAATTGAAGAAGACCCAAGTACTTCGGTACGTGCAATCCAGGAAAGCACAGGAGTGCATAAAAGCATAGCTCACCGAATTTTACATAAACATGAGCACCAGAATTACGGCAGCAGTTGAATTTGTTAACAACGGAAGTTTTTCCCGTCTGACAACCCGATTTTTTCTAAGAAGATGTCGAGCTTGTATTGTAGTTGAAATAAAGCAATTTGAACATCTTTTGTAAATAATAAATCTTAGCATTAAAATAAGTGGTGTTTAGAGTAGTTACGCTATGCGTGTACCAGGCCACAGTTTACTTCCCTTGTGCCCACACGGAGCAGCATGCTACGATTTTTTTGGATGTGTGAAGTTTTTTAATTCACTTGTGCCCACACGTAGCCGCATGCTACGATTTTTTGGATGTGTGAAGTTTTTTTCTTTACGTGTGCCCACACGAAGCAGAATGCTACGTTTTTGGGATGTGTGAAGTCTTTTGCTGCACTTGTGCCTTCACGTAGCAGCATGCTACGGGTTTTTTGGATGTGTGAAGCTTTTTGCTTCACTTATGCCCACACGTAGCTGCAAAATGCTATGGTTATCTTTGATGTGTGGTGCGCCTAAATGTAGGCTTTTGTTGTTTTCAAGTGTTGCGCCTGTTTTTGAAATAATATTAGTAATACTTAAAGTTAATAGTAGGAAATTTTTGTTCATGCCAATGCCAATCATAAGGATTATTTAATTATAATATCCCAGACGAGTATTGTAGATGCAAAATGCATACCGGTTTAACAACAGAGTACGCGTCTTTGCACGGGTATTCTTGCTGCAGGCTTTATTTTATATAAGAATAGGGGACTATGTATGTGTGCGTGTATTATTTCATTTCGAGTTGAGTACTAGGACGTGAAGGTACAAAGTTGTGAGAAGTAAGAAAAATATATCTTGATTCAAAAACAAATTATTAAAATTTCCGCTCGTAATGCGCGTGGTAGCTTAGTATAGAACATAGGATAGAACCCTTAATTACTTACTCATCTTTGAATAATACTTAGTGATAAGGATCGTAATAGATAGTCAGTAAGGTATAGCCTAACTCGTAGCGGTTCGAAGAATTGAATTGACTCCTATTGCGCACCTGTTATTATTATTTTTTTGTTATTATGTAATACTCTGGTATCTGGATGGAGAAGAACGTGCTGAATACTTTTGTATTAGAAATATATTGAAGTCAGGTATAAATTAAACATGAATTTCTAATTTGGTTATTTATTGGGAGATGAGAGACGTCCATTCGTCAACGTTTGACAGAAAGCAGGGCTAGCAATCGTAAAGAGCTTTTAGGCTTTTAGTGAGCAAAAATCTGGAAAGGGTAAATACGTATGGCTTCAGGAAATCAAAACGGATAATAGAAATGTGGTCACATCACTACATCTATGTGCAATGCAAGTACAGCCACTGCGGGTCACAACACTGAGATTAAGCCCAACCTATCCCTGAGCGAAGTCGGCAAACTTTGCTTATATAGGGTGATGTGGTCCCGAGGACGGCGGCACTAAGCCTCTGTCTGCTAACACGTAGCGATTCCTCATATGTGGAACGTTACAAATAAAAGCCGGTAGGTAAGGAAATTAATCATTTGATAGGATTTTTTAAATTAAATATATTAAAATAATAAAAAAATTAAATTTATAGATAAGCTAATTATGGAAAAAAAAAAACGCCGTGCTTAGTTCCCTAGTTGCAGCAGCTGCAGGTAGCTTATTTCTGGCAGTTACTATAGAGAAGAGAAGGGAAGAGGAAGAATTACCACAAAAAAACCGAACTTGTTGGATAAAAGAATGGCGGAAAAACAGACAACGATGGGGAAATACACTAAATTTCATGCGAGACCTCTAACCAGGCACAACGGATTACAAAAATTTCCTGAGAATGGATGAATTGTGTTTCAACAAAATGTTGTCGTCAGTTCAAGTTGATATACAAAAGCAGGACACAGTATGAGAGATGCTATTCCGCCTGAAGAAAAATTAGCCATAACAATGAGATTTTTAGCAACAGGCGAAAATTTTACGGAGTTGGACTATAACTCCAAGTTATAGAAATAATTTGTAACAAAATCAATTGAGGATGTATGTAAGGCTATTCATAAAAACATGGAGAAGGAATTTTAAAAGGTACATATAAAAACCAGTAATAATTTATATATTTATTTATATACCTTTGTTCAGTCCTCACACAAATAAGTGAACATCCCATGATTAATTTTCTGCTGTCAGTTTTTGTGTAGCAGATATGATACTAATCCCTCGATGTACTTCCAGCTTCACGCTCGATCTACCTAAAATATACAAAAAAGGAACACAAAGTATCTAGATTCAAGTAGTTAAATTGCATAATACTTATCTAAAGCTTCCTGTTGATCCAATCAACGATTTACTGCTCGCAGTGTGGTTTGGGGGTTCACCCACGGCATTAAAATACCACAAAAAACTCCACAAATTCTGGTAGCGGCCGAATGTTGCGGCTGTGAAATGTCGGCTTTTTAAAATGTGGTCTCTAAAACAAAAATAAAAGGGAAACTAATAAACAACAAATAAATAAAAAATATCAACAAAGTTCTCACCAAATTACAGGCACCTCCGTATATTTTTTCTTGTAATGTCATCAAATGACATTATGACAGCCAGCTGTTTTCGCCTCGAATAAAATTCAAGTAAACGTCGCTAGGGCAACACCACGAGGCGAAACAGACATAACTGGTTACAGCGGCTATATAAAGCCGATGAATTTCAGTAGATGGCACCATTCTTTTGGCAGATTTGATCTGTATCTGAGCTAATCTGAGTAAAAAGAATTGTGCTTCCTACCTTATTACAGAAGATAATTCTGGTCAGGGATAACCTGAATTTCCTGTCCTATCATACAGAAGATAATTCTGGTCAGGGATAACTTGAATTTCCTTTCCCATTATACAGAAGATATTTCTGGTCAGGGATAACCTGAGCATCCTATAATTACAGAAGATTATTCTGATCAGGGATAACCTGAGCGCCCTATTACTACAGAAGATAATTCTGATCAGGGATAACATGAGCGCCCTATTACTACAGAAGATAATTCTGATCAGGGATAACCTGAGTGTCTCAACTTTCTGTGTGCCCTCACGCATCACCACAGAAGATAATCCTGATCAGGGATAACCTGAGTGCTTGAACTCCCTAGAAGCTTTTTATTTCCGTGTGCTTAGACGTAGCACCCCTATGAAATTTATTTCAGAAAATTTTAATTTATTCATTGAAGATTAACATTTTGCTTCTTCTTCCTTTTCAGAATAAATAATTCAAGGGTGGGGAACTGAGGATTTGTTTTTGAATTGCCGAATTTATTTTTATATTTTGAATTTTTATTATTGAATTTCATATTAGGGTAGTAGGGTAGTTTTAGATTGATTTTATTGAATTATTGTGATGAATTCTTGTGATATTTAGGTTGAGCAAATTGAAGTATTAAATAAAAGACTAGATCTCACATTGATCCTTCAAGGCCGGATAACTCAATCAAATCAAATATAAAATATACATTGCTTAATACTATCACGTAATTCAAGCCTCTCCATACAAAATGCCTACAGATGATGAAGGCAGTATATCTGACGCCGGGGACGAAACCATTAGCTCAGTATTAGAGTTGGTTGAGGCTCAAAAAGAGGTAATGGAAGACCTCTTTAAAAGGCATCAAAAAGAAGGTAAAAAGAAAACTGTCAAATCGAGAGAAAAACGCCTACAAACGTTCACCGAATATTGGAAAGAATTCCAAACGCGGCATAGGGTAATTCAAAAGAGAGCGACAATGGAAGATCGAAAAATAGAATATTTGACGAAAGAGACATTTAGTGATGTATAGGAGTATTATATTGAAAAAGCAGCCAGCATGGAAGAGGATGTAGACAGACTAACACCAACGCCTGTCAACAATCCTCCTCAGACTCAGACATCACATGCTAGCACAAATTCATGTAATAATGAAAGACTCACCAGAATTAAACTTCCCACCTTCAATGGAGAATACTCTACGTGGATTTCATTCCACGATTTATTTAATTCGGTTATTCATAAAAACAATAATTTAAGAGACGTTGACAAATTATATTTTCTAAAAACGATTTTAATAGGAGAAGCTGAAAAATTATTCAGGCATTACGAAATATGCGACGCAAATTATAAACCAGCTTGGAAACTCCTAAAGGAACGCTTCTCAAACAAGCGAATCCTCGTCAATGTACAGTTAAAAAAATTATTGTCTTTCCCAACCATAAACCATGACAGTGCCGACAATATTAAAAGGCTATTAGATAACATAACCGAGGCTTTATTAGCACTATAAAATTTAGAAATAGTAACTGATAATTGGAATCCAATAATTATATATTTAACAGTGCAGAAATTGCTCCCAGACACTCATCAACTATGGGAACAGAGCTTGCATAATAGCACTGAATTACCAGAATTAAAGACACTCACAAAATTCCTAGAGTCTCGCTTCAGAGCTCTGGAAATGATAGGAAGCAAAAATATGTAGTCAAACACGACACAGAGAAAACCATTCTCACCTAGAACAACGTATGGACTCTTAAACAAATCTAAGAATCCAGCGCCCCCACCTAATAAAACAAATTGCAGCCACTGCAGAAAGGACCATATAATTTTTCACTGTCCAACATTCCGAAATCTGACCACCCAACAGCGACACGAAGCTGTCTCAAATAAGCATTTATGTAAGAATTGCTTATCACCTAACCATACAACATCAAATTGTGCAAGCAAAAAAAAGATGTTATCATTGTAACAGAAATCACAATACACTGCTCCATTACGAAAGTAAATCACCCAATCAGCTCACCCAAAATTCCAATATGGAAACAAAGCAATACTCACCCGTCGACAGGAATAATGAGCAACAAGTTCAAAACTTCCTAACATCTAATATGAAGAGAGCGCTACTCTCTACAGCTTTGATAAATGTCACATCACAATCTGGAATCACAATAGTGTTTACAGCACTGATCGATTCTGGATCTCAAGTTTCCATTTTAACTGAAAGAGCCTTTAAGCGACTACAGCTTAAAGGACTCCCAACTACCCATCAACCAATTGGACTTGGTACAGCGCCCACCAATAAAGCTGTAAAGCAAACAACTGTCGTCATTCAGTCATTACATACCAAGTTCAAAATTACAAGCAATATGCTCGTGATAAAAAAAATCACAGACTTGCTACCTACTAATACGATTAACGTGTCAAATTGGAGACACATTAACAATCTCCCATTAGCGGATCCCACCTTCTCGGTTCCGGGAGAGGTTGATATTCTTCTTGGAGCAGAAGTTTACGCCTCCATTATTAGAAATGGCATTAAAAGAGGACCCTGGAGCAGTACCAGAAGCGATAAGCACTATCACCACCGTGCTATCCACCCACACCACCATAAACACTACGTTGGACGATCAATTAAGAAAATTTTGGGAGGTCGAGGAATGCAGCACCCAATCAAAACTATCACCAGAAGATCAACTCTGCGAACAACTCTATCAAGAGACAACTAAGCGATTACCCTCTGGCAAATATGAAGTAAATTTACCTTTCAAGACCAGAGATTCACCCGAACTTGGACAGTCCAGAAACATGGCTGTCAAACAATTTTTCCAACTAGAAAAAAGATTATCGAATAATCCAACAATGCACAAACTATGCAAAGAGTGCATAGATGAATACATTCACCTCGGCCACATGAGACCTATCTCACTTACACCAACAGAAAGTACATCACACGACAAAAATGCTTTCTATTATCTCCCACATCATGCGGTGCTCAAAGAGAGTACCACAACAAAACTCCGGGTTGTTTTTAATGCCTCAGCTCGTACATCAAATGGAAAATCATTAAACGAGCAGTTATTGGTTGGACCTACAATCCAGCCAACTGAAATTTTGACATTATCTAGAAGTTTTCTTTTAGGAGGATACAACAACAACCAATGTAGGTATGTTGACTTGTCCGATAATCAAATTCCGAATAATGTAAACAAAATCGCAGCCCAGTAAAGTAAACAAATTGAGCGATATTTACACACACACACACACACACACACACGCGCGGGGCCAGGTGGCTGGTAATTTGATATCGCCTCTTCGCACAGGTCTACATCATAGGGCCTGCCTGGCGAATTCCTTTCCTACCGATTGCTTTTCAAAACAGGTTAGATAACAGCTTAACACCTCTTTAAACAGGTCTGATAACAGCTTAAGAGCTTTTTAAACAGGTCTGAGAACAGCTTAACAGCTTTTTAAATAAATACATACCCACATACCCACCATCTAGAATCCATTGACACAATTTTTCAATGATATAAGTCTTGGGGTTTCTTTTTTTTTGTTGATTTTCACACCAGGCGTTCTCGGTTCGATTCCTACACAAAGCCAATTTTTTATTTCAGCGAAGATAGAGCTTGAGACGCGAATGTCATGAGCAAGGACTTGTGACGTAATACCTCAAATTGTATCGTGTGCATGAGTGTGTGTGTGTGTGTGTGTGTGTAAATATCGCTCAATTTGTTTACTTTACTGGGCTGCGATTTTGTTTACATTATTCGGAATTTGATTATCGGACAAGTCAACATACCTACATTGGTTGTTGTTGTATCCTCCTAAAAGAAAACTTCTAGATAATGTCAAAATTTTAGTACAAAAGCGACCTCAGCCCCCTTACCCTCCCCTCCCCATACCCAGAGCCCTCAGTGATCTATCAAAATAGTTGGAATCTACCTTGCACTTTTTGTATGGAAAAAGTGATCCAGAACCCCCATAGCTCCACTACTCCATCGATTTGGAATTAGAAAGAGTCAAACTAATAGCTTGGACAGATTACAATATAGTCTTGTCATTGCTTCATAAACATCCCTCAACCTGGAAAACTTTCGTGGCCAATCGTATAACCGAAATACACGAAAATATGCCACAAGTCTCTTGGAAACACGTTCCCTCCAAGAGCAATCCAGCGGATGTAGCATCAAAGGGAATTTTGCCAGACAGCTTGGTCACTACTTCAATGTGGTGGAATGGCCCAGACTGGTTACATCAAAATGAAGATCTATGGCCTCAACAATCACAAGATAAACATAATCAACTAGAGTCCAAAAAACCGAAAGTCTTCACTACAATCATCGATGAACAAATAACCTTATTACACAAATACTCATGATTTCAAAAAACCGTAAGAATCACAGCATACTGTCTCAGATTTATAAACAGCATGCGCAAAATACAGTCCACTACTCAATATTTAACAGTCTCGGAGCTAAAAAAGGCAGAACAACTTAAGTAGACTTCTCCAAAATATCACCTTTTCCACCGAAATCACTCGCTTACAGAAGAATTTGCCCCTTCCTAAAAAGAGTCGAATTCTCTCCCTCAATCCCAAACTTGACTCTGAAAATATGTTACGAGTTGCAGGTCGTCTCACAAATTCTCAGTTGAATTACGACCAACAAGACCCTATAATTCTTCCCAATAATCATCACATAACCAATATTTTTATAGACCATATACATCATTATACTCTACACGGAGGCACCCAACTAATATTAAGTACTATAAGAAATCATTATTGGTTACTAAACGCCCGCAATACAATTAGACATCGCATCCACAAATGTGTCGAATGTTTTCGATTCAATGCACGACCTAGTACTCAATTAATGAGTTCTCTACCCGCCGCTAGAGTCAACACATCTTTACCCTTCCAACATACTGGGGTAGATTATGCAGGCCTGCTTGATATGAAAACATATACATTAAGAGGAGCGAAAACTACTAAAGCATAGATATATCTATTCGTTTGCCTGGCCACTAAGGCCATACACATAGAGCTTGTCTCTGACTTGTCTACACCAGCCTTTCTAGCCGCTCTTAAGCGATTTGTTGCACGGAGAGGCCTTTGCTCACACATCTACTCAGACCAAGGAACGAATTTCGTGGGAGCAAATCGAATTCTACAATCAGACTTAGAGAAATCTATCAGAGCAATTGAAAGCAATTTAGCCAGCGAGTTTGCCAACCAAGGCATAACCTGGCACTTGAACCCTCCTGCAGCACCTCACTTTGGAGGCTTATGGGAATCTGGTGTAAAATCTACCAAACGCCATCTCTATAAAACAATCAAAGATGCAAAACTCACATACGAGGAACTGTATACAATTTTAGTTCAAATAGAGGCATGTTTAAACGCAAGACCCCTTTCTCCTTTATCCAATGATCCCACCGATTACAATATCTTCACTCCCGGACATTTCCTCACTGGTCGTCATAATCTCACCATAGTAGAACCTTCCCGACTTAACCCTCAACAACATCCTCTCAAGAGGTGGCAGTATATCCAATCCCTCTCTCATAACTTTTGGAAACAATAGTCACGAGACTACTTGCAAACATTACACCAACAACAAAAATGGCAGACAGAAAAGGAAAATTTAAAAATCGGAACTCTCGTTTTAATAAAAGAAGATCAAATCCCAATTGGAAAATGTCCATTAGGTCGAATTATTGAAATTCATACTGGCCATAATAATTTAGTCAGAGCAGCAACTATTAAAACTGCAAAAAATATTCTCACCCGTCCAATTTCTAAAATCTGTCCTCTCCCGCTCATAAAAAACTCCTGACAATCAAATATCCCCACCAAAATCTTCTACTCTCTGGCATTACCAAATTCCAAAATACCCGTTATATTCAAATATCAACGATTCCAAAATCCGCCAAAAGTCGCTTCAAGTTTGAAAGTTGACAAGTGCGCGCAGTGGTTTTTTCTTTTTGAGTTCGTTTACATTTTTTATTTTGTCATTTTCTTATTTTTTTACTTTTCTTCTACCATGGATGAGTTATTGAAGATTTTTAACTCGGAATCCTTGGATTCTGTGGATGCTGGTCTATCTCCAACTCCACCAGAATTATTGGCTCCCTTCAAGCCAATTAGGACTATCAGCCCTCTACCTCCAACACCCAAGAAGGAACGGAAGAAGAAATCAGTCGTCATACGACCATCACCCGTACATTCCTCACCCATCAAGCGAAAGGTAAGGCCATTTGAGGCAGAAGAAGCATCTTCTTCTTCTTCTTCTTACGAGGAATGCCTATGCCCAACAAAACGTTGAAATTTGGGCCTGAACCGATTGCGAATCACCCCGTGATTCGAAAGACAACAAAGCCAAGACCTCCCCCTACTAAACAAAAGGCTATGCTACCTAGTCTACCGATTCTGCACGAAGCGGTATTCACAGAAGTTAGTAGATCAACCCAGCAATCTCCCAGCACGCAACCTCATAATGCAAAACCTGCAGAATGGGCTGATCATAGATCTAATACAGAAAAGAGATCAACCAAAGTGAAGAAACCACCTAGTACTGCTCTACTGTCGGAAAATCTACATGGAGAAGTACCAAACGCAGTAGAGAAAACGATCTCTCAACATCCGCCGAGTACGCAAGCACCTCATTCAGCAAAGGGCAAATCTGAAAAACGCACTCAACACAAAACATCACCGAGGAATATAGAGGAACAATATATGAATGTCCCGATTACTCCTCCAAAGGAATTCCAAGATCATCCCGCACGCAGTAGTAAGCAAACACCAGAGAGATCAGAGCCAGGGATTCCAAAAGATATAATTGGGAGAATTATTGCCACGCCAATTGTCGGCAAACTGCTGGAAACAACAAATACTCCTTGGAACGTCACCAGGGAAGCAAAGACGTTCTGCAAATGGTCTCTGCCTGGAAATGTAACCATGAAAAGAAAAGGAAAAGGGATAAATTACACATCTTCTATCAACAAAACGTAAGTTTATTCATAAAACAAATTATATATATTTTGTTTTTCGAGGCGAGAGGATGTTCAGTCCTCACACAAATATGTGGACATCCCATGATTAATTCTCTGCTGTCAGTTTTTGTGCAGCAGATATGATACTAATCCCTCGATGTACTTCCAGCTTCACGCTCGGTCTACCTAAAATATACAAAAAAGGAATACAAAGTATTTAGATTCAAGTAGTTAAATTGCATAATACTTATCTAAAGCTTCCTGTGTGGTTTAGAGGTTCACCCGCGGCATTAAAATACATTGTGATAAATCACAAAAAACTCCACAAATTCTGGTAGCGGCCGAATGTTCCGGCTGTGAAATGTCGGCTTTTTAAAATGGTCTCTAAAACAAAAATAAAAGGGAAACTAATAAACAACAAATAAATAAAAAATATCAACAAAGTTCTCACCAAATTACAGGTACCTCCGTATATTTTTTCTTGTAATGTCATCAAATGACATTATGACAGCCAGCTGTTTTCGCCTCGAATAAAATTCAAGTAAACGTCGCTAGGGCAACACCACGAGGCGAAACAGACATAACTGGTTACAGCGGCTATATAAAGCCGATGAATTTCAGTAGATGGCACCATTCTTTTGGCAGAGTTGATCTGTATCAGAGCTAATCTGAGTAAAAAGAATTGTGCTTCCTACCTTATTAGAGAAGATAATTCTGGTCAGGGATAACCTGAATTTACTTTCCTATCATACAGAAGATAATTCTGGTCAGGGATAACCTGAATTTCCTTTCCCATTATACAGAAGATAATTCTGGTCAGGGATAACCTGAGCATCCTATAATTACAGAAGATAATTCTGATCAGGGATAACCTGAGTGCCCTATTACTACAGAAGATAATTCTGATCAGGGATAACATGAGCGCCCTATTACTACAGAAGATAATTCTGATCAGGGAGAACCTGAGTGCCTCAAATTTCCATAAAATCATTTCACTTCTGTGTGCCCTCACGCATCACCACAGAAGATAATCCTGATCAGGGATAACCTGAGTGCTTGAACTCTCTAGAAGCTTTTTATTTCCGTGTGCTTAGACGTAGCACCCCTATGAAATTTATTTCAGAAAATTTTAATTTTTTCATAGAAGATTAACATTTTGCTTCTTCTTCCTTTTCAGAATAAATAATTCAAGGGTGGCGAACTGCGGATTTGTTTTTGAATTGCCGAATTTATTTTTATATTTTGAATTTTTATTATTGAATTTCATATTAGTTTGTAGGGTAGTTTTAGATTGATTTTATTGAATTATTGTGATGATTTCTTGTGATATTTAGGTTAAGCAAATTGAAGTATTAAATAAAATTTTATATTTGAAATATAAAAAAAACTGAGTTATCCTCTGAACCGGCTCTCCTCCTTGAAGAACGAGACTAGATCTCACAACTTTTTTTATTTATTCATTTTCAATACCATCAAAGACCTCAGATTCCCATGCTTGTCCTCAGATATTTTCATTTGTTAAGGACAGTTGGACATTATCGTTCTCTTTCACCTCTTCACTTGCATTTTTTAATATCTGTACATCCAGGACTTCAATTCTTGGAATGTTTTTAGTGTATTGTTGTCATCCGCTTGTAAGCTCCCGCTTGCAGTTGATAGTGATAAATAATATTCTAGCGAAGTGGAATATGTTGAGGAATCCTGCCTGAAGAATTGTGGAGATTCAATTGGTGACAAACACAAATTTGACAACATCACTGGAGTGGAAAACGTGCTGGGCTCATGCATGTATTCGTTACTTTGATGATGCAACGTTTCTTTCCCATCTCTTATTGTTTTCTCACAAGTTGCAGAATTTCTATTTTAAGATCAGCAAATACGTCCTCAAAAGCAATTTTTTTAACTCGGATCAGAGATATCTGCAGAATTCAGCTTCTTTACCTATCAGTTCCTGTTGCTGTTGTGCAAAGTTTTTTGATAAATTCAAAGCCTGAATGGCTTCTTCATGAAGTTGATCGGCCAGCTTTGCCTTTTTATTCGGTGAAAAGTTAAAAATAGTTGTTGATTTATAATCTTATTTTCTTTTATATGTATTTGTTATATTTTTTATATATATTAAAATTTCCAAAAGTATATGAGTACAAAAAAATTTAAGAATAAGTAATATGAATATTATTTCACCTCTATATTTCCTCATTCATCGTAATTTTTAGTTTTGGCCAAATTCTCTTTGTAACCTGCATATCACATTTAAAATTAATTAATACATTTATCTATATGTATCATTTTCTTTGTTTAGTTTCCAACTGAAAAATATGAGTGGTCAAACATTGCTAAAGGTTTTGATGAGAAATAGCAACTTCCTCTTTGCATTGGTGCTCTAGATGGAAAGCACATAGCTTTCATGCCATCAAAAAAGGACGCACCCCTTTGCTACACTATAAGGGATTTCATAGCATCGTGTTATTAGCACTTGCAGACGCCTACGGGAGATTTATCTTGGTCGATATAGGATGTAACGGGAGAATAAGTGATGGTGGTGTCCTACAACGTTCCAATTTAATGCAACGGAAACGGAAGGTTACTGCCACATGTGTTTGTTGCAGATGATGGATTTCTATTACTAGAAAACATGATGACTCCATATCCATTCACGACAACAGATTATCTAAAGAAAATATATAATCGCCGTTTAAGTCGTGCTAGGCAAACAATTGAGCGTGCTTTCGGTATTCTAACAAATAGATTTCAAATACTTCAAAAAACAATAAAATTGAATCAAGTAAAATTAAAAAATATTGTGCAGTGTTGTTGTGTACTACATAATTTTTTAATTACGAACAGTAGTTAGCATGCCGAAAGCATTCCTTGCAATGAAAATAACACGGAAAAAGAAATTGGTATTAGCAGCGATGGCAATCATTCAGCATGTTCAATATTCAAAGGCAAACGAAGCGGTTAGAAAAAGTTGGCCAGAATATTTCAACAATGAAGGGAAAATATAATGTCAAGGTTTGCAATGAGTGCAAACTGTTTGAAATAAAAATAAATTAAAAGAACATTTTGTTTTAACTTACAACTGATGTTCAGTAGTAAGGGTCCCACCTCCCTATACTTTTACATGACGTCCGATAGAGACAACTACCACGAGGATCCCACTCGCGGGTTTTCTGCAAGACGGTTCCCACCACCGATAAAATGTTGTTGAGGAGGGAGACACGTCTCTGTCGCAAGCATTGGGGGGCAAAAATAAAAAAAGCAGACTTGATACCGAGTTGTCTTGATGCATGATGTTGGTTGGAAGGAGAGAGCTTCTGCTGTCTGTGGTAAGGACGGTAGATGGGACCCTATCGCAAGCATTGGGGGGCAAAAATAAAAAAAGCTGACTTGATACCGAGTTGTCTTGATGCATGATGTTGGTTGGAAGGAGAGAGCTTCTGCTGTCTGTGGTAAGGACGGTAGATGGGACCCTATCGCAAGCATTGGGGGCTAAAATAAAAAAAGCTGACTTGATACCGAGTTGTCTTGATGCAGGATGTTGGTGGAAGGAGAGAGCTGGTGCTGTCTGTGGTAAGGGCCGGACATGGGCACTGTTTTTGGAAACGTCCAGTTGCTAGGATGGCTGAGTCTAGTGGGTGCGAGCAGGTCTACTATAGGCGGCTTACGTACAAGCACAGTAAAGTTTTATAAAATTGCACTACCTGGCAAGCAGATAACTAAAGCACAAAATCTTGCGACCATATGTAGCTAGCGTGCATGGGCATGGGCATGATGATCTTTACTTGAAACCAGCGAGTAGAGAATGAGAACGAAAATAAAGAAAAAAACGAAAATAAAAAAGCTTCGACTGGTCAGAAGATCTGCTGCAGGTTCATATGTAAACAAAGGGGCTCGTGCCGGCGAAAACAGGTTGCCGGTTTGGTGAACTTGAACTGTGAAAAATAAAAATAACACTAAATGTAGGTTATAATTTTAATTTATTATTAGTATTAATTTTTATTGAATAATTTTTAATTTTGTTTTTGGATGAACTGCAGATTAAAAAATCCGCCTTTTGTGTCGTCTTTTCCGTTGTAGATCAAATATATTGGCGCTTGGGTAAAATCGTCGATCTGTCGTTGAGTTTTTATCTTTTCCCAGAAGCGAGGCGGTAGAAAAATACAGGTCTCATTCTGCAAATGGACCATTAACCGAACACCATACTTCGTCTTAAGCAGCTTAAATATCTTTATCTCGAACTCTTTACTAATCTCCAACGAAGTTATAGAAACCGCGGCGCTGAAACTTCCCTCGGCGACAACATTTAATAAATCAAAGGCGCTCTGAAAAATACAAAATTATTAAATTATATAAAATATTTAAAAATGTTTATACCTACCATGTTTTTATAATTCCTGTTCTACAAAATTGAAGTGAGCTGTGGTGTTCTGTTTTCCTTTGTATTCTGAAATTCTCTTAAAAAGCGCAGAGTTTATATAGTCCTACATTTTCAATTTACTCGGGGGGGGGGGGGGGGGGGGGTAATTTATCAGACTTTTAAAGATTTCTAATTTAAATGAAGCTGTGCATGTTTTAAGGTTAAACATCTCATTAAAACCTGCAGACTATTATTTTTCATGTTTGTAAAGTAGATACGCACAGCTTACACTTCCAATAGGTATACATAATTAAAGGTAAAGACATTATTAGCAATAAATAATTTTACTTTATGTGAATAGTAAATTTGGTTTTTTTTTATTGAATGTGTCGCCTTTTTTCATATATTGGTAAATATATATGATGAGCAGAGCCTGTGGCTATATATTCAGGCTGAGATCGTTGTCGACTCCGTTTAATTTTTAAATATTTTTAAAGCGTTAATATTAGTAGGTGTATATTGTAGAATTTTTGGCGTTGTTGGCGTCGTGTGTAAATAGAGCTGTTTAATAATTAAATAATAAAGCCGAGTTTGAACAAAGTTAAATCACGTGAAAAACAATTTAAAAAGAAATACCTACGTGGAAAATAAATGCTGAGTAACTAAAATAAAATTGAGTTTGAAGTGTTAACACTACTGAAAAGACAGCAAGTTTTAAGCAAGCCGCAGATAGTAAAAAAGAAAGAAAGGTTGATCTTGAAAAATGGATAACCAGGGGCTTCTATATTTATTAGAAATAACTTTAAAAAGTGACAAATCTTTGTTTAACCGTTTTTTAAATTCTGGAATTAAGGAAATAAAAACTAAAAACATTAATTATATCATAGAAAACATTGTAAGTATTAATAGACTTATTTATGATTATGCCTGCTTGCATAATGATAGTTTAGACCATCCTTTAATGAAGGAAACATTAAATATATTAGACGAAATTCACGAGCCCTTTAGTTCCAGTATCTTATATGAAAATCCTCAGAAAAAATCTGATGGTAAAACAATGTTTAAGAAAAATTTTATTGTTCAGCCAGAAGGTATCGATGATTTTGAATGTGATAATTTTATGCCTCGTGAGATTAATACCGCTAATTTAGCAGCAAAGATATCAGATAAAGTTAACTCTAACTGTGAACCGATCAAACTTGCAAATGATGTAGTGCAAACGGGGCGCGGTAATTACATAAATGTTCTTTTAAAGAAATTAAACATTTCAAAAAATTTAAAATGAAGGGGTTAAAAATGCTTTTGCAGTTAAAGGATAACTTACTGAAGTGGATGGAAAGCGCTTTTCACGAAATGATAGATGAAATAAGTTCAAATGCAGATAAAGGAAGTAAAGCTTCACTATCTTTGTTTCTGCCAAACAAACAAGAAGTTAAACCGGTTTGGGTTAGTATGAGACCCGTTGACCAGCTTGATGGAAAACTAATCGTCAATTTAATATCTGCCGTCAACCAGTCTAATGCAGAATTATTTTTCTGATGAAATACTTCAAGTAGAAGCAAACATTGTTATGTTTTAATTTTAAATACTATATGCAAAGGTATTGTGTTCAAACCAACATTAAATAGCCACCTGAAAATTAAATCATTCAAAAGATTTTAATTCCAAGTATTTCTTATTATTGAAACTAGGTTGGGAACGAAACTACATATGCCTACCTACAAGCTCGTCGATAAAGCAGTTTTTTAGTGGAGACAACAATCGACACATGATCGCTACATTCCACATTACAAAATCTCGACACGATCGACAGAATTCATCAGGCTTTTAATTGGAATTAAAATGTGTATTATTAGCAAATTATTACTTAGCTTAAAAAGCAAAAAACATTTTAGTATTAACTAAAAATAATTTAGAAATGGCCATATTGTGTATGTATAGGTATATTCTATTATTTCAGTTAATACGTTGTACGTACTAAGCATAGCTGCTAAGGTCAATGCACTCGTCTGACCTACGCACAGCTGTTAAGGTCAACGGATTTTCTGTTTCTACCTGCGCACAGCTGCTAAGGTCAATGTACTTTGGTTGTTATGCGCAAGGTAAAATAATTTGTTGGTGCCGCGCGCAGTTCAGAGGCAATATAAGTCGCAGGCCAACTTGAATCTTCCTCTTTTAGTATCCAGCTTCTATAGAGTGCGCATCATTTTGGAATTCGACTTGGCTAGTGTAATCAAATATAATTATTAACAAATTAACTTTATCTTGGGTAACGACTGAGATAAAGATATTTATTCTGGGTCTCGACTGGAATTAATTCTAATAACATAACAACTTTATCTTGGGTAACGACTGAGATAAAGATATTTATTCTGGGTCTCGACTGGAATAAATTCTACTAACATAACAACTTTATCTTGGGTAACGACTGAGATAAAGATATTTATTCTGGGTATCGACTGGAATAAATTCTACTAACATAATAACTTTATCTTGGGTAACGACTGAGATAAAGATATTTATTCTGGGTCTCGACTGGAATAAATTTTACTAACTCAACAACTTTATCTTGGGTACCGACTAAGATAAAGATAGTTATTCTGGGTAGACTAACTCAAACCTTTATCTTGGGTCTCGACTGAGATAAAGATAGTTATTCCGGGTAGCGACTAGAATAACACTCACTAATCTCAAACCTTTATCTTGGGTCTCGACTGAGATAAAGATATTTATTCTGGGTACCGACTAGAATAAACACGACTAATACAACTATGCTTTGGGTCTCGACCGAAGTAAAGTATCTTGTTCCGGGAAACGACTAGAACAAGATAAACACTAACTATTTGATTACCAACGCCATAAAGTCGATTCCATAGTTTTATACTAGTGAGTACATCTTTGATTAATCATATATTATATTTCATATTGATTAATATATTTATATACCTATATATATACATATAGTGCCATTGGTCAAAGTAGCCACAACTTTGACAGTATTATATTGAAATTATTATTGTGTAGTGAGTAAGCGATTTTTTTGAATATATTGAAGTTTAGTTCTTAAGTGTGAAATTGAATTCTGTTAATTTTAGTTCTAGTTGTAATGTTGTACTTAAGTTTTACGTGCGTCCAATAAACCACTGGCTATAAAATATTCCCCGGCGTTATTATTTACAGTCCACATCCTTCTCTATATTTTTTCTTGAGTGTTCTCATTGGGCAGAACATTTAATGGTCCTTCGAGCCGGATTTAAAGTCTAGTGGTTTATAATCTCACACGTCTTAACATGAGTACACTTCAAAAATGTTTGGCTAACCAAGCCACCTCCGCAAAAATCATCGAAAAATCTCTTAAGAACTACAACAATACTGCTGTAGAGAAACAAACAAAAGGGCTTGTTTCTTAGCGCTTAATCGCTTTAAGCGAAATCTGGTCAGATTACAAGTCTACTCATTACGCAATTATCCAAGCTACGCAGGCATTGGATGACAGTGAACTTGAGAAGTACGACTATTTCGTACATGATCCATTTGCAGAGGTGGAAAATAAGTACTATGCATTCCGAGGTATTCTTAGGGATGCATTAGATGCTTTTGAGCCAAAAGCAGAACAAAAAATTGCTGCAGAAACTAGAACTGATCAGCAATCTTCGTCTTTTTTGAAGTTGCCCAGAATTACACTGCCAACATTTTCTGGTTCTTATGATTCATGGAGATCATTTCACGATTTGTTTAATTCTCTAGTTCATAAAAATCATTCTTTACCTCCAGTACAAAAACTACATTTTCTTAAAACAAGTGTTACTGGCGAGGCTGAACACTTGCTGCGACAGTTTCCAGTAACAGATGCAAGCTACGAAAATGCATGGAAAACGTTAAAGGATAGATACGACAATAAGCGAGTATTAGTGAACGCTCAGCTGAAAACTCTGTGTAATCTATCTAAAATAACAAATGAATCTGCCAAGGCGATACGATCCTTATTAGACAGATCTTCAGAATGCATTTTCGAGCTTGAAGCTTTAGGAGTTTCCACAAAGCAATGGGACCCAATTCTCATATACAAGTTGGTGCAATGCCTACCAACGGAAGCCCATCGCTTGTGGGAGCAGGAGGTAAATAATGAAGAAGGTTTGCCTACGTTTGATTCTCTAAAAACCTTCCAAGAGACCAGATTCCGAACTCTGGAAGCAATTTTAGATTAAAAGTCAGTTCATCCAGAAAAAACAAATAACTCAAATAATTTCATTAAAAAGATATCAACACATTTCTCATCATCTACAGACAAATGCGCAAATGCAAAGAGCCACATAGATTGTTTAAATGTCCACAATTTATCAAATGTGACATTGACAAAAGGTTTAAGATCGTTACATATAACCGTCTATGTGTAAACTGCCTATCAAGGCACCATAACACGAAATCTTGCCCAAGCAAATTTACGTGTCGGCAATGCGGTAGAAAACACCATTCTTTGCTTCACAAGAATAGTGGTACATCCAATCAAAGTACTCACTTTTCAACTAAGCAAAGCAATAATTCTATTAAACAAGCACAGAAACTCAATTCTCCCTGTACATCTGAGGTCATACCAGATAGTTCTTTACGAACATTCTACACCAATCGCCCACCGCGTATTACACAAGCACTGCTTGCAACAGCATTGCTAAATATTGCCTCCTCAAAGGGCGTCATATTGACATTACGGGCCTTAATAGATTCTGGGTCTCAAGTGTCATTCATTACCCAAGCAGCAGCACGCAAACTGCAATTACCTACCACCCGCGTAGAAATTCAGATAACAGGCTTGGGGAACACACAAGCTACAAATGTAAAAGGAAAAACATCCTTTGAAATACGCTCGTTATCAGATTCACGTAAGGCCACTTCAGTGACAGCACTAATCGTGAACAAGATCACTGAATTCCTACCTCCTTCCACCATTCAAATGCAAGAATGGGAACATATAAAGAATCTAGATCTAGCAGATCAATCTTTCCATAAACCCGGAAAAATTGATATACTTTTAGGAGCAGATGTTTACGGGGAAATTTTATTGGAAGGATTAAGAAAAGGTCCTCCAGGAACCCCTATTGCCCAAAATAGCACCCTAGGATGGATCCTCTTTTTAAATTTATCTCAAGCAGACTCTAGTTCCAAGGTTTCATCTTTAACAATCAATGCGCAAGCTGAACAAGACGCATCTATAGACAAAATCCTGTGAAAGTTTTGGGAAACTGAGGAAATCACTCCTCACGTACTGAAGTTCTCAAAACCCGAACAAGAGTGTGAACGGTTGTATCCAAATACTCATCGTCGCAATGAGAGTGGTCGTTATGAAGTATGTTTACCATTCATCGAAGAAAAACCAGTGCTAGGCGATTCCCGAAATATGGCCCTACGCAGGTTTTATAGTCTCGAGAAGAAACTACTTCAGAATGCTGATCTTTACAAAGACTATAAAGATTGCATAAACGAATATCATGCCTTAGGGCATATGAAACCAGCTGAAAAGGAATTTAGCAGAGAACAAAGCTACTACCTTCCGCATCACGCTGTTATAAAATCAGATAATACGACCACAAAGGTTCGAGTCGTCTTTGACGCTTCAGCCAAGTCTACTAATGGGAAAAGCTTAAACGAACAGCTCCATACTGGACCAGTCTTGCAATCTGAACTTTTTTCTATCTTACTACGATGGAGAAAATACAAATACGCTATGTCCGCCGACATAGAAAAGATGTATAGAATGATTAACATTCAATCAGCAGATCAAAGGTATCAGAGAATAATTTGGAGAAATAGTCCTAGTGAACCCATAAAGGACTATCAACTAACAACGGTAAGGTTTGGTACTACTCCAGCTCCTTATCTCGCTATCAAAACACTTCATCAGCTTGCACAGGATGAAGCTGAGAAGTATCCAATTGCTGCTAAAATTGTTACTCGCGACTTCTACGTAGACGATTTAATTACAGGTGCAGAATCTATCGATGAAGCTGTCAAGATACAAACACAGCTCGTTAGTCTATTATCTTTAGCTGGGTTTAATCTAAGGAAATGGGTTAGCAACTCCTCGGATCTTCTAGCAGACGTTCCAGAGGAGCAAAGGGAATTACAACTTCCCTTACGGTTCGCAAGTGATGAGTCAGTAAAAACTCTTGGTATCCACTGGTATCCAGGAGCCGATTACTTTATCTTGCAATATCGACAAATAGCAGAGCATCTATCTACTAAACGATCTGTTTTATCAGAAATTGCTACATTGTTTGATCCACTAGGCTGGATCTCACCAATAGTAATCACTGCAAAGGTTCTGATGCAAACTTTGTGGCTTTCTGGATGTTCGTGGGATGATCCGGTTCCTGCACCCATTGACACCCAATGGCGGCATTTTAAGGCAGAGTTGTATCATATCAGCCAGCTTAAAATCCCACGCTGGCTACATACGACAAACAATTTAACAAATTGTCAGATACACGGATTCTCAGATGCCTCCAATCAAGCTTATTCTGCTGCTGTGTATATCAAGGTTGTTGACATCGAAGGAAAAATCCATATCAATTTGCTAATGGCAAAATCAAAAGTAGCTCCTGTGAAACCTGTATCACTTCCTCGGCTGGAGTTATGTGGAGCAGTTTTATTAACTCGTCTTATAAATCGAGTAAAGATAGACTTGGAACTTAATCGAGTCCCCATCTATGCATGGACAGACTCTTCTATAGTCTTATCTTGGATACACAATCATCCAAACAAATATAAGACTTATGTAGCGAATAGGGTTTCTGAAATCCAGGAACAACTAGATATCAAAGCCTGGCGTCACGTGCGTTCCGCAGATAATCCCGCAGATTGCAACTGCGGAGGAATCAAATCTGCGAATCTAATCAATCTTGAACTCTGGTGGCACGGACCCAGTTGGCTTCAGCAGCCCGAGGAACATTGGCCTAAGTCAAAACCCTCAGCTAACATGCAGATAGATTCTGAACAAAAGCGCGTGACACATACTGCTGTAGCCCAAACAATGATAAACGAATTATTTGATAAATATTCTTCTTTCATCAAATTAAATCATGTCACAGCATATTGCCTGAGATTTCTGAACAATATCCGAGCAAGCCAAGATCTGACAAAAGGTTTAATTAAACAAACCGAACAGCTTTCCCCAACAGAGCTGCTGGAAGCAAAATATGTGTTAATAAAATTAGCGCAAGGCATTACTTACGATACCGAGATAAGACAATTAAAAGCAGGATTATCGCTTCCAGCTAAAAGCAATTTGATATCCCTTAATCCATTTCTTGACAATAACAAGTTATTGCGGGTAGGAGGTCGCTTACAAAATGCTCATATCCCATATGATCAACAACATCCGATCATTCTACCAAAAGCAAGTAAATTAACAAACCTAATTATAGATCATATTCATCTAGAAACTTTGCATGGTGGTGTACAGCTTGTATTAAATACTCTAAGACACGAATATTGGGTCTTACAAGGACGACGAACAGTAAAAAACATCCTACATAGATGCATTCCCTGCTTCAAGCAAGCTGCCCGAACTAGGACTCAAATAATGGGAAATTTGCCAACTCCAAGAGTGAATATCTCAAGACCATTTCAACAAACAGGTGTCGATTATGCCGGTCCTATTAATTTAAAAATGTCAAAGCACAGGGGCAATCGATATTGCAAAGGCTATATATGTATCTTCGTCTGTATGGCCACGAAAGCTATCCATATTGAGCCAGTTTCTGACTTATCTACAGCTAGTTTCATCGCAGCTTTCAAAAGGTTTTCTAGTCGCCGAGGTTTGTGCACTGATATTTATTCTGACTGCGGAACCAATTTTGTTGGTGCCGACAATGTTTTCCAGAAAGAATTCAAATCTGCACTCAAAAACGCAAGCAACGAAATTGCTGAAAAAATTGCGCACGACGGCATTCACTGGCACTTCAATCCACCTTCGGCTCCACATTTTGGAGGCCTGTGGGAAGCTGGAGTGAAATCTATTAAATTTCATTTAAAACGAGTCTTAGGAAACGCCCTTCTAACTTTTGAGGAATTTGCATCAGTCCTGGCACAAATCGAGGCCTGTTTAAACTCGCGACCTTTGTGTCCCATAACTGAAGATAAAGATGACCTCAATGCATTAACTCCAGGACATTTTTTGATAGGAAAATCTTTAATCGCACCACCAGAGCCTGTGATGCCCATTAGAATATCATCAGTTACTAGATTGAATCATGTACAACTCCTGAAGCAACACTTTTGGAACAAATGGTCAACCGATTACCTGAATTCATTGCAAAATAGGCCTAAATGGCAACAACCAACATTAAATCCTTCTGTCGGAGATTTAGTTCTGATTAAAGAAACAAATTTACCTGCATGTCATTGGATATTAGGAAGAATACAAGAAGTGTTTAAAGGAAATGATAACTACATAAGAGTAGTTACAATAAAAACCAGCAAGGGAATCTTAAAAAGGACGATTACGAAAGTATGTATTTTTCCAAACTCGGCAGACAACCCAAATCTATAACGATAATTGCATGTGTACTAAAAACAACTAAAATATCCATTCTCAACATATGTACCTAAATACAGGTACACAACAGCAATGCCCGCATAAAAAAAGAGGAGAATAAAAAATAAATTTTTTGCATAAAAATTTTCCCGTGAAAAAAATTCTATCAAATATCAAATTTGTACCAATCCAGCCGTTAACTCTGCATCCCGACATCATATCGCGATAAAATTCAAAACAATGACCGCTAATTTGAACAAGGTTTGAAAATTTTTCTATACATTTCAAATACCGATCTGCATCAAACTACTAAGAAGACCGTTAAGCCTAGACTACAAATTCGAATTGCCATGAAAAGGTACTATCCGTTACGTGCCTTTAAATATCTTGCACCGAATCGCAAAGAGCATCAGTTTATTTTAAATGCATCAGAACATGGACGCAAGAAACGACATGATGTCTGTGAAGCGGCTATCAACCCCCGGACGGAGCATTGAGGCATTTCTGGAGGAGCTGAGATTGCAAGAAGTTTCCCAGCGGCAGCCACCAGTAATATATGTGGAAGACTCGCCGCCATCTTCTCCAGCACCAAGAGAGCAAGCCGAATCACGGATGCAAGTCGATCAACAGCAGCCAACAGCAACATTTTCGACGGCTCCAAGACAGCAAGCGCCAGACATGACCGAAGCACAGCAGCATCCATCCATAGCTGAGCAGCAATCTTTGCAGCCATCTACAGCTGATCAACAGCCATTACAGCTACATGCAACGACGTCTATAGGTGAGCATCAGCTACAGCTAGCGACATCCACGGCCGCACAAAATGGTCCACCACTCATGCCTTCTCGGATTCAACAGGTCAGGTTGACATCCGCATTACAGCCTGCAAGTGATTCTAAACCTAGAATTCTGCAAGATGTAGTCCTTCTCCCCGCAGACTAGACCGAAAACGATTTACACCTGTGCGTGGTCGATACCGAGAGGCCGGAGTTATGCGAGACTGTCATAGTGTCATATACAGCACTGAAGAAGTCCAAGAAACGGAGGCAACGCTTTACAACGCGCGACGGCACCAAAATAAAAATAAAATTATTGGCAAATGGACAAATCCGAGTTATAAAATAAATAACTAAAATTCAAACTTTGTCTTTTCATTATCTTTTCACCCTTTTGTCTTGTACGGTTGAATGTTTATTTTATTATCATGCCGCTCATTATACACCTACCTCTTTCAGACTTGTAATTACCTTGACTCGCAAATTATGCTCTTCAGTCTATATACAAGGTGCCGATCGCACGAGCCAAAAAAAAAAAAAAAAATATAAAAAAAAATCATATGAAAGATAACAAAAACTTATCTAAAATCTGGATTAAGCTGCAGGCTGTAGGTACATACACACATACGTACAATCGTACGCCCGTTTCAATAATTAAAGCAAAATCTGTTTCAATTCACTGAACTTTTCCCATGCTGCAATTTCTGCATTATAAACCACAAAACCCTTTTCATCTATTAGCAGGGGGCATAATCACAATTATGCAAAGTCCAGATCTTTGCTATTGTTCTTCATAACAAAGTTTTTTTTTCAGACAAAATAAAAACAGCTTTAAAAAAAAAATAGGTTATTTCGCCACACTCGAACCCTGGACCTGGGACGTGATACCTTATCAGCGCTCAGCGAAGTTCGGCTATGCTGCCAACGAGAGGCTCTTTCATTACATGACAATTAAAACCCGTCCAACACGAAGTGATCGTCAATGAAACAGACGTCAACCAAAGGAATGAGCTGCTCTGGCTCAGCTAATCAATTCATTGCAACAGACATCACAATTTATTTTTCCGATTCCGATCGCTGGAACATTTAGGAAAGTAAGATATAATTATTTATATATATATAGCAAAGAAGACAACCAAGGTATGCTTTACGTCGTCATTTTAAAATTAATTTATAGTTACTTGAAAGATTGAATTTTCAAATACAATTCAACCTTTCAACAGGGGGCAGTATGTTCAAACCAACATTAAATAGCCACCTGAAAATTAAATCATTCAAAAGATTTTAATTCCAAGTATTTCTTATTATTGAAACTAGGTTGGGAACGAAACTACATATACCTACCTACAAGCTCGTCGATAAAGCAGTTTTTTAGTGGAGACAACAATCGACACATGATCGCTACATTCCACATTACAAAATCTCGACACGATCGACAGAATTCATCAGGCTTTTAATTGAAATTAAAATGTATATTATTAGCAAATTATTACTTAGCCACAGTTTAATCCAGAGTTTTAAAAAGGCAAAATGGAATCGTCCAACAAGTTTGTTAAGGAAGCTACCAACTCGCCGCCAACACCGGGCAAGTTCATAGAGTGCGAGGTGAAGAAAATTTGGGATTTGGAAAAACAACTCAACAAATTAAAGACGGCAGCCCAAATTAAGAGGATAAGCAGACGGTTTAACTTCCTGCAGCTTGAAGAATCGGAGGTGATCGATCTCACGGATTCTCCGCCACATTCACCAAGTCAGTCGTCACAAATGGAGCCAGCACCAGGACCATCTGGATCAAGACCAATAGGGGATGAAGCCCCACAGACATCGTCATCGCCCAAGGTAAAAATATTGGAGGATATTGTCTTGGTACCTGCCACAGAGCAAGACAATGACCTGCACCTGATCGTGACGGACAACGAGACGGGAGACATAGAGGACATCACCATCTCATGGGATGCGTTAATCAAATCGAAGAAACGAAAGCAACGAGCGACAACCAAGGATGGAACCCGTTATAACGTGCGGCTATTAAAGGATGGACATATTAAAATTCTTAAATAAAATATTACAAAAGGATTTTCTTAGTTTCCATTCTAGAAACCTGTCATTTCGTTTCCTTTAATATAACTACCGGGGCTTCCTAAACTTCACATCGAAACTGCGTTGACACATTTGGGGCCACATAGGTTGCAGAAATTTTGTTTTCCCACCATTTTCAGATCTCATTTGGATATAAATATAACACATACAGAATATTTAGTAAAAGTGAACTTTAATGAACTACCATGATCACTGCACACAAAATGAGTTTTGCTACTCTAAATATATGAAAATGTGCATAATATCTAGTTTCAAGAGCTTTTTCAGCGCCTTGAGCATTAAATATTACAACTAAAGTTTACAACATTACATATGTTAACGCAAGTTATATAATTTCAACATCAGCTGGAGTTACCAACAGATTGCTCATCACATATAATTGAAAAGCATCTCAGCCTTTCAACGGGGGGCAGTATGTTCAGGATCGTACACAGCTGTATATGCTGGTCTCAGTATCTCGATCCTGAAAGAAAGAAAAACAAACCACCAAGAATCAACTCTTATTAACGAAATATAAAATAATCTTACCTAATTCATTTATTCCCACGAAGCAAAATCTGCATGTAAACAAATTGCTGCTGTCAGCTCAAGTCAGCTGGACAGCAACAAGTATGGCCACCACGGTATCGAGATACAAGAATTCTAATTACGAACCACGTACCGCCATTACACGAGAAATTACTGCGCAGCAGAAGATTGAGATGTGCAGCAAATCGTGTGTGTGCTGCTTCTGGCTGCGTCGGGGTCGGCTGGAGGTGTTGGTTTTAGGAATTTACAAATTTTGTCTGGTAAGTAAACTTTCTCATTCAACAAAATGTGAAAGATTTAGTTGTTATTAACATTTATACTACACTGGATTAGGAATAAATTGAATTTACGCAAAATATTTTGTATATTCATAAGTTGAGTGCAGCTTGTTAACAACAATAACTAAAATGGTAACACTTTATGAACCAATGATGAAGTGCAGTTGCTAGGTCAGGTTATTGTTGCTATGCAAGTTGTTGCTATGCCAATATTGTTGCCACGCGCCGCTGACTACCGTTCTTTGGTGCCGTGCGCAAACTCTGGCTATATAAACAGCAGTTTGACTTGATTCGATCTCTTTTGTGATTTAGCAGTGCAGTGATTAACTTGGCAATTTATTCCTTTGTGTTATTTCCTAGTGATTTTTCCTAGTGTTATATTTTATTACTAAATTAAATACTTTGTTTAATTGACGGCTAAAATAAAATATTCTTTTTCTGGGTACCGACTGGATTAAGGAGTTTATTTTAGATAGCGATTAAATTAAAGGTTTTTTATTGTGGGTAGCGACTGGAATAAAAAATATTACTAACAATACACTTTATTTCTGGTCTCGACGGAAATAAAGAATCTTTCTTCGGGTCTCGACTGAAGTTAAGATATATACTAACATTCACTTTAAGTCGAGTCTCGACTGACTTAAAGAATATTATCTCGGGTCTCGACTGAGATAATATATTACTAACAAATAACTTTATTGCGGGTCTCGACTGTAATAAAGTTTCTTATTGCGGGTCTCGACTGTAATAAGAAATCTACTAACTCACACCACTTTATTGCGGGTCTCGACTGTAATAAGACAATTACTAACAAAACCACTTTATTGCGGGTATCGACTGTAATAAAGAGTCTTACTGCGGGTATCGACTGTAGTAAGACAATTACTAACCCAAACACTTTATTGCGGGTCTCGACTGTAATAAACATTCTTGCTGCGGGTCTCGACTGTAGTAAGAAAATCACTAACACAAAACACTTTATTGCGGGTATCGACTGTAATAAAGAGTCTTATTGCGGGTCTCGACTGTAATAAGACAATTCCTAACAAATCCACTTTATTGAGGGTATCGACTGCAATAAAGAATATGCTCATCCCACACCTCAGTCAAATAAAAGGTCAAGTAAATCAGCTGCTACATATCGATCAGGTGAGTACAAGTCAATTGCTACAGTTGAATAAAACAAATATCTATATATTAATTATTTATTAAACGTCTTGTTTTCAGCTTCTTATATTATAAAATATAGATATACATATCTTGTAGTTTTCCAGTTATAGCATTTATTGAACTGGAAACATTCAGTGCAGTGAATAGATAAGTAAAACCACTAACTTTATACCAGTGACATAAATTTCACCACACCTTTCATTTATTGTATGTACGCTCTAACTACAGGCAGTACAATTATTACTACAATTACAGGAAAGTGTTTCTTCCTGCGTGGCTACAAATAGCCAAGAGTTCGGTCTAAGCATTTTTGTTAGTAAATTCATATTATTTTCCATAGTTCTATGGGTAAAAGGAGCGGGTCCCGGAGAGGGATTATTGAACAAACCCATGAGACAGTTAGACTTACTGAAACGTATTCCCTTAGGTACGGTTTGGAAACAAATGTGTATCTTGCCACTAGCAGATGTTGTCTTTTTCAGTGTTCCCAGTAATCTGCACTGGATAGCTCTACATATCTCTGTGCTTTTGTATTATTTAAAAAATAATTTGCTTCGATATCTAAGATAGCTGATTTCGCCAGTGAGATCGGTGTGGGTAGCAAGTAGACTTTGTTTATTGTAAAAATAGTGTCTTCTGGTAGAGGTAGTGTAATTCTGATAAAGTATTCTTTTCCCTTCTGGACGCTAACTACTTGAACTATATGACTTACCAGTTTAAAATCTAGAAGAATATTTCCCATACCCTGCGCACTGATTTCTTTATAAATTTGGACTAAATCGTTTGCGGATAAAATTAAAGGATGTAATGAGTGTTGGTGTAGAGCATTTATTACCATATATTCGTCTGTTAGACGTTGATGTATCTCCTGGAGTTGGTGTAGAATATATATAGGAAGTCCATTTGTGTCGGCTTTAATGTGGACCGATTTGAGTTCTGTCTTGATTTCATTCGTGGAGTTCTGTACTTGGTCTATGAAGTCCTTAAAACGTTCATCTAGGATGCTTTGGTAATGCTTTATGTCTTGGAAAGTTTGGTCAATGGCATTAAATTTTGCCTTCACTATGCTGACTTGTTTTTCCATTAAATGTATGTTCTCTGAATGTTGGCTGTTAAGGTCTTTTAGTTTTTTGTAAATGGTTTGAGCATCCCTATCATCCATAGTACCAAATAAGAAATTTGAAAACCTGCCTACTATATTTGCTAATGACCGCCTACTTCGATTTAATAAATAAAAATTTGTATCTCTTAACCTATTCTTAATCTTATCTACCTGCCGATCTAAGTCTATTTTCCACGTATAACACGAGTCTCTTTCCTCAGTGCTTCTTTGTACGTGACAGAGACGTTCCACTGTGTCTTCGCAGCGGTTAATAAATTCCAACGCCTCCGTTTCTTCAGTGATTTTAATTTTGGTATAAACAATCCAGGTCTTCGTGTATAAGTACGCCGGATTGAGTGGTTCAAATAATACGCCTGTGGGGGTGAGAGTCTCTATAGCAGCTTGTGAGTTCGCTAGATGTATGGCCGCCCACAGCCATATTAATGTTCCCTGTGGGTAATAAGGAAGTAACAATTAAATTATGCTAATCCCAAAATCGTAAATATAATTTATTTTTAACTAAAATAATTTTAACCTATTATTATGCACCCTTCGTAACTTCCGACCAATTTGGATCGTGCAGTTTACATCATTATTAACCTGTTTTACTATGTACGGCCCAGTCCAAACTGGTGATAATTTATTCTTTTTAACTGCAGTTTTTAGTAAGACTTCGTCTCCTACATGCAGTACAATGCTACGGGTATTTTTATCGTAATATTCCTTAGACTTTAGCTTGCTTTTAAGAAGCTCCTCCCTAACACGCTTGTGCAGTATTTGCATTCTTCTTCTACGAATGCTTACAAAATCGTCATAGTAGTTATAGGTGGGTTTAGGCTGTCGTTTTAGATTGTTTGGTGGCGGGTCGTAAAATCCCCATAGAGCCTCCATCGGTGTATGTTTTCCACCAACATGAGTTGAATGGTTGCGAACATGGACTGCTTCCTCGAGCCACTGGTCCCATTCGGCTACTTTTTCGTCCACCAAACTTCTCAAATACTCAATCAGGGGTCCGTGTACTCTTTCAAGAGCGCCATTTGCCTGTCGATGGTAGGCTGTGGTCTGCAACTTTCTCACTTTGAATAGCTTGCAAAGTCGTTTAAACAAATTACTTAGCTTTGGGTATCTTATACTTCATGATTAATTTATAAAATCCTTCGGCTACCGTGATGGCTTCTCCATTAGTCAACGGTATGCAATCGAAAACTCTAGTTGCATCATCCAGTAGGGTAAGTATGTACTTATTTCCCTTAGTGGTTTCTGGTAGCGGGCCCAATATGTCGAGATAAACCTTATCGAATGGCCTCGCTGCAATGGAACTTATTACCATCGGCATCTTGGTGATTCTACTATGCTTATTTTTTCTACACTTAATGCAATTTTTGATATGCTTGTGAATGTCTTTGAGCATTCTTTTCCATTTAAAGTTTCTTCTGATACGTTTATAAGTTTTATAGACTCCCAGATGACCTCCCAAAGGTGCGTTATGGTAATCCCGAAGAATGGTCTTGATCTCATTCCGGTTACCAAGTATTTGCACACTTTCGTCAATCTTGGACTCTTGGAAACTAACTGAATTAGTTTCTGAGTCCTCTCCAATACAACTAGACTTATTTTTGGGCGAGTCATCTTGTCTTTCGGAAAAACTTGTGTGGTCTCCTTTAGCTCTGATTTGCGCTCTGGTAATGGCCATGCATGCGGGATTGGGTTTATATTCCTTATCATCTGTAACTCTTTGCTGGTGGACTTGTGCTTTAGTTATCATTGTCTGCGGAACTTCGTTCTTATTGCACTCCATCTCACTAGAACTCTGGATTCTGCTTAATGCGTCAGCATTACGATTGAGCCTACCTGGTTTATACTCTATGATATAATCATACTCAGAGAGTTTATGGCGAAATCTTAGTAATCGCGAGCCAGGATCTTTGGTACTGTAGATTCCCTTAAGTGGCTTGTGATCAGTGTAAATAGTAAATTTTCTACCATACAAATAACACCGAAAATTTCTTGTAGCCCAGACTATTGCCAGCATTTCTTTTTCTGTGGCGGAATAATTTCTCTCGGCTTTATTCAAACTCCTGCTTGCGTAAGCAATGGGCCGATCGTTCCCCACATCTCCTTGGGATAACACTGCACCCAAAGCTTCTCCGCTAGCATCCGCAGTTAAGGGGAATGGTTTATCGAAATCGGGGTAAACTAAAATAGGGGGTGAGATTAGCTTGTTCTTAAGGTTTTTAAAAGAATTTTCACATTGATCCGTCCATTTGAATTTTACATTTTTTCGTAGGAGTTTATTGAGGGGTTCTGCTATTCTAGAGAACTCTGGAATAAATTTCCTATAATAATTAGCCAACCCTCGGCTGGGGGAAGCTTTGAACGCAGCTTACCTTTGAGGGATCTGGCAAGGCTCCTTCTCTGGAACACTTATGTCCCAGATAGATTACTTCCTTTCTCAAGAACTGACATTTTTCTATTTTTAGTTTTAAGTTATTTAGCTGAAGTCTTTTGAGTACCTCCCTAAGTTTAGCGTTATGATCCGACAAGTTTTTCCCGTATATTACAATTTCGTCTAAATATACAAAGCACTTAAAACCCTGCAAACCAGTTAGCACATGGTTCATTAATCGTTGAAATGTAGCATGTGCGCTTTTCAACCCAAAAGGCATCCTTTTAAATTCAAAATGACCGTGTGGAGTACTGAAAGCGGTTTTAGGTTGGTCTTTCTCCTCCACTAGTACTTGATGATAACCACTGGCCAGGTCAAGCGTGGTAAAGTACCTTGAATGCCCCAATTGATCGAAGATATCTTCAATTCTGGGTAAAGGGAAAGCATCTCCAATCGTGATTTCATTTAGCCTTCTGAAATCTACCACAACACGCCATTGTTTTTCTCCATTTATTCCAGCCTTTTTCGGAACAACTAAGAGTGGCGAATTCCATGGACTAGTGCTAGGTACTACTATATCATTTTCAAGAATTTCTTCAACTTGTTCATGGATGATATTTCTTTGCTTCTCCGGTAGTCTATACATTTTCTGATTGAGAGGGGGACAATCTTGCTTAATTGGAATCTCGTGTTTTATTTAGCCCGTATAACTCAATTTATCTCCAGGTAGAAGAAAGATATTGTTATATTCATAACATATTTCGAGGACAGCATTTTTTTCTTCCTGATTGGCATCTGAATCCATATTGATTTGCTCTTTCAGAATTTCGATTCGCATGCTTTCTGCTTCCAAAGGTCTTACTCTCTTCGGTTTTTATTTTGGGTTTTTCCCAGTTCATTTCGTTTAATGTTAGAATATGATAATTTTCTATTGGGTGAAGATCAATTTCCATGTTATCTAATACCTGATCAGTATTATTGACGTTAATAATAGGCAACACAACTCTACCTTTCCATGGTCTTGTTAAACAATTTCCTGAAAAAACACCTTCACTCACTTCTTTTGATAAACAAACAAATTCGCCGTTGTCTCTAATAGGAATTGGCACTAATTTTTCTGAGCGTGCTGGAACTAGAATCTTCGTTCTAACCTTAAGTCCCTTTGCTTGCTTCCGTTCAGATTGTTCACCTTTATGCGGAATGGACCACTTTCTCTCGGAGATCTGAGTGGTGTTTTCCATTTCCATAGGTTGCGGCTTTCCAGGCTTTTCCTTTTGGGCTTGGACCGTAGACCTGCTAATAGGTGAATTTAGTGTCGTTTTTAAGTCCTTAGAGTAGCGAAATTTGTAGTTCATATTAAGTGGCACTGAAAATGTTGCTAAATTTGTAGGTGTCGCTGGAAATTCTAATATTCCATCTGGACCCTTTATATTACATTTATTTAATCGAAAATTATTTCCAAGTATTCCATCATATGGGACATTTTCACTATCTTTAATTACATGAAATTTACATGTTTGAGGAGTTTCTAGCTGAAATTTTCCTGTACATGTTCCAATTGTCTGTCCCTTTCCAAAAATACTGCTCATTTGCGTTTTTTCCTGAGTGTTTATTATTTTCTCTCCTTGTAACATGGATTTTTTTAATAGGCTCACGTCAGCTCCCGTGTCGACTAATAGTTCTACCGAGGACTTAGCTGCTATATCCAAGGGTAATTTAACTGAACATTTAGGAACTTGGGAGGGCTGACACCGATTTTCTTTACTAACGTTTGGACTTCCGCGGTGTCCTCGCAAGTCCTTGTTTAGTTTTTCGAAAACTGGTGGTTATTTTGAGTCGACATACTTTCCCAGTCTTGCTTTGCTCGGCACTGGTTTGTAGTGTGACCTCTTCTTTGACAAAAATCACATTTTATTGCGCCAATTGTGTTTTTTGGGCCACCTTCAGCAGACCTGCTATTTTGTACTAGGTTTATCTGCCGATTTTGAGTCTTACTATCCCTGTTATTGTTTCGAGAAGCGTACGCAGAATTCTGATAACTATTACCAGAAGTCGCATTCTTCCTTTGGTAGCACTCCGAAAACGTATGATTGTTTTTATTACAATAAGTACATTTAATTCGGGGGTGATAGCTTTTGGTATTATCATACTGATTCCTTGCACTGGGGGCGAAATTATTATAATGCCTATTCTGAGGTGGGTTTTGCATTGGTGGATCTCTGATAGGCATCCAAGTAGTATTGACTGGATAACTATCAATTACTGGTTGGGCCAATGATATACCTAAAGGATTTTGTAAAATCGACAGTGTTTGTCTTTCGGCTTCTTCTAGCTTTTCAGCTTTTTCGACTACTGATGCTAAACTCTCGCCAGAGTCCTGTAAGAGAAACATTCTGTGGTTTGGGTTGATTATACCTGTCTTAAATACATATATGGCTGTTTCCTCTAAATCCCTTTTTACTGCCTCTGCTGCTGTGCCAGAGTGTCGATCAGGGATTTTAGAAACGCAGCTTTTAAATAATGTTTTTATCCTTTGAGCATAGCTTGTCAAAGTTTCTGCTGGTAATTGAAACAACACGCTAAGTTCATTTACAAGAGCCACGTAGCTCTTTGTATTTACTAATTTATTTTGGATCTGGGTCTCCAATTGCTGGAAGTTATTGAAACCTGTACCTTCCAGAACACTTGCCGCCCTGCCTCTGAAGCGCGTTGGAAGCAATTTAAGGAATACTGGAATTTCACTTTCGGTTAGACAATTAATAACATGCTTACAACAATTGATAAATATATTTATTTCTGGAACTAAGTTGGGACCTATTTCGCCCATTAAAAGTGGTACACTATTAAATATTAATTGATTAATTTTAATTATATCCACTGGTGGCTCCATTTCTAAAATTAAGTTTTCCGATGAGCTCTTTCCACTGGTTAACTCGTCTAGGTGCACAGAACTATTCGAAGATTGACTGTGTTGCTGTTGTTGTTGCTCTTCACTGATATTGTCTTCTGGCTGTTCCAAAGATTGACTCCGTATTTCTTCTTCTTCTTGGATTGATGGTAGTGCGTCCTAGGATTGTCGATACCTCTCCCTGGATATTAAGGACATCAATTCCGTTATTGTATCCCTGGTCTGAGTTTCCGCATCCACTTTCTCAATAATGCGCCTTCTATCCTCAGTAGTTTCCGTAATGATACACTTCTCCTCTATTGGTTTGGGGATAACTGGTTTATTCTCGTCCAGTTCTGGCACCATTAACTTATCCTCTGCTGTTTCCGAATTTTCACAATCAGTTCTTGAACTAGTGTCCTCTGTACTAACAGACGGGCTGGTGTTCTCGAAGGAAAAATAGTTGATTTTCTTCCAGAATTTCTTTTGAGCAGAACTCAATACATAGAACGGATACTCGCTCTGATCTCTCGTCACTGGAGTGGAATGGCTTTTTGGTGAACTGCTAAAAGTCCGTTGGGTGATCTTGGGTCATCTGATGTTTCTTGCGACATTAAATGTCTTACCTGGAATCGATTTTGGTCTCACACTGCACTTTTTTTCTATAACTAACACAATTTTACACAATATCACACGCAACGCTACTAAATTTTGACATTAACCGGAGAAATACTCTAACGAGACCAACAACCGAAACGGAAATCAAACAAAATGATTTCAACATGTACTTTGCGAATGGATAAAACAAATATCACACTTAAAGTGAAATATCTACCATTTTCGGATTAAAGAAATTTCAATGAAACATTTATTTGTGAACCGTATGTATGTATGTAATTCACTGTTACTTCGTTTGAAAATGGACTTTTAGACAGGATTCTGAATTATATCAATTTTTTTTTTTTGATTTTTTTTCGCAATTAGTGGAAGTGCGGCCAACCATTTACAAGTGAGATATCGGACCGCCACGATCTAGTATTCGCATTTGAATTAAAAAAAAAAAAATCAACGGGAAGTTGACAACTGACTAGTGTCACATTTAAAGTGACTAACTTGTTCTATAGTCATCAAGGTGAAGTACACAAAAAAAATTTTTTTTTTAAATTATCACGCCTAATATCAATTCTTGCCGTTCTTAATTAAATATCACTCTTAAAACCGATCAAATTGAAGGAATTTTCACTCATAAAAATCTTAAATCTATACCAATTGTTTTTCTTAAATTTTTTTCTTTTAAATAATAATATTCTAATAGTTTTCTTGAGGAGAAAAACTTATAATTTAATAGTATATACTTCTATATACGTATAATAAAGCTTAATATAAGTATATCTTTTCAAAATAGATTTAACTAAAGAATGAAGTGAATTTTTACCTTAATTAACTTAGAGCATTTATTGTTGCCCATCTCCTCGTAGTGATGACTTTCCTGTTTCTTTATTGTCCAATTTACTGTAATACTTTCGACTGCTGTTGTATCGCTGCCGGGGGGCCCTAGGCCTTCTTAAATTCCCCTGGATCTGCTGAAAGGGGGGCTGAAAGCCGTCTTCGTTTTCCCTTTCAACACAGGAACGAAGTTTTTCTGCTATGATGAGTTTGTTGCTGCTGATGAGATCGAGTTGGAGGTGACGTTGACTTCTTCTGGCTATGATGTGTTGCTGGCCAGAATTCCTTGTTACCTTCTTATCTAACAGGGGTGAACGCGTGCCCGCCTGGAGCAGAGGCGCCTAAAGATGCTATCTACCCCGAGCGTTGGGGGTGACTTGGCCGTTTTATATGGCTCTTTGTCACAGGTACCCCTTTTGTTCGTATAGGATCAAGGCTTTTAAAGCGTTTACGGTTGTTTATTTAACCAAGCTTCCTTGATCCTACCGGCTGCGCCAATTTATGTTGTGGTTAATTTGAGCGACTGCTCAATGTAACTACCACAACACTGGAGAATGTTCTCTTGCACTTTGATCACCAAAAAACAAAACCACTTGACTTATTTTTTATGTCATTTATTAATACAATTACTACATAACTGTTCACAAATGAGTAATACGGTTCTTATCAGTGATTACCGAAAGACAAGTGATTAGACACTTCTGTACACGCGAGTGGTCAGAACAAAACTCTCCCCTACTACTCGCCTACCTCTGCCTCGTCGCTTCTTTTCTTCATTTTTATTTTTGTTTTTATTCTACTTAAAGCAATGAATTAATGTACTACCGGGCCATTGAGTAATATTTTTTACTCACTGACCACAGGTGTACAATTTCAAAACAGTGCCGCTTAAATTCGTGGTCACTGTGATTACATATATTTACATTAGTTCCGCAAATGCATTGCGATTACCTCATAGCTACCTACACAATTCATAGCGGCGCTTAATGGGTCATCATGAAATTGTGCAGCTGATGAGTGTCATCACATTGCATTGCGTTCAATCTACAAATATTATTTTCACAACAGTAGGTCCAGGGTTTCATGATGTTTACTTTGATACTCTTAAATTGAAGGGCATTCGGTTAGATAGCAGGGCAAAGAATTGTGTCATATGCATCGATGAAATGTCTTTAAAAGTGAATATGTTTTATGACAAGAAACATAAAAGAATAATCGGTATTCAAGATGATGGCAATACTCGCGAGAATTTGCCAGCCAGATATGCTCTAGCAGTTATGGTTCGTGGTATATCTCAAAACTGGAAACATATGCTAGGCTATATTTTCACCAATTCTTCATGCGATGCCACCAAGGTTAAACACATGATTTTTTTAATTATTCGGGAATTACGGGAAGTGTGTTTTAAGCCTCGGTTGCTTATAACTTATCAGGGTACGAATTTTCAGCAGCTTGTTAATCTTCTTCAAGTTAGTCCCTCTAAATCTTCATTTCCTGTAGATGGAACAGAAGTATGTTTTTCTTACGATATACCGCACTTGATAAAAAGCGTACGAAATATGTTTATGAAGTATGACTTTTTCTTTGGTGATGGGAAGAAAGCTACTTTTGATTATGTTCAAAAACTCTACGAGCATGGACTCAGCTCAAATGTAAGGTTAGCTCCAAAGCTAACAGCTGCCCATATTTCTCCAAATAATTTTCAAAAAATGAAAGTTAAAATGGCTGCGCTAGTAATGAGTTCAACTGTCGCAGCTGGAATCGATACTCTAGCGAAGGGCAATATATTACTTGCAGCAGCGTTAGAAACTGCGGAGTTTATAAAACTTTGGGATATGGCATTTGACGTATTTAATTCTTCTAAATACAGCGATGTGAAAAGACACAAAAAGCCATTTGGTGCCACAGATGAACAGCTAAACATCCTAGAACAGTAGCGGTCATTGATAGAATCTATCTTAGTAAAAGATAAAAGTGGGAAGGATCATACTTAAAATATAAAATGCCTTAAAGGCTAGTTTATAGCAATTTCCTCCCTTCTTAAAGCATGGAAAATTTTAAAGACGAGAATTTTAAATATATATTTACTCGGAGGCTTAACCAAGATGCTTTGGGACACCATTTTGGCACACTTCGTAACCGAGGTGGCAATTCGAAAAACCTGACTCCATATCAATTTAGTCACGCTTTCAAAAAAAGTTATAGTATTGAGTTAATGGAACTGATTAAAACTGGCAATTGCGAAAGTGAAGAAGATTTATCCGTCGAATTTCTAGTAAACCCTACAGAAGTAATAATTCCACAAGTATCAGAAAGTATAGAGTATGAGGTTCTTGCTAACAGCGTAGATTACCGGCACCTGGATTTCGGGCAAGAAAACGCTCTTTACTACTTCGCAGGTTATTTGTTAAAAAAATGTAGAGCAAGGCATTCCTGTGAAATCTGTGAAATTTCTGGGGAACCAAATGAATTCGGTCAATTCATTACATGCAAGCAATATGAGAATTGCAAACTAATAGTTCCAAAATCAGAGTTTGTGGAATATATAAAACAGCTTGAGAATCTTTTCGTGGAAAATTTTAATAAGCTCGTTACGCGCGTAGGTATAGAAGAAGAACTTTATTCTATTCTTCGAAAAATAGAATGTTGTAAAATCTGTGAAGATTTCCCTGCAGTTTTCTTAGTAAGCTTCTTCATTAGGGTACGGATATATTTCATTTTGAAATTTTATAATAATTCACTAAAGAAATATGGAGGAAGAAATAAAATGTTGTCCGTGCAACGCTTGTAAGAGTGTGTTTCGTTAGTAACTATAACTGAGAAAGTTTATTCGTCGGGCGTCTATGTAGGATCTGGAGCTAGCTATGTCCTGAGTAGTTTTACTAACAGAATTATATTTAGACATAGATTTAACAACAACACATCCTTTCAACCACAAGAAAAGAAACAAAGTGGGCTCGAACTAATTTCATCGGTGCATAGCCTATTGCCCAATCTCTTCTTTACCAAATAAATCAAAGAATGATAATAGTCGGTAAAGAAATCAGCGAGATATGGGGAGAAGCGAACTAAAAGGGCATTTCGATAATGCCACTGAAGATGTTAAAAATCTGGAAAACATACCATCAGATAATAATGTTGAATAGAATAGAATAGAATAGAATAGAATAGAAAACTCATTTATTTTCAACCCCCGCCACAAGGCCACGTCCTAAAACGTTGGGTATCTCGATTTTACAAGATCAACATAGGTAGATTCTTAATTTATAGAAAAGTAAAAAATAAAAGGTGGGATTACGCGATTGCAAACAGTATAAAATTTTAGTTATGTCTAGAGGGACATTAGCTAACCATACATGATGGGATTTGCGTGCGAGCAATCATTTTTCCTGTTGGCTTAGAAACGATTGCATGCTCTTGTGTGGTTATGACAGTACGCCAAGATTGCGCGTGAGCGTGTCAAAAGGGTATAGGAGTGACGTCTCGAACGTTGAAATTTTCAAGAGGACAACACAAGATCTAAGCTAACCTTGTATAAATTAATACAGTGCATCACACATAATTTGCGGACAATCTGATCAGAACAACTATGCAAGTATGAATATATGAATATCTGAGTATTGAGTAGAGGGTCTGTAATTGTGTATCCCACGCTAGAAAGTATAAAATAATTTCACAATTTTTTCCATTAAATAATGGTGTGGCAGTTGCTGAACAATTTAATAGAACCCCTGTTTGTTTGATGTTCAGCCCTACCAGGGTATTCGATTCGATCTAGATGGATTTTTTGAACCATTTTTTACTAGTAAAATTAATCTCATCAATTATTCTGCAGCGTCAATCAACAATTACAATTGGAACTATTTTTTATTAAATTTGAAAATCTCCGATTCAATTGTATTAAACTTATTATGGTAGAAAATGCTCCTTGAAAAAAGGCGAGTTGATCTGATCGAATCGAATCGAATTCCCCAGTAGGGCAGAACATCAAACATAAAGGGTTTCTACTAAATTGCTCAGCAAACTGCCACACCATTGTTTAACGGAAAAAATTGTAAAATTATTTTATACTTTCTAGCGTGGGATACACAATTGCAGACTATCGAGAGAAAAGCTTCGTTTTATACTATGTATAGTATGTTGAATCTGGCATCATCGTGTATAGGCCTCCTGGGGAACCTACCATGTAAAAAAAAAGGTAACGGACTACCGGGACACCTCATGGGTAGTCTGGAAGATCCCTTTCATTTTAATAGTAATAGTCTCGCTCTTAGTGCTTGGGCAACAAGTTTTAGATGAATCAGTTGGCTACGGGTGATCTCAAACTACAAGAAAAATAATCGAAAATGTAACTACAAATAACAGTAATGTATTCCACCACAAACATTGTTCTGCAGGTGTTATCTCAAAACAACTCAGAAGACAGATAATCAAAGAAATGAAAAGCTGATATTGTCCTCTTTCTTCTCTCTATAACATATTTCTGACCGATTAAATTTTTAAACCAAGTTTGCCTTTCACTGACATCCCACCATCACCATTTTTCTCCATTGACGGGAAGAACGGGTCTTTGAAATTATTCTTTTATCATTACTAAATAGAACATCAAATTGCAAATAGGAATCAATAAACACTAAGTTCCCACTCGGAACAAATAATGCGGCAAAAAAATTAACGTAATTCACCATAATAAAGAGAACGTTTGCATTATCACAACTGACTGAATATAAAACCATAACACGCAATGGAATATGAAAATTAAGAAACCTAAAAACTAAATACTATAGAAACTAAGAGTCCCCCAAACAGGAGAGGACCGTAATATAATACTGCAGATACTGATCAATGCATAGCCCTCTGAGAGCAGTATATTTGTATAGTGAAAAAGAAAGTTTTGTGTGGCAACTCCACGAAGGAGTTCCCGATTTGTCTCATTTTCGAGCTTAATTTTAAATTTTATTTTAAAGTACGTGTACAAAATTTCAGCTCTCTAAGTATACGCGTTCTCGAGTTATCGTGCGCAAAGGCGGACAGATGGACGGACATGCAAAATCAAAATAACTTTTAATATTATGCGTGGGTGTCCAATCCATTTTGCTCTACCATCATTATTTCGAGGTGTTACAAACGGAATGATAAACTTAGTATACCCTACAGATTTCATCTAGGGTATAACAATCGAAAATGGAACTACAAATAACAGTAATGTATTCCACCACAAACATTGTTCTGGAGGTGTTATCTCAAAACAACTCACGACACAGATAATCAAAGAAATAAAAGGCTGATATTGTCCTCTTTCTTCTCTCTATATCATATTTCTGACCGATTAAATTTTTTAACCAAGTTTGCCTTTCACTGACATCCTACCATCACATTTTTTCTCCATTTACGGGAAGAACGGGTCTTTTCTTTTATCATCACTAAATAGAACATCAAATTTCAAATAATAATCAATAAACACTAAGTGCCCACTCGGAACAAATAATGCGACAAAAAAATTAACCAACTGCATATTCGTAATTCGTAGTTCGCATTATCATAACTGACTGAATATAAAACCAAAAACACGCAATGGAATATGAAAATTAAGAAACCTAAAAACTAAATACTATAGAAACTAAAGAGTCTCCCAAACAGGAGAGTACCGTAATATAATATTGCAGATACTGATCAATGCATAGCCTCTGAGAGCAGTAACTTTACATCCCAACAGAACTTTTATAAAAATTTACTGCAAACAAATTATTATAAAAATGACTTTAAAAAACTGTACTACCAACGCAAGCGCATAAAAAGATTATGGTTTGAGTTTTCCATCATTAACAGCATCATGAAATATAGCATCAATTTCGCAACAAATGTGGGTCGTGCATAAATTTTGTATGCGTGAATGTATGTACGTACATATGTTGCTATTTAAGAAATATTAATCTTCTGGTGCACCTCTCCATAATTCCCTTGTCACTTTCGTTGCGACCAAGCTCCTCTTTACATCAAACATATGCATCTCTTCGGATTTCTTTCTGAGTCACTGAGTGATATTAACGGACAGTGTAGTAATTCGTCGTTTATCTCCGCTGATTGAGCGGACCGTCTTCCCTGTTCAATGATTGGACTCGATTTGTTGGAGCTGTTGTCATTCGAGACGTCGAAACTTGTGGAGAAAAGGTGGTGTGATTCCCGACCCGTTTCTCGTTTTTCGCCAAGCAGTGCCTACAATTTGGTTTAAAGACATTTTTGCGTACGCATCCAAAGCAGAACACTTGTTGTCTCTCCTGCAGACAGTCTTGATAATACTGGCCTTGCTGATCACAATTCCAACACATCACGACAGGTCTATTGGTAATCGCTGATAAGTCAGGTTATTGTCACCTTCTATTACATCGCCCACAGTATCGCAGGGTGATTGGGGCAATGGTGTTGGAAGCCGAACACCGGCGCTTCCAATTGAGTAAGTGGTAAGTAGTGTAAGGGTCCCTTTAGGACTGGATGTGTGCTACGGCTTTTGGTTTGGCCGGCACGATTTTTTTGTATATGGCTGGTGGCACAGCGGCAGGTTTTCGTGGAACCTCCCCACACTCTCCGCATAGCCTAGGCGAGCTAATGTGCCGCCCTGCAGTCAACGCTGTCCACCGAGTGAACTGTCAGCTCATGCTGGCAGTGTGGACTTCACGTCCAAGCCAATCTTTCTATATAGTTACATAACAGTGTAACGGAAAGATTTATAATAATAAAATTAATTATTATTCTCTATTTTGTGTTTTTTTTTTATTAAACATGTTCATTTTGTTTAAAACTTAGATCCTCTTGTGCAATTGTAGGGATAGTGAATGAAACATTGTGAGAATCGTTCATATGACTTAAGTTGTTATGTCGAGGATGGAAATTTGACAAAGAAAAAGCATTATCAAAAAAGAAGCAATCATATTACAAATTTAAGATGAATCATCACTAGCAGAATCCTTGTAGCTCATGGTATTGGGATAGTCATATTAATAAACTTGAAAAGGATGCGTGGATCACTAAATAATTTCACACGCATGCTTTGAATATACTCATCGTAAAGTGAAGAGGGAAGTTCTTTAAACTCATTATAGGATGTGAGGAAGTTGTTGTGACTTATAATGTTTTTGTCCCTGATATAACTTTCCACAATTTATTCTTTCTATTTCTAAGACGTTTCGGTTCTTTCAGTTCTTAGAAGTGATTATACATACTTGTATTTCCAGGATAACTCCCTTATACAGCATCGCACAATGAAGTAAAAATTTTGATTTCCGATTTCTTTATTTACTGATTTAAAATCTATTAAAAATTATTTTCCTCTTTTCACCTAAAATCTATATAAATCTGAGGGCGTTTCCAAAGGAATGAGATTTTCTGATTGCTGTACCTTATGATTCTCTGTTATTTCGTGCTTAGCTTTTTTTAGTATTATTAAAGAATTCCTAAAAGAAAAAAGAAAAATTATAAGATAATAAGACTGTTGTAAATCTTTCTAAATAAACCTTTATTTCTAGCGGCTTTTACTTATCCTCCTTTTCCTTTCATTTTGCGCCTAGATTTTTAATCAATTTGAGGCGGTTTCACAAATAGGAGCTTTTTCTTTATTTCAACTTTGTCTTGTAATGTTTCAACATGATTTCGTTTGGATCTAAAGTCATCAGTTCGGCTGGAATTTTCTCCAATATGGCATGGACGTTGTTTCTTAGTCTGCATTGGATTTGCCTCCAGACTATCGTATTTAGATTCACGTGAACCTGGCACCAAAACTGATGTAAAACCGTGTTCCGTTGAGAAACCCATAATGTTCCGAACCTGGCACCAAAACTGATGTGAAACCGTGCTCTGTTAAGACACCGAAAACATGTTCAAACGAGCAAAATCTTAATGGGTATATGAATTCGCCTGTTTTCTGTTGTAAGTATGGTCTCATTTAAGTACATTTTACATACGTTGCTCATTGAAATTGCCAGTGAACCTCTTTGTGAAATATCAATTTGATTGGCAGATATATTGCTACTACCCGGAAAGAAAAGATTTGCTGAAATTAATCTTTTCATTTTATTGTTTCTACTTTTGGCTTAATTTACTGAATAACAGTTTCGAAAATATTCAAATAATCAGCAATACGTTACTTTAAGAAAATAATACTAATAATCAGTAAATGCTCAAAATTTAAAAACAGTGCATATTTTATTAATTTCAGTAATCCAAAAATTACTAAAAATCAATTTTTATTGATTGAATTGTAATATATTACGACTAATTTAAAGGTAATATACTGATATTTCATAATAATTTTGTGGAATATTATTAGGCAAAGAAGATTGTTTTGATCCTCCATTTACTTAATACGTTGTCTTAGTTTCACTGAATATTAGCAAATAAGCAGTGAGGAATTAAATTTTTACTGTATTCCAGTAAACGCTGGCTTTGATTGACTAAGTCAGAAGGTATTTATTGAAATCTAGTAAAAATTTGCCGAAGAACAGTATTTCAAGAATTGAAATTAAAGTCTCGTTGAATATTTCAGAACAGTTACAGTTACACTTGTTCGTATATCATTTGGTATTTGATATTTGAGCAGAAAGGTCGTACAGAGTTTTAGTTTTATATATACAGTTTTAAAAATTCTTTGTTTTTGTAGAAATATTACCTAAAGTGCATTTAATTAGTTTTTCGAAATTAATACATTTACTGTTATTGTGTTGAGAATTTTCAAGACAAAGTGATAAAAGTTATAGAATTGGTGAAAACTACAAGAAGAGTATTTAAAAGAGGACAGCTATTTGGGTATGTATATTTATAATTATTGACAATTATATTATTATTATTAACTATAAACGATCCGTGTTTTTTTATATCATGTTAGAATTTTATATTTTTCAAGAAAATATACATTTATTCGTGTCATTCACACATTATGGAAAGCCAAACATTTACAACTTTATCTACTGTTTCTGATCTTGATATATCCCTTTCTTACTTGCGTCAGGGACAAATGGACCAAACTAAGCCCATTCTACAACAGGACGAGCTCCATCAGACATTAACTGAATGGAATATGCCTTATCTGTTTGAAAGATTTCGAAGTATATACATAGATATATTAGGTAGTAAAGAATATATAACGTTTAAAAAACATATTTTATTAGGAATGGGCATATATAGCACAGATTCTTTTAAATTAATGACCTAGAGAGAGCTGGACAAAATTTTCCAATCCAATGAATTGCAGCCCTTAATGGAATTTCGGGAAAATGTAAAAAAGTGGCGGTTAACTAGGGTATATTAAGTTGATGTTTCATGATTAGCAATTCTAATCCAGATTTTTTCTAGAGTTTAACTTCAAATATTGCTACATTGGATTCTTCCTTCAACCATATAGAAAATTGGTTACAAAAAATTCATGACTGTGTATCGGATAAATCCTCTGAAACCATAAATGCGAGTTTAAATACATGCGAACAAAATTCACAGCATGACACATATTTTGTATGCCTTTATACAATTCAAAAATTTATATTATTTATTAAAGCTTTACTATATAAAAAGGATTTGGAAAACTATTTAGCTACTACTGGACAGAACATAAAGAAGTATTTTGAAGAAAATGGGTGTCTTACTCAACAATGCAGAGAATTAATTATTAAAGACGCCATTAAGCATTTTATAGGTAGAAACCGCTTTATGCATGATGCTGATTTCAAAAACATAACAGGACAAATCTACAATAAATTCAAGGGAGAAAGACAAGTGAGTTAAAGTAATCAATCTTAAAATATAAAATAATTGCACAGACAAAAATTCACATAGGTACACATTTCTACTTTAAGCACATTGTCGATGGAAGGCTTTTAATTTTTATTTGAAGCAAAACATAACTGTCAATTTGCAAATATTTTCCGGAAGCTCTGCTATTAACTTTTTTCAACATAATATTATTACTTTTATATCATATTAATTTGAATTCCTCTGCCATTATTCAACTTGAAAGAAGTTGAGTGATTTAACAATTTAAAATAAATTGCTGTATCTCAAAATGTAATTTCCTCAGCGCAACGCAAATTATATCGGTATGGTGATTGCAGTATTCTGTGCATGGAGAATGGAACATTTTTGAATGAAAATTTATGGGTATAGCTTGCCATCGATATGCTACCAGTGCTTATTTATGTTTTATTCACAATAAAGACAAGGTGAATTAATATCATGTAAATAAATATATTACAGGAAACATACTATCACTCTACAGAACGATATCCTACAGGAAGGCTATACACGAGTTACAAAAATGCAATAGCCAAGCTCAGAAATGGAGGCCTATTCTCACGGGAAAAGAAGAGAAAAATTCAATCCACAGCTGAACCAGAATTTAATAACGGTATAAAAAACCTCAGTGAATATCATATAGCTTACCTTGTAGTTTATTTTTCCATTGTTGGTAGATACAATTGTGTCACCAAGTGAAACCCAAGTTTGGTTAAAGCACCGTACAAGCCCTTGGGAAGATGTTGAATCTAAGTGGAAAGAAAGCGCCCAGCAACGCAGAGATGAAATTTTAAATATTAAGGATAAGAAAATTAGTAAAATAATTGAAGGATGGCCTGCTTATACCCGAGAATATGGACGGGAATTAGTAAGTATAAATATTTTCAATTAAAACTATTAGTATTACTTTATAAAAATTTAATAAATTCTAGATCGACATTGGCTTTGAACTTCTGCCCGCAGGCAAAGGAAAAGGTAACCTTTTATTTAATAAATGGGAAAATTTTATTGGAAAAATTACACCTATACTAAAAGATCGCATAAAGGATAAATTAAATAAAAAATTCCTTAAGAACTTGGGTAATTCTAGTAATACTAGTAATATAATACGCAATTATTTCAAGAGGAATTTAAACATATCTAATTTCTTCCCAGATATTCGTGATATATGGGCAATCCTTTTATTGTACACCATCCTTTCCCCAAGTGGAGTTGCTGTAAGCAAAACAACTAAAAAGCGATGGAAGTTCAGCATTTCAGACGCACAGCAATTTATGATTGTTAGAGTGGGATCATTTGACAACTATAATAATGTATTAACAACATCAAGAAATCTTTGTCTGAATATGACCTTACTTTACAACCTATTATAATCATTGTTGGAGCAGAAGATTTCACAGAAATGAACGGAATGTATACATATTATGATAGCATTCTTTATAAATTCGAAAAAATTTTACATGCACTTTCAATAGCGTTTAAAATTTACAATATCAAACTCAAAGCAAAATGGTTTTAAAATTTCTGCAAATATATTTATTTGAGATCGAAGACAGTAATAAAACGCTACCCGTTTTAAGTAGCCTTTTGTCCGAATTAGCGGACTAATAAATATCATTGTTTTTATTTTTATGTTTTAATTAATAATTTTCATAATGTACTTTTGTTTCCTATGCACTGAAGCTTTAAATTCTGTTCATTTACTTTGTTCTCATCTAAAATACAAAAATTTTACACCAAGTAATAGTTCCTACAAATGTGAGCAAAAGAATTGTATTCAAACTTTTACAAATTTGAAAGCATTTAAAAAACATTTAACTAATAAACATTGCGCAGATGTACCAGATGTTATTACAAAAAATTTAAATATTGTTGTTGAAAACGGAAAACAAATACTTAATTTAAGCAAAGAAGAACTTAGTGTGAATAATCAAAGCTTTTATCAAGAGGAACATAGTGATTTCGAAATTGATGTTCGAAACATAATTCTGGAATTTGTGTGTAAATTAAATAGCTTAAGTCACATGACCAATAAGCAAATCGAGATTATTACAAATGATATTGGAGAAATATTTGCTTCTATTTTTAATATTTTAAGGATAAAAATTTCTAGCGAAATTTGTAGTAAAGTCAAAGGAGAACTGGATGTATTTTTAAATGTATGTACTTCTTTGTTTAAAAGCTTTAATACTGAGCATAAATTAATAAAATTTTTATGTGAACAGAAACTAATGGAAAAACCTGAAGAATTTGTAATTGAAAGCCAAGTTAGGGAAGTAATGAAGAAAGGAGTAGCTTCTTTAGATAAAAAAGACTTTAAGGGTTGTATTATGCCAATTAAGTTGAAGAAATATTTTGAAATTCCTCAAGTTTTTGAAAATACTGCTAAAAATATGGAAAGTCTTCAAAATTCAAAAACTGATGTCCTTAGAAATTTTACGCAAGGAAATTGTTGGAAGCAAAAGGTTAGCTCAATAGGTGAAAAAACAGTTATTCCCTATGGAAAAAATAGTTGCATTTGGTTAATTATTGTGTATATGCATGATTTGTGTTTATGTTTTCTGCATGTATGAAACATTATTGCATACTTTGCAATGGTTCATTATGTAGGGAACATGAATTTCGCTAAGAAATTGCAATGTTTATATTTGCATAGTGTAGTTGTTTAGTGCCAAGAAATTTGTTTCTTGGCAGTTTGCATGTACTGTGCTTAGTTTTTTATTTGTAGTTTGCATCATTCAATCAAATTAGTTTTATTGAACTAATTTATATATATCTTTTTCATTTCAGATATTTATTGGAAGTACAGAAGGCAGTTGATGACTGGACACAGGACCATGGACTTGGGGAAGTATTGAGTACTTTTTGTATTGTATTTTAATTGCTTTTATTTATTTTCATCTGTGTTCAACAGAAAAAAAGGATGTAAAATGAAAAGAATAACACAAACTTAAGTAAGTGACGAAAAATGTAAGATAAAATCTGAACCCAACAGAGATTAAAATACTTTCAAGTTAAATACTATTGCACACTCCAGATGTAGTTCACTGCGGTAACTAGTTTTTTCAAGGAGGGATATAATGGCCCAACATACGGAAGATTATTCCAACAGCTAAAGCCAATACAGCGAAATAATCAGCAATTCTAATCAATAACCTCGCATGGTACTGTTCTGCAACTGTCGGTTGTTTTGCTGATTAGACCAACTGCTGGTTGCGATGAGTGTATAGTGGAGCAATCGACGATTACGATAATAATTTACCACGCATGGTAATGATCATGTAAAGCGATTGTTTACTACTGAGCGACTCAGGTGCTACAACCGGTAGAACAAACAGCAAGGTTGTGGTCGATTGTTTACATCCGCGTAGCGAGTAATAGTTTACTTCCGAATATTGGGGCATAAAAGACCAATAACTGGTCTGGCAAGTGCATTTTGTTACATTTTGTTAGAAGGTGTCAAATTCCGTTCGATTCGGGTTAAATTGATTGAATTGTTAAGTAAAGTCAGTTTAACGTTTAATAAATAATTGTTTGTAGTAATTCGTGTTCATGTATAGATATAGGTCAGTTTCACGTAATAAAAAGTTTTATGATAAAAGTAATGTGATTGTTGTTTTTATTCGAAGAAGAGTTATCGGTGTTAATTATTGTTCTCGTCTTTATTGGTTTACTTTGGGGCACGACATGCCATGTTATTTCTTGTGGAAATCCAAATTTACCTTAGCAATTATCTCGCTCTATCACATCATCATCTGTCTCTGTCTAACACATATGTATGATGTGGACTTGGTCGTATACTTGCCTGCTTGAAGATTGGTATTGTCAGTTGTATGCTTTATATGCTATGAGTACAGTGGTCTATATACATGTTGGCTTTAGGTTGAGAATAGATTATATTAAAACCTTTGATGATAGAAGATAGTGCTATGATATTAAGTAATGGAAATTGTATGGGAGCAGTAAAAGAGTAATTTTTGGTTGTCAGATGTAATAGCGAAGATAGTTTGATATTACATTTTGCCAAGATCGTGGCGGTTGAGATTAGGTTAAGTTTAGTGGTGTTCGAAGTTTTCTATATGGGTGGCCGGTGTACATAATATAGTAGGAACCTTTAGTGAATAACATAATTTTCAACCACCCGACTCTGTCAAAGCATATGTGCTCATACTTGAGGTGGACATAATACCGAAAATTATATTTTTGATATTGGTCAATGAGGAAGGCTACAGGTTTTGTTTACAATTCGCTATATTTTCCGGTCTGGGATTAACAAATATTTTGAGAATAGGTTAACTTTGGTGATGCTTGAAGTTTGTTTTATGTGCGGCGGGTGCGCATAACCTAGTTGTAAGTTTTAGTTAACACCATAATTCTCAACAATCTCGCTTTTACACACAACATCTGCCTCGTTCTAACACACATGCTTGAGGTAGACATGTTCGTTTACATGCCATATATATATCCTACTTAACAAAATAATGAAAGAGTTTTGATTAAAAAGTAAGCTTACCATTTCACGTGTGTCTATGAGTAGCTGGAGTCCAAATCTGAAGGCAGCTACATTCATTCGATATCATCAGCCCACGGCATGCCATGACGAATTGAGGATTGAGGAATCGTAGTCATTTGGTTAAGTCAAATTTTTTTAAATAGTTTTGTTAGGAAAGGTTTTTTTTTTGTTGTTTTTTTTTTTTGTTCAAGAAAGAATTTTTTGGGATTCTCCGGTATATAGCAAAAGCTAAAAAATGTACTAATTTGTTATTTCATCACACACCCATTAATTTTTGGTGACAAGTTTCAAGTCTTGGTTCGACTCATCAACACGTCAGAAATAGCGAAATTGTGTGATTTGAAAAACAAATGAAAAAAAAGAAGAAAGAAATAAAAAGTTTGAGAAAAATAGAAAAAAAAACAATTTTTTTATTTATTAAAAAATTTAAAATTTTTAAAGAAACAGATTCATTCGAAGCGAATCGAACCTGTATACGCCACGCAGTGGGCTGAAAATAAAATAGAAAAGGAAGAAGAAGAAGCGTTTCGTGTCAGCAGAAAAGCTTACACTCATCGGTGCAGCTTGGTTTTCTGCCTGCTGCAGACGCTTGAAAATAGATCAAACTGATCTCTTCTCATATAAACTCAGAAATAAATTCTGGGTGTGAATTATATGAGGAAAAACACTCCTATACATGCCATGACATGACACGAAACGCTTTCTTCTTCTTCCTTTTCTTCTTAATTTTTCAGCCCACTGCGTGGCACATACAGGTTCGATTCGCTTCGAATGAATCTGTTTCTTTAAAATTTTTTAAATTTTTTAATAAATAAAAAAATTGTCTTTTTTTTCTATTTTTCTCAAACTTTTTATTTCCTTCTTCTTTTTTTCATTTTTTCATTTGTTTTTCAAATCACACAATTTCGCTATTTGTGACGTGTTGATGAGTCGAACCAAGACTTGAAACTTGTCACCAAAAATTAATGGGTGTGTGATGAAATAACAAATTAGAACATTTTTTAGCTTTTGCTATATACCGGAGAATCCCAAAAAATTCTTTCTTGAACAAAATTAAGTTTAACCCGGTAAAAGTCCAAACGTAATCTGTTAGGAAAGGTATAAACATTTTATTTTGGTTCGGAAGATAATAAAGTAGGCTTAAGATTATCAGAACACCACATTTCTGTATGAATGGTAGTTTAGGGCGGAGGAGCTATTCAAGTCAAACTTTTGTCCGTTTTACATAAGATCACTGCAAATATTTTATAATGTTAGGACTCCGCTTGGGCTCTCATGTGTTAGTGAGGGAGTCTGTTTTTTCATGGCTTGTGAAACATTTTTGAAGGTTTTGCTCATACAAATCATGAATCATATCCAACCAAAGATCCACACCCATGATCAGATGGTATGTATAGGTAAGGTGATCCCACCCCGCCGCTAAAGATCAGCCAACAAGGTATATAGCCCCATTGAACAACAAGCCTTATAGTTCCAGGCAGCCATACTATACACATAGTATATTAACCGGACAACTGATAATATTAGGCTCCAAGCTGGCATTTATATGAGCAATCCACCTGAAAGATGTGTGCTAGAGAGAGATAGATGTTGTGAGAGAGTGAGATGGTTTCAAATTACGATACTCACTAAAGCTTCTTAATATGTTAGAGCGAGACATATTACAGCACTCCATCCAAGACTAAATTAATATAATCATACCACCTTCTGTCATCAAAAGTTTTAATTTAATCTACTCCCAACCAACCTAATGCTTTCATGGAAAAATTTTGAAATAAGTGAATAATACTACCCACTCTCGCAATCGCCACATCCATCACCAAAGATTCTATATCCTACTAGAATTATGTCATGCTAAATATCATCCACCAAAGTTTTTAACTTATAGTACCACGGTCTTCACTATTCTTCCTTACTGATACAACACCATTTCGGATTATGATCCTTTAGACGATATAAATATGAAGCGGCATTGCTGATAAGATTTTTACTGAGCGGAGGACTTTCCTATAGACACAAAAAAAATCGCTCAACTTGTTTACTTTTCTCGGCTGCGCGAGTTTGTTTGATATAAAATTACCAGGCATGCCATTACACTTGAAGATTAAAAATTTTCTAACAAGGCTGCACCTATACAGTTTTCATTACTCAGCTAACTCGCCACTTCAGCCTACATTAATATTATAACTCATCAAAACTTTTAATTTAACCAATTCTCAATTTAATGCTTACAGAAATAGCCTAGACTTGAATATTAGTAATATGAATTACATCAGAAAAGGTATGATCGCTCATATCACGAAAGCTATAGCTCGTAGATGATTTCTGATAAGACTTTTCAGTACAAGCATACCCCTACACTGATAATTTTCTGAAAAGGCTTTAATTTCCATTACTTAATGTTTCTTGCCATCCCAAGCAGCCGTGATCTCTTTTTTGATATTGAATATCATGATCAGTCTTGTTTATAAAAGATACATAAAGACCACCACTTACGTCATAGTTGTTGTTGATTTTTTATCAGCAAAAGAAATTTTCAATTATAACTTCCACTACTCATCTAAAACAAAATATCAGTTGTTGCTTTTTCAGCTAAAGAAATTGGGAATCTTTCATAAATTGTTCAATTTGTTTACTTTATCCGGGTGTTTAAATGTAGAGATGTTGTACTCACTGACAATTCGATTGACAACTGAAAGTGCTGAAATAGAAAAAAAGGTCTATAATGTACAACTTCCTGAGCACGACCCAGTTTCTTCGTTCCTCTTATAGAACAGAAATTGTGCATTTATACAATAGGGATTTGTTGCCAACTTCTTAGATCTGTCACTGTTATGAAAAGGACGAGTTGATCTTCTAACGTGCAAATTCCTATTAGCGATACTAGTGTAAAGGTCTCTTGCGTAAAATTAATTCAGAGAAACTGAAACTGCAGCGTGCGGGCTATAACAACGAGATTGAAATAATCAAACTGAGAACTTCCACGTGTGGGGTATAACAACAAGATTGTAAATAGTCCAACTGAGAACTGCCATGTGTAGGCTATAGCAAGGTGTAGCTTCCAATTAGCTCTTACGATACCAATGCCTATTGTCTGGTGTCAATCGAGGTGGAAACTAAAATGCAAACGATGGAACGATGGAGGAGGACAATCATATTTAGATGGTGGTAGTGTAGCGGCAAATGACAAAAAGAACCAGATCATTCGGTTGTTCATTCATTTAAATTTATTCAGCAAAAACTTCTTTCTGCTACTAAAATTACTGATAAAATTGGCTTCAAAGAACAAAACTAAGCGAATTGCAATTCAATTTAATTATACTAGGTTTGATCTAATTCTACTAATTCTACTCCCTATACTCAAATTTTTTAATTATAATTATATTATGTAACTAAATCGTGAATTCTTTTCTGTTTCTTAAAACCAATTAAATTAAAAATTTTTTGTTAATGTCACTCTTGAATCAATTTTCATGTGGTGTAAACGTGACAAGTGTGGGCACAGGTTTGTACCTTGATAAATTGACGAAAATTTGTGAACAAGAAAACTGAAATTAAAAACTATGTTCAATTAATTATTAGTATCTGGGGATGTTAATTTATGTAATATGTCCAATAAACAATTGGCATGCAATCGTACACCTTAATACCCGTCACCTGACCGATACTTTATCTGAAATAAGTACCTTGAATTTATTGTAAAATGTCAACAACAACAAAAAAAGACGTCGAGATTTTAATAATTCCCGAACTCCATGGAGACATATTCATTCCGAGAAAACAGAAAAGGAAAATGAACTCAAATGACAGAACGGCTTTAATTTTGAAGAACGAAAAAGAACTGACTTTAAATGAAATAAAAAATAAATGATGAAACCAAAAACAAAAAAAAAACAAAAGAACTCTACGTGAAATTACTAATGAAACATAAAAATGAAGAAAACTATAAGTCCAAAATATTTTTAAGCACTGATGATAATTGCAAATTGGAGGATACTATGACTCTTGTTAGCATATGTATACCTCCTTGAAACTCGTTGAAAAATAGAAGGAAGATTGAACGAATGGCCTCCTTTTTATAAAAAATTCGTTCCATTTTTGCTATCCATAAAGTGAAATCTTTGAAATTTTCACTGAAACTGCCAAAGGAATAACTTCTTCTTATTGTCAATAGATAACAAATTTAATTATATACATTTTAACATCTTTCTCGAAGAAATTAATTAACACTTCGATGATTTTTTACTAATTTTGTAATTTCTTGGAACATTTACTATAAAATCTCGATTCACTAAGTTTCATTTCGATGTAGTAGATTTTCCTGTCATTTTGTAGTATTTTCTGTCTTCTTCCAACTGTGAGCCTCTTTCGCACTCATTATGGGAAATGTATTATTGAAAAATCGCGAATATCACGTTTCTCACGTAAAACATCGCGAAACGAATGCGACCATCGAAATCACGGTTCGATTCTACGTAATATCCATATGTCAAACGTCGCGAAATAATAAAGTTTAATGTGTTTTGACACTATAGTGCGCGAGTGTCATATAATAATTTTAAAGTGTTTTTTACGTGTTATATGTTTTTTTTTCAGGTTGTTCGACGTGGGAAACATTACATAGATTACAGGTGAGTGATTTTATGTTAAATTATGTTGAATTTCATGAGCGAATTAAGAAATTGAAGATGCTGTGGACACCTGTTAAGGTGAATACTTTTATGTTATTTTCACATAAATGTCCACATATATTGAAACAAAAAGTGTATTAAGGCATCCTTTACTTCATAAATTATTGTTTTACGTTTCATGTTAAACATAAAACATAAATTTATATGTGCTTTCCATGGGTTTTGCTTTACATGGAATTGTCGTTGCAAAAGGGCATATGTACATACAGCCATGAAGTTAACTTATTTATGACTCTTTTCGATAATAAATAAAATTCATATTTAGTTTCATAACTAATCCATTTCTTTATTTCATTTTAGGTCTTCGTAGGAATCTAATAATAATTTTTATGTATCATTATTTAAGAAATCTTTACTGATTGTCTCCCTTTTCTTTCAGGTTCGCTTTACACGCGTCTGTGCGAATTTTGTTTACATTATTCGACTGCGATTTTGTTTACATTATTCGGCTGTATGAATTGTTTATGCAATGAATCATGAATGTTTTTCGCTGTTCAGGGCGCTTAATACATTGGTGGATGGTTTAAGAATCGAGACAGTACGTCACCCGTCCGTGCTGAAGATTTCTTGTAGTCTACCTTCTTTGGTACGTCTTGTTGGAGGCTGGGATGAAGCCTCGCAGGAGTCCCACGCTGAGCGCTATGGCGCTTGAATTTTTATTATACGTAAATTTTCTTTCAAGTACCCTTTTTAGGGAACCCTGGCTCTTTTTTATATTTTATTTAGCACTCTTTTATGTTATTATTATTTTCAGTGGTTAGACTTCGCAGACTTTTATTTAATTGTTTACTTTCATTTGGTTAATATCCGGTGTTTTCATATGTGTGTCAGAGTTTTTATTTTTAAGTTGCCTATATTTTATTTCATTGATTTATTATTTACCTTTATTTTTTTATTTTATTTTATTTTGATATATGAGCAGGTACACCACTGCCACCAGTTGTTGAGGCCTAGCCGCTCGTACTCCCCGTATTAGTTGAGAAGAAGCGGCCGGAGAAGAGATTTGAAACAAAAATTAGAACTAATTTATAGATTAAAGCACCTTCTCCAGTTTGAGGGGATTTTATTTAGTATAGGTAATATATCACTTAGTTTCAGGGGTTGATATTACACCAAAGCAACTTAACCAATGCACTAATTAAATTAATATTTCGCTTTTAAAGTTGAACAAAAAATGTTGTTTGAAAACTAAAACACAGTTTTCACTTTAAAGATAGTTTAAGCTTTACAGTTTCTATATTTCACAAAAAGGTTAGACTCAATCAGATTCTTCACCTATTTTTAATTATAATTTATATAACAAATTAGACAGTTTCTACTTAAAAGAAAACTGAACATAGAAGAACGAACTGCGCTATTCAGCGGTAGAAAAACAAACTCCTTGAGGTGTGAGCTGATGGCCCCAAGTATCCAGGATTACTTTAAAGCTTTTTTTTTTTATCTTATTGCTTTCCACGACGATGAAAAAACGTACGTGAAAAAATGCGATAAAGCTTTGTAGCCATGCATATGCATTCAGAATGAAAATGAATGAAAACGAAATCTGATATGCGGTTGTGCGCCCGTCTTGAAATATTAAGAGGTCCAGAATAATTGTGATAAGTGTATGTATGTGCATACTATTATATTGGAAGAAGTACGTAATGTACGTATTTACAGTGTACATACGGAAAAGAAAAAAGAAGAAGATACTTTATGTAGGTAAGTATGCGTACCGTGTGAGTGGAATGTGTGTCTGATAACAAAATACAATTTATGCGAAATTATATTTTGTTACAACATGCAAATGAATTTTAGATGCAATTGGAATTTTTAAATTAAAATGAAAGGAATTTCGTTTTTTCAGGAACAAATTAATGGTACATCAATTTATCGTATTGGACGATATATTGATGTATCAATTTATATTGATTAATTTATATTGATGTATCAATTTATCGTATTGGATGATATATTGATGTATCGGTATTATGGTTGTGATTCGGGGCAAAGGTTGCTGAGTCACAGCAGAAGTAGGCTTATGCTGGTATATGCACCAGTATATACATATATATATCATTCTGCGTTTACGGCGAGGATGGTCCTTTTTCCTTTTGGCGCACGTTTTATTTCTTGGGATTTCTATATCTTGCCGGTTCCTCGAATTGAACTATGTGATGAAAATTTTATATCATACTGTGTCGATTACTTGTAGTTATAGTTCTTTGTTTTTTGTTTTTTTAGGATAATCCAGCCAGATGATTAGCATATAGCTGCCTCAGCGCTCACATACTGCTTCTTTTTCTTTATTATTCTGTCCACAAAGTTTTCTGTTATTTTCAATAAACGATGGACCTCGATATCGTTGTCGAAATCGCGATACTTTCTGATTTTTTATTTTTATAATTTTAAACACACTTTAAGTCTGTCTTCCATCAGCTTGAGTTCTTTCTTCTTCTTTCCAGCACTTTTCTTTCACGAGCGGCCGTCAGATGTCAAACGTACAACCGTGAAGAAAATGGCAGCACGATCGCAGTGCGAACAGGCATGAGCACCGCCACTAACTCTAAGTGATGCAGGTATAACATACTGCTCCATGCAGCACTCTGCTACCAAAACACGTTGAATAATCCTATATTCTGCTTGCTTCAGGACAGACCAACAGGATAAATCCTATAATATTATGCGACAATCATGATTTACATTCATTTACATTCTCCGACGGGTGAAGCGCTTAGCCACTTGGAAGTACCTGTAAAAAGATAAAAATTCAATGCTCCCGAATTGCTGTTTTGAGTGGCATGAATTAAGAATAATATTGGGCTCTCCAACGATATTTAAAAAAGAATTTAATCTTAAATAACAAAATAAGATAAAATCTTATTGAATAGCTAATGTTAAATGTGTTTTCCTTAACAGCTATTTAACAGCATTAATTTGACGCTATTATCTAATGAAACAAAAATCTTGAAATTAGATTAGTCAGCGTCATCAAAATGTTATTGTCAAACGGGTTGTTCAAGTGGGAACATCCCCAACGAAAGTTACAAAAATTTATAGTCTACGGTACTACGTCTATACTCCTAAAGGACTCATTTGTTATACATATTTAAGTATTTCGATGCCAGTTTTATACTAGTTGAAAGTTTACTCTAAAGGACGGCGTTGCACTGGTGCATGACAATATTTCCGCTACTAAAAGCATGACGGCCTTCGTTGTTCATGGTGATGACCTTTACCTCGGTAGCCTAATTTTCAATGATTTTGACACACTATCACTCCCGACATTCATAATTTATTATTTGCGTAAATTGCTAATAAAAAAATGCTGGAGTGCACACATTGCCTACTGAACTCAATAGTCCAGGAAAGGGCTGTGAGACAATTGGTCCCCTTTGTCGCAGTGGATTGCAAAGTTGATCGTTGGTATGTAGTGTATGTGCTGGAAGATATTATTACTTCAGTAAATTGTCTTAGTTGTCGTACACGTTCAGTTGTAGCCAGATAAAGCTAGATCTATAAAATTAGTGTGATCTGACCATATGCGTGGGATCTTATCCAAATCTCCGTAATTTTGAAAGATTTGGGCTTCCTCTGCTGGAAATCTCGCAGGAAAACTTTCCCAAAAAATCTTCCCCACATGCTTAATGTTTTTCACCTCTTCCTTCTTCGGTTAACTAGTGACTAATTCATTGGATTTCTGGAGCCTTTTCTGATTAAGCAGCCGTGTATTCTACTTAATGAATTTTCACGTGGCCACCTTCTCTGCCCGTGGCTTTATATCTCGTTCTTTTGCTTGGTTCAGTAGCTTGTTCCTACACATTTTCAAAAAATTTCAAAGTCCACGCGCAAACTTGAACTTCTATTCATGTCACTCATAGAAAACATCTCTGGTTCATTTTCTAAAATGGCTGTCCATCTACTAGGATTTTGCTGCTACTTCCTCGAGTGCTTCTTTTTTTTCTTCCAGAAAGTTTCTCTCCTCAGCCAGGTTTGAATCATGTGGTCGTGCCACAGCGGAAGCACATTCGCCGTGAGGCACAACGTGAGCACGGCTGCAGCTGTCAGCGGCATACATGTAGCAAAGTGGTTTATGCAGCACGCTGCAACCATAACAATAGTTAAAAATTTTGATGCCGATACGAAATACGTCTGTTCAGTACAGGCCCTTTTAACCTTTTCAGTCCAGTAGTTGTTTTATGGGGTTTTAGGGACACAGTTTTGCTTCCTTTGTGCCCACACGCAACAGCATGAGTTTTCTTGGATGTGTGGTGCGCCTAAATGTAGGCTTTCGTTGATTTCCAGTGTTGCGCCTAAATTTAGGCTTTGGTTTTGAATTAATATTAGTAATAACTAAAGTTAATACTAGGAACTTTTTTCATGCCAAAGGATTTTAGATGGTGGGAGGTGGCGGGAATGGAATTTTTATCAGAAATCCTCTACGGGCTTTAGTTTTCGAGATATTAGCGTATTATTAATTCAAGTTATTTTTGTTCATGACAATGGATTCTAGGTGGTGTGGGGTGGGATTAGTTCTAGAGGGACGAAATTTTCGTCAGAAATCCTCTACGGGCTTTGTTTTTCGAGATATTAGTGATTTGGTTACGAATTAATATTAGTAATAATTAAAGTTAACACTAGGATATTTTTGTTCATGCCAATGTATTTTAGGTGGTGTAAGGATGGAAGTTCTAGATATCAGCATGACGTCATCTTAGTTTTGCTGTTTTCAGTGCAGCAAGTTTTCTTAGCGGGGAAATTGTAGGTATCAGTATCATTTGAATTTCACAATACCTTGGCTTGATGTTTTCTTAGTAAATTATATTATTATGTTTTATAAACATTTATTTTTTATTTCCAATAAAATTTCTTCCTTGGTCCCACACACAGGAGCAAAGGGCACGCGTACTACGGTTTTGCTGGGGTGCTGCGTCCAAATGTAGGCTTTTTTTGGGTATACGAGATCTCTTTCAGCACTCTTCAGCAAAGGAAAATACCATAGGATTTCAATTTTGTTTTTGGAGTTCGCTTATTTTTCATCTCGAGTATTGGGGATACGAGATCACTTTAGGTATGCAAGATCACTTTCAGCACTCTACAGCACTCTACATTTTGTTTCTGTAGTTGATTTATTTTTCATCTCGAGTTCTGGGGATACGAGATCACTTTGGGAATACGAGATCACCTTCAGCACTCTCCAGCATAGGGAAATAGCATAGGTTTTCAATTTTATTGCTGGAGTTCGCTTATTTTTCATCTCGAGTTTTGGGGATACGAGATCACTTTGGGGATACGAGATCACTTTGGGGATACGAGATCACTTTCAGCACTCTACTGAAAAGGGAAATAGCATAGGTTTTCGACTTTCTTCGTGCAGTTCGCTTATTTTTCATCTCAGACTCATAGCAGCTAAGTTGACATCAACAATTGTGAAGGGGTGGGAAGCTTTTTTGGTGGAGGTTGCTGGTTAAGTTTGATCTGGTCTTGGAGGCTACAATTTGACCCTTAGGTGCCCTCTCCTGTGTCTGGGTACTGGAGGAGATTGGCTTTTAGTTTTAGTAGTGATATCTGATGCTATGACTAGGATTGTCTGGATTGTGTTGAACTGGGCTACGTTACCTGTACCAAGGCTTAGATAGAATGTGTGCGGCTTATGTTTATTAAGTAATGATATGAAATACCTTATGCGAATTTATATCATATCGGGGCTACCAGCAAACACAACATTCCAAACTTCAGACAAATCTAAGAGCTTTCGGAAAACTGACGAAAGAAACAAAAGTTCGCTTCCGATGGTTCCTTACGAGTTCGTGATAATGTAGGAAGTGCGAATATTCGTAACATTCACGTAACAATTTCATACGAACTTTCGCTACGAATTCGTGAAGGTTTGGGAAGTGCAAATTTCAATTTAATTTTCAATTTCTTACGAAACTTCGCTACGAATTCGCAAAGAAATCGAAATTTAATGCATTTTTACGGTTCCCGGAAATATATCGTAATAGCACAATGTGCAGTTAAACACGTTCAAAATTTTACTGAATTGAAGCGCACATAATTACAAATTGTGGTTTCTTCTAGTGCGGTTTAGTGCGATTCACTGTGTTCAAGTTCTTTTTTTTTTTTAAGTTAAATAAATAAATATTAAAAATTCTATAGTGGAGTATATGTAGAACAAAAAAAAACTTAAGTTTGTGAGCCTTATATAAAAGAATTAATTTTATCTAGAAAATATTTTAATGGCTGATTGTGATTTCAAATTTGAAACCGTACTGTTTTCTTTATTGTTATTTTCGCATTACAAATCCAGTGAACATTCAAACAACTTAAATGAAAATATTTTGCTTTAAAGGAAATAAGGATATTCAGAAACAGCTGGTAAGAATATATTGTAGATTGAATATTATTGGTTATTGTCGAACATTTTAAATTAAGTTTTAGACATTTTCACAACACGGTTCCGAAGACGTTGAAAAATTGAAACTAATTTGCTCGGCACCTCTCCTGGACAGCCGCTAATAACAACATTAGCATTAAGATTACCGTAGAAATTCTTAAAGGTATTGAAAAATTCTCCATTTTAAGTACTCAGCCACTGACGTAAATATGTATATATTTTTCAGATTCCTGCATTCAAAACAATATCCAAGCTGAAGTTTCTTTTATAGAAACCATTATAGAGATATGTTTCAACGGTGCCAAGGATCGCTTTACAAAATCCTTAAAAATACGGTCGGAATCGGCAGTATGTAATACTGCAGGAACAAAAGTAACAGAGCCTTCTGATTCTGATTACCATAAGGAAACATCTGAAGAAGACATATTTTCTGACAATGAAACCAACCTTGCGTAAAGATTGCAATGTATTCAGTGTACCTGTTATTTACAAATTAAAATACTCCTATGTAAAAAAACAATATTTTTTATTTATAATAAGCAGTTCTTACTTGAAATGTTTTGGTAACTGCAATTGAAATAATATTAAGGCTAATACAAATATTTCTTTAACTAAACTGATTCAAGTATAGCTAAAATAAACTTCTGTTATTATAAGCCGTAAACATATTTTGAAATACTTTTGAAGTATATATATTTTTATAAAATACACTATGGTTTTTACTTTAAGTTTTACAGGTGGGAGCTCATTTCTGGCTGCCGTTGTTACAACTAAAACGCTGAACAAACTCATTTTGTTACCCTGCATCACCGAATATTTCCAACTAAACTTATATAAAAAGATCGGAAATATTAAAGAATAACAAAAAAAAAAAGACTAATGGGAAATATTCGGTGTTTTAGGTTAGAAAAATGAGTTTTTCGGCACTCAGAAATGAGATCCAACCACGCCACTGGCAGAGTGATTAAAGCTTTTGAAGGGAAAGGAAGCATTTAGAAATCATTCAAACTTTTCTTACCGATGTCGAAACTACTTTCCGTTACGAAGTCGTGTCAACCGCTTCATACATTTTTCGAAATGACCTCGGGCCGAAATCGATTCCGATATCAGAACACTATGTTACGACTTCGAAAGGAAATCGGACAATTTGGTTTGCTGGGTATATACTGGTCAGCTTGATTTGGTGTTAGTTGTTTACTTAAGTATGAGTCCCTGTGGTATATTGGGCTGGGCTACTCGGTGGCTGAGGAAACGTTATCCAAGGCGTGGGTGGATGTGTGCACCTGTGTATTTATATGGATAACAAATGTTGTGAAATTCCCTAAGTCAATTAGTGCAATTAGTATTAGTAACTTGATAGCCCCACAATATGCCAATAGATTCTAAAAGGTGTCAGTGAGGGTCTTAGCTCTAGAGGTGGACACAATTTCCATCAGAAATCCTCCACTGGCTCTGGGTTTCGAGATATTTGCGATCTTATCTTTGCAGGTATAATTAATAGTAGCAGCAGCTGAAAAAAAAACAACAATAAATAACCTAAGTTGTGGATTAAACATTTGATGATATTAATCTGTCGGTGTCTTTTATAAACAAGATTGCGACATGTGATCATATATCTAAAAATAGATCAGGCGAAGCTGGTTGGGGTGAATGTAGGTGGATATGTTGACTTAGATTTGTAATGTAATTTAGTAATGCTTCTAATTTGATGCTTTGCATAAACAAATTTGCAGAGTTCAGTAAAGTAAACAAACTCACACTCAGGCGAGTAAAGTAATCAAATTGAGTGATTTATGAAAGATTCATAATTTCTGTAGCTAAAAACAACAACAACTGATATTAATCTGTAGGATATTATGTCTTAGATAAGTAGTGGAAGTTATAATTTAATATTTCTTTTGTTGAAAAAAAAAAAAAAAAAACAACTATAAGGTAAATTGTGGTCTGTAGATGGCTTTTATAAACAAGAGGGATCATGCTATGATATTCGATATCTATAAATAGATCACTGCTGCTTCGGATGTTAAGAAACTTGAAGTTATGGAAATTAGGGCCTTATCAGAAAATTTTCGATGAAGGTGTGTGTGTGTGTGTGTGTGTGTGTATTGAAAAGACTTCGGTTTTATGAAAAACTGTTTTTTTATTTTCAATAAAATTTCTTTTTGGGCAGGGTAAATTTAAGGCTTTGAACCTATGATATCAATGTGGGGTGGTACTATTATAGTATGATATGTTGACTCAGATGAGCAGTGAAAGCTGTATGGGTATAGTAAAAGATTTTTCATCAAATTTTTGGTAATAAGGTGTAATTGCATGACCAGTGTTGCCAAACGAAATCTTTCTAGAGGAACTTGTTAGCCTAGCTTGAAAGTGGTTTGAGCAGTCACATCTGAAAAAATTACATATTATCGTTAGCTTGAGAGTGGGTTAATTAAAAGCATTAACGAGCTCTCATATTAATGTGTTATGTAATAGCATGTGCCGTGCTCCGTAAGGAGAGCACAAAACTTTTTGATAAAATGACGAAAAATAATACTCTTCCTTCTATGAAGAATATTTCTTTTTATTTTAAAATTCACTTTTTTCTTTCAACAATTTTCCTTTTTATACCCTAGATGAAATCATAGTTGTATACTAAGTTTGTCATTCCATTGTATGACCTCGAAATAATGATGGTAGAGCAAAATGGATTGGACACCCATTCATAATATTAAAAGTTATTTTGATTTTTGCATGTCCGTCCGTCCGTCTGTGCGCACGATAGCTCGAGAACGCGTATACTTAGAGAGCTGAAATTTTGTACACGGACTTTTAAAAAAAAAAGTAAAATTAAATTGGAAAATGAGACAAAGCGGGCAACTCCTTTGTGGGGTTGCCATATAAAAGTTTCGTTTTTCGCTATATATTTGGACACAGCTTGAGAAAGCGTCGACGTAAAGAGCTGAAATTTCGAACATGATGTTTTGACTACATTAGCAAATAAAATGTCAATAATGGACTTAATCGGGCAACTCCTTCTTGGTGTTGCCATATAGAAATTTAGGTTTTTTACGTATACTTTGAAAACAATCAGTCCAAGACATTTTTATTGTACTAAAAACTTCTGCAGAATACGAAATCCTATAAAATTGGTTATAATCAGTTTTTCTGTGCGACAAACCGTTCTAGAAATATATGCGAAAAACAACTTCAAAATCAATACTTTAATAGATCGGTGACCATACGAAATTTAATACGGGCATTCATCTAGGGTATCATAAGAATTGGTATTAGACCAATTCTAGCTTTTTTATTTGTTTATTTTTAAAATTCACCTTATCTGCTTTTAACAATTTTTTCCATATTTTTATTTTTAGAATTCACTTAATTTTTTTTTTATTTTTAAAATTCACTTTATCTGCTTTTAACAATTTTTTTCCAAATTTTTATTTTTAGAATTCACTTTTCTTCTTTTAACAATTTTTTGATTTCTTAATCTTTTAAGAACTTTATTTCCTTTTTTGTACGAACTTTTTACCGCGAACCTCTCTCGGAGGTTTTTAGAAAATCCACTCTAAATTTCGAGGCATATTGATGACGGGTAAAAACATAACTCCCCGTGGATCGGTGATATTGCACCCAGGTACCCGTGAAAAATTCATAAAGCTTTCTTCTTCTTTTTGTTACTTTCCAAAGACGTGAAAAATCGTACGTGGAAAATTACAAAAAGTTTAGACGCAGTGCATATGCATGAAATCTGATATGCACTTGTGTCTTGTCGAAATAATATTTTTAAGTCGACCGACGGGATTAATTGTTCCTATGTATGTACCTACTATGGGGTTTTGTAAATTTTAAGGACCGTATGTATGTATATACATACGATTTGGTTTGATGGATTTCGGAAAAAGAAACTGTATGTATGTATAGTACATGCAGATAATTTATCGGAAAAGCTGTATGTAGGCATGTACATAGTACTGCATGTAGGTATGTATACATGCATGACTGATAATGTTGCTGTACGTAAATGCATTTTTAAATGCAAATGAAATTTAAATTAAATTGAAATAAAAATAAAGTATTTTTGAATTTCAGGGTCAATTTGTAGTATGCCAATATATTGCATAGGGCAAGATATTGGCGTATTGGCTTTATCGTTGTGATTCTGGTCAATAGGCACCTGGGTTACAACATCCCTCCCCCCTGGGGAAGAGAAAGTTTTATTCTGCTCAGAAGAAAACTTTCTTTCTTTAATAGTAGTAGATTGTGCACGCGATTCTAAATAGTACTTTTAAAGGTAACTAGAAATGTATACCTATTTACATGCAAAATTATAATAACCTTATAATAGGTAAAACATACAATATTTTGCTGTGGTTTTTTGTTTTTTTTTTTTTTAATTATTTTGATATAATTATAATTCAATGGGAATACTCTTAGTTTAACTCTTTCTAGTTCCAAATCGATGGTTACTTGTTTTATGAGTCGAGAGAGCAGAACATCCACGCAAAGCTCTAGGCGTAGGATTGAGACTGGTTTGATTGGAGCGACCTTAGTTTTTGCTGTTATCAATTATACTTTGGAGCCGTCGTTTGTCTGCATTTTTAAATATAGAACGGCTGAGTAAGCATTGTTGGATGCGTCACAAAAGCCATGGAGCTCCATATCTCTTGAATTAGGCATGTAGCCTAGCCAACGTGGAATCTGGATATCTTGAATTGCAGTTAATCGATTTTTAAAATAATTCCACTCTCTTGATATTTCTGTGGATACTACGTCATCCCAATCGCATTTTCAAAGCCAAAGTTTCTGAATTAAGCACTTTGCAGTGATTATGGATGGGGCCAGCCATCCTAATGGATCGAAGAGAGATGAGACTTCGGACAATATTCCTCGCTTTGTATATGAAGTTTTTGGTTCAGGAATATTAACCTTGAATGAGAAACAGTCTGCGGTTGGAACCCGAAGGATGCTAATAGTTTATATGGACTCGTGTTCTGAAAAGTCTAGGTTCGTTTTCAACTCTCTATGATTTAATGGTACATTTGTTAAGAGATCATGGTGGTTGGCAGTCCATTTGCGCAGGTTGAATGTCCCTTTTGCTAATGCTTCAATGAGTTCATGTTGTAGTTGTTGTGCTTCATTCAAAGTAATCAAAGTATGTGCTCCTGGGACCAAATCATCAACGTAGAAGTATCTCATAATACTGGTAGCTGCTTGCGGATAAATACTAGCTTTGTCCTTTGATAGTTCCTGTAAAGTTCTGATGGCGAGATAAGGTGCTGGTCTAGTTCCAAATGTGACCGTTGTCAGAATATAATCTTTTAATTTTTCACTTGGCCTGTCTCTCTAGATTATTCTCTGATAATTTTGGTGTCGTGACGTCATTTGAATCATTCTGTAAATTTTCTCTACGTCTGCTGTAAATGCAAACTTGTACAGGCGCCATCTCAGCAGGGTGGTGCATAGCGTTGGCTGGACTGTAGGTCCAACTAATAACTGCTCGTTAACTGATTTTCTATTTGATGTACGACCCGGAGTTTTGTGGTGGTACTCTCTTTTAGCACCGCATGATGCGGGAGATAATAGAAAGTAGTTCTGTCGTGTGAAGTACTTTCTGTTAGTGTAGGTGAGTTAGGCCTCATGTGTGCAAGATGAGCGTATTCATCTGTGCACTCCTTGTATAGTTTGTGCATTGTCGGATTGTTGGATAATTTTTTCTCTAGTTGAAAAAAATTGTTTGAGAGCCATGTTTCTGGACTATCCAAGTTCGGGTGAATCTCTGATCTTGAAAGGTATAAGTCTACTTCATATTTGCCAGAGGGTAATCGCTTAGTTGTCTCTTGATAGAGTTGTTCGCAGAGTTGATCTTCTGGTAATAGTTTTTGTTGGGTGCTACATTCCTCGAGTTCCCAAAATTTTCTTAATTGATCGTCTACCGTAGTGTTTATGTTGGTGTGTGTGGATAGCACGTTGGTGATAGTGCTTTTTGCTTCTGGTACTGTTCCAACCAGAATCCAGCACAATTCTGTGTTTTGGGCTGTGGGTGTATTGCTAGGTCCTCTTTTAATGCCATTTTTAATAATGGCGGCGTAAACTTCTGCTCCAAGTAGAATATCAATTTCTCCTGAAATCGAGAAGATGGGATCTGCTGATGGAAGATTGTTAATTTGTCTCCAGTTTGACACATTAATGGTATTGGCAGGCAGCAAGTCTGTGATTTTTGTGATCGCGAGCATGTTGCTTGTAATTTTGAACTTCGTATGTAATGACTGAATGATGACAGTTGTCTGCTTTACAGCTGTATTGGTGGGTTAGTTAATGGGTAGTTGGGAGTCCTTTAAGCTGTAGTCGCTTAAAGGCCATTTCAGTTAAAATTGAAACTTGAGATCCAGAATCAGTGCTCTAAACACTATTGTGATTCCAGATGGTGATGTGACATTTATCAAAGCTCTAGATAGTACCGCTCTCTTGATATGAGATATTAGAAAGTTTTGAACTTGGTGTTGGAATTTTGGGTGAGCTGAATGGGAGATTTACTTGCGAAATTTTCCTCGTAATGGAGCAGTGTATTGTGATTTCTGTTACAATGATAACATCTTATTCTGCTTGCACAATTTAATGTTGTATGGTTAGGTGATAAGCAATTCTTGCATGAATGCTTATTTGAGACTGTTTCGTGTCGCTGTTGGGTGGTCAGAGTTCGGAATATTGGACAGTGAAAAATTATATGGTCCTTTTTGTAGTAGCTGCAATTTGTCTCATTAGGTGGGGTCGCTGGATTCTTCGATTTGTTTAAGAGTCCATACGTTGTTCTAGATGAGAATGGTTTTCTCTGTGTCGTATTTGATGACATATTTTTGTTTCCTATAATTTCTAGAGTTCTGAAGCGAGATTCTAAGAATTTTGTGAGTTTCTTTAATTTTGGTAATTTAGTGCTATTATGTAAGCTCTGTTCCCATAGTTGATGCGTGTCTGGGTGCAATATTTGCACTGTTAATATAATTAATTAATATAATTATTGGATCCCCATTATCAGTTACTATTTCTAAATTTTGTACTGCTAATAAAGCCTCGGTTACGTCATCTAATAGCTTTTGATATTGTCGGCACTGTCATGGTTCTTGGTTGGGAGAGACAGTAATTTTTTTAACTGCACATTGATGAGGATTCGCTTGTTGGAGTAGCATTCCTTTAAGAGTTTCCAAGCTGGTTTATAATTTGCGTCACATATTTCGTAATCCCTAAGCAATTTTTCAGCTTCTCCTATTAAATTAGTTTTTAAAAAATATAATTAGTCAACGTCTCTCAAATTGAACGTTTATATGCGTTTTTCTGTCGATTGACAGTTTTCTTCTTTCCTTCTCTTTGATGCCTTTTGTATAGATCTATCATGAGCTCTTTGACTTTGAGTTGAGACTCAATCAACTCTGACACAGAGTCAATAGTTTCGTCACCAACTTCAGATGCGATCGATTCTCCATCTTTCGGCATTTTGTATGGAGAGGCTTTGAACTGAATGACAATGTTAAGCAGGCCATTTGACTAGGGAGAATCATCAAGGTTATAAAGGGAGATGATGGCTTAGCTCGAGTGGCGGATGTTTGAGGGGGAAAACCATTATGCTCAGGCCTATACATAAACTTGCACCTCTTCCTAGCCAAGATGAAGAGGCAACTACACCATTTGAATTAACACCAGCAAATGACGTTGGAGGGAACTATCCGGTTGCTACTTGCGCAAACTTTACAACGACACAGGACACTCGTTCAACTAATATACATACAAACCCAACAAAAAGGCATGACTCTCGTGGGTCATACAATCAGCACTATATTCTTAACCTGTGTGTTTCTACCAGGATTTTTCGGGTCTCCAATTGATACAGCCCACTTCAAATGTAGCCCAGTTCTACATTTTGAAAATTTGGGATCAGCCGGTATAAGCTCAAATGAATGGGATTTGATTGTCTATTACCAAAGAAAAAAGTTGCACTATTATTACGACACAACTAGATCATCAGATAGACGAAATAACCAGTAACAACGAATTGCTTTCCCACCATCTCCATCTACGCGAACAAGGCGAGGAGTGATAAATTTTATTGGAAATATTACAAATGCGTTATTCGGCGTTCTGGATTCAGAGTACGCTGAGAAAATGTCTCAAACAATTGAAGACGTTAAATCAAATGAAGAACAACCACTCCACTTTATCCAAAATCAAACGACAATAATCTACGCAACTGTGAATATAATGAAAAAGAACTATGAACAAATCAATGAACAATTGAAGGAAGTAGAGGTGCAACTAAATTTAATTTCCAACTTCACAAACTTGGCTTCAGAACAATTATACCCAGAAGAATTGACTAGATTGTTCACATCGATTTCTATTCAAGTCGTCCTCGTAGTTTCGAATATTCAACGTGCTCAGTTCTCTGTAATTGACGTCCTGACTGACACTCATCACGGATGGATTAGCCCGTAACTCATCAACCTATCTCAACTATAACAAGAGCTAGTTCAGATCTGAGGCCACTTACCTCCACCTGTGAGGCTACATGCAGAGCATGTACTATAGCGGTATAGCTTAATGATTTCTGGCGCACAAACCACGGCAAGAGATGTAATATTTAAACTAACGCTGCCTCTTTTGCCATTCAAGAAGTTCAAACTATTCCGAATAATACCCATACCTGCACTGATGAATGACACCTATATTTCGATCAAGCCATCTTCCAAATTTTTGATCATCAACCTAAACCGTGATCAATATTATCCGCTCACGGATAAGGGACTGCAATCCTACATATCTATCAAGATATATTGGAATCCTGCTAAAAATAATAACATCTATCTACGTGACATGGACGCTCAGAGCCGACATCTGTAAACCCAAGGGATCCAAGCCAATTCCGCAGCCACGGCGTAGTCAACCCAGTGACTTGAACATAACCATCGATGCCAAATAAGGTTGAATCAACGCTTCAACGGGGGACGATGTTTAGATTTAAGAAGAATTCCTATGTATTTCGCGTAAAATTTGAACCAAGTTAATTTGATATAATTTTGCCGCCATAGCACCTTTTCACACATCGTGATCATTCCCCACGACAAACAAAAAGCTTGCAATGTAAAACTATTTTCCCGCATAGCCGTTTTTCACAAAAATTTCATTGTCACGGGGTGGAATTTGGTGTCAGATGATACTGTAAATTATGTGAATTATGAATTTTAAAACGATATATGTAGGTACGTACCGTTGGAATTGCACATGAGTGAAAAGCTCAAATCACAACAATTGGTAATTTATATAAATAAGATGCGGAAAATTAAATATTTGATTGTGTTTTTAAAATCGTAAGGGTTAGGTTATTATTTAACCCATTCATTTTCAGCAGTCGTCAGTCTTATGCTCAGTGTACAGGTAAAAGTGCCTGATACACTACCATCAACAGCCAAGGTACAAGAACCTAGACTGCCCTACCACGAGAGTAAAACTAAAACTCGTGCCTGTTCGGATTTGGAAACCAAAAAAGACGAAAAGTCACACACTGGTCCTGAAGTGCCGCACACATTATTTACCCGGAGAGCATCCTGGGGATCGGATGCTAGGATCAATTTTGCCATCTCCGGCCTCCCATGACATCGTGGCAGGTAGTTTGCGATGTCTCTTTTTAACAACCTGTGGAAAACGTGAGAGAAACCCAGGGAGAATGAAAGAACAGAGCAACGCACACAACCTCACGGCATAGGTTACACTGCACTTTATTCTGTATCGCGACTGTTTATAAAAATATTGATTATTGTAATTAGATTCACCAGTGAAACTATAATCATCTCGTCCTCGCCTCCTCGTCTCCAGCTGTCCTAGTCCTACTTAGCTATATGGTGCGTTTGTAACCCAATGATACTGTTCATTAGACGAAGGAACTCGATTTCTAATTCAACGAAGTTACGATGGCTATGCACCCTGTGCATATTAAGAGCGGGGTCCGTCCCCAAGAGGCCTCCTGGAACACAGTCTAATATCATTCAATTGGAACCGAATTTATAACATTGACTCTTGTTGGCTTGCACTATTCGATTTTGTATGTTTATAACTGTCTTGCCCTACCTTCGCTCGGGAAGGCAGCCATTATTTCTACGAAACGTTTATAACTAGACGACTACTATAGCTAGCTTAATTACAGGCGCATTCGAAAAAAAATTGTCTTACTTAGATTGGAAAATTTCATGAAAAGGATATGGTCCTGTAGGCGTGGTAGTGGTGGTCATTTGGCTGATGTTATATGCTTTATAATGAAATAAAGATTCGATCATTTGACTCAAAAAATGGTATTTTTCTTTGAATATCAAAATAACACCTCTTATTGGAAAACCCTTTATAATCTGTCAATTCTTTGAAAATAAATGTTTTAAGAATATTCATTTCTTTAACTAAATTTTTCCAGAATTTTATGATATTGTTATTATAAATGGAATCTACTCGTATTTTTTCTTGTGCAAGCAAAATTAGGGTCCTGCATTGCGAATTTAATCCTTCAGTGATTACTTTGTTGTACGGATAGAGAAAGAAGGGTATATATATCACCACTTTTAATCCTTTTAGGATTTATGTACTGGAATAATTGTAGCTTTGTATCACTGAAATCAAATCAGTAGTCAACCCAGTGACTTGAACATAACCATCGATGCCAAATAAGGTTGAATCAACGCTTCAACGGGGGACGATGTTTAGATTTAAGAAGAATTCCTATGTATTTCGCGTAAAATTTGAACCAAGTTAATTTGATATAATTTTGCCGCCATAGCACTTTTTCACACATCGTGATCATTCCCCACGACAAACAAAAAGCTTGCAATGTAAAACTATTTTCCCGCATAGCCGTTTTTCACAAAAATTTCATTGTCACGGGGTGGAATTTGGTGTCAGATGATACTGTAAATTATGTGAATTATGAATTTTAAAACGATATATGTAGGTACGTACCGTTGGAATTGCACATGAGTGAAAAGCTCAAATCACAACAATTGGTAATTTATATAAATAAGATGCGGAAAATTAAATATTTGATTGTGTTTTTAAAATCGTAAGGGTTAGGTTATTATTTAACCCATTCATTTTCAGCAGTCGTCAGTCTTATGCTCAGTGTACAGGTAAAAGTGCCTGATACACTACCATCAACAGCCAAGGTACAAGAACCTAGACTGCCCTACCACGAGAGTAAAACTAAAACTCGTGCCTGTTCGGATTTGGAAACCAAAAAAGACGAAAAGTCACACACTGGTCCTGAAGTGCCGCACACATTATTTACCCGGAGAGCATCCTGGGGATCGGATGCTAGGATCAATTTTGCCATCTCCGGCCTCCCATGACATCGTGGCAGGTAGTTTGCGATGTCTCTTTTTAACAACCTGTGGAAAACGTGAGAGAAACCCAGGGAGAATGAAAGAACAGAGCAACGCACACAACCTCACGGCATAGGTTACACTGCACTTTATTCTGTATCGCGACTGTTTATAAAAATATTGATTATTGTAATTAGATTCACCAGTGAAACTATAATCATCTCGTCCTCGCCTCCTCGTCTCCAGCTGTCCTAGTCCTACTTAGCTATATGGTGCGTTTGTAACCCAATGATACTGTTCATTAGACGAAGGAACTCGATTTCTAATTCAACGAAGTTACGATGGCTATGCACCCTGTGCATATTAAGAGCGGGGTCCGTCCCCAAGAGGCCTCCTGGAACACAGTCTAATATCATTCAATTGGAACCGAATTTATAATATTGACTCTTGTTGGCTTGCACTATTCGATTTTGTATGTTTATAACTGTCTTGCCCTACCTTCGCTCGGGAAGGCAGCCATTATTTCTACGAAACGTTTATAACTAGACGACTACTATAGCTAGCTTAATTACAGGCGCATTCGAAAAAAAATTGTCTTACTTAGATTGGAAAATTTCATGAAAAGGATATGGTCCTGTAGGCGTGGTAGTGGTGGTCATTTGGCTGATGTTATATGCTTTATAATGAAATAAAGATTCGATCATTTGACTCAAAAAATGGTATTTTTCTTTGAATATCAAAATAACACCTCTTATTGGAAAACCCTTTATAATCTGTCAATTCTTTGAAAATAAATGTTTTAAGAATATTCATTTCTTTAACTAAATTTTTCCAGAATTTTATGATATTGTTATTATAAATGGAATCTACTCGTATTTTTTCTTGTGCAAGCAAAATTAGGGTCCTGCATTGCGAATTTAATCCTTCAGTGATTACTTTGTTGTACGGATAGAGAAAGAAGGGTATATATATCACCACTTTTAATCCTTTTAGGATTTATGTACTGGAATAATTGTAGCTTTGTATCACTGAAATCAAATCTTTTCCTTAATTCAAGCACATTTGTGTAGTATGTACTTTAATAGAGTAGCTGATTTTAGCCGATTAAAACATCAAATCAAATGAAATATCTTCTTTTTTTTTTTGTAAGAATAAAATTTACGTTGCGCGCATGCAATGTGAAAATCATAGTCGTTCGTTCTCGCGTCTGAATGAGATGTAATTGCTACGTGGATTTGGAATCAATAAACACAACATGTACGTATAATAAATTTATACTTAAATAGTCATAAAGGTATCGCAGAAAGTGGTAGAGTGGTACATTTTAAAATATTGCCTCCAAAAGTGGTAAATCTACCGCTTTAGTGGTGAAGTGGCAACCCTGTGAGAAGAGCAAAAGTGTGCTTAAAACACGTTGAAGCTGGTGATAGAAGTATAGTATTTTGTCGGTAGTTTCATAGTTTGATTATTTATGTGGATAGTCAAAATTTTCTTTTCGGAAAATACTAGAAATAAGGAAAAATAGATATTACTGCTTAGTAATTTGCAATTTACTTGTGATTTTTTGGCGGCGTGCGTTCATTCAGAATTTTCCATTCAGAAAATTATTAAAGAAATAAGGAATAGTGAATTTCATTGCTCAATAATTCATAACTTAACTGCGAGTAGTGACGTTATGACAGCTCTGGCGCAGAGTTTTTGCCTCCAGGTTCGCCACCCACGCCAAGAGGGATTATGGCCACGCCAAAGGTGGAGCGTGGGTTTGTGGCTTGGCTACGAGAAAAGAGGAATGTGATCTTGCGTCTTGGATATGTATGTAGTGCGCCTAAATATAGGCTTTTTGTATAGTGTTTTGCGGTTTCCAAATGTTGCGCTTAAATTTAGGCTTTGGTTTTGAATTAATATTATTAATAATTCAAGTTGGCCTAGGATATTTTTTACTCATGCCAATGGATTGTAGATGGTAGCGGTGGTGGTACCAGGGGGGTTAAAATTTTCATCAGAAATCCTCTACGGGCTATGGTTTTCGAGATATTACCGATTTTACCTGGTTCTGGACCATGGCAAGTGATGTGCCTAGGATTTTACAGGATTCGTGTGCAAACGCCATTTTTTGATTAAGGTTCCCTAGCGGCATTAGCTGAAACTACTGGCATGCCTTGTTTTAGCTGTTTTATTTTATTAGCGGGGAAGATCTAGATATCAGCATGACGTCATCTTGGTTTTGCTGCTTTCACGTGCTGGACCTAAATACGTTTTCTTAGCTGGGAAATTGTAGATATCATCATCACTCGAATGTAACCACATGATATCGCCTCGGCTTATTGGGCGTAGGTTATGTGTATTGAAAAGTATTGCGTTTTATAAACATTTGTTTTTATTTCCAATAGAAGTTCTTATTAGAAAAGTATTTCTTATAGCACATTGTCCAATATGAACTTGGATTTGTGTTAATCTCTATTACTTTTCCACAATTGTAATCATCTTCGACCTTGATAATGATTTCATCCTCTCCAACTAACTTCTGCATTCAGTGAACTGTTTTAGCTCCCTTTACATGTATGGCTTTGATTTGAAGCAGTGGTTCAGCTATAGTATACATCATATGATAAGTTATGTAGCAATCATCCCAGCGGAATCCACAAAAATTGTGTTGAAACCATTTTAGTTCTGTACTGCCCGTTAGTAGAACGTACACGCAAACTTGATTAAGTGACTGAAATGAATGCACTGGTAAATTTGGAGCAAGATCAGTGGTCTATTTCCTAACAACAAATTAACACTGTTCACTTTCTTTTATTTTCAAGAAACTACTGCACTTATTTTTTAGAATTTCACACAATTAAGATCAGATTATGTATAATAGTTTTCAGATCAACGATTCAAACGTATAGAGAAACACACTTACAGGATTGTTTATAATCGATATATAAATAGATATCAAATATAGGGTTATTACAGAGCAAAGTGAAAATAACTTAACTTCAAAACACTGGCACACTTAGCTTGAGCAATCGTATTAAGACAGGATTATATAAACTGTTGGGTCAGAGATCAGCACATACTAGAAAACACACTATTTGAGACACCGATTTGTGATGTACTATTTTCAGAAATAGATATGTTGAGACAAAACTCTGTAAATAAGTTTGGGTCTGAGATATTTGTATCACACTGAAAACACTTATTAGCACCAAGTTTTAATATAAGATCGTCAAAAAATGTAACAAAAATATATGTGTAAAATACATGTGCACACGAAATGTTTAATATAGATATATATATGTTAAAATATATAATCAAAGAGATATATGAATAAGTATTAAAATGTTACAAGTGACTGGTACTCACCGATTTCCACCTTGGAATTTGAGGAATTGGCTTTAAGCTAAAGTTAAGACCCTTTGTTCTAATAATATAGTGTTACGTTAGTAAGATTATCTGAAATTCAGTCGAGACCCGAAGCAAGATTCTTTATTTCCGTTGAGAGTAATAATAATTGTTCTAATATTTTTTTAGAAGATTTCTTTATTCCCGTCGAGACCAGAAATAAAGTGTTAATGTTAGTAAGATTATCACAATTTCAGTCGAGACACGAAGCAAGATTCTTTATTTCCGTCGAGACCAGAAAAGAAGTGGTTTGTTAGTAACAGATTATCTCAGTCGTGACCCGAGATAATATTCTTTAAGCCAATCGAGACCCGACTTAAAGTGAATATTAGTAAATAACTTAACTTCAGTCGAGACCAGGAGCAAGATTCTTTATTTCCATCGAGACCAGAAATAAAGTGTTTTGTTAGTAAAGGATTATCTAAGTCGAGACCCGAGATAATACTGTTCAAGTCAGTCGAGACTCGACTTGAGTGTTAGTAAATATGACCCGAAGCAAGATTCATTATTTCCATCAAGACCAGAAATAAAGTGATTGGTTAGTAAAAGATTATCTCAATCGAAACCCGAGAAAATATTGTTTAAGCCAGTCGAGACCCGACTTAAAGTGAGTGTTAGTAAATATCTTAACTTCAGTCGAGACCCGAAGCAAGATTCTTTATTTCCGTCGAGACCAGAAATAAAGTGTTTTGTTAGTTGTTAAAAAATTATATATCAGTCTATACCCGATACAAATGTTAGTCCCTAACTAGCCAACTTACCTCAAGCGATGCCAAGTACAAAAAGAGATCGAGATCGGTCAGCTTGTCGTTTATATAGCCCTTACTTGTACTCGACACCACTGATAGAGTAGCAGGGGCGCATGATTACAAGAATTAGCAGTGCAGCTGTGATCTTGCGGTACTAGCGATAAAATTTTCATAGCAACGCACAAAAATGCATAGCAACAGGAAATTTAGAGCAACCCATATTGCTGTGTTAAATTGAAATATATTTGCAAAAAATATTCTCTCTATCATGTAGCGAAGAAATTCCCGTTGGATGGTATTTGTAATGGTGATAATGATAGAGTTGCAAATTAATCTGCTTTATCTGATCGTATTACTGCCATGCATTGTTTGCTACATAACAACACATGCTTCTGTTATATGTCGTACCTATTTTTAGGAAAATTATAATTATATTAAATTCATCTTCTTTTCAAAGCTCAATTTTAGCATGGTATTTTTGTACAATGTTCCCTTTTCAGGAATTGTTTTTCGCATGAATTTAACATGGTTCAAACAAATGATAATAATTTTAATTTGACCTGCTCGTTGAGGCTATACTTTTATATTGTATTTCACCAATATGTTATGAAGATGACAAATACGTGACTATTGTTGGGTTGTGTACCTGCTTCTTGATTAAGTGTAATCGAGTTGAATTAAATTTTACTAAAAATTTGGATGCTTTGTTTTCAGGATATACTCCTTTCAGAATTTGTCTGTTTATAAAAATATATTCGAATCAATTTGGTTCGAACAAACTGCCCCCCGTTGAAAGACTGTAAGTGTCTTTCAAGTAAAGATCCTTAAGCTACATCTCTCAGAAAGACGTCAGTTTGAACTCAATAACTAAGTAATTAATTAAGAACAAGGTTTGGTGTTGTGTTTCTCGTATAAAGTTGCTCCTTTTGTTCAGGATAAAATAGATCGCTTGGTTTACAAGGACTAGAATTGGATCGATGTTATGTTGTATTTATAACTATACGAAATGTTTATCCTTTAAAAGGCACACAATTTTCCAGTAACCACATAACGGTTGAGAGTAGAAATAACAAAGTTAGGGGGAAGGGGAATGAATAAAAAAGGACCTATGTTGTAAGAAAAGAAAACATAATTCTTATTGAATAATTTGAAAGCCAAAAGTCGTATTTTAACTTTAGGACCATCCTTGATGGTGAGTCGCTGATTTTCATTCTTGGAGCGCTTTAATGCTGTCCAGAATATGATGGGTAAGTTACTTGTGGTATGAAACCAACGTGGTATGTTTATGCTACTAATATGGTGTAATTCTAATTTGAATTAGCGCCACTGTTTATCAATGGGTGCCGAGATTGGTTTATCCCGTGAAAATCCTGCAACTCATAAAGCTTGCATCAACATTTTAGTAGTAATTATAATGGGCGATATCCAGGCAAGTGGATCGAAAAGCCTCGCAATTTCTGAAAGAATAGACCGCTTTGTAGAGAGGCAATCTGCTCTCTTCCTATATTGTAAAGTGAAGCAGTCAGCTCCTGGATACCAATGAGTGCTTAAAGTTTTTAGAGATACATCGCTGGCGAGTCGCAAAGGCAGTACAACATCTCTGTATGGTTCGGGGATCTTAGATAGTAAGTCTGAAGAATTGCTAACCCATTTCCTCAAATTATACCCACCGGAGCTTAACACACTTTGGATAGCTGAATTTGTTTTTAGAATGCTTCTTCATTTGTATCTGAGCCTGTATGAAGGTCATCAACACTGAAGTCACGAGACACTATTTTCACATCTTCGGGGAATTTGTCAGCTTCATCAATGGGTAGTTTATTGAGCGTTTTTATTGCGAGATAGGGAGCTGGCGTGGTGCAAAAGGTTACAGTGGTTTATTTGTTATCTTTAATAGGTTCATTTTGATTATTCCTCCAAACCATTATTTGGTAGGTTTGATATGGAAGTTGCACCTTTATCATCCTGTAAAATTTCTCTATGTCAGCAGACAAAGGGAATTTATACTTTCGCCATCTGAGGATGAATGAAAAGAGTTCAGACTGCACTACTGGACACGTATGCAGCTGTTCGTTTAAACTTTTTCCATTAGTCGTTTTTGCTAAAGCATGAATGACGACGTGAACATTTGTAGTGGTGCTATATTTGATAACAGCATGCTGAGGAAGATAGTAGCTTTGTTCATTGCTTACTATCATATTAGCCACTGTGATGTGACCTACTGTCTATTATTCATTAACACAAGCTTTGGATTCCTGACAGAGTTCAGGATTTTATTCTAACTGTCGTTCTATGCTGTAGAACCTGCGTAATTCCATACCAGGAGAGTCGTCTAGGCTAGGACTTTCTGCGATTGGAGGCAGACATGAGTTTTTTGTTAAAACTCTTCACATTCTTGATCTGCTTTAGAAAGTTTCCTTCCTGGATTAACTTCTTCAGTTTGCCAAAACTGACGTAAAATTTGTCCAGTTAAGTCTCGACGTCGCAATGAACCTTAGCAGTTAAGGCAGATGCTGTTAAAAATGTAGAGGTATCTTTTAGCTTCCCGAAAAGTATCCATCCGAGGGTACAGTTTTGGGCAGTTGGTATTCTTGAGGACCTTTCCGTAAACCTTCCAAGAGAATTTCGCTGTACACATCTGCTCCTAAAAGCAGGTAAATTTTTCCTGGTTTAAAGAAAAATGGATCGGCATTCTTTATTTGTAATGGTTGAAGGGGGTAAAATGTCGATAATTTTATCCATTATAAGGGCCGTAAACGTGGTTGCCTTAGTTGTGGTTGAATAAGGATAAATGTTCCATAGAGTTTGTTTTTTTTTTTTTTTTTTTAACATTTGTAGTTTCAGTTTTTCCCAGGCCAGTGATTTGAGTTACCACGTTCGTAGTGGATGATTGTAGCTTACGTGCGGCGGCTTGGGTTACAAATGAAACGAGAACCTGAATCTATCAAAGCTCTCAATACTAACATATTTCCCTTTTTTGTGGGAATGCTTAGCAATTCTGATTGCTGCTCCGTTGGCTTCAATTGGGTCGAGGCCCTTGGTGTGGCATTATTCCTATGAAGTAAAGAATGATGGCTCCTTCCAAAATACTGACATGAAAACTTACTTGTACAATTTATTGTCTAAATCAAGTTTTATGAATTTCGGACATTTTAATAGACGGTGCTGCTCTTTGCACAAGATACATGCTTGGGTATATGACGTAAAATGGGTAGATGCTCTCGGAACTTGAGTAGTTTTGTTGGCTAGGGACGGTTTGGTATCGAATATGGCTTCTAAAATTATAGATCTAAGTCCTTCTGCAGTATTGACCTCTTGTTCCCATGCTCCTAAAAGCAGATAAATTTTTCCTGGTTTAAAGAAAAATGGATCGGCATTCTTTATTTGTAATGGTTGAAGGGGGTAAAATGTCCATAATTTTATCCATTATAAGGGCCGTAAACGTGGTTGCCTTAGTTGTGGTTGAATAAGGATAAATGTTCCATAGAGTTTGTTTTTTTTTTTTTGAACATTTGTAGTTTCAGTTTTTCCCAGGCCAGTGATTTGAGTTACCACGTTCGTAGTGGATGATTGTAGCTTACGTGCGGCGGCTTGGGTTACAAATGAAACTTGAGAACCTGAATCTATCAAAGCTCTCCATACCAACATTGTTCAGTCCACATACATATTATTGTTGCTACGAATCCCTCGTTGAATTCCTGCACACCAATTACATCCCTCGATGAAAACCTTTTTCTAAAAAATACAAAAAAAGGGAAACACAAAGAATCAATGTACCATATTTTTACGAGAGAAACTTATCTGAACAAATACAACCCATCCCAATCCTGCCTATAGCCGTCCAACATATTTTTTGAGCTGAAATTAAATTGAAAACACATTAATAATATGTGAAATAAATAAAATAGCTCAAACTTACCTAAAATTCCACTTCCCTCCAAATGTTTACATTTTTGTAATGTCATCTAATGACATTACGTCAAACAGCTGGTGTCGCCACAATCAAATTTGGACCATCGAAACAAGCGTTGCCAGGGCAACATATTATGAAGCTGGGACATAGCTGTTCACGGCGGCTATAAAAAGGCGGCGAGCCACAGCTAAAACACCATTCGGTTTTCAGAGTCTAATCTGAAAGCATCCTCCACCAGAGTCTAATCTGTTTCCTATCCTTTGAACAAAAGTATAATTTTGTTTATTCCTTCATATAGAAGTTTAATTCTATTATTGTAGAAGTATAATTCTACTTATATCCAACATCCAATTTTGCCGCATATTATAATTTCAGAGTTTAATCTGAAAATATCCTCCATCAGAGTCTAATCTGAATCCCATCCTAAGAGCAAGAGTATAATTTTGCTCTATCCTTCATATAGAAGTCTAATTCTATTAAAATTCACACTCCCAAAAATCTGACACTTGATCCCCGATCGTGTAACAGAAGTTTAATTCTGTTTCCACGCTTCAGGACGTTGCGATTGAAGTATAGTTCTGCGCAGACGTTTTAATATTCGCTGTAACAGAAGTTTAATTCTGCTTACACGCCTCAGCACGTTGTAGCAGAAGTATAATTCTGCCTACGCGTTTCAATATTCGCTGTAACAGAAGTATAATTCTGCTTACACGCTTCAGCACGCTGCAGTCGAAGTCTAATTCTTCTATATCGTCGCTCTCTTTTTCAGAAATTCCTAATAAAATTGTCGCTATCTGATTCCGAAGAAATAAAAACTGTCTTCTTCTTCTTTCCAGGAACAGAAGTAAGGACAGAGAGAGTGGACCACAGCAAGATTTTATATTGGATTTTTTTATTGTGAATTTTTAAATTATCGTCTTTGTTGTTGAAGTTTTATTGAATTTTAGTTGAATTTTTTTTTAATAGTATTAGTAGTTTTATTAGAATTGAATTATTTATTGAATTAAAAGTATTGAATTTGTGATATTAGGTTAAGTGTATGAACTATTTTAATAAAATTTATATTTGAACTACATCAAAGCTGAGTTATCCATTTTAAAACCGGCACCCTCCCTTACGCTCGAGACTAGATCTCACAAACATATTTCCCTTTTTTGTGGGAATGCTTAGCAATGCTGTAGCAAGCAATGCTTGTTTGGTGTGATGATTTTTTGTGTAAAGCGTGTGAAGAGAGTTATTGGATGTGGACGGTGAATTGCAAGGTTAAGGTTCTGATTGCTGCTCCGTTGGCTTCAATTGGGTCGAGGCCCTTGGTGTGGCATTATTCCTATGAAGTAAAGAATGATGGCTCCTTCCAAAATACTGACATGAAAACTTACTTGTACAATTTATTGTCTAAATCAAGTTTTATGAATTTCGGACATTTTAATAGACGGTGCTGCTCTTTGCACAAGATACATGCTTGGGTATATGGCGTAAAATGGGTAGATGCTCTCGGAACTTGAGTATTTTTGTTGGCTAGGGACGGTTTGGTATCGAATATGGCTTCTAAAATTATAGATCTAAGTCCTTCTGCAGTATTGACCTCTTGTTCCCATGCACAGTATGTTTCTGCCGGTAAACACTGTACCAACATATAGATGAGAATTGCATCCCATTGCTTAGTGGAAACTTGCAATGCATCAAGTTCAAAGATACATTCGGAAGACATATCTAGCAAAGTTTTGATAGTCTTGGGTGATTTATGTGCTGCTTTATGTAGATTAAAGAGTGCTTTCAATTGGGCGTTTACCAAGATTCGTTTATTATCATTCATTTCAAGCAATATCTTCCATGTGCTGTCATAACTCGAGTTGGTCATAGGAAATTGACCCAATAAGTGCTTCTCCAGATACACTTGACTTCAAATAATGCTATTTCTGCACCAGGGAATTGAATAGATATAGATCCTGAAAAGGCCTCTATGAATCGTTAGAACTTGATAATTTTGGAATTGTAATGCTAGGCAATCTCAGACACGAAGAAGTTTCATTCTCTGTTTTTGGTCTTGGTGCAACCTTTGTTTCGAATACATCTAATGCATCCCTAAGAATACCTCGAAACATGAAGTATTTATTTTCCACATTTGAAAATTGATCGTTTGCGAAATAAACGTTCTTTTGAAGTTAACTATCTCCCAAATCCTGAGTGGCTTGGATAATTGTATTGTGATCTTCCTTACACTCAGACCAAATTTTACTTAGAGCGGTTACACGCTCAGAAACAAGATCTTTCCTTCGGTTTTCTACATCAGTTATGATATAGTTATTGATCGATTTTTCGAAGATTATTGCCGAGGTGGCATGGTTGCCCAAAAGTTTTTGAAGTGCAGATATCATGAAAAGATTGACAAGATAAAATACTAGACCTTATATCCGGCTCGAAGGACAATAAAATGTACTGTGCGTTAGTAGAACGTACACGCAAATTTTATTAAGTGACTGAAATGAATGCACCGGTAAATTTGGATCAAGATCAGTTTTCTATTTCCTAACAACAAATCAACACTGTTCACTTTCTTTCACTTTCACGAAACTACTGCACTTATTTTTTAGAATTTCACACAATTAAGATCAGATTATGTATAATAGTTTTCAGGTCAACGATTCAAACGTATAGAGAAACACACTTACAGGATTGTTTATAATAGATATATAAATAGATATTCAATATAGGGTTAATATAGAGCAAAGTGAAAATAACTTAACTTCAAGCCACTGGCACACTTAGCTTGAGCAATCATATTAAGACAAGATTATATAAACTGTTGAGTCAGAGATCAGCACACACAAGAAAACATACTATTTGACACCGATTTATGATGTATGATTTTCAGAAATAGATATCTTGAGACAAAACTCTGTACATAAGTTTGGATCTGAGATTTTTGTATCACACTGAAAACACTTATTAGCACCAAGTTTTAATATAAGATCATCACAAAATGTAACAAAAATATATGTGTAAAATACATATCTATATATATATAAATATATATACATAAGTTAAAAAATATAGTCAAATAGATATATGAATAAGTATTAAAATGTTACAAGTGACGGGTACTCACCGATCTCCACCTTGGAACTTGAGGAATTGGCTTTAAGCTAAAGTTAAGACCCTTTGTTCTAATATTTTGTTAGAAGAATTCTTTATTCCCGTCGAGACCAGAAATAAAGTGTTAATGTTAGTAAGATTATCACAATTTCAGTCGAGACCCGAAGCAAGATTGTTTATTTACGTCGAGACCAGAAAAGAAGTGGTTTGTTAGTAAGACTTATCTCAATCGAGACCCGAGATAATATTCTTCAAGTCAGTCGAGACGCGACTTAAAGTGAGTGTTAATAAATATCTTAACTTCAGTCGAGAGCCGAAGCAAGATTCTTTATTTCCGTCGAGACCAGAAATAAAGTGATTGGTTAGGAAACTCAGTCGAGACCAGAGATAATATTCTTTAAGCCAGTCGAGACCCGACTTAAAGTGTGTGTTAGTAAATATCTTAACTTCAGTCGAGACCCGAAGCAAGATTCTTCATTTCCGTCGAGACCAGAAATAAAGTGTTTTGTTAGTTGTTAAAAAATTATATATCAGTCGATACCCGATACAAATGTTGGTCCCTAACTAGCCAACTTACCTCAAGCGATGCCAAGTACAAAAAGAGATCGAGATCAGTCAGCTTGTCGTTTATATAGCCCTTACTTGCATGCGATACCACTGATAGAGTAGCAGCGACGCATGATTACAAGGATTAGCAGTGCAGCTGTGATCTTGCGGTACTAGCGATAAAATTTTCATACCAACGCACAAAAATGCATAGCAACAGGAAATTTAGAGCAACCCATATTGCTGTGTTAAATTGAATTATATTTGCAAAAAATATTCTCTCTATCATGTAGCGAAGAAATTCCCGTTGGATGGTATTTGTAATGGTGATAATGATAGAGTTGCAAATTAATCTGCTTTATCTGATCGTATTACTGCCATGCATTGTTTGCTACATAACAACACATGCTTTTGTTATATGTCGTGCCTATTTTTAGGTAATTATAATTAGATTAAATTCACTTTCTTTTCAGAGCTCCATTTTAGCATGGTATTTTTGTAAAATGTTCCCTTTTCAGGAATTGTTTTTCGCATGAATCTAACTGGTTCAAACAAATGATAATAATTTTGATTTGACCTGCTCGTTGAGGCGATACTTTTATATTGTATTTGAGCAATATGTTATGAATATGACAAATACGTGACTAATGTTGGGTTGTGTACCTGTTTGTGATTAAGATTAATCGAGTTGAATTTAATTTTACTAAAAATTTGGATGCTTTGTTTTTAGGATATTTTTCTTTCAGAAGTAGTCTGTTTATAAATATATATTCGAATCAATTTGTTTCGAACAAGTCCTCTCTTTTTTTACTTCTGCAAATATTTTTATCTGAACGGGGGTTGAAATATAAATTGCTGCATCTGGATTTCATTGGTAAAAATTGCCAATTCTTTAGTGATAAATTCATTGAGGATTGTTTTGAATTTTTGGATGTCTACGATTGTAGCCGTTTTCTTAATGTAACCTTCTAACTTCACTTTTCAGTGGACGGTATTTCACTATTCGATTGTGTAGAAGCATGCAATATGCTGTTGCATTAGCCGTGATATTTTCAGATATCTTGAATTCTAGCGTTATATCAACAGGTACAGTTTTTATTTTTTCTTTTTCTCCCATGTGAGGAACGGCTGATATTGATGTCCATAATATGATTTTTTAAACTTTATATATATGTAATTCAGCGATGCGTTTCTATTCTGGTCAAATTTCAGATTCAAATCATCACAGGGTTATGATGCTGAGTGCAAATAAGCTGTAACGCAGTTTTATCTTACCTACGATTCGGTAATGCTAAGGTGATAAATCGAGGTTTTTCCAGTTGAGCAGAAGTTTTAACTGATCAGGTTTGATAGGTAAATTCCGGCAGAACTGGATACTCGTATATCTCCCAGCTGCTGAAGCGTATTTGTATCGAGTGATCTCTCCCGATAATTTTAAATAGTTGCAGCTTTTCATCATCGGATACTGTAACGTGTGGAATGCTCCATTTAAGTTTGATAATTTCGATTTTAACTTCACCTGTGGGTGATATACTTGCATTAGCATCTGTCCTGCTCCAGATCAATATTAGCTCATTTTTGAAATTTATAAGAATTTTCTTGTAATCTTCAGTGAACCCAAATAAACATTTTAGATGTACACAATATTTGAAGAATCCTTTGGCTGGTATAACGGATGAATCTTGTGACCAACTAACATTGAGTAGTATCCTGTTTGCATTTGCATTTAGCGATACGTAGTTTTTTAATGTTGTCGCAATCTGAAGATTTCCTGTACGGTCGATTTGCACTGCATTCAATTCATTCTATATTTCCTCAAAAAGAAAGGGTATATCGTTGTAAACTAATTTTGCGGTTGCTGAATCGACTCCATCTAGCTTTTTTAGCGACCCCTTAATGTAAACAAAATTCCTGCTAGGTAGAAGATCCAAGTACTGATGTTGTACCGTGATACGGATTTCATGGCTGTTTTTAAATGATGTTAAAAATAATGAATAGGGGTGATGTTGAAATTTAGTAACACTGTTATCACAGCGAGCGTCTGGAGCCATTTCAAGTATTCCTTTATTCGTTGCTTCAGCATTAGCCTGTCGATTGTAAATATGCTGTATTTGCAGGTGTTAATGTAGACCGTGATCAAGGTTGTCCGCTGACTAATGATCTTGTCTGTTCCGAACTCGTTATATCAGCCTGCTGTGACTTCAAATGTAACCTGATGGTTAGAGCCTCTCTTCTGAAGTTGATTAAGGCACCGTCTTGGTCAAGGAACTTCAATGTTAGAGAACTTATACGTTTGGTGCTCACAGGTGAATAGATTACATTTTTGGGTACCTCCACTATTTTATACCTCGGCCCCATCCATGTTAGGAGAAAACTCGTGGAGAGTGTGTAGTTGCGTGTAATTGAAGAATGATCCTGATATAATATTACATTCGATTCCTATAGTATTTACATTAATGATGTGGACTGACAACTCTGTTGTATGCATTATAATATCAGATAAGTTTCTTGTACTGAATCCCAGCAGAGGAACTATTAATCTCTGTTTTTCAAAACGTATTTATTCAATTGCCTTAACTTCACTCTTCAATGTATTATTGTTAGCCTTTATCGTAACCAATAGCATTTTCATTTCTTTATCCAAGTATCCTTGTACAAATTTTGCTATATCATCAATCTCATATAATCCAACAGGTATCTCAAAAACCTCATTCCGTACATGAACCAGATTATTGTTCACATCAATATTTGGTATAGAGTTGTATGTTTGAAAATCACTTAGTCCACAAACATAACATCCTTCAGTTGAGGAAAGTATTTAGCAGTGATTAGAGATGAATTTCCGGTGAGATTAAGTGTCAATAACATGGTGGTTGATAATGAGCTGTCCCCATTTCAATATAGATACATTTACTTATAGATAATAATGACAATCTTAATGGCTATAACAATTATATAAAAACTCTAAGCATAAGCAACCGCAAATTACTTCATCATAGTTCTGATAAGAACTGTAGTTGTACGTTATATTATTTCCGAAGTAGTTTATGAGCTCCCTTGGCAGTTGGAGATGGCCAAAGCTATCAAAATATTCGATGTTCTCACCTTTCTTATAGTACGCTACTCAGTGTGTACTTGCTCCAGTGTCCAGATGTCCAAGTTAACAATACCGGTTTCTTGCTTCCATGGTTTTTTGGGTAGATTATCACGCATAAATACTCCCCTCAAGTGTAGCAAGTGTGTGGTGTAGTTGTGAAGATCCAAACCGTGCTATTTTGGGCAGCGTCTTTAATAGGTTTTTGTTTGAGGTTGTAGATAGAGTCCAAGTTATTCTCTGTGCGACTTCGAAATTTTGCCTTTGCTGCACTCGTATCATTTACTGCTTTAGCTATGAATGCTGCACCTCCCGATAGTGCCCCTAATGCCGAAAGCCCAGCAAACAATAGGATGAGAAACGGAAGTGCCCCACCAACCTCTGGTACAGATATCACGCGTGGAGTTTTAATTGCTTCCGTCTTTCTTTTCACAAGACTTTTATCTGCACTAAGAGCTATTTCTGTAGCTTTGAACAAGTTTTTGTTACCTTTAAAACTTTACATGCATTTCGTAATGCTTTTCGGAATGTGGGTTGACGTATATTTATAGCCTTAAGTCCCATACCCAGCTTAATTTTTGCCTTCATTGCGTTGGTTATAAGCCAAGCGATGGCCCGTTCACTCAAATTTGCGTCCGTAGATTTTACACGCTGCCAGGCTTTTTCAGCTAATATTTTATCAGCTATATGTCGATCACTTGTATCTTTATGTCGCGAGTATGCTATATCGTGTTCCTTGCAGGCTGCGTCCAGTGGACTAATGCCTGGATCTCCTCTCATCAATTTTTTTTTTGTACTTTGTTCCTGTTCCACAGTACTGGTATCCCGTTAGATGTAATTCTACAGGTAATTTGTTGATGATTTAATTTAATAGTCCTCTGCCCCCTTTTAAAGCTTTATATTTACTGGAGCGTTTCAATTTGTAAACCGGCATCTTATAATGTTCCGATGATACTGTTATATTACACAGGAGTATTTATGGGAATCACGTTAGTTTCCAATATGCGGTTCATTAAACAAGAATAAGCTTTTTCAGCTCGAAATGCTGATGTAATTGTTATGAAGGTGAAAAACAAGCATGGCCTCCTATTCACTAATAGTATATGGAGCATCATTTTTGGACCATCCAATTGTGGAAAAATTAATGTTACGATAAGTTTTCTGGAAAATCACAGTGGTCTGAGATATGAAAATATTAACATATATTCAAAATCTTTACATGATGTGGCATGTGAAAAGCAATATAATGTGCGATCCTATTTTTGCAAGGGTCGTCACGAAGCTATAGGCAGCTTCCATCTCTATCAAATACACACGCATAAACCAAAACACTTCATACGTGACAATGCTAATTTAATCATCTTATAACAGCAAGATGGCTTGAATTTGTAACATATCTATAATGATCATGTGAATACAGACATGAGGTTCGATAAATTTAAAAGAGCCTGTGCTGAGTGTTGGAAGATGAATCTGGTTTCTTGATGATTGATAAGAACGCTACCATAAAGGACTTGATACCTTCATTGTAATCTAAAAGGATGGAACAAGCGAAATGTTCAAAGTCCAGGTTGTAACTCAGCCGGAAACATACCGAAACCTGTGGACACGCTAAGTAAAGTAAAGCTGTTTACCTGTTATCGGATCTATTTGAAAGGCTGTTAAGCTGTTATTAGAACTGTTTCAAAAGCTGTTAAGCTGTTATCAGAGATCTTTGAAAAGCTGTTAAGCTGTTATTAGAGCTCCTTGAGAAGCTATTAAGCTGTTATCAAAGCTGTTTGAAAAGCTGTTTACTTTTTATCAGAGCTGTTTGAAAGCTGTTAAGCTGTTATCAGATCTGTTGGAAAGCTGTTTACCTCTTATCAGAGCTGTTTGAAAAGGTGTTTTACCATTTATCAGAGCTGTTTTAAAGCTATTATCAGGGCTGTTTAAAAGCTGTTAAGCTGTTATGAGAGCTGTTTAAAAGCTGTTATCAGAGCTGTTTGAAAAGCTGTTTAGCTTTTGTCAGAGCTGTTTGAAAGCTGTGAAGCTATTATCAGAGCTGTTTGCAAAGCTGTTTACCTGTTATCAAAGCTGTTTAGAAGCTGTTATGAGAGCTGTTTGAAAAGATGTTTACCTTTTATTAGAGGTGTTTGAAAGCTGTTAAGCTGTTATCACAGCTGTTTGAAAAGCCGTTATTCAGTTAATAACGAAGATGCATGAATATCTTTTAAAAGAAATCATTAAGACAAGGAATGCAGTGCGAAGGAAATTTAAAGCTCTATAAGCGGAAAGGATTGAAGCAGAAGATCAACTTGAAGAAACTTTTAATTCAATCACCAAACCTTAAAAGAGTTTGTTGCAAGTGTCAAAAACGAGCCACCAGTAAAATTGGAGCCAAAGGATGAAAAAGAAGAAGACAACGAAATTGCAAAACCTTTTACTCCTGCAAAACTAAAATATTGTTACGCGCATCAAAGTGATACAAGCGACATCTGTTGGAAGCGGAAACAACTGTAGGTTAGTGACATCTTTGTAAACTTTGTTTTCGGAGAACGGAATATTCAGGAAGGTTCTAGTATACTTTGTAGAGCAAAAATACTGCCCTTCTTACATCCAGGAGGTAGTCCGATTTTAGACAGTGAAGTGAACGTAGTAAACTCTCTTGATTGACGTACAATACTAGCGATAACTAAAGAGTTGATTTGATAATTATTTGTGATTGTTATAAAAGTAAACAATAATATTAAATAAAAGAAAAACTTTTAAATTACATCTGAAATATTGTGTTTTAAAAGCGAACCAAGGCCAAAGATGTAGAGACAGAGAGTAAGCTAGTCGTGATGAGATTAGACATCAAACAGCGATTAGTCGTATCAGATTTCCCGTTGAACAGTGGGAAAATATGTAAAACCCAACTTTGGGGGGCTGAAGTTGGTTGGTAGAGTCGGCAGCCCCGAAGTCATAATTCAAATAGCTCAGTTGCAGAAAAAGAATAGCGTTTTTGTGTTATATGAAGTGTAGGGAAAAATGACTGGGCAATCACTATCCACACTGGGGCTTCGAGATCAGTTATTAGAACAAATCTCGTAAAAAAAAAAATTGATAAAAAACACCACCAAATATTTTCTAAGAACAGCAACTGAAGCAGCCGCACAAGTTATTGGAGGAATAACTTTGGATGTTCAACTAGGCGAACTACTATTTCCTCACACTTTCCTGGTTTCAGACATCAAGGATGAATTCATTCTTAAACTAGATTTAATGACAAATAAATCTGGATGTCGGAGATTGAATCGTCAAATATGGCAACATAGAAGCACTAGTATGGAGAAGGCTCACTGACGACTTCGGCACCTGCCGATTCTATCTGGTGGAACCTAACCCTACAAATGCGACATCGAACATCATCGTTGGTGAAACTTCATTGATGGCAGAAGGCGCAACAATAATTCCAGTCAGAGTGCTCAACACATCCGAAAATGAAGTACAACTAAAAGAAGGTGCTATAGTTGGAAATTATGAACCCGTTTACCAGATTGTTAATTGGGACAATGGTGGCAATATTACGGATGCAATACCAGGTACTACTCGAAAGGTTCAGAGACTCCTTCAATCTAGTGCCTTAAGTGAGAAGCAGTACAACGATGCCAAAGAGGTGATCGATGAATTTTCGGAATTATTTGTAATGAATTATGAAGACGATTTCGGTAAAACAAATCTTATTCAGCATCGGATCGATACAGAAGATTCTAGACCCATTCGGCAGACACCAAGAAGACTAACATTAGACAAACAACCAGAAATTGCAGATATGATAAGCGCCATGAAAGCACATGGCATAATAGAGGTTTTGTATAGACTACCGCCAAGTAAATAATGTAACCAGAAAGGATAGATATCAAGGATTGATGACACATTCACCCTTTCCGGAGCGCAATGGTTTTCCACACTGGACTTGAATGGTGGTTACTGGCAAGTGGTGCCGAGGACCGAGAAAAAGCTGCCCTCCCCATGGGACGTGGCTTATGGCAATTCAGACCTATGCCATTTTGCTCATGTAATGCTCCAGCCTCATTCAAACGACTGATGGAATTTGTTTTACGTGGATTAACCTGGAAAACATGTATTGTCTACTTAGATGACATAACAGTAATCAGAAGTACATTCGAGGGACATAAAAACAACTTACGGGACGTACTTCAAAGACTGGAAGATGCGAAACTGCATCTCAGTACGACTAAATGCGTTCTATTTAAAAATGAGGTAAAATATTTAGGGCACATAGTTTCATGACAAGTCGTAAGAACTGATCCAGGGAAAATAGGAGCAGTCAAAAATTGGCCAGTTCCAAAAGAAAAACATCAATTAAGGAGTTTTCTTGGTCTAGCTATCTATTACAGGCGATCCGTAAAAGGTTTTGCAGATATAGCAAGGAGCCTACGTTAACTTATAAAAAAAAGCAAGCCGATCATATGGTTAAACAAATATAATGGGAGTTGCGAGAATTTGAAACAACCACTCTGTGAAACTCCAGTACTTCGCTATCCAAAGCTGGGAAAAAAGTTTTATATTGGACACGGATGCCAGCAATGTAGGTATCGGTGCAGTGCTTTCACAGTTGCGTATTATAGCAACGCACTTTCAAAAGAAGAGATAAATTTTTGTGCTACAAGAAAAAGAGCTACTTGCTATTTCAAATTCAACAAAAAACTTCCATAAATATCTCTACGGGCAAACTTTTATCCTCCGCACTGACAAATTCCATGGCTTTTGCAGATTAAGATTCCTGAGGGACAAGTGGCGAGATGCATGGAGTGACTCAAAGCTTATGACATTGAAATCCAACATAGAAGAGGACGTACCCATTGCGTTCGGGTGGAAGAAAAAGAAACAAAGGCAACTATACAGCTGATAACAGTGGAAACATCGACATGCTGGGACAACGAGAGTTTGCGAACAGCACAACGAGAAGACCCAGACATATCACATATTCTTGCTTGGAAATGTAGGAAGGCCGGAATGAAAAATAAAAACTCAACTTCGATCTCCACGGTACGACACTTTATTACAGACTGTGACTGTTCTTTTTTGGAATGCAACAAGATTACAATGATCGATATTTGCAAATGAATTCCGTTAAAAATATTTCGGAGAGGAGTGAGAAACTGAAGAGCTATTGGGCCCAATGGAATTGTCTTCCCGTTGAATGAGGTATATTAAAACGCAAGTAGGACGGAACTAACGGCGAGTCATTCCGAATGCAGATGTTGTGATCACGAAATACCACACATTTCGTGCATATTCATAAATCACAACTATGCACAAATATACTTACCCCAAATATTCCACTTGATAAAGGCTCATATTGCTAGCCTTCATAAATTACCTTATAGAAAAACCTAAACACTTAACATCTGAAAAGTCATTCGTTTCATTGAATACTTACCATATCAAGTAACATTACGCCACACGTGTATACATAGCACAAAATTTATGTGCCTTTAAATAGCAAAATGCTCGTAATATAAAGAGCAAGTATCAGGTTACTTGAAAATCCAAACATTCACATGACCTTTTTGCTTCTTGCTTTGGCATTATCAGAGTTCTCTGATTGGTTAATTCCTTGATTGGTCAAGACAGTGTGAATACTTTTTTTTTAGTTCTTGCTATATCATTGTTAGCAAGAACTTTCTTATTGGTCACAGACATACAACGAGTGGGATATTTTTGCTGACGCTAGCGTGTCTTGAAAGAAGTAAACGATTATTACTGACCAAGAATCGAGGAAGTTCAGGATCAGCGCTCATAGAGAACGGGAGTAAAGAAAAGTTCGGCTTCAGATTTAAATCATACAAAGTTATTAATAAAAAGTGAATCTTCCCTTTATGGAAGAAAAGTTCTGATTCAGATCTAAATTTTAAAATAGTTATTAATAAAAGTGAATCTTCTCTTGTTGAATAAAAGTTCTGATTTTAGATCTTAATCTAAAATGTGTCCTGAATCTTCCCCCTGTGCCGCTCTTCTCCATAGCGAAAGCACGGCCTTACGTGGGTTACAACACAGATATTCGCCCAGCATCCCAAGCAAATCTGTTCTAGAAGAATTGTACAGTGGATCATCTGTCGGATATTTGGGGGTGAATAAAATAATTTCCAAAATACGAAAGAAGTGTTATTGGTTACATATGCCTGAGGATGTGGAGCAATGATGCCGCAGATACACTATATGCGCTTCTTGGAAAGGACCGCCACACAGAACCAGAGGAGAAATGCATAAATATAATGTAGGAGCCCCATTTTAAAAGATAGTCGTAGACATACAGAAACAGTTAACAGTAACCGTTACATATTAGTTGCTACTGACTATTTCAGTAAATGGCCTAAAGCTTATGCAATCCTTACTCAAGAGGCAACTACAGTTGCGGAATTTGGTCAGTAGATTTGGTGTACCTCAGGAACTACATTCGGACCAAGGACGGAACTTGGAATCAGGGACCTTCCAGGAAATTTGTAAAATCCTGGGAATAAGAAAAATCAAAGCTACTCCTCTGCATCGACAATCTGATGACATGGTATAGCGCTTCAACAGGAAATGGTCAAGCATCCAGAGACAGGATTAGAATCGATATATTCCCATGTTCCTAATGGCTTATCAATCAGATTTTCACAATAGCACCGGACAGAAATGCGTTTACCAAGCGACCTCAAGTTTGGTACACCCAGAGGTGAACAAAATTTACCAGATGACTAGATATCGCAGCTTAGACATAGCTGATGTGCATGAGGAAACCAGGGCAAAATTAACAGTAAATCCCGATCGAATGAAGAGCCGCTATGACTTACGTGCTAATTCAGCAGGATCTAATGAAGGTGACCTTGTTTGGCCGTACAACCCGAAACGGCGTAAGGGACGTTCTCCAAAATTACAAAAATATTGGGAAGGACCGTATTCAGTGGTAGCTAGAATTAATGGTGAAGTATAGTGGATTCAGCGTGGTACAAGTGACAAACGGAAAATCGTTGACCTAGATGGTTTGTGTGAATACTGCGAGCATCAAAACCGTGGACCACCTGTTGTTCAGGACGAAAAATTTTATGAAGGGGGCAGTGTTACGCGCATCAAAGTGACACAAGCGAAATCTGTTGGAAATAGAAACAATTGTAGGTTAGTGACATCTTAGTAATCTTTGTATTCGGAGAACGGAATATTCAGGAAGTTTCAAGTATAATTTGTAGAGTATAAATACGGCGCTTTTCACTTACAGGGGGGAGTCCTATTTTAGACAGTGAAGTGAAGGAAGTAAACTATTTGGATTGCGATGATCAGACGTACAGTACATGCGATAACTGCAGAGTCAATTTGATAATAATTTGCGAATGTTATAAAAGTAAAGAGTAAAATTAAATAAAAGAAGGACTTTTGAATTATATCTGAAATAATCTGTTTTAAGAAACGAACTAAGGCCACGCTCGTAACAATATGTTAAAATGGAGGCTAGTAGCATACCTAAAAATTATGCAGATTATTCCTTAACATTTGAAGAAGAAGTCGCAACACCCAAACATTCAAGAACATTAATAGGAAGGCCTTCTAGTACATTTCTGGATACGTCTGGATAGATAGTTCCAAACTATTTAAAGTTATTTATTGAGGATGCCTCCAGAATTGATCACACCTATGGAGTTTACTATGATATTAATTCCAATGAGTTGAGAATAGGTAATTCAAGGTGTGATGTTGATGATGAAGGTAATATTATCAAAGGAAAAAGATATAAAACCACTTTGGGATATGTGAACTGCAATTTAGGAAAGATCCAGTAAAAAGCCTATATACTAAAGGCGCTTTAACTAATTATGGATCTGTTTTGAGACATACCAATACACATAAACGTGACTATACGGAAGACGGGCAAATAAAGTGTACTAGAGCGGCTAAGTAAAAAGCTATAATCAGTAAATTTATACAGCATAAAAGCATGGGAATAATGTGACTGCCTAAGGAAAACATTGATCACATGTCATCAAAACAGGCTGGAAACAACAGCCACAACAACGTAATTGTAGCTATCCTGGAGGAGTTACGAAAAGCAGATATTATAGTTTAAATACTACTCCATTATCATACTTCTACACAATCTACAGATGAGCGTTGACAACTTTGGACGTTTCTCTTAGAGAGTACATCTTGGGTAAGCAGGTGAACGTGGACCTCCGGGACCAACAGGAGCTCAGGGACCAGCCGGATAACAAGGATCTCAAGGACCAGCTGGTAAACAAGGAGCTCAGGGTCCAGCTGGCGAACCAGGAGAGTGGGGTATTGGATTTAAATTAACGATAAACGGAGACTGCGATCAAAACTCAAGGTGTATAAAACGACTGGGTGAAGACCTTGAAAATGATGATGTTACTACCAAAGACTACGTTGACAAGAAAACTAAAATAAATGTTGAGGCAATAAGAAAAGATATTAGTAGATAGGTGACATATTGAACGCTATATATCAATGATGAAATCGCGAAGATTGAAAAATATCTGTTTACTTCAGTAATTAATAAGAAATAATTGACACCATAAAATGGGGTATATCAGTAAAAACTCTAGAGAAATCTGTTTTATTTATAATTATTATGAGTAAGAGACAAGTGGTAAACAGCGTCGTGTGATTATCAAGGGATTAGATGACTTATGGCAGGCAGACTTGGTTGAAATGCATCCGTTCAAATGTGTGAAGAAGGGTTACCGCTACCTGTTGACAGTCATTAATACCTTCTCCAAATATGCATGGGCAAGTCCAATTAAACTAAAAATAGGTGTAAAAGTTAGAGATGCTATGCAATGTATTATCTAATATCTATTAAGCGAGGGAGGAATACCTTAAAACCTGCAAACTGATTATGGAAAGGAATTCTACAACAGCCTCTTTAAAAATCTCATTATGAATCATGCAATTAATCATTACCCTACGTACATTTTTCCCAAAGCATCAATAGTGGAGCGATTCAGCCGAACTGTGAAGGATATGATGCGGAAGGAATTCAGCTTTAATGTAACTTATCAACAGATTGGTATGGTAAAGATACCGCTCACTGAATACAACTCAAGAATACATTGAGCTACGAAAATAAGACCATGCGATATCAACGCTTCCAATGAGAAGCAATTGCTTTGAACTGTACACAATCACATTAAAATTACTTTAATAAATGAAACTAAAACTATAATACATTTATTATTTACACTAAACTTACATACTTTCTGCGTTTGCTACTTGTGGATCTGATGAAATGGAGTAATGGCCCCATGTTAAAACATTTGTCGTTCCACTCATAATATGTCACTTATCATCATAGGGACTCAAATCAATCTTCTTTTGACAGACATTGTATACGTTATGGTTATGGGATCGTATGGACCTCTGATTAGCAGTTAATACTCGACTGTTATTCAAATATTGGACTACATTAGCCTTTACTCCTTTTGCTTTCTTTACAGTTTTACCAGCGTTTATACGAAGACTGTACATTTTCGAGAGCAAGACAAAAAACTCGCTCATGATTTTCCCATTCGTATCATATTTCATTAGAACAGGTATCTTTTTATTCATGAGCGGTATATTGAATTGCTTATCTTCTGCGTAATTACTTGTATCAAATTTGTTTATATTTTCGGTCATAAACTCATATGATTTTTTCTCTTCAAGTTCATATATTAGAGAATTTTTATACATGACTTTACATATACCAAATTCACGCTGAATAAAACTATAGTGGAAATCATAGAGTCCTAACTTTGAAATTTCAAAAGCAGCAATTCCAATATAGAGAGCAATTAGATTCTCATCAAACATCGTTGCACTGCGGAATTTGGGAGCCGCACTCCGAACTTTTCCACCATAGAGACTTCCCAGTTTACGCAACGCTTTATATCCCTATACTTGCGAACATTCTCCATGGTCTTACCAAAAGCAGCATTACTCATCTTTTTATAGCTGTCCTTCTCATTATCGCTGGTACCCTGCATCCGTTTAGAAGTATTTAAGTCAATTTCAGGATGAGGCCATGTGATAAGCAGTGCTTCAAATTTCGGAAGTGTATTACATGTTTAGTTTTAGGAAAGGTTAGGTTAGGTTTGGTTTTATGAAATGTTAACAAAAGCTTTTCTAACTTTATTCCAGGTGGTGCTGCATGCTCAGGGCAAAAGCGTAAGTCCTTATGCTTACCATGTAGATGTTGAGGATAATCCAAGTCGACTTCGAATATATATCTAGTAGGAGAATCATCTGGAATTTCGAAAAAGTCAATATTGGGAATATCAACTCATTTGAATCCTCCGGTTGGTAAATGCTGTGACATGGCCCATCCTGTTAGCTAGTTAAAGTTAGAACCCTTACCGTTGGGGGGGGAATTCTAAAAGAAACTACCTGCTTGGTGACTGAATTCTAAGTAAGTGCTTTATTCATTTTTACTCTATATTTATATCAATTTTACCTTAAAGATAAGTTATGGGAACCAAGGTTATCTATCCAGAAATTCAACGTTTTACATGAAATTTAAATGTATAAAACTTTTGTGGGAATGAACGTTATCACGTGAAATTTAACTCATTTTTACGGACGGTGAGAAAAATAAAGTGCAAGTATGCATTTTATTTTGTGTGAACGTTGAATTTATGGGTAGACAATTTGATGAGAAAAATATTATTATTTAGAAATAATTCTTTGCATGATCGTGTTGATCATTCTGGGCCCAACGAAGTTGAGAGAACTGTAGTTCGTTTTGATGGTCTCGGGACAGGCGTCTCTACGTCAAAGCTGGTATCATCGGGGGTGGTGCTTTTTGGTGTTCTCCGTTTACATTGCAGTGGAAGTTTATACCAGACTACTCCTACGATGATTCCGGCAATTAAAAGGTACATGATCGTATAATAGTGCACATGATGATTGTCGATCACGGGAAATTTGTCCTTGATTTGATTGATTTGAATGTCCGATAAAGGCTTGGTATCCAAGTGTATAAGTGGGATGGGCTTAGTATCTACCTCATTGTGTTGCTGGATTTCGGTGAGAAGGGTCGATAGGTTTGTTAGCGGTAGGAAAAATGACCTGTGGACATTTGAATATGTTTTTTGTGCGGTTATACTCATAGCTGGATGTTTTATTTGGAAATTTTCGTTTAGTCTTATAATTCCGCTTTTTTTAAGTCCTTTAATCAGGACTTGAGTACCGCATACAATATTAATCGTAGTCTCTTCATTCACCATGAAAATCCAGTGATTAGGGTGTTGCAGTTGTAACCAATACTGTGATGGATGAGTCTTCTTAACATCACAAGCAGACAGTGGTGGCTTTTTGTGATTTAGCAAGTCCATTTCGCAGCGACTGATTGATGCCAACCTGGTGTATATAGGATGTTGCTGTTGGCAAAGATAGCCGAGACTCTCTGTTTTGATGCAGCCTGATTTTTCAGTTTGAGTTAGAGGATAGTAATGATCTCTATGAAGGGTGGCTGCTAGGAATTCCGATGATGGTTCTATGTAGAAGTACTCTCCATTGCGTTCTGTCGGAATAGGATATATTTTAAAAAGCTGGAATAATGTTACGTCTGGCGGTGGTATTTGTATTTTAAAAATAATTTTGGTGTCCATTACCCTACTTTTTACTGTTATAATCTTGTAGAGATTAATTAATACTTCAGAATGTGTTTCACCGGGAATGATCAGTGATGTTGGAATATTTTCTCGAATATGTTTTATTTGAGCGTGAAGTTGTTGTGGAGTCAGTAAAAATGGACTGATTTTACCATTGTGGGCATCAAGTATTAATTCGATTAACTCCTTTTGTACCCTTTCGTAATTGTTTGTGATAAGACTTGTATATGTCGTTAGGGCGGTGAAGGTTTGTACTATTTCACTTTTCTGGATGCCCGCTTTCAGCATTTCCAAATTGGTCGTTATATGATTATTGAAAACCTCAAATTGTTGCTGGATCTCTTCTGTTGTTTTCTTCAGTACATTTGCGGTCACGTCAGCTATTGAGGTTTGATTATTTGCTAGGGAAAGCAAGTAGTTTTCCTTCTCTTTGAGCTTTTCCATTTCTTCCTCTATGTAGTCAGCGTAATTTTTATCCAATACTCCGAATAAACTATGTTGAAGTGTTCCTATGATTTCTAAAGGTGCCCTTCTTTGTCGCTCTTTCATTAGATGATTTCCGTTTCGTTTATGAAGTATCAGGTTGTTATGGTGCATTTCCTTTATTTTTTGTTGTAGTTCCACTAAAATGGAGTTGCAATAGTATTTATAATTGATCGTTTTACTACACAGATCATTCAGTTTTTCTAGGCAGCTTTCGAATCCGTTTAGTTGTTGGTAATATGTACTTAAGTCATAATATACGACTACGTTTTAGTATAACTATGTCTCCCACTTTGACGTTTGTTGTTTTGTCCTGCCACTTGGTTCTTTGTTGTAATCTGGTAATTAATTTCCAACGGGTTAGTCAATGCATTGGTTTTTCTAGTGGATTCGGTTCTGGTGGCGTCAATAAGGCGCCTCCTACCAAAAAATGTCCTGATGTCAGTACTTCCAGATCATCAGGATCATTACTTAGCGGGCAGAGGGGTCATGAGTTTAGGCACGCCTCTATTTGGGCTAGTAGAGTACTAAATTCCTCAAAGGTCCAATTCACTTCGCCAGCAATACGCTTTAGGTGAAATTTCGTCGATTTAACTCCCGCTTCCCAAAGGCTTCCGAAGTGGGGAGATGCTGGCGGGATCAAACTCCACTGAGTACCGTTATTTGCAATATACTGGGATGCCTCGTTATGAGAATTTTTTACTATGTTGGAGAATTCCCTGTCTAGCTCATTTTTAGCTCCAACAAACGTTGTACCACAATTACTATACATGTTTGTGCAGTGCCCTCTTCAGGCTGTAAAGCGTTTGTATGATGCCAGGAAAGCATCAGTACTAAGATCGCTGACGGCTTCTAAATGCAGCGCTTTTGTGGTGAGGTAGACGAACACGGCTTTATAGCCTTTGTATGACTTGGTACCTCTGCCTTTAGACACACGGAGATAGAATGGACCAGCGTAGTCAATTCCGGTGTGTGTGAAAGGTTTTGATGGGACCACTCGTGGTGCGGGAAGGTTACCCATTAATTGCTTGGCGGATATCCCTCGATATCGGCAGCATGTTGTGCATCGATGTATTATGGCCTTTATTGAGCTTTTTGCATCAATGATCCAGTATTTTCGGCGGAGGAAGGCTAAAGTGGCTTGATTTCCACCATGAAGTGTTTTTAAGTGAGCATCTTGATTGATAAGCGAGGTAACTTGATGTCGATGCGGTAGTATTATGGGATGCTCTCATTGAGTGTCAATTGTGTGAAGTGGTCTAGCCTTCCACCCAGATGTAACAGCTGATCATTATCTAAAAACGGAGTTAGAGAAAGTAGCTTACTTGATCGTGGTAGTGGTTTTCTCGTGGATATTGCTCGAATTTCATTAGGAAAGCACTCTTGTTGTACAATTTTAATGAATCCTTGGATAACGTTAACCACTGTGGACCTGTCCACCATAGTGGGTGTGCTTCTAAATGTGTTGGCGATATGCCTCTGGAGGCGCAATCTGCAGGGTTGTTGTCAGACTTAACATACTGCCATGCTGAGGGTTTTATTGTCGCTCTGATTTTGGCGACTCTGTGAGCAACAAAACTTTCCAACTTTTTACTTTCGCCTTGAATCCATGCTAACGTGATTTTTGAATCTGTCCAAGCGTACACGTTAATATCCTTGAGGTCAAGAGCGTACTTAGTCCTCATCATTAGTTTTGCTAGCAGTAGTGCTGCAAAAAGTTCCAGCCGGGGCAATGATGTTCGTTTCCTGCTAGGCGCTACTTTTGTTTTTGCCGTTATCATAGTGACTAAGGATTCTCCTTGTATAGTTTGTACCTCAGTATATATAACTGCGGCGTACGCCTTCTCAGACACGTCACAGAATCCATGAATTTCTATATTCTGGCAAGTGTTGGTGTACTTTAACCATCTTAGAATGATAATACTTTCGACTGTCGGAAGTTCTTCTTTGAATTGCCTCCATTTATTAGCTAGATCAGCTGGTAATGGGCTGTCCCAGTCCAAGTTTGCGAGCCACAAATCTTGCATTATAACTTTAGCTCGTATGATCACAGGTTATAACCAGCCAACGGGATCGAATAGTTTCGCTATCTCTGAAAGAATAGAGCGCTTCGTTATTGCACTATGTGCTCTTAGGAAATTAACACGAAATTTGAATGAATCGCTTGCTGGTGACCAATGCAATCCTAGAGTCTTAATCGGTTCTCCATCGTTGATTTCTAGCAGATTCTTTTCGCGCAGGTCTTCGGAAATGCTTTGAAGTATTGATTGCTGATTTGTTGTCCACTTTCGGAGTTTGAACCCTCCAGACTCTAACAGCGATATCCTGGCTCTCTGTAATGTCTTTGCTTCTCGGAGAGTGTCTGCTCCAGTTAGCACATCGTCTGTTTAAACCTGTCTTCGTAGTAATAAAGCTACCTGGAATGACAGCTTTGTTGACAATCGTTGCGTCAGCTCTATGTTAAGCTGGCTATGCGATTCCGCAGCAACCTGGATTGGCTGCTTTTTTAGCCAGCTGGTTTCTCTGCTCTATGGATGGCTGGGTAGATGCCTCTGCAGATCGCAGGGATGATTGCTATAGAGAAACTTTGGGATGACATTGCCGTAGAGTCCAGTCCAGTCACCTTTGTAGATGCAGTTCGCTTAATCCAAATTCCCTGTTCAAATAGACTCGAAGGACCAATCTTAGTTGGTTAAAGTTAGAACCCTTACCGCTGGTGGGGGGAATTCTAAAAGAAACTACCTGCTTGGTGACTGAATTCTAAGTAAGTTCTTTATTCATTTTTACTCTATATTTATATCAATTGTACCTTAAAGGTAAGTTATGGGAACCAAGGTTATCTATCCAAATTCAACGTTTTCACAGGAAATTTAAATGCATAAAACTTTTGTGGGAATGAACGTTAGTTATCACGTGAAATTTAACTCATTTTTACGGACGGTGAGAAAAATAAAGTGCAAGTATGCATTTTATTTTGTGTGAACGTTGAATTTGTGGGTAGAGAATTTCATGAGAAAAATATTATATTTTAGAAATAATTCTTTGCATGATCGTGTTGATCATTATAAAGGTTACTCACATAATAATACATCAGGTATTTCGCTTTCTCGTCAGGCTTAAAATCATCCATATATTTCTTATTTATTGTGTTATCTGTTCGAGCATTGACTTGTACAACCCCGAATACCTCTCTGCATGAATAGCAGTATATCTATGTCGGTTATCAGCTCTAATTTCACTTTAATGTATTTTAGCAATGCATCCTATGTTAGGCCTGACATGGTGTAATAATGTGCTGGTGTTATGGTCTAATATAAGTGTTCGAGTTTGCAAGAAATAATTCTCATAAAAATTAAATAAATGCAGACACCCACGAATTCTGCTGGTATAAATTGAAACATGATATGCAGCTTGTGGATGGAGTGTACATGTTATGCAGCTTGTGCATAGAATGTATATACTATGCAGCTTGTGCATACAATTTGCCTAATAAGCAGCGTGTGCATTGTACATAGAATTGTCGCGGTAAAAGTCGAAGGTACAGAGTAAGTATGGATATGTAGCTTGTGCATGGTCAAGCTTATCAATATGAAATTTTCTCAGTACTGTGAACGACAGCAGAATTCGTGGGTGTGAGTAAAAGAGTAGGTACGTAGAATAGAATTGCAATGTACAAAATATTATTTAAGTCAGCAATTTTTATATATAAATTTAATTCGAATAAGAAATAAAGTGCCAGTTGATAGAGAGATTTTGTTTCTAATTGTACATCGACATCCCAGCTACCACGAAGCTCTGCATTGCCCCCTACCCAAGGTAAGGCAATCAGAACAAGCTCCAATATTTTTTAATCACTGAAGAGTCTTGGTACAAGCACCAACGACTCTCGCATCAAAGTCAAGGTCCAAGTACCATTGACTCAACCAACAAAGAACAATTGCATCGATAAAGGCAAAAGAGCCTTTAAACAATAAGGAAGATTCTTCCAGCAGCCAAGGGCGCAATCTAGCGAAATAATCAGCACTTGCTAAACAATAATCTCGCATGGTATTGTTCTGCATCTCTCGGTTATTTTCCTGATTGGCCCAACAGCTGGCTACGATGAGCGCTTAGTAGAGCAATCGGCGATTTCGATAACAATTAACCTCGCATGGTAATTGTTATGTAAAGCGATTGCTTACTACTAAGCGACTCAGGTGCTGGAACCGGTAGAACAAACGACAAGGATGTTGTCGTTTGCTTCCATCCGCGTTGTGAATAAAGTTTACCTCCGAATATTGGGACTTAAATGACCAATGACTGGCCTGGAGAGTACCGTTCAATTATCAGTCATCGCGATATTAAGTTACCGTTCTGTTCGGGTGGGTTTGAGAATCATTAAGTTAGGTCAGTACGTAATATATAAAGAATTATTTGTGTTAAAAAAAATTCGAGTGTTATTTTATTCAAGGAAAGTTTTATCGTATTTAATGATTTGGTTTTTATTGGTTGATTGCTTTTGGGACAAGACAATTTGGCGCAGCCGGAAAAAGTTAAGTGAGGTATTGTGATTTTTATTTTAAAATTGTCTTTTTTGGAATTAATGCTATTTAGCTCCTCGTTTTGTTTGCTTTCTAGGATTTATGCTTTTTAGCTACTTCATATTTTTTTTTTGTAGGAGTTATGCTTTGTAGCTGTTCCATTTTTTTTTGTTTATTGGAGTTATGCTTTTTAGCTGCTCCGTTTATTTTTGTTAATTATGGCAGTTAACGGTTTTTTAGCTGCTCCAATTTTATTTACTTCTCAGGGTAAATTTAAGAATTGTTAGATTAAGTGATATGTGGTGGGTTTTGCTCTTTTGGCGAAAAAAAAATTAATTAAAGTTTTTTAAATAAAGGGAGTATTTTGGTATAGAGTAAGGTGGTAATAATTCTAAGCCATGAGCTTCGTTTCACGCAATGTAGTACTAAATTTTAAATTAAGTATAAGATCGTGTCTGGTAATTTAATTGTGTGTAAATAAATAAGGAACAAAAAATTTTGAAAAAGCATGATTGTGTTGTATATAATAATTAATAGATGAATTTAGATTAATTGAGCGTGGTAATTATGTTATATTAGAGTTTTGAATGTTTAGCGTTAGATAAGAGTGTGTATCTTTGTTCGGCTAGCACCCATAATAAATGTATAAGTGTTGCGAAAGATCTATTATATGGAAGTTGTATAAAAATTTTATATGTTAGATGTTATTTCGTTTACAGTTGAAATTGTGAAATAAGGGTAATTACGAAAACCAGTAAAAAAACGCTGCGAATCAAAATAGATATGAAATCAACAACTGTACACAAGATGGAAGATTCATCCGAGAAGATCATGGATCTGGTTTCTAAATATGTGCCAATATTTTCTGGAGAAAGGTCACCGAAGTTGGCAATGGAAGTATATCGATTTCTGTATTACTGCAAAGATCTTTACGACCGACTGGAAGCCGCAGAGAGGTTATTTTCATGAAAAGTGTAAAATATCGGCTGACGGATGATGCGTGTTACGTGATAAGCTCCTAGGAGCTGCAGGAGCTCTAAACCTTACAGCAAGCAATAAAATCCGCATGCATGCCCTGAAAATCATTCAGTGAATTACGCACTGAAATGCTAGGATGTAGACAGAGGACATGACGGAGTTCGCGGATCGAATGAGAGAGATGCGCGATCAAAAGAGGCTGTCGCGACCAAATACCCGGGAGGGGAGAAGGGACTACTAGCTAAGTTGGAGGCCGATGTTCTGGCTACTTTCAAAGCGGGTGTGATCAGTACATCCACGCAAGTGTACCTTACAGGGCGTAAATTTGAGTCTCTGGAGAAAATGATGATGCAAGGCTTCAAGTGAGAGAATCAGATATATGGCAAGAAGACCGAATGCTGAGCACTGATAATGCACCAAACAGATGGGCAACGGGGAAATTTAGCAGTGAAATTGCTAGAAAGAACTCGAGACTGTTCTTATACAGAACAGGGCCAGTGTTATCAGGAAGATACCAAGCATCTTCGACAAGGAGAACACCTCGCACCTATATTGAGCGTTTTCAATGCGGACAGCGTTGACACTTTGCAAGAGAGTTCCAACAAGTACTCTTCCGTACTGCATGTCAGGAATATGGACACGAGGAATCCAATTGCCGAATTTATAACGTCAAAGTGGTATACTATGCACCTGGCATGAAATGCGAATTCGATTCAAAAAGGGAGGGGGTCTATTGCCAATTCTGTCGAACGCAGGATCACTATATGGCAAACTGTGTAAAAAGGTATTTAGCAGAACAGGAAAGGGACAAATTGAATTCTCGGAATACTTTTATTATCACAGTTCCATCGAATATAGCATTAGAAAGTATCGTAAAGATTTTAGTATACACTGGATCAACATGTAACATAATTAAGGCTAATAGAATAAACAGAAATGCACCGATACAAATACAGCAGAAAATAAGAATTGGAGGACCCTTTAGATATGCCAAGAGCTTTAAAGGCACCTGTGAAGCAAAGTTGCAGATCAACAACAGCCAGAATGCCTGCAGATTTAACACCATTTGTGATACGGATTCAATTCCAGCCGACGGTGTACTTGGAATGGATTTCCTTAGTGTCAGAGCTATTATCGACTGCGTAAAAATGAAGCTGCTGACACAAGAATTAAGCAGAATCATGGAATAAAATGCTTCTTGTGAAAATATCGCAGCTTGGGCACAAGTGGAACCCACAGCTTCGCAGAGAAGCAGTCAAGGAAATCTATTCCAGGTCAGGATAGAAGAGGAAAAAATAAACATGACAGGAAAAATAGTACCTACATTACAGGACCCATTCCTGGTGCCCTTCCGGAAGAAAACTTTATCACATCTCATGAAAGTTCGGAGGTTAACAAGCCTATAACCGAATAATCTGGTGAAAGGTTGAGCATTCATCGCAGATATAGCAAACAGAGCGGAAATAGTCTAAAGGATAAACCTGCATTTGTAAGAATCGCTGATGCCTATCCTGCAAAACCACCAAATTCCTCTAATAAAAGATCTGCATGGGGCTATGATGGTGGGAACAGATTTTCTTCACCACAATGCAAGCTCAGGTGCTTTGGTGAAGAGGAACGAATAAATGTCAAGACAATAAGAATAAATCGGTAAGAACAGAATTCAAGAAGGAATTATCGCATCGAAACTGCAGTCGTGCAGAACATTGGAATTCTACTGCAACTTTCATGATACCTAATGTGGTAAGTGTTGGTAAATGTTCGGGAATCGTAACACTAGATGGACGATCTCGTCAGCACAGGCCTTCAAATTCTGGAAGAGTTTGGTGGGGGCGGATTTTTTAAATCAAAATTTAAAATATAAAACTTTACAGACTAACAGGCCGCGAAGGGATACAAAAGGATAATTGATGGTACTCAAGGGCCCGATTTTACTGGAGAGCGAACCACGACAACAAGCAAGGTCAATTTATAGAGGTAAAGGTAAGAAAATGTCTTTATATATATATATATATCACAGAAAGGAGAGTAACTGAATTATGAAAAAGTGAAGATTTAAAAATAAAACAGTTAAAAAAAAAATGAGAATATAAATAACCCAATATGTGTAGTAGATATTCAAAAAGAGAGATTGAAATTGAAAAAAAAAATTGATATATTACTTGAGAAGAAATATAAAGAAAAAGTTAGAAGAATATAAAATACACTATGACAATAAATCTTTAAAGATAAAAATCGGAAAATAAATGGAAGGTGAGAAAGATAAACTTGTACTGGAAATAAATATCGGAAAAGTTTAATGGTAAAATTTGATATGAATAAGCAAATAGGAAGAATAGCCACTGTAGTAGTATATTTTAGAGGTTAATAAAGATGAATTACAAGTAGAAATTTATATATATCGTATAGTGCTGCGGTTGACGTTGAAGCTGTCAGAGCTGGCCTCTTTCGTGATGCGTTGTGCGATTTTGAAGCTAAAGTTGTTGGTGCTGGTGTGTTAGACGTCGCCTGCGATGATGTGGTGGGAGCCATTAACGCTGGCTGAATTGCTGATGAAGCCGTCGGTGCTGGCTTTTTAAATGATGCGCTTGGCGGCATCATTGTGTTCTGAAGTAATACATTTGAGGCCGTCACTGCTGGCTCTGTGGATGCAGTATTGCGCGGAGTTGTTACTGATGCCGGTTGTATGGCAGATGTTTTGGTACCAGTAGGGAGCCTAGATGGCCTAGTTGGTTTCCTGAATGTGGCTTCCTCTGCTAGTTTTTTTTATTAGTGGGGGTGCTTGCACAGCTTCGAAGGGTGGTATGTATGCTTTCGGACGTCTGGGCATGTCAGTTGTCCTGAGCTTGTTCCTTCTCTATTCTTTTGTGGTAAAAAAAAAAAAGCAAAACAAAAAGAAAAAGAAAAATTGCAAGCAGAAAATAAAAAGTCCCACATAAATGATAAGAAAAGAAACTTACAAATGATAAAGAGAAAACAAAAGAGGAGAGGTCAAAAAATAATAATGGAAAAAATAAGGAATAAATAAACTTGCAACTAATAATTTTAAAGAAATAATGTAGGAGAACTTTTTCCATCGCTTTCAGCTTTGCCAGTTGTCATAAGATTTTGGCGCATAAAATTATGAGTGAAGTAGGATTTAATTTGGTAGTGTTCTGCATTACCGGCAATTTATTTAGTGTTATGATGATTCCAGTGTTGGGCAAAATGTAATCTGATTAATGATTAACAATTACAATTAACCATGTAATCTGTAATCAGATTACTTTGTAACAGATTACTAATGTAATTCATTTCCATAATTACATAATGTAATCGATTAACGTGAAATGTGATTACAAGTTAATCTGATTACACATTAATCGATTAAAAGTTAATCCCACTACATGTTAATCTAATTAATGTGATTACATTTAAGATATTTAAGATATTTGTATTCTAATTTTTCATAAAACTCCCTAAAACTAATTTCGTACGAGAACAATACTATTTTCTTTCAATTCATTTCATTATATTATTAATTACTTTTAAGTAATCTACAAAGTAATCTGTTACAATGTAATTAGATTACAAAATAACCTAATTATATTGTAACAGATTACACATTTGATAGATTACATATTCTCTCATAAGTAATCTGATTGATATGTAATCGAATACAATTTAATTAGATTACTTTGTAATTTGACTAAACTGTAATGGAATTAAGAATTAAATTACACTGCAATCAGATTACGCCCTGATTCCCATATATTTTGTGAGATGGCGTTACTGCTTCGTGCTGAAGAGTGTGGGTGGTAGAATGTTTTTGATTAAGTGTATTATTCTGCTTCTAATTGGTTGTTTTGTCATCTTGTAGTCAGCTGACAGTATTCTTGCTGTTTTTGTTTGCAGAACTATTCACCTGACATTTATATTGACTAGATCGAATTCCTGCAGACTAGTCAGTTGATCGAACGTAATACATTTGTAATAACTGACGTAAATGCTGATCGTTAGTTCTGAAGATCTGCTGCTGTCGTGATTCTGATTTGTTTTTCAGTTCTTACGTAACTATGTAGATGATTTTTCGTCAGTAATCATTTTGTTTGATGCCAATTTTTAAAGTGGTAGAACTGACATATCGCAGCTTTCGTTGAAATATTGTAGCAAATTGATGTTGCGTTTTTGATTTCCAGATGTAGATGGATCTGGGGAAGATTGTCATGTGACAGATTGGTTTGATAGGTTTTGCTGATGTTAAGCACTTGTTGTATTTGTGAATTCTGTCCCAACGATTTAATGTCTATAGTTGTAAAGCTATACATCTACGAATGCCTTCGGATGCTTCTTAGGCTCGTCCCTTTTAATCCGTTGTGGTCGGATGCCACAGATGGCGTTATTTTTGTAGTAGGCTAGTTTTCTGTCATTGCAACTGTCGCATTTAATTTGGTTTGAGAATGTGCTGCGCCATGATAAATTTCATGCTGATTGTATGTCTGGCATTTGTTATCAAATTTGCAAGATTGCCTGGTTTTCTGAATAGTAGCACTTGATTTGCTTCGTTTCGATTTCGTTCCGTTTCATGCTTATTCGACTTGTCGAATTTTTAAATGTGTTTATTTTATTGTCTGCGTGTGCTTTGACACGATTTTGGACTTGCCCAGACAGTTTTGCTGTCATGTATTTTGTCTGACACTTGCTTATTTTATGTGATACCTTGCGCTGATTTGTGCCTTGGCTTGGGCTTTGGTGTGAGTTCTTCTGGATTTTTTCACTGGGATGCACGTTTCTTCTTCTTCGTTGGTTTGGGTTTTTATTTCTGGTTATCTGTGCAGTAAGTTTAGTGATTTCGTCACTATTTTTAATTTTTCCTATAAGAATCCAACCCAACTGCGTGTGTTGAGCTGTGGGTTGTCCTGGTGCACCCCTGATAATTCCGCTCTCTTTGCCGTCGGCATAGACGTCAGCTCCTAGTAATAAGTCGATCGGACCAGGTACGTAAAACCTTGGATCTGCTAGGAGCAAATGCTGCAGATAAGGCAATTTTCTGTTGTTTATCGTGTCAGCCGGAACGTAGTCGGTGATTTTTTTTAAAATGAGAGCTTCTATATTGGTTTGAAATTTCGTATGAAGAGATTTCAATGTAAATGACGTTTGAGCATTTGCGGATGCTGTCTGAATTTGGCCTAACACTGTGATTTTCACTTGTTTTGATTTTTGTTGTAGTTTCGCCCGTCTACTTGCAGCTTTCGTAATGAATGATATTTGAGAGCTTGAGTCTATCAGTGCTCTCATTGTGTATTTCTGTCTATCTGGGCCTTTGATTTGCACTAATGCAGTTGACAGTAATGCATCATTGTGATGTGTCGTAAAGAATGATGTTGTAGTTAGCTCATTACTGCTGTCTGCTTCGGATGATTGCTGCACTGTATGTAACAGTGTGTTATGTCGTTTGTAACAGTGGAGGCATGTTTTCTGGCTGGGACAGTTGTATAGGTTATGTCCTGATGTCAGGCAATTTCTACACAGCTTATCGTGTAGCACGAATTGTGCTCTCGCTGTTGGAGATAGATTCTTAAATGCTTTGCAATGGAACAGTGCAAGCATATGTTTTGTTCATGAGCGTGTAAGCACATTTGTGTGCGTGGATAGATGATGGAATGTCATTGGAGTTCGTGGGTCTGCAGCCGCGAAGTAACTCTTGGATATTTGGAGACGTTGTTTGTCGTCCATGTTCTGCTGAGATCAAGTTTTGACGTACTGAATGGATTCCAGAGTACGAAAACGTGACTCTAGATAGGCTGACAGATCGGCATATGTTGGTATGTCAGTCTTGCTGCCTTTTTCTTGCTCCCATAGCTCATGAGTCTCTGATGGGAGGCGTTGAAATATGGTTATAAATTAGTATTGCATCCCAATGTTCTGTAGGTAGCTCTCAATATTTCAGCTCGTGGAGGCTCCCTTCTGTTTAGTCCAAAAGAGAGTATTGACTAGGACTCGTTTGTTGTCATATCTCTTTTTTAATAATTCCCATGCTTTGGTATAATTTACTTCTGTCACTTCGAACTGACGTAGTAAGCGTTCTGCTTCACCAGTGACGCTGACGTTTAGGTAATGAAGCTTTTGAACTTTGGATATGTTTAGGTCTGTGTGAATTAATGAATTGAATAGATCATGGAATGTCCGCCATGATTTGTAATTACCGTCGAACGTCGGTATATGAATTGGTGGGAGCCGTTTCTCTGCCTTTGAGAGCCGTACTATCTGAATTCTGGCTGCATTTGTGTTTGTGTTAGGAGGGAGTTCTGGAAATAACTCTTCTAATTCCTCTAATAGAGTGGATATGAGTTCTATATATATGAGTTCGGTTCCCTCATATAAGTCTCCTTTGGCACAGTCGCTTTGAGAGCCATTTTTGGTCAACCAGATTGCTACATGCAGATCTGTGAACGATTTCCAAAGTTTTTCAAGTGATTCTATGAGTGCTGCATAGTATTTCTTGCCTTGTTTCACATCACTACCCACCTTGGAGCGATTTATGGCGGCTTTTTTTATTTGATCGTTAAGAGCTATTAGTGAAATGTCAACATCCGCCATTTTGAAAATCTTCCTGTCTTATCCGGCTTTGAAAGACCAATGCTAAGTCCCAATACGGACTTAGCATAAAAAGGGGCAGGTGTCGGTTTTGGAAATGATAAGACAGGCGTTTTCAGAATTCATAAAAAATTCACTGCGAGTGTGTATCGTTGTTCGGAGAGCACCCATAATAAATATATAAGTGTTGCGAAAGATCTTTTCTACGGAAGCTGTATAAAAATTTTAGATGTTAGATGTTATTTCATTTAAAGTTGAAATTGTGAAATAAGGGTAATTACGAAAACCAGTAAGAACACGCTGCGAATCAAAATAGATATGAAATCAACAACTGTACACAAGATGGAAGATTCATCCGAGAAGATCATGGATCTGGTTTCTAAATATGTGCCGATATTTTCTGGAGAAAGGTCACCGAAGTTGGCAATGGAAGTATATCGATTTCTGTGTTACTGCAAAGATCTTTACGACCGACTGGAAGCCGCAGAAAGGTTATTTTCATGAAATGTGTAAAATATCGGCTGACGGATGATGCGTGTTACGTGATAAGCTCCTAGGAGCTGAAGAAGCTCTAAACCTTACAGCAAGCAACGAAATCCGCATGCATGCCCTGAAAATCATTCAGTGAATTACGCACTGAAATGCTAGGATGTAGACAGAGACCTGGAGAGGACATGACGGAGTTCGCGGAACGAATAAGAGAGATGCGCGATCAGATTAAAGAGGCTATCGCGGCCAAATATCCGGAAGGGGAGAAGGGACTACTAGCTGAGTTGGAGGCCGATGTTCTGGCTACTTTCAAAGCGGGTGTGATCAGTACATCCACGCAAGTGTACGTTACAGGGCGTAAATTTGAGTCTCTGGAGGAAATGATGCCGGAAGGCTTCAAGAGAGAGAATCAGGAATATGACAAGAAGACCGAATGCTGAGCACTGATAATGCACCAAACAGATGGGCAACGGGGAAATTTAGCAGTGAAATTCCTAGAAAGAACTCGAGACTGTTCTTAAACAGAACAGGGCCAGTGTTATCAGGAAGATACCAAGCATCTTCGACCAGGAGAACACCTCGCAGATATATTGAGTGTTTTCAATGCGGACAGCGTTGACACTTTGCGAGAGAGTTCCAACAAGTACTCTTCCGTACTGCATGTCAGGAATATGGACACGAGGAATCCAATTGCCGAATTCATAACGTCAAAGTGGCAAACTATGCAAATGGCATTAAATGTGAATTCGATTCAAGAAGGAAGGGGCTTTATTGCCAATTCTGTCGAACAACAAATTGAATTCTCGGAATACTTTTATTATCACAGTTCCATCGAATATAGCATTAGATATTAACTTTACGCTTTTAGCATACACTGGATCGACATGTAACATAATTAAGGCTAATAGAATAAATAGAAATGCACCGATACAAATACAGCAGAAAATAAGAATTGGAGGACCCTTTAGATATGCCAAGAGCTTTAAAGGCACCTGTGAAGCAAAGGTGCAGATCGACAACAGCCAGAATGCCTGTAGATTTAACACCATTTGTGATACGGATTCAATTCCAGCCGACGGTGTACTTGGAATGGATTTCCTTAGTGTCAGAGCTATTATCGACTGCGTAAATATGAAGCTGCTGACACAAGAAGTAAGCAGAATCATGGAATAAAATGCTTCTTGTGAAAATATCGCAGCTTGTGCACAAGTGGAACCCACAGCTTGGCAGAGAAGCAGTCAATGAAATCTGTTCCAGGCCAGGATAGAAGAGGAAAAAATAAACATGACAGGAAAAATAGTACCGGGAGAAAACTTTATCACATCTCACGAAAGTTCGGAGGTTAACAAGCCTATAACCGAATAATCTGGTGAAGGGTTGAGCAGTCATCGCAGATATATCAAACACAGCGGAAATAGTCTAAAGGAAAGACCTGTATTTGTAAGAATCGCTGATGCCTGTCCTGCAAAACCACGAAATTCATCTAATAAAAGATCTGAATGGAGCTATGACGGTGGGAACAGATTTTTTTCACCACAATGCAAGCTCAGGGGCTTTGGCGAAGAGGAAAGATTAAATTTCAAGACTATTGGAATAAATCGGTAAGAACAGAATTCAAGAAGGAATTATGGCATCGAAACTGCACTCGTGCAGAACATTGAAATTCTACTGCAACTTTCATGATACCTAATGTGGTACGTGTTGGTAAATGTTCGGGAATCGTAACACTAGATGGACGATCTCGTCAGCACAGGCCTTCAAATTCTGGAAGAGTTTGGAGGGGGCGGATTTTTTAAAATCAAAATTTAAATTATAAAACTTTACAGACTAACAGCCCGCAAATGATACAAAAGGAGAATTGATGGTACTCAAGGGCCTCTTTTTACTGGAGATCGAACCACGACACAAGCAAGGTCAATTTTTAGAGATAAAGGTAAGAAAATGTCTTTATATATATATGTCGTAGGCATTTAATATAAACCGGCATTTAATTAAAAGCCTAGTCATTTAATTAAATGGCGGCATTCAATAAAGATCGTATTGATATCTTTCTTTTACCATTATCTGACTAGGCATTTACTTAAAAGTCGGCATTTAATTAAATGCCGACTGGCTCTCCAGGCAAATAATAAAATAAGCAAATATATATCAACGCACGATCCGAAAGCCTTTACGCCGATAGTGTAATACCACCCGATTTAACCAAATACTAGGAGAGGGAGATGTGTGGTGAAGGGGAGGTCGCACCCAGGCCTGCAACCTATACTCACACACACCCACACCCACATACACACACATATACACATACACACACATATAGAGATACACACACATACACGCGCGGCGCGTGTATGTGTGTGTATGTGTATATGTGTGTGTATGTGTATATGTGTGTGTATGTGGGTGTGGGTGTGGGTGAGTATAGGTCGCAGGCCTGGGTGCGACCTCCCCCTTCACCACACATCTCCCTCTCCTAGTATTTGGTTAAATCGGGTGGTATTACACTATCGGCGTAAAGGCATGCGGATCGTGCGATGATACATATTTGCTTATTTTATTATTTGCCTGGAGAGCCAGATGGCATTTAATTAAAAGTCGGCTTTTAAGTAAATGCCTAGCCAGATAATGGTAAAAGAAAGATATCAATACGATTTTTATTGAATACCGACATTTAATTAAATGACTAGGCTTTTAATTAAATGCCGGTTTCTGTTAAATGCCTACGACATATATATATATATATAACAGAAAGGAGAGTAACTGAATTATGAAAAGGTGAAGATTTAAAAAAAAAACAGTTTTAAAAAAAAAGGAAAAAATGGGAATATAAATAACCCAATATGTGTAGTAGATATTCAAAAAGAGAGATTGAAATTGAAAAAAAAAATTGATATATTACTTGAGAAGAAATACAAAAAAAAAGTTAGAAGAATATCAAATATACTATGACAATAAATGTTTAAAGATAAAAATTGGAAACTAAATGGAAGGTAAGAAAGATAAACTTGTACTGGAAATAAATATCGGAAAAGTTTAATGGTAAAATTTGATATGTATAAGCAAAGAAGAAGAATAGCCACTGTAGTAGTATACAAGTAGAATTTATAAAAACTGTGTAGTGTTAGCGTTAAGAGCTTGGTGGAGATAGAAATAAATTGCAGATAAATATCGCAGCTGAGATGTGGAAAGTTCAGCTATGCAGAAGAGAGCAACATTATCAAGCATTCAGTTGAATTAGAAAAATGAGAGGAAAAACAGTGGCTGTCCGGGGGACTTCTGGACTATTTATTTAATGTAAATGTAAATTTGGAAGTTGGACCAGTAAAATCAGAAGAATATATAATTGGAAAGTTAAAAAAAAAAAACTTTCAGATTTTGTCGGTGAGAATCTCATGTTTATGGTAAATAATATTCTTTAGGTACGGATGGGCTCTCGATATAATTGAGAGAACTCCGTCATACCAATAAGAAAATGAAGAAAAGTGAATTAATATTGGTATAAACGATATCATCCAGCCATCTACCGTTATGGTAATGAGATAACTTTTGTCACGATGAAATTAAAGGTGCGCCTATATAATCAAATTTCAAAATCTATAAATTGGTTCAACGGTTTTCAAGAATGCACTGCAGATGGAAATATTCTATCCAAATAAATTAAAATTATGACCTTTATTCAAATGCCAGCCAGTATTGGTAATTGATAATTAGTTAGCAAAGTTAACAAGAGCTTGAAGTTCAATAAGTGCAGTTGTCGCGCGTCTATAGGCAAGAGGACGAGGGAGTGCTTCTCTAAATTCGAGGAAGATCACCTGCCCTTTTTCTTTGTGATTGGGTTTCCTTTATTAAAAACGCTCATTCGGTGTAGGCTTTCGATTTTTATTCATAGCTTCCCAACTTATAATTTCACAATTTATGTTTTATTTGATAACTTATAACTTCACAATTTATGTTCTACTTGATAACTTACTTATAAATTCACAATTTATGTTGTTTACTTTCTTTTTTTGACTGCTAAACTCCTTACCGTTGGTCGGGTGAATGTTAGCAGTTGTTCTTTTAAAAATCGCTTGAAAAATACTGCCCCGATCATACAAATTGATCCGGAATTTATACTTACAGATTGCGCCATCTTCTTATGATCAACAGCTAGAATTCCTATTTACTAGAGACCACGCCCCCTTTACGTTCAGTCTCTAGCGAATCGCAGACGCAGCAAGACATTTTGAGTTTTCCCCTCCGGGAAAGTCTTATAGGAATTAGCGAGTATCTCTTCGATACTCGTTCTTAATTTATGTTTGTTCCTATATGTGTTCAAGCTGTCCCCACTGAAAACGTTTGGGAAATTCTTGAACACATAAGCATAATGTTCATGCTTACTTTTTTAATGCTTTCCCCTCTGAGATTTCCGTGTATGCAAACAATGTTTGTTACAAAAGCTTCGGCCAGTGTTCGTGCTTCTGCATTAGGCTATGGTATAGCTTCTGTATATTTTGTGAGATCATCCTGAAAGGTTAGAAGATATTTTTTACCTTCATGACTAACTGGTAATGAACCACCGCTATCTAGAGCGATTCTTTCGAATGGCTTAGAGCCGGTTGTGGCGATCTTCATTGGCATTCTGGGGTTTTTGCTCAATTTATTAGTTTGGCAAGAATCACAAATTTTTATGTATGTTTCAACATCCCGTGTTATACATGCCCAAGTATACATTGTTTGGATCTTTTTCAATGTTCTTATAACACCTTTGTGACCACCAATAGGCGTGTCATGGCATACTCTTATTATTTCCTTTTGTTTTTCACTATCCGTGACAATGATAATTTGTGAAAGGAATAGAGTTACTTGGATCTTTTCAAATTTCAACGAAATCAGGGTTTTGAGCTCGAAATGTATTCTACTATCAGCCTTTGGTATGTACATATTCTTTCATTCTGTTCATTTTCGGTACAATGATTTCGTAGCTTTAATAACGACTCGATTAATTCATTGTAGTCTTGCCTGTTTCGCATAGGAAAGGTAATTTTGCACATGACAAAGCTTTGCTTCTTATATAAGTGTGCTGTTAAGCCTGAATTTGGTATATCTAGTGAAGGGAAAATTTCCTTTAATTGATCTTCGATGTGGTTATCTGTATTTGGTAGGAGGAAATACTTATGAGAGATACCTTTTTGTGTGATTAGGTTCTCTATCTTTTCAGGCATGATATCAGTATGAGGCAAGGATACATATTTATTATAGATAAACTCCACGAAGTCTGATTTGTCTACGGGTTTTTGCGGAAACTTTGCTTGGTTTCTTGTTACTACATTTATAAGTTTTGACTATTCTTTAGGCTCGGCTTCGTCTGGAACCATGCGACTCAGAGCATCTGCGTTTGCATTTAGCGATCCGGGTTTGTGATGAATTTTATAATCGTATTCCTCTAGCTTTATTCTCCACCGCATAAGGCGGGAGGAGGAATCTTTTAAATTCATAAGCCAGATCAAAGGTTTATGGTCTGTTATGATATTGAACTTCCTCCCATAAAGGTATGGTCGAAATTGTTATACGGCGTATACGATTGCAAGAAGCTCCTTCTCGATAGTCGAATATCTAGTTTCTGAAGGGTTTAAAGTCCGACTGGCGTAACAAATTGGTCGATCTTTACCAATATTACCCTGAGATAAAATTTCGCCTAAGGCAACGTCACTTGCGTCCGTCGTGACATTGAATTCTTGGTCGAATTCTGGATATGCAAGAATGGGTGCAGCTACTAATTTACCTTTGAGGATTCTAAAAGACTCATCGCAAAAACTATCCCATTTAATTGGTGTATCCTTTTTCAGTGGAGCTGTTAGGGGCTTAGCCAGTTTTGAAAAGTTGGGAATGACACGCCTGTCATAGCCGACAAAACCCAGGAAAGCCTTTATATCCTTGGCGCTCTTAGGGGTTGGATATGTCACACGCCTTGTTCACTTACGACATGTCCAAGAAGGTTTATATGATTGAAGGTTTATACCAAGTTTATTGAACGACTAATTTATATTTCACTTAATCTGATTTATTTATATTTCACACATATATGTGTTTTCCACATTGAAGTATTATTATAAATTGAATTTACCGATTAAGTTATATTTCAGTCAATCTGATTTATTTATATTTCACACTTTTATGTGTTTCCCATATTGTAGGATTGTACTAAGTTGAAGTGATAAATTAATTTATATTTCACTTAATCTGATTTATTTATATTTCACACTTATACGTGTTTTCCATATTGAAGTATTATACAAATTGTGTTGGTTTTTGATTATTTTGTTGGTTAATTGATTAAATAACTATACTGGTTAATTCATATTTTCCAGAGGGATTCAATTATACTTCAAACTTTTATGTTTTCCACATTGAATGATTATACTAAGTTTAACTGACCGATTAATTTACATTTCACTTAATCTGATTTATTTATATATCACACTTGTATGTGTTTTCCATATTGAAGGTTTATACTAAGTTGAATTGAACGATTAATTTATACTTCACTTAATCAGATTTATTTATATTTCACACTTATATTCGTTTTCCATATTGAGGGATTAAACTACGTTGAATTGGTCGATTAATTTATATTTCACTTAATCTGATTTATTCATATTACACTCTTATATGTGTTGTCCATTGTGAAGGATTATAAAAATTGTGTTGCTCTTTGATTGATTTGTTGGTTAATCGATGAAATACTTATACAGGTTAATTTATATTTCACATAGGAATTCATTTATACTTAACATTTATATGTGCTTTTCACATTGAAGGACTATACTAAGTTTAATTGAACGATTAATTTATATTTCACTTAATCTGATTTATTTATATTTCACACTTATACGTGTTTTCCATATTGAAGTATTATACAAATTGTGTTGGTTTTTGATTACTTTTGTGGTTAATTGATTAAATAACTATACTGGTAAACTCATATTTTCCAGAGGGATTCAATTATACTTCAAACTTATATGTGCTTTCCACATTGAAGTATTATACTAAGTTTAATTGATCGATTAATTAATATTTCACTTAATCTGATTTATTTATATATCACTCTTGTATGTGTTTTCCATATTAAAGGATTATTCTAAGTTGAATTGATTGATTAATTTATACTTCACTTAATCAGATTTATTTATATTTCAAACTTATATTTGTTTTACAATTTGAGGGATTATACTAAGTTGCAATGATCGATTAATTTATATTTCACTTAATCTGATTTATTTATATTACACTCTTATATGTGTTGTCCATATTGAACGATTATAGTGACATTTGTCTGGCTGAAGCTTGAGCCTATGTTCTCTTAGTCTTTTGAATACCTGTATAAGCTTGGCATTATGGTCTTTTAAATTAAAGCCGTAGATGACTATATCGTCTAAGTAGACAAAACAGTGATGCCTTGGAGACCTGAAAGAGCGGTATTCATTAACCTTTGAAACGTGGCTGGAGCACCCTTTAAACCGAATGGCATCCGGTTGAAGTTAAAGTGACCAAATGGAGTACTGAATGCTGTTTTATCTTTATCCTTACTACTCATAGGAATCTTGTGGAAACCGCTAGCTAGATCCAGTGTCGAGAAATACTTAGACCTTCCTAACTGATCCAATATCTCTGTTATATTGGGTAGTGGGTAAGCATCTCCGATAGTTACTTCATTTAACCTTCTGAAATCAACGACAACTCGCCATCGCTTCTTGCCGGTTTCGTCTGGTTTCTTTGGAACTAACAGTAGTGGAGAATTCCACGGGCTTCGACTTGGGCTAATAATTCCTTTCTCTAGCATGTGATTTATTTGACAATTTATTTCCTCTTTTTGGGATTCAGGCAAACGATATGGTTTCACATATATCGGCCCTGTATTACTGAGAATAGGTATTTCGTGGCTAGCAGCATCAGTGCATGTAAGGTGATCTCCTTCAAAGAAGAACAAATCATTAAATATGCGGCAGATTTTAAGAACAGATTGCCGTTCTTCTAGGTTACAGTACTCCAGAGCTAAATGGTTCTCTAATTTATGTAACCGATTTACTAGAGGATCTTGTAATCGCTCGGGTCCTTCCAAATGGGTTTAACATCTAGAACATCTATTTTTACTGATTCTGATGTAAAGTTCATCATTAATAAACTTGCAACCTTGTTTTTAGAGCTTACCATTGTATTCTCTATATAAACGCCTGGCTGTAATTCTTTCTTTGGGCAAAAAGCTTCTCCGTTTCTTTCTACGGGTATTGCTACAATTACTTCTGAGCGAGGAGGAAGGTCAGTAATATTCGAGGATGAAGGGCTATTGCTTATTTCTGGTTTACTATTGGGGTAGTCGATTTTTTCGGCTTCCCATTGTGTACTCATTATATTCGCTTGATCATCTTTACTATCATTACTCAACGTAATTTGTGTAATTTTCCCTCCTTTGTGGGGATTTTATTTTTCAAAAAACTCCTTTCCACAGGCCACAGTCTCAGCACCGTGTACTTGTGGTGGATACAGCTCATTTGACTGTTTCTTGATTTTATCTTCCCTTGAGGCATCTTCTCCTGTACAACTCACATAGGCAGTGGAATCCGTCGATTTAATTTTCGAATTCTCACTTACCGAATTGGACGGGATTTTAGATGTTCTAGGTAGATAGTTTACCATTATTATAAAAAGGTAATAAAATACTTGGATGATCATTCTGAAATTTATAGACTGTTGATCATTTGAATCTAAATTTCCTTTTCGCAATTCCCTTTGTTTACTTAGTTCCTCCTTAGTTTCCTCCTTCTTGATTTTATTATTTTTATTGACTGCAATCATACCACCTTTCATTTCCTTTTCCCTGGGTATTTTACTCCTTAAGCAAACCTCTAGACACATGTCTGAGTAATTTATTGCGCAGTCGTATTCTTTCAGGAAATCGTTCCCTAGAATACCGTCGCAAGGTAGTTTACTGCCTTCCGGGACTATATGAAATGGGTGATTTAAATTGAACTCGCTTCCTTGTGTGACAAATGTACTTTCACCATAAGTAATTCCGTAAGAAGGAAAACTATCTCCAGCCAAGGTATTGATAAAACAGCGTTTATCCTCGTATACAATTGCCTCGTCGTGGGTAGACTCAGCTTTTATCAAGCTGTTTTCAGCCCCTGAATCGAGTAGTAATGTAGCTGGGGTATTTATTGAGAAGTTTACTGGCATTGTCACTATCAAGGAATGGTTAAGAGCTTTTATAGGTACCCTAAATTTCGTAAAAAACCTATGATCGTTTATTGGGGATTTTCGTGAACGATTGCTTGAGTAGTCATATGGTGGGAAGGTTCGTCGTCCGATACCTCACGCGTAAACTCGTTTTTCGGAAATTGATTGCGTGCATCTGACCATCTGACTTGTCTAAAATTTGTCGGTTGGCTATGGGGTGTATTTCCTTGATGGGGGATTTGTTGCCTCCAGGAGAATTGTGTTCGATCTCTGTCGAAGTTTGATCGCCTTGTCCGTTCATCATAGAGCCGGCTACGACATTCATTTTGCCTGTAATTAGGCTTATGGCAATAGCTACAGATTACTCTATTTAATTCCCTTTTAACATTAGGGAAAGTAGAAAACATTGGAAGTTGTTTTCTCTTAAAACAGGTCTCTTTATTATTACCCTTTTTGCCACAATATTCACAGACATTCGGTGAACTTATGCGATACGCGCTTTGATACGCATCCTCGATTCTGTGTGAATTTTCACTAGCAAAAGTGATTATCTTTTGTAGTTCGTTTTCAGATCGAGCTTTTACAATTGTTTTCAATTGTTCATTCCTAAGGCCATCTTCAAATGCACGTACAGAATTTTGTTCGTTTTCCTTGAGTAAATAATTTCTCGAGGTGGCTTCTGTTGCTTCGTTGAAAGTGGCTGAATTCAAATCAGATAGCGCTTTCGTTATCCTATTTGCAAACGACGTCAGATCTTCACGAGTACCTTGCTTAAGGCGCATTAGCTCTCCTTGTATAGCCACGTGCGGTCTTTTTTCTCGAAATTGGGTTTTCAACTCTGCTTTGAGTGTATCCCAAGAAAAAATTTTTTTGAATCTCAACAGATCGTACGCGGGACCTGTCAGCTTTGTTTTCACAATGGTGAGAAAAATATTTTGGTCTGGGACGATCTTGGCTTGCGTGAATAACAAGTCACAGCAAGTAGTGAAACGGTGTAGATCTTCGTTTCTGCCATCGAACTCGGGGACCATACTCCGTGCATCAGTCAGGGATATTCTAGGATCTGTGGCTGTGCCTGTGACTTCTGTGTTTTGATTTCCAGGCGCCATTTTTGAGGGTTTAGTGGTTTTTAGAAACCGTGCAGCTCGAGCCAAACGAGTTGCAGAAAGCCTGTTACTGTGCGTAGCTTGGGCTGGATAGTCGGTACAATTTTGAAGGTAAAAAGATGGAACTTGCACTCAAACCTTTTTCCACTTCACTTGTTATATTTAATGAATAATAATAAAAAAAATGTCATTTAACACGAGGGTTGGCTCGAAGCGCCCTGTGTAAAACCTTCGGGGTCTGAATTAAACTTTATAAAAATTTTGTCTTTTCTCTTTTTTTTTTTACTAAAGAGAGGGAGTGTTAATGCTAGTAACACACGGGTTGGCTCGAAGCGCCCTTTGTACTTGTAAATACGGAACTTTATAGAATTTTAACTTTTGAACACAAAACCTGTTACTGTTAGTAGCTCAGGCTGATTATTTGCACGAATGAAAGTATAAAAAATAAAATAAAATACAAAACAAAATACAGGACACGAACTGGCGCTAAATCTTGGTGAATATTTAATCCCTTTCTTGAGAGAAAAAAAAATATTATATGCGTAATGCGACTGAGATAGAGTTTTTTGTAGAGTTACATATATGGTTCATTTTTCATTTTTTTATTTTTTTTTAGATATATATATTTTCACTTCTATAATATTTATATATGGTATAATAGTAAAATATAAGAATTTGTAAAAATCATTAATTAATTAAGTTCTAAAAAGAATTTGACATACTGCTGCTTTCTCATGATGATAATGGTTTCTGTTCCTTTTGTAGCTTTATTTGTGGCTCCTCACTGACACTATTATTTCTCACTTGCACTTTGCCTGTTTCGCATAGGAAAGGTAATTTTGCACATGACAAAGCTTTGCTTCTTATATAAGTGTGCTGTTAAGCCTGAATTTGGTATATCTAGTGAAGGGAAAATTTCCTTTAATTGATCTTCGATGTGGTTATCTGTATTTGGTAGGAGGAAATACTTATGAGAGATACCTTTTTGTGTGATTAGGTTCTCTATCTTTTCAGGCATGATATCAGTATGAGGCAAGGATACATATTTATTATAGATAAACTCCACGAAGTCTGATTTGTCTACGGGTTTTTGCGGAAACTTTGCTTGGTTTCTTGTTACTACATTTATAAGTTTTGACTATTCTTTAGGCTCGGCTTCGTCTGGAACCATGCGACTCAGAGCATCTGCGTTTGCATTTAGCGATCCGGGTTTGTGATGAATTTTATAATCGTATTCCTCTAGCTTTATTCTCCACCGCATAAGGCGGGAGGAGGAATCTTTTAAATTCATAAGCCAGATCAAAGGTTTATGGTCTGTTATGATATTGAACTTCCTCCCATAAAGGTATGGTCGAAATTGTTATACGGCGTATACGATTGCAAGAAGCTCCTTCTCGATAGTCGAATATCTAGTTTCTGAAGGGTTTAAAGTCCGACTGGCGTAACAAATTGGTCGATCTTTACCAATATTACCCTGAGATAAAATTTCGCCTAAGGCAACGTCACTTGCGTCCGTCGTGACATTGAATTCTTGGTCGAATTCTGGATATGCAAGAATGGGTGCAGCTACTAATTTACCTTTGAGGATTCTAAAAGACTCATCGCAAAAACTATCCCATTTAATTGGTGTATCCTTTTTCAGTGGAGCTGTTAGGGGCTTAGCCAGTTTTGAAAAGTTGGGAATGACACGCCTGTCATAGCCGACAAAACCCAGGAAAGCCTTTATATCCTTGGCGCTCTTAGGGGTTGGATATGTCACACGCCTTGTTCACTTACGACATGTCCAAGAAGGTTTATATGATTGAAGGTTTATACCAAGTTTATTGAACGACTAATTTATATTTCACTTAATCTGATTTATTTATATTTCACACATATATGTGTTTTCCACATTGAAGTATTATTATAAATTGAATTTACCGATTAAGTTATATTTCAGTCAATCTGATTTATTTATATTTCACACTTTTATGTGTTTCCCATATTGTAGGATTGTACTAAGTTGAAGTGATAAATTAATTTATATTTCACTTAATCTGATTTATTTATATTTCACACTTATACGTGTTTTCCATATTGAAGTATTATACAAATTGTGTTGGTTTTTGATTATTTTGTTGGTTAATTGATTAAATAACTATACTGGTTAATTCATATTTTCCAGAGGGATTCAATTATACTTCAAACTTTTATGTTTTCCACATTGAATGATTATACTAAGTTTAACTGACCGATTAATTTACATTTCACTTAATCTGATTTATTTATATATCACACTTGTATGTGTTTTCCATATTGAAGGTTTATACTAAGTTGAATTGAACGATTAATTTATACTTCACTTAATCAGATTTATTTATATTTCACACTTATATTCGTTTTCCATATTGAGGGATTAAACTACGTTGAATTGGTCGATTAATTTATATTTCACTTAATCTGATTTATTCATATTACACTCTTATATGTGTTGTCCATTGTGAAGGATTATAAAAATTGTGTTGCTCTTTGATTGATTTGTTGGTTAATCGATGAAATACTTATACAGGTTAATTTATATTTCACATAGGAATTCATTTATACTTAACATTTATATGTGCTTTTCACATTGAAGGACTATACTAAGTTTAATTGAACGATTAATTTATATTTCACTTAATCTGATTTATTTATATTTCACACTTATACGTGTTTTCCATATTGAAGTATTATACAAATTGTGTTGGTTTTTGATTACTTTTGTGGTTAATTGATTAAATAACTATACTGGTAAACTCATATTTTCCAGAGGGATTCAATTATACTTCAAACTTATATGTGCTTTCCACATTGAAGTATTATACTAAGTTTAATTGATCGATTAATTAATATTTCACTTAATCTGATTTATTTATATATCACTCTTGTATGTGTTTTCCATATTAAAGGATTATTCTAAGTTGAATTGATTGATTAATTTATACTTCACTTAATCAGATTTATTTATATTTCAAACTTATATTTGTTTTACAATTTGAGGGATTATACTAAGTTGCAATGATCGATTAATTTATATTTCACTTAATCTGATTTATTTATATTACACTCTTATATGTGTTGTCCATATTGAACGATTATAGTGACATTTGTCTGGCTGAAGCTTGAGCCTATGTTCTCTTAGTCTTTTGAATACCTGTATAAGCTTGGCATTATGGTCTTTTAAATTAAAGCCGTAGATGACTATATCGTCTAAGTAGACAAAACAGTGATGCCTTGGAGACCTGAAAGAGCGGTATTCATTAACCTTTGAAACGTGGCTGGAGCACCCTTTAAACCGAATGGCATCCGGTTGAAGTTAAAGTGACCAAATGGAGTACTGAATGCTGTTTTATCTTTATCCTTACTACTCATAGGAATCTTGTGGAAACCGCTAGCTAGATCCAGTGTCGAGAAATACTTAGACCTTCCTAACTGATCCAATATCTCTGTTATATTGGGTAGTGGGTAAGCATCTCCGATAGTTACTTCATTTAACCTTCTGAAATCAACGACAACTCGCCATCGCTTCTTGCCGGTTTCGTCTGGTTTCTTTGGAACTAACAGTAGTGGAGAATTCCACGGGCTTCGACTTGGGCTAATAATTCCTTTCTCTAGCATGTGATTTATTTGACAATTTATTTCCTCTTTTTGGGATTCAGGCAAACGATATGGTTTCACATATATCGGCCCTGTATTACTGAGAATAGGTATTTCGTGGCTAGCAGCATCAGTGCATGTAAGGTGATCTCCTTCAAAGAAGAACAAATCATTAAATATGCGGCAGATTTTAAGAACAGATTGCCGTTCTTCTAGGTTACAGTACTCCAGAGCTAAATGGTTCTCTAATTTATGTAACCGATTTACTAGAGGATCTTGTAATCGCTCGGGTCCTTCCAAATGGGTTTAACATCTAGAACATCTATTTTTACTGATTCTGATGTAAAGTTCATCATTAATAAACTTGCAACCTTGTTTTTAGAGCTTACCATTGTATTCTCTATATAAACGCCTGGCTGTAATTCTTTCTTTGGGCAAAAAGCTTCTCCGTTTCTTTCTACGGGTATTGCTACAATTACTTCTGAGCGAGGAGGAAGGTCAGTAATATTCGAGGATGAAGGGCTATTGCTTATTTCTGGTTTACTATTGGGGTAGTCGATTTTTTCGGCTTCCCATTGTGTACTCATTATATTCGCTTGATCATCTTTACTATCATTACTCAACGTAATTTGTGTAATTTTCCCTCCTTTGTGGGGATTTTATTTTTCAAAAAACTCCTTTCCACAGGCCACAGTCTCAGCACCGTGTACTTGTGGTGGATACAGCTCATTTGACTGTTTCTTGATTTTATCTTCCCTTGAGGCATCTTCTCCTGTACAACTCACATAGGCAGTGGAATCCGTCGATTTAATTTTCGAATTCTCACTTACCGAATTGGACGGGATTTTAGATGTTCTAGGTAGATAGTTTACCATTATTATAAAAAGGTAATAAAATACTTGGATGATCATTCTGAAATTTATAGACTGTTGATCATTTGAATCTAAATTTCCTTTTCGCAATTCCCTTTGTTTACTTAGTTCCTCCTTAGTTTCCTCCTTCTTGATTTTATTATTTTTATTGACTGCAATCATACCACCTTTCATTTCCTTTTCCCTGGGTATTTTACTCCTTAAGCAAACCTCTAGACACATGTCTGAGTAATTTATTGCGCAGTCGTATTCTTTCAGGAAATCGTTCCCTAGAATACCGTCGCAAGGTAGTTTACTGCCTTCCGGGACTATATGAAATGGGTGATTTAAATTGAACTCGCTTCCTTGTGTGACAAATGTACTTTCACCATAAGTAATTCCGTAAGAAGGAAAACTATCTCCAGCCAAGGTATTGATAAAACAGCGTTTATCCTCGTATACAATTGCCTCGTCGTGGGTAGACTCAGCTTTTATCAAGCTGTTTTCAGCCCCTGAATCGAGTAGTAATGTAGCTGGGGTATTTATTGAGAAGTTTACTGGCATTGTCACTATCAAGGAATGGTTAAGAGCTTTTATAGGTACCCTAAATTTCGTAAAAAACCTATGATCGTTTATTGGGGATTTTCGTGAACGATTGCTTGAGTAGTCATATGGTGGGAAGGTTCGTCGTCCGATACCTCACGCGTAAACTCGTTTTTCGGAAATTGATTGCGTGCATCTGACCATCTGACTTGTCTAAAATTTGTCGGTTGGCTATGGGGTGTATTTCCTTGATGGGGGATTTGTTGCCTCCAGGAGAATTGTGTTCGATCTCTGTCGAAGTTTGATCGCCTTGTCCGTTCATCATAGAGCCGGCTACGACATTCATTTTGCCTGTAATTAGGCTTATGGCAATAGCTACAGATTACTCTATTTAATTCCCTTTTAACATTAGGGAAAGTAGAAAACATTGGAAGTTGTTTTCTCTTAAAACAGGTCTCTTTATTATTACCCTTTTTGCCACAATATTCACAGACATTCGGTGAACTTATGCGATACGCGCTTTGATACGCATCCTCGATTCTGTGTGAATTTTCACTAGCAAAAGTGATTATCTTTTGTAGTTCGTTTTCAGATCGAGCTTTTACAATTGTTTTCAATTGTTCATTCCTAAGGCCATCTTCAAATGCACGTACAGAATTTTGTTCGTTTTCCTTGAGTAAATAATTTCTCGAGGTGGCTTCTGTTGCTTCGTTGAAAGTGGCTGAATTCAAATCAGATAGCGCTTTCGTTATCCTATTTGCAAACGACGTCAGATCTTCACGAGTACCTTGCTTAAGGCGCATTAGCTCTCCTTGTATAGCCACGTGCGGTCTTTTTTCTCGAAATTGGGTTTTCAACTCTGCTTTGAGTGTATCCCAAGAAAAAATTTTTTTGAATCTCAACAGATCGTACGCGGGACCTGTCAGCTTTGTTTTCACAATGGTGAGAAAAATATTTTGGTCTGGGACGATCTTGGCTTGCGTGAATAACAAGTCACAGCAAGTAGTGAAACGGTGTAGATCTTCGTTTCTGCCATCGAACTCGGGGACCATACTCCGTGCATCAGTCAGGGATATTCTAGGATCTGTGGCTGTGCCTGTGACTTCTGTGTTTTGATTTCCAGGCGCCATTTTTGAGGGTTTAGTGGTTTTTAGAAACCGTGCAGCTCGAGCCAAACGAGTTGCAGAAAGCCTGTTACTGTGCGTAGCTTGGGCTGGATAGTCGGTACAATTTTGAAGGTAAAAAGATGGAACTTGCACTCAAACCTTTTTCCACTTCACTTGTTATATTTAATGAATAATAATAAAAAAAATGTCATTTAACACGAGGGTTGGCTCGAAGCGCCCTGTGTAAAACCTTCGGGGTCTGAATTAAACTTTATAAAAATTTTGTCTTTTCTCTTTTTTTTTTTACTAAAGAGAGGGAGTGTTAATGCTAGTAACACACGGGTTGGCTCGAAGCGCCCTTTGTACTTGTAAATACGGAACTTTATAGAATTTTAACTTTTGAACACAAAACCTGTTACTGTTAGTAGCTCAGGCTGATTATTTGCACGAATGAAAGTATAAAAAATAAAATAAAATACAAAACAAAATACAGGACACGAACTGGCGCTAAATCTTGGTGAATATTTAATCCCTTTCTTGAGAGAAAAAAAAATATTATATGCGTAATGCGACTGAGATAGAGTTTTTTGTAGAGTTACATATATGGTTCATTTTTCATTTTTTTATTTTTTTTTAGATATATATATTTTCACTTCTATAATATTTATATATGGTATAATAGTAAAATATAAGAATTTGTAAAAATCATTAATTAATTAAGTTCTAAAAAGAATTTGACATACTGCTGCTTTCTCATGATGATAATGGTTTCTGTTCCTTTTGTAGCTTTATTTGTGGCTCCTCACTGACACTATTATTTCTCACTTGCACTTTATTTAAAATTTTTTTTCGCTTTGCTATGTCCCCTTGATAACATGCACCTTCGTTTTTGTTCGGTTTACTGGTTGAAGTTGCTGCAAGGCACTATTCGTACTTCTTCGTACGTGTCGAAGTCCCACGTTATTTCGTCATCGTCAGGGTTGTTTCTTCGGAGTATAGCCTGGTATACTTCTTCTGCAAAGGCCTCGTTATTTAGCAGGTAGTTCAGCTCTCTGTCCCAAGGATCGTCGTCGGTGTCACTGGTCCCAGATTCGATGTAAATATCGCTGCCTTCTCCTTCGAATTCTAGTTCCTCGAATTCGCTTGGATCCTCTTCGAATTCTACGTCCTCAATGATTTCTTCAATGACGTTGACGTTTTCCTCCGCTTCTTCTGCGGGTAGATCTTCTTGATACCTAGGATAGCACATGGAGTGGAGATTTTCTTCTTCCGTTACTTTGGGTGATATTCTCCTTCTGAGAACACACGTGGAAATCCCACCGCTGCCACCAATTTTTGTCGCGGGTCTGTAGGCAACAGGGGAGTGCTTCTCTAAATTCGAGGAAGATCACCAGCCCTTTTTCTTCGTGATTGGGTTTCCTTTATTAAAACGCTCCTTTGGTGTAGGCTTTCGATTTTTATTCACAGCTTCCCAACTTATAATTTCACAATTTATGTTTTATTTGATAACTTATAACTTCACAATTTATGTTCTACTTGATAGCTTTTAACTTCACAATTTATGTTCTACTTGATAACTTATTATAACTTCACAATTTATGTTCTTTACTTTCTTTTTTTGACTGTTAAGATTCCTTACCGTTGGTCGGGGGAATCTTAGCAGTTGTTCTTTTAAAAATCGCCTGAAAAACACTGCCCCGATCATACAAATTGATCGGGAATTTATACTTACAGATTGCGCCATCTTCTTATGATCAACAGCTAGAATTCCTATTTACTAGAGACCACGCCCCCTTTATGTTCAGTCTCTAGCGAACCGCAGACGCAGTAAGACATTTTGAGTTTTCCCCTCCGGGAAAGTCTTATAGGAATTAGCGAGTATCTCTTCGATACTCGTTCTTAATTTATGTTTGTTCCTATATGTGTTCAAGCTTTCCCCACTGAAAACGTTTGGGAAATTCTTCAACACATAGGCATAATGTTCATGTTTACTTTTTTAAGGCATTCCCCTCTGAGAATACTTGAAATGTTCTCATGTCAACAATTACATGTATGTAAAAGATGTCTCAGTGGCCCAGTTGGCTGGTAGGCCATATGTTGGGATTTTTAATTGAGAAAGTGAAATTCAAGCTGGGAAATGCCTGGTGTGCAATGTGATACGCTTGATTGTTAGCAATTGAGCGTTGCTGTTTACTCATGTTTGAGGAAGTAAAACAATTCAGTTTTTCTTTAGTTGCTTCATGGGACATTTAGATTTTATTTTGGTTGCTTCGCGGCAACAATTGTTAAGAAATTTTCATGGCCGCCTTTGGGAATAATTTATATTATTGGCCTCGGTCGTGTTTTATGGCATGTATGGTCTTTTATGCGTCCTTTCAAAAATATGTCCTTTCTAGGGAAAGTAATGAGTGTTGAAATGTTCTAGATGCCATACTATTAGTATGCAAAAAATGGGGTATTTGGGGTTTTGGGTCCGCCACTCATTACACAGTACAAGATCGATTGCAATAATATTTTTAAAGTATCGAAGGAGACTCAGAACAACAAACTAAAGCCAACAGCAACAGATTAGAAATTCTACCAACTACAGCGAAATTTTCCAAGATAGACATATTATATATCGTTATAGAGAATACTATTTGTAAACTAGTTACTACACTGAACATTAAAAATTAAGGTACTTATATAACTCATATATGCAATCTCACAGTTTATAACATAAAGAAATGAAATGGATAAGAATATTATGGAAATACTTTTGTCCTAAAGCTAAATAGAAACTAAAATTGGAAGATAACTGTTTGAGAACTAACTATAAAATGAAATGTTTAAAAAAAAAATGAATATGTAAAGTAAGATATACAAAAAAGAAAGAATGTTATCAGGAAATAATAAGAGAATATATATTGTAAAGAAGAAAAAGGGGCAAAAAACTTTTAAGGTGCATGAAGATTGTTAATTAAAAATTATAGTAAGAAAAAAAAAATATCAGAATGATTGTAAAATGTACTTTTTTTTTGTTATTGCATTTTTGTGATTAGATAAGCAATAAGTAATATTAATGCATGTGAATTAAGTAAGAGTTTTTTTTAAACATGAAATTTTAATAAAAAAAAAATTTTGAAATAATTTGGAAGACAATATAAATATATTGTAAGAAGGTAATAAGAAAGAAATTTAATGTTAGAAGCAAATAGGAAAGAAATTAAATATGAGATGACAATATGAAAGAAAGTAAATATGGAAAAGATATAGTAATACAGAAAGTAAGAATAAAAAAAAGACAATGTAGGAAATGAACTATAGAAAAATAAGAAAATTTATTAAGTATGTAATGATGTAATGTAAAAGAATCTGAACCGAACGCGGTTTAAAATGATCTGAGTTTTTAGTTTATGATAGATTGCACTCTCCAGATCTAGTTCCCTACGAAAACTAGTTTTTCCAAGGGGAGAGTGATGTTATGGCCTAATATAAGGAGGATTCTTCCAGCAGCCAAGGGTGCATTCTAGCGAAATAATCAGCAATTGCTAAACAATAACCTCGCATGGTATTGTTCTGCATCTCTCAGTTATTTTTCTGATTAACAACAATTATTAACAATTAACCTCGCATGGTAATTCTTATGTAAAGCCATTGCTAACTACTAAGCGACTCAGGTGCTGCAACCGGTAGAACAAATGACAAGGTTGTTGTCGTTTGTTTACATCCGCATTGTGAGTAGAGCTTTCTTCCGAATATTGGGGCATAAAAGACCAGTGACCGGCCTGGAGAGTGCCGTTCAATTATCAGTCATCGCAATATTAAGTTACTGTTCGGTTCGGGTGGGATGGTGAATCATTAAGTTAGGTCAGTACGTAATATATAAAGAATTATTTGTGTTAAAAGAAATTCGAGAGTTATTTTATGCAAGGATAGTTTTATCGTATCTGATGACTTTGTTTTTATTGATTGATATCTTTTGGGACACGACACTGGATTTAAATTGTAAGTCTTCATGCACACTTCTTGAAAGTTTTCAAACACATCAGCCAATAGTAGAACATCAGTTTTGAGGTATAGATCTGAATATTCAACAAATGTTTGTACTTCAAGTGTTTGCCAGAGCTTTTCACCATGATTGTAGTCCTTAGGAGTCAGAGCGCTGTCAGTGTTTTGAAGAACGCTTCCTGTGTTGGTTAGTTCCGGATATCCACTTTATCCCAGTCGTCAATAAAATCGTATGGGAAGATACCTTTGCTCATAAGAACTTTAATATTGTCATCATCCAATCCCTGCCATACTGATATTGTAGTATTTAGTTTATCCTTCGGCAGCAATGATGATAGCTTACCTAAATATAATGCCATAAAACGGAACAAATCGATAAATCTGAATTTTATGTGGCAGCCTTCCATGTGCTTGGTGAACGAGATATATCTTCCCTTGTTTATTGATAAAAGTAGAGAATACTTTTTGAGACTTTTTACCGTGGTAAACTTATATTTGTTCAAGAAGGTATTTATATGGATTCTCCGGTATATAGCAAAAGCTAAAAAATGTTTTTGATTTGTTATTTCATCACACAACCCATGATATTTTTGGTGACTAGTTCCAAGGCTTGGTTTTGACTCATCAACAGGTCCCAAATAGCGAAATTGAGTGATTTGAAAAACAAATGAAAAAATGGAATAAAGAAAAGTAGTGTAATAATGAAAAAAATTGAGAAAAATAGAAAAAAAATATTTATTAAAAAAATAAAAAAAAAATATAATTTAATAAAAAAATTTTTTTTTTTTGAACTTGTCACTAAAAATATAATGGGTTGTGTGATGAAATAACGAATTAAGTACATTTTTTAGCTTTTTCTATATGCCGGAGAATCCAAATAAATTCCCTTTTGAACAAATACTTGTTCATTGAACAGTGGCGCCCCGAGAGGGGGGAAGAATGGGTCCGCCTCTCCAGAATGTCAGTTTTCTGAACATAATTTACAAATTACTTATAAAATGTGGTCTGTATATTATTACAAAGTCCGATAAAATAATATAAAACCTTTTAATCTACAATAGCAGTACTTAAGTCCTCAGATGGGTGCCGAAAGCGACTTTGGAGCCCTATTTTTCTGACTTGTTAGGACTTGGGACACCTATGCTCCCCCCCTCCAGAGCCAAATCCTGGGTGCGTTACAGTTATGAAACTTTTCCATTGAAATATGAAGCTATATCATTAATTATGAAATGGGCATTATATGCGGATAAATTATGAAAAATTACTGGAACTATAGAACAATTTTTATACTGTAACTGCTATAATCTCTCTATTAGGAAGAAATATGTATATTTTTTTCCTTGGGGTTAATTATTCCTTATTGGTCAGGCCCGTTTTAATCCAGACTCTGATTAATCGACTATTTTGCTTTTTTCTAATGAAAGAAAAAAGAGAGAAACTAATTTCGTTTTCGCATCGAAAGGCTAAATAATTGAGTTCAAGCGGGAATTAAATTTAAAACTCAACAAAAAAATTATTGTTCTGTCCCTCAGAAATCACGCATAAAATGGGTTTTTAAGAAAAACTGCGCTTAACAAAGTGCAATTCGAGAAGCACTTTCGATCACCCAACAAAAGGTGCTGATCGATAACGTGCAATGTACTTCAGAACATTTCCCTCGTATCGCTTCTTTGGGGAATCAAGACATGAGACGATCGAGATCCTCACATTGCAAAGTGAGTCACTGGAAGTAAGAACTTCCCCGGGAACAACTCAAACCTCTTGAATTTGGTTTTTTTTTCAATTGTCGATCATCCAAACCTGGCACGCGGTTAGCAATTTATTATCAAAGCAAAATAGTTGAAGTGAATGTACTAAAATGGCACAAAGTACCATAATAAATTCGGATTTGCTTTTGATTAAATACCAGCATTCGGACTTCTGTGCATGTGTGAAGGATTACAAGACTTCCAGTACTAGTACACGGCACGGGAAGTTCATTGAAATCAATTTATATTGTGGTTGCACCCAACGATCACCAAGCGTGATATAAGCCTTCTTTCTGAGCTACAAGGTGAGGTGAAATTACTTTTCTGTCGAGAGTGTAATTTCTCAGTGAAGTTTTTTTTTTCTACTATATCCATATACAAATGACGCAGTCTGGACCTGCATAGTGGGGATCAGTGAATTATAGGAATCCAAGAAAGCAAAATCGGCAGTGAAATGCGCCGGGACTTACCTGAGACGAGAACGCGCCTCACCTTCTGAGCTCTCATGCTTTCTCGGATTTATTTCTCTCCACAGATCAACTGATCTGTTAATCAACGTCGCGGGAAGATAGGGGATCAGTTAGGGAACGAGAAGAGAATGAAGAAGGAAAAGAGGGGGGCAACAATAGTAACACGAATATTCCATTTAGCTTTTTTTTCATTTTTTCTGCAATAATCACTAGGGCGCTGAGGCGCTTTATCGCCGGGGGATTGTTATGTAAGTACCAACCACTTATCATTTGTGTAATAAGAGAATAGTCGATTGTTTTTTTTTGTTTTTCTCTTTTCTAATCTTCGCAGAGGATACATGTCCCAATATTAATATGCTATAATAGTGAAATTTTCTTTCTGAATTTTTTATTCTTGCTTCATTTATAATGTGTAACCTGTATATGTACTGTCATATAACGTAATGTTTTCAGTTTTCTAGTGATTTGTCTTTGCTGTAATTCGTGTATGGAGATAATAGTGAAGTGTAAAGTTTTTTTTCCTGAGTTTAGTATATATGACAGCATAATGTGTATTTATGGGTTTGTACTGCCCGTAGTTAGAGCGTACATACAATAAATGAAAGGTGTGGTGAAATTTATGCCACTGGTATAAAGTTAGTGGTTTTGTTTATCTATTCACTGCACTGAATGTTTCCAGTTCAATAAATGCTATAACTGGAGAACTACAAGATATGTATATCTATATTTTATAATATAAGAAGCTGAAATCAAGACGTTTAATAAATAATTAATATATAGAAATTTGTTTTATTCAACTGTAGCAATTGACTTGTACTCACCTGATCGATATGTAGCAGCTGATTTACTTGACCTTTTATTTGACTGAGGGGTGGGATGAGGATATTCTTTATTGCAGTCGATACCCGCAATAAAGTCGATTTGTTAGGAATTGTCTTATTACAGTCGAGACCCGCAATAAGACTCTTTATTACAGTCGATTTAGATTAGATTAGATTCGTAGAGGGATGTGTAGGCGTCAGCCTCGCAATCACCGCGACCTGAAAGATCTATTGTGAGTCCCCGTTGAATTTATTCCATTTCTAGGTTCAGACTGTTAATAAATTCTAGGATCCTTCTGGGATTGAGGTTCCGTACGTAGTTAGGTGTAGGAAAAGCATGTTCGAGATGGTGTAGTCTCCGCCTGGTCAATGCTTCGCAGTTGCAGAGCAGGTGCTCCGAGGTTTCATGAGCATCCTGGCAAAAGCGGCAGGATGAAGTCTCAGCCAAGCCCATCTTGTTAAGGTGATACCTCAAGGGGCAATGGCCTGAGAAGAGTTCTGTAATTATTTTGAGCTCTGTTTTCTTGAGGAGTAATAGTTCTTTTGTTTTTTCTCCAGAGGTGTCGATAAACTTTTTTGCCTGACCAAGTCCTTGTAGCCTTTCCCAGTATAGGGATTTTTGTTTGTTCTCCCAGTTATTTAGGGCAGCTTTGAGGTAACACTTTGAGCTGCCACAGAATGGCTCCGGTCCGACAAAGGGAGTTTCCGCTCCTCTTTTGTCTAGGCCATCAGCAATTTCGTTGCCTTTATGTCCCTCATGTCCAGGTACCCACATGAGGATAACTTTGTTTCCCCTTGGTAAATCTTTTAGGGTTTGTAGATACTCCCAGACTATCCCTGACTTGATGGTGTAGGACTTTAAGGCCTTGAGGGCAGCTTGACTGTCCGAGAGAATAGTAATAGTTGAGCCATTTATGGCTCTTTTAATGCAGGTATGGCGCATTCTTCTATGGCCAATACCTCGGCCTGGAATACGGTAGAGGTAGAGCCCAGGGCCTTTGATATATGGCATCTGGGGCCGTATACGCCCAGTCCGACTCCACTGTTCGTTTTTGAACCGTCTGTATACCACACCATCGATCCTTGTTGAAAGGACGGTTTAGTGGAACGCCATTGCTGTCGGTTTCCCAAAACCACATCGAATGGTCTTACAAAATCCAACTTGGGTGTGATTATATCAGATATTGTCGTCATTTGCTCAAAGCGTATCTGTTTTAAGATACTTAAATGACCAACCGGTTTCCCTGGTTTTAATTGTTTCTCCTTTTGCAGTCTAATAGCACTGGAGATTGCTTCCTTTTTCACCTGCAGATGTAGGGGTGCAAGGTTTAGTAAGGCTTCCATGGCTGCTTTAGGACAGGTGCTCATGGCACCAGTTATTCCTAGACAGGCAAGCCGTTGTGTTTTTTGAAGAAGAGCCTCAGCCTTCTTTTCATTAGTTTTTGGCCACCATGCGAGGGCCGCATAGGTGACCATGGGTCTAACAACCGTGGTGTACATACAGTACATCATTTTTGGCTTCAGACCCCATATTCTGCTCTTTCCGTCACTCTAGACAGATGCGAATTCCAGGAAAGTTTCTTATCTAAGGTGACCCCCAGATATTTGACTTCTTCTGAAAATATCAATTCCGTGTTATCGAGAAAAGGAGCCTTTAGTGAAAGCTTTGATCTTCTCGTGAACGGAACGATAACCGCTTTGTTTCGGTTTACACTGAGGCCTTTGGTTAAGCACCAAGTGCGGACTTTAGAAAGGGCTTTTTGCATGAGGTCGGATATGACTTGGTCATACCTGCCCCGTATCGTGACTACTAGGTCATCCCCGTAGAATTGTACGGTAAAACCCGAACTGGTCAGCTTCTCTAAGAGATCATCAATCACGATCGACCATAGGAGTGGAGAGAGAACTCCTCCTTTTGGGCAGCCTTAGCTGCAGTGATCGTGACTGAACAGTCTCCTAGAGTAGTAGTTATCCTCCTGCTTCTAAGCATGGAGTCTATCCAATTAACCGTGGGGGGCTCGAAGCCCTTGTCCTCGGCAGCTGATTTAATTGCTTCGAAGGAGGTGTTATCAAAAGCACCTTCTATGTCTGCAAATACACATAAGGCCACCTCTTTTGCTTCAAGAGCTTTTTCGAGGTCTTTAACCAAAGTGTGGATGGCAGTCTCGGTAGACTTGCCTGCTTGATAAGCGAATTGCTTAGAATGAAGTGGTGATTTAATCAAAACTTCACTTCGAATATGTAGGTCTAGGATTTTTTCCATGGATTTAAGTAAAACTGTCGAGAGACTAATAGGTCGGAACGATTTAGCTAGAGAGCTAGCTCTTTTTCCTACTTTGGGTATAAATACCACGTCTCTCCAGCAATGGGGAATATACCCCAGAGCGTAACTGGCTCGAAAAATGTTTTGTAGTGGAAGAAGTATTTCTTCAACCCCTTGCGGTAGTAAGGCAGGAAAGATGCCGTCCCCTCCAGCAGATTTAAAGGGTTTAAACGTACCAACGGCCCATCTAACCTTGTTAGGAGTAAAAATTCTTCCCGCAAGGCTCTTACTCCTGTTAGAGACCCTGTAGTTGCCCACCTCAATTGGGTCTGGAGCTACTATTCCTTGAACGGGACTGGTAGAGTCGGGGAAGTGAGGTTCTAATAAGAGCCTGACTGTTTCCTCACAACTCTCGGTATAGTTCTCATCTTCTTTTTGAAGTGAGCATATACCATTCGTGTGATCCTTCGAAAGTACCTTATGGAGCCTGGTAGCTGCGGGCAGTTGATCTAAGCCATCGCAGAAGGTCCGCCAGGTTCTTCTTTTAGATCTTCTTAATTCTATGTTATATTCCGTTAGAGCCTTTTTATATTCTCCCCAGGTACCAGAGAGCTTGGCTCTGTTAAATAGTTTTCTGACTTCTTTTCTTTTCAAACTCAGTTCCCTATTCCACCAAGGTACCTGCCGATTACAAGTCTTTTGCTTCAGAGGGCAGCTGTGTTCGAATGAAGTCAGTACAGCCGTTTGTAGCTGCGTAGTGGCTGAGTCCAACTCCTCCGTTGTGCCAATGCTACTGCCGGGAGAGTTAACTACAGCCTTATTACAGTCGATATTATTACAGTCGATACCCGCAATAAAGTGTTTTGTGTTAGTGATTTTCTTACTACAGTCGAGACCCGCAGCAAGAATCTTTATTACAGTCGAGACCCGCAATAAAGTGTTTGTGTTAGTAATTGTCTTACTACAGTCGATACCCGCAGTAAGACTCTTTATTACAGTCGATACCCGCAACAAAGTGGTTTTGTTAGTAATTGTCTTATTACAGTCGAGACCCGCAATAAGACTCTTTATTACAGTCGAGACCCGCAATAAAGTGGTGTGAGTTAATAGATTTCTTATTACAGTCGAGACCCGCAATAAGAAACTTTATTACAGTCGAGACCCGCAATAAAGTTATTTATTAGTAATATATTATCTCAGTCGAGACCCGAGATAATATTCTTTAAGTCAGTCGAGACCCGACTTAAAGTGAATGTTAGTATATATCTTAACTTCAGTCGAGATCCGAAGAAAGGTTCTTTATTTCCGTCCAGACCAGAAATAAAGTGTATTGTTAGTAATATTTTTTATTGCAGTCGCTACCCACAATAAAAAACCTTTAATTTAATCGCTATCTAAAATAAACTCCTTAATCCAGTCGGTACCCAGAAAAAGAATATTTTATTTTAGCCGTCAATTAAACAAAGTATTGAATTTAGTAATAAAATATAACACTAGGAAAAATCACTAGGAAATAACACAAAGGAATAAATTGCCAAGTTAATAACTGCACTGCTAAATCACAAAAGAGAGCGAATCAAGTCAAACTGCTGTTTATATAGCCAGAGTTTGCGCACGGCACCAAAGAACGGTAGTCAGCGGCGCGTGGCAACAATATTGGCATAGCAGCAACAACCTGACCTAGCAACTGCACTTCATCATTGGTTCATAAAGTGTTACCATTTTATTTATTGTTGTTAACAAGCTGCACTCAACTTATGAATATAAAAAACATTTTGCGGTAATTCGATTTATTCCTAATCCAGTGTAGTATAAATATTAATAACAACTAAATCTTTCACATTTTGTTGAATGAGAAAGTTTACTTACCCGACAAAATTTGTAAATTCCTAAAACCAATACCTCCAGCTGACTTAGACGTAGCTAGAAGCAGCACACACGATTTGCTGCACATCTCAATCTTCTGCTGCGCAGTAATTTCTCGTGTAATGGCGGAACGCGGTTCGTAATGAGAATTCTTGTATCTCGATACCGTGGTGGCCATACTTGTTGCTGTCCAGCTGACTTGAGCTGACAGCAGCAATTTGTTTACATAAGATTTTGCTTCGTGGGAATACATTAATTAGGTAAGATTATTTTATGTTTCTTTAATAAGAGTTGATTCTTGGTGGTTTGTTTGCTCTTCTTTTTTAGGATTTCAGTGATGAAGAAGGGATCAGCATGAATTTGGCATACATCCCACAAATATAATTGCACCGCGAAAGAGTTGAGATTCATGCGGCTGGCGAGACTCTGAGTTGCTTAGGAGAATAGGTAAGTAGTTACATTACATTTTGTTTATTTAAATTTACTAATTTGTTCTCTTTCAGAAGTTGATTTCTGTCCGGAACATACTGCCCCCCGTTGAAAGGCCGAAATGTCTTTCAATTATATGCGAATTTGATAACTCCAGCTGATTGATCTTGTGTAACTTGCGTTAATAAATGTAATGTTAATGTTTGTAATCTTTTTATATTTTTATAGCAATAGAACCATTTTGTATATAGCGATTATGATAGTTCATTCATGTGCCCTGTCATTACATATTCTATATGTTGTAATATTGCTGCAATCAAAAAAAATATATGAAAACGGTTAGAAGACTGAAAAGAAACCAAAAGATTTTGCAAGCAACGTGGCCCCAAATATGTCAACGCAGATTCGAAGTGGAGTTTACAAAGCACCTGTTGTTAAAAAGGGAAGCGACTTACTGAATTTTGGAGTGGAGATTTCGAATCATAACAAAAGAAGAACTCTTAGGAATATGTTTATTTCAGGATTTTGACATTTCCATCTTTAAGTGTACGGATATTAACGGCGATGCCTTGAGTTATACATCTCCGATATCTTCTGTTTAAATCTCCGCAAGGCTTTCATCGAAATGGTCAACTTCTCCACGGTCCCTGTATGATGATCTAGCATCTCTAAATGAATATCGTCATCATTTCCTGGGGTTGACCTGGTGACATCCGATCTCAACTTGATATCTTCCAGGATTTTTATTTTGAATGTCGGATTTGAGTTGCCGGCTGGATGATGCACCTTGCACTGGTGAGATGGTCCCGGCGTTGCCTCAGTTTGCTGCCGATATGGTGGAGAATCAAGAATCTCAATCATCTTTGATTCCTCCAACTGCATGTACTGAAGTCGTCTGCCAATCTTATTGATTTGCGAGACCGTTTGTAGTTGTTTAAGTTGCCTTTCCATCTCCCAAATCTTCTTAACCTCGCGCTCTGTGTTCTTGCCTGGTGTTGGCGGCGGGCTTGTATTGTTGGTGGATTCCACGGTTTTATTAGTCTCAGATTCCATTTTCTCCTTTTTAAAATCTGAACTCAACTGTGGCCTGTGAACTAAGGAGCTCGATATTTAAAGAGCCCTAACGGGTCCGCTTATCTGTTCATGATCAGGCTGGGCATGAGTTCTGACGATCTAAGTAACGGTTGGGCATTTACATTGAAACAAATTTACAGAGACGAAATTTGTTTTTCAATTTACCGGTCCGTCATTGTAGCCAGAATGCAATTGTCACTCTACTACGGAATGTACTTTGATATAAACAAATGATGTACATACATACATAGGTACATACAATTGTGACGATTGGAATTTCAATAGATTATTGAAATTTTAAAAATTTTCTCACGGAGATAAATGTTTTGTTAGCTAATATAACGGTTTGCATGTTATTGTATGGCAAGAATGCGCTTTTATGGTTAGGAAATAAATTGAAATTTTGCATGGGTATGAAAATTTTGTAAAAACGAAAATAAATTTGATTATGAGGAAATAAATGCTTCGTTGGATATTTTTTTTATTTGTTTGATTTCTTATGTGCGTAGGTATGTATGTATATGCAATTGTTAGCAATGCACTGTCGATTTTTGGGGAATATGAATTTTATTGAAATTTTCCCACGGAAACAGAAATGAATTTTGTTTTATTTAAGAAAAATGAAAGAGGAAGCACAAAGAATTTTTCCTTTTAAATGCACTTCATTGTGCTGAATGGTGTCAACGTACTGAAGGGCTGTAATTTAGTGCTTCAATCTTAGACTGCCATTTGTTTTAAGTTTCAAGAAATACGTATGGACATTTATGTTGGCGTTTTGCAACTCCATAGTTGGTTTTGGTTTGAAATGGATTATTTAAATCTCATTGTAAATTAATGCGAAGCATAATTTACCTATTTTCTACTCTTGTTAGGGTGTACTAAGTTATGTCTTATGTGGACAGAACCAATTGTAGACCTCCATGTACTGTTTTCGTGTGAATTATTTGTTAATCTTGTCAAGTTACTTTCCTTTGACAAGATTGTTGGGGGCTTTTGGTTGTACAATCGACGTAAAGTTATGCCGCGAGAGTGGCCTAAGCTGGGACTATCTTTTATAAAAGGAAAATTAGTTTGATATTGGCCATTGGCGTTTAGGTAATTAGTTTTTTGGTGATACTCTTCACAATCTCGACCTTCTTTATACAGTTGTCTTCCAGGAGTAACCTTTTCGGTCTTTCGAAACTGTCGTTGAAGTTTATCCAGTGAAGACTTATGCTCGTAGTGAGCGTTTGCTGTTAAAGTAGATGCTGTGGAGATTGTGGAAGTGTTTTTTAAACTTCCGAAAAGAATACAACCGAGCGTGCTATTTTGCGCGATTGGTGTTCCTGGAGGACCTTTTCGTAATCCTTCTAAGAGAATTTCTCCGTATACAGCCGCTCCTAAGAGCAGGTCGATTTTTCCTGGCTTGAAAAAGTATGGATCGGCGAGTTGCAGATAACGTACATGACTCCATTCCTTGTTTGGAGTGGTGGACGGAGGTAATATATCTGTGATGGTATTTACGATAAGGGCATTAATTGTGGTTGCTTTATTCGATGTTGAATAAGGGTGTAGGTTAATTGCTGTTTGTTTTTTAACAAACGCAGCTTCTGACTGTCCTAAGCCAGTGATTTGTGTCGACGTGTTCACAATGTCCAATTGCAGCTTGCATGCGGCAGCTTGTGTTATGAACGTGACTTGAGAGCCTGAGTCAATCAAGGCTCGTAGAGTAAACATGTTACCCTTTTTTGACGGAACTTTCACCAATGCTGTGGCAAACAAGGCTTGTGTAGTTCGTACTGATTGATTCGCGTAAAGCGTGTGAAGATTGGATGTGGAAGATGAAGGTTGAACTTGTATATCTGGGTTTTCTGATGCTTTGATCAAACCCTGTGGAGTTGCGTTATTCCTATGGAGTAGGGAATGATGTTTCCTTCCACATCGCTGGCACGTGAATTTGCTTGAGCAAAACTTCGAGTTGTGACCTTTTGAAAGGCAGTTAATGCACAAGTTGTTTGACGTGACAATTTTGAATCTTGAATCTACGTCTTGTTTAATAAATTTCGAACATTTGAATATTCGATGTTGCTCTTTGCACATTATACATCTGTCTGTAGATGATGAAAGGTGAGTGGATGCTCTTGGAATTTGAGCTGGTTTGTTTATTGAATATGGCTTTGCTTCTGAGATTGCTTCTAGAGTTCGGAATCTCGTCTCTAGAAAAGCCTTTAAAGATTTTAGGGTAGGAAGTTCATTTGTACTATTCACTTCTTGTTCCCATAAGCGATGCGTCTCTGCTGGTAAACATTGCACTAGCATGTAAATCAGGATTGTATCCCAGTGTTCAGTGGGGACTTCCAATCCTTCGAGTTCATAAATACATTTTGACGATTTGTCTAGCACAGTTTTTATTGCCTTGGCTGACTCGTGTCTTGCTTTAGGTAGATTAAATAGAATTTTTAGCTGAGCATTAATTAATACTCGCTTATTGTCATACCTATTGAGCAATATCTTCCATGCGTTGTCGTAACTCGCATTGGTCATTGGAAGCTGACGCAACAAATGTTCTGCTTCTCCAGAAATATTCGATTTTAAATAATGTAATTTCTGCACTGAAGATAACGCAGAATTTGTATGCACCAGTGACTGGAATAAATCGCGAAACGACCTCCATGACTCATATGACCCTGAGAACTTTGGGATTGTGAGGCTAGGTAACCTCAGATACGAAGAAGATTCATACTCGAAACGTGTAGTATTGATCTTCCACGCTGGAAAACTGATCTTTTGCAAAATAATCGTATTTTTGCAATTCGCTATCTTCTAAAGCCTGAGTAGCTTAGAGAATCGTATAATGCGTATTTTTATAGTCGGACCAAATTTCGTTTAGGGCGATTAACCGCTCAGAAATAAGTCCTCTTGTTCGTTTTCTTACATCAGTATTTTTGTAGTTATTGAACGATTTTTGGAATATTTGTGCAGAGGTGACTTGGGTAGCCAACAGTTTTTGAAGTGAAGTCATGTTTGAAAGATAAATAATATTACATGAAGGAGAGATTTCTCGTCTAACAGACAGAAATTTATTGAAAATAATTTCAATAAATTTACAAAATGCATTTTAAGTGCAAAAAAATTATTGAATTATTGAATTTTTTTGCACTTAAAATGCATTTTGTAAATTTATTGAAATTATTTTCAATAAATTTCTGTCTGTTAGACGAGAAATCTCTCCTTCATGTAATTTTTACTTAGTTTATCCATATGCCGCCAGGCAAAAAAGGGGGAACAATCACCCATTTTCAAAGCGCAATGAGTTATCTTGCCACCATATAATTCACACATACTTTTTATATAAAGTATTTATATGGGCAATTGGTGTGACCTCCAACATTGAACTTCTATGGTAGGCGATCAGAGATAACCATACCGATGAAACCTCTCTGATCGCTGGGTCGAAAAGTTCAATAATAAATAATATTTACCACTAGACTTTAAATTTGGCAGCGAAGGACCATAAAATGTTCTGCCCGTAGTTAGAGCGTACATACAATAAATGAAAGGTGTGGTGAAATTTATGCCACTGGTATAAAGTTAGTGGTTTTATTTATCTATTCACTGCACTGAATGTTTCCAGTTCAATAAATGAAATAACTGGAGAACTACAAGATATGTATATCTATATTTTATAATATAAGAAGCTGAAACCAAGACGTTTAATAAATAATTAATATATAGAAATTTCTTTTATTCAACTGTAGCAATTGACTTGTACTCACCTGATCGATATGTAGCAGCTGATTTACTTGACCTTTTATTTGACTGAGGTGTGGGATGAGGATATTCTTTATTGCAGACGATACCCGCAATAAAGTGGATTTGTTAGGAATTGTCTTATTACGGTCGAGACCCGCAATAAGACTCTTTATTACAGTCGATACCCGCAATAAAGTGTTTTGTGTTAGTGACTTTCTTACTACAGTCGAGACCCGCAGCAAGAATCTTTATTACAGTCGAGACCCGCAATAAAGTGTTTGTGTTAGTAATTGTCTTACTACAGTCGATACCCGCAGTAAGACTCTTTATTACTGTCGATACCCGAAATAAAGTGGTTTTGTTAGTAATTGTCTTATTACAGTCGAGACCCGCAATAAAGTGGTGTGAGTTAGTAGATTTCTTATTACAGTCGAGACCCGCAATAAGAAACTTTATTACAGTCGAGACCCGCAATAAAGTTATTTGTTAGTAATATATTATCTCAGTCGAGACCCTTGATAATATTCTTTAAGTCAGTCGAGACCCGACTTAAAGTGAATGTTGGCATATATCTTAACTTCAGTCGAGACCCGAAGAAAGATTCTTTACTTCCGTCGAGACCAGAAATAAAGTCTATTGTTAGTAATATTTTTTATTGCAGTCGCTACCCACAATAAAAAACCTTTAATTTAATCGTAATCTAAAATAAACTCCTTAATCCAGTCGGTACCCAGAAAAAGAATATTTTATTTTAGCCGTCAATTAAACAAAGTATTTAATTTAGTAATAAAATATAACACTAGGAAAAATCACTAGGAAATAACACAAAGGAATAAATTGCCAAGTTAATAACTGCACTGCTAAATCACAAAAGAGATCGAATCAAGTCAAACTGCTGTTTATATAGCCAGAGTTTGCGCACGGCACCAAAGAACGGTAGTCAGCGGCGCGTGGAAACAATATTGGCATAGCGACAACTTGCATAGCAACAACAACCTGACCTAGCAACTGCACTTCATCATTGGTTCATAAAGTGTTACCATTTTATTTATTGTTGTTAACAAGCTGCACTCAACTTATGAATATAAAAAATATTTTGCGTAAATTCAATTTATTCCTAATCCAGTGTAGTATAAATATTAACAGCAACTAAATCTCTCACATTTTGTTGAATGAGAAAGTTTACTTACCCGACAAAATTTGTAAATTCCTAAAACCAATACCTCCAGCTGACTTAGACGTAGCTAGAAGCAGCACACACGATTTGCTGTATATCTCAATCTTCTGCTGCGCAGTAATTTTTCGTGTAATGGCGGAACATGGTTCGTAATGAGAATTCTTGTATCTCGATACCGTGGTGGCCATACTTGATGCTGTCCAGCTGACTTGAGCTGACAGCAGCAATTTGTTTACATAAGTTTTTGCTTCGTGGGAATACATTAATTAGGTAAGATTATTTTATATTTCTTTAATAAGAGTTGATTCTTGGTGGTTTGTTTGCTCTTCTTTTTTAGGATTTCAATGATGAAGAAGCGATCAGCAAGAATTTGGCATACATCCCACAAAAATAATTGCACCGCGAAGGAGTTGAGATTCATGCGGCTGGCGAGACTCTGAGTTGCTTAGGAGAATGGGTAAGTAGTTACATTACATTTTGTTTATTTAAATTTACTAATTTGTTCTCTTTCAGAAGTTGATTTCTGTCCGGAACAGGTTTATTTTATAATAGTGTAAACAAAATTTTTTTTCTTTCCTAATTAGCGTAAGTGGTTGTATTCTCTCCTAAATTTTTTTTTCTCTATTATTTTGATATATAGATATGCAACCCTAGTAGCAGAAAATTTTTAATATCTAAATATACAACCCTGGCCATCGAATTATGAACATTTGCAAAAGTATTAATGAAAACGTTTTTCTATGGAAAAAAGTGTATTTGAAGCAAAATAAAGAATTCAGTTAACATTTTTCTGAAACCACATATTGTTAAGATTACTAATAATATAACGTTAGTGAGCTTAGATCTAATATTTTGTTGCGCCACCTTTATTTTTAATTATAGCTCTAATTCTATCCGGCATACTCTCTATGCACCTTGTGATAACATCCTTTAATAAGACATCTTCGTTCCACAATTTCTTAATATTTCTAACCAAATCACCTTTATTTTGATTTGAGAAACTATAAACTCTACTTTTCATGTAGCTCCAGACGTTTTCTATTGGATTAATATCCGGAGAATTACCGGGCCAAGGAATGATTTTAATATTTTTTGAAGTCTGGAATGCTTTTATTATTTTTGCCGTATGACAAGGCGCATTGTCTTGCATAAATTTTAATTCGGAATATTCTCTTCTTAATTGGTTAAAGTAAGGCAAAAGGACGTCCCGTTGTACTTGTAAATATTGATCCTTATTCATATTTCCATCCACGATATGCAAGGGTCCCGGTCCTTTTTCGCTAATGACACCCCAAATCATTACTGAAGAAGGATGTCTCAGTTTTGTTTGGATACAGGAGGGATTAAACTTTTCTCTAGGGCGCCGCCTAACCCAATTGCATGCTTCCGTTTGTGCACGGAAAGTCGATTCGTCACTAAATAGAATCTGAGCAAATGCAAAATTTTCAGATTTTTTTAAATGACAAATTTTTATTAGTGAAAATTTATACGGATAATAAATACCTTTTTCCAATCAGCAACAGTAAGGTTTTGAAATTGTCTAGCGAAGTCTAATCTCGATTTTCGCATCTTGATTGTGAGCAGAGGCTTCTTGACTGGACGTCTGCAATAAAGGCCAGCTTCTTTGCTCCTTCGCCTGAGCGTACGCTCAGATATTTCTATTCCTTCTTCTGCTAGAATCCTTGTTAATTCCTTAAAGGAAAATCTCCGATGTGCGGTAAGTGTTGCAATAATCCTACGGTCCGTTCTCGCTGAAGTCATTCGGATTCCTCTACATCTTTCTCTGCCTGGGGGTTCATTCTCTTTATTTTCTTCATTTTTTTTCTTAATTTTCGCTACACTTCCTACACTAACACTTTCCTGTCTTGCTATTTCGCGCATTGTAAGATGCCCTGCTTGCAATAAAGCTCTGATAGCGGCTTTCTTCTCACTTGATAAATCCGGCCGTTTACCCATTGCTTGAAGTAACAATGAGTCACTTTAAGTGCACGATTTTCTAAAATTTCACAGCACTTTTGACAATTAGCGCGATTTTAATGCTTCCGTAAAAATATTTTCTAATGTCTTGTATTACATAATCGAAATACAAGACCAAATCCACCAAAAAAAGGAAACAAACGAACAAAATATGAAGTAGACCTTGTTTGAAATTTGCTACTAAAATGATTACTTTACCTAAAATAGGATACATTTATTACTGTAATCCTAAAAATATTTCAAGTTTCCAATGAGTTATCCTTAGCAATTCAAGAAATTAGAAATATAGTTTTATTGCCCCGCAAATTCCTCAAATTGCCATAAAAGCAGGTAAAAAGTGCAGGCGCAACATTTGTGTGCGTGTTCATAATTCGATGGCCAGGGTTGTATATGTATCTGCAATTCTGTATCTACATACATACATCATAGCGTAGCTTGATGATCAGTCATCTGTCTGGCTGAGTTGGACGGTCGAGAAGCGGCCATGCTCAGGGGTAGATATGAAGGTTACAAATATGGCGCCCAAACAAGCATAATTTTCTACAGCTTAAAACGAATGTTCTTTTTTGTTGCTGTTTATTTTTACGAGTTGAGATATAAACTGAATATAATTTCGCTATAGTCACAGCGTGAATCTATTAGGTAGTTCGTTTATAGATTAACTCTGGCTTCTTTAACACTTTTGCATTCTTAAGTGCTCGTGTCAATGCTTTCGTTAAGTGGTTAGTATATTCCTCACTGCAGGTTTCTTCCTTATGTTCGATTTGTATTAGCGACTGTTGGTGATTTTGCAAAAGCCTTGTTAGAGAAGGCTATTCTTATTTTTTATGTACACACTTTTTTTCCCATTTTGATTGTCGACAACATTTCCGTCAAGTAGTTTTTATGTGGCCTTTGAAGTTTTCCCTGCTTGAAGTTTGATATGTGATGTTATTTGTTAAATAATTATTTCTATAAAAATTATCAAATCGCATACTCCGCATGGTGGGCTGTTGGATTGAGCACATTAGTATTTTTTGTTAGCCCCACTGGTGGAGATTAGAACCTTTTTATTTACATAGGAGAAAACTTGGACCCTCACCACTGACTCATCAAGCCCTTGAACCTGAACTAAATGAACCGTGCCACCAAACAAGGAAATACTAACCACTATTCAATTCAGGAAATCCATTTTTTTTTATCGAAAATCACTTTATTTACCTTTATATAAAAATATATAGGTATATGCCAGTACACGTTTTGTTGGAAGCTGAAGAGCAACGGCATCTATTTTAGTGGCTCAGAATCTAGAAGTCATAGTACTGTTATCTTAATATATACTGGTTCGCCTTTATCTCTGATTAATTATACTTAGGTTTTCGATTCTATTAGGTTCTGAGTATACCTCCTAGTTATTTGATTGTTTTGATTTGTTTACTATTACTAATTTTTCTTTGCCTTTCTTTCATACGCACCAATATATCACTTTTCATACCCGTAGTTAAGCCAAAGTTTACTCTGCTGGTGATCTACGCATTATATTCCTTTTTTTACATGTATGTATATCTTTAGACTTCATTGGTTATTCGGTATAGTTATAGTGTCCTCGTATCCGTATGTTAACAAGATTAGACAATCTCAATACAGTCAACAACAACGAATACATTATATTATTTTATCTTACTTCTATATTGTTGTTTTTTTTTTTTGTATATATATATATATATTTCCATTATCGCCAATTGCATTCCTGGATAATCTTTACGCACCTCATATTTTAAAATATATTTATATCCGTAACTCGTTTATCTTTCGCATTTACGACCATAAGAATGGATCCCAAATTCCTATTAGGAGACGAACGCAATGTTGAGTATAAGGTCAGGGGCCTAGATGTAACTGATCACGAAGCCTCTACCAAACTTGGGGAATTATTGGATTTAGAGGAATCGTCTCCTGGTCGAGCACCAACGGTTATACACGATCCTACCGAGGCTGGAAGTGAGCTTGAGATTTGTAAGGAGAAGCTCGCCTTGCTAACTCAGCTTATTAAAGAGAATAAAGTCCAAACCCATGAAGACTATCAACGCGTGAGATGTCGATTGAGTCACCTAAGTGGGCGTGCTATATGCTTAGCTGGCTCATCAACAGTTCATTCGCAAGAGGCCACTGAACAAGTATCGGCCCTATCCGAGCTTATTAAGGAATTCATGAAATTTATGATTCCTCCTCGTAGGGATGAAGAGTGCCACTACCACGACAATATTCATATCAACGGAAGAGGTGAGAATTATCTGCCAGAAACTAGAAAAATTGTGGGCTAGATGTGGGCATGATCCTCGTCAGTTGACTGTGGCTCGTACTTTCCGAAATAGAGCGCAGATCGAAGAGCTAGAGGAAGTAATACCCTCGTCAGACTACGTTGATAATGAAATGGACCCACAAGTAGCAGCGCTTACCCCAGTGCTAAGGAGAAACACTGCTAACCGCGCTTCTTTTGATATAGGTTGGAACTGCCGAGACTTAAGCTACAGATATCAAGACTGTGCAAAGGGTCATCTTGGGATATTCTGTTATGGTTGCGGGCGTTCTGGTGTGCTGAAGCCAAACTATGGGACCTGTTTAGGTCACGCGGTAAACAAGACCCCGAACGCAGAGCGAGCTGGGGTCACTCGTTTGGGTCATCCGACCAGTTACCTCACTGCCAGGAGAGTAGAAGCAGCCACCAATACCGAGCCTGCAGCTCATCGCTAGAGAATGTGCAAACTTTATCAACATTGCAACCCTCTTCATTCCTTTCCCACTTAGCATCAACCCAATCAACCCAAACTGTCCAATCAGACTTCGACACAACCAAAACAACTACTGAGGCACCCCTTAGCTCTAGATATATCGCTTTGAGCCGAGATCGGTGGAGCCAGCTTAGATATCAGAAGTACTGGGAATCCAAAAAGCTGCTCCGTAAAGCAGTATTCGCCGCTATTCATTGTGACGGAGAGGACCATTGTCCATACGTCCCAGTAAAAATAGCTGAAGAAGATACAGTTGATCGGCTCGGCATTGGAACTCCTGTGAGCATATTGGGAAATCAATCTTTAGAATTTCTGTGTAAGAATAACTGATTGTACTGAGAACTGACTGAATTAATAAAACTAGATCAAGTGCTATCTGATAACCAATTAATAATTTTATTAGTTCAATTCGCTTATTTATACAATTAATCATACACATATATACATATAAATACAATAAACCAAACCAAACAAAACAAAAATTTATATTAATGAAATAAAATAACAAGATCAGCATAAATTTAATTTGTAGGCAATGTCACCGACCGTAATTTCACTTGCACTTCCATGCAATTGCTGACATAGAAATTTGATGAACGTAAAAATTGAATAGCTAAGTGAAGGTAGAAATTGCATATTAGAATGAAATTACGGTCGTTGACTTATTGAGCTTGTTCTGTAGTAAGTTATGCGTGACTATGCATGTTATATCTCTACATTCTCCCGCCTCACATTATCAAGTCGGGGTACCTCCAAGATAATACCGAGTTTCTCTTGTGACCTGGACCCTGCTCGTCTTGGGGTTGGTTGAGGTCGGCTTAGTTGTGGCATCATGTTGTTTCGTCGCTTTTTCCACAAGAAATAGGACCCCACACTGATGATTAAGATAACTGCCAATGTATAGAATCCAACATAATGATGTATGTGGTGACGATGCAGGTGAGGAATTCTCGCGATATGTTGTTGTTGAGTTTTAATTGCCTTATGGAGCTCTTCAATATCATCAGCCTTGATCTCTTTAATTAGCAAGGGAATGGAATTATTGGTAGTATTTGGACTTGCTAAATATTCACCAATGTGCGTAGAAATAATTTCTTGCTCCGGTATGAATGACGAGTTTAATGCTCCTGGTTGTTGATTGTTTGCACTTATGAATAATGTTGGATGCTTTATCATACAGGTGGGCTGTATTTGTATAATCCCACTCTCTTCAAGGATTATAGGGTGGATCGTTGTTCCACATATGATGTCGAAATGAGTTATTTCATCCATTATAAAGATCCAAGTACTTGGTGTATGTAGCTTATACCACATTTTCTTCAATGGTATATTTCGTAATTGACAGAAGGATGACAATTTTCCCTGGTGATTAAGCAGTTCTATCTCACATCTGCTTTGATTCGATTGCGCACTATATATAGGCTGTTTTAGATTACAAATTAATTGGGCCTCTAATAATTGTATGCATTCCTTAATATCTTCCTCTTTTAATGGTGTAAAGTGGTCCTTATGGAGGTTTACAGCCAGGTATTGTGTTGAGGGTTGAATGTGTATGAACTGATCTGCATGTTTCACAGGTATAGGCGTAAGTTTGAATAGCCGATATATTTCTGCATTGAGCAATGGAATTCGAACGTCAAATAATACATTCCTTTGCGTGATGCGCATCTTAACATGCATTGAATTATATATTGGTAGTAATGATTTCGAAGTTTCATCTCCTGGTACTCTAAGATGTTTTGGTAGGTGCTCTTTAATTATGCTTAGTTGTTCACGAAGCTGAATGGGTGTGAACAGTAGTGTGTTGAGCCTTCCGTGTTTTGTGTCGGTTACTACAGCTAGTAAGCTCTTTTGCATATGTTGAAAGTTTATCAGATTTAGGGTTACTAGTAATACTGCCGACGTAAAGGCTTGCGTAGTTCTTAAGACTTCGTCAGCTTTATTAAGTCCATTTGTAATTGTCTCTATATGATGTTCCAAGATAGTGATTTGATGATTTAACGTCTCACTATTCTTCTTTATGACATTAATTGTGTGTTCAGCAATGGATGTTTGATTAGCAGTTCTTTCAATAGAGCTTCATTTTCCTTGATGTTCTGAATGTGCTCTTTGTATCTCTCCGCAAACCCTTGATCAAGGATACCAAATAAACTGTTTGCGATTGAGCCCACTATTTCAAGAGGAGCTCGTTTGGTTCTAAATCTTTCATTTTCATTTTGTTGTTGTAATACATCATTAATTTGATAGAATTCACCATACTGATGTTGTAACTGTAAAATTGTAGCGTTACATAGTTCTTTTGGTATTGTTAGATGGGTGTTTTGTTGGCAGATTTCTGTAAGCCTTTGCACTGATTTTCTTATCCCTGTGAACTCCTTCCAATATGATGACAAGTCATAGTAAATGATAAGATTCCATTCGCTTGAATATAGCTGGATCTCTGATACGTCTTCAAAATACATTCCTTCTTGTTCTTTAAACCTGGTTATACTATATGGTTTATCAGGTTGCTGGCCTTTAACTAATATAGTGAGCAATGCCAATATCATGAAGGTTAGCCATGATTTACTCAGTGAGCTTGAGTTATGAGGTGGAATTGTATTTGGCTGTCGGGTGCGTTTAACATTTCTATTTTCATGTAGTGAATCTGAGCACCTCCGCCTTTTGTTCGAGCTTTGAATGCAATGCGAATTAATTATTTTGCTATCGGACACAGGATTGGTAACCGTCTCTATCGTCGTAGTTTCTTCATTTGTTTGATGCAGGAGTCTCTTTGGATCAACCGATTCATTCATGTGATTGTCGATTATAGGAAGCAGCGACAATTTAGTGAATGGTCGTTTGATCCTTGATCCCCTTGTTTGTAGTGTTACTACTCTAGTTAGCTCATCGAGTCCAGGGTGCGTTTCTATCACTCGGCCAAGTGCCCATTTTGTTGGTGGAAGCTGTTCGTCTTTAATAAGTACCAGATTTCCAATTCGTAGATTCGGTTGTCGTTGAGTCCATTTAGGACGTTACTGTAGCCTTGAGAGGTATTCGGATGACCACTTTCTCCAGAAATCCTGATGCATCCGTCCTACCCGTTGCCATTTATCAAGAGCATTTGGATTATTTTCAAGATGATTTCTTTCAGGTACGGCAAGTAATGAAGAGCCAGTCAAGAAGTGACCTGGAGTAAGCACTTCCAAGCTTTCAGGATCTTCGGATACTAGGCACAGCGGTCGCGCATTTAAGCATGCCTCAATTTGAGTCATGAGTGTACACATTTCCTCATATGTCAGCCTGTTATCACCTACTACACGGCGCATATGATGTTTCATAGGTTTGACGGCCGCTTCCCATAAGCCACCAAAATGAGGGGAGGCTGGAGGAATGAAGTGCCATTGTGTGCCGATTTCTTGTAGTGCATTCTGCACGTCATCTTTATAAGATTTTTGTGTGTGTATTTTGCTAAGTATGTTATTAGCGCCAACGAAATTAGTTGCATTATCGCTGTAAATATGAGCGATGTGTCCTCTTCTCGCGACAAATCGTTTGAAGGCAGCTATAAATGCCTGAGATGTGAGGTCGGTTACTACCTCCAAGTGAATCGCTTTTGTCGTTAAACAGACGAATATTGCTACATAGCCCTTGTGCGATTTGTTTCATCTTCCTCTGGCCAGTAAAAGTTCGAATGGTCCAGCATAATCTACCCCCGACTGGCTGAAGGGTCGAGTAGAGATCACTCTTGCCTTAGGTAACATTCCCATCATTTGTTCGGTCATTTGAGTTTTGTTTCTATGACAGCTTATACATTGATGTATGAACCCTTTAACTGCTTTCAGGCCATTTAATATCCAGAATCGCTGTCTTATGACTTCCAAAGTCAAGGTGTTTCCACCATGTAAGGTAAGTTTATGCATTTTGTCCATCACTAGTGTTGTCATCCGGCTTTTGTAGGGCAGTATAATAGGATGCTTGCGATCGTATGATAGTTCTGCTTGATGTAATCTTCCGCCTACTCGTAATATCCCCTTAGAGTATATAAACGGCGATAGAGGAAGTAATCTGCTCTTCTTATTTAGTGGTTGTTCTATTGATACCTGGGCTATTTCATCTTTAAAGACTTGCTGTTGGGTAGTCTTCACTAGTGGTACTAGTGCTTCTTCGATTTCATTTATTGTCAAGTACCCAGATGTACGGTTCGCCTTGCTTACCTTCATATTTTGTATAAACCTTTTAATGTATGCTGTTACTCTTTGTAATTTTCCTAATGTTTAAAATCTTACGAGGACCTTTTGATGCAAGTTTAGATCTTGAAGATCATCTTTCTCGTGTTCGGATTTGGAATCATAACAAGAATGAGCCGTCAACACTTTCTTCTCTAGGTCAGTTGTCTTCTTTGGGTTTAATGGAAACGATATTTCCTTGGAGCTAAGCCAAGAAGGTCCATGCCACCAAAGAGTATGATTTTTAAGCAGCGATGGCGATATTCCTCTAGAGGCGATGTCGGCAGGATTCTCGGATGATTGCACGTAAAGCCATGTATTTCGGTCTGATAATCCATGTATTTGTGCAACTCGATTCCCCACAAATGTTTGCCACTTATGCGCATCTTCTTGTATCCATGACAGAACTATCATTGAATCTGTCCAGGCATAGCACTTTAAGTCATCGATTTCTAGGCTTTTCCTAGTCTCGTTTATCAGTCTAGCGAGTAGCGTTGCTCCACACAATTCTAATCTTGGAATAGTCAGCTTTGTTTTCAGTGGGGCTACCTTAGTTTTGGCGGTTATTAGGTGTGTCTGAACATGCGATTTGCGTGTAATTCGCAGATATATTACTGCACTGTAGCCCTTTTCTGACGCATCTGAAAACCCGTGAAGCTCGCAGCTAGTGTCTTTTCCTGTGAACCCAATCCATCGCGGAATTTCAATTTCTTCTAATTTTGGGAGTTCAGACTTTATTTGTAACCATCTAGTTAATAATGTACTTGATAATGGTTCATCCCAGGACGACTTCTCTAGCCAAATGTTCTGTAGGAGAATTTTGATTGACATGACTACCGGCGATAGTAATCCAACAGGATCAAAGATTTCGCCGCGTCGGACGCTACATTCCGCTTTGTTGTGGGGTTGTCGTTCATGCTTATCGAAACGTGTATTTTGAAATTGTCGGTTATAGGGTTCCAGTGCACTCCAAGTGCCTTAATTGTCTGTTCTTTTTGGAAATCCATAAAGCTAGGTTGTTCTCGAAACTCATAGGGTATAGTCTTAACAACCTTGAATTTATTGCTTGTCCACTTGCGAAGCTTGAAACCTCCGCCCTTTAGCATGTTTATTAACTGCTGACAAGATTCTATTGCTTCATCCATGGAAGCGCCTCCTGAGACTACGTCGTCTACATAAGTATCGCTCAGTATGATTCTGGATGCGATAGGGTAATGTTTTTCTTCATCTTGCGCGAGTTGCTGCAGAGTACGTATTGCAACAAACGGTGCTGAGTTTGTGCCTTAAGTAACGGTTGTCAGCTTATATTCCTTGATAGGGTGATTTGGAGACTCTCGCCAAAGAATACATTGATACTGCTGATCTCTCACATCCACCTTTATCTGGCGGTACATTTTTTCTATATCCGAAGTGAATACTATTTTATGTTTTCTCCATCTTAACAGAATGGAGATTAGACTTCCTTGTAGTTGAGGACCGCTCATCATGATATCATTTAGTTATCTGGTGTTGTTTCTTTTGGCCGAAGCGTCAAAGACTACACGTAATTTGGTTGTTGTACTGTCTTGTTTGAAAACCGCATGGTGAGGTAGGTAGTATTTTATCTCACCATCATCTTCGGCTGGAACCATATGACCTAAGCGTTGGTATTCTTTCATAAAATCCTTATCCATGGTTTCAAATACTTTGTCTTGGTTAAATTTTCGCTCCATTTGGAACAGTCGGGCAAGCGCTAGTTCTCTAGATCTGCTCAAATTGGCTTATTTAGGATTTTGTTTAAATGGAAGGCGTACGATATATCGACCATTCTCGTCTCGTCTGTGCGTTTGCTGGTAGTAACTTTCACAAGAAATGTCTTCTGGTGTAGTAATAGTTTCGGCTGCCAGTTCTTCGCATTCCCAAAATCTCTGCAGCTCGCTGGTTATATCTATTTCTGTTACCATGCAAATAAGCTTATTCTCGTTGTTGCTGTTACTAATAGCTCCAGATAATATCCATCCCAGCTCTGTTTGTTGGGCCACGGGAGCATCTTCAGTTCCACGCAGAAGGTTGCCTAGTATTACCTTCCCGAACACTTCTGCTACTAATATGACGTCAATCCTTCCCAGCTTATGGAACGTAGGATCTGCCAAAACCAGGTTTTCGGTATGCGTCCAGTTAGTTGGAATGATTTTATTTGCAGGCAATTTTCTTGTCAGATTTTTTAATACCAGGGCTGTGGTTGTGAGAGAGAATGTAGATTTAAATCGTGGCGTTACTGTTATCTCTATACTGGATTTTGTGATTCCTGGACTGGAGCACCCAAGACCGGAAACTGAATTGACTTGAATTTTTCTTCTAGGTAATCTTAATTGTTGAGCTGCATTCTCAGTAATGAACGTTGCTTGAGACCCTTGGTCAAGTAATGCCCTGAGTAGCACAGCATCTCCTGATTTATTAATTACTTGTATGAGAGCGGTTGCCAGTAGTAAGTCATACCCCTTTGATTTCTTCGCAAAGTGGGCTGCAACCGCTTCGTTTGGTGAGCTATCATCTCGACTGGCTTCCTTTCTTGGATAGTTATTACTGTAGCAGTTGTTATATGAATACATGAATTGTTACATTACTCTATCTATATGTATGTATATGTATATGTAATAATGTAATATGTAACTACAATAACCAATACCATAAGTAGACTGTTCAAGAATTGTTGAGAGCTGACAGTGACGCTGAACCAGTACTGCTGGATAGATCTCGGTAGAGAAGTACAATAAATAGAATTCTAATTTGACCGTGTGGTTTTTAATTTAAAACAAGACCTAAACCCTCTACAATTACTTTGTTGATAACATGGTGCCTGCTGGTTTTGGTAATGTAAAAGGGTGTGATGTTTTTTCTGGCATAACTTGCAGGTGTACCGGCTTTTACATTGTAATATATTGTGGCCTTTTACTAGGCAGTTCTGGCAAAGGTTTGCCTTTTTTGCCGCTTTCAGTCGTTGTTGTACGCTTAGCTTACTAAATGTGTCGCAAGGATATATTCTGTGATTTTCTCCACAGATAGCGCAATGCTTTGAAATCATTCCCAGGTATACTTTTGTATTTCTCCCATTTCTTTCGGGTTGTTTTGGTTTCAATGGCTCTACTGCTTCAAGACCTCGAAATCGATTTTCCAGCAATTCAAGAAATTTGCTTAGCTCTTGAACTTTTCTTGGTGTGGCCACTGATTGTTCATAGATTCGGTGAGTTTCCTTATCCAATTTTGTTATGATGATGTGTATGATCAATGGATCCCAATTTTTCGTGTCTATGCCTAGATTTTTGATGCTCTCTAGACATTCAATTGTCACATCATGTAACTTCTTCAAGCCTTCCGATGATTCTTTGAATAGTGAAGGTTGTTTTAGAAGTAGATTCAATTGCGCTGTCAAGAGAGTCCTCTTATTGTTGTATCTTTTTCCAAGAATTTCCCAGGCCGTCTCAAAGTTTTCATTTGTTATTTGTAGATGCAGTATGAGTTCAATTTTGTCACCTATGAGATTGCCTTTGGGATAAAATAATTTTTGGGCTCCAGACATTTTGTCGTCTTTATAAATGAGTTCCATGGACAAATTTCTAGATTGCCACTTGATATAGTCACCGTTAAATGACGGAATATCGACTCTTGGCAACTTTATCTGTGTTCCTTTTGACTCGATGGTGCTTAACGTATTTTTAGATTGAGGATTTAATTTATTCAATACTTCTTGTAGTTGAATTGTGGTAGTTTGATAGGTCTCCTCAATGCTTGAGAATATATCATTCTCCATATATTCGTGTTTTGTTCTACCCATCGACATAATCTCTTCATGGTTTCGGACAAGGTGCTCCCAATAGTCATTTACCAACTTGATTTTTTGCATACAGTAAGCTGCAGATACCTCTTGTTTAATCTCTTCTCTGATTGAAACTGATGCCTTTTGTAGAGTTTCTATAATGGCATATTGCTTCTTAATTACCTTCAGTTGATCTCGCAATACTTCAGTGATTTTCGCTCTTGACATTATATCCGCTAACGAATTTTCTAACATCTCCCGTGTTTCTTCATAAAATTTTTTCACGGTGTCATAAAAATTCTCTTTAAAGTATGGCTGTTCTGAATCAGTTTCACGGTATAGCTCCAGATCATCATTTCTTTTGTCAAAACTTTCCCAGAGCTTGCTTATTTTAATCAAGCGGGTTTCAAAATAATCCCTTGTTTTACGTACGTCAGAGTCTTTGGTATAGTTTGTGATAAATCTCTGAAGTTTTACAGCATCTGCTTTATTTGCTTTAATTAACTGCTCCATAGTAGTATATATTTATTGAATTATCGAGCAGCTGATGAACTGATGTTGCTAGGCTGAACGTAATTCTTCGCTTCTCGCTCGCCAATATTGTTTGAGGTATTAGGACTGAAAAAAATCTTTTTTATTAGTACATAAATTGCCTGAGGACACTAAATTCAACAGGAATTTCTGCGCTGAATAACACTTAACTGCAGACACTAAGTTCTACAGAAATTTTGTACTGCTTTGAAGACACTAAGTTCAACAAAGCAAACTCGAAGGTCCAATGATTGTACTGAGAACTGACTGAATTAATAAAACTCGATCAAGTGCTATCTGATAACCAATTAATAATTTTATTAGTTCAATTCGCTTATTTATACAATTAATCATACACATAAATACATATAAATACAATAAACCAAACCAAACAAAACAAAAATTTATATTAATGAAATAAAATAACAAGATCAGCATAAATTTAATTTGTAAGCAATGTCACCGACCGTAATTTCACTTGCACTTCCATGCAATTGCTGACATAGAAATTTGAAGAACGTAAAAATTGAATAGCTACGTGAAGGTAGAAATTGCATATTAGAATGAAATTACGGTCGTTGACTTATTGAGCTTGTTCTCTACAATAACCTTATTTAAAAACAGAATCATTCATATGTTCGTACAGTGGATGGATCACGGAATTCTATCATTCGTCACATAAAGTTGTCCGTCCGTTATCCTGAGAAAACAGAAACTATCCATTTTCAGTTGGTGCCCAGATTGCAACAGGAACTTTATTTAGGAATTGATTTTTGGGATGCTTTTGGCATTACCCCCGCTGTAATAGACTCCCTGGATATTGATAAAACCACGAAGATCCATCCTACGCAATACTCCCTTACACTACAGCAAAATGCCCAACTGGAAGACCTCAAGCATCAATTCCCATCCCTTTCGAAGCATGGCCTCGGCCGTACAAAACTGTTGGAGCACAACATCGACGTAAGAGATACTCCACCAATAAAGAAGCATCATTATCCGTTATCCCCAGCGGTTCAAAAGATGTTATATGAAGGACTGGACCGAATGTTAGCGATGGACGTTAACAAAGATAGTCAGAGCTCCTGGAGCTCTCCAGTGGATCTCGTGAAAAAATCTAGTGGGAAAGGCGAATATGTTTATATTCCCGCAAGGTAAATTCTGTTACCAAAAAAAATTGCGTATCCACTACCACTGATAGATGTACACTTAGGTCGCCTCCGAGAAACCAGACATATCTCAAGGTTAGATCTGGAAGACGTATTCTGACAGATACCAGTCGCAGAGTCCGCCCCTGATAAGACTGCATTTTCAGTTCCTGGAAGGCTTTTGTATCAATTTAAAGTTATGCCATTTGGTCTGTGTAATGCCCCACAAACTATGTGTTGCCTTATGGACCGGGTCGTGTCCCATCAATTCCACGATCGAGTATTCGTCTATTTAGATGACTTACTCATTACTTCCACTACGTTCGATGAACATTTGGATTTACTGCGGAAAGTCGCTTCCCTGCTTCGTCAGGCAGAACTGACCATAATCGTTGAAAACAGTCAGTTCGTTCTTCGGGAAATTAAATGCCTTGGCTATGTGGTAGGTGAAGGAGGGTCGACCCTGAAAAAGTGTCTGCGATTGTAAATTTTCTTAGACCATCAATTGTCCGGCAAAAAAGCAGACTACTTGGCATGGCTGGATGGTACAGGAGATTAATCCCAAACATTTCGAGCATCGCGGCTCCGATCACAGAGATCCTGAAGAAGGGTGCGGAGTTTAAGTGGACTCCGGACGCTCAGGAAGCCTCTAAACAACTAAATGAACACTTATGTTCGGCCCTTCTGCTATCTAATCCAGATTATACGAAGCCCTTCTATATAAGATGTGACGCCATCACTATAGAAGTAGGCAGCGTCTTATTTCAAAAGTAGGAGGATGATTCCGAAAGGCCAATTGCATTTATGTCCCAAAATTTGAATTCGGCCCAGAAAAATTATAGTATCACTGCGGTACTGAGCGTGAAGAAGTTTAGAGAATCATACATCGAAGGCTTCCACTGTACAATCATCACCGACCACCAGAGTTTGAAATGGATATTAACTCAGAAGGAACTTACGGGGCGACTTGTACGATGGAGCTTAAAACTACAGTCGTTTGACTTCGAGATCGAGCACCCAAAAGAAAGTCAAAATGTAGTGCCGGATGCATTATCTCGATTGTATGTTGATTTAGCGGAGGCGACTATCTCTGACCTTAGCAAAATAGATTGTCTGTAAGACCTAAAATCAGTACAATTCTCTGAACATGCTTACGTAGGTTGGAAAGGCAAAATCTCTGCTACACCAGCTCAGTATCCTAACCTGCAAATCACTGAACTGCACATTTTCATTCGTATTGAGGGCGGTGATGATAACGATCTATCCGATATCCCTCCCCAGGTGTCAACTCTGGATTCCCCAAGGGCTGACCAAAGATTTAATTAGAAGAAAACATGAGAGTTCCACTGCAGCTCATGGCGGAATCCATAAAACCCTCAACAGACTGCTAGGATATTATTTCTGGCCAGGCATGCGCCAACTAGTCCGCGCATATATCTTACAATGCGATGTCTGCAAACAAACCAAATCTCCAAATTGCAGGCTAAGGCCTACAATGGGAAACCAGATTCAGGAAGAAGGGCCATGGCAGAGATTGAATATTGACTATATTGGACCCCTTCCAGGAAGTAAAAGCGGAAATACCACCATCCTAGTCAGACCAGTTTACGAAATTTGTCCCACTAAAGGCTTTTCCCCAAGCTAAAACTAAACAACTCATCGAATATCTGGAGGAAAATATATTTCACTGTTACGGGGTACCCGAGACTATACATACTGAAAATAGGCCACAATTTATCTCAACATAGTTTGCTCGCATGGTAGAACATTTCGGCATTCGCCACACAAAGACTGCAAGATACTCACCACAGTACAATGCTGCAGAGAGAGTTAATCGCTCCAGCAATTAAGTCGTATGTGCAAGATGAACATACCAACTGGGACTCCGAACTAAGTGATGCGACCAAAGTTTCCCTTTATTTCTTACTTTACGGATATCACATGATCTTACATGGAGGTACATACAATCTTCTCCGCCAAATTGATGGCTTGGCAGAAGGTAACTTCAAAGTATTACCAAGTAACTACAGAATTCCGCTGGTACATGAGCGAGTGAAAGACCATCTCTGGAATGGTTACCAGAGAAAAGCTCACACCTATAACCTTCGCGCGCGACAGATAACTTCAACCATGACAAATTTTCTATGTCCGGAATTTCGTACAGGGCAAGGCCGAAGACAACCTCGCGGCCAAACTTGCCAACAAGTTCATAAAAGCTCGCATACGAAAGAAGAATGGTAACGTGAACTACGAAGTGGAAAATATGGATGGTAAGTTTATTGGCGTCTATCACGCAAGCAACATTCGCCAGTAACATGCTAAGTCATAATCAAATATTCTAAATCATTCATACCTCCTCATCATACCCTTGATACATTTGTGTTTACCTCTTCTCTTGAATAAAAATTCAGTAATAGCTTACTAAGATTGTCTTGCAAAAGCCTATCTTCTTATTCCTCCTTTTTATATAACCACATATAATCGCTGCTATTGATCCGACAGGGTAACCATATCATCGTTCGTGACAGTTATTCCAGGCTAGCTCAGTTGGTAGAGCAAGAGACTCTTTTATCTCAGGGTGTGGGGCGTCCCCGACTTGGGCCGTATATACAGGATTGGACCATAGCCGTAGTTTTCTCTCAGACTCGGAGAATTCCGCTCTGGAATGGGAACTTCCGAACATTACCTGTAACTGCTATAATATCTCTATTATGAAGAAATATATATATTTTTTTCTCCTTGGGGTTTAAACATTCATTATTGGTCAGGCCCATCTTAATCCGGACTCTGATTAATCGACTAATTTGCTTTTTTTCTAATGAAAGATAAAAGAGAGAAACTAATTTCGTTTTCGCATCGAAAGGCTAAATAATTGAGTTCAAGCGGGAATTAAATATAAAACTCAACAACAAAATATATTGTTCTGTCCCTCAGAAATCACGCATTAAATGGGCTTTGTTAAGAAAACTGCGTTTAACAAAATGCAATTCGGGAAGCCCTTCCGATCACCCAACAAAAGGTGCTGATCGATAAAGTGCAATGCACTTCAGAACATTTCCCTCTTATCGCTTCTTTGGGGAATCAAGACATGCGACGATCGAGATCCGCACATTGTAAAGTGACTTATTAGAAGTAAGAGCTTCCCCGTGAACAACTCAAGCCTCTGAATTTGTTTGTTTTTTTTTTTTTTTCAATTGTCGATCATCCAAACCTGGCGCGCGGTTAGCAATTTATTATCAAAGAAGAACAGTTGAAGTGAATGTACTAAAATCCGGAATTCGGGCTTCTGTGCGTATGTTTAAGGATTACGAGATTTCCAATACCAGTAGACGGCACGGGAAATTCATTAAAATCAATTTGTTTTGTGGTTGCACCCAACGATCACCAAGCGTGATATAAGCCTTCTTTCTGAGCTACAAGGTGAGGTGAAATTACTTTTCTGTCGAGAGTGTAATTTCTCAGTGAAGTTTTTTTTTCTACTATATCCATATACAAATGACGCAGTCTGGACCTGCATTGTGGGGATCAGTGAATTGTAGGAATCCAAGAAAGCAAAATCGGCAGTGAAATGCGCCGGAACTTACCTAAGACGAGAACTCGCCTCACCTGTCTGAGCTCTCATGCTTTCTCGGACTTATTTCTCTCCACAGATCAACCGATCTGTTAATCAACGTCGCGGTAAGATAGGGGATCAGTTGGGGAACGAGAAGATAATGAAGAAGGAAAAGGGGGGGGGGGGGGCAACAATAGTAACACGAATATTCCATTTAGCTTTTTTTTCATTTTTTCTGCAATAATCACTAGGGCGCTGAGGCGCTTTATCGCCGGGGGATTGTTATGTAAGTACCAACCACTTATCATTTGTGTAATAAGAGAATAGTCGATTGTTTTTTTGTTTTTCTCTTTTCTAATCTTCGCAGAGGATACATGTCCCAATATTAATATGCTATAATAGTGAAATTTTCTTTCTGAATTCTTGTTTTCCTTGTTTTATTGATAATGTGTAACCTGTATACATATGTACTGTCATATAGCGTAATATTTTCAAGTTTCTGGTGATTTGTTTTTGCTATATTCGAGTATGGAGATAATAGTGTATTGTAAAGTTTCTTTTTCCTGAGTTTAGTATATATGATAGCATAATGTTTATTTATGGGTTTATTTTATAATAGTGTAAACAATTTTTTTTTTTCCTTCCTTATTAGCGTAAGTGGTTCTATTTTTTCCTAAATTTGTCTTTTCTCTATTTCTTTGATATATAGATATGTAACCCTAATAACAGAAAAATTTTACTATCTATATATATAGGTATCCACAATTATGCATATTCATCGTAGCGTAACTTGTTACCTTATTTTTTTTTTTTTTTTCATTTATGAGTTCTAAATAAAATAACATGGCAATAGGCTAGATATTTGTTTCCGTTTGGTGCTGGGTCCAGTTGGCGTTTTGGGAAGATCGAGATGCCAGGAGGCAGATGTAGTTGGCAATCTCTCCTATAAGTTTGGTGAGTGAGGCAGTGGGATGGGTTTCAAGTAATCAGGAGGGGCCTATCATTCAGAGTTGGGTCCGTATTGCATCCTTCAGATTTTTTTTCATCTTTTTTCTTTCTATCTTAAACATTCCCCTAGAGCGGTACAGTAATATGTGGTTGAACAGCCAGCAAAAGCCTAACCCAGCCCTGAGCTTGAGCCGGCAAGAAGCCTGTACCGTGGACATAAAGTAGTATGATCAGTCATCTGTCTGACTGAGTTGGACGATCGACAAGCGGCCACGCTCAGAGGTAGATATGACTGGCCAGAAGGGTACAATACATTAGATTGCATGCATTGTGCGCCGAAACTCGGTATTTTCCTGTTAGAAAAATTACAAGATGATTGAATGCATTATGATTCTCAGTATTTACCTGTTAAGAGGCAATGGTCCAGAAATCATTCCACATCGGCTGCAAACGTTTCTTCGCAGATATGGCAGCAAGTATTTTGCATATGCGAACGCCGCTCCTCTTTAGTCAGTGGCTGCGTTCGCCTAATGTTCACCTTCTCCTGTACAGTTATGGACGCAATTCTTTGCAATTCTAATGTAAACCATTGCTGATAATTCCTGCCTCGATATGCTCGGTAATATGAGTGGTTACAGTGGAAATAGAAACCTATGCTGCGAATTTCATGTTCCTGGATTCGCTATGTATTTTGATCGTTTCCCTAATTCAGCTTCAATATTGACTCAAGAACAGCACACACACAACACGGGAAGCGATTCTTATGGTTAAAATTCTTATATTCCAGACATTTCTTTTCCTCTGAGGGAAACATAATCCTGCAAACATTTTGTTTCTCGCATTCAGGAATGTGCGATGCTAATTTTCCTTCAGAGTAAAAGCAGAGCAAACATCTTCGCATATATAACTTCTAACATCTTGTTTCGAAAATCGGGTCTATGTGAATCGGGAAAGATATTAACATCCAGCAAACATGACATCTGCCAGTATCATCATCATCATCATCGTCATCCATATGATCATCATGCAGGTCATATTTATCTTTTAGCATTAAGAGATTTACATGTCGCACCATCCTGTATATCGTAAGTATAACTGGAACTGTGGTGAAGGGACGCTCTTTCTCTAGGATGAATTAGTTTATTGAAAACTCGTTCTGGTCTTCAAATTGCATAATTTGCTTAAATGTTATGGGAAATTTTATCCCAGCTAAATTAAATACAGTTGAATAATGTGGATATGCTGAGGTTCTATCGAAGCTAGCATTTGCGGGATAAAGCGCTAATATTACTGACGACTCAAAGCATGCCTCATCATTATTTTACACATAAATGCAAGCTTTCTTTGATGCAATTTTCTTCGGTAGAGACATATAAAACGATCCTTGAACCGGCTCACACTTGTTGATATGTACCGCTAAATGTATTACAGAATGCAGTGCCCAACAACTATCTTTCTCTTGAAATTCTTCTTGCTGCGTGTGGGTCGTAAATATTTAATTTATACCACTCATTTAAACTATCCTCCACACTGATTGGAGCAGTTCTTGCTTGAAAATACTTAATGTCGTTAATAACATCATTATTACCAGTTTCTTTAATAAATTCACCCCAAAACGTTGTAACAACTTTAATATGAAATTGTTGTTTTAAAGTATTTTTAATTCGACGAGTAAATAATTTGCAGGCATCTTGCATAAATATCTTATGATCTAGGTATCTTATATTTACGATAACACCTGCCCTAATTCTACCTGCGAACGCTATTTTATTTCTTCCTACTTAACATAATCACTTCTTCTTACACGTTGAGTAATGCCTCCACCTCGATGGGGGCTTTAATTAACACTTTCAACGATTTAAGTTGCTCAATGCATGAAGCCAAATGTCTTTTCATTGCATTCTTATTGCACAGTCGAAATGCCTCTTGAAATTTTCGTATGTTTCTATTGCACTCTTTAACAATATTTTTTTTTGTCCGCAGAATTTGTACCACTTAAACACTTTAACTTATTTGCTCGCAACTTGCTAATTAAAAAAGCATTTCCATTTACTGATGTAATAGACATTTGTTTTATTGGACGTCAGCACTGAGATTCACTTAGATTGACAGGTGCTCCCCAAGAGTTTGTTTGGGATTTTATGGCAACGTTTTGTAAACATGAATGATCCTGCTGCTACAATAATAATTGCACAGGATGAATTTGTCTTCTTACTTTATTCCAACAAGCATAGTATTCTTATTGCACAGTCGAAATGCTCCTCGAAATTTTCGATGATAATCACAGCTGCACAGTCTATATTTATATATGGACCCAACTAGATACTACTTAACTATTATGTTGCATAGTCATAATTACCGTAAATTTTCTGCTTTACTTTGCTTAGTATTGAATTACCTACTGCTTAGAATATATGTAACAGTTAACTTTTTCTTTGTTATCATGATCATTTTGCTTTTATTCAATACGAGACTTCATTCGTTATTATTCACTGCTGCTGAACAGAGCTTGTACGCGCTCTGATTCGAGTTACTTAATAAAATAAAATTTGTGTTACGTTTAGAATTATAGTTTTTTCTTCGAAATATACATCTTTCAATGCCCACATCCTCAGCCTGAAACTTAATAAATTACACAAACAATATTATTTTTGCTCGCGTTATTTGCAACACTTAAACACTTTAACACATTTGCTTGCAACTTGCTAATTAATAAAGCATTTCCATTTACTGATGTGATAGACATATATAATTTGTTTTATTAGAAACTAGCACTGAGATTCACTTGAATTGACTAGTGTTCCCAAAGAGTTTGTTTACGCTTTTATAGCAACGGTTTTTAAACATAAATGATCCTGCTGCTACAATAATCATTGCACAGGATGATTTTTTTGTTTTTTTTTTTTTTTTTGATATTGCTTAAATTTGTTTACAAAAGTATGTGAAAATTTGTTTAGTTTATGTGAATTCCAGTGAGAAATGCTTCGATGGGCTTGCAAAAGAAAACTCTTGGAGTGCTGATAAATTTGTTTACGACAGGATTAAATTTGTTTTGGAAGCGTGCCTATAAATTGAGGAGATGAATCAGATTCACAATCAGTTTCATTTTTGAATTCAAGGAAGCAACAACGAATTATACTACAACAATGGCTGGGGCAATGGATGAACTAAAGAATCTGGAGCGACACTCACCACCCCTGGAGACATCCCATATGGATCTGGGTAAGGAATATAAGGTTGTTGCAGCAAGGCGATGTAAAACTGCATTTAGAGATCGTGTGGTTATCTAAATGGAACACTACCATGTTTCTCTTCCTTCGAGCTACAGCAGAATCTCAGATGATTCTTTGAATGAAATAAATACCGAGGGAGAATTCTATGTAATTAATAAAGCAGCAAACCGACGTTCATACAAAATTGAATTTGTTCAGCATGACGCAAATTTGTATACAATTATTTATTATAAACGATAAATAAAAGTTAATACTATGAAACAAGTTTTCTATTATTATTTATATTTCTAAATTATTAGTGATAATGAAGGTTACATTTAGTACTGCTGCTCCACAAGTTTATATAATTGAATTTATACCTAGAAAAGAACCTTGGGAGACATATGCTCTGTACCGCTTTCGTTTCCAAGATAGGATTCATAGAACTTCATTTATATTTTTACTAATTTTGAATATAGAACATACCAACAAATTTTGTAACTTAAGATTTACAAATAAATAATGAGTTTGATGTGAATAAATATTGCAATTTGATTTTGTGTATTATTTATAGTTGATAACATTTTTTCAGCAAAGAAATTGTATCAATACACCTCCCGGCAAACATATTTTCTTAACTTTAACTTGAAGTTTTCTATTAGTTTCTATTAAATATATTTACAGCTTCAATCAATCATAAAGTACTTTTATTGTATGAGAAAAAAAAGCATTGCGCGAATATTTAAGGGTTAAATCAAAGGTTGATATTACTTAAATTGTTTTACATGTAGAAAGATTTGAGGAGAGACTTCCAGAAATTGCTTCAATATACCTCACATTTCTTATTGATCCAGAGCCAGATAAAATAGCTAATATCCCGGAAACCATAGCCCGTAGAGGATTTCTGATGAAAATTTTATCCACTTTAGACCCAACCCACACTGACATCTTCTAGGTTCTATTGACATGAACAAAAATATCCTAAGTAGATTGAATAATTAACAATATTAACCATATATGCACAGGTAAAATCGTAATTATCTCGAAAACCATATCCCGTAAAGGATTTCTGATGAAAATTTTAACCCCCCCTAACATCCACACTAATATCATCTACAATCCATTGGCATGAACAGAAAATATCGAAGAGTAACTTCAATTATTAATAATATTAATTCAAAACCAAAGCCTAACCACAACTGTCATAGCGTAACTACTCCTGCGTTACATGCCAGTGTTTATAATCAGATTTTTCCTTTCGGAAAACAGATGGTTTTCTTTTTTTTCTCTTTTTATCTAAGAAAGGTAAAAATGGTGCATTCTATAAATTGATGATTATTTATAACTTACCTGCGATTACGTGCCAGTGCATATATTCAGAATTTTCCATTCTGGATTTTATTGGTCACTAATTTATAACTTACCTGCGACTACACGCAGCTGTTCATATTCAGAATTTTGCTTTCTGAAAACTATCTAAAAAAGAAAGTAATGGTGGGTTTTATAAATTGATGATTATTTTTAACTTACTTGCGATTATATGCCTGTGTGCGTTTCTAGATTTCCCATTAGGATATTTGATAAAACAGAAAGGAGAATCAGTGTCGATAAGTTTGTAGTTTAGAAATATATGACTTACCTGCGATTACATGCCAGTGCTCATAATCAGAATTTTCCTTCCGGTAAACAAGCAATATAATGTCAAAGGCAGAGTGATTCGAGTGAGCGGTATTTAACTCTAAATAGATGTTTAATTCGTTAAAGATCTCTTTCTCGGGCTAAATGTCGACCTGAATATTAACCTTGATGGCGTGATGGCATCGGGGTAACCCACACATACACGCATGCTACTATGGGGCTAAGTATTTTTTTTGGCTGCGACGTCTTAGCCAGGGTGGTTGTTGGTGCTGGCCCGCTCAACTTTCAGTCAGGACCCCACTAAGATCTGGAGTCCTCGTTCTCTCTCTCGCTCTCTCTCCCGATGGAAGTCTTTCTCATCCGCGTTGGATTTCTCCGGGTGGATAATTAATTGTCCGGCGTTATATTGATTTCCACGCGTTTTCTTTTTTCTCCATCCGGTTCAACTTCCTCAAGATTTCCAGGTTACACCAGTGGAATCGAGTCAACAGGCAACGTAAAGGAAGTTTTTTTTCTCGTCTGTCCGTCCGCAGTCTCAATAAAGTTGAGCAGGTTTTCTTTTGTTTTGCACAGCTCCCAAGCATCAAGCGGATGTGAGTGGCAAGAACCACCCAAAGCTGGCTGAATGCTAGGGGCAAAATCCAGTATGTTCTTTGCAGTTAGAAGACCTATTCCTCATGCATATTGCTTTTATAGCCTTTTATAGCAAAGTAGATAAAAGTTAGAAAATGGACTAAATCGAGCAACACCGTTTTAGAAATATTTGCAAAAAACCACTTCAAAATTCATACTTGCACAGAGAGGTGATCATACAACATTACATACGGGCGTTCGTTCATCTAGGGTATCATAGGAATTGATCTTAGACCAATTTCTTTTACGTTTTTCGTAGTTTCCTTAGATGTACTCTCTATTGTCTTGATTTGATCATTGGGGCTCATCCTTAGCCCTCAGTTCGGTTTGATGTCATCTCTTGTCATCTTGTTGCCAGTTATCGTTTGGGTGAAAGAGATAAAAATACTAATTTGTACGTAAATTCACGACGAAAAAATCTGGTATTGCAGTAAAAGGCACTGTCTTAAGTGTTTCCTGGCAGAATTGGTATTTTTAAATTCTCCACAACAGCAACAATTTTCAGTTTTTTTATTATTTTTAATATTAAGAATAGTATTACATTATGAATAAAAATTATAAAAAATTAGTAATTTTCACTAACTACTTGAATGATTATTATCAATTTATTTTAATTTTATTTTCAATATTTATTTATACCCCTTTCTGTTTACATGAGAATGAACCATTTGGAAATCAAAGCGGACATGAAAAAGTTTGCTGGATCGCTGGATCGGCTTATAAAAAGGCGAACGCAGAACGAATCTCTCTTATCATCATTTTATTATTCTGGCATTATCATCAGTTTCATTATATGATGTCAGTATCATTTTTATTATTTTACATCATTTTTTTTTTCATCATTTTATAAGGGTAATTGTAAATTTGATATAAATGTTACAGGAGAAGTCATTTAAAGATTCATATGTCACAAGAACATTCCTGTTAGCATAAATTGAATTACATAGTGAAGTGAAATATAGCGTATTCAATAAAATAACTGCAATTAGTTCAAGTTTATTTGTTAATTTTTGTCGTTACCAAAATTTATAAAGAGGAACGAGTTTGAAGTAGAGTAATTTTCGTAATAATTAAACTAAAACTATACTATTTTTTTTTTAATAAATAGAAGCATTTTAGTATACGGAAGTCTGCACGTCTTCTCATTCATACTTTCATATCCAACCAAAATTCTCCTTTAAATTGTTCGTTGGTTAAATGTTTGTTAGTTAAACAATTGTTCGTTGGTTAAATGTTTGTTAGTTAAACAATCTTGCTGATTTCCGTTGCATGGGCTTGTCTTTTAACTTTATCCAATGGCCTGTAGTAGTTGAAACCGTCTTTCCAAAGAAATTAAACGTGTACTAATTTCGGAATTATCATCCTGACAATAATGCGTCTTAGTATCTATGGCAAAGCTCTGTAATACATGGAGATTTTCTTTCATTAAATCATGAATTCGTTTGATTCTTTGAGACGATTAATTAGTGGTTGTAATAACATTGAGGCTTGAATGTGAGTGGCTACTAACACTTTTTTATTATTGAAACGGTTATTTAGTAACTCCCAAGTTATGTCATAATTATCATTTGTGAAAATCAGATGGCGAATGACTCACGGCTTCACCTGATAGTAGGACTATTCCTTAAACTTAAGACACGTTCTTTTCCTAAAAATAAATATAATTTTCTCTGATTGAAAGGGAAAATCCGTTTAATTTCCACAAATCATGGAACATTTAATGAGTTTAGGTCTTTGGCTCCAGAAAACCTAAAAAGTACGTAAAATTCCCGATATATTAAGCTCGCTTGGATAGAAGGAAGGGAGCCTTTAATAAATTAGGTATTATTCTACATTTTTATGGAAATACATTTTCGCTTGTATGTGTGAATTAACATTGTTTTTGAAAACAAGTCATATATTTTTCAATATTTTGTTTGAGCGTGTCCAGCGCACGAACATAACTTCCGTACTACTTAGCAGTAGTAGTAGTTCACCTTAGGGAAAAAAACAAAACAAAATTGAAAATGCCCCCCCCCCCCCCCCTTAGGGAATGTTTCCTACATTTTTGGGGAAAAACAATGAAAGCATTTGAAAATTCCCTTCATTTTAGGGAATATTCCAAACATTTTAGGGGAAGAAACCTACCTACATTTTAGGGATAAAAAACTAATCTACGTTTTCCAAGGTGAAGCTTTCGCTAATCTTATCGACAATTACCTGTTTAGCAAATTATTTTTTTACGGTATATATGATATTTTAGAAACTGCATTTTCTGGACGTCAATCCATTTCCGAAAATAGATCATGGAATGAGTTCCATTGTGGCATGTCACCATTATATGTACATTTACTGGAGGCAGATTTCCCACATGGACTAGATATGTTTGTGTTTTTTGTTGGATGTTCTTGGCACTTATCCAGATCTTTTGCACGTAAATTGCGGTTCTTTCGTATTCGTCATTTAGCTCTTCAAATTCTTCTACCTGAACAAGTCGATTATGATCGGTTGCCAAGATATAATTGGTCATAGGGTTGTCAGATAGTAGTCGTTCTTTCTGCATGTAATATGCCTTAGTTTATGGTCACAACGCCACACGGCACCTAGCATAGCACAAAATTAATTAATAAAACCTTAAAAACACATCAGATTTGTTTTCGGTTAAGACAAATATCACATGGCGACGAGGTCATTTTAATTTTACTATGAAAATAAGAAAAGAGGAGAATTTGAATCACATATAAAAAAATACATTGAGGAATAAGTGAAGTGCACGTGGTCATAGAACATTCTAAAATAAATAAAAAGTGAAATAAAATCAAAGTATTGAAATACTCTAGAAATTCGAAAAAAAGTGGCAATGTTAAAACTACATAAGGAATTATTGTGAGATGAGTACGTGGTGAAACAGAAAAGTAGGATTTAAACGGAACGTGCACTGAATGAGGCAATAGCGATCAAGTCAACAAAAGTCTACTCCCAGCAATAAGTATTATGCAATTACTCTACTCCACATATATGTAAGGGCATCGCAAAAAAACCAAGAAATTGTTAAAGAAGAACGACCACGTGGCAGACCTCCACAATACCGCATTGTAACAGTAGCAAAAAATATCGAGTGTCTAAAAAAAGTTGGTAAGCTGAGTCTGGATGGAAATGTGTCAGAAAAATGGAGAATGTCCCAGCAGAATTTTCAGTTTTTTTATATAGCTGCAGACCTCAATAAAAAATCTGAATGTGTACAAGCCGCAGTATTTCTAAACGCTGTCGGCCCTGAGGCGGTAGAACATTTTAATACTTTTAATCTAACCAATGAGCAGCGAGAAAACTATAAAGAAGTAGTGAAAGCATTTGAATTATTTTGTTCACCGAAAAAGAATCAAGTGTATGAAAGCTATATCCTTCATAGCAGAAAGCATTTATTCAACGAGCCGATACCTATTTAATGGACTTGAAAAAGCTAATTAGGTCGTATGAGTTTGGTGATCAAGAACAACGTATGCTTAGAGATCGGATTGTGCTAGGCGTTGCTGATAAATTGCTTCAGAAGAGGTTACTTGAAACAGAGGACTTGACGGTGGAGAAGGCCATTATATCTGCACGAACAGCTGAGCTATCCTGACAAGCTCAACCATTTTGCGGTGGCATGCAATCAAAACAAGGTACGTCAGGTAGTTCAAAAATATTCTGCAAAAAAATTGTTATATTGACTCCCTACAGTTTATAGAAAACTATAAAGAAGTTTTCGAGTGTCTTGGGAAATTTAAAGAAAATTTCAAAATCACTTGAATAAGAATTAAAAATACTTTGTAAAAGACAAATAATTGTAAAAGTAGATGAACCCGCAGAATGGGTATCAAACCTGGTAGTAGTAGAAAAGAAAAATACAAAACTAAGACTGTGTCTTGATCCCAAATATCTTAACAAGGCTTTAAGGATGAGTGCTATACAATACCATCATTTCAAGAAATATCGGCAAAACTTGCCAATATGAAATATTTTACTGTGTTAGACCTTAAAGAAGGATATTGACAAGTCGGACTTGATGAAACATTAAGTAAATAATGCACATTTTGAACACCATTTGGATGCCATCGGTTCAAGAGTTTACCGTTCGGACTAAAGGTAGCACCAAAAGATTTCCAGAAGCTCAATGAGATTTCAGGAGTAATCACATACATTGACGACATTTTGGTTGTTGCGAAAACAGCAAAGGAACAAGACCCGTATCTAAAAAAGTGATGGAATGTGCCATACAACTAAACGTGAAGTTTAATAAGGACAAGATTCAGTATCGCGTGAATCAAGTTTATTATTTTGGTCATGTGATATCATCCGAAGGTATTCGCTGTGATCCACAGCATATGAAGGCGATTGAAGCAATCAGCCCACCTGAAAACAAGAAAGAATTGTAAAGAATACTGGGAATGATAAACTACTTGCGTGAATTCATTCCACATTTAGCTCAACCGTTGAGGGAATTACTGAAGAAAAACGTGGTATATCGATGGCTTCCTACCCATATGGAGTCCTTGAATAAGCTAGAAGTTGCCATTATAAACGCGCCAAGCCGGAAGACTTTTGATGTATCTAAGGAAATTACGATACAAGCCGATGCTTCTAAAATTGGTTTGGGTTGCGCTCTACTTCAAAAAAGAAAACCAGTCAGCTTTGCGTCTCGAAGTTTATCGCAAGCAGAAGTTAATTATGCGGAGATCGAAGAAGAACTTCTAGCTGTGGTATTTGCATGCGACAAATTTCAAAAGTACATATATGTGCACAATGTAAAAATACTTACAGATCATAAACCACTATTATGAAAAAAGAAGTTGGGAAAATTTCATCAGCAAGATTGTAACGTATGAAATTACGGCTATTAAAATATAAGCATGATATTAAATATATCCCGGGAAAGGATATGGTACTCGCGGATCTACTTTCTCGAAATTTTAGTAATGGAAAAGTTACGGCTGTAATAAAGGATATTAATGCCCTAGACACACAGCACTCTTAATGAAGAAATAACTAACGACTCATTAGTGTATAATGATTCATTATAAACTGCAGACACACAGCCATTTCTTTAATTAAGTTGATCTGTCAAACTGGCTTGGATAAACTTATCACATTAAAAAAGCAATATGGATCGAATTAACGCAATAAACTTTGTTTTTATTAATTTTAAATTTTATTTATTTTTATTTTATTTCATTTAATGACTGTGAAATGAAAAAAAAACATTTTATTAAAAAATATTTTGACATCATTTTTTGTGCTTTGCATTTCTTCTTCTTATTTTTCAAATCAGCAGATGCACAGCGGAGCTCCACACTTAAATTATATGCTAAATCTAGTACATTTTTCCTCATTATAGCTATAATGAAGGAAGAAAACACTTCATTAGTGTACTTCATTATCATCTGATTTTCGAGCCATAATGACGTATACTGTGTGACACACGGCATTTTAATGAATAGTTAGTACTAATGATTCATTAGATCGTGCTGTGTGTCTAGGGTATAATGATGTTATTCATTCAATAAATGTAAGGAATGAAAAGAAAGAGCTGTTCAAATTGGAGACACTCAAGGACCCAATGCTAAGAAATTTATCTAATATATTGTGTAATGGATGGCCAAATAAAAAGCAAAGTTTAGCGGAAAATATAAAAATTTTCTGGAAATATAAAGACAACTTAGTTCTAGAAAATGGGTTGTTATTCCTCAATGAAAGGATCATAGTTCCTCACTCATTAAAAGAAGATATTCTAAAACAACTGCACGAAGCTCATCAAGGTATAGAACGCACAAAGGCGAGACCACGAGGATTAGTTTATTGGCCAGGGATTAACGAATATATTGAAAATACTGTCACAAAATGTCGCAGATGCCAGAAAAATAGAAAAGTAAATATAAAGGAGCCAATGATTCCACATGCAATACCGAACCTTCCTTTCTCTAAAGTAGGCATGTATATTTTTGAAATAGGAAGTAAGTCTTATTTAATGGTCATTGATTATTTTTCGAAGTTTTTTGAAATATTTTCTTTAAGAAATAAAACAGAACAAGAAGTAGTTTTCAAACTTAAAGATATGTTTGCAACACACGGCATCCCACTAGAAATAGTAGCTGATAGCATGCCCTTCGGGGTATTCATATTCAAAAATTTTGCATCCGAAAATGACATAAAAATTACAACTTGTAGCCCCTACTATCACCAATCAAATGGTTTAGCTGAACAAACTGTTCAGACAGCTAAAAGCTTACTGCAAAAGGCTACTAACACTAAAACTGAAATATGCCGCATTCACTTAGAGTACCGACATACGCCAGTTAAAGGCGTTAATGAATCTCCAGTTGAGCTCTTAATGGGTCGGAAAACTCAATAGACATTATCCTGCAAGATAAGTAAATTTATAGGCCATCAGAATAATATAGTTCCGGAACAGCTGGTTAGAAAATCACTGAGAAGTAAATAGTACTACGATAGAGCAGCAAAAAGACATAGCGGTTTCGAGAGAGACAAAGTATGGTACAGGGAAGGAAGAAAGTGGGTAGAATCAGTAATTATTAAAATGGGTACTTCACCGCGATCATATTTTATCTACTTAAATAATGGTAGTACCTTGCGTCGCAACTAATTTTTTCTAACGCACGTGTAAAGACACTATCTTTCCGATATCATACAAAATAACTATACCATAGTATATACATATTTAGTATGGGTTTTGATTGTAATACGAACTAGAGATATTAATATTAATGAAATGATGAAGTAACTAAACATTGAACTATGAATTGTTACTAGTATCATAAAGAATTAGAAAACTAGACATATGCGATACATATCATATTACTTCTAAGACATATAAATGTTACAGTTGGTCCGCGACTATAGCAATATCTTAATAAGTGTAGGAATTTAACGTAGAATAATATACTATATATCAAGTACATAAAATATTTGAACTATTTTGTACTACTTACTAATGAAATGAGATGAACTTTGTATATTGGTAGGTGAAATAAGCATTGATAAAATTTAAATGTATGCACATTTAAAATAACGTAGCATATTCACTGATGAGTCTATGTAGATAACTGTACTAAAAAGGGGAGGTGTTGGATAAGTAGTTTAAGTAGTGTGGTTATCACTGAACAGCTGCCTCTTATTAATCATGTACAAATATATTCAGCATATACGCATGTATAGTATATATATATTGAGATTGTCAATATGAATGATGATTGATCGGGGACAGCGGCCAGCCACTGCTCCCTCAGAGTAGACTTAACTTCTGACCTGAAATGGCATTCACTGTCAGCTTAGAATAAGTTAATGAAGTTAGAATAAAAGATTAAAAACACATCAGATTTGTTTTCGATTAAGACAATTATCAAACCTAGCACATCGCGGAATTAAAGACCACAGTAAAGCACATTGTGTGAAGAAACCTCTAGTTTTTCATTTCTGAAGTTAGTTAAAATTTTGCGAACGTGCAGTCACATTTTTCGTTAAAACGTATACGCATAATGCAATATCTAGGTGAAGTTCCTCTGAAGAGAATTAAATTTTGTGTGAAGTCAGCAAGTAAAATTTCTAAAAAACTGTTAAGAAAAAGACAACCATATTCTTGAAATTACCTTTAAGACAGGAGATTTCGGTGAATACGAATAAGGGAAAGATTAATGGTCACGTTAAGGTAAGGATTTCTTTTGCTTTATTTTTTGTTTGCAGTATAGCATTACAAAAATAAAAATAGAAATTACAGTATTGGATGTTCGAATGGATTTTCAGAGTTTTCCGCATTCTGCATGAAAAAATTATTATCATTTAATACTGACTCTGAAGAGGACGCATTAAAGCTGTAGTACTGTTTGGAAACCGTTATCACGGAAAATTCAATTCAATTTAATTCAATTCATTCGGATATAAAGGTCGCTGGTTACCTTTTATAGGCTTCATATCGTGGTCAGGAAATTCTTCCTCGAGAAGTTGTATAACCTTAATTCAAAATTTCCTCTTATTCCGAGGAGCTATTAATCTAACATGTATCACCAACCTATTTAAAACCGAGGTGTCTTCATCTTCATCTTTCTCCATCCGCTTCTTGCGAGTATCTTCCTTTCGCTTAAGGTATTGCAGTTTATCATTTAATACTGTAATACTGACTCTGAAGAGGACGCATTAAAGCTGTAGTACTGTTTGGAAACAATTATCACTGAAAATTCGATTCAATTTAATTCAATTCATTCGGATATATAAGTCGCTGGTTACCTTTTATAGGCTCCATATCGTAGTCAGGAAATTCTTCCTCGAGAAGTTGCATCACCTTAATTCAAAATTTCATCTTTTTTCGAAGAGCTAATAATCTAACATGTATCACCACCACCCTATTTAAAACCGAGGTGTCTTCATCTTCATCTTTCTCAATCCGCTTCTTGCGAGTGTCTTCCTTTCGCAGGCGCGGATCTAGCATTGAAATTAGGGGGGGGGGGGGGGGTCATTTTACAAATTAAATCATCGAGCAAAAAAAAAAAAAAAAAACATCCAACGCCGGTTTGCAGGGCCTACCTACTGCAGTACTTGCTGTAGTACTTGGAACTAGGAAATCTGCATTAAGCGGTGTGGATGATGTGTCTTTTTTAGTATACTTTTTGTTTACAAAAGAATAGGGTGCAAACTGCCAGGAGTCATTCCCGCCCAACTTTTCTCAGTTTTACATACTGGTATATATACTATGGACTGCTCGATATGCTATTTCATGCGGGTACAATTTTTTGTGTCAAAAATAGTTCATACGTCGTTGCTAACATTGAAAAATCCATTGGCGGAAAGTTGAAAAGTGAAACCTCTCGAATTTCTATTAACCTAAATAATTAATTTAAAAACATTTATTTCGACAAACCCACTTATTTATTTATTGTTTACAGCCCTTTCTCGCACGTTCGCACGTTACATAGGAAAGTGACCAACTCAAAAAATGGAACTTTTCAGGAGAGCGAAAAAACGAAAAGCTGTACATAGAATTAATTCTAGCTTAACGTTGTAATTGTTTGCTAAAAATAGTCTGAACTCTTAAATTTGTTAGTAAATATATTTCTGAAGATTTATATAAAAGGAATTTTAAGTTTTTGTTACCGCAGTTGGCGAGGTTAGCTGTTAATCCCGCATCCTCTTAAGTTGTGTCGCTTTTCTTTGTTGCGAAATAAATATTTTTAAGTGGCACAACTCACGATTTTTAAGAATTAAATTCCGTACTTTGAACTTTGTGGAAAAATGTCATAACTCATAATATAATTTGTAAGAAATAATATTGCTGTTTTGTGGAAAAGTGACACAATTTAAAATAATACTGTTAAAATGTCGAAAACATATTTACGTTTGTTATAAAGATCGACACAACTCAAAAAGTGACACTGACACACTGTTCTATGAAGAATATATCTGTTCTTAAGTAACAGAAAAGTGACACTATCGCTATCTAGCGGCAAAAACAATCAGATAGAAATATGCCAATTTCATGGTGTAATTAACACAAAAACGACAAATTTTGAGTTAGGTCACATAGAAATGTGACGTGCGAATTAGTAGTTGGTGCTTAGATCGAAAGAGAACGCTATATGGAAATGAGCCCACTTTGTGCAGTGTATTTCTATGGACGTAGTCAGTCCATATTTTAAATGTCAGTGGTTTTACATAAGAACGCTGCAAATATTTTAGAATGTTAGGAGTGTTACATGCCAAAATTACCTGAAAATGGGCTTATCTCTCTTTAAGACGAAGAAATTGCCATCAGCAATTGATTCAAATTCCGCAGTTAAAAACAAAAAGTATTTCCCATAGAACGACTTGGGACAAATAAAAGTTTTAAATTTCAATCCAAGTCGTTTCAATAGAAAAAAGCCCCACGACAAATCTTACCTTCAGTAAGATTTGTTGAAAATAAAAATACGATATGTATGTACATATATGTATACCTACATACATATCGGGCGTATAAAATTTACTCGGTGAAGATTTAAACGATCAAGTCTTCACCAAAAAGCCTCCTTTCAGCAAATTGTCGCGAGCGGCATACATTGCGGGTGCAACAATGTATGCACGATAGCAAGACGATGGTTTGATATTTATGAAAATATCAAATTTCATTTCAACCATTGTCCGCCGCGGTAGGCTGAACACTAATTGTAAACAGGTAAAGAAAATAGAAGTTGCGATAAAAAAAAATAAACGTATTGTGAAAATAACCATAAGAGGAAGTTTGTGAAAGAAAAAGATTGTGAACAAAGCAAGAGTAAAAAAATATATATAAATAAAATAAAAGTGTGCGAGTTGTCTTAATCATAGCTTCCTGAAACGGCGTAGAGTGATTGCCTTCGACTAAGCTAAGCCCCGAAATATAACAGGAGTTAGCACTAAGTTAAGTTAGGGCTCTGATGTGGTAGCGAGGGAGTCTGTTTCGTGGCGTGGGAAGTGTTTCTCTGAGGTCCGAAACCCAAATTCCGAGAAAAACCTATACACATACATCACATGCATACAATAGCATTCATTGAAATAAATTTTTATTTTTTTAAGATCCGGAATAAAGTTTTTTTTTAAGTTGAATTATATAAATAAAAAAAGTATAAAATAAAAAAATTAATTAAATATTTTTTCTCAAATTTAGGGGGGGTCATGACCCCCACGACCCCCCCCCCCCTGGATCCGCCACTGTCCTTTCGCTTAAGGTATTGCAGTTTTTCCCTTTCCGCATCCAAGAAAGCAAAACCAAGACGATTCATAATTTCACTGACATACATAAATCTACTGAATTCACTATTCACTATAAATGCTGCCTAAGAACCCCAGAGAAGAAATTTCACTAAAAAACCGTTAAATCGACTAAATTCACTACAGTCGAGATATTGTTAACAAAGAAATAACAACTCATTTCCAGTGTGCAGTGCCAGGCTCAGTGCAATGGTTAGTGCGCAGGGCGATGCATGATGCGATACGCCACTGTGGCAATTTATATTAGAGATAAGGGATAAATTTTATCATTGAACATCAAGCTCAGGGCGATAGTATGTACGGTGTTAGGTGTGATGCTCCGTTTTGGCCATGCGCTTACTGTGCTCACTGTTGGCTTCCTCTTGTATTTTTTTCATGCTTCTCAGTAGTGCGCTCTTCTACGATTTTTTTTATTCTTATTAGAATATCTAGCTTACAATACTCCGTACTTTCTTCCCCCATTAACCTCTTGCTTGTCTTTTAGCTTATAAGCAAGCACTTCACTGCATTATGTACGGATGTCTTTTCTGAAAAGTTTTCCGTTCCGATCTGCTTTGGCTTTAAACTTCTTTGCTCGATCTAGGTGTGTTGTTTATAGAAGCTAATGAAACGTACGTACGTACATACTGCTGTGCTGGAATACTGCTAGTCCTGACTGGGTAGTTTTATGTGAAGTATTTGCACCCGCATTTTTGAGCGGGAGTGCAGACCTACCTTTTGGCCTTGTTTAGCCACTGATTTCTTTTCCTCGACCACCACTCGTTGTCGAATGGAAATTTTCCTAAATTCTCATTAAGATTTAAACTTACCTCTGGTGTGCGCACAAATTGTTTGAGATCCGCTATATTAATAAAAAATTACAATTTCTTGGAGCTTACCATGGATGGGAGCTGAAATAATGAGAGCACTTACTTTTGTCTTGAAGCTCTTTAATAAAAAACTCAATCGACTGCAATATTCTTCGATTTTTATACATACTCAATATTGCTAACTCTGGCATATTTACATGCTGCAGTCAATTCTTCGATTATTGATGCACTTAGTAAAATAAACTTGAATTCGTTTACACTGCAGATTTAGTGCTATCAATTTTGCTCGAGTAATTATGCGAGAGTGAGTAACAAATTATAACTTAAGCACTTTATATGATCTACTTAAATGTTATATTCAAAATTAAATACCCCTATTTGAGATATCTAAATTGAACTCTATAATGAAATCGAATAAGGACTAACTTCGCTCATTGATATCTGTGCTACCCACTGACTTATAACAATGGACTGAGCGATTTGCTATTTCATGTGGCACAAAAAATATTGTGCTTCTGTAAGCCACCGTTAGAGCACCCTTTAAAACGTTTACTCCATAAAAATATGTAAAAGTCAACCAATCAGATGAAATTTTACACCCGTAAATCGAATTAAATTAAAAAAATATATTTTCTTGTGTCCAAGTGATATTTTAATCACTTATAAGCACTCTTATAAGAAATTAAATTAATTCCGACTTTAATTTTCAAAAGTTGTTCATAACTGAATCCTGCGTATGGGCAAGAGAGACGGCGCATGGTAAACACTATCTTTACCTTATTCTTTCTGCGGTGATGCATCTGCAGCCAACATAAATACATCAAATGGCATAAGTAAATGTTCAGTAAGCAATATTTTGTGTTGGTAGCTCCAACTCTGCCATAGGGCGAAAGAGAGAACTGTAAAACTTGTGCCATTCTTTCTTATAGGAAAATGGCAATACGCTCAGTCCATTGTTATAAGTCAGTGGTGCTACCATATATCTTGTGATGGGCGCTATCGTGCGCCATGTATGCCGAAGTCGACAAAATTGACCTCTCATTTAACGCTCCCAATTGACGATCACTTAGTCATAAGAGCTCTAATTAGACTTCATAAATAAATTTAAGCCATTTTTCAGCACAATACAATACCTCAGCTTACCTGCATCGTTTGTTGTGATAAAGGGTGGTGTTGTTTCCTTTGTGTTTCCGTAGTGTCATTTCTGACCCAAGGCTCCTGGAATAAGACAACGTTAAAGCTTTCCTCCACTAAGAGGATAGAAAATTTGTCCGATGCTAGTCTACTACGGCGGAGTTTCCCGATTCCTGACAACGCGGTTCGGTAGAACCGTTGTCTCCTTTTTCTTCCACTCCTTGGTGGTCGACTATCTCCTTATTGAGTGAGTCCACGGTTTTTGAAGAGCACGATTGCTCCCTCCTGTGAAAGTCCACTACCTGCATCGGCTCTTCATTGTCTTTATTCTTCTCTGGAAGCCCGCAGTACACTTTCGTCATAACCGCATTGAAGCCGATGATTTTATATTAAGACCACTTTTACAAATCCCATAATTTGCTCCTACAGAAGTTTTCAAATAGGGATATATTCAATTCCTTTAGTGATGTAGACCAATTTGGAGTATCGTATAAAAGCATCATAACACTAGTTTCCTACAATACAAAATCAGTTACAAATACAAAATCTTATATAAGCTCTGAGCACAAATATGAGATTACGATATAACTCCATTATGGGAATATTTATTCCTATATCAACACTGAATTTTATTTCCACTTTAATGCTGCAAGAGTCTAGTACCATTCGCTATGGGAATTCCGTGGGATTAAAATCTGGCTTCTTATGTCACTCTATGTTCGCAAGGTATATTCCCTAAGAGATAACCAAGCTATATGTAGGACAACATTTTTCGATGGGTTTGGTAAGGCTTTAGTGTCAGCTATGAAATATGTACATATTAAGATCAGCCACACTTGGTTCAAGAATGGTCCATTTTGGTGCCACCTCATCGAGACCTTATATGGATACGATTTCCAAATTTAGAGAGTTCATTAAAATCAATCACAAGAGTTAATAAACCTTACTGGATCTCCCAAATCTTTCTCTGTTATTTCCAGCAATTCGAAAAAAAGCAGCTACCAAGCGCATTCCTTCTACGTTTCGCAGTTAGAATCCTCACAGCATTAGGTCCTAGGACATATTGTGGCCTATATCTATATCGAAATTGTGCAAGCAGTTAGCTTCTCCTCATCTGGGATCTACCAGCTCACAGGTCTGATCGTCAGATTCATTGTAAGTTGTTTTCTGCAACCTTACTGCATTATTTATAGATAGAATCTTCCCACTCCTCTGTATTAGATATGCTAGTCGAGAAGCATTTCTCAAAGTCTAGCCATGGGATTGTATAATCCCTAGCATCCCGTATAGATTCCTCAAGACATCTCTTTAGCTTCTCAATACAATCCTTTGCGTAGTGAATTCCTGTAATACTCAAAGAGGTAGTAATTTGAAGAGAATTCTGTATTAGAAATATATTTTATGAGAAAATTAATTAATAAGATTTGTTTTCAGTTCTACAAATGAATGTACTTTATTATCGTAAATTTATAAAGTAATTATAACTATTACATGTGTTTTATATATGTAATTCCTTATGCCCTATGCATAGCTGCAGTAGCATTAGCCCTAAGTGAGCTGATAATTGCTTGCCTGAGTAGAGTTAGTTTAAATTGCAATAATACGACAAGGTAGGTAGCCATAAAGGACACATTCTGAAATAAAGAAAAAATTAATGGGATTTGGAACTTTGCTTTGGGCGAATTCAAAATTAATTATGCTCAGATTCAATAAAACGAGATCAGTACGTTTATGCGACAGTCCCAAATCAGGACTAGAAACTGGTTGTAGGCCAAAATCTGGGCTACCCGTATAAACGGCACAAATTGGACTACGAAATTTGCACATACATTCAAATAAATCAGGCCTATGCCCAATTCAATTGGGACAAGTCCCAATTTCGGACTTGCACGTTTATACGGCAAAAAAAAATTCGGACTTTGGCCTACTACAGGTGTCCCGACTTTGGATATCGTATAAACGTAGTCATAGTAAACAAAGTTTAATTAAAAAATAAGCTGTTTCTAAGAATCGAACATTTTCGTATTAATGGGTCACTTTGAGGAGAAGTTTAGTACAATTCGAACAGGACTGGCGGGATGAGGTGATTGAGGACTCAACAAAACGGACGATAGATTCAACATAAAATGTTATTACTATTAAACGCCTTATAAACTAAAAAAAAAATCAGGTCCCAAATGTGTTCTAAGTGTAAACGTACTCTTGAATTCTCTTTTAAAAAATTTTTTTGGAGTTATTAAACACATCTTCTCTTACTTTTCGCAATATAATTATTTTTTGAGATCTATTAACCTAATGAAAAGATTTTAGTTTGGTTTCTAAAATCACTAAGTTATAAAAATTATAAAAACTTTCCTAGAGCTAAATACATTTTTTGAGAGGTGAATAAAAATTAGGTCGATTTAAGAAACCTTTAGGCTTAATACAGAAATAATTTTATACAGGGTGTCCCGTAAGTCGACGTCAAGCCAGAATCGGGTGATAGACAATATCATAATAGTTACCACAAAAATATAAAAAAATCTAAGTCATGTACTTTTTAAATTATAGGCATGTACACGGTGTGATTGTTTTTTAGCTCCTGTTACTACAAATATTTACTTTTTTTTTCAATTTATTTTTCTTATGTAATCCTGAATAGTGATTATGTAACTTGTTGCTTTAAATTATAAGCCAACTGCTCCAGCTTGGAAGAAAATGTCACATTTTTCCGAACCAAGAATAGCAATTTAATACTTTACCCAAATTTTACTGACTGTACTGAAAAAAAAAAAATACTACGCCAGTTTGGCAAGTATCTTTAAAAGTTGACGCATTTAATAAGGATTCTAAAATTGTATAACTAAATTGTATACTACATTATTTCTTAGATTACGGAAAAAAAAATTCTTGAAGAAACCAAGTTTCGAAAAATATCTTTTCACCTACTAAAAATGATTCTAGTGTACCCAAAGCTTGCCTTAACTTTAAGATTCTAGTTTGAGTGAGACGGAGAGTCATTTCATGAAGTTTGAAGGAGCCAGATAGTGATGTTGCGAGTTAAATCACAAATGTGCACCGTCTACTCTCCACAGAGGGTCGACTTCCAAACCAAGTACATGGTGAAAGAAGAAATTCTTTACCTTACGAGGACGTAGTACTTCAAACAAAGTAAGCTAACCAATTAGACTTACTGGTATATTTAGCATCGACGAATTATATACACGCTGCAGGTGATCCTCTCTTTATCTATTACGGGGATTCCTCGAATTATTTTATCGGGCCGCTCTCATAGAGCGCCCTTAATCCTCCGTTTCATCAAAGATTGCGGTATATTTCATATTATGCAGCTTATCAAATGTATTTCCCAAATCACGGACTCTCACATCACACTCAGTTTGCAACCTATTTAACATTGCTTTGCAGGCAGTAAGTGTTGTATTAAGCGATCGAAAAAAACCTCGATAAAAATTTTAAAGCAAGACCCGAAGGCGACGTGATTAAGCTTCTTTTAAATGCAAACATTAGTGAATATTTAGGTAACCCGGGAGTTACACGTAATATCCATTCCAAATTCCATTACTTAATACAGCTATCTTATTATCATCAGGAATTACTGTTGCATTCAAGCTGCACTGCCATACGTCTTGCACGTGTAACCTCTACTGCCATGCTGGCAGCTCAGGTTTCAGCAAACTTGTATAATGAAAATCCATGGCATTTGAGGTGATAATAATTTGACATTACACTGTTTTAAAGATGGCGGAAAAGAAATGCTTGAGAGAAATTGATAAATTTTTACCGGTAAAATGAGATTTTCTGGTATCTTTTGCATTAAATCATTTACCAGCACCTTCCTCTTAAGTTTTTCTTGGATTTTTATCATTCTGCTTCTTCGATAATTGCTATAATTTTCCAATATACGCACGACTTTACGTCTCAGTGACATTTTTTAAATGAACTTGCTTGCAAGCTGATAAGACATCAACCGAACTGCCTTTTGCTGTCAAGTTTAAATCATGTTGGAAGGGAGGCTTGCATGCGAGCTGTACTATCTGGTGTAACCCGCGGGTAAAGAAACTGTAAAAAACCTAAAAAAAAAATACTTTATATATCCGGGAGCAGAATAAAATATGTCCTACTCACAAGCTGACATATAGTAAACATATCGTATTGGTCTACCCGAAGTTGAAGTACCCCCCAGATTCTTTAAATTCCCTACAACGCGCTTCAGCTGATCTAGATCCAAAATATATTAGTCAGTACGAAAAGCTATGTGGCGTTGTTAATGAACTTAGGGTGATGTCTCAATTGCAGGCGGAAACTTTGATAAACTTTGCTCAGAGAATAAAAACTTTATATAAAAGCGCGGCGTTTCTATAATTCCTTCCAGATCGACACTCTAGCGCAGAGGCAATAAAAGAGATTTAAAGGAAATGGCCATGTATGTGTTTAAGACGGGTATAATCAACCCAAACAGTAGAATGTCACAGGACTCTTCTGAGTGTTTGGCGTCAGTAATCGCAAAAGGCAGAGAGACTAGAAGAATCAGAACGACAAACTTTCTCAATATTACAGAATCCGTTAGGGATACCATTGGCTTAACCGTGAATTGATCGTTATTCAGTCAATACCACTTTAATGACTATGAAAAAGTTAGGTAATAACAGAGATGCGCCAACACATAATCCACCCCAGAATAGAAATAATAATTTCACCCCCATTTCAAGGAATCAGTATGATAATGCCAATAGCTATCAGCACCGAATTAAATATACTAATTGTAATAAAAACCATCGTACGTTTTCGTGGTGCAGCTTAAAGGCACATCCACACATTACAACATTTGAAAAACATTTGCAAATATTTGTCAAAAATTTATCATACATTTGTGGAATGTTTGATGGGTGTGGACGAAAATATTACAGTTTTGGCTTCTAACAAAAGTTTCAATTTTATCTAAATGAAATGGACAACATTAGATGATTATGAAAGTTTGTACAGTACTTTCAGTCAGCTTTCAACATCTGTGGAAAACAGAAGTGAGAATTCATTTGGAATTTTCGAATTTTTTAATAATATATCATGGGTTGGAAAGGGGAGTAGGTAAATATTATAAAATTAATAGAACTGTATTCTACACACCGAAATTTGTGAGATAAATCGAGTGGAGAATACAAATTTAAACGTAATGACTCCTTCATGTCAATTGGAAGTGAATTATCAGTGGCTGCGGGTGAAGCAAGCAAAAATCTAAACTCATAACTCATTGCTTACTCAGTACCGGCGCGAAAGACAGGCACAAAGGGCCAGTAGAAGTTATTTTTTACAATACAACTACTAATGTCTCAGCTACTTCACGAACAATTTTTAAAATAAACGGTTTTGACAAGTTTAAACAAGTATATTACAATAAAAAGAATCACTCGTTGCAAAAAGCCTCAGAGCAATGGCCTGCCGTTCATGTACATTCACATTTTTTCCCCAGTTTGTATTTCATCTTCTTAATTTTGGCCGGATTCTATTAATTAGAATTTGCGAAATCTCAAAAACAGGAAAGATAGTCAATTTTTAAATTATTTAAAAAATCACGACTCTCTACTCTAGTCTTCTGTCTAAAATCATCCATCACTATTTTAGCAAAAATTTCCTTAAACATGAGGCAGGTATGACGAAATATGTTCCAATACACGTTACTTCAGTGGGAAAATACATGATTAAAACTGGACATTTGGAAAACAGTTTCGCACAATTATCCTATCAGACGTTTGACAAATGTTTTCTTTTGCCAATATTTGTTATGTATGGATTCACCTTAAGGAAGAATGCGACTTCTAGTAATAGTTATCAGAATCCTGCATATTCTTTTCGAAACAGTAATTGGGATAACAATGCTCATTATCAGCAGATAAACCTAATACAAACCGGCAGGTTTTCTGAATGTGACGCAAATAACACAATGCTCTCCCAAGGCCTAATGAACTGTGTTTTTATGAAAGAAGGGATAGCACTACAGTGTCGGGCAAAGCAAGAAAACTAAATAAGGACTTGCGACGACACCCCGGAAGTAAAGACGTTAATAAAAAAGAATGGTGTCAGCCCTCCAAAGTTCCTAAATATTCAATTAAATTACCCTTGGATATAGCAGCTACGTCCTCCGTCGACACGAGAGCTAGCAAATATGTAAGTTTCATGTAATTATAGAAAATTTACGATGGAATATTCAGTAATAATTTTCTGTTAAATAGATGTAATATAAAGTGTCCGGCTGGAATATTAGAATTTCTAGTGACGCTTACAAGTTTAGCAACATTATCAGTGCCACCTAAAAAGAACTACGAATTTAGCGATTCCAAAGAGGAAAAACCACACTAAAGAAAAACCACAGAAAAGAAAAGTTTGGCAGACAGCAACCCATGGATAGCCTAGTTCCAGCACGCTAAGAAAAACTAGTGCCAAATCCTATTAGAGATAACGGCGAATTTGTTTGTTTATCATGAAAATTAAGTGAATTCCTCAGTCAGTGAAAATTATGATATTCTAACATTAAACGAAATGATCTGCGCAAAACCCAAAAATAATAGACGAAAGGAATAAAATCTTTGGAAACAGAAGAGATACGTTTAATACCAATTGAGAGAGGAAAAGAATCGAGATTTTGAAAGAGCAAATCGATATGGATACAGACGCCAATCAGGACGAAAAAACGATGTCCTCAAAATACGTTATGAATATGACACTATCTTCCTGTTTCTTAGGGATAAATTGAGCTAGATGGACCCGATAAAGCATGAAATTCGAACTAAGCAAGACTGCCTCCTTCTCAATCAGAAAATGTATAGACCACTGGACCGGATTCTGTAACACGGAGAATTTGGGAGATGAGAATTTCGTTTTCTTAGAATTCCTAATTCCCTAATTCTCTATTCCCAATTCACTAACATGGTTGGAGAATTAAGGAAAACGTAAAAAACGTGAAAAAGTGTGAATCGCCTGGGATGATTAAGGGTATCACTTTTGTTTGTAAAGGGTTGGAGTTTTTTTCGGATTTGAGGTACATCTACCTACTACCTTCCACTGTCGAAATAAATTGAAATTTATTTTTTGTAGGGGCAGATTTTTAGGGATGTAGGAGGGTAGATTTTCTCGAGTTTTCCGGGATAACGAGAGAATGGAGAGAAGAACGAGAATGTATGTGGTACAAAAAAAATGGGAGCTCAGGGCGAACAAGATAGGTGGAGAAAACACAGCGGGATAGTGCGGGGTGAAATGGGAGCAGATTAACGGAAATTAAAAAAAAATAAAGAAAATATCAAGAGCTGCAATAATTCGCAGGGGTAAGCTTAGAATCTGTAACTCAAATAAAAAAAAGTAAGAATTCGCTTTGGTAATTAGGTATGCATGGGTATTATAGTCTATATTTTATTTCGATTAACGGTAATTTGCAGATTTGAGTACCCTCTGCGGTAAATTTTGTTGTCGCAATATTCACGGGCGCCTAGCTCTGTGTGGGAGGGCATTCCATTCTCTCGTTATCCCAGGACAACTCCAGAAAACCTACCCTCCTACATCCCCCAAAAACTACCCCTACAAAAAAATAAATTTCTGTTTACTTCGACAGTGGAAGGTAATTGGCAGATGTACCTCAAATATGAAAGAAACTCCTACCTTCTACAACAAAAAGTGATACCCTTAATCGTCCCAGGCGATTCGCACTTTTTCACATTTCTTACGTTTTCCCCAATTCTCCAACCATGTTAGTGAATTGAGAATGGAGAATTAAGGAATTAGGACTTCTAAGAAAACGAAATTCTCATCTCCCAAATTCCCAAATTCTCCGTGTTACAGAATCCGGCCCCTGGAGAAGCAAGGAAATATTAACCAAGCACAAATTTAAGAAATGTTTGAAAACGATATAGCTCCAGTACATGCAATTCGCCACAGTACCAAAGATCTCGGCTCGCGATTACTCTATATAAGATACATAAAGCTGCCCTCATTGATCAGAGAATAAAATTAACTAGTAATCTGCGTAAATGACTTTGAAACCAAGTGAGCAGATTGCAAATCACACCCGACCACCCATAGGTAATTGAAGCTCTTGAGAGAGCACATGGACATCTGACTGACAATTTGAGAAGTTTGGGGGACGAAAACGTAGCCACCACGGTCTGGAGGAAGCAGTCCATATTCGGAGCCATTCGGCGCTTACTGGTGGAAAGCATACACTGATAAAGGCGAATAAATTTTGGGCTGGGCCGCATATAGTAAAACAGGTTAATAAGGACATCAATTTCACAATCCAAATAGGTTGGAAACTGCGTAGGGTTCATAATAATAGTCTTAAATTATTTTAGTTATAAATGAATTACATTTACGAGTCTGGTGGTTAGCAAAAATTAATCGTTAGTTCCTTATTACACACATTAATAGGGCTGTGCTTGACAATATACTTAGGGAACCCTCAACTGCTTTAGTAACTCACACACCCACAAGCATGTTATTTGAAAATCGGAGTTGTTTACACACAAATACAAATTAGCGAAGAAACGGGGCATTGGAGTTTGTTAGCCGCTGCGAAGACTTAGTGGAGCGTTTCTGTTACATTCAAAGATGCAAAGAGGAGAGAGACTCGTGTTACACGTGGAAAATAGACTTACATCGGCAAATAAATGTGATTAAGAATAGGATAAGAGATACGAATTTTTATTTATGAAACAATACCAAGATAATCTAGATGAACGCTTGAAAGTACAGATATCCATAACCGAAATCAAGGCAAATCTCAAAACAGTCCATATTAAAGCCGACACAAATGAACTTCTTATATATATAAGACAAATTCACTTCTTAGAAGTTAGTTAGATATCTATAAACGAAATCAAGGCAAATTTCAAATCAGTTCATATTAAACCCGACACAAATGCACTTCTTATATATGTATATAAGAAGGGCATTTGTGTCGGCTTTAATAAGGATTGATTTGAGATTTACCTTGATTTCATTAATGGATATCTAACTAACTTCAGGAGATATACAAGACTTAACAGACGAATATATTATAATGTATTCATTACATCCTTCAATTTTATCCGCAAACGGTTTAGTACAAAATTATAAAGAAATCAATGCGCAGAGTACGGAAAATATTCTACTCGATTTTATGTAAACTAGAGAGCCACATATTTCCAATAGTTTCCGTCAAGGAGGGAAATAGTACTATATCAGAATTGCAGTACCACTACCAGAACACACTATTTTCACAATTAACAAGGTCTAATTGCTACCCACACGAATCCCTTCGAAGAAATCAGCAATCCTAGATATCGAAGCGAATTATTCTTTAAATACCAAAAACTCTGAGATATGTAGAATTATCCAGTGCAGATTACTAGGAACACTGCTAAAGGACGACGTCTACCAGTGGCCCGATACATTTCTGTTTCAAAACCATGCTTAGGAAATTACGTTCCTCTAGTCTAACTGCCTCATGGGTATGTTCAACAATCCTTCACCGGGATGCAGCCTTTGTGCCCATCTACTTATGAAAAATAATAAGAATTAACTAACCAATATGGTAAAACTTAACTCCTGGTTATTTGAATTCCACAGGAAGAAATACGTTAATGTACATATGTAACTGTAGTAATAACTTCAACCACAACTCTAAGAGGTTCTAGAATCCGCTCACTAACCCAACAATTTACATTTACATTTATGAGAGTAGTGTCAGCGCCCAGCGGCAAATAGAAGCGCTTGAAGACGAATACAAGGGACCTTCTTCGGAACCTTTGAGAGCTTCTCTACCGTATACTCGTTCATATCATGTTAACGTTTGTTAGCAAACAAAATTCATTCAAAAGCTTTTATTCACCTAAGATTGAGAACTGAGTTGAGTAACTATGCATGGCACATAGTACAGGCTGAACTTGAAAGGATGGTTTGGTAGTGCTACTATGTTGTAATACACCCAGTTCTATCATATCAGAACAATTATCTTATTAAAAATAGGAGAGAACATAGGCAGAACACATCCAACTAATGGATAAAGGAGAATTTTAACAACTTTTTATTTTTAACGATTCTAAATCAAATTAATAAATACAAGAAGAAAAACAACCGCCTCGTCCGGGGTTTTACTGATTCTAACAAGTGCAGGTTCGATTCCCGTCCGGGAAAAAAATAAATAAAAATTGAATTTACAATTTATTTGTGCGCTTTCATCGTTACTGGTTAAAGCCAGCTGAAAGCAAATCGTGGTTTGGTAGGCTAGTAACAAATTGATAAATGCAAGAGGGAAAATCATCTGTATTGTTAGCTCAGTGGTAAGAGCAGTCGCCCGGCAAGCGGAAGGTCCCGGTTTCAAACCCCGGATGAGGCGGTTGTTTTTTCATCATGTATTTATTAATTTGATTTAGAATCGCTAAAAATAAAAAGTTCTTAAAATTCTTCTTTATCCATCATTGACTGAATCTAACAAGTGTACGTTCGATTCCCGTCCGGGAAAAAAAATAAACAAAAATTGAATTTACAATTTATTTGTGCGCTCTCATCGTTACTGGTTAATGCCAGCTGAAAGCAAATCGTGGCTTAGTAGGCTAGTAAAAAATTGATAAATGCAAGAGGGAAAATCATCTGTCTCGTTAGCTCAGTGGTAAGAGCAGTCGCCCGGCAAGCGGAAGGTCCCGGTTTCAAACCCCGGACGAGGCCATTGTTTTTCCTTCTTGTATTTATTAATTTGATTTAGAATCGTTAAAAATAAAAAGTTCTTAAAATTCTTCTTTATCCATCATTGACTGTTACTAATACGTGTAGGTTCAATTCCCGTCCGGGAAAAACATAAATAAAAATTGAATTTACAATTTATTTATGCGCTTTCATCGTTACTGGTTAATGCCAGCTGAAAGCAAATCGTGGCTTAGGAGGCTAGTAACAAATTGATAAATGCCAGAGGGAAAATCATCTGTCTCGTTAGCTCAGTGGTAAGAGCAGTCGCCCGGCAAGGAGAAGGTCCCGGTTTCAAACCCCGGACGAGGCGGTTGTTTTGTCTTCTTGTATTTATTAATTTGATTTACAATCGTTAAAAATAAAAAGTTCTTAAAATTCTTCTTTATCCATCATTGACTGATTCGATTCCTATCCGGAAAAAAAAATACATCCAACTAGGCCTCAGGCCTGGCCGCGCTCAGGCTTCCTCGCAGCTCTCCTCAAGGCTTGCCTCAGAGAAATGAAAACAAAATTATGCCACCGGGCTCGGAACTGTCATTGTAATTTTGTTAGTAGATCTTTTGACAGAAGTAGGCCTGAGAGAGAGAAATTGCCAACATTGAGCAAAGCGTGCTTTGCGGCTAGGCCTTGAGGCTAGCTGCTGGCTCGGTTTTCTGTTGCATCATTTAAAAGCTCGTGTTGGGAATTTTGACTGCACCTCGAAGAAGCTTCGAGGGCTAGATGTGTTTCTGCCATAAAGTAATTTTAATTGTGAAATGTCATTTGTGTCATTGTCATTCGTTTCGCTGGCGTGGCCAGTGTAATATTTTGCTATTGCATTGGCTGTCGCTGCAGCGATGTAGTTGTGCAAAGGTAAGCGCTCTCTCGAAGAATATGTAATTTTGGAATTTAATTTAAAGCTTTAGTTTTAAACGCTTCTTTTTTTTCTCACAAAAGTTAAGTTTGCCTAGATATCGCGTTCAAATCCAAATCCGTTCAACATTTTTCCTTCCTTCATAAAAAACTACTTCAAGAACAAGAGTTACAAGAAATAACAAATCAATGGCGTGATTTGTATTTTATCTAATGTAAAGAAATATTACAAATTGTACAAATTTTGTGGATCCAGTTGTAGGAATGGATCCAATTTGTTTAACTCCAAGCTTAATACTTTTAATCACACATTTTCCAAAACAAATTGATCGAAATTATATCGATACGATGGACGAAGAATCGCGTCTGGTGTAAATAGAAGAATTTGTACCAAAGTCTCTGTTATGTTACATTATATCGATACGATGGACGAAGAATGGCGTCTGGTGTAAATAGAAGAATTGGTACCAAAGTCTCTGTTATTTGAACAAATGACATAGGTGACAAAATATTTCCAAATTTGGAAAAGTTTATTAGTTGCCTTATGTGCCTTTCACATGTTCCGCAAGTGCGGAAAGGGCCCTTTCCCCGGTCAATCTTATTAGAACTAAAACCAAAATTTTCTCCTGACGTCAAACCTGTGAATTCCGTAATAGTTGTAGCAAGAAACATTATTTATATTATAAAAAAAACGAGGGCAAATAATAGAATTGGTCTTAGACCAATTCTTACGATATCTCAGATGAATGCCTATGTATAATTTCGAATGGTATGCACTTTAATTGTTAAAGTGTTTTTTCACATCTATTTCTAGAACGGTTCGTTGGACAGTAAAAATGATTATTTATAACCAATTGTATAGGATGTTATATTTTGAAGAGCTTTTCAATGCGATACAAACGTCTTCACAGTATACCTATGGAAAACGTTTTCACAATATATATAAAAAATCAAAATGTTCGTATGGAAAGACCAAAAAGGAGCTCTCCGATTTAGTCTATTTTTTTAAATGCTATTTACTAGTTTTATGAAAACACCGTGTACAAAATTCCCGCTCTCTCTGCTAACGCGTTTTGGACAGTGTTAAAATATATAATGAAGAAAGAAATTTTTGTATGGTAACCCTACGAAGGACTAAAGCTGAAATACAATACGATGCAGTGCACTGCCTGAGACAACTTACAACTAGATGTGCAAAACTCCATATAAACCTGGAACACTTTTTGAAAGCTGTTTAATTTTTTATTCAACCAAAGAAAGCTATCATTGCGAAGAATTTATGTGGCTTAATACAGCAAGATAGAGGGAGAATGTGCAGAGCTTTCTATTAGAGGGCCATTAGCTCGTTTTAATTGGACCGCATTTTTGTCAGGCACTGCATTACACTGAAATTTAGAGCTAATGTAATACCATTTAGCAATTAACATACACTGCACTGCATCGTTTAGGCTAATTTCTAAAACACAGCACACTGGATCAGTTGACATTTGTTAAATACTACAGAATATAGGAAGTGTTCAATTTTAGATTGATTAATTAATTTTAAAATTATATTACAAGAAAAATGGCTAGAGTTTTTCTCAAAATAATGAATCCACAAAAAAATTTATACATGAAATCTGCAAAAAATGATTGTCCACGCATTGTACTGCTTTCAATGTGCTTTACAGTGCAGTACACTGCTCCAACATTACACTGCATCGTATTGTGTTTCTGGCTTTACCCGATTATCCCAATTTCATATTTAAATCTTTTTGTTTTTTAATGGTCCATGTGGAAAAAAAATTGAGAACGGACTTTCAATGATGACAGAGAGACGGCCGGACGGATGGACAGACGGACAGAGCGAAATGCAAAAATTAAAATAAATTTTTAATATTATGTGTGCGCATCTGACCCATTTTGCTCCACCAGCATTATATCTGTGCGTTACAAATGGTATTACCAAGTTAGTATGCCCTCTGGCATTTCATATCCTAGGGTTGTAAAATTTTCCATGATTGCTTTTTATTGCTAAATAAACATTGATAATGGGATGTCCATAATAATAGGTAATAAGAAGCGGGCAAAGTAACCAATTTTTTTTTTTTTATTGTACAAAGTTTTCCATTTATGTACTTGAAGAACTCAAATGAGAACATTGGGGCGAAATAGGGTAATCTATTCGCAGACGTTCATTGTGTTCATTTCAATTACATTAATCGAGGTTTATATGCTGTTCTCCGTTGAGGAGTTATATTCACCATGTCCGAAGGTCTTCATCAGATTTTGACCAAATTTTTAAATTGAATTGGTTTAGAAATACCGGATATATCAGGTAACATCCATAAAAAGAAATCAGTCAAACGGATAACCTAGTCTTTTTGAAGTCGGTTAATAAAGGAAATCAATGATAGTAATAACTTTTACTGGATTCTTGAAAATCTCATAAAAAAAGAAGAACTAGTAGTTATGCTATGCGGGTACGAGACCACTTTTTCCATACAAAAAGTGTCCGGAAATTTCAAACTATTTTGCTGGCTCTGGACTGGGTTCTGGGCCACTGAGGGGGATTCCGTCTAGTGTTATACGTCACAGGGTATGCCTGAAGAATTCCTTGCCTACCGTCTGGCTGACCAGGAGATGACGCCAACTTTTTGTTTGATCTGGTCTTGGAGGCTACAATTTGACCTTTCCTGTGTCTGGATGCTGGAGGTTGGCTGAGAGCTTTAGTGACAATATCTGATAATATGACTAGGATTGTCTGGGGTATGTTGGACTGGGCTACGCTACCTGTACCAAGGCTTGGGTAAAATGTGTGCAGCTTATTTATATTGAGTAATAATATGAAATACCTTAAGCGAATTTATGTCGGGGCTATATACTTGTCAGTTTGAGTTTGGTGTTAGTTATTTACTTTAGTATGAGTGCCTGTGGTATGTTGGGCTGGGCTGAGGAAACATTACCCAAGGCGAGGGTGGATGTGTGTAGCTGTGTATTTATGTGGATAAGAAATGTTGTGAAATTCCCTAAGTGAATTAGTGTAGTTAGTATTATTAATAATTCAAGTTAACTCTAGAATATTTTTGTTCATGACAATAGATGCTAGAAGGTGTCAGTGGAGGTCTTAGTCCTGGAGGTTGACAAAATTTTCATCAGAAATCCTCCCCGGCCTATGGGTTTCGAGATGTTAGCGATCTTATCTTTGCAGGTATAATTAATAGTAGTAATAATTCAAGTTAACCCTAGGATATTTTTTGTTTATGCCAATAGTATTAGTACTAGGGGGGTAAAATTCTCATCAGAAATCCTCTACGGGGTATGGTTCAAGATATCATCGATCTTACCTTCTCAGATGTAATTAATATTAGTAGCTGAAAAAACAAACAAAACACAGGAACAACTATAACCTAAGTTGTGGATTAAAGATTTGATGATATTAGTCTGTAGATGCCTTTTATAAACATGATTGCACCATGTAACCATAATCTTAAAATAGATCAGGCGAAGCTGGTTGGGGTGAATGTAGGTAGATATGTTGATTTAGATATGTAATGGAAAATAGTAAATGCTTAATTTTGCTCTTCAGGTGTGATGTTTCTAATTTGATTCCTTGCATAAACAAATTCGTACAGTACAGTAAAGTAAACAAATTCGCAGTCGAATAATGTAAACAGATTCGGACAGCGGCCGAGTAAAGTAAACAAATTGAGCGATTTATGGCAAATTCCTAATTTCTTTAGTTGAAAACAACAACAACTGATATTAATCTGTAGGATATGATGTCTAAGATGAGTAGTAAAAGTTATAATTGAATATTTCTTTTGATAAAAAAAAACAACAACAACTATAACGTAAGTTGTAGATTAAAAATCTTTTATAAACAAGAGGGAACATGCTATGATATTCGATATCTAAAAATAGATCACGGCTGCTTCGGATGTTAAGAAACATGAAGTAATAGAAATTAAAGCCTTATCAGAAAATTTTCGATGTAGGTGTGTCTATGTGTATGTATTGAAAATTCTTAGGTTATATAAAAATTGTTTTTTTAATTTCAATAAAATTTCTTTTTGGGCAGGTTAAATTTAAAGTTTTGATCACCTATGATATCAATGTGAGGTGATACTAATATAGTATGATATGTTGACGATGATGATGAGTAGTGAAAGTTGTGTGGGTATAGTAAAAGACTTTCATCAAGCTTTTGGTGATAAGGTGTAATGGCATGACCAGTGTTGCAACACGAAATCTTTCTAGAGCATCTTGTTAACCTAGCCTGAAAGTGATTGAGCAGCCACGTCTGAAAAATTGCATATTATCATTAGCTTGAGAGTGGGTTAATTAAAAGCATTAACGAGCTATCATATTAATGTAGGATGATATGCCGACTTAGATGAGTAATACAAATTAGTAAAATTTTCGGTGACCAGGTGTAATGAGCTTGAAATATAATATAACTTCTTGCGTAGTTAAACAAATACATTCGAATAAAATAAACAAATTGATTTGTGTTTTTTTGTGTCTAGGGCTGGTGAGCATAGGAAGCTGGCAGAGTTATTAACCATGATATCATACTTCACATGAAGCTGATAAGAATATGATAATTTTATCTTCATACTATCAGATTGAGCACATATTTTCTAACCATTACGTTGAGTGTGGGTTTAATTAAAAATTTTGATGAAAGAAGGCGGTATTATGATATTAATGTAGTATGATATGCTGTCTTAGATGAGTTGTGGAAGTTATCAGCAATATCGCTTCATATTTATCTCTCTAAAGCATCATCCGAATGGTGTTGTATGAATGAAGAAAAAACTGATAATTCTTCAAACCTATAGTGAAGACCGTGTTGGAGGTTGAGTGTGGGTACTGTAAGTTGTGCATATATTACTTTTGCTGTATATTAATCTAGTAGGATATGAAAGCTTTAGTGAAGAGCGTGGAAGAGGATAGTGTTATGTGTTTACCTTTAAATCTTAAGTTAGGTTGAGAGTGGGATAAATTAAAAGCATTGATGATAGAAGATAGTGCTATGATATTAAGTAATGGAAATTGTATGGGAGCAGTAAAAGAATAATTTTTGGCTGTCAGGTGTAATGGCATGACTTAGCAGTTAATTTGATATTAACTTTTGCCAAGATCGTGGCGGTTGAGATTGGATAAAGCTTAGTGGTGCTCGATGTTTATTTTATGGGTGGTGGGTGTGCATAATATAGTAGAAAGCTTTAGTGAATACCATATTTTTCAACCAGCTGACTCTGTCAAAACATCTGTGTCGCTCTAACATAAATCTGTGTTCATATTTTAGGTGGGCATGATAGCTTGAAATTATCTTATGGATATTGATCAATGAGGAAGCCTATAGGTTTTGTTTACAATTCGCTATATTTTTCGGTCTGGGATTAACAAATATTTTGAGGAGGGGTTAAGTTTGGTGGTGCATGAAGTTTCTTTTATGTGCGGAGGGTGCTCATAATCTAGTAGGAAACTTTAGTGAATACCATACTTTTCAACCATCTCGCTCTAACACACAACATCTGCCTTGGAGCTTTGTGTTATCAGTTGCTTGATTGATATCCTATGGCTGTCTAGAATTATCATGCTTGTGTTGGGCTGGTATGTATACTTGGTGGATGAGAGCTTTAGCGACAATATGCTATCGTTTACTTGCTAGCTTGGAACTTGGTGTTATCAGTTGTTTGCTTTATATGCTCTGGCCGTCAGGGGATATCATGTGTTGAGGTGGATTGGGCGAATACATATTTAAAAATAGATCAGGCGAAACTGCTAAGAGCATGGTAATATTGAGATGGGCACAGTATTTTCTTGCCGTGAAAGCTGCGTTAAATTCAAGGTTTGATGGGTATACTAATCCTCGATAATATTATAATTAAAGTGATATCAACTGAAAGATTTTCGTATAGTATTAGACAAACAAAGAAATTGGGTATCTCTTCTAGCTACATGCAAAACCAGTACTTTGCTGGAATTAGAAAACCAGCAATTATCTCTTTAGACATTGAATTTATCATTGAATATGTTAAAATTGAAAGAGTAAAGCGGGGAAAATTTATTTTCAATATAATTTGATTTTTATAGACTTATCATGTATAAGTTATAAGAATTTGGTAACGGCATGTTCTGCACAAAATCCAACAGGCAGAAAAATCTAGTATAAGAATTTGGTAAGAGTATATTTTATACAAAATCTAATAAGCAGAAGAAAATCTTATAAGAATCTGGTAACATTATATTCTATACAAAATGATTAAAAAAACTTTTTAAAACATATAATTTTTTATTAAACTACATTAAGAAAGACGGGATATTAGACTACTCCTCGTGTCCACCTCACACCATACATTTTGTTCAGAAGTCCCATCACCATCAAGGTCTCTCCCTAAAAACGACCACCATGCAGAAAATGGGCGTTGACTGATATGAGATGCTGGAAATAAAAGGAATTATCCAAATGAAGAATTTAATTAATTTTTTTTTAATTTTCTCCTTACATTTTCTTATATGAGATATCTATTTCTCAACTATTGTGCTATGTTTGTTTTATATGTATGTGTTGTTTAGTTTTGAACTACCCCCTGATTCTTTAACTGCTGTATGATTTCAAAAACTCTCTTTGCAGTCTTTCTACATGGTTATAAGAATCGCAATTCATTCACGAGTATATTTGGCTCCGTATATTTTGAACCTGTAACATTATCATCACCGTCACCGGTATCATAGCTTTGTCCACTTCCCTCAACTGATTTATTATTATCATCATCATTCTTCTTTTCCCCTTCGCTGTCTTCTTCTTTTATTTGATCGGGGAGTATGTTAACAAAATTATGATCATGCTTGGTATGTTGTGGTATTATTTTAAAAGGTAGCCGCGCTTTTAAGGATTCTTGGGTTTTTCTCAGTGCTGTCATTTTGTTCTGAATATTTTCTGTAGGGCTACAATCACTTTCATCGGTGAACGTTGATAAATAAAGTATACTCAGGTGTATTTCCTTTTCACGCTGTTCACTTTTAAGTGAATGTGTCCGCCGCTTCTTATGTCGTAAGAAGCTATAACCACGACTAAATGATTTGTTACACTCTATACATTCAAACATATTGGCGGTTGCTAAAACACTAAGAAAGAACAACTGAAACAGGTAGTTATAATAGCTCAACAGATAATAACAAAACAACACCAAAACAGCATCGGGTAACACCAAATAATGCCGAATTACACCAAATTATGCCAAATAACACCAAATTAACACCAGAGCAACACATGCAAACACCAAGTAATGCCAAATTACACCAAATAGCACCAAATTGACGCCAAATTAACTCCAAATCAACACCCAGAAACACCAAATAGCACCAAACTAACATTAAATTAGCACCAAAGCAACACCCGGAAACACCAAATAACACCCTGGAAACACCAAATAACACCAAACACCATTTTTGAAAAGCTGTTAAGCTGTTATAAGAGCTGTTTTAAAAGCTGTTAAGCTGTTATAAGAGCTGTTTTAAAAGCTGTTAAGCTGTTTTAAAAGCTGTTAAGCTGTTATCAGAGCTGTTTGAAAAGCTGTTAAGCTGTTATCAGAGCTGTTTGAAAAGCTGTTAAGCTGTTATCAGAGCTGTTTGAAAAGCTGTTAAGCTGTTATCAGAGCTGTTTGGAAAACTGTTTGCCTGTTGTCAGAGCTATTTGAAAAGCTGTTAAGCTGTTATCAGAGCTGTTTGAAAAGTTGTTAAGCTGTTATCAGAGCTGTTTGGAAAGCTGTTATCAGAGCTGTTTGAAAAGCTGTTAAGCTGTTATCAGAGCTGTTTTCTTTTCCCACTTATATCTTGTATAGAACATATCAGATTTTTATAAAATTGTCTGTTAGATTTTGGATAACAGGGTGACTTCTCATATGAGATCCAAAAATAGATTTCTAACAGGTGGGAGGCAATTTTATAAAAATCTGATATGTTCTATACAAGATATAAGTGGGAAAAGAAAACAGCTCTGATAACAGCTTAACAGCTTTTCAAACAGCTCTGATAACAGCTTTCCAAACAGCTCTGATAACAGCTTAACAACTTTTCAAACAGCTCTGATAACAGCTTAACAGCTTTTCAAATAGCTCTGACAACAGGCAAACAGTTTTCCAAACAGCTCTGATAACAGCTTAACAGCTTTTCAAACAGCTCTGATAACAGCTTAACAGCTTTTCAAACAGCTCTGATAACAGCTTAACAGCTTTTCAAACAGCTCTGATAACAGCTTAACAGCTTTTAAAACAGCTCTTATAACAGCTTAACAGCTTTTAAAACAGCTCTTATAACAGCTTAACTACTTTTCAAAAATGGTGTTTGGTGTTATTTGATGTTTCCAGGGTGTTATTTGGTGTTTCCGGGTGTTGCTTTGGTGCTAATTTAATGTTAGTTTGGTGCTATTTGGTGTTTCTGGGTGTTGATTTGGAGTTAATTTGGCGTCAATTTGGTGCTATTTGGTGTAATTTGGCATTACTTGGTGTCTGCATGTGTTGCTCTGGTGTTAATTTGGTGTTATTTGGCATAATTTGGTGTAATTCGGCATTATTTGGTGTTACCCGATGCTGTTTTGGTGTTGTTTTGTTATTATCTGTTGAGCTATTATAACTACCTGTTTCAGTTGTTCTTTCTTAGTGTTTTAGCAACCGCCAATATGTTTGAATGTATAGAGTGTAACAAATCATTTAGTCGTGGTTATAGCTTCTTACGACATAAGAAGCGGCGGACACATTCACTTAAAAGTGAACAGCGTGAAAAGGAAATACACCTGAGTATACTTTATTTATCAACGTTCACCGATGAAAGTGGTTGTAGCCCTACAGAAAATATTCAGAACAAAATGACAGCACTGAGAAAAACCCAAGAATCCTTAAAAGCGCGGCTACCTTTTAAAATAATACCACAACACACCAAGCATGATCATAATTTTGTTAACATACTCCCCGATCAAATAAAAGAAGAAGACAGCGAAGGGGAAAAGAAGAATGATGATGATAATAATAAATCAGTTGAGGGAAGTGGACAAAGCTATGATACCGGTGACGGTGATGATAATGTTACAGGTTCAAAATATACGGAGCCAAATATACTCGTGAATGAATTGCGATTCTTATAACCATGTAGAAAGACTGCAAAGAGAGTTTTTGAAAACATACAGCAGTTAAAGAATCAGGGGGTAGTTCAAAACTAAACAACACATACATATAAAACAAACATAGCACAATAGTTGAGAAATAGATATCTCATACAAGAAAATGTAAGGAGAAAATTAAAAAAAAATTAATTAAATTCTTCATTTGGATAATTCCTTTTATTTCCAGCATCTCATATCAGTCAACGCCCATTTTCTGCATGGTGGTCCTTTTTAGGGAGAGACCTTGATGGTGATGGGACTTCTGAACAAAATGTATGGTGTGAGGTGGACACGAGGAGTAGTCTAATATCCCGTCTTTCTTAATGTAGTTTAATAAAAAATTATATGTTTTAAAAAGTTTTTTTAATCATTTTGTATAGAATATAATGTTACCAGATTCTTATAAGATTTTCTTCTGCTTATTAGATTTTGTATAGAATATACTCTTACCAAATTCTTATACTAGATTTTTCTGCCTGTTGGATTTTGTGCAGAATATGCCGTTACCAAATTCTTATAACTTATACATGATAAGTCTATAAAAATCAAATTATATGGAAAATAAATTTTCCCCGCTTTACTCTTTCAATTTTAACATATTCAATGATAAATTCAATGTCTAAAGAGATAATTGCTGGTTTTCTAATTCCAGCAAAGTACTGGTTTTGCATGTAGCTAGAAGAGATACCCAATTTCTTTGTTTGTCTAATACTATACGAAAATCTTTCAGTTGATATCACTTTAATTATAATATTATCGAGGATTAGTATACCCATCAAACCTTGAATTTAACGCAGCTTTCACGGCAAGAAAATACTGTGCCCATCTCAATATTACCATGCTCTTAGCAGTTTCGCCTGATCTATTTTTAAATATGTATTCGCCCAATCCACCTCAACACATGATATCCCCTGACGGCCAGAGCATATAAAGCAAACAACTGATAACACCAAGTTCCAAGCTAGCAAGTAAACGATAGCATATTGTCGCTAAAGCTCTCATCCACCAAGTATACATACCAGCCCAACACAAGCATGATAATTCTAGACAGCCATAGGATATCAATCAAGCAACTGATAACACAAAGCTCCAAGGCAGATGTTGTGTGTTAGAGCGAGATGGTTGAAAAGTATGGTATTCACTAAAGTTTCCTACTAGATTATGAGCACCCTCCGCACATAAAAGAAACTTCATGCACCACCAAACTTAACCCCTCCTCAAAATATTTGTTAATCCCAGACCGAAAAATATAGCGAATTGTAAACAAAACCTATAGGCTTCCTCATTGATCAATATCCATAAGATAATTTCAAGCTATCATGCCCACCTAAAATATGAACACAGATTTATGTTAGAGCGACACAGATGTTTTGACAGAGTCAGCTGGTTGAAAAATATGGTATTCACTAAAGCTTTCTACTATATTATGCACACCCACCACCCATAAAATAAACATCGAGCACCACTAAGCTTTATCCAATCTCAACCGCCACGATCTTGGCAAAAGTTAATATCAAATTAACTGCTAAGTCATGCCATTACACCTGACAGCCAAAAATTATTCTTTTACTGCTCCCATACAATTTCCATTACTTAATATCATAGCACTATCTTCTATCATCAATGCTTTTAATTTATCCCACTCTCAACCTAACTTAAGATTTAAAGGTAAACACATAACACTATCCTCTTCCACGCTCTTCACTAAAGCTTTCATATCCTACTAGATTAATATACAGCAAAAGTAATATATGCACAACTTACAGTACCCACACTCAACCTCCAACACGGTCTTCACTATAGGTTTGAAGAATTATCAGTTTTTTCTTCATTCATACAACACCATTCGGATGATGCTTTAGAGAGATAAATATGAAGCGATATTGCTGATAACTTCCACAACTCATCTAAGACAGCATATCATACTACATTAATATCATAATACCGCCTTCTTTCATCAAAATTTTTAATTAAACCCACGCTCAACGTAATGGTTAGAAAATATGTGCTCAATCTGATAGTATGAAGATAAAATTATCATATTCTTATCAGCTTCATGTGAAGTATGATATCATGGTTAATAACTCTGCCAGCTTCCTATGCTCACCAGCCCTAGACACAAAAAAACACAAATCAATTCGTTTATTTTATTCGAATGTATTTGTTTAACTACGCAAGAAGTTATATTATATTTCAAGCTCATTACACCTGGTCACCGAAAATTTTACTAATTTGTATTACTCATCTAAGTCGGCATATCATCCTACATTAATATGATAGCTCGTTAATGCTTTTAATTAACCCACTCTCAAGCTAATGATAATATGCAATTTTTCAGACGTGGCTGCTCAATCACTTTCAGGCTAGATTAACAAGATGCTCTAGAAAGATTTCGTGTTGCAACACTGGTCATGCCATTACACCTTATCACCAAAAGCTTGATGAAAGTCTTTTACTATACCCACACAACTTTCACTACTCATCATCATCGTCAACATATCATACTATATTAGTATCACCTCACATTGATATCATAGGTGATCAAAACTTTAAATTTAACCTGCCCAAAAAGAAATTTTATTGAAATTAAAAAAACAATTTTTATATAACCTAAGAATTTTCAATACATACACATAGACACACCTACATCGAAAATTTTCTGATAAGGCTTTAATTTCTATTACTTCATGTTTCTTAACATCCGAAGCAGCCGTGATCTATTTTTAGATATCGAATATCATAGCATGTTCCCTCTTGTTTATAAAAGATTTTTAATCTACAACTTACGTTATAGTTGTTGTTGTTTTTTTTTATCAAAAGAAATATTCAATTATAACTTTTACTACTCATCTTAGACATCATATCCTACAGATTAATATCAGTTGTTGTTGTTTTCAACTAAAGAAATTAGGAATCTGCCATAAATCGCTCAATTTGTTTACTTTACTCGGCCGCTGTCCGAATCTGTTTACATTATTCGACTGCGAATTTGTTTACTTTACTGTACTGTACGAATTTGTTTATGCAAGGAATCAAATTAGAAACATCACACCTGAAGAGCAAAATTAAGCATTTACTATTTTCCATTACATATCTAAATCAACATATCTACCTACATTCAACCCAACCAGCTTCGCCTGATCTATTTTAAGATTATGGTTACATGGTGCAATCATGTTTATAAAAGGCATCTACAGACTAATATCATCAAATCTTTAATCCACAACTTAGGTTATAGTTGTTCCTGTGTTTTGTTTGTTTTTTCAGCTACTAATATTAATTACATCTGAGAAGGTAAGATCGATGATATCTTGAACCATACCCCGTAGAGGATTTCTGATGAGAATTTTACCCCCCTAGTACTAATACTATTGGCATAAACAAAAAATATCCTAGGGTTAACTTGAATTATTACTACTATTAATTATACCTGCAAAGATAAGATCGCTAACATCTCGAAACCCATAGGCCGGGGAGGATTTCTGATGAAAATTTTGTCAACCTCCAGGACTAAGACCTCCACTGACACCTTCTAGCATCTATTGTCATGAACAAAAATATTCTAGAGTTAACTTGAATTATTAATAATACTAACTACACTAATTCACTTAGGGAATTTCACAACATTTCTTATCCACATAAATACACAGCTACACACATCCACCCTCGCCTTGGGTAATGTTTCCTCAGCCCAGCCCAACATACCACAGGCACTCATACTAAAGTAAATAACTAACACCAAACTCAAACTGACAAGTATATAGCCCCGACATAAATTCGCTTAAGGTATTTCATATTATTACTCAATATAAATAAGCTGCACACATTTTACCCAAGCCTTGGTACAGGTAGCGTAGCCCAGTCCAACATACCCCAGACAATCCTAGTCATATTATCAGATATTGTCACTAAAGCTCTCAGCCAACCTCCAGCATCCAGACACAGGAAAGGTCAAATTGTAGCCTCCAAGACCAGATCAAACAAAAAGTTGGCGTCATCTCCTGGTCAGCCAGACGGTAGGCAAGGAATTCTTCAGGCATACCCTGTGACGTATAACACTAGACGGAATCCCCCTCAGTGGCCCAGAACCCAGTCCAGAGCCAGCAAAATAGTTTGAAATTTCCGGACACTTTTTGTATGGAAAAAGTGGTCTCGTACCCGCATAGCGTAACTACTAGAACTCGAGATATTAAGGCGCCTCCTCTTGAAATTATGATAAAACCTGATTTTTGAACACGGCTATAACTTACTGCATGCGTCTATATTCTTTAAATTGTAATAAATAAAAACTAATGTTGTCTTACGGAGGAATTGTTGGAAATAAATTTTGGATATAAGGAATTTATAAAAAGTTATAAGCTTTTTGAAACATGATGTTCACTAGATTAGCTAAATTTCGGAGATTTCCAAAATGTGATACAGCGTTTGAAATCTAATAAAATTAAATCGAAAGCACATATATCAGTAAAGTAGAATGCTGTTGAGAAACTGTTGGAAATAGTTTTTCAATATTCTGCTTTATTTCCTTAAAGAGCACTCTCGACCATAACCCTTTTCTTGAGAAAAAAATCTTAATTTTTTCAGGCGAATTTCGTTATTTTTGAATACGTTTTCATGCACCTTTTTGTACTTTACTTAGAATGATATATTTCATGGTATATTCTGACATAAAACTTTAAGTTTTTTATATGTAAAGTGAATTACAAGTAATATTTAAAAACCCGTTCTTTCATACAAATTGCTATTCTGCTTTTTACTAACCAATAGTAGATGGCGCTCAAATTGAACTATAGATATTCTTTCATTGAGCTTTGATTTGTATGGGAGAAAAGCTCTGTTTTACTTGGCTTTCTGGCGATCAGATCTTAATGGTGCGACGATCGTTTCTATTTCATATATGTACGTCATTGTGTGTACAAATGTTCAGATTATATATGTTTTAAAATATAAAAACAAAAAATTGTGACTGAAAACAATGAGGATAATGTTTTGTTATATTTTGATATCTCCAAATTATACCAGAAAGAAGATGTGTAAAATACTAAAATGTCGATAAATTATTCTGTTTTGTAAACATTTTTTAATAATCCTCCGGTTTGGCTACTTTTACTTCTCTTTTATCATTCTTCAAAGTGAAGCTTCCTAAGGTACATAATACAACCTGGTATAGTATTAGCCATTCCACACAAAACCTATTACCTTGGAACCCGAACATCTTCGATGTTGATGAAGCTTTCACAGTTTGTATGGTATGCAGAGTTTCATCGCAAAATCACGAAATTCTAAAACTCCCTGGTGGTAGGGTATGGTAGGGAAAAACAAAAAATACGGGTGAGCTATTTTTGCATTTCATATAAACTATGAAAGTTTCATCTAAATCGGAAATGATTTGTTGCAAAATTAGTCCAAAATAACACAAAGGGATTGCTTTTGCGTGGAAGGGCTGTGTATACGTGGTCACTTTAAAAACTTATATATCCACAACGAAGCTGAACACCATCGCAATTTTTTGCTTTTAACTACAAAATGAAAATACAGACAAAAAATTTAAAAAAAAAATACTACTATCAACAACAAAAATTTCGTTCGGTACTGATGTACTGTTTTATGAAAAACATAAAGTATTAAGCTTCATTTGGAACTTAAATCAGGAAAATCGGTTGTTCCAATCTCCAGATATGATTTTTTGAAAATGGCGTGTCATCGTAAAATTAAGAAATTTCTAACGTCTTAGAAAAAATGTAAGGATTCCTACATCAGGTCGAGACATCGTTGATTTTATATTAGAACGATGCATTGCTATCTGCCTCGAATAATGCATAAAATTTCTAAAGAAAAAATTACCAGTAAATTTCTAAGAACAAGTTGAGTGCTTCTTTGCTGGCCTACTAGTCCAGTCAAATAAGCCGAAAAAATGCTAAAGATCGCATTTAATTTGTTTCAGGCTGCAATTTTGAGGGTTGGTGTAGGGTGGTCCTGGGAGTATTGTCGCAAAAATGCAGCCTCGCAGGACCAAAAAAAGGGGGTGAAAGACAATAAAAACACCCCCGAACGCATGACAATCTATTTGCCTGGCGTGCGGTTTGGAAGAGGTAAAATTTTTGAAAAAATTAAAAATGCTATATTATTCAGAATATGATTCTAAATAAAAAAGTCTATGGTGGCCAACCCCTATCTCGTAAGGGCGCGACAGGAAAACCGAAAGAAGCATAGGGTGGACACTTCGCTATATTCACTAACATGTGTCCGATTACTTCAATTCTGCAACATTTTCGTTCAAGAGCTAGCAACCAAAAGAAGCGTGAATTTTTCGATGATGGAATGGAAAAACGAGGGGAGTGAAGAAAGTTATCGGACTATATGTTGAGCAATACTTTCTTTTTTAAATTTAATTAAAAAAGGGTTTACTAATTCCCAATATGATATAGTGCAATAATTGTCTCTTGCAATTTTCAAATCAAAAAATCAAATCAAATTAAAAAGGATTTGTTTAATCATATTGATTCTACTTTGTGTGGGCACTTGGTGGAGCATGCTACACATTATGTAAGGTGTTATAAATTTTAAGCAATCGAAATAATTTAAAAAAACACTTGGCAATTTATGTTCAACTTTATAAATGTATTTGTCATTTTATTAAAAAAACAAAAAATTAAAGCCGACGCATTTCGTTCTATCAGAACATTATCAAGGCTAAACAACTAATAATTATCAATTTTGATTGTGCTGGCTAGATGCTCTGAGAGCTAATTTTAACAATAACAGGGTCTAGCAGAGGGCTTCTGTTACTGAAATCAATTTGGTCATTAACTAGAAAAGTACCATTCTTCTGTTGCTTTCTGATTTCATAGCAATGCACCAGTTCCATGTCGTTTAAATTAGCTGAATGTTTATTATCGCGTAGATGTTTTGCAAAGCCAGTATTCGGGTTATTGGATTTACTAGATTTTATGTGTTCAGAAAATCTTGTCTTAAGAGATCTTTTTGTCTTCCCTATATAAACAGCTTGGCAATCGTTGCAGTTAAGCTTATAGACTCCACTTTTATCCACTTTGAACCCAAATTTTCAATCAAAAATTCGCTAGAACTGGTTAAAAAACTAAGGATTTATATATACCTAATAACGCTAAATTAATTTCATTTGATGTTAGTAATTTGTTTCCGTCGATTCCCCTAACTAAATTAAAAAAATGTTTTATACAAAAAAATTGAAACCGAAATCTTAGACAAAAATAAAACATTACAATTGATTAGTTTAATAGATCTGCGCATTGACCAAAATCATTTCCAATTTAACGGGAAATTTTACAATCAGAGTGATGGTTTGGCTATAGGTTCCGCTCTTTCACCTTTTCTATCAGAATTCTTCATGTGTAATCTAGAAAATGAACTTTTTAATTCTGGTCTTCCTATTATGAAAAATATTTTATGTTGGCCTCGGTAACTCAGTTGGTAAGCGCGCTCGCTACCATGCCTGGGGTCGTGGGTTCGATTTCCACCTCGACTTGGTCCTGTGCTTCTCCTTCCACCAAGTTTTCCTTCCATTTTCTGCATTATTCCTTAACCCTTGCTATTAATTAATTCTTCAAAACGACATTTAATTATGTTTTCTAAGGATATATTCGATATAACTTTGTAATTGACATGTGTCTATGTTATATTTCTAAGGGAAAAATGTTAGCAAATTTAAACGACATGGAACTGGTGCATTGCTTAAAAGGTGGAAAAATATTAGACAAGTACGAAATCTATGAAATCAGAAAGCAACAGAAGAATGGTACTTTTCTAGTTAATGACCAAATTGATTTCATTAACAGAAGCCCTCTGCTAGACCCTGTTATTGTTAAAATTACCTCTCAGATCATCTAGCCAGCACAATCAAAATTGATAATTATTAGTCGTTTAGCCTTGATAATGTTCTGATCGAACGAAACGCGTCGGCTTTAATTTTTTGTTTTTTTAATAAAATGACAAATACATTTATAAAGTTGAACATAAATTGCCAAGTGTTTTTTTAAATTATTTCGATTGCTTAAAATTTATAACACCTTACATAATGTGTAGCATGCTCCACCAAGTGCCCACACAAAGTAGAATCAATATGATTAAACAAATCCTTTTTAATTTGATTTGATTTTTTTATTTGAAAATTGCAAGAGACAATTATTGCACTATATCATATTGGGAATTAGTTAAATTTAAAATAGAAAGTACCTGCAAATTTTATATAACTATGATTTGTCAGTAATAAATTTTTAAATAAGGTAACGCTTCTATTTTGAACCATCTAACCAACCCAGATCCCACCCATCTAGTCTATACCATTAATTTATTATATCTCATTCTTCCTGTGTAGCCTGCAATCCCATATCCTACCCTTTACAACAATTAAAAACAAACAACAAATGTACACAATCACATAACATTATTCTCTTCCACGCCTACGCAATCGCAGTCACCTAAAACCCAAAAACCATCGAATGCGCAAAACTGCAGCCATATTGAACTAAAAAGAAAAAATTCAAAGCAAAAATCATCATACTCGGCTCGCTTTGCACAACCAGCCAAAATTCTAAGAAAAATTCAAAAATGTTCAAAGTACGTCACCACAGCAAAACATGAGCGCAAATATTGCTCAACATATAGTCCGATAACTTTCTTCACTCCCCTCGTTTTTCCATTCCATCATCGAAAAATTCACGCTTCTTTTGGTTGCTAGCTCTTGAACGAAAATGTTGCAGAATTGAAGTAATCGGACACATGTTAGTGAATATAGCGAAGTGTCCACCCTATGCTTCTTTCGGTTTTCCTGTCGCGCCCTTACGAGATAGGGGTTGGCCACCATAGACTTTTTTATTTAGAATCATATTCTGAATAATACAGCATTTTTAATTTTTTCAAAAATTTTACCTCTTCCAAACCGCACGCCAGGCAAATAGATTGTCATGCGTTCGGGGGTGTTTTTATTGTCTTTCACCCCCTTTTTTTGGTCCTGCGAGGCTGCATTTTTGCGACAATACTCCCAGGACCACCCTACACCAACCCTCAAAATTGCAGCCTGAAACAAATTAAATGCGATCTTTAGCATTTTTTCGGCTTATTTGACTGGACTATACCCTCTGGTTATCTCATTAAACGCAAGTCGTCGATTTTATATTCGAATGAGGCGCTATCGATTTTTATTACTTGCCCAGTCTTTGCATTGTATGCCTAATGTTACGGTACGGCTTCACTAATATAGCTTGTTAGTATTCCTCTTTGTTATTCTAAGAATTGGACAGCATAATAACATAAACATGAACGAATCATAAGCTTAATAAAATCTTATAGCTAACACTCGATAGGTGGCACTACATAATGGAACATTTATTTAAGGCAAAGCCTGACAGGGGGCATTACTGTCAGACATCAAGCTTTTATTTTAAGAGGAGGCGCCTTCAAATATTTTCAGCTATGGATGATTAATCACTTTCGAAGAAAAATGCATGAAAAATCCATATTTCACCACTAAAACTTTTTTTAGGTTTTTATCATTTTAGCTTAATAGTACCTATTGTTTTGTTTTTGTTATTTTCAAGGATAGTTTGTTTATGCGAGTGTTTTTGTTTATTTTCCAAAAAAGGCACCAAGAAACTTTTTTCATGGCACTCTCAGGGATACATAGTTTCGACACTGATTATAAACGAATAAGTTTTAATTATAAAATTCTAATTTAATATGATCGGCTTTAATTTCGTTGGTCATGTACTCCGTTTTTTCCTAAAGTACTCCGCTTTGGCAGCGATCGATACTACTCTTGAACATTCTCAAAGGACAGCACTGGGCTGCGCTCACTTGGGGATTCTAGGAAAGCATTATCGGTGCAATGCAGAACGAATCCAGAGAAATCTTTATTCTATACTTCAGTGTTTTTTGTGCGCTCTAAATGCACTCCCTTTGATTGTAAATCTATACGAATTTCAAAGGCTAAAAAGAAAAACAATATTTTAAACAATTTATTAATCAAAAGAAACCACACACTTCTACTGTCTGCTCAAGATTGAATATTATGCTGCATCTTCTTCTTTCTTCTTGTTTCTTTGATCTAAAGCCGAAGTGCCCTCATTTAAAGTTTTAGATTATGCTCTTATTAAGAGGAGATTATTATTTTTTTTTATTGGCTAGAACATAAGACGGTAGTGTATTTGATTCTCTTATATCTCCACTTGTCTTCGACTCAATTTTCCCTTAGAGCCAGTATCGGTAACATTACTGAATTTATTTCAAGAAGATGGAGATTAATAGACTAAGTCATGGTGGGCTCGCGTACGAGTGGTTGTAAGCGGACTTTTAAATGGGTCTGTTGATGATATGCGGAAGGTATTACGAGCTTCCAGACAAAATGAAAGGACGCAAACAATCGAACATCCAAAGTAACCCTTTAAATTTCTGGAAGATGAAGAAGCTTCATACAAGAAGCTATTCGAGATAAATACTTAACGTTACTTGAAAGGCAGGGAATGTTATGTTACATACATAAAACTCAAATCTAAAAATATCAATCGCATACCTACCTACCTACATCAGTACATTGCAAGTAAACATTTCACGTATTCCGATCAGGAAATAAAACGAAAAGTTTACGGCAACGGTATACCTACATACCTACATCAGTTTCCACTGCATGTAAAAACAAACGGTATACCTACATACCTACATCAGTTTTCACTGCATGTAAAAACAAACGGTATACGTACATACATAATTAATCATCACTGATCTACCTCAATTATTTCAGTGAATGATGTGATAATACCGCTGCGCGCAAGAATTCGCACGTTGAAATACGACGACCTTGCACCAGAGGTAGAACATATGTTTGTAAGTAACTAAATTGTTTTGGTAATAAGCCGCAAAGTACTGAGTGTAATTCGAGTAGGAAAGAAATTAAAATAAACAATGAGTTGAAAGCCCGCAACATAGATTGGGTAAGATATATGTATAAATTTATAAAAAGCAACGAGTGCCGTGACTTGCATACTTCCGTAAGTAGTAAAATTAAGTAATAGTTGTTAATGAAATACTTCCGACTTACTCTTTGTATGAATTTTATGCTAAATAAATAAAGTGCTGGGTCAGAGGTATTTTATACATTATTCTGTGTAGTATTAGTAGTCTTAGAGTAAGACAGTTTTTGTATAAATATAGTACAGAATAAAGTACATAGATTTCAGTCGTAAACAAGTCTTTCTATAATTAAAATAGGTGCAAAGCCTTATTTGGCTTCGCCTAGCGTTGAGTTTTAAAGTAGTCTTCAGTGATTAAATAGGTGCAAAGCCTTATTCGGCTTCCCCTGATCGATCTCCAACCAGGTCTTCAGAAATTAAATAGGTGCAAAGCCTTACTTGGCTTCGCCTATTCTTCAGGCAACAACAAGTTGAACATTTAATAAATAGGTGCAAAGCCTTATTTGGCTTCGCCATTTATTGAACAACAACTTGTACGTTAAATAAATAGGTGCAAAGCCTCAATTGGCTTCGCCATTTATTTAACAACGCTTATTCCGGAAGATACTCGAAAGATACTCGGAAACCACAACAGTTATGAGTTCCGATTGTTCATATACGTTGAACTTGCGATACTGCTTTAGTCTTTATATCAGGATAAATTATAAAAGCTGGTCTGAAGAAATCTCCACACGCTTTAGCTTTAAAGGGCCACTCTGGAGCTAAAGCATCAACATACATGCGAACACTTACAGTATATCTTATAAGCACGAGTCACACGGGTAGTATGTACTTTAATCTGTAAGTCATTGGACGCTCGCGAAACACCACATTTTACATACAAAACACGTACACAAACACACATCCTTAAGAATAATTTTTAGCATAGCTCAAATAATTGTATTCTATCCACATATTATTTTATATTTTTATATATTTAGATAATTTTTTTTAAGTGAATACAAGATAGAAAGGCAGAGCTTCGTAAACTATATAAGTACTTAATGAAAAAATAGAAAAAAATAATAATAAAAATAATCTTGTGTTGCTCAGCATAAAATTGAGTCTAACCTTAAGGTTTAAACAGCGGAGTGTGTTTAATTGTGACAAGGCATAGTACCTTTTTTCTTGTTAGATGCCTGAGAAGACGTCATGTTACTTGTGGGGGTTAGATCGGTCGTTCTGTTTTGGGTTGAGGAACTGAAAGAAGTGCTAGTGAACGAGTTACGAGGATTGTAAAGGGAATGGAGAAATGAGGAGTGCTGGATCAGTTGTCCAGATTTCACAATATAAATCAAATAAAAATTCTGTTAAGACGGTGAAAACATGACTCCCAGCGTCCGACTGGTAAAATAAATAAAATATTTTGTTTACTATCCAGATAAAATAATTTGTTTATTGCATAAATTATTTGGTTATTAGAAATAAAAAAAGAAACAGTTTGAAGTGTATATAATGTCATTTTTTTTGTTTGCGAGTTTCGTAGTAGCTCCAGTTGTAGAGAAAAACTAGTTAGCGCCCAAATTTTGGTAACTAACAATCCAAAGTAACCAAAGCTATTAAAACCCCACCCTTCCAGTAGCGCACCCGGGATTTGGCTTGGGGACGGGGCCATATGTGTCCCAAGTTCAAAAGTGGTAGGAAAAATAGAGCCTTAAGTTGGCGTCCTGGGCCCATCTGAGTATACTTCAGATCTGCTTCTTTTGAAGATTTTGAAATTCAAGTTTTAGCTACTAAAATCTCGACATGGACCAGAAATCCACTGTCCTCTTTATCCTCAATACATTAATCATAATTTTATAAACAATGAAACCCATTTATTTATTTAGTTACAATCCGTGCAATTTGTTTCGCTTTTATAAGATTTTAAAAAGAAATCTAGATCCATGCAAATTTATAATTGGCGGCATTATAAAAGTCAATGTATTGTGTATGTACGTCTAAAACTGACAGAAAATTTAGATAATAACCTTCCAACCGAAATATTGTGCCTACAAAAACAGCCTCCCTACCGGAATACCGCACATTTCCATTTTGTAAATTTTAATACAGTTTCAATGAAATCTTTTCCATCTTTAAGTTTTCGATTTTGAAAACAGTGATGCGGAAAACAATATCATTCGTGTCCATTTTTTGTTAAAATGTCCAAGTTTTCTTAAATACAGAATCAAATAAAAAAAAAAAAAATCATAATCTAATTTGGTCGTATGGGCGATTAATGATAACTGCTCAGGCGTCTATTCCCTAAATGTGTAATTTGTACCCCAATAAATTTCATAAAATTTTGAAATTTTGTATGTTTCTCCCACTATTAGAAGAATATCAATGGTAGTTTTGTGTAAAAACATAAGAAATATATAAATAGTTCTTATTTGGAACGTTGTAAGGGAACCTTCATCTAAATATAAAAGTTTGATATGTACGTCCTAGCACGAAACATAAATTCGCCAGTAAATGCGGCAACTACCTAATTTCCGCCGATTTGCTTCCATATCATACTCAATAGTTTCCACTATGGGAGAAACTCGCACTTGATCCCGAAGAGTGTTCTAAGTAAGAAATTTTGGGTTACAAATTATGACCATAAATAGATGGAAATTTTTACAACATTTATCGGCAATACAGAATTATTTCACAGTTTTCCTTTAGAAAGACCGTTATTTTTATGATAATCTGTCATGCAGAGAATATAGTGGTGTAGAAACACAGCTTGAACATAAGAAACGCGATTTTCTCGAAATCAAGTTATTTCGAGATACATCACTTTGCGGGATCAAGGGCGATATGACCGAATATATATAACCTGATGTGTTTCAATAACCATACTGAAAGTCACCTCCAATGATTATGTGTTCATAAAGAGGGTTTGAGTAACCATTCATAAAATGACGTACAATGATTATGTGTTCATAGAGGGCATTTATCGAAAAGACGATAATGCTGATTGCTATGATTACAAAGCGGTGGTTTATAAACACATCCAATCAAGCATTTATTGCGGCCTTCGTCTAATTCACAGAAGATAGATTTAGATCTTAGATTAGAGCTATTTCGAAGTATCATTTTACGTTTAATATAAACACTGCGAAAAATTCTTATAACCAGGTACATTAACAGTGATGACACTAATCGCTTGATGGACCCAAAACTCCGAAAGGCATATAATATCAAGAGGAGAATCACATAACGTCACCCGAAATCCATCCATCTTCGACTACAAACTGCTGTATTTAATGGAGGCCTAAGGCAATTTGTTTGTTGACAAAAAATATTAATTTATATTTTCACGTAAATACCCTCGTCGACACTGTCAGAATCAGCTATTATCTAACATAGCAAAGTCAAAGGCATGCACTCTGAACTGTTTCAAATTATAAGATTATAACAATATAATAATAAAAAAGTATATTAGGTATATGTATATATATATATATGAAGTTAAATGTAGAAAATACATAAGAATTTGTTGCTTGAGATCCCTCCGAGTTCAAACATATATCATCAATTGTCAGAATACGCGAGACCTTCTTTCCATCTTTTTTCGAACGTAAATATATGTATGCATACAATGTGTAGCCGCAGATATTTTTCCCTCGCTTAACTGCTACAAGAAAGGCTACAAAGGCTGGTGGAAAGATTATATCCTTTGAATAAATAGCAAAGGACTTATAAAGCAATACTTTATTTACTTATTTATTGGTTGTTCTCCCTCTGTTTATATACACACATAATGTTTATCATTCATACAGTGTCATTGTCATCATAAATTGAAATTAATTACGTTTACATTAAATTTCTTACAGCGCAATGACCTGCGTTAACATTAAATTTCTTTGAGTGCAACATAGCTTACGTTTGCATTAAATTTACTTTTTACAACCAAAAGGAAGACAAATTGACCTATATTTTTTCGCTATGCAAAAAATAAATTTGGTATTGAACAATTGAATTCATTATGAATTTTTGCTTACGTTGAGTTCACTATGGTTCAACACTGGCGGTAATGATTACTTTTCTCTAATGGCCGCAAGGCGAGTATTCCTATCATACGAGGACTTAAATTTTGTTATGCAATTTCACACGAAAAACTCTCTCCTTCGACACTTGATAACGCTCAGCAGCAACAGTTTCAGTCGTAAGCACATCAATTTAATAGTAAATGCCGACAGATTTGCTTGTACGTAATAGTTTCTGCCGATTTCATTCATGCCCAACTTCAGTATAAACTCAAGCTCCGACTTTCGCTACATATACTAAATTATGCAAATTATACAATTTGCATGAACGTGAGTAACGACCTTAAAATCTCGGCCTTTAAAGCTGTTTGGACAGGCGACGCAGATGACGATGGTTTAATTGACATAGCCATTTCTTCACGTTTAGGCCGATGTTTTTCTTTCTGCATATTTTCTTTGTCTGTCATTGTTAGTATGTGCAACGTAAAAGCAATGCACAAACAAAGAACGAGAACTATATTGAAGAAAAAGTTCGCGATACAGCATTCAACTTTAGACTTTTAAGAAGTTATACGAATAACAGAGCTAATTCAGTTAAGACCTTTAGCCTTCCGGAAATGGCACACAGTTTTCAAAAGATAAAATAAATATTTCACTTTCTAACTTTTTACACAAATAATAAAACTCAAATATTCATACTAACAATACTCCTAGTCAATTTATTAATAACAGCCTTTCTTTTTCTGTATTTGTTCGCTTTGGAACAAAATTAAAACTTTTCTACCGTGCGAATGAGGTCTGTGGTCGCAAACAACAATATCAGGATTGAAATATATGGAGCAGAGTTTGCGACCGACTAAAATGTACGTCTCCTGCTTTCTCAGGGATACATTGCAGTTGTTTACAACAAAAATAAAAGGGAAATAATATTGTGCGAACTCATAGACCCCGCGCCACTTCCGGAAGGTTCAACAATATCTATTATGGATCACGTAAGCCAGCTCCCACTTTAAACATGTTCGAAGAAAAGTGAAAACAAAAGTTTAAACGGATTAAGACGTCTTACTTAAATCATAAATTAATTTTGGCAAACCTCTCATAATTGAAAATAATGACGCTATAAATGCATAAGCGGCAAATTCTTATAGTGGCTTCTAGTCTGGTTAGTAATAGAGCTCCGTTTGGTCGTCAAAGCAGGGGTGGTCCTTGTCTAGTTATGTTCGAGAGATCTATGCTGATTGCAATAGATTTAATTTTTTCATTTGTTACACACATGTAAAATCTTTAAATCTACATTACATACATGATTGCTATCTAATAAAACTAATAACTCGAAAACTAAAAGAAAAAGCAATAAAAGAAGCAACAAGCCTTCTAAAAATAGCGGTCCATGACCATATCTGCGATAGTTTACCATACGTGGGGAAAATACCGGTCAGCTTATCTAATAAGTTAAGAAGAAGAAGAATTGATTTTTAGACCACGTAAAACTTAGGTAATATTATTCCTGATGTAAAGGATAAGACGTTAGCCTTACAAAAAAACGGGGTTTATAGTTTAAAATTTTCTACATGTCAAGGTGTGTACATTGGTCAAACATACGAGCTCCTACAAAAATAAAAATATCAAATTCAGGTTAGCGACTCATTTGTTATACAAAAATCATATACCTGCCCGAGCAGATGCAAAGATTTTACGTGTATGTAACAAGGGAAAAAAATTAAATTTATTGGAATCATTATAGATCTCTCGAACATTACTGGAAAAGAACCACCCCTGCTTTAACTTATAACCGTTACAATCCCTGTTTGTAACCGTTGTTAATATCAATGTCATCCCGTAATTTTCCCTGATTCGGAACAGGAAAAAAGAACAGGGGTAATATATATACTATATGTATACATAAGTAGTTATAATACTTATAACTGTAAGTGAATGCAAGGTGTGCCCGATGCCGAACCAACTCTGACTGACGCTGTGTGATGAGTGTCGCTTGAGTGTATCGGATGTTGAGTCTTACGATTCTGGTATTTGTTTGGGGACTACAATTATAATTACTCCTACAGACAGTCCGTTTCTATCAGATGTTGAGCTTGACTGTGTCTATTATGGACATACTCAACATAGGTTAATCCATTATTTAAGAACACGTAAGAAGCAACCAGAATAGATTATGCAGCGCAACTTTTTATTTGGTGAAATCTTATGCAATCGTACCATTCTGCATAACTGCAATACTCATAGAAGTATCATGTCGCGGCATAAGGCAAAATCGCAGAAATTCGTACCCATATGATTGTTGCCGATAAGATGTTGTTTAACGATTAAACCTATTCGTGAATGCAATACTAAAAATCGATCGAAATATACTCAGTAATTCTTACTTATAAGTTGTTTAAGTACTCATTAGTTTGGTTGAAGTACTTGGCGCTCAAATAGTTATACTTAAACATCTTATACCTTCGCCCAGCTTTGGCTTCAGGGGACCATGTGGATTAATTCATGAAAATTCAAGAATTTAAAATATAAAACAGAAAATTTATTAGACAATATAATATTTGATTTAAGTGTAGTAGTAATATGAGAATAGAAGAATTTTAAGAACTTTTATTTTTAACAATTCTAATTCAAATCATAAATTGAAGAGGGAAAAACAACCGTCTCGTCCGGGGTTTGAAACCGAGACCTTCCACTTTCCGAGCGACTGTTCTTACCACAGAGCTAATGAGACAGATGATCATTGACCGATTCTAACAAGTGTGGATTCGATTCCCGTCCGGAAAAAGATAACTAAAACTTGAATTTACAATTTATTTGCACGCTTTCATCGTTACTGTTTTATGACAGCTGAAAACGATCGTGGCTTAGTAGGCTAGTTACAAATTGAAGATGCCATTGCGAGTACCCATGAACTTATGGTCATGGACTACGAAGCCATACCAATTAGCTAGCCAACATTGCTAACTTGGTACCATAGGGCTGAAGAACTTTGGATGGTTCTACTATAAAAGATAGTTATTATAGTAGTGCACTGGCATAAACTGGTACGCATTGGGACAGGATATACTCTGTCTCATGAGGGTATTGATTTTCGCATTGATACTAATCCGTGCATTAAGTCTGCCGTGGAACTAAAGCTATTTTGGCTATGTGGCCACGTAAAACCAGAAGGACTTTCTACCTGAACAGTATTTCAAAGAAAAAAATTACTTTGCAAATTTCGGCCTCACTGAAATATTTGTAAACAATCCTTATACAGATACTCAAATTGTGAAAAATAATTTTTTAATGCCAAGTTTCGGTTAATTACTATATACGATTATATTTACGTCAGATTTTAATTTTTCTATAACTTTTTCACGTGTGGCTATCAAAGCACTTTCGGGCTATGCTAGAAAGATTTTTAGTGGCAACACTTGATAGCAAGATCCCTCCTTCCCCTAGGCTAACTTATAGAAAATACCACTCAAATCACTTCTTATAAGCGACCATATAAATTATAAACATTTTGACATTGGAAATACTTACCGAAGTTATAAGTCCTCTATTTATATTCGCGTATCCATCTAAATTCATAATTGGAGGATTTTTGGCAATCGCTACCAAAAACATTTCCACTTCCTTTTGTGTTGCATTATCCACTGCAATCAAGTTGACGTTGAGCAATTTTGTTTGAAATTCTAGGCCTACGCGCCGAGATGCATGATGAGCCTCGTTGCAAATGATGAATAACAACGTCATACAATAAAAAACGATTACGAAAAGTCCCACCTCCTTGTATGTAGCTCCATGGTCTAAAATTTCACTGAGAGAACCGTATGTGGCAATAATGGTTGTGAAAAAAATAATTAAGCAATAAATTCCATACATGTTGGAATACGCTCGTCCTATGTGGGTTTAATAAAGATATTAATTATTTTTTATAAAATTATAAAACACACCTAATTGTTGCATCATATGGCTTAAATCTACCCATAAATGCCGGTATTCGGTCAATTTTTTCGCTGGTTTCTCACCTTCTAAAGTCTTTTTGAGCATATTAGCTAACGATTTGCTGACTGTGCCAAAAGCGTTGCAATTAATGTACCTAAGAAGGTTAAAAAAATAATCCATGTCATAAGACGTATAAAAATCAAAACAAACCATAAGCTACAAAAGCAATTCAACATAGCTATAATGTGATAGTATGCGAAAGTATGCCAAAGAGAAAAATCCGGCTGCAAATAATACTGGGACAGGTTGATAACAAAACTGAGTATCCAGGAAAGAAAACATAGTCCCCATGTAAGAATATATAAATTAGGAAACACAATTTGAGTGCCCGTGACTTTGTAGAATTTCAACTGGTAACTAGTCCACATGTTCTTGAAAATAGCTACTTGAGGTCCATGTCTCCACGAAGCTAATGGAATCAGAAAGTGTGGAAGTAAGATACTGATAAATATGACATTGTAAATAACTTCATCGAAACGTTTATCTGAATTGTTGATGAATTTTGCTGTACGTTCTTTACCAACGTATAGAACAAGAATTGTTTCTAAAGACCAAACAAATAGCGCCCAGAAGAAAACTGGGGAGCTCCAGGAATAACTTGTCCTTGGTAAATTTGTTCCTGCCTTATTGCGATGAATAGGCATCACTCCCATTATTTGAAAAAGAACCAGAAGACTTTTTGTTGTATGGTAAAATGAGTCGTGCTTATCCAATAACTCGCTATCAAAATCGACATCTTTCCGTCTGACGTAAAGATTTTCCACTCCGCCTTCATTTGACAATATTTCAACTTTTTCCTTATAGCGCTTTTCATCTTCCATGAAAAGTCTTTGATTTGGATTTAAAATAGGGTGAACCTGCTTTTGATTGGAGTTTGCCGACATCTTAAACTTTCAAATTTAGTGGTTTCTCACAATAAAATACGTCCAATAACTATGCTACTTCGTAAGAAACTGAAGCTTTAATTGAGTTTTGGGAAATTTCTAATAAACATTGCGTGTTCTTTAATTTGCTTTCTTAATGAATGTAGTCATCTTCAAATGAATTTTTAATAAAGTTTGCTTTCAGCACGATACGATTAAAATTTTCATGATGTTGGACGCCCTTTATGGCAAATACATTAGTACTTTTATACCAAATCAATACAAGAATGGTTGAAATAGAAATTGACACAATCGAGGTTAAATAAAATTACAGCACTTAGCAAACTCATTTGTGAACGTTTTCAAATATCCTGTTAAGGATTGAATTATGGAAATTCATCAATATAGCCGAGAAACATCATAATTTGTTTGATTATGGTTGTAACTCAATTTAAATTACTTGATAGCTTTTCATTTGCCAAAACACAAAATGCCACTACGAGATTCTTGAGTTTTTGTCTTCTCTCTCTGCTTGTTAATCAGAAAAGAAAAAATGTACTACCTAAATGTATTTGATATTTTTGTTTTTTTTTATGCTCCTCTATTTTTTCTTTAACGAATTCTCTGCTGCGTTTTAAGAAGTAACGTTTAGCTTACTTCAATCTCTGCTGGCTGCTGATACCTCTGTTAGAAGCTCTTCTCCAAATGATTCATCTGTCAACTTTATTTCATTGTCCATTAAGGTAACAAAACCGACCAAATGCGAGTCGTACACGCACACGAAGGGTTCCGTATCATCGTGAGAATTCATGCTCAATAATATGTACACAAAGGTCAAACCAAGTTTGACGCCCCTAAATGGCGCAAGAACAATTATTATTTATTGTTTTACGAGTATATTGACTAATATAGTCTGAAGTAGGTATATTCTGTTAGTTAGACATTTGTATGTAACGCCATTATTAAAATCAAGCAAAAAGAAAAACGTCAAAAAAATACGTTTCTTTTATGGATTTTATTTTATTATTTATATATTTAATTTTTATTATTTGTTGTTAAAGCAGCAATGGAAATACACATTCTGTGAAAATTTCAAATATCTACCTATTACGGTTCATGAGATACAGCCGCTGATAGACAGACGTACGAACAGCGGAGGCTTAGTAATAGGATCCGGTACCCTCTAGTTCCGGAACCCTAAAAAATGAATTCGTGTATTGGCTTATTTGGACTTTATACCGCACATTTTGAATATTCTACCGAACAACTGCCATCATTTGGTGGCTCGAGCAAAGAATATGAATCAGTAAATATGCGCCAAAATACTCCGAAGAACAGAGATTCCTACTTAGTTGAGAAATTTTCTGAATATAGTCTGTCAAAATACGTGTGAGAATCTGGTAGGGCTTCTGTACATAGTTTAAATTCTTTGTTTGGAGTCTAAGCATTATGAAATTATCTTCACAAAGCTATTAAATTAAAGATTGGGACAATGTGTTTCACTTGAGATATAAAAAAACTTTTCTCTTTTTCTACAGAAATTCCTTAAGGCTGAATCCAGAAAATAAAGCTCTCGGTTCTGAGCTTCCAACATTTTGACTATGTAGTAGTAACGTGAGCTTCCGTTCTAAATACATTACCAATGCTTAATAATAATTCCTATAAAATGCTATTCAAAATTACATACATATAAACAAAACCGAGAACTTGGTTGGACTACAGGATCGCTTCGTCACTACGAGAAGCTTTTGGAAATTGAAATGACTAAATCATTCACTTTTTAACAAGATAGAAGTTTACAAATTGCTTTTTATAAAATAAACTACTTACGGGATTTATCCGGATTTTGAGCTGTTGAATAAAATTACCTCATCTTCATTCTCATGTTAAAGTAAACGTATAGCAATAAATTTTCTTCAAGTTACAGGGGTATCAATTTTAATGTTATAAAAGTATTTGTAACATGACAAATATTAACAAATTTGGAAAAAGAGCTCCGGTAGCATTTACAAATATCGTTGAGAAACCTATGTATGAAAAATTATAAAAATTGGTGTGTACATGAAGAAATATTTAGGGGGAGAGAAAAATAACAGAATTTATTCTGAGTTTATATGAGATGAGATCAATTTGATCTGTTTCAAGCGTCTACAGCATGCAGAAAATCAAGCCGTACCGTTAAGTGTAAGGTTTTCTGCTAACACGAAACGCTGCTTCTTCTTCCTCCTTTTCTTTTTTTAGCCCACTGCGGGCGAACACAAGTTCGATTCGTTTCGAATGAATTTGGGTTTTAAATTTTTTTTTTCTATTTTTCTCAATTTTTTGTTTTTTTTTTCATTTCTTTTCTTTGTTCTATTTTTTTATGTGTTTTTCATATAACTCAATTTCGCTATTTGGGACCTATGGATGAGTCAAAACCAAGACTTGAAACTTGTCACCCAAAATCAAATGGGTTTTGTGATGAAATAACAAATAAATTTTTTTTAGCTTTTGCTATATACCGGAGAATCCGAAAAAAAACCCTCTTGAACAAATTTATATTTGTCCCGTTAAAAAACCTCCTTGGTGGAATATAGGAGTTTTTGACTCATATAATTCACACCCAGAATTTATTCTGAGTTTATATAAGATGAGATCAATTTGAACTGTTTCAAGCGTCTATGGCAGGCAGAAAACCAAGCTGTACTGATGAGTGTAAGGTTTTCTGCTAACACGAAACGTATCTCCTTCTTCCTTTTTCTTTTTTCTTTTTTCAGCCCACTGCGGGCGTGCACAGGTTCTATTCGTTTTGAATGAATTTGGTTTTTAAATTTTTTTTATTTTCTCAATTTTTTGTTTTTTTTTTTATTTTGCATTTCTTTTCTTTGTTTTTCAAGTCGCTCAATTTCGCTATTTGGGACTTGTGGATGAGTCAAAACCCAAAATCAAATGGGTTGTGTGATGAAATAACAAATAAATTTTTTTTTAACTTTTGCTATATACCGGAGAATCCAAAAAAATGCTCTCTTAAAAAAATATTAATAATATGAGTTAAAATCTTTTGAGGGTTATTTAAGACTAGAAAAGAAAAAGAGACGAATCATTCGAAAAATGTTTCTTCGGAATCTGCACTCAAAAATATAAAATTATTAGTACAACTATAATAAGATAGGAATACAAAATTATATTAAGCAAAAAGAAAAGAAAGAAAAATGAAAAACAGTAATGAATAATTTAAATTTCCACAGAACATGGAAAGAAAATTCCATAACTAATGTGCCGAATCGCGGCATTATAACGTTTTAAGTACTTACCGAAAAAAAGAACTGGAAAAATTCTTTCAGATATTCTGGTTGGAATATTCTGAAAAGGAAAAAAATCGTTCTACGATTAAGATAAGCACAACAAAGTAACATAATAATAAACAAGGAAACATTGTCAAATATTCGTAGACCATAAAGGAATCGCAGACGATCATTGAGAGCCACCTCCATCCTAAGCCTCATTCATGTCATATAATTACCAATTTCAGCCTAATACTTATATTCAGAATACTTGCTGAGAGACTTAATCTGCCAACCTAGCCAAAGGCGGATCCAGACATCTCCTCAAGGGGGGCGACCGCCCCCATCGCCCCCTATAACCGCACTTGCCATCAGTTGTGGGCCGCTCTGTATAGCTTTCTCTTTTCGCTTTAGCTTGAAAATTTCATTAGCATTCAGATATCGCCGGAGTCCTTTTGTGAGCTTTCGATCACAAAAATCTGAAAAAAATTTTGCTTGTACTGGAAATTCCTTAGCGGTAAAATTTTAACTTTTTTGAGAATAATTTATGACCAAAAAAGAAAAAATAATAAATATAACATATAACTTTTTAAAAAACTATCTAGAGTTTTCCATTTAATTAAACATTAAAATTATATTACATTTTTATATAAATTTTAAAATTTTCATGGTACACAAAGAAAGCAAAGTAAAAGCAAAGTAATTTAATTAAGTATTTTGATAAACATTTGGAGTTCCAAATTTTATTCCTATTCACTGTAGTGTTAAAACTAAAATTGCCCAGGGGCTAGATTCCGCAACTGCGAAAAATTTGCCAGTGCACATACGATTTAAAAAACTCACCGTAAGGGAAAGTGTACACTTACATTCTGAATGAAGATTTTTCTGTGCTGAATGTTGTTTGAGTGAGAAAATAGTCTTTTTGAAGAAGATACGTTCAGTTATAAGAAATGAGTTACATGAATTCACTAGTATTAAGGTGACTACGGCTTAGAAAAAGGTAAAATAAATAATATAACAAATAATTTTGAAAATAACGCTTGACAAAAACTCAAAATTCGCGACCAAAATGGCGGGGAGAAAATATCAGTTAAAGTGTACAAAATTTTGGCAGAAATTCTCATTTCTATTTTTGTGGAATCGAAACAAGGTGGTGTACACAAAAATTTTGTGTGCACGCGTAAACTAATAATTGCGGAATCCGGCCCCAGATCTTGCTTTCTTTGTATACCTTGAAAATTTTAAAATTTATACACAAATGTAACATATTTTTATTATTTAATTAAATGCAAAATGAAGGGAAACTCCAGAGAACTTTTGTAATGTATTCATTAAGTGAAGGGAGAAATTATTTTCTATTTTTTTAATGCGGATTTAGAAGATTTGAAAATATTTTGATTTGTATTTTCCATTTCATTTGATTAGAGTATGAATTTTGATTTATAAGAGCTCTAGAGGTGGCGATCGCCCCGATCGCCCCCCGCTGTATCCGCCCCTGCCCAGCATGAACCATATTGAGGATCAAACTAGCGTTGTCGCAGCATATCATGTTACAAATCAATGCATTTCCAAAATTATTTATCCTGCTAGCAAGTTACAAAATAAAACCATTCAATATCAACGGGGTATATCGATGATATTTAAAGGGCTGTTATAGAAGCCTATGTACACTTATTTTGCAGGATTAAGCAGAAGTTCATTGAAAATCGACCACCTGTGTATCCGACATATATCATAATTATGATGATCAATGCAATCCTCAAGCAGACATCGTACATCGTCTACATACATATACATGCGTACCTTTATATTCTCTCCTACTGGTTGTGTGCTGCTGAAAGAATGATACTGAAAAAATATATGTATTACACCCGTACCCTGGGTAGTAGCTAGGTAGGTATAGCAGCAAAATAGACAGGTTAACTGGTTAAAAGTTTATTACTACTGGAAAAACTTCATACAAATGATTGATTTTTAGAATCAATAATTGCTTACAGTTTAACGATAATTATGAGTTAAGTTACTTATAACGTCGACTATGTCACTTACTAACTAAGAAGCCCACTTATGTATCAATTTAAATGAAACAAGTTATGATAACTTCAAAAGGAATTCATTTTTCCGAAACGACACGAATATATATGTATGTGGGATTTTGGAGATATGAATCAGAATAGATGTTATATAATTACTTTAGAATTACTTTATTCGCACAATTTACAGCAGATAATACTCTTAGAACGTATGATGCAGTCGGTAGTCACGTTGAGAAGAAGGAAAAAAAAGATGGCTTAGCCTTGTTCAGCCTCGTCAAACTCGTCAAAAGAATGGTACTGCCATATTTTCGGTATTATGGGTCTATTGGTTTGGATCCTACAACTCGGACATCCTGCAGGATGTTCGCCTCGAATATCATACTTCACCGAAATTGATAGCCGTGCAAAACTTACGTCGCCTGCGTCGTCTCGTCGTCAGCTCAATAGTGGAATTTGTCGTCATCATCGAAAGCGTCGTAGTCTTCGTTTACTACTATTGAATTTTGTGGTATAGAGTCATCTGTAACGTAAATATGTCTACGTCTTCATCGTTATGATGTCCTCCTCATCTTCCAATATATATGGTCTTATCGCCAAATCGTGTCGTCGTTACTAGAGAGTGCAATCATTACATTCAGGAAATTTAGGATAGAAAGAAAAATGGATGTCATATTTGAGGCGGTCGTCATCATTATGGACTTCGTGTTTGTCATCAGGGAAAAAGCTTGCGCTAGTGTGGGTCTTCTTCGCAGGTCTGGTCACCTTCATCCTCACTATCTGTCTCGTCATCGTCTTGGTAGCCCCATCTCTTCATGAACTCAGCGCAGGTGGATGTTTCTTTTGGACCCTCGTGTTCACCTACCTTGGAGACTTCGTAACTTTCGTGTCCTTTAACTTTTGACCTAAAGATTTTGGAAAAACTTTGAGATTAGAACCAAATTGTACGCGCTTAATCGCTACTAATTCTCCAAGCTTATAAGAATTAGCTTGTATTCTTTTCTTATTAAAACCCTTTACATTTTCGTCTTGTATTTCTTGGATTTTAGCTGCTGCTTGCGATCTTATTTCCCTTCTTGAAAGATCGAAGGCCTCCTCTACTTCTTCTTCCAAAAGTTCCACTAGCTTAAGATCTTCAGCTCTGCGCATTGAGACACCAAACATTAGCTCAAAGGGGCTTTTTCAATTACTCCTTTGCCACGAAGAATTTATGAAACACTGAACTTTGCTTACATTTCTATACCATAGTTCCGGGTTGTCAATAGAAAGCTTCGTTAACATCGGGATTATTATTCTGTTTGTTCTTTCAACTTGGCCGTTGCTTCTCGCGACTCCGGTTGTAATGCTAGTGTGTAATATTTCTTCTTTTTTACAGTATTCCTTTAACAAGTTGGATGTGAATGTTGTTGCTCGGTTACACATTATGTGTTTAGGAATCCCAAAAACTGCTCTTTGGATTTCTACCTTTTGAATTGCTTCCTCGGATCCTGTACTCTTACACGGGTATAAGCAGACAAACTTCGTAAAAGCGTCAATAACACTGAATATATACCTATATTGCTTCTTCGTTGCGGCGAGTGGTCCTAGGTGGTCAATGTGATACGTCGTAAGTGGCTGATCTTTTGGGATTGGATGAAGGAAACCTTCCTGTTTCCCTTCCTTACGCTCTGCCAGTATGCACTGTACACAATTTTGTCTACATCGTACTTTCTTCTGTCTTAGGCGGGGAATCTACAACTCTCTTTTAAGGTTGTGAGTGCGTGTTATCACCTCCGCTTTCATCGCCCTCGGTACGCAAAGCAATTTCTCACCATCTTTGCTTAATTTATAGAGAATGCCTGCTTAACTAAAATAGTCCTCATATTTTTCTCTCAGCAGTATCGCTAGGATTGCTCTTAGTTTTTCGTCCTCACCTTGTGCTGCCTTAATAGCATGCATTAAATCTGACTCGATAGTCATGTTCAAGAACGTAGTTTAAGTCCTCTAAAAGTAAAGCCCAACCGGCTATTCTAGGTGCTAGTTCCTTTTTGCTCATCGTAGCTTTAAAAATTGCACAGTCAGTGACAATTTTAAACTGTATCCCGAGAAGGTGCACTCGTAACTTTTTTATCGATTGTACAATAGCTAGCACTTCCAATTCATAACTGCAGTACCGCTCCTGAATTGCTGTTGTCTTCCTACTAAAGTAGTATACTGGATGGAACTTCATATCATCGCTATCACGCTGAACTAAAATGGCCCCGAACCCTTGTTTTGATGCGTCTGTCTGAAGTTCTGTTTCGACTGCTGGCTGGTATATCTTTAGAACTGGGTTAGTTGTAAGATGGTCATTTATCTTTCGAAGGCTTGGATTTCTTCATATCTCCAATGAAATTGTTTCTTCCCTCGCATCATATCAGATAACGGTTTCGCTATTCGCGCATACTCCGGTATGAGCTTCCGGAAATATCCGATGAGACCTAGGAACTTTGCAATGCTTTGATGCTTTTTGGAATCGGAAACCTGTTTACAGCTTTCACTTTTTTCTTGGAAGGGTTGAATCTTTCCGTTGGAAATTTGGTATCCTAGATATTCTATCCTTTCGCATAGGAATTGACATTTAGGCCACTTAATTTCTAGTGCATAGTCAGATGCCACTTGAAGTACGTTTCGCAAACGCTCAAGACATGGTATTTCATCCTTTCCAGGTATTATCAGGTCGCCCATATAGATAAGCACATTTTTCTTCTGTGAGATCTCGAAAAAAATCTTGTTTATAAATCTCTGGAAAACTGCTGGCGCATTGCATAAACCAAAGTGTACTTTCAGAAATTCAAAATGCCCAGAAGGCGTCACAAAAGTGTACTCAATACTTTCCTGCGAGGCGGGTACATAAAAAAAGCCGTTGGCCAGATCTAAAGTCGTAAAGACCATTGCATTGTGCAATTCGTCCACTTGATCTTCAATTAACGGAAGTGGGTATCTGTCCTTGATTATCTCTCTATTCAGTCTCCGATAATCTGCGCATAAGCTTTTCGTTCCATCCATTTTGTTGACCAAAGCGATAGGACTCGCAAAGTCAGATACACTTGGGCATATAATACCATTCGCTTACCATTCATCTACTTGGCTGTCAACAATAGTTTGCTCACCCGGAGACAGTCTTCGTGGACGCTGCCAAATTGGATTTTCATCTTTGAGTAAAATTTTAAGCTTAACGTCAGATGTCTTCGTCTTCCTTGGCTTATAGTCTCGAACGATTTGATGTATCTCATCTATGTATTTCGGACTACTTATCTTAAATTCAGGCACCTCCGGATCCATCGCAAAATAATGCAAATTGTCGTCATTAATCTTTCGCACATACACATCTTCATTTCTTATTGTAATTTGCGTGTCTCGCAATATGTCGTTTCCTATAATCATTTTCGCTTTAGCAAGTGTGCCTGGTACAACGTGAATCGGCACTGGAAATAAATCATCATCAATTTTAACAGTTGTTTCAAAACTGCCTGATGATCTTATGCCCGGTGAAGCTATCCCTTTAATATTAATGGAACAACCTTGTAATGTTGGTGAACCTATTCTTGAGTACTCGTCGCTGCGGACGAGATAGACTTCACTGCTCGTATCGATTAACGCCACTACTGGATGGTTGTTAGCATATACCAGCTTATATGGGCTTCTATGTTCCTCTATATAGGCTACAGTATGACCCTTCTTTTCACCCCTCGCCGGACATTCACGCGATTTGTGACCATGCCCATTGCAATTAAAATATTTTATGCCGAGATTTTTCTGAGAGCATTCGAATGATTTGTGTCCAAGCTCCCCGCAATTGTAACATCTGCTTGGATTTGTCTTTTTATTCTTCAGACTATTATTTGGGATGAATTGCCGACTTGCAGAAAGAGTTGTCACTCTATTATACAATTCAAATTTGCTCCTGAATTCCGCAAACGTTGTAGCACCATACAAGAGGACCTTATTTGGATAGTGATCAGTAATCCCGTCGATAATATACTGGATTATAGATTCTTCATCTACGTTACCTCTGGCACCTATCTGTCTCATAATAAGATAATATATCTGAATAGATTCACCAGCCCCTTTCCTTCTCTTGGCTAACTGAGCATGAGCATCTTTACTGCTTACTTTAACCGAGAATTCGTCCCATAAAAACTGCTTTAAATTTTCCCATGAGTCTAGGTCAGGACTAGAGCGTAATGCCAGTTTTGCTGTTCCCAACAACAATTTTTTCCCATGAGTTAGTTTTTCTTCGATCCACTTTCCCACACAATAACTATCTTCGCCGCTAAACGAGGATAACGTACCGGCTACGTCTTGAAAACTTACTGAGCTCTTAGTACTAGTGTTTAAACACTCTTTCCGTGTTAATAAATATAATTCTGTCTTCAGTAAACTTATCTCCAGCTCTTTCGTTACTACTTCGCCTTTAGATTTTCCCAACTGTTCCATTAGTTTTTCTCTTTTGTCTAGTTCGAACTCTCTTTCGTGTATAGATTGCTGCATTTCGTTAGAATTATCTTCATTGACTCGTGTGCTCTCCCGTCTGTTACGTTTATCTCCTTTACCCATTTTCTATATGAGCAGAAAGTCACAATTAAGTACCGTCTTCAATTTTAAAATGATTAAATGTTCTTTCCCCCGTTTTAAACGTATGGGTATTTACGAAATAGTCGAATGTATTTCACTAACAATGCCGCGAAATTAGGCTTTACGAGGTATCTTTTTAAATAAAAATGTCAATATATTCACTAAAATAGGTATCTGAAATTCAATACAATGTCTCAAAGAATATATTTCAAGCTATAAAGTACATAAAAGCTATTTATTGTAAATTCACTTCAATAATTATATTAATTATAATTCAATGTCAATATAATTTTAAATATGTAAAAGCGTTCAATTTAAATGCGAAATTCTAGTCGCACTAAAGTATATCCAAGCAATCATTTTCTTTTAAAATATTTTTCTTACTTGATATTGATACCTAGAACACGTCGTAACTAAATGATTAACCAGTAAGCCGCAAATACTGTATATTTATTTATATTGCGATATAATATTCTGAACACGTTGTATATAATTAAATAATTGACCAGAAAGCTTCTCGTCACTCTACTCCAGTATTCGGCCGCTAATACAATACACAATTATTTTTATTGCTTCCAAAAAATTCGACGAAAAATGAATGTGGGTCAGCTGTCAAACCGCAAGTACATAAGTGCCCTTGAACTTGAAATTCAATGTTGACAAAATGTTCACAATCGTCAAGTTAGCAACTGTTATATACTGTTATACGCAAAAATTGTCCTCGGTAAATTAGGAGTCGAAGAGAACTAGAATAAGGGACAGCTGTCAAACTGCAGGTACATAAGCACCATTGAACTTAAAATTCATAATAGTTGAGTTGGCATCTGCTGTATACAAAAGTTGTTCTCTTTCTGGCCCATACGCGAACATTCCTAAGTATATGTGCGGAATACACCGCTGCTTTTCTCATCAGTGAAATGCACTATCACTACAAATTTTACCACTGTGTACATTTTATGTGATCTTTTTACACATTTTGTTTTCGTCGTCTTACTGCTGATATTCTCTTTTTTTTCATGCAAAATATAAATAGGAAGACATTTTCCTGTATTTCTCCTTTGAATGTTTTCACCCTCTTACTGTATTGAACGGGATTTTTATGCACGTTCCCTCGACAATTATTTCTCTTCTATCCACAATGCTTTCTTTTCTAATTTCAGCTTTTCCTCGTTTTTATGCTGTTTTCCTGGTGGTCCCATCCACGCTGCGTTGCTTCTCCAAAGAAGATATCGTCGTATTATGTGCTACCGACCGATCGCCCCTTTTTTTTTTAAATAATTCTTTAGGTTTTTCCAAATTCGTGAATTAATCCCCGATCCCGGCTGAGCCCCCAATATTTGTGGGATTTTGGGGATATGAATCAGAATAGATGTTGTATAATTACTTTAGAATTACTTTATTCGCACAATTTACAACAGATAATACTCTTAGAACGTATGATGCGGTCGGTAGTCACGTTGAGCAAAAGGCAAAAAAAAGATGGCTTAGCCTTGTTCAACCTCGTCAAACTCATCAAAAGAATGGTACTGCCATATTGTCGGTATTATGGGTCTGTTCGTTAGGATCCTACATACATATATATAATTACTAAATATTATTATATATGTATTCAATGATTAATCAAAACGTACTTACCAGTCTAAAATGTCGAATCCACTTTATGGCGTTGGTAAATAGATGGTTAGTGATTATCTTGTCCTAGTCCTGCCCGGGAACAACATACTTTCTTTCAGTCGAGAGACCTTAAACAAAGTTTGTGTGTTAGTACTGATCTTCTTCTAGTCGTTCCCCGCAACAATGAGACCCAAAGCAAGGTTGTATTTTGATTAGTAGAATTCTTGGTTAGTCGTTCCCCGGAACAAGAAACTTCACTTCAGTCGAGGCCCAAAGCAAAGTAATAGTTTGATTAGTAAAATTCCTGTTCTCGTCGTTCCCCGGAATAAGATACTTTGCCTCAGTCGAGACCCAATCAGTGCTATTTCAGTCGTTACCCGGAATAACTATCTTTAGCTCATTCCAGACCCAAGATAAAGGGTTGAGATTAGTAAGTGTTATTCCAGTCGCTACCCAGAATAACTATTTTTATTTCATCTTTATCTCAGTCGATACCCAAGATTAAATTAGTTTGCTAGTATTCTTTATGCTAGTCGTTACCCAGAATAAAGGATATTTGTTAATAATTCTATATTGTTACCACTAGCCATGTCGACTCCGATGTATTCTCACTAGAAGCTGGATACAAAAACAGAAAGATTCAAGTTGGCCTGCGACTTATATTGCCTCTGAAATGCAACCAAAGTACGTTCACCTTAGCAGCCGTGCGTAGGTAGCAACAGAAAAGTCCGTTGACCTTAGTACCTCTACGTAGGTCAGAATACTACATTGACCCTAGCAGTTGTGCATAGGAACTTGAATTCTGAGTATTTGGGTTGCCGTTCCTGATTTAGTCTAGGTAAAGTTATTATGACTATGACTATTATGACTATTGCAATGTTCCTTATTTTGCTACTTTAAAGATACATTTGACTGAACAGATGACTTAATCTAATGACATTTGTTTTGCGTAATGCTCATCGATGAGTACTGAATTTCCTCTCATTGGATTGTATCCTGGTTTTGTTTATGTGGAATGTAGCCATAATGTGTTGATTGTTGTCTCCACTAAAAACTGCCTTATCGACGTACTTGTAGGTAGGTGTCATAGTTTTGTTCCCAACCTAGTTTCGATAATTATAACTACTTGGAACTGGAATCTTTTGAACGATTTTACCTTCAGGTGGCATTTTAATGTTGGTTTCAACATATTGCCCCCTATTGAAAGGTTGAATTTTATTCGAAAATTCAATCTTTCAAGTAATTATAAATTAATTGTAGAATGACGAGGCAAAGCATAACTTTGTTAGCTTCTTTTTCTATTTACCTGACGAATTATACCTTGTTATTACCTTCCCAAAAGTTGCAGCGTTCGGAACAGGAAAATAAATTGTGCATGTTGCTTATTAATTGATTAGCTGACGCAGAGCAGAAAATTCCTTTGGCTGACGTCCGTCTCATTGGCAATGGCTTCGTGTTGGAAGGCCCTAAATTCTTATGAACGAGCTATGTTGTCGTTGGAAGTATAGCCGAGTTGGGCTGAGCAGTAATTCGGTACGAATGCGATCAAGGTTCTAGTCTAGCTGATAAACTCCTTTTTATATATGTAAACTTTTCTTCTCAGAAAAAATAGTCTTTGTTATGAAGAAACGATAGCAGAGACCTGGACTTTGCATAATTGTTATTATGCCCCATTTTACTAGATGAAAAGGGTTTTGTAATTTGTACTGCAGAAAATTGCAGCATGATGAGATCTTTACACGGGCGAAGTTCTGTGTTTTGAAACAGATTTTGTTTTAATTATTGAAATGGGCATACGGTTGTACGTATGTATGTGCGTATGTACCTGCAACGTATTAAATTAATCTAGAATTTATACTGGTTTGTGTCATATGCAGTATGATTTTGTTTTTTATGAAATTTTTCCAGAGTTTGCAAATGTGCAAATTTTTCTTATGGGATTTTTAGGTTTCCATTGTTGGTCTTTTTCTTACTAGGTTGTCTGTGCCTAGGTGCACTTCTGTGATTCTTCCTAATATCCAGCGAGATGCTGGTAAATTCGTATCTTTGATTTAAACTAATTCTCCCATTGTCGGGTTTGATGTTGGATTCTGCCATTTAGGTCTATTTCGCAGTTAATTTAAATACTCAGTGGACCATTTCTTCCAAAACTGTTGTTTAAAAAATTGAAAATGGTTCCACCTAGTCAATGACGATGTTTGCCTTTGAAGTATTGGCTCTGGAGAACCAGATTAACACAAGCTCGCTGCAGGGATACGTTTAATAAAAAAAACGGTCAACAATACATGCATTTCATCACTTAGTCGGTGTTGGACCCAACACCGGACGAAATCATATGCAATGCGACATAGAACAAAAAGATAAAAAAACTGAATTAAATCTAGCTAAAAAGATTAAATGTTATATAGACGTTTTTTTAAAACATACTAGAAACTTCAACAATAAAATTGTCAGCCATGCGATTAATAGGTTCATACATACTAAAGTTAGACCTTGACGAGCTAACATGCAACAGAGGTAGCCTTCTCAAATTGTCGCTACTACCATGGAAAGAGACGACTGAGAATCAATATTCGCGTTTAAGAGTTGATGCACAAAAGTTACATCGGCAACCAATCGAAGTTTTTCAAGCAAGTGCATATTTAAAAGCTTCAAGCGATCCTCATAGGGTGGAAGAATTAAAGAATTAATCCAGGGTAGATGCCTGAGAGCAAATCGTAGGAAGTTCCGCTGAACAGACTCGATACGGACAATGTGTGTACCGTAAAATGTGCACCAAACCTGACTAGCAACTCAAGAAGTGGTCTCACAAAGCAAGTGTAAAAATTCAATGTTATGGTAGGATTAAAAAACTGTCGGGAGAACGTTTTATAAAGCCCAGGATAGAACGGCTCTTTGATACCATATAGTTTATATGGGAAACAAAGTTCAATATGTGATCACATTTGACACCCAAGTCACAGACAGAACCCACACGGTGAATCGTAGAGTCCGAGAACTCATAATCATATTTGATTGGTTTTTGATTCCTATGGAAAGTCATAACCTCACATTTGTCGATATTAAGTACCAAGTTCTTGCTCTTGCACCAATTAATTGTAAAATTTTTGAAGGTCACCTTGAACCTGTTCACAATCGTTAACAGATTTAATCTGAGCGAAAAGTTTAACTTCGACAGCATAAATCAAGACCTTACAGTACCTCACAAAAGAGAAAATGCCGTCAATAGACAGAATAAAGAACAATGGGCCTAAGTGACTCCCTTGAATTACGCTAGACGAAGCCTTCTATACTCTCGAGATGGAATGGCGGAATAAGATTTGGTATGTTCTGTTATCTAATTCAGACTCCGTCCATTTTAGAAATATTGGGGGAAACCCATACTTTTCCATTTTAAACAGTATCATGGAGTGAGATAACTTGTCGAACGTCTAACTAAAGTCTCTATAAATACAATCCGTCTAATAGCCGCAAATGGTATCCGAGACAAATCCCAACACGTATGTGGTTGCTCGAAATAAATCCCTGTTGATTTGAAGATAGTAAATTCTTACAGGAGCTTGATAGTTGAGAATAAATGATAGATTCGAATAATTTGGGTATGCAAGATAATCTTTCAATCGGTCTATAGTTTGAAATTTCATTTTTACTACCCTTTTTGTGGATAGGTATGATAAAGGAATTTTTCCATAGTTGCGGAAAACAACCACTATCGAGCGATTTTTCGAAGATAATTCTCAGCGGAGCTGCCACGGCGGATCAACTTGACTTAAAAAAGGCTGAAGGGATCCAAACAGGACCAGTTGTGAAGTCATTGGGAAGCACATTAATATGATCGAGTATATGCTCTTCTGAAATTAAAGGGATAGTAAATGAAACGGTATGCAAGTCATATATATGACTGAAGTTGCTATTTTTAAGTTGCAAATCTTACGAGGCGAAAACATTGTCAAAAAATGAAGCAAACATGTTGAAAATTTCATACGAATTATCACTAGCAGAATCTTTGTACCTCATGGTATTGGGTATCTGGTAGTTGCCCGTTTTTTTCTTCATATTAATAAACTTAAAAAAGATGCATGGATCACTAAATAATTTCGTACGTATGTTTTGAATATACTCATCATAAAGTGTAGAGGAAAGTTCTTTGAACTCATTATAGGATGTGAGGAAATTGTTGTGACCTGTAATGTCCTTGTTCCTCATATAATATTTTCACAGTATATTCTTTCTATTTTTAAGACGTTTCAGTTCTTTATTGAACCATGGAGGAGATGTTGTAGAGAACCGCTGAGGCTCCTGATAACATTTCTGGCGTTTATTAGCCAGTATTTGTTTCGTAGTGTGTTAAGGATGAGTTGTGTGCCACCGTGTAAGGTGTAATGATGAATATAGTCAATGATTGTTTTAGATATGTGATGATTATTAGGCAAAATCATCGGGTGTTTTTGATCGTAGGTTAAAATATAGTTTTCGATTCTACCACCGACACGAATGACTTGGTTGGAGTCTAAGAAGGGATTTAAGCTTAAGATTTGACTTTTGTTTGAGATTGGTTTGAATCTCGACAAGAGTTCGTATTCATGAGGGAACGCTTGTTTTTGAACTAGCGTGACGATTGTGACTTCTGCTTGTCGAAGTTCGTCACATGTTAAATGGGTATTTGAATGATTTGTTGGTGTTGTGCGACAGTTGTCAATAAATCTTCTACAGTAGGCGATAATGCGGATTAGCTTTGGAAATGAGGAGTATTTGTTTAGCCATTCATAATTGTCGTTGGTACAAATCAATGCTTTGACCTTTCTCGATTCAAGTTCAAGCCAGGGTGGACCCTTCCACCATAGGTCATGATTGCGGAGTTCAGAAGGGTACAATCCTCGAGTGGCGCAGTCTGCTGGATTATCCTTCGTTGGTACAAAGTGCCAGAGCTGTGGTTGGATGTTCGCTTGATTTTCTGCCACGCGATTGGCTACGAATGTCTTCCATCGCGTTGGATGACTTTGAATCCAAGCTAGTGTGATTTCTGAATCGCACCAAGCTATTATTGCTACATCCTGCAGCTTCATGTCGGTTTGTATTTGCTTAATGAGGCGTGACAGGAGAAGGGCTCCGCATAATTCTAGCTTTGGTAGTGATGTTGTTTTTGTGGGTGCAATGCTTGTTTTGGACGTTATTAAATGGGTGACAATTGAGTTGTCATTGTTGACAATTCTTAAAAATGCGACGCTTGCGTAGGCTGCTGTCGATGCGTCACAAAAACCGTGTAGCTGTATATTTTTTATCTTCGGAGAGAATTCTATCCATCTAGGAATTTTTATTGTTTTTACATCTTGTAGATTCTCTCTATACTTTATCCATTCTTGCGTTAGTGAGGATGTTAGGGGTTCATCCCATGAGTATCCAGCGAGCCATAGGTTTTGGATAATGATTTTTGTGATGACAACGCATGGAGCTAACCATCCAAGTGGATCGAACAAAGCTGCGGTTTCTGATAAAATGCTTCGTTTTGTATAGTTGTCTCTCATTTTTAGTGATTTGGTAGTGAACCCAAAGTCATCTGTGATGGGGTTCCACTGAAGTCCGAGAGTTTTTATTGTGTCTCCTTCTGAGAGGGTGAGAATGGTGTTGATTTCTTGATCTTTTACTGGAATGCTTGCCAGTAATTCTGAGCTATTTGATGTCCATTTTCTGAGGTTAAATCCTCCCTTGCTCAAAGTGTCAATAAGCACTTGCTGACGTAATAGGCCTGTACTTATGTCATGTGCTCCTGCTAACAAGTCATCAACGTAGAAGGCTGTTTTTATGCTCTGAGCAGCAAATGGAGAGTTTTGTTCTTCGTCTTTCGCTAGTTGGTGAAGTGTTCGGATAGCCAGATATGGCGCTGCTGCTGTTCCGAACGTGACAGTAGTCAATCGAAAGTCCTTTATGGGTTCTTCTGGGCTGTTTCTCCAGATGATTCTCTGGTAGTTTTGGTGTTCTGGATGCATATGTATCATCCTGTACATTTTCTCAATGTCGGCTGTCATCACGTATTTGTATAGACGCCATTGTAAGATGATGGCCCATAGTGTAGGGTGAATTGTTGGGCCTACCAGCATCTGCTCATTTAGTGACCGGCCGTTGGTTGATCGAGCTGAGGCATTGAATACTACTCGAGTTTTGATCGTTGAACTTTCTGATTTGACGGAATTTCCGTCATATGTCCCAGCTGTTGGTACTCCTTTATGCATGCTTTATACTGTGTTGCCAGTTTTGGTTGCTTTTCTAGACGTTTCTCGAGTTGAAAGAACTGCCTTAATGCCATGGGTCGTGATTGCCCAAGTTCTGGTCCATTGTTAGTTTTGAAGGGCAATTTTACTTGGTAGGCTCCATGACTTAAACGATGGTGTGTTTCTTTGTAGATTCTCTCGCATAGTTCGTCGTCGGGATGGATTATTTTGTGCGGTATCTATTCTATTTCCCAGAATCGTTTCAGTTGAAGATCTAATTTGTCCTCTTCAGTTACTTGGACCGTGAGTGTTTTGAAGTGATTAGTTTCGTGCTTGTGTTTTGTTTTGCCCATTAAAATCCAGCCCAGTTGAGTATATTGTGCTGTGGGTTCTCCTGGAGCACCTTTGATGATACCGTTTTCGATAATGTCGGCGTAGATGTCAGCTCCCAATAAAACGTCAATTGGACCAGGTTGGTAGAACTTCGGGTCCGCTAGGTGTAGATGCTGCAGATAGCGTAATCCTTTGACGTTTAATGTGTCGGCTGGGACGAAGTCTGTGATTTTGTGTAGTATGAGGGCGTTCATATTTGTTTCAAACTGGGTGTGGAGTGATTTTAATTTGAATGATGCCTGGGATTTTATGGAAGCTGTCTGAATTTTACCTAGTCCGGTTACTTTGACATTTGCCGGTTGTTTTTGCATATTTAATCGTTTTATTGCACTATCCGTAATAAACGAAACTTGAGAGCCCGAATCTATCAGTGCTCTCACTTGATGATTTTGTCCGTTTGGACCTTGAATCTGGACTAGTGCTGTTGACAACAGTGCTCGGTTGACATTTGAAAATAATGATGTAGTGTGTGGCTCTTTGATGCCATTAGGCTTTATGTCTGCTTGCCTCTGGTTGTTATTTGTCACCTCGTTTTTTGCTTCTAGAGGTTGATTTATGTATAGTAATGCGTTGTGCCGTTTGTGACACAGGAAGCAGGTTTTTTGGCTGGGACAACTATTGATGCTGTGTCCTGATGCGAGACAATTTTTGCAAAGCTTAAATTGTTGCACAAATTGTAATCTTGAAGCTGGATTTAATTGTTTAAATGCCGCGCAATGAAAAAGTGTATGATTCTGTTTGCACTTGGTGCAAGTATATGTTTTGCTCATGAAGGCATGAGCACCTTTGTGTGCATGGTTAGATGACGGTGTGTTATTTGAGTTCGTGGGTCTATATCCGCGCCGTAACTCTTGGGTATGTGGAGACCTTGTTTGTCGTCCATGTTCGGCTGAGTTCACGTTTTGATGTACTTGAATTGATTCTAGAGTACGGAAACGTGACTCTAGAAAAGCTGACAGATCAGCGTATGTTGATAACTCGTACTTGCTACCTAGTTCTTGCTCCCATAGTTGATGAGTCTCTGATGGGAGGCGTTGAACAAGGTTATGAATTAATATAGCATCCCAATGTTCTATGGGTAAGTTTAAATATTTTAACTCGTGGAGGCTTTCTTCTGTCTGGTCTAGAAGAGTGCGAATGGCATGGGTGGATTCTGTTTTGATTTGCGGCTGGCTTAGTAAAGCCTTTAAGTGTGTGTTGACTAAGACTCGTTTGTTGTCATATCTTTTTTTTAATAGTTCCCATGCCTTGGTATAATTGGTTTCTGTCACTTCAAATTGACGTAATAAGCGTTCTGCTTCGCCAGTGACGCTGAGTTTGAGGTAGTGTAGTTTTTGGACCTTAGATATATTTAGGTCTGTGTGAATTAATGGGGGGTAGCCGTGTTTCTGGCTTTGAAAGTCGTACTGGCTGAACTCTGGGCTCATTTGTGTTAGGAGGGAGTGCTGGGAATGACTGCTCTAATTCCTCTAATAGAGTAGAGAGGAGATTTATATATATGAGCTCGGTTTCCTCATATAATTCCCCTTTGGCGTAGTCGCTTTGAGCGCCATCTTTGGTTGACCAGATTGCTACATGCAGATCTGTGAAAGATTTCCAGAGTTTTTCTAGAGAATCTATGCGTGCTGCATAGCATTTCTTGCCTGCTTTGGTATCACTACCTGCCTTGGAGTGATTTATGGCGGCCTTGTTGATTTGATCATTAAGAGCTATCAGTGATAATGTTAAACTAGCGATATCCGCCATCTTGAAAATCTTCCTGTCTTATCCGGCTTCGAAAGGACCAATGTTAAGTCCCAATGTGGGCTTAGCATAAAAAAGGGGCAGGTGCCGGTTTAAAAAATGACAAGACAGGATTTTCAATTTAACAAAATAATTCGCTGGTTTATTGATCACAAATATAACTCTTAACAGTTAGGCAATTCAGTACTTAAATTCTAATTCAATTCACAATTCACTTAATCTATTTTAATTCAATTCATTAAATCCAGTCAAACTTACTACTAATTTAAAATATAATGTGCCTCCACTGGCAAATTTTTACTCTTTAATCTGTAATAGAAAAAAGAAACTATTATTAATAAATTCAAATTAAAAAGGGGTTAGAATTTTGGAAGACAGAGTGAGCGTCATATAACTGCTCAAAAAAAGGCTGGGATCAATTCTGCCAATATAGGATGCTGAAATAAATAAAATATTATAAATTTTGATTAATTAGTTAGTAAAAAAGGGATTCAGAACTACATCCCTTGGTTTTGTTAATCAAGACTTAAGTTTTGGTTTCAGAGCCACCGATCTGTCTTGTTGCTTGGTCAAATCGCAAGTGAATTTCTATTTCCAATCGCTCGCCTTTTATAGGCAGAAACACAATAGAAATTGTGTCTGCCTGTGGCGTTGCTATGACGCTCGCGTCGTTTGCTAGATTCTTATATATTTAGACACCCAGTGACGTCATCATAGTTTAATCGAAACGTTTTACCATGTACCATATGAGCTGCCATTTTGAATCTGTCAAAGTGGTTCATGGCAGATGTTTTTGTTATAGGTGAGTGTTTACATTTTTGAATGTTCACTTATATTTTTTAATTTTATTAATGATTTATTTCCTCGTGTATTTTATAGATTATCTGGTCCCTTAGGATGTTGGAGACATCGTGGGAATATTGAAACAAACGTGTAGTGTAAGTTTTTGTTTTAACTAAAGTCTCAGATCGTGAATGATCTGAGACTTTTACTATTTATTGTCTTTGTTTTGATGGTTCTTTTTTTTTATATTTTTAGCTGATGAGACTGGACGATTATCGCGAGATGATTATCTATAATCTTCGTGGGAAGTTTGTTCATCGCGGGAATTATTGTGAGTTTGTTAGTTGTTGTTGTTACTTTTTTAGAGTTTTAGTATGTAAGTTTATTTTTAGATTTTTCAAGGATTGTTCCGAGATGGAACACCGCTGATTGAAGCCGCTAAAGTACAAAACCATTTAGCACAACAAAATAATACTGTTCTTTTGGCAACAGCATTAATTAGAGTACGATCGGCGACTGGAAATCTAGAAACAATCCGTGCACTCATTGATCCCGGCTCACAGGCATCATACGTGACAGAGAATATCGCACAACTTTTATCGCTACCTAGAATGAAAATATTTGCCGAAATAGCAGGAATATGTGCAGCTAACGCAGGAATAGCTCATAGCAAAGTTCATATGGAAATACAACCAAGAATTTCATCTACATTTAAACACCTAGTCGAGCTCTTGTATTACCAAGGCTGACTAGCATTCTACCAGACAAATACCTAAATCTGGACATACCATGGAAGAATATTATCATGGCAGACCCAAATTTTGACAAACCTGGGCCAGTTGATGTCATTATAGGGGCAGACGTATACAGCTGAATAATATTAGAAGGAGTACGAAAAAATCATCGCGGACTGTTGACACAGAATACTGAATTGGGATGGATTATATCAGGACAAACCCATGCCAATAAAATGCGACCGAAAATTATCAGTATGATCTCCAACGTTGAAATAGATGACCCGCTAAAACGATTTTGGGAATTAGAACAGGTATCTACAGAATATCAGATGTCTAAGGAAGATCACGATTGTGAAAAACACTATCAAGCAACTTATAACCGAAACCAAGATGGAACGTACACAGTTAATATTGCCTTTAAGGAACCATTGGTAAACTTGGTGTTTTCAAGGAAAATAGCTCTAGCTAGATTACTTCAGATTGAAAGAAAATTCAAAACTGACAAGACATTGGAAAGAGAATACAAAAATTTTATGATGGAATACATCAAGTTAAAACATATGGTACCTGCAAAAACTCCCATGGAGTCCATATCCAACTTATGCTACCTTCCACATCATGCTGTGAACAAATTAGATAGCACAACCACTAAATTAAGAGTAGTCTTTGACGCCTCAGCAAACACTGCAGGAGAAAAAAGGTTAAACGAAAAAATGCTAACAGGGCCTCAGCTTCAACAAGACTTACCAGCTATCCTATTGCGATGGCGCAAACACAAATACGCCTTTACAGCTGATATAGAAAAGGTGTACAGGCAAATAAAAATGAACGAAGAAGATCAAGGTTTGTAGCGAATATTATGGCGATTCTCACCAGACGATCCAATACAGGAATACAAGCTAACAACAGTTACATATGGCACATCGTCTGCACCATACTTAGCAATTAGAGCTATGCAGCAGTTAGCAAGAGACGAAGAACAAAGATATCCGTTGGCCTCCAAAATCGTCCTAACAGATTTTTATGTAGACGATATGATGTCCGGAGCAAATACAGTTCAGGAAGCGGAGCGATTACGAAATGAATTAATCAACTTATTATCTGCAGGTGGATTCAAGCTGCGAATGTGGGCACTAGTTACTACAAACAAGGTTTGCTAAAAGGAATACCCGAGGGTTTAAGAGAACAGAATATCCTTGAAATAAAGGATGGAGACACCAGCAAGACCCTGGGCAAGACACCAGCAAGAACCTGGGCGTCCATTGGCTCCAAAATCTGATTCAAGATAAAACTACCAAATAAGGCGATGGTAACAAAAAGAATCTTACTATCAGATATAGCAAAGATTTTCGATCCGTTGGGATGGCTTACACCTGTAACAGTAAGGGCTAAACTTATGCTTCAACAACTCTGGCTACAATGTGTCACCTGGGACGAAGAACTCCCCTCTCAAGTTAAAACAGACTGGAATAATTTCAGAGACGGTCTACCAAAAATAGAAGAAATAAGCATTCCCAGATGGATTGGTCAAACCCATCACACAAAAACAGTCGAGCTACATGGTTTTAGCGATGCATCTGAAAGGGCATACGCTGCAGTGATTTACATCAAGGTGACTTCTCAAACCAAGAGTCCAACAGTCACATTACTTACAGCCAAATCAAAGGTAGCTCCCGTGAAATCAAAGACAACAATACCAAGGTTAGAACTGTGTGATGCATTACTACTTGCAAAATTAATGCAGAGCACATTGAAAACCATGAAAATCGATAACACAAGGGTCTTTCTATGGTCAGATTCAATGGTTGCACTATCTTGGATAAGGCGAGATGCAGGCAAATGGAAAAACTTTGTCGCACATAGAGTTGAAGAAATACAATCACTATTTAACCCGATCCAATGGAACTACATTAAGTCGGACGAGAATCCAGCAGACTGTGCATCAAGAGGATAAAGTACAACCCAAATCAACTCTCATAACTTATGGTGGACAGGTCCAAGGTGGCTAAAATACCCCAAAGAACGGTGGCCCCAAACTAACATAAAAACTAGTGCAACTGAACTGGAAATTAAACCAAAATATACAACCCTTACAACAGTAACATCTACCAACAATATAATCGAACGATTTTGAACCATGCACAGACTAATACGAGTACTAGCCATTTGCAACAAATTCATTGGGAACTGTCGAAATACAAGACAAAGAAGTCAAGCATTAATAATCAGCACCTCCGAACTTGAAGAAGCAAGAATGCAAGTAATAAAATTAACACAAGCAGAGCATTTTCACAAAGAAATTGAAGAATTACGAGCAGGTAAAGCACTCAGTCCCAAGAATAAACTTTTACCACTCAACCCAGTGCTAGATAAGCCAGGGATCTTAAGAGTGGGAGGACGACTTGAAAACTCAACACTCAGTGAAAGTGAAAAGCATCCAATAATTTTACCGCACAAAAGCCATTTGACTAACCGTATAATTCATCAGGCTTACCTAAAAACACTACATGGGGGTAACCAAAGTCCACTGGCATACATCCGACAACAATATTGGATTCCAAGGGCACGAACTATCATACGAGGCCTCATTCATAAATGTATAAGATGCTTCCGATTTAAATCAGAAGCAAATCAACAATGGGCAACCTACCAGCCGCAAGAATAAATCCATCTAAACCATTTTCTCACACAGGCGTCGACGATGCTGGTCCAATTCATTTAAGAGAATCCAAGGGGCGTGGACATAAATCCTATAAGGGATATATAGCCGTTTTTGTATGCCTAGCAACAAAGGCAATACACATTGAGGTAGTCAGTGATTTAACAACTGAAGCATTTTTAGCGGCATTCAAGAGATTTACTGCTAGACGTGGCCTCTGAAAACATCTTTATAGCGATTGTGGAACTAACTTTGTGGGAGCACAAAAAATTCTTAAAGAAGAATTCAGAAAAGCGATAACCGTAAACACGTCGGAGGTAGTGAATCTACTAGCCTCTGACGGGACACAATGGCATTTCAACCCACAAGGAGCACCTCACATGGGCGGACTTTGGGAGGCTGGTGTAAAATCAATCAAACATCACCTCAAAAGAATTATTGGAGAAACGGCTTTAACCTTTGAAGAATTAACGACATTACTATGCCAAATAGAAGCATGTCTCAACTCTAGACCCATTTGTCCGCTCAGTGATGACACAAATGACCTTGCTACGTTAACACCAGGTCATTTTTTGATGGGCACAGCACCGCTGATCACACCCATTTGTGCTGAAAAGGAAACAAATATAAACAGTTTAACAAGATGGAAACTTGTAAGCAAACTTCGAAGAGACTTCTGAAAAATATGGTCAACAGAATATTTGTCACGCCTACAACAGAGACCCAAGGGCGCACAAAACAAGATAACACAGAGCCTGCACAACTTGTTTTAATCAAGGACGAAAACCTTCCACAAACAAGGTGGCTCCTTGCACGTGTAACTGAGACACATCCCGGCAAAGATGGACTCACGCGAGTAGCGAGTCTTCGATGCAAAGGAAATCTCATTTTGAAAAGACCAGTAACAAAATTATGCAAATTACACATAGAAAATGAGCAAGAATGTATTGAACCTCCAGCAGCAATCAAACCATACACGAATATTACGACAGCCTTAGTACAGAGGCTTCCAACACAGGAAACCACACCAAAAATTAACAGGAAGGATAAGTTAACAACAAAACACGAAACCAACAACGTAAAGGCCAAATTGGAGAGACGTTCTGAGAAACCAGTAAGGGAAACTTGTCCAAACGCGCTATCTAAATATAAGACACAATTAAATCAATTCCGACACGAACATAAGTAGTTACGCTATGCGGGTACGAGATCACTTTTTCCATACAAAAAGTGTCCGGAAAATTCCAACTATTTTGCTGGCTCTAGACCGGGTTCTGGGCCACTGGGGGATTCCGTCTAGTGGTATACGTCACAGGGCCTGCCTGGGGGAATTCCTTTCCTACCGTCTGGCTGAAGCTCTAAACATTTGTGAAGGTGTGCGTAGCTTTATTGATGGAGGTTTCTAGTTAAGTTGATCTGGTCTTGGAGGCTACAATTTGACTTTGAGATACCCCTCCTGTGTCTGGCTACTGGAGATTTGCTGAGAGCTTTAGTGGGAATATCTGATACTATGACTAGGACTGTCTGGGGCGTGTTGGATTGGGCTACGTTACCTGTACCAAGGCTTAGGTGGAATGTGTGTGGCTTAAGTAATGATGTGAAATGCCCTAAGCGAGTTTATATCGGGGCTGTATACTTGTCAGCTTGAGTTTTTTGTTAGTTGTTTACTTCAGTATGAGTGCCTGTGGTGTGTTTGGCTGGGCTACTTGGTGGCTGAGCAAACGTTACCTAAGGCGTGGATGCATGTGTGCAACTGTATATTTATGTGGATAAGAAATGTTATGAAATTGCCTATGTGAATTAGTGTAATTAGTATAAGTAATAATTCAGGTTAATCCTAGAATATTTTTGTTCATACCAATAGATTCTAGAAGGTGTCAGTGGGGGTCTTAGTAATAGGGGTGGACAATTTTTTTATCAGAAATCCTCTACGGGCTATGGGTTTCGAGATATTAGTGATCTTACCTTTTGAGGTATAATTAGTAGTAGTAATAATTCAAGTTAACCCTAGGACATTTTTTGTCCATGCCAATAGTATTAGTACTATGGGGTAAAAATTTTCATCAGAAATCCTCTACGGGCTATGGTTCGAGATATTAGCTATCTTACCTTCTCAGGTGTATTTAATATTAGTAGCTCAAAAACAAACAAAAAACAACAACAACTATAACCTAAGTTGTGGATTAAAGATTTGATGATATTAATCTGCAGGTGCCTTTTATAAACATGATTGCCCCATGTAACCATATATCTAAAAATAGATCAGCGAAGCTGGTTGGGGTGAATGTAGGTAGATATGTTGACTTATATATGTATGTAATGGAAATTAGTAATGCTTCTAATTTGATTCCTTGCATAAACAAATTCGTACAGTACAGTAAAGTTAACAAATTCGCAGTCGAATAATGTAAACAAATTTGGACAGCGGCCGAGTAAAGTAAACAAATTGAGCGATTTATGACAGATAACTAATTTTTTTAGCTGAAAACAACAACAACTGATATTAATCTGTAGGATATGATGTCTTAGATGGGTAGTGAAGTTATAATTGAATATTTCTTTGCTAAAAAAAACAACAACAACTATAACGTAAGTTGTGGATAAAAAATCTTTTATAAACAAGAGGGAACATGCTATGATATTTGATATCTAAAAATAGATCACGGCTGCTTCGGATGTTAAGAAACATGAAGTAATAGAAATTAAAGCCTTATCAGAAAATTTTCGATGTAGGTGTGGGTAGGTGTATGTATTGAAAATTCTTAGGTAATATGAAAAATTTTTTTTTTTTAATTTCAATAAAATTCCTTTTTTGGGCAGGTTAAATTTAAAGTTTCGATCACCTATGATATCAATGTGAGGTGATACTAATATAGTATGATATGTTGACTTATAAGAGTAGTGAAAGTTGTATGGGTATAGTAAAAGACTTTTCATCAAATTTTTGGTGATAGGGTGTAATGGCATGACCAGTGTTGCAGGTGGAGGTTGAGCGTGGGTACTGTAAGTTGTGTATATATTAATTGTGTTGTATATTAATCTAGTAGGATATGAAAGCTTTAGTGAAGAGCCTGGAAGTGGATAGTATTATGTGTTTACCTTTAAATCTTAAGTTAGGTTGAGAGTGGGCTAAATTAAAAGTATTGATGATAGAAGATAGTGCTATGATATAAATAATGGAAATTGTATGGGAGCAGTAAAAGAAAAATTTTTGGCTGTAAGGTGTAATGGCATGACTTAGCAGGTAATTTGATATTACCTGTCGCCATGATCGTGGCGGTTGAGTTTGAGTTAAGCTTAGTGGTGCTCGATGTTTATTTTATGGGTGGTGGGTGTGCATAATATAGTAGAAAGCTTTAGTGAATACCATACTTTTCAACCAGCTGACTCTGTCAAAACATCTGTGTCGCTCTAACATAAATCTGTGTTCATATTTTAGGTGGGCATGATAGCTTGAAAATATCTTATGGATAATGATCAATGAAGAAGCCTATAGGTTTTGTTTACAATTCGCTATATTTTTCGGTCTGGGATTAACAAATATTTTGAGGAGAAGTTAAGTTTGGTGGTGCATGAAGTTTCTTTTATGTGCGGAGTGTGCTCATAATCTAGTAGGAAACTTTAGTGAATACCATACTTTTCAACCATCTCGCTCTAACACACAACATCTGCCTTGGAGCTTTGTGTTATCAGTTGGGAAAAACAACAACAACTATAACCTAAGTTGTGGATTAAAGATTTGATTATATTTATCTGTAGGTGTCTTTCATAAACAAGATTGCACCATGTAATCATATATCTAAAAGTAGATCAGGCGAAGCTGGTTGGGGCGAATGTAGGTAGATATGTTTACTTAGATATGTAATCCAAATTAGTAAATGCTTCTAATTTAATTCTTTGCATTAACAAATTCGCACAGTTCAGTACCACCACCCACCACCACCACCCACCACCACCACCACCCACCCACCGCCACCACCACCCGTTGTAGTGGTCAAACATTATTCGGGAGTTCCGGACTTAGTATGGGAAGATGTATAAAAAGAAAGCCATATATAAAATATCATTCATTAAAATTTAAAAAGTATTAATTCTTATAATATTATGGTACAGAGCTGTATGTAATCAAAATTTCCTGTGTTTGATGAATCTGTTGTTGAAATCAACATCTGCATACAGTGTAAGTTTACATGATCCTTTATGAGCTCTCCAAGTATACAAAATGAGAATTTCTAGTGCTAAGTTAAATCGCACTTTTTAAGGCATGGCTCGTAATTACTTTTTGTCAATGTTTGGTAGAATTTATATAGCTTCACAACTTGTTTTAGGCATCTAGCAACACCACAACATTCACATGTATCTGGTCCATCCGTTGAATCATCTCTTGACCAAGGGCAGCTTATATAGTGTTCACCAAATTTTGACTTGACTTTTTCAATATTTTCATATAATTTTAAAAAGTTATAGCATTCTTGAATTTGGTTCTTATGCTCATCGAGTAAAATGTTATTATATTCTCCTAAAAACTCCTCAATATCCATCTTAACAGTTCAGCATTCGGGAATACACTAACCACTAACCAAACTCTCGTGCAATTTTCCCTTCCCCTTTTAGATTTTGTATAGAACATACCAGATTCTTATAAAATTGTCTGCTACCTAGTAGATTTTGGATTTTGGTTCTCGGCAACGTTTTGGAGATATGAATTTTTTAAAATCAGTATATACCCTAACTAATTTTTTAACAGATATTTATATACCGATTTTTTATATAGGACATATGGATTTATATAAGGCTTACCCATCAGGAAATGCATAAAATCTTGGATTTTTTTTGGAATATACTGTACAAGATTCTAATAAAATTTTCTTCTGCCTGTTAGATTTTGTATGGAACATACTGTTACCGGATTCTTACCAGATTCTTATAAAATTTTCTTTCGCTTGTTAGATTTTGTATGGAACATACTATTACCAGATTCTTATACAATTTTCTTCTACTTTTTAAATTGTGATCTGAACATGGTACCAGATTGTTATAAAATTTTCTTATGGTTATTAGATTTTGTATAGAATATACTGCAATCAAATTCTTATAGCCTTTCATTTTGCTGCTATCTATTTTCAGATATTATATAATGTGCATTCATCTAGAACAAAAATCTATAGCTCGGTTTGGTCACATATGAATTTATATAAGGTTTATAAAGAAATGCAGTTACCAGATTCTTATAAAATTTTCTTCCACCTGTAAGATTATGTATGGAACATACTGTTACCAGAAATCTTCTTCTTTACAGTTTACTCACAGCTAATTATAATCTCCCATACAACTTGCACTACTCATCATCCAAGTGAACCCAAGAGCAGACACTTTCGGTTCCAAAGGTTAAGGTGACGTCATAGGTCAAGACAATGTGCCAAATACATACAAATAGTAGTTTCATAACTTGTATTTTCAATTGATATTTTGCTCTTCACCCAAACAGATCACTGTTTCTTGGCAAGCTAATTACGCAATAATTTCAACATGAGCTCTAAGGACACTACAAACCTTCTAAAGCCTACGGATGAAAGGAGTAAAGAATATTCATATAAGGCTCAGTCTACATCGATGAAATCGATGCTTTCCAGAAATAAAGAAGAAAGTTTTTCATCCAAAAACGAGTCGACTGTCCCCTACCAACAGGTCGAAAAATAAGGATATTCCAACAAAGAGCGCAAAAACTAAAGATGGAGAGATGTTATTTGTGAAAGTGATGCACCATGAAACTTTTAACGCCACTTTGGTGTAAAGGCATAAGGAATATTCATTATAAGGATCAATTTATATCTATGAAATCTTGGCCTTGCTGAACTAAAGAAAAAAGGCTTTAGACTTAAGCTATAATACAATTAAAACAACTTATTTCAATAAATAGCGTTATAACCATGATACAATTTTTATTTACAATACATATTTTAGACTAGGCTAGACTTAATATATTTTCTGCGGCACACATCGCTTAATAGTGATACTTGAAGCAAGACGAGGAGATAAATACCAAACACCATCCATTTAACTTAATGCATTACTTACAGTACCCACTCTAAACCCCGCACCACGATCTTCACTATGGGCTTGTAGAATTATCAACTATTTCTTCCTTCATACTCCACCATTCGGGCTATACTTTTGAGGAGATAAATATCCAGCGAGATTGCTGATTAGGATTTTACTGCTTATTCATAGATCCCATACAACTCCCACTACTCACCTCAGATAACATATCATACTACATTAATATCATAACACAGCGTTGTTCTATCAAAGCTTTTAATTTAACCCACTCTCAACATAATTGTAAGTAAAGAATGTACCTGCCCTAATAGTAACTATATCAGATTCATGTGGAATATTTTTTTAGATATAGGAGTCAATCAAATCTCATAACAACGTAACTGCTTGATTTATAAAAAAACTCTGCTACCTTCATATGCTTACCACAAGATCATATTATTAACATGAAATTAACACGTTCTTATCTAGCCACCGAGTCAACTAAAAGAAGAAATTCCTGCTGGAGGCTAAAAAGTTTAAACCTTGAGATCCATGAAAACTTTCAATTTAATCCACAACTAACAGCACCCCCTCTCAACCTCCACCACGATCTTCACTATTATCAATTTATTGCTCCTTCATACAACACCATTTAGATGATAATTTAGGGAGATAAATATGAAGCGACCTTGCTGATAATGTTTTTATTCCTTACTCACAGCTCCCAAACAACTTCCATTACTCATCTAAGACAAGATATCATACTACATTGATATCATAACACCACCTTCTTTCATCAAAACATTTAATTAAACCCACTCTCAACCTAATGGTAAGAAAATAATGTGATCACCCCAATAGTATTAAGATAAAATTATCATATTGTTATCAGCTTCATGTGAACTATGATATTGGGGATCAATCAAATTTCATAACGGTGTGACTGATTGAGAAATTTTATTGAAAATAAAAAACAATTCGTCATAAAGACTTTTCAATACAAACTCCTAGATACAAAAAAAAAACATTAATCGCTCAATTTGTCTGCTTTACTCGTCTGCTGTGTGAATTTGTTTACATTATTCAACTGCGAGTTTGTTTACTTCACTGTACTGCACGAATTTGTTTATGCAAGGAATCCAATTAGAAACATTACACCTGAAGAGCAAAATTAAGCATTTACTAATTTCCATTACATATCTAATTCAACATATCTACCTACATTCACCCCAACCAGCTTCGCCTGATCTGTTTTTAGATATATGGTTACATGGTGCAATCATGTTTATAAAAGGCACCTACAGATTAATATCATCAAATCTTTAATCCACAACTTAGGTTATAGTTGTTGTTGTTTTTTGTTTGTTTTTGAGCTACTAATATCAATTACACCTGAGAAGGTAAGATAGCTAATATGTCGAACCATAGCCCGTAGAGGATTTCTGATGAAAATTTTTACCCCATAGTACTAATACTATTGGCATGGACAAAAAATATCCTACGGTTAACTTGAATTATTACTACTACTAATTATACCTCAAAAGGTAAGATCACTAATATCTCGAAACCCATAGCCCGTAGAGGATTTCTGATAAAAAATTTGTCCACCCCTATTACTAACACCCCCACTGACACCTTCTAGAATCTATTGGTATGAACAAAAATATTCTAGGATTAACTTGAATTATTACTTATACTAATTACACTAATTCACATAGGCAATTTCATAACATTTCTTATCCACATAAATACGCAGTTGCACACATACATCCACGCCTTAGGTAACGTTTGCTCAGCCACCAAGTAGCCAGCCAAACACACCACAGGCACTCATACTAAAATAAACAACTAACAAAAAACTCAAGCTGACAAGTATACAGCCCCGATATAAACTCGCTTAGGGCATTTCACATCATTACTTAAGCCACACACATTCCACCTAAGCCTTGGTACAGGTAACGTAGCCCAATCCAACACGCCCCAGACAGTCCTAGTCATAGTATCAGATATTCCCACTAAAGCTCTCAGCAAATCTCCAGTAGCCAGACACAGGAGGGCCATCTCAAGGTAAAATTGTAGCCTCCAAGACCAGATCAACTTAACTAGAAACCTCCACCAATAAAGCTACGCACCCCTTCACAAATGTTTAGAGCTTCAGCCAGACGGTAGGAAAGGAATTCCCCCAGGCAGGCCCTGTGACGTATACCACTAGACGGAATCCCCCAGTGGCCCAGAAACCGGTCTAGAGCCAGCAAAATAGTTGGAATTTTCCGGACACTTCTTGTATGGAAAAAGTGATCTCGTACCCGCATATCGTAACTACTAACATATGCAACGGAAACGTAAAGGTATTCGCATCTTCCCTGTAACAGGATACAAAGCCCTAGTACCTATAGAAAAACAGTTACAGGCAGTCAAGGCTTACGAAGAACGCTACAAATTACCTAAATTAGCTAAGATGTACTACCCTGAGAGGTATAGAATTTCCATCACGGAGGACATGGAGGATAGGGAGCTGCTCCTATAACATAACACAACCGAAGTCAGGGTTGTATATCGCGCATATCGGTGAAGCAAATCTGAAGAGAGGAACGCTTACAGTCGAGCTGAGCTATCCATTGAATATAGAATCAGACGAAGATAGAATCGACAAGACATTATCACAAATGGAAGATGTATGTAACAGATCCCGGCACCTGTCCAGTGACATCCATTATGATCTACTACTTTAGCATTTAAAGGAAAAAGGGCGAACGTTATCCCATGAAATGACATTGCTAAAAGAGCCAAACGGAAAAGGCGAAATATATTTGGCAATATACTAGAATACGTTTTTGGAGTCAATGAAGATGTGTGTACAGGCATTAACACTCTTCGTCAAAACCAACAAATCTTACAACAAGCAGCCCAACATCAATCAAGTCTAATGCTCTCTACTATAGCCATAGTCAACGACACAGAAGCTCGCGTAACTCTAAAAATAAACATGTTTACACACAAACTAAACAAGGCTCTAGAGGAAATCAACAAAGTTCAAGGATGGTTCTCCCAAAATGACACCAACAGGATTAACATCAACATCATAGCCGCATATCAACTTGCCATAAATTTTCTCAATGACCTAGAAGAACATTATATAAGATTCGCGAGGGTTACCATGAAAAATGGAAATCTATTTGAATTCATATCACCGGCAAAAATAGCAAATATCACCATAAAAACCTCCGACCAAATTCCATCCAACTTAAAGGTCTCTGGCACACCAGAAGAAAGACTGGAAATAGTCAGAGACAACGGAAATATTATTATTTATGGATATCGTCCCATAATGGAAAGGGATCAATACACCCTAATGAAGGCTACCGCAATACCCTACCACATTAAAAACAATGCATACTTAGCACCAGATATTAGCAGATGCATAATAGGTACAAACTATAACACTCAAACCTACTTCGAGCTTACTGAAGCAGAATTAATCAATTGTATCACCCAAACAAAACACGATGTTGTGTACTCCAACAGTTGTCAGTAGTATCGAAACAAACCCAAATTGTATCATTGATGAGATCTACCAGCGCCAAGAAAAACAACACTGCTCCTTGAAGCAGTTCTCTCTGTCAACCACATTATGGAAGCATCTTTACATGGCCAACACTTGGCTATTTATCAGCAGCTCACCCACCACCGCAGCGGTCAAATGCAACGGAGTAAGAGAAGATATCATTCTCGATAAAATAGGAATAATTCAGATCAGCAACAACTGCCTCATCCAAACTAAGAAGAATACACTAACATCAACAATAACCCAAGTAGCACAATCGAGTCATAAGAAAGTCGTGTCACTTTCTTATGACTGACCATAGTCATAACGACTTACACTTACGACGTGATTAAATCATATACAAAACGTTCATATAACTAAAATGGGGAATCGTATTTCAGTTATATGACGCTGTTGTAGCTCATTTGTAACCACTAAAATGACTTCTTCACAATATAAATAAAGTCAAACAAGTATCAGAGGACGGTTGTAAATTTGACAATTTAACACATTTAAGACCTTTTTGTATCTGCTTTTCGTTTTCGGCATGATTGATTAATTGCATAATAGCATACAATAGTAAAACCTTGTAATAACTTTCATGAAACTTTTTGGTCCTTTGAAAGTCAAAATTAAGATGCAAACTTATCTCCATCTAGAAACTATAAAAACTTTTTACAAAAACAATCCTAAGTATAATATTTATAATACATTAATATTATACTCTTGTTATTTTTGTAATTGAGTTGGATTTCTTCTCGTAAAAGTTGAAATGTATTGCGGAGAAAACTTTATTGTGTAGTTTTGTAAAATAGATGCGTAAATATTACGGGCCTTCGATTTATTACAATATAAGTCTACATAATACTTTATTGAAATTTACATTAAATTATTTTTGGCTACAAAATGTATTTTCAGCAATGTGACTCAGATCCCTAAATTTTCCACATAAAAAATATTGCAAATTAACCGGTAAATGAAATTGAAAATCTTAGTAAATGGAAAAAAATTCTCATATTTTTAATTCTCTTGATTTTTTATCCATAACAATATGGCGCATTTATTTGTGACTGTATAGCAACGTATATACAGCTCTACAGCCTTGTATATGGCTTTAGTTGTATTTAAGATAGTTTTCAGTCTTAAATTAGAAAATATGACTAATAAACAACTCTTGCACGACTGTCTGTGCCTTCTCTTCGACTTTTACGCGACTGATACAAGTTTGACAGATTACTTCCATACCTCGTGCGTGCTGCGTCGATTTTTGTTGCGCGATAGTTAAAATGTTTAAAGTGGTATCTACCGAAGAAAACGGGGAAAAACTAATTTCGGCAGTGCCATCTTCATGGGAAGATCATAATATCTTGCGATGGCCGAGAAATAAACTGCAAGTAAAAAAAATCCGAAAGAATCCACTTTCAAAACCAGCAGAAGATTGGTTTTCTTTCCAGTGCAGTGTAAAAAGTGCAAATATTATTCCTTTGAGGAAGCAAGCATTATTGAAAATTCACTAGCGTCATTTTCCGATACGGAATCAGAAAAAAGGTAATTCCGGCTTATAATTAAAAGGGCAGCAATACGTCGAAAAGCAACAAATTTGTTAGTAAATTTGTTTTCAATAGCAGAATTTTTGCGCATAAAATTTGAACCAGATGCTTAATTTTCGCTATATTACTGCCTTAAACTGCCATTTACTTGCAGGCCCTTGCTGGTAGTCCAGCACACCTACGCGTAACTATCTGCGGCCTGTAAGTAGATAGGCACTAATAGAGTTACTTAAAACAAGTTGTAATATTGTGTTTCTTTTAGACCCAAACAGCGGAAGAATTTATATACAGCCGATTATAGAAACTTTGATACTCTTTTCGACGGCATGGATCAGCCAGGCCCGTCAGGAATACAATTGAATGAAACAGCAAGATCCAATTGTAAATCCGAAGCTTTACAAGACGAGCTGATCGTAATGAATGATACAAACGTAATGCAAGGCAGTTCCATTCTGCCAGCACCTGCGTATGAAAAAGAACAGGCAAACAGCCAATTTGTAGATAGTAACGCTATTCTTTCACCAACTGCGTTAAATAAAGAACCTAATACTGAATGTACACCATTGCAAACGGTAGAACTTGATTTTAGTGTCTTAAGTAGGTAGGATTCCATTGTGTAAGTTTGTTTTCTAACTGTAAATTAAATAAATTTTTTCATATAACAAAATTAATTCAAGTGGAAAAAGAAGTTGCTGGCTTACATGTGAAATTGGACGTCATGATGAATATGATAAGTGAATTGAAAAGTTCGAATTTAAGGAAAAGACGACTCAGTGAAGACCAGACCGATGATGAAGAGGAAAACATCTTTCCACTATTGAATGTTTGAGGAACGCCTAAAAAATATGGAATTCTACCACAAAATAGTAAGTTTTTCTGAAATATTTTGCATAATTACGTCTGAATTTTCTTTCTTGCAGAAGAAATCTCTGTCAAGAGTAGTTGGTAAAAAGAACATCACGGGAAGTGGAATTAATGCTGCATACAAACTAGTTGATACAATTTTTTCAAGATCAGTTTTAATAAATTTCACGTGGACAGGAAATTCAACTATCCATGACAATAAAGACAAAGTTATGGCATTTGTTTCTTTGAAAAATACGATTAAAATTTTTCACGATGTTGTCTATGATGCTGACAGAACTTTCACTTATATTGATAATGAAAAGTTCTTTAAAACTAGGATTTTAAAGTATGCAAAAGCTAGGGCTATTCTCGACCTGGATGACACAAAGCTTCGATGCTCTTCAAAGAGAAATGTTCAATCACGTAAGAAAAGGTACATCTAAAAATTTATATTGATTCTGCTTTTGGAAAAATATTTATTTTACTTTTAGATTATATACCAGAGAGGACTAGTTACTGTGGAGTTTTTCGTTTTTTTTTTTCAACTCTGAATTTTTTTAGTTTTACGATTTAATAATACTTACAATAAGTACAATACCAAAGTCTGAAAAAAAAATATTAAATGTGAATTAACGAGGTCTTTTTTGTGATATTATTTGTGTAATCTGCATTTATTACATATACATACTTATATAAATGTGATTATAAATCAACTGTGTGAATTAAAGGAATAAAGATTAGTTGCGTTTTGTAAAATAATCTTATCATTTTACACTTAATATTAATTACTTTAGAGTATTCTAGTATGCCTTTTTGTCCCAAGCTGGAGTATACATTTATTCGAGATGATTTGAATGGTGTGTCAAAAAAGTCAATTAGTGCCAGTATTTCTTTCCCATATATGCACAGTTCATTATCCAAATTATGAATAGAAATAATCTCTATTATTTGGTTGTTTTCCAGTAGCACGAAATTATTTCTGTCATCATCTTTTAAGACAAATCCATTTTGTAAGTGTAATTTAAAGCTTCTTGTATTTGGTTTATCACTATTAATAAAAGCATTTTTGTTGGAAGAATAATATTTTGAACTGCTTTCTTTTGAAAATCCACATTCGGAAGTCTCAATTATTCGTTTTGCTGCTTGCGATAATGGCCTGTTTCTGGAACGAAGTAGCATTTTAATTTCTTGAAGAGCGTTTTCGAATGAATAACAGCTAAATGATGGTAAAGGTCCAATATTTTCACGTCATCAATCATGTGGCATAAATTATGCACATTGCTAGTGATTGAAGATATTCCATATATTTCAATATATTTTTCCAAATATTCGTAGATTAATTCATCAGCAACATTTATAAACTTTAAATATTTATCAGATGAGCAGATGGTAACTGCACAAAAAAGAAGTAAAAAATGCTGATATACTTCCTCTTGTAAGACGTCTTTTAGAGCCACCGGACCTACATAAAGCAAAAATGTCCTGAATTCAATTGCCTTCCAAAATTTGATGTGTTCTAAGGTTCTGACAGTACGGTGTATCTCAATGGGCATTCTTTTACTGCATTCCTTCAATACATCTGAAACAATTTTCGTATCAGTTGCTGTCCATTTTGTGTCAAAACCGAGTGAGCCATCTATCCATCCAACTAAACATCTTTTCATTATACCAAGATGTAGTAAATGCATAGAATCTGCAACCGGAAAGGCTTGTATCAGATCAGTAGAAAGCTCTTCAATTGCCGAATATTCCTTATGGTGAATGGGATCGCATCTATCCCGAAAACTTGTATTGCTTCTTCACGGACAATCAAATCGTGGAAAACTCATACGTCGGTCGCTGTGAGAATATTCACCCATAACAGTGCATTTCGTACACCCGCTGTAGTGGTTGAAACTTACAACCCCTATAAATAAGATAACTATGTTTGTTGTAATGAGCAATTTTTCTACATACTTCTGCTTACCTTTGACAAAAGATCTCGCGGGCGCATCACAAATGAAAAATATATTTGCTATCTTTAAAATCCTCTCCTGCACAAGAACACCGTTTTGCATTATTTGTTTCAGTTCGCTTACAAACTTTGATAAATATTCTTGTGCAGATGGTGGTTTACACAAACCGTAATAGACCGCAACCACTAATGGCTTGTGGTTTAAAAAATTATTAATTTTACACAATATTGGCCAAAATTGTTGCTTTGAGCTTTTACTTAGTGGAAGTCCATCCATGTTAAAACTCAAAATCAACTCAAAATCATCCGGAATTTCTTTCATGGATAAAAATCGAGCAATTAATATTTCAAGCCTCCCATTGTGCCAATATTGACCATCGCCCATTGATGAAATTTGAACTTCTCTCGGAGTTTTGAGAAAAGTTTTACTGCTAAGAGACAAATCAGGTAAGCCAGATTGGTTTAAAATTTCAGCAAACTTCCAAGAGCAGAGTGACAAATTTTGTACTTAACAGCCCATATTCTCATTTCTTCAGAAAGTGTTTTACAAGAGTCTCCATCTCCATTGCTTTCATTTGGATTTTCAGTTGGATTGCAGGAATAATCAGATACATCTACATATATATGACAAAAAGCACACACCTAGTTAATAAAAATTATGTCTTATAATGTTAACTCTATAAAAGTACCTTCTTCCCTATCATTGCAAAATGCGGACGGGACAATTATGTGGCCTGGTGGTTCTATTTGATCAAAACTCTGAGGTAATGCATTATTGCCTTCGCAATAAAAAAAGAACATTATTAACATTGGTTATAAATAATATTGAAATCAAAGTAATGTTCTTACCTATATCTCGTTTTGACCTTAAACGCTTAACGACTCGCCTGTAATAAGTGGAAGAATGTCTAAAAGCCTTCCGGTTTGAGCCCATTTTGACATTTATGTCGTATTGTAGCTTATTAGTGGTATACTAGTGAGAAATACGAGCGATTAGACTTAAAACAGTCGGGTTAAAACTTCACTACATCCAACTAGTACGCGACGTAAATCCGACCGTTATGCGTATGGCTGTCTTATTTCTGTCATATTAGGAATGTAACATAGTTATTATGTTTGTTTTGTAACAGCAATATTACTCTAATATGAAGAGTCGTTTAGTTAACGTATATGAATCATTCTAATAGCTGAATTAATTTACTTTACTTACAGACTTTTTCACGATGTTTATAAAACTAATTAATTGTGACTATAATAAGACTTAACTTTATGACAATTTTGTCGTAATACACAGTTATATCGACGTCATATGACACACAGAAGGTTTATACGACTTTTAAGTTATATGGTGCTACTTGGGAACTGCTAAGATACCAGTTAAATCGACATTTAACAAGGCAGTGAATTTCAACATAAGCACCAGTATAATAACAAGAAAACCACACAGGGAAATCATTGAAAGTGAACCAATTTTAAAATCATCCGACCATTTATTCGATGCAATTAGGGATCAAGAAGTACTACAGCAGGAGCTAGTGTCAACCTCAACTATATTCAAATCAATCGGTCACCACACGACCTCAGCAGTCAGTACAATCGTAATTACATTAATAATAATCACACTTGCATATAAGTTAAGGCGGCAAGTACAGACCTGCAGCCCGCTAACCCGAAGGAATGTTGAAGGCATCCCCGACATTAAATCAAGCCAAAGGACTCCGCAACCTGCTAAACGAACCAGTCTAATTCAACATGCAGATTCAGAATCATCAACAAACCCGAGATTCATCTTAAAACTACCTCCACACGACCATATTGCGACTACAGTCACCAAGGGGGAGAATGTTCAAGCCAGAACACATAGCAAAGATGACAATGCAATTTATGCAACAATCAATAAATTGCATTCACCGGTCAATAAACTATAAACCGATCACCATGCAAGCACATTCATGCTCAATAGGTCACAAAACATAATTTTGCTGAACCTTGTATTGCACGTCTTAAGAAATTATTATTACTATTGTTAAGCTAAGCATTTTTTTAATTGTATATAAACGGTGTTAAGATATTAATAAATCAGTTGCTAATTATTCGTCAAACGTTTTAAAATCAATCACCTTGTTCACCCCCCACCAGAGGTAAGGGAACAAGATAAATTAAACAGTCCTAGACATTTTTATTTTACCAAAAACCCATTCAGAATATGAAATCATATCAAATAGATTTTCATCATTTCTTTTTGTCCTGACGAACCGTTCCAGAAATATATGCGAAAAACCACTGCAAAAATCAAAATTGCTCAAATCGGTGATCCTACGAAATTTCATACGGGCATTCATCTAGGGTATCATAAGAATGGTCTTAGACCAATTCTAGCTTTCTTAATTATTTTTAAACGACTTTGTGCATAATTTCAGCTATCTAAGTGAACAAGTTATCTGGAGGACGAAGGAGACGAATGAACCGACGGACATGCAAAATTAAAAAAAAAAAAAAAGTTTGTGCATGGGTGTCTAATACGTTGTGCTCTTCTAGGATTATTTCCATGCGTTACAAACATAATGACAAACTTGTGTAGTTTATCCTATGATTTCATCATCTAGGGTATAGAAACAAAAAACAAAAGTAACGAGCACATCTGTTTATTAGAAGAGATGCAAATTATGTATTTTTCCCCTCGTGGCGAATGATACAAAGAATTATTATCAATGAAAGACGTTGAAATCTGCAGGTGCTATATCTGATTGCTGAGTTGGAAAGGATTCAACCTTCTCTTTTACTATCTTAAGCTTACCCCCCTATTCTACATAAGAGATAAGAGCTCTTAACCTCTTAACTGGGCTGTCAAAGTCCATTAGCAGACATTGATATTCTACGTAAAGAATTAAGAGATGTCAGACGACAGCTGATCTCTTAACTTTTGTGGAGATTTTTTTTAAGGGTTTTAGTATTTTAGCAAACGAAAATATCTGTCAAATATCTCTTAAAATAAAAGCTCTTCACCGAGGTACGCTTAAATCTCTTATCGTGATAATTGCAGAAAGTATTTTGTTTTAAAATACCGAAATGTTGGATAAAATTCTGTAAAATAAGTACGCATTTATATAATTCGTATATATTATATAAATATGTATAAGTTTGTGAAATATAAAATATTTATACAATTTGAGCAATGCACAGAGGATAGCTCTGAGCAATATGAGAGACGACTTGAATCACTTTGCTATTTCTGAGGCTGTGATAGAAATCTCCATTACTCGACAATGTTATCGTCACTTTAAAGTTTTGGTAGGAATTAATTTTTTTGCTACAGGTTTATACAGAAATCCTGACGTAACGACGGCTGTTGAACCCTACCTGCGATTTAGGAATTAAAATAATAATTCAATTATCTTTACATGCTGTGAATTTATCATACAATTATTATTTATATCGATAATTGTAACTTGATTAAAGACGCACACAATTATAGTTACGTGTGGGTCATATGTCCCCTCATCGCCTCAACAAAAACATTACTTCTTGTTCTTCCTTCTTGAAAAGTATTCATCTTTAACAATTTATGTAGAATACTAATTCTGCTAAAATCTTATTTAAAAAACAATTATTTGAACCAAATGACAACGATTCCCTAAACAAAAACTATCAACTGAGTAATAGTTGAATATGTGAATGTGCCGTGGTTCGTTAAATTCGAATCAATCTGCCTACAGACTCGGACAATGGCCACACATACACTATTGCAACTATTACTAGAGTTATTGAGCGTAAAATGGTAATTTTACGTTTCAATCAAAAGTAGTTTATTATTTTGTTAAGTAAAGTATATAGTAAATGTAGGAACTGTGGGGGATACCCAACCCTAACCAAACGAATAATCTCTTGGGACTTAACAAGGCAACCCTGAGAACTCTAGTGTCTATCCTCACTGGGCACTCCTTTCTCAGGGGCCAACTTCACAGGATGAGATTTGTTGAAGATCCTGTATGCAGAAATTGCGGAGAGGAACCCAAAACAGCGAATCACTTTTTTAGTCACTGTCCGGCACTTTCAGGAAAGCGATATAGATTCCTTGGCTGTCACATCCTGGACGAGCTGCATGAAGGCGGCAGGGAGGGCTGGGGCCAGTACTTGACATTTTAAGAGCGGCCTTGCTATGATGTACGTTTGGTGGACCCCCTTCTGGGTCTCAACCTCTTTTTCAATGAATTAATCAAGTTTAGCCTTTGGGAAGATAAGGAGCAGAGCTTCAAGTTACTGGTAGACTATTTTCCTGTTTAGTTTAGGCTTTATGGCATTTATGAAATTAATGTTTAGTCACTTTTCCATAAGAATCAATATATAGCATTTTAGAGAATTGGACTACCACGCACACATCATATAGATTTATGTTTCATGACTTGGGAAATATTTCTCGAGTGGTTTGATTTGTTGCATATGCTGTGAAAGCTCCCACCAAAGTTGTGTTTTCTTAATATGTTAGTAATTTTTACACAGCAGAGTTTACCTGCAGACAATACCTTATCTGTTGAAATGGTGAAAGGCAAAGTACTTCGGGCTGTCCCATAATGAAATTCTATTTTTCATGAAGACTTAAAACATTTTGATAACATATTTTCTCAGTTATTTTCTGGGGGTTTCTTGCCATTTATCAGTGATAAAAATTTGTTAAAGTGAAATAAAGATTTATTTAAACTTTCGGTTCTAAAGCAAGAACAAATGTTCGAATTTGCATTGGATGTATGGTAATTTTGAAGATGTCATCATCATCTCTAGGACCCATCTTTGATGTGTACTTTTCATTTGTAGCAGTTTTATCGGCTGATTTTGGTTCCTTGTACTTTAAAATATCGAGGGGTTTCTCCGGTGATTGAATTTTCTTCGTATTCTTTTTGTCATTATCATCGATGCTATTAACAATTTCTTCTGGATCAGCTCTGAATGTTAGGCGTTTGCTCTCGTTTAGTAATAAATTTCCATCTAAGGTGGTCTCTCGAATATCAATTATATCAAAACCTTGAAGAATATCTTTGATATGAAAGGTCACTGGCTTGGAATATTCCGGATCTTCGTCCTTTTCAAGAATGTGTTCAAAACGAATCAATAATTCGTTTTCATGCCATGGCTCCATTGTCAAAAAATTGACATTTTGAGGCAGTGATAAAGAAATTCCAGAGAACTAAAATATATATATATATAATATCATTTATTATATGATTGTTTTCTATAAATACTTACAATGTGGTTGTAATTTTGTATCCAGTCATTGATGTTATATTTTTCGGCATTGCTGAGAAATACCCAACTAGGAAGAAGTGTTTTTAGTTGCAAGAATCTTTCTTGAGCATAAGTTGTCGGACTGTTGGCTTTTGTTGGTCCGAGGACTAAATAGTGATGACCTCTCGCTACAAGTCCTTTTCCATATGCTACTTCATTTAACGCCTCTTCTACTCCAAAAGCGTCATCGTGTAATAATCTACGATGCACCATTATTTCTAAAGAACCATCTTCCAAACTACTTCCGCCCTGTGCTCTATCAACAAGAATAGCTAAGCGGGAATCGGCATCTTCCACAGCAATTTTAGTTGTTAGAGGATAGTAGTTTCCTGCAACCTTTTCCTTAATGTCTAAATTCCAAGTATCGCGGTGATTTATTTTTCTCTTGACCATTTCTCGACCATTTGAATCCGTATAGAAAATGCCTTTAGATTTAATATCTGATTTAAACTTAGTGATGACCTCTTTTCCAATTTTATCTTCGACGGGAATCGGACCCACAAGCCATTCGAATTCCGCAAAGTTTTCATCTTTGTAGATTCGAACTACTTGACTTACCCAGCTGTTAAAAACCTGATGTACCTCTTCCACAAGTGGTCCTCGAATAACTTCAATACTTGCCTTTTGTGTTATAAATTGTACTGTGTTATTTGGACGGAAGATATAAGCTCCGGAGGAACGATTAAGAAACTCTCTGTTGTCACCGTTTGCGCCTTCATAGTACATAAAATCTTGTGATATAGCACGAACAATTCCATTTGATGAAACTTCCGATAGGAGGCCATTTGAATCGAAGGTTAGATTCATATACTAAAAATAAAAAGCAAAATTTAATTCGGAAAATCTTAATCGAAAGCTCTGAATTTAAATTTTATAAAATAAATAAGCAAAGCACAGCACAACAAACTTACTTCTCCCTAGAGATTAATTCAGTGCATTTGAAACAGAATTTTATAGTACATAATGGTCTTACAATAGCGCTTTAGTGACTTTGAATTAAAAAAAAAAAAAAAACGATGAATTAATTGAATCAATACACGTAGAGCGCTTGTGCGGAACATCTGAGAACTAAAAGGTAAGTACCGATTCTGAGTTAGGAAATTTTGGTATTGTGGTATTGTGCGTTTCGAGTCAGAGAATGTACATCAAAACAAAAGTTAAGTTCAGTTTCGAAGTGCGTGTTAGGTATTATTAAAATTTACATCAAAGAATTAGTGAATAAATAGTGTGGATAAAAACCATCACAGAATTTTTTGTTTACACCGCAAAGAAAGAATTCACCTGCAGAAGAAGCCATGCCACACAGTGTACATAATGCTAAATTCGCGAATTTGAATTTGAAGTGTTGAAAGTCAGATATAAGATTCAGATGCCGTCTTTGAAGCTTTATATATATCGTAGACACTTGATGTATCTCAGTACTTCACGAAAAGTCTAGGCATTTAATGAAATGTAGGCAGGTAGTGTAACAGTTTGCGCTTAAACACAATAAAAATTTTTCTCTAAAGTGAATAGCAACAATTTGTGCCACAAAGCTTACGTATTTTTTGATAAGATTAGGGAAAGCTCCACCTTGGAAAACGTGGATTTGGTTTTTATCGCTAAAATGCAGGTAGGGCTTTTTTCCCAAAAATGTAGGGAATATTCCCTAAAATATGTTATGACCTAGATATCTATACCCCGAATCACAACCATTAGATCAACACATCAATATATTGCACTATTGATGTATTCCAGAAATCACCCTGAAAACGAAAACATTTTATACCTTAGATGAAATCTATAGGATATACTAAGTTTGTCATTCCATTCATTTGTAGCACCTACAAATCTAGAAATAATGAGCAAAAGGGATTGGATTAAAAGGTATTTTGATTTTTGCATGTCTGACATTTTGAACACGGGCTCTTTAAAAACAATCTAAATATATGTTCGAAAATGGGCTGAATCGGGCAACTCCTTCGTAGGGTAGCCATACAAAAATTTCGTATCTCACTATATATTTGGGTACTGCCTGAGACCGCACCGACATAGAGAACTGAAATTTGGTATATGGTGTTTTTATAGCAGCAGTAAGTAAAATTTAGAAAGTGCACTATATCTAGCAACCCCTTCTTGGTGTTGACATATAAAAATTTGGAATTTTTACATATACTGTGAAAGCGATCAGTCCTAGACGCTTTTAAAGTACTGGAAAGTTCTTCAGAATGTAAAATCCTATGAAATAGGTTATAACTATTTTTACTGTCTGACGAACTGTTTTAGAAATATATGCGAAAAGCACTTCATAAATCATACTTGCACAGAGAGGTGACCATACAAAATTACATACGGGGGCGTTCATCTATGGTATCATAAGAATTGGTCTTAGACCAATTCGAGCTTTCTTACTTGTTTAATTTAAATCCCAATTTAATGTTTAAAAAGCATTTAGAAATGCATTCCCATGTTATAACAAAATGAAAGTTTGCATGAATTGCGTTTTGTTATCAGTCATATATTCCGTTCACACGGCATGTATACTTACCTACATGCAGTAATACATACATACCTCACTCCGGTTCCTCCAAAACATTCGTATGCATATACATACAATTCATAAATTCATCAAACCTAATTGTCAGTACATACATACAAATCATTATTTTCATTGACTTAAAATATTTATTTCAACGAAACAGAAGTACATATCAGATTTCGTTTTAAATAAATTTGATCAACTTACAGACCCCTGACTAAAAAACTTTGTGTCTGAGCGCCTGAGCGGTACTAATAGGGGATGGATTTACATTTAGTTTTCTGATTTAAAATGAGTGAATGGGGAGCTTTTCGATGGGGTAAAATTTTCTTACGTTTTGGGACGTTTGGGGTGGGGGTGGTATCTACCACCCTTGGAGTTGTCCAATTTGCGTCATTTATGATATGAGTGGAGATTCAAGATTCGAGAGTTGAGAGTCGAGAGTCGTGAGTTGACATTCGAGAGTTGACATTCGAAAGTGGAGAGAGTGTACAGAATTTAAGACTAAAAAGTAGAAAATAAAATACAGTGAAAAAAACGTTTAAAATAATTAACTTTCGTAAATAAATTGCACTAAAAGGTAAAAGAAAATTCTTTCTCATGATATACACAAGAAAAGTTTCGTTGCAAAACAATAAATGCTACAACTTAGATTTTATCTTAAAAGTTTGGGCATCCATAACAATAATCACAATTGTCTAACCACAATTCATGCCCAAAGTTTTAAGATTTAATCTGACTTGTAACATTTCTTATTTTACAATGAAACTTTTGAGGAAGGAATAACTATGTTTTAATTTTTAGTGCAATTTATTTACGAAAGTTATTTATTTTAAAAGTGTTTTTAATGTATTTTATTTCATGATGTATTCGTACCGCATCAAAAGCTTTTACATTTTCTCACGTACGATTTTCAACGTGTCGTGAGAAAGCAAAAGAAACAATAAAGAATCTTTCATGGGTCCCTTAGGGAAGCAAGCCCAATTCTTAGGAGCTCGATTTTAAAAACCGTCGAATGAAGTACGTACAGAAGTGAACAAAAATAGGTCGTAGGTTGCTTTTAGTATTAAACAAAAACGAATGAGTTCATTTTAGAGAAGATGGATTAACAGTTCGAAATGTTTACCCACCAATGAAAAAGCAAATATACATACGTAAAACCAGAACTAAATGGTATAACCAGATACATAAGAGCTTTATAGATATAAGAGCTATGTTTAATATTAAATAAATAATAAAGTGCTATATTCTGGAGCAAAAGGCGTTTTTTTTTTTTGTGAATAAACAATTAATTATTAAAGGAATATTGCAATCTTCGCATGGAGCAACGGTGCCCGCATATAACAAATGTAGGAAATTTTCAAATATTTTTGGTTTTCTTCCTTAAAATGTAGGTAATTTTCAATTAATTTTTTTTACCCTAAAATGTAAGGAATATTCCCCAAAATGTACCTACTGTAGAGCATAACTTCGTTGATTCAATGAACACAACAAAACAAGCAAAAAAATATACTGATCAATAGTACATATGTACATATGCACATAACAAAATATGCAATCAAAATATTAAAGCAAAAAGATGCGAGTTTTACTACATGAATGAATCGTACACTGCATGAATGAAATTGCAGTCGAATAATAACAAATAAGCTAAAGAAAAATGAAAACAGTTCTTTTATACATAGCTTGTCCATATGATGAAAAGTCATAGCTAAACAAATAAGCTCTTCATGGGTAAACAAGTATTATGCATGTAGAAAGAACTTCGAGTCAGCATAAAGCTTACTAGGCAATTGGAGCGTATTCACCTCAAATCGGTGATCGATCGTTTAATTTTAATTTTTATATGCATATTGATGAAGTAAGCATAACTGATAGAACTGTCCGCAGCTCTGGAATATAAGCATTGATTATATTAAGACCAAACCGTGAACTTTTTAGCTCTCACTTGGTCGAGATACAAGTGCATAGAAGCTCTACACAGCCCTACCGCTAGTATTTCGTTATTAATATAATTTTATTCTTTCTCATTACGATGTTCTTCAACCATTGGCGAATAGAAGAAAGACATACAAGGAGAAAGAACCTTTACATGGCGACCCTGCCCAACCAAACGTGGGATCACATCAAACTGATGAGCAGATATTCAACCCATGGAAAGCACTAAAGAAATCATTAAAGGAGGTGCTAAAGCATCTGATAGCAGGACCGCGTTCAATTACTTTGGAGGAATATAGAAAGAGAGCAAAAACACGGTGCAGCACGTAGGGATTTTCTACGTGCTGCACCGTGTGTTTTTCTCTCTTTCTATATTCGGACGGCTTTACAAAACTACAATTTGAACTTCAGTGAAGTTTTCAAAGGATTGAAAAGCGCACATATAAATGGTTTCTACTTTTATTGGTCGCCTAGATATTCAATCATGAATTGGAATCAGCTCTTCTGACCGATGGTACTGACGATAGAGTCGGACTACTACCAGAACTTACTGTGAGTTTACTAAAAGGTTGCGATGCTTTGCACAGTCGTCAACTATAAAATGAATTTGTAAATTGGATTAAATTTTAATTTTTATTATAATTACGTTCCGCACTTTCATATTTAATTTCGTTCAAGATATAAGTGTAGATACAAGTGCCGCTTTGCAATATTATTTCAAGTCATCGAATTAGTTTGTGATAGAGCCTACAGACAGCAAGTCGAAGCATTAAATTCTAATTTAATTTTTAACTAGATGGCGGATGCTGAAGCGCTTCATCAGGCCGTGGAATTTTAACTGTGAGTATTATTGATATATTGCACTTTTCCTTTGACACATGTACATATATACTCCGACTTTTGTAGCGAATTGCACTGTAGAACTTTTTCGTCATTAATGTTTTTTTTTCATATACCTATTTACATAGTTTCAATTTAAATCTATACTTGCATATATATGTCTGATGTCATGATATACTTATCTACACATGTATATTTAAATCTTGACCATTTGAATTTTTTTGATTTAATGCTTTATATATAACTAGCTATAGTTAATTTGTTGAATACTACATATTACCGAAAGTACCGAACGGAAACTTAGATCGAAAGCAATCTTTCTATTTATATTTAAGTGTATAGTTTTGAACTGGAAGATAGGCACATACATAGTAAGCCTGAAGTATGAGTGAAATGACAATCTTCAATCACTAAATTATTGCAAAGTAAGGTTTTCAAAGGAAATTATTTAGAGATTAAGTGTAAAATAATATAATAATAATGATAATTAATTTAAAACGATTTTGTTACATAGAGGTGTCATTCCTAATTACACCAAAGAAAAGTATATTTTAAAGAAATTTTTGATTTTCATTACAATTATAACGTAAATATGAAATTTTGAAAGTTTTGATTCTTCCTTCACTGTCCCGGAGCCCCCTCGCGAAGGATGAAGGTCGTCTAGGCTCGCCTAGTCCCTCTCTCTCTTTCCAGGTCCACTAGGGACTCTGAAGAATTATGCCCAAAAGAATACACCTTTAATTTGGTCGAAGGAATGTCAAGAAGCATTCTCGACACTGAAATGTAAATTGGTAAATGCACCAATCTTAAAATATCCAAATTTTGATGAAAAATTCATTATAACCACAGATGCTTGACAATTTGCCCTTATAGCTGTTTCGTCTCAACGTGAAATTGGCTCAGATCTACCAATTTCATACACTAGCAGAACATTAACTAAACACGACCTCAATAAACCAATTATTGAAAAAGAACTACTAGCAATACATTTGGCAATTAACTATTTCAGACCATACGTATATGGTAAATAATTTGTAGTGGTCACCGACCACAGACCTTTGGTAAGTCCCTTCACGCATAGAAACGCATCTTCCAAAATGACAAGGATAAGGCTTGACCTATCTGATTACGATTTTGAGATTATCTACAAGCAAGGAAAAATTAACACTAATGCAACTAACACAACTAGAGCAATGTCTAAAAAGGACAATTAAGATAACAATAAAAAGAAAGCGACCCAGTATGAATCCCCTGCCAACGTAAAGACTGATCACCCTTATGCATGGGAATGCATGTCAATTAATGAAGTAAAAAGGGTCAAAACACTACGATTTGAAAGCAATAACAATAATAATAGCAACAAAGCTAATAAACAAAATAACTCTAGGAAAACAAGAAAAAGAATTAATAATAGTTTGCCAGAAATAATAATAAATAAAAAGGGAGTGATAATCAAAATCAGTAATAAACCGTATCATGGCTTAGGTTTGCTCTTGGAGACACTGATCTTTGAAATGAAGAAAATGAAAATTGAGTCACTATCGTTATCGAAAGATGACATCATATTTCAATACACAAACGTCGACAAAATTAAAATAATATTTAATGAGCTGCAGCGCAAGATAAATAAGAAAAATGGGCAAAGAGAACTAAAGATATTGATATATAATCCTCCCAAAAGAATTCAAGATGAAGCAACTAAAAAGGAAATAATTGAAGAATTCCAAAACTCCCCGCATGGAGGACACGAAGGTGTCAAAAGAACAATCAACAAGATTAAACAAAGACACATATGGAAAAATTTGAGCATAATGGTTAAAAATCATATAAATAAGTGTGAAAAATGTGCTAAAAAAATTGTGAAAACACAGACTCTATCTACAAGCTTCGAGATTATATCTATAGACACTGTATGACCATTAAAGATAGGGAACGAATACAGATATATACTAACTATACAGTGCGACTTGACTAAATATATTGAAGCTATTCCATTAAAGAATAAAGAAGCAATAACAGTAACAAAAGCTCTGGTTAAGACTTGCATAATAAACTCTGGTAATTTTAAAATAATAAAGACTGATATGGGAACGGAATTCGTGAATGATATATTCATTAACATAGTTAAGTTTTGAAAATAAAACATGTATCGTCAACGCCATACCATCATTAGTCGTTAGGTCCAATAGAGCGTAATCACAGAGTACTAAATGAATATCTTTTATCATTCACTCAAGATTACAACTGGCATGAATGGATTCCGTATTATACCTTGTGTTATAATACAACACCTCATTATGATACAGGATACTCCCCATTCGAACTAGTTTTTGGAAAATTATCAAGTTTATTCAATAATCTCGAACTTAATGATAATAGGACTATTCTAATGAGCTTAAATTCTGTTTAACCAAAGCACACGAAAAAGATAAAAATTCCATAAACATAGCAAAAGCGAATAGAAAAGAAAAATCTGATAGAACACTAAATGTAATATATTTAGAAATAGGTAGCTATGTACTATTAAATAAAAGTGATAGAGGAAAACACGAATGTCCATATAAAGGACCATATACGATAAAAAACATAGAGGGTGTAAATGTTACTTAGAAATAGATAATTAAGTAAAGAAGGTACACAAGAATAGGTTAAAGAAAATAAATTGTAAAGCTGAGTAAGATAACTGTATAAATTTAACATTCAAATAAAAAAAAGAATCACTATATTTTAGAAACATCTTTGTTTTATCAACATATAGATTAGATTTTATCATGAGAAATTCACGAAAAACAATTATCTAGCATATACATATGTATATATTGTAAATGTATTGTAAATATGGTATGAACGGTTACCAGCATTAAATTAATTTGGATTTGAATATAATTTTAAGGATAGGACATCTGAATTAATAACAAATAGCTATTAATTTTATAAAGATTGCATTAAATTAGATAAATGTACAAATTATATTAAATGTATGAAAGAATGTATAAATGAGTAACTATCGTGATTACACGTTATTTTAAGACTTAGTGTTAAACGTTTACTTCATTCAATATGGCAAAAAAAAATTCTCACATGCAAAAAAATTCTTTTTCCGCTTAACGGTGAGGATGTAGAGCATAAGTGAATTTATCCAATGCACACAACAAAACAAGCAAAAAAATATATTTATCAATAGTACATACATATGGACATATGCAATCAAAATATTTAAGCAAATAATTTGCGAGTTTTACTACATGAATGGAATCGTACACTGCATGAATGAACTTGCAGTCGAATAATTGTAAACAAGCAAAAATAAAACACAAGAAAACAATTGTTTTCGCATAGCTCGTCCATATGATGAAGCGTCATAGCTAAATCTTACATACAGGGCATCCATTGGCATCAGTTGAACATGTATATACATACATACATGCATTCCTGAGTCGATTTCGTTTACGCAGAATTAAAAAATTCATGCATCAATGAATAAATGTAAACATGTATATACATACATGCATACCTACAGCATTCTCATTGCATGCAGAATTATAATTCCCAGCTGCAAGTATAGACATATTGACAAACATATTTACAAAATTCAGTAATTGAATAAAGTCACTCGCTACTGACCTACACCAATTTCTTAATCACATAAAAAACAAATGAAGGCAGTGACACAATACCCCTGCGCGCAAGAATTCACACGATGCAATTTGATAACCTTGCGCCAGCGGTAGAACTTAGGTGAAAGAAATAATGGTTCACGATGATGTCATAATAGCAGCAAAGCGGCGAACGGTCTACGGAAGTATTTATGTATGTATATATGAAAGCGATGAATGCCGTTATGAAACAACAACAAACCGGCAAAAGCTTTGCGGAAATTAATTTATGAATGCTATAAAGAAACACTTTACCGAAATAATAATTATGTATATATGAATGCCGTGATGAAATTAAAATTACAAGCGCTTAGCGTAATAAGAAAAAAGCAATAGTATTAAGTGAAGAATTATTGTATAAATATTCTTGTGTTTTGGAATAAAGAGGCAGTTAGTCAGTAGCAGCAGAATCATCAGAACACAAGTTGTTTCATTTACAAGGAATAAAGCTAGTAAGCTGCTCCATTCATCCAACTAGGAGTAAAGTTAGTAAGCTGCTCCATTGAATCGCTCTCGGAGTAAAGCCTGATTTAGATTGCTCGACAGCGACAGCAACAGCGGCAGCAGCAGCAACGCAAAAAACAGTTTTGCTGTCGAGTGTATCAGATTGCATTACAGCAGCACAAGTCAGCGAGTAGAATATTATGACATTTCTCAGCAACATTACCACTTTTTTTTAATTCATTGGAAATTTTTTGTAAGAACTTCTTTATTTTTCATATAAAAGTTGTTTGTTTTTTACTAAGGATATAAGTTTTTCCTCCATTTTCCCTACATGAAAAAATAACTTGATAGCTTGGGATGACAGCAATTGCTGCCTATGAAGACAGCAACAGCAAATTTAGAATTTCAGATGACTCGACAGCACGACGTTTTTGCTGCTGTCACTCAATCAGCTGATCGCTCTCAACCAATGAAAACGATTTGCTGTTGCTGTTGCTGCCGCTGTCGTGGCAATCTAATTCAGGCTTAAAGCTAGTAAGCTGCTTCATACACATCGCTGCTCTACCTATCTCGGCAGAAATAAGTAAAAGCCCAATAATCGTGAAGGCACGTAATCTCAATTTACATACAGTAACCGTGCCGTGCTCCAGATCAGAATATAAAGGTGCTCAGATGAGAGTACTAGAGGTACTTAAGAAACTCAACATAAACAAATAAGCTCATCATGGGTAAGCAAGTATTATGCATGTAGAAAGAACTTCGAGTATAGCAGCATAAAGCTTACTAGGCGCGTATTCACCTCAAATCGGTGATCGATCGTTTAATTTTAATTTTTATATGCATATTGATGAAGTAAGCGATTTTCTGAATGTATAAAACAAGTGTCATAGACAAACTAATAGCATACAAAGACTGGACACGTAGAACAAAAATATGCAACGCTTTTTTAGAATATAAAACTAACGATGCCTCGACGATGCCTCGACTTGGCACTTGATGACGCGCCCAAAGGGTAAGCCACCAATGCCTCGCTCCATACAAAATCACCGTTGCCTCGACCCGATGAAGGGAACGCCACAATTCTTTCTTAGAAATTTTTTGGAAATTTCTTCCTTCGAATTTCTATGCATTGGCCGAGGTCAAGAGCAGTGACTCCCTCGAATATAAGATCTAACAACGATGCCTCGACCTGATGTAGAAATTTACTGGAAATTTTTTCCTTTTGGAGGGCAACAACAATTTTATGAGCATAGACGCGTAAACACAAAATGTTTCGGTAGAATTTTTATTCATTTTGGTGGCCGACTAGTCTTATTTTCAGGTACAGTATGTACTTTCATTCTGCGATGCAATTATAATATACATATATACAATAAACATACCTACTAATAAAAAATACAAAATCTTTCAGGTAAAATTAACCCCACGTGAGTACGTGAATGTTAATAGCATGATACGGGAATTATTATAAGGTAGACAAACCAATTTATGTAAATAATTTCGATGAATTAAAAAATATTGCAAAAATGCATGAACTTATCTGTATGATTCGGATGTCAAGTAGATTTTATTATACTCTAGAATCTAGATGAAATAATAGACATAGGTAGGTATACCAAGTTTGTCATTCCATGTGTAATGAATGAATGCGAATGCTTGATTGGAACTCTTTTCCACACCACCATTGAGGTAGAGGTATAGGCAAATCATTACTGTAACAGAAGAAGTTCCAATAGGGTAGAGTTGCATTAGTCCGACCATCTCCAGTGCTCGACCACTCGAGCGAAAACACGTCATAATTAGTACTTAGCATGCTTTTTTTGACCAACAGTGTAATTTTTGGTTCTATGAATTTCTTACTGAGTCACTTCAAACAGAATTTTACTACTACTGTTGTAATATCAACGTCCAATTCGCATCACTCTGTCGGAGATTTCTGATGAGTATGTCACGCGATAAATTAGAGCTAAATATTTAGTGAGTTTGGTGTTTGAAAATAGTGTTTTTTTTTAATAAATTTTTAGGTAAGTACTATAAAAACATTGTTGTACTAATAAATACACTCTAATTTAAATGAAAGCTATTGAATTTTTACTTATTTTTTAGTAATATTAGCTTTTATTGTGTGGTCGGAGAATGAAAACCAAAATTTGCTTAGTTCCCTAAGTTCGACCACACATGGACGAGCATAGGAAACTAATTTTTTATTTATTTTTAAGTTAAAGCAATTAATTTTGAAGATTAAATGCATAAAGTGGCATTTTCCATAAAAAGTTTATAAAATACGTCGTATTTCCAGTAGTCGACCACCGTTTTATCAAGTGGTCGACAATAGGAAACACATAATTCAGTTTTGTCCTTTATTCGACCACACTCCGTTTCAATCACAAAATTTTAATTTAATTTTTTTTAATTTCAATTTATTTTGAAAGATATGAAACGTGTGATTCATCGGTATAGCGAATCTGCGCTAGCAGAAGCTCTAAAATTAATTAGAGAGGGAAAAATTGGGATCCGGCAGGCAAGTAGGGAGTATGGTGTTCCAAAAACTACTCTACTGGATAGAATTACTGGCAGGATTGCTGATGGAGTTGGAAAAATGGGTCCAAAAACTGTCCTCTCTCAAGAAGAGGAAGATAAATTAGTAGATTGGCTAATAAAAATGGCTAAATGCGGATTTCCTCTAAAACAGGAGGAACTACTAAATGTTGTCGAAAAAATTATTAGGGAAGAAAAAAGAACGACACCTTTTAAAGATAACAGGCCAGGGAAAAAATGGTATTATTCTTTCCTTAAAAGACACCCGGAGTTAGCCTTACGCACGCCTGAACCAATTTCCAACGCTAGGGCTGTTATAACAGAAGAGGAAATTCGGAAGTGGTTCAAAGACCTAAGAGATTTTTTAATATCTGAAAACAGTGAAGATATTTTATTGGATGCAAGAAGAATTTTCAATGCTGACGAGACAGCATTTAGCATGGCTCCAAAAGTTGGGACAGTAATTGCCACAAAAGGTTACCACAATGTATTCCAAGTTACACCGGGAAATGACAAAGAGACCCTAACTGTCCTTTTGAGCTTTGCCGCAAGTGGTGAAACATTGCCACCAATGGTAGTATTTCCCTACGTTCGACCACCTGCAAAAGTAGTGAACAGTATGCCGGACGATTGGATACTTGGCAGATCGGAAACAGGATGGATGAGGACGGAAACATTTTATGAGTATGTTGGTAATGGTTTTCACGAGTGGCTGAATAGCAATAATATCAGGCGTCCAGTTTTATTTTTAGTAGATGGCCACAAATCTCATCTCTCGATGGAGTTGAGCGAATTTTGCGCCAACAATGCAATAATTTTATACGCTCTCCCTCCTAATACAACACACATCCTCCAGCCAGCAGATGTAGGAGCCTTTAAAGCCCTCAAGTCTGACTACAAGAAGACCGTCAGGGAATGGCAGAGAACGCCGCAAAATATTGGGCGGGCAGTAACCAAGACAAATTTTTGTGAGATCTTGAAAAGTGTTTTAGATAAATATGATCGGAAGGAAATTGTTAAGAACGCTTTCAAGACATGTGGTATATATCCATTTAATCCGGACGCAGTAGATTATTCAAAGTGCGTTCAAGACAACTTGGAAAATCTGGGCGAACCACAAAAAATCTATGATTCTACTAACTGCACTCCAAGCATAACTAACCAAGACTATAATGTTGCAAAAAAATTATATTTTGTCTTAAAGACAACATTTTGAAGAACAACATTGAGGCCTCTGTTATTGATGTTATAATAGGTGAAATAGATAATGCTATAAACTGCAATGCAGGAGAACAAGCTCAAAATATAGGTACTACAAATCCACAAGGACCAATTTATATCGAAGGGACATATGAAGTTGGCACTAATGATGAACTTGTAAGAATTCCAGAAAATACGGTTCCTGTGGATGGGTCTGAAGTAACAAGCAATCGAAATGAGAATATAATGAATATTCCTGGTGATCAAATGGAAACAAACCAAGGTATTCAAAACGAAATCAACAGCGAAAATTGTAATAAAGGTACGTTAACATTATTTAGATATACAGTTTTTTTGTTTGTATGACTCGTTTTCTTTGTCATAGAAAATATTAACCCATCTGACTGCTCCAATCCTTCATCGTTTATGGATTATAATAACTGTCCAGGCCCGTCCTCAAGCTTTGATAGGTATTTAGCCTATCCAAGTAAAATAATTACAAAAAAGGGTAAGACCCTTTCTAATGAAGAAAGGCCACCTATGTCAATTTCATCGCGCGCTTGGAAAGAATTCCATATAAATAAAAACCTTTTGAAGCGAGAAAAATCTGATGAAATAGAAGAAAGGAAAAAGCAAAGGCTTTTGAAGTGGGCAAACACGCGAAGGAAAAAAAACGCACCTAAAACATGTAAGAGAAATTCAGGAAAGCTAACTTCCAAGATTCAGTGCCATAAGTGCGAGGATGTTTTAGATACTGATGCTGAAGAGGACGAATATAAAAATATAGGTTGCGATAAATGTGAAAAGTGGTATCATTTGAAGTGTACTCGTTTCTCAGGAATGCCATTCAATGAAGCTGAAAATCAAGATTTTATTTGCTGTGATTGATTCATACGTTTTATTCTTTTTAAGATCTTAATGTACCTACTATACAATAGGCTGATGAAAATACCTACATATGATCTCATTTAATTTATAATAGTAATAAGCTATTTACGAAGCTATATATTTTATGTATTGATACTTGATATACCTGTTATGTGAATTTTTAATATTTTATTTTTTACTTTAAAAAAAATGAACTTTTTTTTGTTATGAATTAGATTACCTTTATTTTATTATTTCTAACACCTACTAAATTCTTGCAATATTTTACATTTAAAAATATATAATTGTTATTTCAAAAAATATTTTTTATTTGTATAGGTACCTAGTCTCAATTACTAGTATTTTATATCCTTTACGTTTGTTGTTCAGTAATTCAACTAATTCAGCCAAAAGTTTCATGGTCGAACACTGGAGAACTCCTGGACGTACATAGGATGAGCCTGGTCGACTATCGGCAAAAGTGGATTTGTTACGTTTTTTCCAAAATTATACTAGTCCGATTTATTTTTATAGAAGAAAACGTTTTATATCACAAACACCAACCCATAGGCTTTCTAGTTTCGTTAGTTAATTTAAAATAACTTTAATGGGAACCAATTTATATTAATATAAACTAAAACTTTTCGTTAAGTGGTCGACCACTGGGGAAACTACCCTATTTAAGGGTTGGTTTTCTCAAAACTCACCATGTTATTTGCACCACATGCTTATATTGGACTTTTTCATTTTGGTTTTAATACGGAAGCATTGTTTGTGGAGAGCAAAAAGTTTAACAAACAATTACCAAAATAAGTCTAAAATGGATATAATACAGAAATAAAAAGAACTTTTTGAATTATGTATATGAAATTGTGGGACCAAATATGGAAAATTTGACAGATAGTAATTTAAAATATGTTAATTACAAATCCTTTCAAGGAATTGGTATTCAAGGTCATCTCTAAAATAATTTTCTCAATGAATAAACTTAGTTTACACTGTGAATTTAATCTTGGGTATAAAATCAACTATATAGAACGTTGAAATTATTAAAGAATGTGGAATAGGCCTATCGGGGAAACCACGATAAAAAAAAACGCGCCTATAGCTCTACCTCAATGGTGGTGTGGAAAAGAGTTCCAATCAAGCATTCGCATTCATTCATTACACATGGAATGACAAACTTGGTATAACTACAGATTTTTTAATTCATCGAAATAATTTACATAAATTGGTTTGTCTACCTTATAATAATTCCCGTATCATGCTATTAACATTCACGTACTCACGTGGGTTTAATTTTACCTGAAAGATTTTGTATTTTTTATTAGTAGGTATGTTTATTGTATATGTGTATATTATAATTGCATCACAGAATGAAAGTACATACTGTACCTGAAAATAAGACTAGTCGGCCACCAAAATGAATAAAAATTCTACCGAAACATTTTGTGTTTACGCGTCTATGCTCATAAAATTGTTGTTGCCCTCCAAAAGGAAAAAATTTCCAGTAAATTTCTAAGAAAAAATTGCGGCCTTCCCTACATCAGGTCGAGGCATCGTTGTTAGATTTTATATTCGAGGGAGTCACTGCTCTTGGCCTCGGCCAATGCATAGAAATTCGAAGGAAGAAATTTCCAAAAAATGTCTAAGAAAGAATTGTGGCGTTCCCTTCATCGGGTCGAGGCAACGGTGATTTTGTATGGAGCGAGGCATTGGTGGCTTACCCTTTGGGCGCGTCATCAAGTGCCAAGTCGAGGCATCGTCGAGGCATCGTTAGTTTTATATTCTAAAAAAGCGTTGCATATTTTTGTTCTACGTGTCCAGTCTTTGTATGTTATTAGTTTGTCTATAGAAGTGTAATTTGTCGAATAAAATTAGAGTTTATTTTACCTCCGATATGGTATTTTATTTTAAAGCGAGCTCCCTTAGGTAAGTAGAGCTACCTAGCTCTCATACCACTTCCTTTTTAGCTCTAAGCTATAAAAGGCATAACTGACGGAGCTGCCCGTAACTCTGGAATATCAGCATCGATTATATTAAGACCAAACCTTGAATTTTTTAGCTCTCACTTGGTCGAGATACAAATGCATAGAAGCTCTACACAACCCTGCCGCTAATATTTCGGTATTAAAATAATTTTATTCTTTCTCATTAAGATATTCTTCAACCATTGCCGAATGGAAGAAAGACATACAAGGATAAACAAACTTTACAGTGCGCAAAACTAATTTTTTTTTTTTTTAATGTAGGAAATATTCCCTAAAATATAGGGAACAGGTAATAGTTTATAACTACACCAATAAAGAAAACAGTATCAGAATAGAAAATTGTTTGAACATTGTGCCACAGAGCTTTTGGTCAAGTGCCCCCAATCAGCTTCTAAAAAAGCTTAGAGTCGGCTTCGCTGGAATGTGTGCACGCACACTGCACTGTGTGTGCAAAACCCTCGAGAATACTTTCCAAGCCATTAAACAGAAACCTATGTGTATGCTTTGTAAGTCCGTTTTCTAAAATGTTATATATTAATACATATGGAAAAGTGACAAACATTGGTTTTTTTATATGCTATAGAACCTAAACTACTATCCATACAGGAAAATAGTCTTCTAGTAATTTAAAGCTCGGTTCCTTACCTTCCAAAGGCTACACTTCCTATATACCTTACTTAACAAAATAATAAAATAGTTTTGATTACAAAGTAACCTTACCATTTTACGCTCAATACCTCTCAGCTGAGTGATAATTGCATGTGTGTATGTGCAGCCGGAGTAAGAATCTGTAGGCAGCTATACATTCGATTTCATCAGCCCACCACGGCATGCCATGACGGCACAGCTTCATATACAGTGAATACAGCTGAGTTTTTGTTTAGGAATCGCAGTCATTTGATTAAAGTTAATTTTTTTAAATATTTTTGTTAGGAAAAGTATGAAAGTTTTATTACGGTTCGGAAGATAAGAAAGCAGGCTTAAATTTGTCAGAATACCATTTTCTGTATGAATAGTAGTTTAGGGCGGAGGAGCTATTTAAATCAAACTTTTGGCAGTTTTACATAAGAACACGGCAAATATTTTAGAATTTAAGGACTCCGTCGGGCTTCGTATGTGGTAGGGAGGGACTCTGTTTCATGGCTTGTGAAGTATTCTCGAGGGTTTTGGTGTGTGAGATGCAGACGAGCCGAGCAGAGTAAAGTGGCAATACCATCATAATCAACTCAGAAGCTCTTTTAAAGAGAGCTTTTAAAATCGAAGGAATATTGCTGTCCTGTACTTTTCAACTCTGTTATTGCTTCTCTATTACTGACTTATAACAATGAACTGAACCTATTGCCATTTTCCTATAGGAAAGAATGGCACAACTGTTGTAGTTTTCTGTTTCGCCCTATGGCAGAGTTGAAGCTACTAACACAATATAATTCTTACGAAACGTTTTCAAATGCCATTTGATGTTTTTATGTTGGCTGCAGATGCAATCATGGCAGAAAGAATAAGGTAAAGATAGTGATTATTATGCTCCGTCTCTCTTGACATACGCAGGATTCAGTTAAGAATAGCTTTTGAAAATTAAAGTGGAAATGAGTTTAATTCCTTATAAGCTATTAAACTATCACGTGGACACAAGCAAAGATATTTGTTTAATTTAATTCGATTTTCGGGTGTAAAATTTCATCTGATTGGTTGAGTTTTACATGTTTTTTATGTAGTAAATGTTTTAAAGGGTGCTCTAACGGTCATGTACAGAAACACAATATTTGAGCCACATGAAATAGCAATTCGCTCAGTCCATTGTTATAAGTCAGTGTTCTCTATGCCGCACCTTTAAAAAAAACATAAGAATGACCTGAAGAGCTCATTTCTTATGTGCCATACTTCCATATGTTTTTTTTTTTTTTTTTTAATAAAATGCATACGTAGGTAGTTTGGAAGTTAGTGCCGGCGTTGGAGCGTTGGGCACGATGAAACAAAATAGTGGAAAAATTTATGACTTGTTTTCAAAAACAATAAGTGATTTATATTTGTAAGTGTTCCATAAAAAATGTAGAATAATACCTAATTTATTGAATTTCCTCTTCCTTATATCTGAGTAAGCTTTACATTTCAGCAATTTCACGGACTATATCAGTTTTGTGGTGCCAAATACCTAAATTAATTGATAGCGTAGTCGGGTTGGTAAAAAAGAAGGCTTTACCTCGGAAAAATTCATGTCTGCAATTTTATTGCTCTAACCTTTCGGGGGGTTCACTAGTAGCCTAAATTCAAAATGGCTGCCAAATTCCGCCGGTGCGTTAGCCGCCATAAAAAGTGGTTAAGTATAAATATAGAATTATCCCGTTTATGATTAACTTTATGACATAAATATACCGAAACAAAGTTGTATAGAATTACATTTCCTACAATTTTATGACTTTTCTCCTAGAACCAATAGTTAAAGTCCTACTCTTGTGATAAAGGCTCTCAGCAACGTAAAAATTGTGTATTGCCAACTCCTTTCCACACTACCGCAGTGGTAGAGTTCTAGGCGCGCTTTTTTTACGTTGCAACATTGGCATCTCTCTTTTGAGAAGGTCGGTAAGCCTGATCTTATTCTTGCAATTTCTCCTGCTTTGTAGCAAGGACAGACGTGGCGTTGGCAACGATGTCTGGCTTCGCTGATCCCAACCTTTCAAAACAACCGTCTCTCGGTCGCTTCACGCGCAACGTGCAATAAAAATTCTTCATCGACTACATCGAGACTTCTTTCTCACAACCGTTCAGAACTTTCCGAGGAACGAAGCAATTATAAAGTGAGGACTTAATACCCTTCCTCATTCCTTGCTCGTTGAACAGAGATAGAGTGATGCATAACGCGCCTGTAACTCTAACCCTGTGGTGGTTCGGAACAGATTTCGCAAAATACAATTTTTATCTTGCTCTAAGCCTTTAACCCTCATGTGAGTGGGTGTGAAATTCACCGATTATGAGCGACGTGGTACAAATGTACCACAGAAACTTTACAACTTCTAGCTCAAGATAACGTAGGAGCACTCGGTTTGCAATTGAGGACGCAGAAAACTCACATAAGATATTTCATTTCAGTCTGCAAAATACGGCATCAAGATGTATTGGCGTGTGATGCAAAAAATTATCCACTATATGGCTAAATTTATACTAGCAAAACAAAAACAGGATATGAGATTAATCCACGAGAGCGTCTTGTCAACGGTTTGTGCCATTAGTATGAAAACAGCGGTAGGAAATATCGCTATGGAATATGGATAACTTTTTTACGATACTGTCGCTAGCTCGATTTTGATGTCATTAAATCTGTTGAAATTTAAACAATATTTTGTTGGAAAGCCAACAAGTGATTAATTTTCAACGCAAATTTAATCTCCTGTTGGAGTTTCAACGGAAATTTGTTGAAATTTCAACACAATGTTGACCCACGCTACTGTATTTGTTTCCGTTTACACATTTTTATTAAAATTAATTGCATTTGTACAGACCATAACGGAGATCACTTTTGTTCTAAACCTCACTGTATTAAGAAGCTCATAGCAGGTGGAAAATTTTAGATCAAATGCAAGTTCGATTTCTGAAGTGAAACGTGAATACTTATTGGGTGCCGCGTTTTCTAAATTAATAAAATATTCATTTTACAAAAGGTAAATAGCCAATAACGAAGGATTTAAGAATTTTCTTTGGATTTTAATTAATACCAAATGCTCATTTTTTGGGTAAACATCAACAAAATTTAAAAAATATTTTGCTGGAAATTCAATAAGTGATTAATTTTCTGAATTTCAATGCACTTATCTAATATAATTTATGCACCAACAAGAAAATTTAAATAGCAATAATGAATTTGTTTAGATGCAATATGTGTACTTTTATTGCAAAGCCTGTGGCGTTGTTATAACAAACATCTTTATTTGAATAGAAAACAAAGTTGTGTGAAGCTGCAATGTTTGTGGCCTAATTGTGGTAAAAAAATTTCTAAATATAATGCTTACAGTGTGCACTGGCACCGATGTCATTCTGCTTTGATTAATAGTAAAACGACTTCATTAAGATTAGAGAACAGTATTGTTTGCGGTTTGTGTGAATATAAAACGGATGTAATGGGTGCAATTTTTGAGCATATGAGAAGTTACTTAAAGGCAAATGAGAAACTTCGGTGCCCAATAAATAATTGCAATTTGAGCTTTATTAATCAGTCCACTTTCAGATCCCATTGCTTCCGAAAACATAAAAACGAAAAAAAAAAAAACAAAATTGTGCATTATGGTAAACAGCAAACAGAGCTTACTAGTCAGTATTTAAACGTATGCGACACAGATAAAAATACCGAAGACAATTTCAAACAAAATGTTTTTTGTATCGAACGAAGCACTTAATTTTGTTCATGATGACGAAATTTGCAGAATGGTAATAATGATATTTTAGAGAAGGTCAAAGGAATTTTGTCAAATAAAAACTCGATTAATAAGGACCTGGAAATATTACACGCTTTTAATTGTAACGGAAATATAAATGAAATAGTAATATTTAGAAATAATAATAGTCGTATGAGATATATGGCAAATAATTCTTCTTACGTACCTTTGAGAAAAATTGTTTTAGGAAGAAATAATTCACATAAAAATAGTTTCTACTATTATGTACCTATATTAAATACTCTCGCTGGTTTAATGTGTGATCAACAATTTTCTAATTTGTTTTATGACAGCAAACCATTTGAAGAACAAACTTTACTTAATTATAATGACGGTAGTGTGTACAAAAGTAATTCATTTTTACAAGTGCTGAGAAAAAAATTGATCTAATTTTATTTCAAGATGCATTTGAAATTTGTAACCCCATTGGCTTTTCAAAAGGTAAGCATAAAATGGTGGGAGTTTACATGACAGTTGGCGACCTAAACAAACAATACCGATCCCAAATCAAAAATATTCAATTAGTTTTGCTCTGTAGGGAAAGTATTGTAAAATATTTTGGATTTGATAAAGTGTTGAAGCCCCTAATAAAAGATTTGATTATTTTAGAAAATATTGGAATTGAAATTAAAAATAAATTTGATATCCAAAAACCTGAAACTGTACGTAGATCAGTTATTGCCGTAGTAGGTGATAATTTTGGAAGCCACAAAATTGGTGGGTTCACGGAAAATTTTAGTACTTCGGAGCATTTCTGTCGATACTGTATTTTTGATAGAAACATTTTAAAATCATATGATATGAAATTATGTGATTTGAGAACCCCTGAAAACTACAACTCTGTTTTTGCAACTACTGAAAACCAAGCCTTAGAACTTCTAAATGGTGTAAAGTCTAACTCTGTTTTTAACACGTTTGCAATCCGGGCTTACCACTATGTATAAGCCATGATTTGTTTGAAGGAATCATCCCTTTCGACTTAATGGCAATATTGAAATATTTTAATGAAAAAACTATAATAACATTTAATTTTGTAAATAATAATTTAGGTTTCCTTCGAAAAAATTTAAAATGTCGCTTTCATTTCCCACAATTGATAAAAATATGAAAAAAGTTCCTGGTAAATCATTCGAAATTTGGAATTTATTGATTTTACTGCCACTAACTTTTCTTGACAATATTCAGGTTTTTGAGGATCCGGTGTGGAAATTCTTTTGTATAATGGTGGAAATTTGTCGCTTAGTATGTTCCATGGAAATTGCATTAGAACAAGTTTCATTGTTATCACATTATATTCATCTTTACTTTGAAAATCGTAGATTAAATTTTCCTTACATAAAACTTAGACCTAAACATCATTTTATTTGCCATTACCCCGAGTTATTTAAGGAATTTGGTCCATTACGAGGACTGTAGACAATCGGATTCGAACAAAAACATCAGTTCTTTAAACTAAAGGCTAAACAAATTAAGAATTTTAAAAACATTACATATTCTCAATGCAAGAGTCATCAAGAATACCAAGAAAGTATTGCGGATGATCGATACAAATTAGATATATTTGCTGATGATGCTATTCCGTTTTAATCTGAAATGTTTAACATCAATATTCCAGAGGATTATGTTTTATTATCCAATAACCATGATCATGTAGTAATAACTAATAATGAGCTTGGAGATATTGAGGTATTAAAAATTAAAAATATTTTCCTTAATAGGGTAAAAACAAAAGCAATACTATTCGGTACAATTTTCAAATGTTGGTATAACCAGTACACGCTTCTGTATGAAAGCCATGATAAAAATGTGTTTAATGCCCATCTAAGTTAGAAAAATTAGTTATAAGAAAGCCAATTATCGTCTTATCAAAAAATAATAAATATTATTTATCATTGATAATAATAATAATATTTACACAATAAAAAGCACGAATAAACCAATTTGCTGAAACTCAGAAAAATTTACAAAAACAATGGCGAAAATACCTATAGAAATTTGGAATCAAGACAGAAGCATCAAGAAAATCTTTTTATGTACTCCAACGCTCAGCGAAGGTAAATGGTAAAAGGTAAATGTGAAGTTGTATTATTATTAAACAAAACAATATGTGATTGTTATTTATTTTAAAGCCAACAGCGCAGGAACACCGGAATTGAAAATTGTACTCGAAAAAACGGGAGCTGAACTGATTAACGACGAAATTTTAGAGTATTACTCCTCCGAAAAGGGAACGGTTTTGATGCTTTTATAGGAAAATTATTATTGGACTCGGGAAACTCTTGATTTCTCTTTCTCTGAAGGGAATTATGATGTCGCTAATTCATCTATACACCAATCAGATCAACATAATTATAATGACGTGCTTTCAAGTGGACTAATAGAGCTTACACCAAGTTCTTCCAATTCAGAATTAAGAGTAGCATCACCATCAAGAAGTATTGCGAGTACACTCAGTATGAGTAGTGGGGCTTTATCATCATCATCATCGACAAATAATGAGGCCCTTCAACTTTTTTCTACATTTGAAATTCCTTGGAACAAACTTCCAGCTGATATAAAATTAATGCTAAGAAAAAAAGAAACATTGAGTGGAACGTTAAGAGACTTCATCAATTATATGCTTGATGAATTACGCAACTACTCTTACTATATTCCAGTGAGAATTTTTCGCACTGTTGCTGAACAAATAAGAAATAAGTATCCAGATTCATTTATTCAAAAGGATAGACAAAACAGAGTGATAACGTCGTATTCCCAGTCCTTAATTATGATAATGAGAAATAGAAATAATTTCTTAAATTGAACCGCAGACTGCCACTCTGCAGTATCGAATATGCATATTAAGAACAAAAAGCGATCTAATTCTTTGATCAAATTCGCTAAGAATTCGCAACTAAATCAGGAGCACAATTCTAATAGGTCCTTGTTGGACAAGCAAACAATTTTACAAAACATTTACGTCGATAACCGTATTAGTGATAATAAAGAAGTTATTTTGAAGTACATGAGTGATTGCTTTCTTATCCAGAGAACATTTTTTAATGCCGCTGGAAATCATCCTTCAATACTGAGTATTAAAGAAAATTGGCCATTTATATTTCAAAAGGATTGCCTGTACCAACACTTCTTACAATTAACGGAAATTGATAAGAAAATTTTACAAAGCGATTTCGAAGAAGAAATACAAAGGTTACTACAGTATTTTAGAATATCGCAAAAGAAAATGATAAAACAAATTATAAATGAAGAAAATGAAAAAACTATTACAAAAGTAGGTGTTTCATATTTTAAGGAGAATTCAACTTTTTATTTAAGGAATTTCCGGTAAGTTGTTCATGTTCTAAGTAAATCAATTATGTCTGAATAATGTGCTTTCGGTTAAAGGTGGGAATTAATTTATATAAGCTGGAAAGTCAAATACCTACTTCAGGGCCGTGGATAGCAATGGTTGGTGAGTAAACTTTTTGAAACAAAAAGACATACATTATTGTTGAGATATATCGAAGATGTGAGCAGACAGACAGACAGACAGACAGATAAATAGATGAACGTTGGCAAATATACGGGTAGAAGAACAAGCAAACAATGGACATTCTTAAATAGAAATTGTTTGCTAAATAATGCATAAATCTTAAATTTTTGAAGCCATCGAATCTTATAAAATTTGCGTATTAACATTATTTTCCTTTATTTTGTTTCAGATACTTCACCAGAGGATACAGTGTTTTACATATACACGGAAAAAGTGCATGTCTTATCCTTCAAAAATGAATCTTTAAATTCGTGCTTAATTTTATGCATCTGCATATTTTACGCTTTCAATATGGAATATCCAAAAGAAATTTCAAAAACCATAGACATTTTTGTTAAATATTTTTTGAAGTTGCACACCGATGTTGCAAGGGGCTCCAAAAAAATCCCTTTATAATGTTACAAAAATAACAAATTTAATTGCTAAAATAAATAATGTTTAAAAACCAATAATGTATACCGCATCTTAAACACTGAACTATGTATATCGTTTTTTTTTTATATCTTTGAATATATGATCCTTTAGTTTTTAATGGAAATATGGTTTAAGTTCAAGTTTTCTTAATTTTCTTAAATTGAAGTACCTAATAAACGTTAGAAAATAAAATAAAAGGATATATTTTTCAAAACACTTTTTTTCGATTGCATGAATATTTGGAATTTAATGGGAATTCAATTTATGGAGACAAAATTATCTATCAAGCCTTAACGTTTATATTAAGCTAGCTTAAAAGTTTAGTATTGAAAGTTATTTTGTGTAATGTTAAACTACTAATAATTTGCAACAAATTTATATTATTCTTACCTTAAAGACAGAGTTTTAAATTTAATTGCTAATTTACTTAAAAAGGTCAAATTTGTAGTTAAAAATATTATAACTTTGTTTAAAATTACATGTTTAACATTAAACAAATTAATATTTAATATCAAACTTTCAAGGAAGTTTGAATTTAAACGTTGGCGTTTAAATATACTTAGATTGCGTTTAACGCTAAACTTTTCAGTAAGTTTAAATGTAAACATCGAAGATTAAATTTACTTTTTAAATTTTAAATTTAATTGCTAATTTACTGAAAAAGGTCAAATTTGTAGTTAAAAATATTATAACTTTGTTTAAAATTACATGTTTAACATTAAACAAATTAATATTTAATATCAAACTTTCAAGGAAGTTTGAATTTAAACGTTGGCGTTTAAATATACTTAGATTGCGTTTAACGCTAAACTTTTCAGTAAGTTTAAATGTAAACATCGAAGATGAAATTTGCTTATATGTTTAATATTAAACTTATCCGAAAGTTTAAATTTAAACATCGCAGCTTAAATTTTCTTGCGTGTTTAATAGTAAACTTTTTCGACAGTTTATATTTCAACCACGAAGTTTTAATATACTTATTTACGTGTTTAACACTAAACTTTCCAGTAAGTTTAAATGTAAACATTGAATTTTAAATTTACTTACATTTTTAATATTAAACTTTTCCGAAAGCTTAAATTTAAACCTCGAAGTTTAAATTTACTTAACTGTTTAAATTAATTACAATCATTGTAGGTAATGAGTTGCCTTCATTTATTGTAGTAATATTCAACAAAAGATTTTTAGAGAGTATATATATGTATATATATACATATATGCCTATAACGGGTACTCACTGAATGGTTGGTTCTTATGGTGACAATACCATAGCACCTTATCCCTTCTGTTCTCACAACAATCTCTCGGGCGTTGACACTTTCTCTTTCTTCATACACTGGGTTGAATGCAAACACTGTATTCTATGGGCTTTACTCTATTTATTTCCTATGTAGGTACTTTCATTCTAATTTTCACAATCTTTACTTTACACAATTAATCTCTTTTTTTTTGTTATTTCTTTTCTATTCCTCTTTATACACCGAAATTTTGACTTAGACTTTTCTACCGTGGTGATCCCGATCGCGTACAAAAATCAACTCCCTGAAATTTTGTTTTGTCAATTCTCTAGTCTCATCATTCAGGGCAGAGAAAATGCTTAATTAACAATTCCCAATCCTGAGAAAATTATTTTCACTGGACGTGTTTGAACACTTCCAGAATTATCGCGACGGACGATGACTTGAAGTGTTATTTGATATTTTTGTAAATATCAAGCCATCGTCTTGCTTTTGGTGCGGACATTGTTGCACCCGCGACAATTTGTTCATAAGAGCCTTTTTTGGAATACTTGCTCGTCTCAATCTTCACCGACGTAATATTTATGTGCCCTATATGCGTACATTAATATTGTGTTTTTGACAAATCTTACTGAAGGTAAGATTTTTTGAGGGGCTTTTTTCTATTGAAGCGACTTGGGTTGAAATTTAAAACTTTTATTTTTCCCAAGTCGTTTTGTGGGAAAATACTTTTGTTATTTTCAACGAAGGAATTTGAAGAAATTGCTAATGTAAATTTCGTCGCTTTTCAGAGAGATAAACTAACCATATATTAAGCATGATTATAGCTTATACTTGTGCATGATGACTAAATAAATTATTATCATTTTTTAAATTTCCTATTTTAGGCAATTTAGTTATAGAACACCCTTCCTAAAGGTTAGACCAAAAAAATTACTGACGTGAATTTTTCCGAGGTCATATGCTAACCCCACTGGACTATAAATGTTCCATTGATTTGGAAGAAATTATGATTTTCCTTTCCATCAAATTAAATGACATTTATTTTTAGGAAAAATATGTCTTAAATTTAGGGAATTGTCCTACTTTTTTTACAGTGCTGGGTGCTGATTTAACGAGTCTTCGCTGTATATAAATCTGTACTTAAATAAGTTGGCTATTTTACAAGGTGCTTCGCTACTGGTTCTTTGCAGTAGAAATTTTCAGAGGAAAATAAATGTAAAAACATCTCACCTTATTTCCGATTACTGTTTTATCGCTGTGTACCATTGGATCGTCCATTACCATTTTTACTTCTGGGCTTAAAGGTTCCTCAGTTGTATGTTTTGAAATGTAGTATGACTTATAACCCATTGGAGGAAGTTCGCTTGCCAAAAAGACTAATTCATATGAAGAATTGCTGGTTCTAAACGGTAAGTTGTGCACGGATGTTGGAATTGGAACAACTTGATGTGGTGTTTGTACTCCTGAAAAAGTTTGATAAATTTTAAAATGTCATTGAATATTCATTCGAAGGAACTACCTCTGTAATCCATAACTTTATAATTCTTAACAGGAACAGGAATGCGAATATATTCGAAAGTGGAGTGTGCAAGAGGGTTATAAAGGGTCACTACAAATCTTTCGCTTGTTTCAGATACTTCACATTCACTTATATTTCGGAGTGGACAACTCTTGAAATCAAATTTGTATTCCGTCTTTGATGAATGACTCTGAGAGTAGGGAAAGTCATCTCCAGTTACTATTCTATTAAGAATGGCTCGCGTATTGCTGTTGCAAGCTCTGAGTCCAACGTCAATTCGTTTGGCATAGTCATAAGCAACTTTTTCCTTTTCGGTGCCTGTTACAGCATCATGATGCTGCATTATGCCCATAGTTTCTCTCAAAAAGGTCAAATGAGGTTCAAACTGTTGTTCTTGCTTGGGGGAAAACGACGAAAGTTGTTTACAGACCTGAAGGAAGTGATTTCCAACTCTTTCATATCGTTTTAGTGTCGGTCGTGAAGTGAAGTATCCTGTCCAGTAGGCATGTGGATCTGATGCATATGGAAAGAAATCATCATCTTTTGTTGGCCAGCTAATTCCTGAATCGTGTAATGCTTTTAAATAACACGAAGGGGTTGAGTAGAAAAGATTTACATCAGAGCCGTTTGCTTGTTTCTCATTGCCATACCTAAACATGAAAAGCTATTGGTTACAGAATTTAATTTTATACATTTTTATCTATAAAATAGGCAGCCCAACGCCAGGTAGTAGGGCTTGATGATAACAACCATAAATTTTACGAGTGGGGAGGTAAATCCCATTTCCTAGGATTTGTGAGGAATTGAAGGTTCTGACTAATTTTAATATAAAACACTCCGTAGCTTTGAAAGCTTATGCATTGCAGCTACTGTTTATAAATCATTGGATGTAGAAACCTTCGCCCTTCTCTTGTTATTTGACAACAGAGTGCTCTTCTGAACTTCGAAAATGCAGCGTTTTAAAGTACGAATTTAACTACGATTAAAAATAAAAATAAAAAATTAAATAAAAAAAAAATACCTACTTTTGTTATCAAAATTACAAATTAGCTTTCATTTTACCAAGACACATTTTGCCCAAAATGCAACCGTTAAATATGCCGTTAAACAGATTAACATTATTTGGAATTACTATACTGAGTACTGATAACAAACCGTTTTAAATGTTTCAGCTCACAACTATTCCAGCCATATTTACTGCCATATAACTTTCCATTTTGGTACGTATATTGTTTATGTAGAATAAAAGCTAAGAGTTGGGGCTTCCAATTTCGTATTGACGACGTGTTTTTTAAAACAAATCATAATTAGAAAAAATATGATAATATATTCAAAGTTTTGATTTTAAAGAACCATATTTCGTTAGTGGGGAGGAGTACGGGGTGAAGTTTATATATTAAGGGACGTCCGTAAGGCTCTACATTCAATGAGTAGACACAGTGCCCAAACTTTTATAAATACAGGGTGTTTTTCAATCCCTTACCATACAATTTATGATTCTTCTCATCAAGCCCTAGCGTGGGTAGGCTATATTATGTAGAACACACTGTATATATAACGTTAGTAAATTTATTATAAATGCTATGGAGGTTAGTGCAATTCAGAATTTGTAGTTAGCTGATAGGCATGCACTAATTGTGGGGCAAAACTCACTTAATCAATTTATCAAGGTTCTTGTACCACATGTGCGCCGCTTGATAATGAAAGTCTTCGCCCATTGTAATTAGAACATTATTAGTGCGATAGCATTGGGCCATTTTCTTCACATATTCAAAGAATTCATTGACCTAGGAATATAATAGAATTCTAAGAATGAATTGCTATGAAAAACTTTTATACACAATGTCCAAATTCCTCCTTGCACCAACGGTCACCAAAATTTGTTTACCTGATCAATTTGTCCAGATTTTTGAAATAAACGTTAGCATCCATATAAGTGAAATCCCCACCCATCGTTAAAATTATATTATTTGTTCTGTAATGTTTTCTTTGACGGTTTATAAATGCAAGGAATTCGGACACCTGAATTGAGTAAATATTATATGTTTTTGTAACAAGGGCAAAAGTATCTTGTAGCATTATTTATAAGTAATCAATTATAAAACCTTGCCATTTACTTACTCGTTTTTCCACATTATTATCAGGACTATGCTTGCTATCAATAATTGGCTCATCTGCACATAAAATATCGAAACAAAATCCTGGTGGAGGTTGGTATTGATTATATAGTGCTCCGGTAAATAAATGCGAAGATTCGCCTAGAAAAAAACATATATTTGTATTACATTAGCATTGATATTATTATGATTCTTATATAAAAATAACTTCTGTTTGAATTTATATGTGTTCGCTTTTACATTTTTACATTCTCAGTTAATGTAATTCTATATGATCCTAAGTAAGCAAATAAATTTGGTTGGTACCGTAAATATGCATGGAATCGCCCATAGCCAAGTTCATAAACACGTAGGTCTTTGGCGGGATGCACAGTTCCAAACTCTGCAGCAACTATGCTATAAACCTAGCAATATTAAATTCCAAAATCGCGTCTAGCAAACTTTGCTGAACGCAGAAAGGCTACGCTAAGCCCTTGAGATTTTACAAACAAATTAAAAGACAACAAGTTTGAAACACAATTGGAGCTTTTCAGCAAGCTTCATCGCCAGCTTTTTTCTAAAGCCGACTGAAAAAGCCGAATTTAACGCAACTGACGTTTTTGACATTTGCATCTTTAACTTGCTTACAATAAAAGCCATTAAGATCTGACATTTGACATTCGCACAGTTGTCAGTGTTCAAAATTCCCTCAACTTGGCAGCCATTGGACTAGCATTTATAATTCGATGAAATCTCAAGCCATCTTAAAGCATAGAGAAGCAATAAGAGAGTTGAAAAATACATGGCAGCAATATTCCCTCGATTTTAAAAGCTCTCTTTAAAAGACCTTTTGAATTAACTATGATGATATTGCTAGTTTACTCTGCTCGGCTCGTATGCATGTCACACAGTGCAGTGCGCGTGCCTACATCCCAGCGAAGCCGACTCTAAGCTGTTAGATGTGTTGCTTTCACAATAGCAATGCCTTATTAGAAGTAGATTAAGGGCACTTGAGCAAAAGCTCTGTGGCATAATTTTCAACATACAATTTTCGACTCTGATACTGTTTTCTCTATGCTTAAAGCTAGCAAAAATTCTAAAGCTCTCTCAATTCTGTTTCAGGTCGAAGTCTAGTGTCAACTCCTGAGCAGAAAAGTTAAAATAAAGTTTTCAGTAAATGCCACCAGACTGACAAAAGGGCTTTTATTTTATGCCTAACCAAAGCCATTTCTTTCAGAGACCAAGCTCAATTTGGCTTGCTTGCAACAGGACTAATCACGAAGATTAGTGGACGTTAGTGGCGACTCGCATAGTCTCGCTTCGATTGTGATCACGTTCGGAACCTTTAGCAATATTGGTGTATTTCGACTTAACTCAATCCTGTTGGTTCAGGCCATCCAGACGCTGTAACAATGGATCTATGGCTTATAACAATATTTTTAAACCGCAAATTTCCAAAGATTTATATCAATGTTGCCGCTTTTAAATGCGGTGATGAAAGCGAGTTTTCGGGAGTTTACAGGAGTAAAAAACATCAAATTGACATCTCGTTGATAAAGGTAATAATGGAAGAATCAGAGATAGCCAACGTAACGTCGGTGTTCCACAATATCGATACTGATATTGCTATTTTCTCACGAATGAAACAAGTTTTTTACAGACTACATATTATTTATTTCCGCTTCAGATTCAGTTTATTCTAACGAAACCATCAAATATTTATTTTTCCCAATATTTAATATTTACTTTGCTGATCTTTGAATTTATTTTGATATCCAAGTCACATTGATTATGGCCAGTTAAGCCTCTAAATTACAAGTATTTCCTCACTTCATTCTTTATAAGTAGCATGAAAACAATTATGATAACTTTTAATATTTTCAGCCTTCTCTAAAAATTGTCGACTGGTTTTTAATTGTTCCTTAATCGATAATTGTTATTTCATAATTTTTATGCCCTGAAATAATTTTGATATAATAGTCCGCATTTTTATGATTAGAGTAATATTTAATAACTGATTAGTACTCAACCGCAACCACTGCAAAGGCCTTTTGTTGAAAAGTTATTCATTAAGAATAAAGGCTAAGCCTATTATGGTGTGTATTATACAATAAACATTCAAATAACTTTATTCCGTCTAATAAACTATGCAAGCGATTCCTGTAATTTTTAGAATTCCAGGCTCTGTAGTCAGTTTATTGCGGAAGTTACAGTTCTTCGAAAATCGCATCAATTTATGCCCTTTCGACCGAACTTCAAAAATTCACATCTACAGCGTTTTGGAAAGTATAATTTTCAGGTTCTGTAGGACAAATACCGTTGGTTTAATTCTTGTAAACAAAAAATATACGGGGATAGGGGTTGCTCTTTATCCTTAAAGGAAATCCCTGATGGAGCGTATGGTAATTTTCGAATTTTATATCTTTTAAATTAACTTCTCTGCCGGGTTTGTCCGCAAACTTAGAAAGTCAAAATTGAATCACTTCCCGGTATCCAAAAGAGCTGACATTTTTCATATCGATTTGTCGTCTATGACAATGCACGTTGGCATAACACACACACACACACATAGACAGAGAGGATTTACTTTGTTCTTACGGGTTGATTTTTTTCATATCTAGAAATCCTAAGTCTAAGATACAGTTTGTAAAAATTTCAAATTAGAATGTTCATGAGTTCAAGTGCCATAATGTTTTGAGGAACGTCCGAGAGAAATCATTTTTATGAGATGGGGATGGAGTTGGCAAGTATGAATCACTTGATCCGTTGAAAATTAATAACGTTTCGCCTTTTCACATTGATCCTTCCTGTAGAAACTGGGGTTGTCAGATCTATTTTTCTTCTTATTGGCATCAATTTAAAGTTTGATGCCTTGAAGAGCATTCTGTTTTGCGTTATATTCTCCAGAGGATACGTATGCAAAATTCATATACGTGTTATGACACGCCCATTCGTATATTTCTCACGGTATTGTATGAACTCATTGTTAACTCTTTGATGATAAGCCCTAGATACTAGGCGTTTGGATATACCTCTATGGCAAAAGGTTGAAGTATAGTCTATTCGGTAGTCCAGTAATATCCTTGGACAATGTCCTGTACAAAAATTTAATAGTTTTCTGAAAAATCGAATATTACCACTGGTCTGCTGAAAGCTATTTTTGATGTCCTTTAGGTACCGACTTTGTCCTTTTGCGAAGAAAACATTGCGTAATAATTTCATCGCAAGTGTGGAGCGGTCGGTGTAGGTTAACTGATGATACATAATATTTGCGACTAAATTGGTCTCCAAAGCATTTTCTAAAATCTTCCTCAGTTTCTGAAATTTGGGACTTATGTCGCAGTTTCCAAAGATGTTCAATTTGAGGGGAACTGTACATCACAAGAGCAGTGCATATTGATAATTGAAAATCCAAAATTCTTTTCCAGACGTTTAATATTATAACACCGCAGCCTGTGGTCATTAATTAAAAATTTTCTTTGAATTTCTAGCATATTTTTCGTAAATTGGTCAATTGAACTGTCCTGAAGTGCCTTTGGCCATCGAACTACTATATGGTAAAGGTAGAAGATGAATCAGAATTGATTCATCGCACCCAATACATATTACCAAAAAGCATTACACAAAGTCCCTCTTTCCAGGCATTACTCTGTTTGTTGATTTCATCATTTCTGTTAATAATTATAAAGTATATACATAGGTATAAGCAGTAATGTCGGGTCTCCTGAGAAGGTGTCATATGTGTCGTAATTCCTATGTTATCATCCAAGACACTTATTTAGATTTAAAAACATAATGAAGCTGGGAATGACTTGTTATATTGAAAACTGTCTAGACGGCGGCGACGCGAAGGGGTAATTTTACTTCTTGCCGAGAAATAGAAAGAAAAGAAAAATGACGAGATTTTTTTCATGATTTATTCTTGGAATTTTTTTATTCGTGATTTGAACTGAGGTTTGAATGTTTTTCAGTAATTTGCAAGTTTTTTGTCACTCTGACTTTAAACAAATAATTGAAGTGTATTGAAATTTCCGTACATATTTTATTTAAAAGTCATTAGTAATCTGTTTGTTTTGTGATATGTTTATTTCTTTAAGAACTCTTTTGGGTATTAAGATTTAGAATTATATATGTAGGGAAGTATAAAATATATTTATACTGCTGAAAATTTCTATAAATAAGTTAATTAAGCTCTTAGTCTTCAAAATGCACTTTTTTCTTGGTATTGGTACTTAGAAGAACTCAGATTTTGTGTGTGTGTGTGTGTGTGTGTGTGTGTTTTTTAATTATAATTGTTTGGCAGAGCCGTAATACGAAATGTGGTCAGTATGTACTTGTTGCTGTCGAGGTTGTTTAAATGTGTGTAAGCCCGGATAGTACCTTTAATTTTTTTAAATACCAGATGACTGCAGAAGGGTAATTTTTACTAAGCATTGTGGGAATAATATTTAGTAGTGACAAAATTCAAAAATTGTACCTTTGCGATGATGCGATTCCCAAGCCATATTATGAAGCATGCTGCGCTTGCTCAGAATTAGTTTTAGATACTATTTGTCGATTCATATAAGAAGGAAAAGCTAAATCGGCCTGCACGAAAAATATTTCATAATATAAGAACAACCGAAGAGCAAGTTGAAGATGCTACCAGAGAATGCTTAGAAAAAGATGAAAATAATAGCATTAATTTGGAATATGAAGAATTGACAGTTATTACAAGTGATTCTGAAAGAACATATATAAGAAATTACAGTATACCGTCAATCACGGAAACAGCAGATATAGTTTCATACCCGTTTCCTTCACCTAAAAGGCTCCTTACTCAGATAATAGTTGGAGATTATATTGGAAGTAAGGCAAATATATTCTTTGCAAAAAAACGAAAAATTAGTCTTGACTATTCTAACCATTTTAACTTTAAAAGAGTCACTTACTGATGAACTGAAAGAAAATTTGTGAAGTTATTTATTTTTGGGAAAAGTTTTTCACAATGCGAATAGTCATTGGTCTGAAACTGAAAAGGCACTTTCCCTAAAATTTTATTATAAGTCTCCGGCCTTATACAAAGAGATGCTAAATTTGAGCTCATTCTGCCTTTTGTTTCATGCATTTTAAGTTGGCATGCTTTACTAAGATTTGATACCGGTCTTTCTGAGAGTATTATCAATTTACTTAAAGCAAAATTAAAATAAGTTAGTAATTTAGACAAAAAATTAATACTTTTATTTGATGAGATGTCAACAAAATGGGAAATTGTACATAATATTAAGGATATACAATTTTTAGTTAAGAAAATTTAGGACCGCTGGGTAGAAAAAAAAATATTGCGACAAGTTTTCTTTTTCAGCCAAATGTATTGGTTTCCGTTGGTTCTGTGAGAGGAAATGAGCTGAACTTTGTAATAATTGTAATAATTGTATAAAAACTTTCGGTTGTACCATACAAAAGCCTTTTTGATATATCAATGACAGAAAGGTTTGTGTACGTAACTGCTTATTATGTAATGATATTCTAGTTGGAAGTGAGGAAATAGTTTCTTGAAAAATAATAAAAAAAGTTTATGAATTCGACAATGGTGAAATTCTTGCAATGTTTAAATTGACTGACTCACACCTAAAGCCGAATAATTTTGAGAAAATGAGTCTTAAGCTCGCAACTCAACTCGGTTTCATCAGCTATATATAAAGCAGTTCAATTAGGATGTTTTAAAGATGAAAAAAGAGAAAAAATTATTACAGAACTTGAAACCGAGTCGAAAATGGATAACAATTTGGAAGCATTTGGGGTTTATGAAACGGCGTCACTACTTTGATGGCCTTATTCAAACAATAAGTGCCCTTATTACGCTTTTGAAAGATTGGCGAGACAAGCAATGGTTCATCATAATTTCAGACTAAACACAAGACCCCCTTGAAAATATGATTTTTATCTTGAAAACGTTTAAAGGGTCATATGAAAGAAATCCTTCGGTATACAGAGTATACCGTAATTAAAAACAAATTATGTTTCAAAATTATTCTCTTTCCGAGCATGAAAGAGCATGAAAGTAATATTGAAATAATGCATGCAAAAGACGATAGTTTTATGGAAAGCTTTTTAATAAATCCAGATCTAGAAAAAGATAAATTATTTGAAGAAGAAACATTGTCAGGTAATGCCTTGATTTACTTTTTCGGCTATCTCGCCCATGCCTTGTCCAAAATAATGTCTGATTTTAAATCCTGCGAAAAACATATAGTATAAAAATGTCGCGAAAACTGAAAAATATACATTCATTGAAATGGAGGCTTATCAAACAAAATCATCTGGTAAGTATGGCTCTCTTACTGTACCAAGATATGAATTTGAGCGTGATTTACGCCTTATCAGTCAATCTTTTTACAGTAAATTTGAAACATCAAGACATGAAAGAAATTTGCTTTATTAGTATCTCCTCCTAATACAGAAAAATGTATTCTACAATGGGTCGTACGAATTTCAATAAAAAGAATTAATCTTATAAAGATGTGATGTATGTGGGGTTACATGACCTGGTATTCTACTTTATCTCATAGAAAACTCATTTGGTTTTTTAAGCCATCATTTATTTCTAGAAATCCAATATTTTGGTCTTTGATGTAGACCTTGATAATGGCTGACAAAAGGGGAAACAAGTCAAAAAATTAATTGATGTAAAAATTAACAATTATTACAACTATGTGTTTTTACCCTGAGAACTTGGTATTTCAGGAAGAACATTTATTTGTGGGTTGTTTATAACCTCATGTTTCTTTAGATAAAAGGATAATCGCTCTGACTAATGCAAATTACCACAATAACAACTATAGCAGGATCCATCGGTTTTTGTCCTCAAACAAAAATCCCAATAGCATTATTAATAAAATCATTAAACATGTCAAATACGCTCAAAGTAACATTAACAACACAACCGCAATACAAACAACCGAAATATACAAATACCTATATAGAAAAAAATTACATACATACCACACATAAGCTATAAAATCATCCCCACTCTACAAAATAATAATACCAACATTAGATTGGCGCTCCAGCCTCAAAACCAATTAAGACTAACTTTCTACTCAGATACTAAAACAAAAATTGTAAAAACAATAAAAGGCGCTATATATGAAGTCAAGTGCCAAACAAACAATTGCAGCAAGGTCCACATTGGAGAGACAGGGAGAGACATGAAAGTACGTATGCGGGAAATGACAGTCACCAAGAAAAAGATGAAGGTAACTACAACACAGCCTGTTTAGCGCATGCAATTAAAAAGACACACACGTTCGACTTTGAAAATCCTAAAATCCTACATAAAGACCAAAACTGGAAGAAAAGCAAAAACATAGAAGCCCCTACATACAATCAAATAAGCCCAATGCAACAAATTTCAAGATTGATACGCAATACATTCACTCGCAATACAAAAATTTAATCAATTCATGCGCACACTCAACATGATAACAATTCTTTCCCACTAGCGGGACGTACTAAATACTGTTTCCAAAACGAATCTGATCACAAGTTAAATTGTTAATTTCTCTCAGTCTTCAGTTTTTAGTTCGTAATTATTATTTATTTTTATCGTCATTTATATCTCATAAAATGTGTGACATTAATGTTAATTACTTTTTTGCTTTTTTCGATCTTTCTAGTCAACTTATAAATTTGTGTTCAATTTTCTAAGAAATTGCTTAAAAGGTTTAAGGTTTTAAGTTTTTAAGGTTAAAATTTTAAACATATTTTTTTTTTGACATGAGGTTATAAACAACCCACAAATAAATGCTCTTCCTGAAACACCAAGTTCTCAAGGTAAAAACACATAGTTGTAATTAATTGTTAATTTTTGTATCAATTAATTTTTTGATTTGCTTCCCCTTTTGTCAGCCTTGATAATGGTCTATACCAAAGACCGAAATATTAGATTTCTAGAAATAAATGATGGCTTCAAAAAACCAAATGAGTTTTCTATGAGATAAAGTAGAATACCGGTTCATATAACATATAAACATACATCACATCTTTATACGAAATTAGAAGGCCCACAAACGTCATTCTTAGAATTAATCTTAATTAAAAAGGGCTTAGCAAGCCAGATCAATGTTTTAAAGGTGATTGAATAAATAATAAACCTAAAGCAGAAAATGATGAAGAAAATGGTGTTTAATGGAAGATGAAGATGATAATTTTCACTTTTCAAATGGTTAGAATACATGGATTAGGCCTACAGGGGATACCACGTTAAAAAGGAAACGCGCCTTGCACTCTACCTCGAAGGTGATGCAGATATGTGTGCATTAGTAATATGCACATGATTACACGATAATATGGTTTTGTGCAATTCACTGCTAAACGCAAGTTTTCTTACTGTTCACCTGTTTTTCATTTGAGAAAGGGTTGAGTCTTGGGAAAACTGAAATTAGGGAGTATACATTTGATTGACGTATGAGGTGCTTTTCAAATTTGAAAATATAATGTATAAATGAACAACATATTAGCCTTGAAATCAAATCAAGCAATATGAATTTCCACAGTTTCGGCGTTATGAATTGGCACAAACCCTAAATGCTTATGAGTTTATCACGTCGAAAAAATAGTACACCAATCGATAGTACTCTTCAATATCTTTCATTTGATATCAAACACGTGAAAGTGGTACAACTATCTAGCTAAGTGAGCCATTAACATACTGGCATATCTATTTACTTTATAATCAATGCTTCAGCTAGTTCTAAGCTAGTTTTAAGATAATCTGGGTTTATTCCTGTTCCTCTTGTTGGTTTTGTGATTTGTTTACCACATACATATAATGACGTATCGGGAATTTATCCACTATTTTCGTTGCGTCCAGTTTTCAAGAACTAAATTTTCTATATTTCATCTTAAGGTTTTCAATCAAATATAAATAAGTGGGACCATTGGCATCGCAGCCCTCGTATTTCAATCCGAATAGTCTTTCTGCAACTATTTTGTTCACACATTCTTGTCTACTAAATATACCGATGTACTGGCAGCCGCAGGTCAGACTTCTATCCCAGTTCCGAACACTTCATTATTTTATGAATCATGGATTGGTACTAGCCTTAAGTCTTTTTTCACTTGGCTTATGAGATTGAACATTAAAATGATTGCTTATATGCTGTTCTGTTACAATGAAATCCATCCTGAACACCCTAGAAATGAAATGGTTTGAAACTTATTTGAGCAACAGGACATAACGTACCAAAATAAACGGAATCCTATTCGAAATAACAATAGATCAAGGAGATGCTTAAGGCACAACATATATCTTCATGAGCTCCAAGAAGAATTAAATGGTTTGAGTTTGAAAACGCTACTTTTTTCCCATGAATGCAAATGAGTTCGATAATTAAATGTGTTTAACTTTTTACTTCGACCTTGTTGTTACAAATAGCTGCCAAAATGGCAGGGTTTCTGTGGTTTGACTGTGCTACAGTAAGTTTCATACGAAAGCGGCTGCACGCAAACCACTCTATTACATGTCTGAATCAGAGGGTGGATGTGGTGTTGTGTGGTAGAGAAAGATCTACACTTCATGAAGGCTGGGTCGGCCAGAAATGGGATGGAAAAGGGGATACTGAAATGGCTAGAGATCCTACAAATAAATTCACAGTTATAAGATTTGATTTAATGAAAACTTTAGCTACTCGTTTAGTTTCTACAGGAATTTAAGATAATAATCGGCAATAGTGGACTTATTATTTTGAAGCAGATACTTAACTTATTCAGTAAACAACCGACAATATATATGAAATGAAACGGAAGCATCTAGATGACCTAAGGAAATAGGCTCATACCCCTCATATTTTATTAAAAATTATGTTAAAACGAGCATATTAGTAATGTATTCGAATACCTATGGGGAACAGAGTCTAACATTGCAATTGTACGCCTTTTGCAATTACCTAGTATGTCCCGAAGAATGTCCTATTAATATAATAGATCACATGTTCTTGGTTTCTCACCACTCATATCTCCCCTGCGAAATCCGAAATCTTCGGATTAATTGAGAAACAGAAAAAGTTTCATCCTACTATTTTTGTACCAGGTGATAGGGTTGAATTTGTTAAGCATACAAGCAAAAAACCGCAATTCAAAGTGGTTCGAGTGAAAAGAGAAGGTTTTAAAAGTCTAAAATGTTCGAAAGATAATATCTATATAAATAAAAATGAAATTCTGTGATTGGTAATTGCATCACTTGAGAACGGCTGGACCGGTTTGACTAATTTTTCAAATGTTCATAATAGTCCGAATGAGGTTTTCAGGGAAAGAAAAATTGGAGTCGGTAACCCCTTCTTGGTTACTTTACTATACGTCGACGTAGGGAGCTCAAATCTTGTAAATGGTGTTTAAAAAAAATAAGTAAATAAAAGAAAAAATTAAGTTTAAAAATGGAACCACTCTGGCAACTCCCTCGTGTAGGGTTGCCACATATATGGGCACGGCCTGAGAACCCGTCGACGTAGAGAACTAAAATTTCGTACATGGTGTTTTCATAACAATGGTAAATAAAATTTCGTAAATGGGCTAAATCAGGTTACCCGTTTTTGGTGCTGCCATACAAAACCTTGGTTTTTCATTATATATTTGGAAGCTGCCTGAGAAGGCATTGACCTGGAGAGCTTATATTCTGTACACGTCGTTTTCATAAAAATCGCAAATACAGGTCGAAAAGTGGAGCAATTTGGGCAACCCTTTCTTGGTATTGCCATACAAAACTTTAGTTTTCACTATATATTTCGACATTACGTCACACGTTGATATCGAGAGCTGAAATTTTGTACACGGGTCTATTTAACAAAAAAAGGGAAATTTAAGATCGAAAATATGATCAATCGGGCAACTTCTTCGTAGGTTTGCTATACAAAAATTTCATTTTTTACTATATATTTGGGCACTGCCTCTACGTCGACATAGAGAGCTGCACTCTCCTACGCATATAACCATATGCAGACACGCATACACACACACAAAGAGTGAAACCCTAGAGTACGAAATCGTGCGATCGAGTCAGATGATAGTTTAGATAATGCTGCATCTCTAACCACCCCACCCCTGATATCTAGGCATCTATATTATCGCCGGGCAACGCCGCTGGCTAAAGTTCCAATGGTTAATGGCTAGCAAACAAAGCCCATTACGTATTCCAATCATCAGGAAAACATTTTATGACGTTGATCTATATATGTGTAATTCAAAAACGCAGCCGCGATCCCTGAAGTGCTTCTATCCAAATGGCATATATATTGATACATTCAAATTCAACGATTTGCAACAATTGATGGAATCTATATCACGCTTTCTACAAGCAACTTAAACAAACACAAAATTAAACTAATTAATTTAATAATATCAAAACAATCGCTGTGAAATCATAAGCATTATTATTAATTTTTGTTTTTGTATCTTGAAAGCAGTAAAATAAATTCCTTTTCTTAAAGTATCCAATAAAATTTTTCTAAAAAAAGAATCAATCAAAGTGCAAAGTGCCTTAATCCATAATGTAGAATTGAACAGAGCGTTGAGTAGTAAAAAAAGGGCATTTGATTATGATTTCGAATTATTTTTCACTACCGTGAGGAGACACGAAGTAAGGACCTAATAAAAAGAGAAAAGTGGGAAATTTTTATTTTAGTTTTTCTCATTTAATCATTATATGCTTAGGCCACTTTTGCGATCAGCTTCTCAAGCAGAATTTTTCTTCGATTATTTTGGTTATTGATGTGTTAACCTTTTTATATCCTAGATGAAATCATAGGGTATGTAACGCACAGCACAGAAATTATGCTGGTAGATAAAAAAAAGGTTAGACACAAACGGATAATAATATAAGCTATTTTGATTTTTACTTGTCCGTCTGTCTGTCCGCCTGTCCATCTGTTCGTCCGTCTGTCTCACGATAACTCCAAAACGCATGCTACTTCGAGAGCTGATATTTGCAGATAGGCTTTAAAAAAAGTAAATTTAAGTTCAAAAATGGAATAAATCGGTGGCTGCCATACAAAAATTTTATTTTTCTCTATTTGGACACTGCCTGAGAACACATTAACGAAGGTAGCTGAAATTTTGTACACGGGTTTTTTTTTATAGACATAGTAAATAAAATTTCAAATATGGACTAAATCAACTCCAAAATAAACAAGGAATGATAATGATAACGCTTGGGATTTGTAAAAATATGGTCCAGCGAATTGGTTGACCGTTACTTTGCGTAATCACTTTATTGTAGTTTAGTCAGATCTATTTTAGAGTTTATTAGTCCTGGTTGTGTTCCATTCTATGATGCGCATTCCTCATATGCATTGTTATCAGCCTGCAACGATCCTTCTTACTCTCCGAGAATCTCAAGTTAAGTTTTATATTTGCGGGATGTTTTTAATTTCCATGTGTTATTAGGTAGTACTTGCATCCAATTCGCACCGCTGATTATTGTAGATTTCAGTAGATCTGGGTGGACCAACTTGCCATTTTTCTGAATTAAATTGCAGTGACTTTAAGTAAAGGAAAACTGCGATTTTATTTTAAACAAGTCTTGCAGCTCAAAACTATTGGACTCGTAGAAGCACTAAGGAATTGCAGTCCAATTTGTTGTCTTTTTAACGATGTCTTTAAAAAAAAATTAATAGATAAAATAATGAATAATTATACATTTATATATTCGGCCTTCCTTTAATTAGAAATTCGCCAGCCTGGTTGACAAAATTACTGCACTTTAATTCGCAACGATGATTTTTATTGAAATTTTGATGTTTACTAAGAATAGGTAAGTGCACAAACGTTTATACTGAAGAAACAGAACAAATATGTACATTCAAGAATTAAGTATTTGTAGCGCACCATACTGCTGAGCAATTTTGTTTGTTCATATGACAGGATGCAGACTCGCTTTCTTAAAGGTGGCATCGCACTCATTCTGACACGAAAGAGACAAAAATATATAAAACTGATTCAATATGAATACAATGAATTCAGTGCCCGAAGCAGAGCAGAAAAATATATCAGATGATGATGGGGTTAGAATTTCTAAATTACAAACTAAGAAAAATGCTGACATTTCGTAACCCATTTCTTGCTCATAGTATACTTACTTATAAAATTAACTTAATGGAAGTAGTATTTATTAATGCAGTTTATAAACAAATTATCTTTAGTTAAACATACCTAAATTTGCGCTGGCCCTCCAAATCATCTCAGGTGTTTTAGTTTTTAGGCGCTGCTCTTTATCCTGGTAATCTAATCTACCAAAAAATAGACCATCATAACCCATATGTGCAAACAGCGAAGCCATTTCCCTGGCGTGTCCAAAAGGATCAATTTGCCATCCAATACGGGGCCGGCCACACTTACCAAATGTGTCATTCAAGCGCCTAAATATTGCTCATGATGAGAAAAATTGACTAGTTATTTCTTAAATGGGTAACAGTTTTTACCTGAGCCCCCACGCGAATTGATCAATAATACTTTGATAGTGAGTAGTAGCTTCATCATTCATACTCCAAGCACCACCTATAAATTCTAGTCTACCTTCGTCTACGAGGTCTTTCACTTGTTCTTTAAGCTCTTCGGTTTGTTCTCTCCACCATTTAAAAAAGAAAGCTGATTCCACATAAATGAATCTGTAAAGTCATGATATTACTGCTAGGAATCATTTTTATTGGCGTTTGTAACTTTTTTTTAGGGTCCTTTAAAAGTTCCTGAATTACTGAATCTAAGATATATTGAACACCTGCTTTTTGGATTAAAGTTTGACTACCATAATAATATTGGTCCACTGTTTTTAACCACCCAACGTCATCATGCGTATGTGGGACTATATGGACATTTAACATATCCGACTTGGTTTTGGGGCAGCTCTAGAAAGACAAAAAATTTGTTAGCATTGGCACAATAATTTAAATTTTAAATTTTGTGAATATAAAAAATGATGTGATAAATACAATTAAATGTGATATTCTGTAACTTCCAAACTAAACTTTGTGAATCCTCCACCAAAAGTAATATTTCTGTTTGGTCACTCAACAAATTTTTTCGCCACCGCCACCACTGGTTGACTGGAACTGGATATTGACTAGTTGCAAGAGATGGAGTTACCCTTTGCGGATATTCGGATATCCACAGTTGCGCTTTCGACGCTTTAAGGGCTGTCAGCTCAGATAGTATAAAAGCACGAACAGAGAACTGAAAATCAGTCAGCTTCCTACTGAAAATTCTCCTATCACGACTAGAAAATTGACCTAGACTATACCTTCCGAAGATCAAGCACTCTGAGCCGAACTTCTATTTTCCTTTTTCCAATACCCACCAAGATATTTACTTGATCATTTCTCTACCACCAAAGGCCTGAAAATCGACCAGGTATCCTACACTCCCGTGCGGTTCTCACAAATATATATTTAAGAATCTCACTGGTATAAGCAAGCCTCAGCTGGTCATAGCTTCAAAAGTATAAGGATGATATAGTGGACAACGTATTATAAAAAAAGTTTTATTGCTACATTCTAATTCATTCATTCTAATCTAATCGACTGCAAGTCCAAGTTATTGTCTATCCCAGCAACTTAGCAAAGCAATTAAATACGTGGGGGGGGGGGGAATACCACAGGGAACTAGTTTCCACGCTCTCCTCTCCGGCGGAAAAAATCAGGAGTATTGTCGCCTTGGAAAAGGCAGTAGGAAGACTGCAGTCCGCTGTGCCTGAGGATTTCGAAGCATCTTGTCCTAGTAGTACGGACATTGGAAGGAAGCCTATAATGTGGTGGAACGGCAGTCTTAGTGAACTCCGTAAGGCTTCCAGACGGCTTTTTAATGAGGCCAGGAGAACTGGCTCGGAGGACGACTCACAGTTCTACCGCGAGACTCAGAGTAACTACAAGAGGCTTGTTAGGAAATCATGAAGACAGGCCTTTGTAGACTTCTGCTTGACGGCTATCGTTAACCGGTAAGGCTGCGCAGGGCTTTTAGGAGTGACTCGTCGGCCAGGCTGACTGCGATAAGAAGGCCATATGGCTCATTTACGGCATTGAAGGATGAAGGCTGTAGACTTCTTCTCTCGACGCATTTCCCAGACTGTAGGTTTGAAGAAGACTGCCGCCAAGGTAGTTGTTAAGGCTTCTTACATGGAACCGAAGAGTTTACGAACCATTACCCTCTTCTCATTTCTTTTGAAATGTCTGGAGAGGCATGTGGATGAATATATCAAGGGAGTAGCCCTAAAGACTTCTCCCTCACCTCACAGCACAATTACCAGAGGCGCAGATCTACGGAGACGGCTCTCCATTCAATGGTTACTGTCATTGAGTGGGGACTGGATCGTGGACTGTTTACTTTGGGAGCCTTTATGGACATCGAGGGGGCTTTTGACAGGGCTAGCCCCGAGTTGCTATGTTAGGAGCTCGTCGACATGGTGCTGACCGCACTGTAGTGTGACGAATCGACCAAACGTTAAGACGACGATACTTAACTGTGGGATCGGCCGGCCGAACCTAGCTCAGTGTACTGAAAAGCATGGGATTCTCATGTGAAGCGTATGCGCATGACATCCCTCTGCTCATTTCCAGGCACAGCATGCCTGCTGCCTGTGCTTTCATGCAACGAGGCCTTAATATTGTTGAGGATTGGTGCACCCGTCATGATATGACAGTAAAACCAACAAACACCACCCTGGTGCTCTTCTCCAGAAGACGTAAACTTGAGGACTTTGTTTTTCAAAAGCTTTTTGGACACAATCTGCACCTCTCTTCTCATGTCAAGCACCTTGGAGTCCTCCTCAGGTCGAAGTTAACATGAAGATTGCACGTAGAGGAAAAGTTAATAAGGGTACGAGGGTCTTCGCGCAATGCAGGAGAGCCTTTGGCTCATTAGAACAATTCTTACATATGCCTGGTGGCCGAGGACGCTTGTGAGGACTGCGATCCGGAAGCTGGTGGGCCTGCAGGTATTGTTCGCTTGGGAATTACGGGCTCCATGCAATCTACGGCTACAGTTGCTCTTGAGGTCTCACTTAATCTGCCACCCCTGGATCGTGTCATTCAGGCAGATGCCAAAAGGGTTGTGTAGAAATTGCGTTCATGGGGATGTTGAGAGGACCGCTAGAAGGGCTCTTCTCATTACTCTCTTGCTTATGGGCTGGATTTGGAAAACCGTCTGGCCAGTATGCCACTTGATGCAATGGTACCTGAGCTTGGTTTCGGGCGTCGTTTCTCTGTGAGCTTTCCTGTAAGGGAATCGTGGACTGAGGGAAGTGCCCTATCGAGCCTTCCCCGGCCCGCTCTAAAAATTTTCACCGACGGCTCTCTCGCTAATGAGGGAGCTGGAGCGGCCATCTACTTTCCTGATCTTTATATTGGGATGATGTACTCACTTGGTAGACACACCAATGTCTTCCAGGCTGAAGTGTTCACCATATAAATGGCAGCGAAGTTAGCCCTTGATATACATATCAAGGGGAAGGAAATTGCTATCCTTTCGGATAGTCAGGCAGCCATGACGGCTCTAAGTGGCCCTCGGATAACATCTAAGTTACTGGAAGTTGCAGGTCGTCTGTGGATAAGTTTTGAATCCACAACAAGGTGTCCCTTCTGTGGATTCCTGATCACATAGGGATCATGGGGTATGAAAGGGCTGCCCTTTCAGCTAGGGCTGGCTCTGATTCTCCGTTCATCGGAACGAAACCCATCGTAGGCGTTGCCACCTCGAGTATTGGATCTCTTATATAAGCGGATATTCATAGAAAGCATCAGAAGAGATGGGCGAACCTGAGTATTTGCAGGAGTACAAAACTGTTTCTTAATGTGCCGAATGAGAATACCTCCGATTTTCTCATGGGTCTCGGGAGGAAACAATGTAGAACGGTGGCTGGCATTATCACTGGCCACAGTTCACTTCACGCTCATCTAATGGGAGCTGTTGACAGCCGCCGTGAATATCTGTCCTTCCTGGAGGGAGAGTCCGAGACAACTGAACACTTTTTGTGGTGTGTCCGGCCTTCGCCAGGTGCAGGCTGGATACTCTTGGGTCTGCCCTTCTATCTGTGGATGAGCTGAAAGACCTGCCTGACCAAGATCTGATGCACTTCATTACGAGGAGAGGAAGGTTTTAATGAATGGCCTTCTAGCAGGAGAGCACAATGAGGCACTATGGCCTACGTGCTTGGGATAGGTTCTCCTGTCCTCCTCCTTTAAAATAAAAGAAAATAACAAAAAGTACGTTGTACTAAGGTACAAACTGGCGACACCTAAGAACACATAAGACAACTCAGTCACGTGAGTCACGTGGTATAGATGGGTGATGAATACCCTGTCCAAAAGTTAACCATTCCAAAAATAAATAGGAAGTTTATTGGAGGAAAAAGCAGAGATAGGTCTACGTTACTGGTGCCACCTACTGAAAGTAGCTTTTCTATTCATTTAATAAATGGTTGTAAAATTAATTGCTATCTCTCCCTCACTTACTATTCTCCTCGATCTTCCACGTACGTTTACAATATGCCCACCCTAAGGGAGTTTATTATTATTATTATGTTTTTTTTTATTTTAAACATGATAATGTTAAATAAGAAATGAAAATTACATATCATAATAACGTACAATATGTTTAGAACCAGCAACAAAATAATTGTCGTGGAAAATAAGAATTCTTATCATTATTATTCGTACAATGGGCAAAAAGAAATGTCTTTATTTTCCTTTGATAAATCAACACAATCCTCATGCTCCGAATGCCCCTATTTACTGCTTTACCAATAATAGCTGTAATAATTTACACCAGTAAATTTTATGAAAGTAAAGAGTTTACATGCTGAGAATACGACCATACACGTACTAGATATATGTCCATGTGCATTTTGCCAACTCCGATTCGGGGGCATATTGCTGAACATGAAATAAAAATTAAATTAGATTACGTTTGATTTGCGAATCTATTACTTTCTACCACAATCTAAGCTTCAATTCCAATGTATGGAACACAAGATATTGCAATACAATAGCACTTTTCTTAATTACTTTAGATAAAAATTTATCACGTAAATATTAGAACTACGTCTTAAAAACATTTTCTCTGATATTACTCGCTTACGCGACGATTATACGAGCCAATAGAGCTGACGAACCGTCCTGATTCTGTCTGTCAGTTTTATTCACTAAAAACGCTTTGCGTTCGATCAATTATAGTCTGTTCATAAAAAAAAGTCGTCAAACAGTGCAGACATTCCTCTTCTATATACATATCTAACGATTTCTTTCTTAATCCGTCATTTTTTTTTACAAAGTAAAGATTAAAATGTATACTAAACCCTTTTCAGTCATTTTCCCCTCGAAAGAGAGAACATTAAAAATATAAACACAAATTTCCACTAGCATCTACCTTTATTTTCAATTTCCGCCATCTTAATTTTATATTTAACAATTAATTGACTTGTCAGAAATCTTGTAAGTACTGACAAGTCAGTACAAAATACTTGTTGGTAGATGTTTACACGAGCCTGTGTCAGTGTCAGTTCTGCTGACTCGTGTAATCCCCCGGTTAGTGTCATCTACTAACCCGATCTCCAGTTAAAGTATTACAGTGGAATAATGGCAAACTAAGTATGCGTATAACATGAGCTATAATCTTTCGTGAAATAGTAAAACTACGGCCAATGGGGATATTGCGAACTCCGCATATTGCATTCACCTACCTTAGTTAAGAAATTACAAAATTTTATAAAAGAAGCTACCAAATATCTTTGGATTATACAACGCAAATTTTAATTGCTTGTATTATTATTTAAAAATTAATAAGCAATTTGTAATTCTGTAACTTTTTTGCTTGCGCATACACTAATCACTCAATCTTATAGTACATATATATGTATGTAGCTTGAATTTGCATTTCTAGATTGTCAAATCGTTAAATTGTAAATATAAATTTTTAATACCATTTCTCTATATCTATAAAAGTTAGTTAGCTGCAAAGTCATTCAGCCGCGCATGTCAGGATAATAATGTTCTGTCATTTTTGTTTACTGCTCGACATAATGATATCTGGCACTGAACGGAACAAAAAAAAAAATGCGCAAAACTTTGCAGCTTATTAAATGATCGAATGCTCATACTACAACGCTACTATTGTTGAGCGAAGTACTAAAAGTACCACTCAAGTCAAAATCTGGCATATATTATATAGTTCGGGATGAAGATAAATATGTCTCTCTTCTGCTAGGGCTGTGAACTGGGAAAAATTGTCTTTAAAAATTTGTAAAATTAAAGGTACATAAAGCTAAAATAAAAGAAGTCATTTTTAAAAGTAGGATAATGAAATTATTAAATTAAAAAAATAAGAAGAACAAAAAAGGGAAAAGTTCGAACGGAAAAGAGAAAAGGACGCTGGACCAGCGCACAATTTAGTATAACAGTCACGATTGAGGGTAGAAAGCAGGAATGAACTTAAAAGTTAAGTAGGTATTCTAAAGATTTGCGTAAATTTTATTAACAACATTCCTTTTTTTCATAATTTCTATTGTGTGTGCGATTCGATTTGGTAATTCCGTAATAAGATCTCCAGATTTAGCTCCAAGGGCGTTTCGGGATACACTAGTTCCAAGAAATCACGTGGCTCTCAACTTCAGGTTTACAGATTCAGAAGCCAAAAAAGTAAAAGCATTGCTCACCACGTCAGACATCATTCCTTTGCTAACGAAATTTTCCTCATTTTTACGATCTGGTCTGAGTTACAGCTTATTGTCATAGATTTCTCAATAACAAGGATACAAAGGAGTGATGGGAATGATTCTGCCTCATAAGCGGCAGTTTGAAAAACTACTCTTTATAAACTAAAATACGTACAAGAGACTATTATTAAGTTGATCAAAAGAACCTCGTTCCCGACCGAATATAACACCCTAGTCAATAAACACCCATGCCGCGGAAAATTCATATACTATGCCTAAACCCACTTATGTTCGAAATTGAGTTCATCCATGTTGGAGGTCGCTTGGAACAATCTATACTCATATTCAATCAAAATCATCTCATTATTTTGCTAAATGACCAACACGTAACGAAACACTTGATTGAGTAACATTAGACGGCAGTATAAAACTTGTTCTCAGTACTTCAAGAAATCAGTATTGGTTAATTAATGCCAGTCACACTATTCGTCCACAGTTGTATTGGTGTATTCCGTGTTACCGCATCAAGGCTCAGCTTTTAAATGATATAGTGTTCGAATAAACCAGGCTCTCTTTTTCCAAAATACTAGTGTAGATTTCGTCGGGCCAATCGATATAGAGACTTCTAGTATCAGGAACCAAACAAGAGATATCTGAGTATTTTCGTATATGTATTAAACAGTACACATTGAAATGGTTAAAGTTAAAGTTAAAAGTTGAATTAGCAAACGCTTCTTGGCAGCTTTACTAAAATTTTTGAGTAGAAGAGATTATGCTCAGATATGTATTCTGATTGTGGCACCAATTTCGTAGGGGCAAATAAGGTAATCAGAAATCATCTCACAAAAGCATGAGCAATTTGTGGAACTAATCATAGATTTATGCCCAAGAGCAGCACAAGGCATATCATAGCATTCCAATTCACTAGCTGCTCCCCTCTTCGGTGCCATTTGCGTTGAATGAATTAACTTCGCACGAAGTAACTCCTCACTCAAAAAATGCAATAAGTCTGCAAGTTTTGTGAATTTTTTTGCGGAGTTATTTCATTTTGTGCGAAATTATTGCATTTTAAGTTTTGCGGACTTAGTGCAATATGAAATAAGTCCCCAAATTCAGATAGGAAATAAATCTGCGGAATCATTTTTTGTGGATTCATTTCTTTATTTTTGTGAATTTTGGAATGGTAAATCAAAGCAGTAAATAGTTGTTTGGTGCGCAAATAATTTTCAGTAAAGATTATTCATTACGAATTTAGTTCTCATAGAGGCATATAAAAATGCGTTTTTTTTTTCTCCATTGAAGTAAAAATGATACTAATTTTTAAAATGTAATAAATTATTTGCTTCCAATTTAGATTTATAAGTATCAATATATTCAAATATTTAAGTGTTTATAACAGGCTCGGATTGTCTACCAATCAATATAAACATAAGGGTAAACCTCTGAAAAGCGAAAGTAAAAATTGCTTTACACTATTGCTAAGATGGGAAAGGGCGCGATGCAACGCGGCGCAGGTTCACCGGGCTGCATGAAACGAAGCGAAAGGACATGAAAATTATATTAGTTTAAATTTGCGAACTCATTTCGATGTTTACATTTGTGGTCTTTTGAAATAAGTCCGTAAAATTAAGAAAAATTATAAAATTCGGCTTTATTTCCACTTCTTTGGCGGACTTATTTCCATTTTAATTGACACTTGCGGAACTATTTCCATTTTGAATTTGCGCGTTTATTGCCTTATAAAATAACACCGAAATTTATGCGAACTTATTGCATTTTTTGAATTCGGAGTTATTTCGTGCGGAGTTAATTCATGGAGCCGTCTCCGCATCAATATTACTTCCATTTTATTTTTGTTGTAAATAAATCTAGTTCTATGAGCTGCTGTGTTATTCCCGGGAACGTGTACGTCGTCAGTCCTTCGCTATCGCGACGATTACACGAATCAATAGATCTTATGGGCAGTCTTAATTTGTTCTATCAAATTTACTGACAAAAAACGATTAGCGTTCGATCAATTGCTTAGTCAGTTCATAATAAAATATCGTCAAGCGGTGCAGATCTTCCTGTTCTATATGCATATCTAACGATTTCTTCTTTAATGCATCATTTTTCATTACAAAATAAGGATTAAAATGTATATTAAGCTGTTTTCAGTCATTTCCCACTCAAAAGAGATAAGATTGTCAGTTCTGCTGACTCCTGTAATCCCCGGATAAGTATCCTCGCTTGAGTTTGTGTGCACCGCTCGCGGTTAGAAAAATATAAATTTTGTCCCAAGATATAAATAAAAAAAGAGGGCTGTATTGTAAATTAATTAGGAGTATTGATAGCATGAATATTGAGTTTTTTCTTATTTCCATAAAAATTTAATATGTCGTTCTTTAATAATAGAAAGTTAGAAAATAAAACACTTATTTTATCTTTTGAAAATTGTTATATATACTTGCGATCGCGTACACCGCATGCCGTGTCCTGCCAGGGGTGCCACTTCCGGAAGGTAGGTGACAATTCATTTGGTTCTATCGTAACTATTTCTATGCGTTATAACGGAACAAGGTTAAAAATTCCTATGAGATTTCATGTAGGTATAAAAATTTAAGTAAGGAGTAGCTCAATCTGAAATTTCGAATCCAAATTTTAGAATATGAACAGATAAGATAAGCTCCGAAGATTTCACGAGCATTTATTATGATAAAATGAATATATATATATAAAATGGCAATTTTGCACTAACATACAAATTAAAATTTCTGTTCTATTCATTGTTATCTGAACTTCACTTTATCGCATTAATCGGAGGTCAATAATTATTAATTAAAAGTGTCTGAGTTATCGTTATAGTTATATAATATATGCACAGCACATACATTCTTCTTTAGTCATTAGTGCCCTGATTTTAGTAAATAATGAATATAGAATATAATGTGCATCTCAAAAATATAGTTTAAACAAGTCAATACCTCATATCCACAGATTTTGTTTTCCCCAGACACCTTAATGTAATTTTCCGTAGATCTCGCAATAGCCTTACTAAAGCAGAAGAAAAGAAACGCGTACACCACTCTATTTCTCATTTTATTGTAATTGCTGTTTGCTTTGGCAAAAGCGTTTAAGCGACTAAACTCTTATTGTTTGCAATGCTAGCTTAAAAGAACTGAGCACTAAAAGCAATCAATCTAATCAAACCAATTGTGAAGGGGTATTTCTTATCATACAAATATTTGTATGGGTGCAAAATAAAACAAATAAATATTCATACAATGTAAACAAATACAAATGATGAGAGCTGTGGGTTACTTCATACTTTCTGATCGTAAACTTTTGCTAATGTATGTATTATATGCATATTAATCGAAAATTTGCAATTATATTTACTGATAAATTGGATATGAGGTTAATAGATAAGATATGCGAATGTAATACTAGCATATATTAAATATATATCTATACTTTAGTCAGTCGAGTTGTAATATATCTATATAAAAAAATATTAGCTTTATTGTCAAGTCTTTAAGTTTTCTTCTTGTTACGGTTGATATGAATGGACTGCTTTAGAATTCACAAACAAAGAACTTTTATCCCGCTGGTTTCCAACGGATTCGGGTTAGTAATATTAAAACAATCGAAATCGACGGAAATAACCTTCTCTAGATTAGATATGCATAAGTTAATACCGGGGTGAGTGACCTTTACACTGCAGCAATAATTGGCTTATTGTGCACCACTTTACTTCATAGTTCATCCAATAATCCCACTCTTCCTAGGAATTTATAAGCCATTAGGAATATAGGAATATGCCGATCCCAATCGCATTGATGATAGTCCACTATTTTCTTTATATGCTCGACCAATGTTCTGTTGAAGTGCACTATCATGCCATCAGATTGTGGATGCAGAGGAGTTGTTCTGGCTTTTTCATTCCCAGCATATTACACATCTCCTGGAAAGTTCGTCTTTCGAAGTTCCGTACTTTATAGATATCGCTTGCCCTTTCCTGCAATACGATTCTCCGCAAATGGTTTATGTTCATAATTAATCTTTTCACGCGAAGTATGTACATATATGTCGCTGGTCCTTTTTCTATTACATGTAACAATATGTATCTACTTACTTACCTATGCACTAGATTATTTGGTATAGTTTAGGAAAAATGTATAAGTTATAAATAATTTTCTATAGTTTGTGTGTAATGCTCCTATTTATGGCTGCACATAATGTACGAGAATGTACGAACGAGAATGTACATAATGTATGTATATAAAATATATATATAATATTCATACACTGTAAAAAGGAACAAATTGTTGCCACAAAGTTTAGGGAAAAATTCTATAAATGTAGGGAATATTGCCTAAAATGTAGGGAATATTCTTAATATGTAAGGAATAATGTAAGGCAATATTCCCTAAAATGTAAGGAATATTCCCTACATTTATAGGGATTTTTTCATTAAACTTTGTGGCAACAATTTGTACCTTTTTACAGTGTATAAAATAAGCAAAAGGGAAAAGGGTCATTCCACAGAAAATCTACAAATTTTATGAATAGTACTATTCTAAAAATATTGTTTGTTGCGATCCATTTATGACGGACATGCGATATTTTGAAATTTGAAAAAGTGTGAAATTTTGCTTAGTAGGTGTAAGTTTAAAAATTTATATCTCAAAAGGTACACAACGCATGCATATGAAATAAACGTCATTTGTTTTGGGAAGCTTTGAAGTTCCAGAAAAAAATTTCTTCAAACGTAATGGATATTTATATTATCCTTGAATATCTCAAAATGCGTTGTCTCCATTTTTGAATATATCTTATATTTTAATTGTTATTGAAATGGAACTTCTTAAAGTTTGGTTGGAATTATTTTTTAAATATACGTGTTTCAAAAACCTTTGAACTAAAATCTATGCGGATTTGTCATACTATATACCTACAGTGTGGACGTTAGGATGAAGTATTCCAATGGATTACTTATTTATATATTTTTCATTTAAATTCAAATTGTGTACAGCCCGTCGAAGTATACAACACTCAAGCCACAATGAGAGCCACGCGTTTTTTTATATTTTACAGTTCGAACTATCTGACGTGATTATTTCTGTGAAATTATGAAAAGTTTTTAAAAATGATTAAAAAAAATTAAGTATGATAATTAAAGTAAGTATAGTTGCTCTATAAGTTTATTAAAAAACTATTACCAAAAAAGTTAAATTTTTTATTTCAAGCGTGTCAGTATTTGCATTTGTTCTCTTAAAACGAAACAAGGAACAAACTTAGAAAAAAAAAATCAAACTTTACGGCGCCCCAAATTTTTCGGCGCGTAAAAATCGCGCGGCGCTCATTGTAACGGGTTTTCCAATAAGAGGTGTTATTTTGACATTCATAGAAAATGGCATTTTTTCAGGTAAATGATCGGATCTTTATTTCATTATAAAGAGGAAGGTATGCCGTTAATAATGGAAAATGACAGCAGCCAAATGACTACCACGACCGCGCCTACAGGACCATATCCTTTTCATGAAATTTTCCATAACCAAATCGCAAAGTGGCTGCCCTATGTCCTCGTTAGCCTCACGAATTCCATCTTCGAGGTCTTGAATCGACGCTGGGCTGTTGGCCTTCTCTTTCGCGTGGCCCCAAAGGAAGAAGTCGCAAGGTGTTAAGTCACAAGATCTCGGTGGCCAATTGTGATCACCTTTTCGAGAGATAACACGGTCCAGAAACTTTTCCCGTAAAAGATCAATGGTTGCCTGTATGGTACGTAGCGCCGTCTTGTTGAAAGTAAATCACTGTAACTGTTGCTCCAGCCTCATTTTCGAAAAAGTAAGGTCCAATGACCCCGCGGGACCATAAACCGCACCAAACAGTCACACGTTGAGGATAGAGAGGCTTTCCAACAATAACTCTTGAGTTTTCCGAGCCCCAGATACGACAATTTTGCTTGTTGACGAAGCCATCGAGGTGGAAATGGGCCTCATCACTCAAAATGAGTTTTCGATGGAATTCCTGATCATTTTCATGAATTTCAAGGACCCAATCAGCAAAGAATCGACGTTGTTGATGATCAGCCGGCTTGAGTTCTTGTGTTAACTGTAATTTATAAGCCTTAAGACCGAAATCTTTATGCAAAATACGGTGTAATAACGTTTGTGCAATGCCTAATTCCAAAGAACGACGAGGAATGGACAAACCTGGGTTTTCTTCAACACTTTCGGCTACAGCAGCAATATTCTCGGCTGTTTTTGAGCGACGTACACGGGTTTTATTCTTCACATCACTAATTTGTCCCGATAGCTCGAATTTTTCTACCAATTTCTGTATTGCGGTCCGACAAGGTGCTTCACGACGACCCAAAAATGTTCGAGTTTTACGAACCGTCTCTGCCACATTTTCACCATTTTTATAGTGAATTTTAATAATTTCAGTGCTTTGTTGAATCGTGTGTCGTTCCATTTTTATTAATGGCGTAGTTTCTACTTGTCAAATGTCAAATGACAGCTCCAAAAGTGACATCTGCCGAAATAGCGGGCTAATTAAAATAACACCTCTTATTGGAAAACCCTTTATCTAGGGCTTTAGTATACATCGACAAACGATTTCGAGTTTAAAACGGAGCCAATAGCGCTTATCGTTTGTTTTAACAATTACGAAATGTTCATATTGAACGCATATTCTGATCGTAAAAATATTCACATCAAACAATCTTGCGTTCAATAAAACCATATAAAATGTTCAAGAAATTAAACATTTCTCTCATTTAAATTGAATTTCATATGCATTCAAAATTGAAACGTTTGAAAATATTCACATCAAACAACCTTTCGTTGATTTCAACAAATAAACTGTTGAAAAAATTTAAAATTTTCGAGTTCAAATTGAAAACTTGTTTATTTATTATAAACTTTTATTTATCAAGCTTATTTATATTATATACTTCATTTATGATGAAGGAGTTGATAGTAACTGATTAAACTAACTAAGGGCAGAGGCAGACCCGGTATCATCAGTTCGAGCAAACGTCTGTAATTTTTTGACGAAGAAATACACAATGTTAATTAACATTTAAATTCAAAGAAGTCACATTCTCACAACTGAACCAAATTTTGTTTCTGTTACAATTTCAATTTTGTCTGAAATTCTTCTATAATTCTTATTAAGTGATGAGCGGGCAAAATTTTGACTGTGTGCCTTTTGTTAATGTACTCTACCACTTCTATTCCAAATTTAGCTTCTTTTCTTTTAAATACCCTTCTTAAATGAATGATAGGCAAAATACGAAAATTAAAAGAAAACTTTTAAGTTGCGAAAAGCAGAATCCAGACTCGAAATGTGTACGAACTGAAAAAAAGCAACAAAATTACTAAATTTAACTCTGTTGACGATCAAAGTGAAGGCGTTTTGCTTTTAAAATGAACAACATCCCGGTTAATGAAAATCGAAATGCATTTAGCCATCATACTGAACGTCAAAGTATTTAATGTGATTTATTTTCTCATACAAAGTAAAATTTTAAATGGAAAGCTTTTTTTAAACGCGGAGACATTTATGTGTTTTTAGAGAATCTTTCAATTTAAATATGTTTTCGTATGATTTCATAGAAAAGTAGTTGAATGAAATGAATTCAATCGAATATGCATTTTAAACACGACCTGCGTTTGTTGTGAATTTTTATTTTTCTCTCCGTGCAATATCTCCTAGGTATTTTAGATATCGGAATGAATCGTTTTATATGGGTGGCTAATTAAATACCCATTAAGTTGGTGTGAAATGCTTTCTCCTCTTGTTATTGCCTTTGGATTAATAGGCATTCATATTCGAATTTTTTTTTTTCAAAAAATTAATTTGTTCGAACTTTATATTTTACCATATTATTTTTTTATTTTTTTCGACCAAGTAGATAGCCCAATTGCTGCTCCATAAGCCAGTCTTCATAGCACTCAAAAACGTTTGACCGTTCTCAAATCATAACGTAAGATGTACAGGCCTTATCTGAATGCTTTCTTAAGAATGTAAGACTTAAGTACACCAGAACAAAGTGAAGCGAAGTGTAATCCTTTTCTGAAATAACTAAAGTAATGATCAGTAGTCCATAAACTGAACCAAGCTCTTCAAAAGTACAGAAAATACACATTTTTACACAGAAAACAACGAAAAGTAATTTCGATTGTTAGGTATATATTTTATTATTAACTGTTATTACTATTACATAATAATGCAGATTTTAACTATTAATACTTAGAAGAATATACCTAAACTCTCGCTTCGTTTAGTTATGTTTTAATAGTTCTGCCAATGTATGTTTTATTGTACTATGTGTTATTGTTGCAGGTTTTGTAACATATTATTTACATAAAATCCATTATAAAAAGGGGAGACGCGATGAAGAGGTTAATGTAAAAAACATTGAAATACATGTTATTAGTTATTAGACCACGAGAGCATTGAGGAATCCCCGGTTCCTAGTTCTAGACATTAAAATTGCACCAACCCTACTAGACAGAGAGCTGGCGACCAAAATACTTACGTTTTTTCATAATCAAAATTTTCCACCTTATCATCTATTACGAGAGCTTAATATCGCTAATAACTTATTCCGAAGTCTGCCTGTCTTCAAGTAATGGAGGATGCTGCAGGACGATCACGAAGGCTTTAAAAAATCGGTTGGAAAACGTGATTTCATAAAGGCTGATTTTTAGTGTGACAGCAGAGAATTATATTTCTCGATCAATGGTAATGTGGCAGATAATTTGGTTGGTGGGAAAGTGGTGGCAGCCGGCAACAAAGCTGCGGAAAATGTGTATAACTTACGTCATACCACGATAATTCGAGAACACTTAGAATACTAAAATTTTGCATATGGGCCTTTATAAAAAAGGTTGCCTTACAAAATTTCATTTTTCACTGTATATTTGACCACTACCAGAGATACGATGACGTAGAGAGCTGAAATTCGTGATATGGTGTTTTCATAGTAACAGTAAATTCGAGTTCAAAAATGGACTAAATCGGGCAACCCATTCTTTGTGTTCCCATACAAAAAAATCATTTTTCACTATATATTTGGCCACTCCCTGAGAATGCGTCGCCCTGGAGAGGTCAAATCTTGTACACGGCGTTTTCATAAAAATATCATATACAATACAAACAATTAAAAATCCTAAAATTACTCTAAGACCAATTCATATGATAACCTAGATGACTGCCCGTATATCATTTCATATGGTCACCCATCTGTGCAAGTTTGATTTTTGAAGTGGTTTTTCGCACATATTTCTAGAACGGTTCGTCGGAGAGAAAATGTTTATAACTACTTTTATAGGATTTTATATTCTGAAGAATATTTCAGTACATTAAAATCATATTAGACTTATCGTTTTCAAAAATTCTAAATTTTTTTTGTGGCAACCCCAAGAAGGGTTTGCCCGATTCAGTCCATTTTTGAAATTATATTTACTATTTTTATCAAAACGTTATATATAGAATTTCAGCGCTCGACCTTGACGAAACGAAATAATTGTATGGCAAACCTACGAAGGCGATTTGTCACATTTTCGAACTTAATTTTACTTCTTTTATATGCCTTTTAGATTTCATCTAGCGTATAAAATTATTTTTTAACACTTTGAATTGATTTTTCTGTATGTCCATTTTACTTGATTTAAAACACAAATTTTACACTACATGGTAGTATGCAGCGGTAATGCGCGCCGATCACAAAATTGAAAGAGACAGTGACCGCATATAGCAGTGCGTTACCGTAGTCAGTTAGTTATGTCTGATTTAGTAATATGAGTAGCGTTATACTGCTACCATTACCGCTGCCGTCGCCGCTACTGCGTCTTGTGCGGCGACTTTAATATTGCACAATATGAATTTGCTCACATGTTTTGCTGTGGTGACGTTCCTTGGATCTTTCCTTAGAATTTTGGCTCGGTTGTTTGTGCAGGGCTTGAGTATATATGACGCGAGCATTTTTCCGAAGGATTTTTTTGTTTTTTGTTTATTATATTTCCTGTTTTGCACACACAGTTGTGCATGCTGTCCCTATTTGAAAATATCTAGAGGCTCCTTCTCTTAGTGAAAGGAACGAACACCGTTTCACCTGGGTTATTGATATTCCCATATTCTGGTATCATCTAGTAATAATGTTAAGGGCAGTTTGCTAAAGATCGGGCAAGACTGATTCAAAATTTCCTTTAACACAGATGACAATGCCATCAGCGTATCCTCGTGCTGGCCGCTTGAAGTTGATTTAATAGCTCATCCAGAACTAATTGCCATAGTAGTAGTGGTACAACTCCGCCTTATTGGCAGCTTCTAGTGGATTAGGGATTCACCGTTTAATGTTATACAGCGTTTTAACAGCATATTCCCAATCTGCATGACGATGCAGGTTTAGATACCTCAATCTTCGGTTACCCGGCAGATTCCAGACAGAGGGATCCTATTCCCGTAACTGGTCCATGTCTGATATACTGACGGTTCCAGGAAAGATGGCAAAATATACCGCTTACTGCCTCATCTTCTATTTTTTAGGTGAAAGTCTGTGCTATAGAGGTTGCAGCTAACGAAAGCCGAAACAGGGACTGAAAGAAATCCAACATCTACATATGTTCATACAGCGAAGTTCCACTCTTGGCTCTGTCCTCCCAAGACTTTCAGTCAAAACTAGTCCGGAAGTTGTTACTCGAAACTCCAACTACTGACTAGGTACAACAAAATAACTTTGCTGTAGGTTCCTACACAAGAAGGAGTGAACTGTATTGAAAATACGGATGGTCTCCCTAAAACCAGGGGCGACAGCCCATATACTGATCCCTACCAAACATTTGGGTCTTCCGAAAAGCAAATTTAGGGCGCAACTGCATAAATAGGAAAGGCGACTGGATCTTTTCTGGTATAGCGTGCCCGGTATGAGACAGGCGAAGGAATTCGTCACCCTTTCACCCCTCCAGACGTACCAACTAATGGGTCTTAGTAAACAGTTGATTCGGCTATTTACTAACTCGGTCAATACACAAAATAAAAGAAACGCCGTATTAAATCAATACTTTTTCCATATTAATAACATATTTCAATAAATTTCTATGCATTGAATAAGAAAAATATCAATTTGTTATGAATATAAATCAAAATAATGGTTTTCCTATTAGATCTATATGAAAAATTAAAGTTTAATAATAAAAATTTCAATTTAATAATTAAAAAAAAAACATATTGCCTTATTGAAAAAATGTAAATTAATTACGTATTATTTTGACATGTATCTGATATTAAATATATAAGTTAAGTGAAGTTTTTTAAAAAAGTAATGTGTCAAATATAACTTTTATAAAGAAAAGTATATTGTGAATATTATTAACTTGATACGAAAAAATATCAATTTCATATGTATACGCATAAATACGATAATTTTCATATCACGTGCTTGCAAAACGTATCTAGACATCTGTAGTCCAGTTGTACGCGCAGACACAAGATGACTACAAATTTTTAAATATTGAAGTAGTATATATAAAAAACCATATAAGTTCTGTTTAGTGTATGTTATTTCTAAAATGACGATAAGTGAATATCAAAATAGTTTTGAAATTGAAAATTTGAAAGAGTTAATTGTGATGACAACTGGTAACTATTTTCAATGAGTGCTCTTTTATCAGCAAACCGACGGACAAAAATTTGTAAATACTTAATATTTATTTGTTGTCATTTGAATTTTAATTGCGCTTTTTTTTCAGATTGATCTTGATTTTAAGATGAAATATTCAAATAGTATGTACAATCTCATCAATATGTGGCCAAAATTATCAGAAAAATTAGATAAGTACTACGAAAACCATATTAAAGTTAACAGTTATTGGAATCTCTATTCTTCGATGAAAAAAGCAAATGTTGAAAAAGGTAAATTCTTTTATTATTTTAGGAATAACATAAAAATTTCAAATATACATATATATATTTTTTAAGATTATTGTATTGTATGATTGTATCATATTCACTATGTTCTTTGGTGTACCTTGTTCTAGAACTTCCATATACTGGAGAGAACTAATTGTTCTGACGATTAAAGCGAACTATTTGTATTGTTCGCTTCATTTATACATCTTAATAATATAAAAAAAAAAAAAAAAAAAAGAAGCATACTTGAAACATACGAATTCAATAAGGATTCTTATCAATGAAATAATTTATAAGATTCGTATCTTATCATTAAGTTTCCTTATAAAAATAATACACTGTCGTATATTATCAATACGCTTTTCTATAAAACTAATAAGCTGTCAAGAGTTAATACTTTTGCATATCATAATAATACTTCATTCGTATTGGAGAGATTTTGTATAGGAATCTTATTAATTTTATAGTGGAAATTTAAGGTTTTTTCATTCGGTGTGAATATGGCTTCTTCTGATATTTTTTTAAGGAAATGGGCAATCTGGATAGCGAAGGAGAAGGTGAAACCTCCAAGCATGTTATATGTGAGTGTCCAGGGCGTGCTAGTGTAAGGTTTCAAATCTCTGGAGAAACATTTATCTCTCTAAATAAGGCTGACAATCTAACCTCAAGAGCAATAATCGAGCTCGTAGAAAGAGTGGGTAGGTCTTAGTCTGATTGCGGTGTCCGCATGGTCCTAGTAGCCAAGTCACCCCTACTCTTAAGCTAACCTAATCCAACGAAGTGAAGTGAAGTTCTCTTGCATAATAGAATAAGAGCACCTCTAAATTTCACTGCCTTTATATCTTGTTTTAGGTTAGCAGCTTAACAGATGACTGACGGAAAATTCTACGAAATTCGTTTCATCATATTTGCACTAAGATTTAAGTTGCCATTTTAGACATCCGAAAACACAGGGAAACACAGTAATATACTTATATATTCAAAAGTTTACTAAAGTAGAGTCCGCCTTCATAGGGTTTCGATAAAGATAAAAAGGTGACTTTCGGACATTTCCAATGTTTGTCAGAATTTAAAAGACTATGAAATTAGTATACAGTCAGGTGAGCTATTCTAAGAAGAAACCCGAATAACGACTTTAACGATCCAATGAACATATTTATAACAGAGAGCGGGTACATTTAAGTCATTAATCTAGACGTGCAGTACCGACAAAATTGTATTTAGATCAGTTAAAACTGTTTAATTGTAAAGTTGGAGAAATAAAGTTTATCAAATGCTTTTGACCAGTACAATGTTCTTCACAATTTCGTAAATTAATTTTGGCGCGTTCGCATTGGGGAACCCATACCTTTATAAAATACTTGAAGACTTGAAGTTATAGGCGATAGTAAAGTTGTGTATGTCCGTCCATCCGTCTATTCGAATTAATCTATCTGCACGGCACTATAACTCTGAAATTGGTTAATTTAGAGAGCTGAAATTTCGTTCACGATTTTTTATAAATATTACAGATATATGAATGTAACTTGTTCAATTTCCACAATTGAGAAATTGCCATTATACTCGCGACTTGCCATAGAAAACTGCTGGCAGTCAGTACCTGACATATTTAATTTACTAAAGAGTTTTTTGGAAAATAAAATGTTATGATATTTATAAACAAGTTGATAAAAAAATGACCTTTTTATTTGATTATATATATTAAATGAAAAATATCAGATACTGATCGCTTTCGTATCCAGCATATCACTAAGCCTACGGGTATAATCGCGGTTGCTCAATTATATATTTTGCCTAAATATTATAATTTTTGTTATTAAATGAACATGCATATTTCAAAAGCTATATTTTAAAACTAAATTGAAATTTTCCAATAGTTATCTAATTAGCAGTTTTGAGTACTGTCTGGCAGCTAGTGTCAGCATTCCATTTGACGTTTTAAGAAGAAACCAAACAGTTTAGGACAAAACTGAGTTATTTATTTGCTGCAGAGGATATAAGAGAACAAGAAATGTATAATATAATATCGCAAGGTATGACCCATGAAAAAATTATAAAAGGGCGCCAGCAACATTTCAAGAAATTGATTTTTATTCTCGGTTCCAGCTGTAGAAACATTCGGCTTTGATGGTTTCCGTTGTCGAAACATTCTGCAACAATGTTTTTAAATTTGATATCCTTCCAGGTAAAAGCCACAACAAAGTGGTAAATAAAAAGTTCTTCTTGTTTTCGCTTTTAATTCACAATGGCAATTTTTCTTTAAAAAAATTCACAATTACCGCAGTGCTGACAACTTAAAAATTTTCATCCGGGGCTTAACTAATCCTCAGCTTACTGAGTACTGTCAAACCGAGTAGGCTTAAGTTCTGGGCTTAAGCCACACCCGTGGCTTAACTAAGCTGTGGCTTACGCCTGGACTGTGAAACCGGCCATAAATCAACCAATTTCAGAGTTATAGCAAAATTAACTTAATGAAAGGTTAGGACACAGAAGAGTTTTCCGATTGTTTTACATTTAAATTGCACACGGCAAGAAAAGGAAGAAAGAAAGAAAAAAAAATTAAAGAAAAAATTAAATTTTCTTTAAAACTTTTATGAATAAAGATAAAAAATGTGAAAGGGCAAATTGCATGCAACGAAACAGAATTGCAAATGATTCATTTTCGTAAATAAATGAGAAGGGGCGGAATTTTCAGATTTTACTCTCATAAAATGATTGCGCGTTTTTGTGAAAACCGGTTTTTGCTAAAATATTGAGATAATTGGCCAATGTTTTTTATAGCAATGCCAATGTTTATTAGTGTAATTCCTATGATATTTGAACAGCACGTGCTTCTGTTTACATTTGGTTTGCTCCACTGACTTATAACAATGGACTGGGCAATTTGCTATTTCATGTGGCACAAAAAATATTGTGTTTCTGTATATCACCGTTAGAGCACCCTTTAAAACGTTTACTACATAAAAATATGTAAAATCAGATGAAATTTTATACCCGTAAATCGAATTAAATTAAAAAAAAATATTTTCTTGTGTCCAAGTGATATTTCAATCTCACACTCTTATAAAAAATTAAACTAATTCCGACTTTAATTTTCAAAAGTTATTCTTAGTTGAATCCTGCGTATGGGCAACAGAGACGGAGTGATTGCATCTGCAGCCAACATAAAAACATCAAATGGCATAAGTAAACGTTCAGTAAGCAATATTTTGTGTTGGTATTGGTAGCTCCACCTCTGCCATAGGGCGAAAGAGAGAACTGTAAAACTTGTGCCATTCTTTCCTATAGGAAAATGGCAATACGCTCAGTCCATTGTTATAAGTCAGTGGTTTGCTCTGAAAAGATTAAGTGGGAGAAACTCATGTTAGAAAAATGAGAATTTCATTTGAGAGGAATATTATACATATCTCCTTGCAGTACCTTGGCCAAAGCGAAATGTATCTTTTTCTTAAAAAATAGAAGTAGTGTGACCTTATGTACATTAATATGAATAGTTTGAAAAGATTTTGAAGGTATTCAATAAGATTTTGTCGTTCTGGTAATTCTACGTTCTCTCTATTTTTGTTTTTAAATCCTTGTCTCAGTTGAACTACAATAATTCATAGCCACGTTCTTTGCCTCCATTCATGCCAAAGACGAAAGTATATCACATTATCTGTTTCGGTATAAAAAACACGAAAAATTTCCAATTTTGTTCAGCTGTGTCCTATCTTCTTAATATTAGGTTATCTTTGGTTATAGTACCGTGCAATTAGATAAATGCAAACAGACGAATGGACGGACACACACAAACACATATACATATTTATATCGAGTAGATTTTGCGGCGAGCCAAAACCCTCGAGAATACTTCACAAGCCATGAAACAGACTCCCTCCCTACCACATGCGAGGGCCAACGTAGTCCTTACATTCTAAAATATTTGTAGTGTTCTTATGTAAAACTGACAAAAGTGTGATTTGAATAGCTCCTCCTCCTCAAACTACTATTCATACAGAAAAATGGTGTTGTGATAATTTTAAGCTTGCTTTCTTATCTTCCGAACCGTAATAAAACTTTCATACCTTTCCTAACAAAATTATTTAAAAAAATTAATCTTAACCAAATGACTACGATTTCTCAAACAAAAATTCTCAGCTGAGTAATCATTGTAATGTCGCTGTGCCGTCATGGCATGCCGTGGGCTGATGATTTCGAATGTAGCTGCCTACAGATTCGTTCGGACTCCGGCTGCACATACACACATGCCATTATCACTCAGCGGAGAGGTATTGAGCGTTAAATGGTAAGGTTACTTTGTAATCAAAATTTATTTTATTATTTTGTTAAGTAAGGTATATAGGAAGTGTAGCCTTTGCGAAGATAAGGAATCAAGCTGTAAATTACTAGAAGACTATTTTCCTATATGGATGGTAGTTTAGGCTCTGTGGCATACATAAAGCCAATGTTTAGCACTTTTCCATAAGTATCAATATAGAACATTTTAGAAAACGGACTCCTCCGCCTTACACTACTATTCATATAGAAAAATGGTGTTGTGATAATTTTAAGCTTGCTTTCTTATCTTCCGAAACGTAATAAAACCTTCGTACCTTTCCTAACAAAATTATTTAAAAAAAATAATCTTAACCAGATGACTACGATTTTTCAAACAAAAATTTTCAGCTGAGTAATCATTGTAATGTCGCTGTGCCGTCATGTGATGCCGTGGGCTGGTGATATCGAATGTAGCTGCCTACAGATTCGGACTCCGGCGGCACATACACATATGCACAGCTGAGAGGTATTGAGCGAAAAATGGTAAGGTTACTTTGTAATCAAAACTATTTTAGTATTTTGTTAAGGAAGGTATGTAGTAAGTGCAGCCTTTGGGAAGATAAGGAACCAAGCTGTAAATTACTAGAAGACTATTTTCCTGTATGGATAGTAGTTTGGGTTCTATAGCATTTATAAAATCAATGTTTGGTACTTTTCCATAAGCATCAATATAGAACATTTTAGAGAACGGACTCCGAACGCACACATATAGGTTTCTGTTTCATGGCTTGGGAAGTATTCTCGAGGGTTTTGTGCGAGCGCTTTATTTATGGGCATTAAAGAAGACTATCTACATTCAGTTCATCCAGTGGGTATTTTGTATTTTGATTTGGTTCAAAAAGCCTTGTGGTAATTTGTTATCTATTAGACCACTGACGTGCTTTAAGAATGCCTATTTTTTCTAGAATGTTGTTGTATATGCAAAAGCGAATTTTCTTTAAAAACTTGAAACGTAAAAATTAAAAAGGAAATTCTGTACAACTGAAATAATGTTTCGTTAAATTTCACTGAAATTGAACACGCAACAAATTCACAAAAACAACTCTGGTTCGTCCCAGAATACATAAACAACATTAACATAAGACTACTCGTATTCACTCTAAAGACCAAATCGCAATCTATGCAGCAAGCATCGGCTGTGATGCTCGGTTTTACATAACGGCGTGCATACCCAAGTAACAATTTTCCCAATTTTTGGTGACTGAAGGTGATGGGTAGTTTTATAGGGGGTATATAATGGTTACTCGGTTATGTAAAAATTTCAGTGGTTATATAAGAGTTTTATAATATTACTAATTGGTGACGTAGTTATATTAGAGTTTTTTAAGGTTACTAATGGTTATCGTGGAAGTAGGTTACTAAAGGTTTTATAACTTGGTGATGGAAATGTTACAATCACCGGTCTATATAACTTAGACTAACCATTACTAGAAGGTATATGAAAAAGTTTTGTAATTGTTTTGATCACCACGTTATATAACTTATTGGTAATAAGGGTTTATTGCGGTATCCGTGGTTACCCTTATATAACTCGACAACTTTCAGTAATTTCGGTGACTTTAATAAAAATTGGGAGCTTTCGGTAATACATATACCCACTATAAAATATCGTAAAATTTTTTGGTGGCCCTTTAGTAACTACGGTGATCGTTATAAAAACAAATTACTTTTAGTGTCGAATGGAGCCATTATAACTCTACACGGCGCGCCCAACAAAACTTATTTTAAGAATAACATGACACATCCTTCGGTATTACTTTAAGATATATAACGTTACCAAGGTAACACAATATAACCTAAGGGTATATAAGATCACGAACGCTTGATTTTTGTCACTATAAGATATAAAACATTACCAAAGGTTACATATTATGACTAAAGGGTATATAAGGATCATTTTCGAGGTATGGTAGTTTCTTCAGTTTATATAATATTTCTAGAAGTTTTATAAGGGTCATTCAGTTTATATAATAGAGACAGAGTTTATAGAAAACTACTTGAAGTTTTATAATGGTAATTAGTTCATTTAAGTACAAGCCGCCATTTTTTTCATCTATGCATTGCAGATAAAAAAGAAAATGTCGGATTAGTCAATTTTTTATATTGCAGATATATGGCTTCCGTTTTATTTTTATATGAAGAAAATACATCTTTTTAGGTATATAACATTTCTAAATTATGTTATGGTATTTTTATGAATTAACATCACCTAAGTGAAAATTTTTAATTTTGTCATATTTAATTAAAATTATTAAAAATTGCTTATTTTTGGAGGGGTCTGTATTTTTTAGAAGTATCTATGATGATATTCACAGTAAAATTTCAATTGCAGCTGAATTTCACCACATATATGCCGAAAAATTGTACTTCTGAAATGTAAAAATATTAAACCCTTCCATTATAAAAATGCAATACAAAAAAAATCGAAATTCTATGTCAAGATAGGTTTCATAAATATTTGCATATTATTGTTTTATAAAGGTAACGAAAAATAATTTTCCTAACATTTCAATCACTGAAAGTAATCAGCCAGAGAATTCCAAGCGTTGTGGAAACGTTACCATCACCATTATAAACAAAGTTTATAAAGGTAACCGAAACATTACCGCAACCACTGCTATGACCAAAATAAATTAATCGAGAGCACCTTGGGTTATATAAGGGTTTTATAAGAAGTTATATTAAGGTAACCAGAATATTTTGGTTACTCATTTTATAAAACTTTTAGTTATATAACGTTACCTAAATCAAGTCACGGTAACCTTTATATAATCCTCCATTTAAGCTCTATAAGGCGTTTATAGTGGTTACAAAGAGGTTTCGAGTACTAGTCTATATAACTTAAGTTATATAATTTGGTAATGGAAACCTCACCGTTACTACTATATAAAAAAAATTGTTTCTTGGATATGGTACACTTTTTCCAAGCATCATGACTTTTGCTGATCGGTTTGGAAAAGTTCAAATTGTGATGCTTACTGCGACAGTTCTGCCAACATGCTGGCGTAAAAATTCATTTTTAAAAACACATTAATACACAAAAAATAAAAAGTAATTTAATTTGTAAAGGAAAATGATTTTTTGTATAACAAAAGCAATTTACAATACAAAAGTATTGGGCCGAAAGACAAAAAAAGGGTTCCAACAATCCAAAAACTTGGAACTAGTGGTAAGTATAGAGAATTTACATTTACTAAATACTGTGTAACGAAAATAAATATATATGTAGTTGGAAAGATAAAAAATAAGAGGAAAGCCATAAAAGACGGCTTCTTCACGTAGGACGCAAAAAGAAATCAGCCTTATGGAAGCAAAGCAAATAAATCTATGGCTTGAAAATACTACAAAACTTTAATGTCGGCTTCTTTACGTAGGACGCAAAAAGAAATCAGCCTTATGGAAGCAAAGCAAATAAATCCATGGCTTGGAAATACTACGAAACTTCGAGAGATAACACGGTCCAGAAACTTTTCCCGTAAAAGATCAATGGTTGCCTGTATGGTACGTAGCGCCGTCTTGTTGAAAGTAAACGTTGTCCAGATCAATACCATCCAATTCCGGCCATAAAAAATCATTAATCATCTGTCGATAGCGCAATCCATTCACCGTAACTGTTGCTCCAGCCTCATTTTCGAAAAAGTAAGGTCCAATGACCCCGCGGGACCATAAACCGCACCAATCAGTCACACATTGAGGATAGAGCGGCTCTCCAACAATAACTCTTGGGTTTTCCGAGCCCCAGATGCGACAATTTTGCTTGTTGACGAAGCCATCGAGGTGGAAATGGGCCTCATCACTCAAGATAAGTTTTCGATGGAATTCCGGAACATTTTCTTGCATTTCAAGGACCCAATCAGCAAAGACTCGACATTGTTGATGATCGGCCGGCTTGAGTTCTTGTGTTAACTGTACTTTACAAGCCTTAAGACCCAAATCTTTATGCAAAATACGGTGTAATGACGTTTGTGGAATGCCTAATTCCAAAGAACGACGAGGAATGGACAAACCTGGGTTTTCTTCACCACTTTCGGCTACAGCAGCAATATTCTTAGCTGTTCTGGAGCGACGTGCACGGGTTTTATTCTTCACATCACTAACTTGTCCCGACAGCTCGAATTTTTCTACCAATTTCTGTATTGCGGTCCGACAAGGTGTTTCACGACGACCCAAAAATGTTCGAATTTTACGAACCGTCTCTGCCATATTTTCACCATTGTTATAGTGAATTTTAATAATTTCAATGCGTTGTTGAATCGTGTATCGTTCCATTTTTATTAATGGCGTAGTTTCTACTTATCATATGTCAAAAATTGACAGCTCCAAATGTGACATCTACCGAAATAGCGGGCTAATTAAAATAACACCTCTTATTGGAAAACCCTTTATCTAAGTTTGAAGAAAAAATTTATAGTCCATAAAGTGATGTACTCTCAAGCTTTTCTTTAATAGTTTGGTTAGTATGTATGGTTGAAGAAGTCAATTTGAGTTTTGAAGACATTTAGATAATACATAAATTAATCCAAACGTAATATTTATTTAAAATTAATTAGCTTATTGGTTACACTTCGAATATAAATATTTTTTCAGCTGATCACGGATACGAAAAGCGACTCTTGTAACATTGTGTATACTTATATAAGATGAGATTGTTGAAGGGGATCAACTATTTTGCTCCATTAACCCCGAATCAAGTATCCATAGTGAAAATTATCAACATAATTTTCTGGACAATGAGCTTGATCAATGTACTTTACATAATTATTTAAAACCCTAATTGCTTTTATCATTGTATCAACGTTTTTAGGTAGACGGCAGCCCCCCCCCCCCCCCCCCTTGCTTGTATACGCACCTGATGTCATCTTACGAATGTACTTGAACATTTTTCTTTCAAGTTTTTGCACGCTATTGGTGGGTGAAAACCATCAGTTGGATTGAATCGAATGCCGCTAAAATGGATTCTATAATATTTCTTCAGAATTTTTACGGCAAGAACAATAAAATCTTTCGCTTTCCTCTGCGATAGTTGTTGTTGCTTTCCTTGTACTTTCGTATTAATTCAAGTAGTGCTGTTTAATTTAACTTCATTTAACTTGATTTGTAGGAAAAGGATATAATTGCTAGATTAGTTAGCGATGGAGGTAGAAACAGTAGCGAAAGTGGAAAGCAGAAGACAGACAAGACCATGGACAACTTTTTTTCAGAAAAAAGTAAGATGAGTTAAGTTCCCATCAAAAGAAGTAATCAGTGACATATCATGTACTTGTACTCCTACTCCTTTGAATGTGGATCTAGGTGCAAGCTCTCAAGCTCAACCATTTATTTCACCCGTGATAGAATCGGTTGCGTCACATCTATTTCTACAATCTTTGCACGAGAAAGTGTATCTGGATATGAGTCCTTAATGTCTGACCACTTTGAGATCGATATTGATGTGGATAATATTACCGACAGGTTTTCCAAATAAACCCCGGAAATTGGGTTTTGTAATATCTAACTTAAATGTGATAAAAGAAAAAGAAAAAATTAAAAGCGACTACTTCCGACTTTTACCTCCCCCCTCACCCCCAAGGCTGCTGGTCTGGATACTCGCCTGGATGACGGTGTAAAAAATTTTTTAGAATTTTCCATCTGGTGCGCCAATTATCCCAACCGTGTTTTAAATTATTCTTTTTGTGGTTGATAATTTATAATTAGAAATCTCTTGATCACTGTTCAGAGGTTTTCCTTGATATGAACACATGACATTCGTTTTTAGTGGAAATGCAGCATCAGCCACAAAAAAATACGTAAATACAATGTCAGAATCTGGTAAAGCTTTATCCGCGGGTAAAGGTAATTTATTTATCAAAATCATTTTCCCAAAGGAGCTTAGTGCGAAGATACTGCCATCACTGCGACTAACTTTTGTGTCTATGTCAATATAAGTGAAACAATACCTGGCATCACATGCATGCTATGATGGCCCTTGTAATTATAATAGGTACTCGGAACCTGCATATGGAGGACAAACAATATTTATGTGCTTGCCATCTATTGCACCCACACAATTTAGCATTCTGAAAAATGAATAAAACTGATTCGCGATTTGAGAAAGTTCTGTCTCGTTCGAAACAGAGAGACAAGCTGATCGAAGCTCCTCCCAAATAGCTTCACATGTTTCATAAATTATAGTACTAGTAGTAGTAATACCAGAATGACGACGCAAATACTTGTAAAAGTAGCTTTATCTATATTTATTTCTTAACTTACAGCAGCATTAAAGCCAGTCTGCCCTCCGGCTTTATAGGCTCCCGTGGAGAAAATTTTTCCAAACGGTTTCTTAATAAATTCAGAAACAACATCGAATTCTCGAACGCTTTCTTAAACTCACCTTCATATATTTCCTTTGTCCATAATCTATCGTCCACTATCACATTCATGAAATTCATATATGTAATATATGACAATATAACAAACAAAATAATTCCCAAATTCTCTCCGGATCTATGTTTTTAAAGAAATTATAATAAATTTAAATTTTAGACAAAACGGTACTAAGGAGTTATGTTTACGTAAACAAATGTGAACTACAAAAAAGGTTAGCATTGCAAAGTTTGAACTGCATTTAATACTTTAATTTAGTATTGGAGTTTAACTGAACGTCATGATGCTTGCGAAGGTGATGCTCGCCGATTGCTATTTGGCCTTAAATTCTAAAAGCAATAGCCGAAATTACACGAGTTGTTTACATAAAAAATCTACAGATATGGAAAATATTCGAACAGTCCTTTGCAACAATTGTACCAGCAACTTTGCACTCACTATTGTGGTGCTAGGAGGCCTATTTGAAATAGATGCGTAGGTACTCTACTGTGCTTCAAAATGTTGTACAGAGCAGTTACTTCCACTTTTTATTTTATTAGTTCTCACAAAATTCTGCCAAGATGGATATATGACTGTTGTTACAGAATAATATTATGAGCTTCAATTTGAAAATAAGAGAATTTAAGATTTGAAAAATATGTTTTAATGATTTTATATGTCTTATACACACCACGTATATCCATATAGGTAGGATTATTGTAACTTGATGAAGGTTGTAATAATTTCTTGAAAGACAAAAGGAATGCATAGAATTTTCTTACCAAATATCCACAGTTATTATTGTTGTCTCTACGAATTTTATTACTAATCACTTTGGAACTCACAATATGCAAGAGTACAAATAAAAATAAAAATTTGAAAGGAATCATAATGACAGTGTGTAGCTGGCTACGATACGGACTCATACACGACACTAAACCGTTGTGTGTTCGGATAGGTCAACGTTCGACAGATTACTGAAGTTCAATTTCATTACTTCAGGCGAGTTTATAAGATTCTCTTGTAGAGACGAGAGACAAACAAGGAATCAGTGTTACAGTCGTATCGCATCGCAGCAAGAAGAAATTATCAAGAAAGCCAAGCCCAAGCCTCTCATGTCAAGATATTATGGGCAAATGAGGCGAGGGTTCAAAGTCATTACCAATAATTTATAGACGTTTGCTTTCATGTGTATTTTTATTTATATAAGCAAATTATAGCGCCATGCTCATCGGGAGCTACCATTTTATATACGAAGGAATACATACATATATACTATGTATATAATATATAGGCAATTTTAAGTGGTTTTTCTACTATATTTACCCACAGGAAACATTTTCAAGATAAGCTTTGATTTAAACAGATAGTGCTGATCTATGAGGATCAGTTTAATAAATTATAAATAATTTAAAAATCGTATTTGTGTCAACCGTATGACATTATTATTTTTCATTAACTAAAAATACCTACAAAAATTATACAATATTTCAGAAAGTTTATTGTAAAAATAATAAAACAGTTTATATAGAACCATTCGATGCAATCCAAGCTTTGTGAATTGTTCGAAAATTTCATCGGGGATCACTTCGATATCATGATAAATCTTCAAGCAGGAAACTAACTGCAGTTGTCATGAACCGTGATAGAGCGTAACCACTTTTAAGATATGCGGGTACACCAGTGGAGTCGAGAACATTTCTCGGCATATGGGGTCGCCATGCTAATTAATGACGGGAAATTTTAAATATTATTTAAGTGGAAGTATGATACAAGGCGAAATGTATTAGATATTCGCGTACTTATATAGTTAGAAGTATATGTATATACATAACACACATGTTCTCATTGAACAAAGTCATTGGGAATTTTGTTTGGGCGGAAACTGATGGACAAAATAAATTTTTATATCTGCTGGTAATTTATTTATTTGAATCAGTCTGACGAATATAATAATCTTACAGACTTGCATAGCATTTCACGTAAATAAAGATTGTTCATTATTGCCTTAATAATCTAGCTTTATAAAATAAAACAAATTATCATAGAAGAACTAATAATTTTGTAAAGACAAAGCATTTTAAAAATTATACTTTTAAATTTTTCACTAGACATACAAATATCTACAAGTGAAGAGAAAGAATTGTAATTAAATACACAATTAAATATTAGTTCATGATAGCCATAATTGGTTCTATGCTGAAGAGCGTATCGGTCTTTCAGGAGCATATATATTAATTAATAATAGCAATTTGAACGATTTTATTTTAAACGAACGTATATCTTTGACAAATAAAGCACAGGAAACTTCGCGACGAAGTTCCAGACTAGACAGAGCAAGCAGTTTACATCTCACAGTGTATGATGGTAAGTTTTCATTTTGGTAATTCATTTTCCGTAGAACAAATCTAGTAAAGTCCTTTTGAATGGATTCAATACGACCAATATGTACGTTATAATATGGACACCGAACATTAGATGCATATTCAGGAATGGATCTCATGATTGAAAAGTATATTGTCTTGAAGGTCTAAATGTTAGGAAAACTTTCTAGTTCCGCTTAAGAAAACCTAAACAACGTCTTGATTTAATGATAATAGTGTTAATGTGAGGGGTAAACGCCAATTTAGTGTCAAAAATAACACATAAGTCCTGCATATAATTTGTTGGAGAAACTATAGCATGATTAATTTTATACTCAAACAAGAAAGGGCAAGAGATGCGATGAAAAGTAACAATTTTACATTTTGATATGTTAAGATATAACTTATTTTTAGAGCACCAATGATAAAGTATATTGCGTATATTTAGAGAGTTTATTCTAACGAATGGTTTTAAATCATCCGCAAATATTAGGTATTTTGCAAAAACAAAGTAAGTTGCTATATCATTAATGAAAAGCAGAAAAAATAGAGTACCTAAGTGACTACCCTGAGGAACTCCCGAGGTGACCGTTATTACATCAGATATAATATTGCCATATTGCTTATCAAATGTCTTTGAGAAATCTGTATAAAGAGTATCCACTTGAACACGATCTTCAAAAGCACTTATAATATAGTTCGAAAATAATGTAAGATTAGTTACACATGACCTCCCCGTAACAAAGCCGTGTTGCTCAGGGACTATACTTTCCTTAACTAACGGTCTGTAATTCTTTATAGGGCTTTTAGAACCTGCTTTAAATATAGGAGTGATTAATGAAATTTTCCATTCATTAAGAAAAGTACCGGTACTTAAGGATAGGTTAAAAATTTTGCATAAAGGATCGACCAGAAAAACAGCGCAATTTTTTAGTAACGAATGACATAACCCATCAAAATCTGGTCGTGTGGTGGAATCGAGATCAGTGACACTCTTCAAGACATCATCAGCATTAATCGATAAATGACCAAAATCTAATGGGGATGTATCAGTGTTAACGGGATATTCATGATCCAATTCACTAAAAGATTCGTTACTTTAAACAGATTTGAAGTAATAGGCAAAAAGATTGCAACTGGTGTGCAAATCGAACGACTTATTAGAACCGCAATTTAAAACTTTAGCAAAAGAAGAAGTCGTACGCTTGGATTTAATAAAGGATAAAAAGGGGTTACTATTAGGGCTAATGCTGTTTTCGATTGAACACACGTATTGACCATACAGATACCTATGCAAGACCTCGTATTCCTTTCTAAGTCTATAACACAACGCGTCATCAGCGCTGCTGCCAGTAGCCCTATATTGCTTGTGTGCCTTTGTCTTAGCATTTTTCAATCTTAAAAGACCGTTTACAAACCATTTTGGGTTTTTATTACTAAATTACATTTTTTAGCGACAAATTTATGTAGGGCTTCATGGACAACGTCAAGAAATTTGTTGTATGCTCTCAGCAGATCACAATGTTCCAAAAAGAGCCAATTTACGTTAGAGAAAAGGTATTAAGATCTAAATAATTAACTTTGTTAAAATTAAATTCAATTTTGTCGGTAGAATTCTGTAAAGGAGCAAAATCATATAGAGAAATATTAAAGCTAATGGCATTATGATGAAAATCAACTGGCGTCAACGGACTTTCAACCACATTAATGTCCACTATTAAATCAGGGATAACAAATAACAAATCTAGAATTCTACCAAAAATATTATTAATATTGTTTAATTGAATTGAATCTAAGCCTAATAAATAATCTAGGACAAAACTTTCTGCTTCAGAAGATACATTAATAGGTATAAGCATCGCGTCATCATCATTCCAGGTCCAACGTACATTACTTAGATTGAAGTCACCTCTATATCGTAAGTGGTGGTCCTTAATATTATCAGATAAACTAGTAATATTGAGTATATGCTCCTTGTAAACCTCAAGTGAAGAAGATGGAGGAATATAACTGATGAATATATCCAGGAAATTAGATGTATTGAAGTTTCTCACCCGAAAACAAAGTTGTTAAATGATTCCCATCTCATTGGATAAGTGAACTTGTTCGCTAATCATAGAAGTACGTACTGCAATCATAACATCGCCTCCACGTGAAAAACCAGATGCGAGAGGACAAGGATCTTTCCTATAGATTGTGTTGTAGCTCTCATCAACAATCTCGCTATTTGAAATGCTATCATTCAACCAAGCTTCCTTGATGGCGATGATGTCAAAGTCATTTTCAATTATTGAGAGATAGAAATCTCTCAATTTCGTTCTTAAGCCACGAATATTTTGATAATAGCATTTCAACCCATTCTCTTTACTATCAACGTTTAAAAAATTTTTTGTAGAGACAAATATAAAAATCCAAGTTAATTGTCCAATTTTAATTTTGCCGGTATCTTACTACGTCTATGCGTCACGTTTCAAAGATGAAATACAAAAGTACCAAAGTACTAAATTAGGCTTTGAAATCTGACGGTCAGGGCGTAACCCCTGGAATATAATAAAAGCCATGAAGTCGAAGAAGGCACCGACACATTATTAACGTTCCTGGTACAGCATGCAGTAAGAGCTCACTCTCAATGCTTTTTGTATACTCGTCATGGAGGAAAAACTAAAATGAAGGAGATTTCTCGTCTAACAGACTGAAATTTATTGAAAATAATTTCAATCAAGTGCAAAAAAATTATTGAACTTTTCGACCCAGCGATCAGAGATGTCTCATCGGTATGGTTATCTCTGATCGCCTACCACAGAAATTCAATGTTGGAGGTCACACCAATTGCCCATATAAATACTTTTTATAAAAAGTATGTGTGAATTATATGGAGGCAAGATAACTCATTGCGCTTTGAAATTGGGTGATTGTTCCCCCTTTTTTGCCTGGCGGCATATGGATAAACCAAGTAAAAATTACATGAAGGAGATTTCTCGTCTAACAGACTGAAATTTATTGAAAATAATTTCAATAAATTTACAAAATGCATTTTAAGTGCAAAAAAATTATTGAACTTTTCGAGCCAGCGATCAGAAAGGTTTATCCATATGTCGCCAGGCAAAAAAGGGGGAACAATCACCCAATTTCAAAGCGCAATGAGTTATCTTCCCACCATATAATTCACACATACTTTTTATAAAAAGTATTTATATGGGCAATTGGTGTGACCTCCAACATTGACAGACAAGAACACAGCCTGCCGTCGCGCAACAGGCTGTAATAATTTCGACATCGTGTAACCTTAAGTTAATAATTATTCGAACAATTAAAATGTGTAAAGTGAATCTACAAAAGTGAAATCGAGGCCAAAATTAAAGCCTGTACGTAAACAATTTCAATTATCCCGGGATATCGGTTCGGTTTAAAATTTCGACATAATTCGTTAAAATTCGTTAATCGCGTGTAAAGTACACTTGACTTGACTTGACCTCCAACATTGAACTTCTATGGTAGGCGATCAGAGATAACCATACCGATGAGATCTCTCTGATCGCTGGGTCGAAAAGTTCAATAATTTTTTTGCACTTAAAATGTATTTTGTAAATTTATTGAATTTATTTTCAATAAATTTCAGTCTGTTAGACGAGAAATCTCCTTCATGTAATTTTTACTTGGTTTATCCATATGCCACCAGACAAAAAGGGGGGAGCAATCACCCAATTTCAAAGCGCAATGAGCTATCTTGCCACCATATAATTCACACATACTTTTTATAAAAAGTATTTATATGGGCAATTGGTGTGACCTCCAATATTGAACTTCTATGGTAGGCGATCAGAGATAACCATACCGATGAGACCTCTCTTATCGCTGGGTCGAAAAGTTCAAAAACTAAAAGTTCATCTTAAATAGGTCCAAAAGCCCCAAACTGTCACTTCCTCAACAAAATGAAGTTAAAACAAATTGCAGCAAATATGTGTTCTTTCTAATAGTTCAAAAAGCAAAATAGCATGAAGAACAAAGTTATGAAAATTGTAGCGTTTCAACAAAGAACAAGCAACTTTTATATGAAAAACTCTTGCAGTAAAACAAGTCAAGAAGATTGTGGATGTCGCCTGCTGACCGATCCGCTGCTCTCTTTTTTCGCCCTTGTTCATGGCTTGTATATTCCGGGGGTTACGATCAGTGTCAAAACCCTCGTGAATTCTTCCCAAGCCATGAAACAGAGATATATATGTATGCGTTGTGAGTCCGTTTTCTAAAATGTTCTACATTGATACTTATGGAAAAGTGCCAAACATTGACTTTATATATGCTATAGAGCATAAACTACTATCCATTCAGGCAAATAGTCTTCTAGTAATTTAAAGCTTGGTTCCTTACCTTCCCAAAGGCTACACTGCCTATATACCTTACTTAACAAAATAATAAAATAGTTTTGATTACAAAGAAACCTTACTATTTTACGCTCAATACCCCTTAGCTGAATGATAATTGCATGTGTCCGAATCTGTAAGCAGCTACATTCGATATTGACAGCCCACGGTATCCCATGATGGCACAGGGACATTACAATGATTACTCAGCTGAGAATTCTTGTTTGAGAAATCGTAGTCATTTGGTTAAGATAAATTTTTTTAAATAATTTTGTTAGTAAAGGTATGAAAGTTTTATTGTGGTTCGGAAGATAAGAAAGCAAGCTTAAAATTACCAGAACGCCATTTTTCTGTATGAATAGTAGTTTAGCGCGGAGGACCTATTCAAATAAAACTTTTGTCAGTTTTACATAAGCACTCTGCAAATATTTTAGAATGTAAAGATTCCGTTGGACCTCGCATGTGGTAGGGAGGGAGCCTGTTTCATGGTTTGTGAAGTATTCTCGAGGGTTTTGTCAAGGTCCAATATTGCCGAACCTCACGCACCCATAAAGTAGAATTTTGATTACTCCTTAGAATATAGAGCAAACAGGAATGGTTGAATCGTGTAAAATTCGTGTACATGAGCGTTTGTCAAGAGTAGGAGGCTATACATAGGAGCAAGTGAGATACTGAATTGAATAATTGTCAAAGCTGTAGAATAACTGTCAAATGTGATTTTGTTTTGTGAACAGGTTTATGCAATCTAAAATTCTTTTGCGAAATTCAACAAAAGTACGGAAGTAACTATTTATGTTTGAAGTTTATTTTGTGCAAAGTTTTATAGTGCCACTAGTGTCTGTTAAAATCTTCATATCAATTAAAAAAGCAGAAATGAAGTGTTCGGTCACAGTGCTTGCAAATATAAATTGGATTATAAACTAGGGAATCCCATTTGAGGCAACTGCACTACCTAAATTATCTTTTTTGTTAATAGAAGCAAAGTTTTATATTAATTAATTATGTGAATTCTTTCAAAAGAAAAAGAACATGTTTTACCACAGATGCTCCGCTCAAAGCATTTGTTTACTTTTTGCAAATTGACAAGTTGCTTAGAATAGGGATGGCGTGTAAATACATGTAAAAATGGACTACTAACACAACCAGAAATTCATTACGCAAAATCTGGCTTATCACCATTCCTGTTTGCTCTATATTCTAAGGGTTACTCTCATGTGCACATATTTTATTTTATTAAGAAAGCCTATTCCTGCTCGAAGTGATAAATATGTAGCAGCGCCCATGGACGTCTTTGTCGAAATGGGCCCTGGGCATTTTAGGGTAAGGAAAATTATTATTATTATTATTTTCTAAAATACTTCGCATTATCAGTCGGACTATATGAGTCGATTATTTTGAAAGTGGTGCAAGTTCATTTTATTTTAATAAGAAATATTGATATATTTTAATTTTAATGCATATAAAAAAAAAAAAAAAAAAAATTAAAAATGTTTATATTATGTAACAGTGCGCTTTTGTGTATTTTGAAGTTAAAGATTGTGTAAATTTATTAACCGATTTTGTTTACTAAGGAATTCTGAAGAAAATAGAAATACTATACCCAAATGGGCTTGCACCACTTTCAAAATAAACTGCTCATATATATTTAAATATGGTGAGGCCTATTCCCCACTGCAGACCTTTTGTCACATAACTCTTTGGCCACCACCGTCAATTCCATAGGCTCTAATGCGCGCATGAAGTAACGTGACAGCAAGTTGACTTTTTCGTTCCTCCGGTTAGCAACTTTTGGGTGACGAAACTATCACCGCGCCTTCACGATTATATGGATGAGCACGCACTGGTAGTATTTTTGTCGCAGCTTGACTGTCATTGTTATGGGAGATGCTGTAGAGCTTGGAAGTAACTTACGCATCTTTTTTTGAAAAATATTTGCTGCAACGATAGTGTGAGAGGAAGACATAAATAGTAAAGCATCAATACAAGAAGTACAACAAATATTTTAAGGAATACTCTGATAATATTTAAATATAAAAATGTGGGGAAATATCCATGACAGTTTTTATACACCTGAGAGTTACAGCGATTCTCTCTTCGGTTTCAATTAATTATCGGGTATTGGTTCTTTAATAATTGACTTGTCCGATGAGCTTTTTTACCACAAAGGTGAGAATCGAAACTCCGATCGCCGTCGTAGCTCACCGAATTACGACTGTTAGCTTGTTGCTTTGTTATGGCTCGCGAGCTGAACATCGCTGCGACAGTTTTCCTATAGAACTTGGAATTAGTTTGTGAGGGATTCACTGCGTCGTAAAGTAGAGATCATTTTCAATTTCCAAAACTATTTATATTATAATTTGTGTAATGACAATCTAAAGCAAATTGATATTGAGTTACCACGAAGTAGTTTTGAAGTTTAAATAGTCTGTGTTATCATATTTGAATTATTTTAGCTTTATCGTTGTATAAGAAAAGACAATGATTGACATATCTGGTCGAATTTTGTGTTTCTTGTTTGTTCACAAATAAAACAGGCACTATTTTCAAAATTTTCGTTATTTGTATATTAATTAAATTAAAACTTGATACTAACACTTTTTTTTATTATTTCTTCTCGGCTTCAGGAAACTACTTTACAAAATGCCTACTGTCTGCTCCATATTTGCTTCATTATACAAAAAAAGCTTTTCTAAACTCATCGACATTCCTATCTATTGTTAATAATATTATTTGACTATGAATGATGCACTGACATATATAAAATGCACTGCTGATACTATGTACTGAAATTGCTCACATTATTTGACATTATTATGGGATCACTTTTCTATAGTTGTCTCTATTTGTTTAACTACTTTATTCCGCGGAACGACAAATAATAAGTTCTATACAAAATACACCATAGCCCAGTTTCAGTACAGTGGTTTTCCAAATGAATATATAGAATAGAAATAGATGGCAATACAATATTTGTAATCTTTTCTCTGTCCCCCATACCTACTTTTAGGGGCAGGTAGACAGAATTTCTTAATTTTATTTCTTTAAAAATCAAGTTTAAAAAATATTTGATGTTGTAGGAGATATGACAGTGGAATGATGGCAGGTAATATCATCTATATAAGTCCAAGGCTGAAAGTTATCAAATCTCGATACTTTAATCGATGATGAACTGTGGTATCAACATAACAAAGTATGCTGGTAGTTAAAAGTCAACAACTAACCTATATCTCTCTCTACTTATATTCATTTCTTGAAAAACGTTATGAACTGTGGTCTGTAAATCGAATTTCTTTCATCCACAATTTCTAAGTTAAGTTCTTCATTTAATTCTAATACAATTAATTTGAAATATATAATACATTTTTTCAGCTATCAGTTTTTATGAATTAAATATGATAAAAATATCTTAACCTAGTATTTTTATGTCCCCTCAGCCACTACGAATGTGTTTACGTTCGGGACAATCTGTGCGCCATCCAGCCCCAGCTTCATATAAGTATAATTCTGCTCTTGAAGATAATGATCATTTGTGGTGTTTTATTTCAGGTACATATCTTGAGGAGTTCCCCGACATATCTTTTGATTTGAAGTTAAAGTATCCTGAAAAGTTGAACAGTTTGCACTACAATATTTTGAAAAAATCTAAGCTGTATGGTTGTTTAAGAAAGCATACTGAACCACAAATATTTTTGAAAGTGCAGATATCTTTGAAAATCGAAATAGTTCAATATCTTATCTGAATAAAATAAAATCTGAGTCGTTGAGCATTTGGTTGACCGAAATAGTCTCTTTAAAGGAATTATTTTATTGCTTTTTACTGCTATAATGGGAACGATGGAATTGTTTAGAATAAACTAAAGTTTTATAACGTAATAGTACCATAGTATTTTTCTCCTATGATGGAAGTTGACTAGGTCCACTAGTCTTTTAATTTTCAGGTTCAAGGGTCATCAGAGTCAAGTGTCCACTGATGCCAAGGGAGGTTGGGGCACGACACGGTGGAGATCACTACCATGAGGTCCTCACTACAATCTCATAAGGTAAGTGATGTAAAGTGTCCCTTCAGGACCCAATGTGTGTTATTTCGGCGTTTTATTTATTTATTTGTTATTTTTTTCTTTTTGCACGAGATCTTTGTTTATGGTGCATGGAAGTTACGGGTTTTTTTTGTTTCAACTCACTAAAACTTTTCGCCATTAGCTCAGGTGAGCTAGCATGCCGCCCGGTTAGGAAGCTACCACGGTGTGGGCTGTCGGCGGGCTTTACTTGCACCACATTCCTCATTTCAATTAATCAAAGTATCAATGACTTTTTTTGAATACAACAACGAGTGCATATTTCACCTGATTTGCTTGAAATTTTTTCCAGGACATATATAACGAAAATAAATTCCACAAACAATTACCGGAGTTTTCTAGTACACCTTAGAGATAAAGTATTAGTACCTATTTTTATGATCATATTATACTGTTCAACAAAGACTCACCCGACAGCTGGTCAAACAGATACACAATGACTGTAAGGCTGGAACCTTCACATATATATGTTTCCACGATTATAAACATTCCTTACTCCTAATCCAATGAAAGCTAAAAAGAAAGAAAAGAATTTAGGAACTTTATGAAATTACTTCCCTAAAACAGTGAACTTCCTTATTATGTTTCCTTTCCAAAATCATAGTGTTCGGCTGTCAATCCCTAGGTAATTCATTTCCTCCACTGGACAGAAAATGAAAAAGAAAAATTATTTAACAATAAATTAAGAAAATAAGTACTTCAAATTCAAATTCAAATTCAAATTTATTATTTACATAACTATTGTACAATTAAGACATAAATCTTTTTTATTTGTACAAGAAAAATCCAAAATAAAAACAATATGATTAAGTAGTATATACCTACCAATGGAAGAGAAAAGAGCTCAAACAATTGAAGAAGAATTAAACTAAAAATATAAAAAATTACAATATAACGTAAAAAAATATCAATGCTAACTAATAAGATTAAAAAAATTAAAAACACTACTTCTAATAAATAAATCAAGAAACATGAAATAAATAAAAAATAACCTCACAATTACATGAAGTATTTTTTATTTGGTTTCCATGAAACTTTTTATAAGAATATTTCAAATATTAAAATATAATTCGTTACTTACCATTTAAGCACCAAAGTAATCCGAATTAGTCGATAAACACGGCACAAAAACTAACAAAATAAAATCCCGGTCGCGAAACTTTGAAAGTGCCTGACGTCTTGAACTTTAATGATAAGTCAAGAAAGGCACATTCAGTAGAATCAGAATTTAACGAAGATTTTAAAACTAAAGCCAAGTTTGTTCAAAAATAAATACTTTTTGAATTATTGAAAAAATTAATTAATTTATATTTACACAATTAGTAAGAGAAGGACAAAAAACGGATGAGAGAGATAAAAATGATAACTCGCACGAAAATTCACGAGAGAAAAATCTAGTACTGCACTGAAGCGTACTGCCTCGTGTGTTTTCCAGCAGAATTTGCATTTCGATATTCACCATAGTAGGAAGAGCTTTAAAATGTTTTATTATTTTTCATATTAAGAGATCAATAAATTATAAATAAAAATTCTATAAAGAAACAGGGTTTAACAGCAAGGTATTTTTACAAATAATTTGAATAGCTATAATTAAATTATTTCATTTTTATTTCAATATTTATTTATACGCTTTCCTCTTTCATGTACATGAACTTGGTTGAGATCAAGACGGGTTGGCAGTCCGTGCAAAAATTGGCGAGATGGGCTAATAAAAAGGCGAGCGCAGAGCAAATCGTCCTCTTTTTTCATCAAGTGTTTAGCGAGTTTACTTCATCAGTTTATAATTTTGGCATTTTGGACTTCATCAGTTTTATTTTATCATCAGTTTTACTTTATCATCAGTTTTATTTCATCATCAGCTTTTATTTCATCTCTTATTTTCTTTATTATCTACATCATTCTTTATTTTTGGTATTATTTTATTATTTATTATATTTTAATTTTCTTTATTTTTTAGAACATAAGTGTAAGATAAATGTTGCAGAAGAAAATCGTTTAATGATTTACATGTTAAACGAATAGTTCTGCTAGCTAAGTTAATTACATTAAGTGAAATAAAAGTGAAAATAAATCAAGTGAAACTATTCGCACATAATCTAAATATTATTTTTCTATGTTGAATTTTTACTGTAACTTGTACTTAGAGGAACAGAGCTAAGAAAATTGAATTTGTGACGAATTGAATTTTTTAATAAAGTCGAAGATTTTTTAATATGCGAAAGTCTGCACGTCTTCTTATTTAATTTGTATCCAAACCAATTTTTTCCTTTAATTGAGAATTTGTTTGGTAAATGTTTTCTAATTAAACATTTTGGTGGTTCCATCCAGGAAGTGCAAGACTCGTATAAGGTTATTTTTACATTTCGATTAAAATTTAACAGTAAATTTGCTCACAAATTTAATTTTCGTTCCTCACATGTGCAGTTTGGTTACGGTACTAATGAATTAACAGGTTATAGTACGGTATTGCATAAGCATAGTGGCATCAACAACGGTAATTTCCAGCATAGCACATTGCTCAGAATAGAAATTCATTTGTGCTTCAATATACATTGAAGCAAACAATTTGAGATGGAAAAAACATTAGAAACTATGCCCGTGAAGCAGGTAGTATTACACGATAAAGTTAAAAGTGCAATTGATAACGGCAGAAAAACCAAACTCGAAAACGAACTGCGGGTTTCTTCAAACAAAAGCTAATAGATTTGCTAATGTTGTGGCAAGAATTCCTAACACAAGATCGAAAACTTGCAGAAACGATTCGAATGTCACAAGAAAAATGTGAACACAAATATATTGCAGAACAAAAGTTTGATAAACTGGAAATTAAATATTCAGAATATATGGGTGAATTGGAAGATGGACTAAAAGCAATATTTCCAGATGGTAATAGTTCAATGCTACACCCGGAGCATCACTCAGCGCAGCTTCCAAAAATCACGTTACCCAAATTTAGCGGTGAATATAATTCTTGGAGATCATTTTATGATTTGTTCACATCATTAGTACATGACAATTCACAACTTCAACCTGTTCAAAAGCTACACTATCTAAAGGGATGTCTTACGGGTGACGCAGAACGTCTACTAAGGCACACTCCAATTACAAATCAAGATTACCTCCCAGCATGGAGAAAGCTTAAGGACAGGTACGAAAACACTAGAACATTAGTTAATCATCATCTCAGATCACTGGTAAATCAATCCAAGCTGACAATTGAAAATGCAAAGAGTTTGAAGTCATTAGTAGATAACGCCGATGAATGTCTGCAACAACTCAAGGCCTTGAAAGTAGACACAGAGTCTTGGGATGCATTATTAATATATTTAATAGTCCAAAAATTACCTTTCGTGACGCTTCGCCTCTGGGAAGAAGAGCTAGGAGACGATCAAAAGCTCCCACAGTTTAAGACCTTTCTACAATTTTTACATACAAGGATTCGAGTTTTGGAGTCAATAACTAACACTATGAGTGCCAAACCAGTTACAACTTCCACCAAGAAGGAAAGTACTCAAACCTACCATAGTACTAGCAATAACGGTTGCCCTGCATGCGATAAAAGGCACTACGTAGGAAATTGCACTACCTTTCTAAACTTGGATGTGTTAGCTCGACGAAAGATAATAAAAGAAGCAGGTAGATGCTTGAACTGCTTCTCAAGTAAGCATACTCATAACAAATGCCAAAATAAAAATAGATGCAAGAAATGCCAACAACTACATCATACAACATTGCATGCAATTGAACCTTCATCAAAGGGTTTACATGCTCCAGGACAGTCCAACAACTCTACAGCACCGAACGCGCACACAATTAGTTTCGATGTGGACAGAACAAATAATTTTTTAGTAACAAAAACCTATAATGCCCTACTACCAACAGCGTTAGTAGTAGCACATGGTCGCAACGGCCATTCTATCAAACTGCGATGTTTATTGGACTCTGGTTCACAAGCATCCTTCATCACAGAAAGTGCATGTAAACAGCTACATATTCACAGTACACATGCAGCAGTGGAAATTTTAGGTTTAAACAAAAATCAAACCGCATTTTCAACAAGACAAGTACAAGTGCAATTGGAGTCTACCACTTCTAGTAAATCGATGGTTCAGACCGAAATGCTTGTGCTCAAAAATGTAACAGATCTATTACCTGCAAGGGAAATTGTTAGCAAACATTGGGAATATCTAAAAAATCTTGAGTTAGCGGATCCAACATTTTGGAAGCCAAGTCCGATAGATATTCTGCTGGGAGCAAACATCTATGGACAAATTGTTGGTGAAGGTATACGACGAAGGCCAAGGGGTGCTCCTGTTGCCATCAACACTATTTTTGGATGGATAATATTGGGTAGCACATCAACGCCCCATAACGATCAAACAAGAGCATTCACAATATCTCTCAAGCCAATAGAAGAGCTAAATAAACAAATACGAACATTTTGGGAAACAGAAGAAGTGCCAGAGTGTGACTTACAGAGACCAGCAGAGAAGCTATGTCAGGAGAAGTATGAAGCTAGTTATCTTCGCGTATCAAATGGTAAATACCAAGTTAGGTTACCATTCATAGATGAAAGAGGTCCGGTGTTGGGTGAATCAAGGAATCTTGCCTTAAAACGTTTTGAGTATCTGCAAAGAAAATTAAACGGAAATTCTCAATTAAAACAAGAATACGAAACTTGTTTGGACGAGTATTTAGAGTTGGGCCATATGACAGCATGTGATCCACCTAAAGAAGGTGAAGATTATTATTATATACCACACCATGCGGTCTTCAAACAAAGTACAACTACAAAATTGCGAGTGGTTTTTGATGCGTCCGCAAGGACGACAAACGGCAAGTCATTGAACGAACAGCTGCTCATTGGACCAACTCTACAACCCAAGTTATTTTACATTGTATTAAATTGGAGAAAGCATCAAGTCGCAATGACAGCAGACATCGAGAAGATGTACCGGATGATCTGGGTACATCCAGAAGATCGAAAATTTCAACGTATTTTGTGGAGAGACCCAAAAACAAATTTACCACAAGACTATCAGTTGAACACAGTGACGTTCGGAACATCATCAGCACCTTACTTGGCCATAAAAACATTGCAACAACTAGCCACCGATGAGAGGGAACGCTTTCCACTAGCGGCTGAAGTCACCTTTACTGACTTCTACGTTGATGACTTGTTAACTGGTGCAGAGACAATCTTAGAAGCTCAAGCATTACAGCAACAATTCATTGAAATGCTCAGTAAAGGGGGATTTAAGCTACGGAAATGGTCAAGTAACAAAATGGCATTGTTGTCACACCTTCCAGACGAAGACAAAGAATTGAAGGGTTCACTAAACTTTCAAGATTTAGAATCCATAAAAACGTTAGGCATCAGATGGTATCCTAGCCGTGATTACTTTTCGTTTAGTTTAAATGGCAAACCGAACCATGACGTTAGCACCAAACGCACGATATTATCCGAAATAGCTTCATTGTACGACCCATTAGGATGGATCTCACCGATTATTATTGTCGCAAAAATCCTGATACAGACCTTGTGGATAAATGGCTACCTTTGGGACAGTAAAGTTTCACAGGCTATTATAGACCAGTGGCAGACATTTAAAAACGAGCTTCACGACTTAGAAAAATTGAAAATCCCTCGATGGATTAAATTTTCGAGTGGCAACGCAAGTCAAGAAATTCATGGTTATTGCGACGCATCTAGCAAGGCATACGCAGCAGTACTATACTTACGGACAAAGGACAAGCTAGATAATATTACGGCAACTTTATTAACATCTAAAATAAAGGTTGCACCAGTCAAACCTATTACCCTACCGCGTTTGGAGTTAAACGGAGCTCTATTGTTGGCGCAATTGATAAAAACCACAATTCAGAACATGAAGCTACAGAACACTCCAATATTTGCTTGGACAGATTCAACCATTGTGCTGCAGTGGTTACGTGATCATCCCGCACGATGGAAAACGTACGTGGCAAACCGAGTTGCAGAGATTCAAGGAATTCTGCCAACTGAGCATTGGAATCATGTTCCAACTAAGGACAACCCGGCTGATTTAGCGTCACGAGGAACTACCACTAGGCAACTATTGGAGAGCAAGTTATGGTGGCATGGCCCTGAATGGCTAATTAAAAACTCTCAAACATGGCCAAAGAAGTTTTTCATCTCAGAGCAAACAGAGTTAGAAGCAAGGAAACCTGCTGTGACCAATTTAATTGCTCAATCTTCAATTCAGTTTATAACCAATTACTCATCGTATACAAAACTCATACGAATTACTGCTATCATTCTGCGCTTCATGTACAATTGTCGTAGTCCAACACAGAAACAAACCAAGGCCTTGTCCGTCATGGAACTAAACAAGGCGAAAATTACGATAGCAAAATCCGTACAAAGGTCAACATTAACAGACGAGTATGAGCAGCTCAGAACTAAAAGGCCGCTGTCAAGGAAAAGTCGGTTATTAGCGTTGAACCCATTTCTAGATCACGACGGACTCATGCGCGTTGGAGGCAGATTGGAGAACGCAAATATTCCATACAACACAAAGCATCCGATAATTCTTCCACGGGATCATCATTTCAATATATTAATCATCAACAAGGTACATAAAGAAACTCTGCATGGCGGAACCGCTCTGGTCCTTAATACAATACGTAATCAGTTTTGGATTCTGGATGCAAAGCGAATGATATCAACCCAAATACATAAATGCGTAACTTGTGCTAAACATCGAGCAGCAATTACCCAGCAATTAATGGGTGACCTGCCAGCTCCTCGAGTTAATATCACAAGGGCATTTACACATGTGGGCATTGACTACGCTGGTCCTATAAGTTTAAAGATGTCAAAGCATAGGAACGCGAAAATTTATAAAGGCTATTTTTGTATCTTTGTATGTATAGCGACAAAGGCTATACACATAGAAGCAGCATCTGATTTAACCACAGCAGGATTTTTAGCTGCACTTAAGAGATTTGTAGCTAGACGTGGACTTTGTTCGGATATTTATTCTGACTGTGGTACAAATTTCATAGGGGGAAAATCAGTCTTAGACCACGATGTACGACAAGCTATCAAGGAAGCCTCACCAGATGTTCAACAATATTTAGCCAATTTGAATATAAATTGGCATTTCAATCCACCGGCAGCACCACACCATGGCGGATTATGGGAGGCAGGAATAAAGTCTATTAAGTACCACCTGCGACGAGTTATCGGTACCACGGTTTGCACCTTTGAAGAAATGATGACCTTGTTGACACAAATTGAAGCCTGTCTTAATTCTCGACCGCTTTGTACAGTGCGAAATGAAGTCGACGACTTAGCAGTTTTGACTCCAGGGCATTTCTTGATTGGTCAAGCTATTAATGCAGTCCCCGAACCAAATTTAACAACGTTAAAGGTTACATCTCTACAACGTTGGCAACATATCCAACAAATGAATCAACAGTTTTGGAGTAAATGGACTAAGGAATATCTGAATCGTCTGCAGCAACGACCAAGATGGTGGCAGCAGCAGCGACAGAATTTGAAAATTGGAGACGTTATTTTAATTAAGGACGAAAACACTCCACCAACCTCCTGGCCTTTAGGAATCATTAAAAAGGTTCATCCAGGCAAAGATGGGATGGTCAGAGTGGTAACGGTCCGCACCAGATATGGTACATATCAAAGACCAGTAGTCAAAATTTGCCGTCTACCAATCGAAACGACGGAACCATAATAACATGAAATCGATTTGATGTTGTAAAAGTCAAATCCGTCCATGTGTTGTTGTTCTTTGCTACATGTCGATATGTGTTGAATTAAACTTAATATGTTTTAGTCATTATAATATGTATTTCAGATAATCATGCAGTCGGACTTCGAAGACTACTTAACTATATTCGAAGATATTCAGTTTTCTCCTCCTGGTAGCCCACTGTTGTCAAGTTGGGTAGAACCAGGTCACGACATACTAACCGGACGACCGCTACCTGATATTTATCAAATAGAGGGCATACAGGAAATGACTACCAGTCAGTCTGTGTTCCAAAATCCAGGTCAGGAAACGCAGCAACTTGTTCGAGCCAATGGAACCATCGTTCGCTCATTAACCCTGTTAAAACCGTCCAAGACGATAAAGGATATACAGACGCGAATTGAAAATGACGTTCAACAGTTTATTACGCGAGAGGGAGAAGATTTATTTATTCAACGAGATGTCTTGCGCAGAATTGATTTCGAAAGAATTGGAAGGAGTAAACGCAAACAGTTTACAGTGTATCTTCCAGATCAATTCCAAGTCAAGGTGAACGTTAATAGAGCCGGCAAAGTTGTCTTTCATCATCATCATCATCGAGGAATGAAGAAAATAAAAGCCAGAATCCTTGAACGAAATCGTTCAACGGGGGGAGAATGTTCAACAAAGACTCACCCGATAGCTGGTCAAACAGATACACAATGACTGTAAGGCTGGAACCTTCACATATATATGTTTCCACGATTATAAACATTCCTTACTCCTAATCCAATGAAAGCTAAAAAGAAAGAAAAGAATTTCAAAAAGAATTTAGGAACTTTATGAAATTACTTCCCTAAAACAGTGAACTTCCTTATTATGTTTCCTTTCCAAAATCATAGTGTTCGGCTGTCAATCCCTAGGTAATTCATTTCCTCCACTGGACAGAAAATGAAAAAGAAAAATTATTTAACAATAAATTAAGAAATTAAGTACTTAACAAATGAACTTCTTATAAATAAATCAAGAAACATGAAATAAATAAAAAATAACCTCACAATTACATGAAGTATTTTTTATTTGGTTTCCATGAAACTTTTTATAAGAATATTTCAAATATTAAAATATAATTCGTTACTTACCATTTAAGCACCAAAGTAATCCGAATTAGTCGATAAACACGGCACAAAAACTAACAAAATAAAATCCCGGTCGCGAAACTTTGAAAGTGCCTGACGTCTTGAACTTTAATGACAAGTCAAGAAAGGCACATTCAGTAGAATCAGAATTTAACGAAGATTTTAAAACTAAAGCCAAGTTTGTTCAAAAATAAATACTTTTTGAATTATTGAAAAAATTAATTAATTTATATTTACACAATTAGTAAGAGAAGGACAAAAAACGGATGAGAGAGATAAAAATGATAACTCGCACGAAAATTCACGAGAGAAAAATCTAGTACTGCACTGAAGCGTACTGCCTCGTGTGTTTTCCAGCAGAATTTGCATTTCGATATTCACCATAGTAGGAAGAGCTTTAAAATGTTTTATTATTTTTCATATTAAGAGATCAATAAATTATAAATAAAAATTCTGTAAAAAAAAAGGGTTTAACAGCAAGGTATTTTTACAAATAATTTGAATAGCTATAATTAAGTTATTTCATTTTTATTTCAATATTTATTTATACGCTTTCCTCTTTCATGTACATGAACTTGGTTGAGATCAAGACGGGTTGGCAGTCCGTGCAAAAATTGGCGAGATGGGCTAATAAAAAGGCGAGCGCAGAGCAAATCGTCCTCTTTTTTCATCAAGTGTTTAGCGAGTTTACTTCATCAGTTTATAATTTTGGCATTTTGGACTTCATCAGTTTTATTTTATCATCAGTTTTACTTTATCATCAGTTTTATTTCATCATCAGCTTTTATTTCATCTCTTATTTTATTTATTATCTACATCATTCTTTATTTTTGGTATTATTTTATTATTTATTATATTTTAATTTTCTTTATTTTTTAGAACATAAGTGTAAGATAAATGTTGCAGAAGAAAATCGTTTAATGATTTACATGTTAAACGAATAGTTCTGCTAGCTAAGTTAATTACATTAAGTGAAATAAAAGTGAAAATAAATCAAGTGAAACTATTCGCACATAATCTAAATATTATTTTTCTATGTTGAATTTTTACTGTAACTTGTGCTTAGAGGAACAGAGCTAAGAAAATTGAATTTGTGACGAATTGAATTTTTTAATAAAGTCGAAGATTTTTTAATATGCGAAAGTCTGCACGTTTTCTTATTTAATTTGTATCCAAACCAATTTTTTTCCTTTAATTGAGAATTTGTTTGGTAAATGTTTTCTGATTAAACATATACATATTATAAATTTATTTTCTTTTGTAGCAGTAGGTTTCTGTTATATTTTCATACCCTCAACCCCCTCTCTCTTAAAAGAAATAAAAATAAAAATAAAAATAAAATAAATGTTCTACCGCTAAGTTTATCAATTTCTTGCCAATCTGTTTGTATTTGCCGAAGTGCTGTTGTAGTAATTCGTTAATTTTATTTGTATCCTTTTAGCAATAATTTTTTACCACATCTCTTTTCGATACCTCTAATTTTAAAGTCTAACTATCTTTGTAAAGATTTTGTTGTTAAGGAATTTACTTATATCCGAATTATGTGGTGTCTTCTTTATTTTTTCTCTAAGTTGCTTTACTATATTCAACTCTCCCATAACTTAGAGATGGTTTATTTTCTTTCTGTAAATATTACGTCTTATTCTCTTATACTTATAGGTAAGTAATTGGATCACAGTAAAGTTGTTCTGTGAAGTTCTCCATTTGTTTTAATATTGTTGTGCCATTATTTATTGTCTCTCTTCCTTATCTCTTTACGGCCTTCGGTTTCGATTTTCTAAGAATAAGAATTACTTGTAATAGAATTTTTTTAGTGTTGTATTCAGGCTTTTATCAGTTGCAGGTCCTGGGCCAATTTTCATACGATCTCCTTATTTTCTTCGAACCATTCACAAATGATTTTGACAAGTACGCTAAGAAAAATTTGGCAACCAAATTGGCGGAAATATGTAGGTTTGCACAAGTATGTGACAACCAGTTTGGTTGCAAGTGAAAACCATTGTATGGTTGCGAGAGTTGGAAAGTTGGGACATAGTCTCCGAACTGCAATATAACTACGATGAAATAGTTTTGCAAACCATAACAAACTATTTGACAATTACCATTCGGCTACAAAAGAAAGAGATGTATGTATAATGATATGAAAGGTTGTGGAGGCAAACATAAGTTATCATTGCACTGTTATGGTCGTAGCGTATTGCATATAGCAATATGATATACTGAGAAATACTGCAGCCTGTATGCCGGCTGCTGTCAAACAAAATACCCGAACGCACCCAGACCGAGAGAAGTGCGTTTCTTCGGATGTAGTGTGGCATGCCGAGTGAAAAAGGAAAAAAAAAGACTAAACCGTGTATTGCAAGTCATTTTGATCGAGTGCGGCAAAAATTTTTATTCTCTGAAAAGTGTAATATCAATTAAATATTGAAAGAGTATTCCGGTTGGATATATCGTAATTGTTTACCAAGAAAGTTTTATAATCCCACAGAAGTAAGTAGTGTTTATATATATGACGTGCAAAACACATTGCGATTGTCAATTGATAAAGATTTTTTTGTAGTCACTAAATAAAATCCCGAAAAATCCAAAAGAACACAAAAGATCGACAAGAAAATCTGTGGACTTTTAATCCAGGTGAGGATGATAATAATAAATCTTTTCCTATTGAAATTGTATGAAAAAAAAGAGAAAAAATTTATCCGTCAGAATTATCAAAAATTAATATGAACACATTTTAATCCAGGAACTTAATTCCAGGTATGAAAGAAAAACAAAAAACTTCTTCAGCGCTAACTGAAGAAGCTCACCAATGGATAGTTTGCGGCATAAATTATACTCTATTTGAGTGCCTTAAAGATCACATTGATGAATTGGAATCCTTCACAATACGCAGCAAACACATGCGGGGCTGGCGATTCCAGTTCGCGCGGAAATTAGCTCCAAATTTGGCCATCAGGCTTGGTTAAGTACATAGCCTATCACCAGGTATATATATATTTTTTTTTTTTTTTATATTATTAAGCCAAGCTCAGGGGATACCCTATGATGCAAAGCACAGCGTGGCAGGAAGGAGATAGGGAAAGGATTAAGGGATATGAGGAGAGTGGCGGAGGTGCCGATGTATGTCGCCCTTAAACTTTTGCAGGTTGTATGCCGGAGGAAAGACAGAAGATGGTAGACTGTTCCACATTCGCACAGTTCGGGATAAGAAAGCATCACGGAATTTAAGTGTACGGCCGAAGGTAATTTGAAGGGTAAAAGGATGAGCGCGGGATGCAGCGCGGGTATTGCGTGCAGGAACTATTCTACAAGGGATCAGACTAGATATTTCATCAGAACATTGGCCATGCATATAGCGATAAAGGAGCGAAAGGCTTCCAACATTGCGACGGTGCTCGAGCGAGTCGATATGACGAGTAATTGCCACATCGCCAATGAGCTTGCAGGCTCTCTTTTGGACAATATCCAATGAAGCTAAGGCTGTGCGACCAGCCCCGGCCCAGATATGGGAATTGTATTCCATTCTGGGTCTGATGTAGGACTTGTAGGACTTAATTATTGGTGCACGGACACAAACGACTCGTAGAGATTCACGAGTTAATTCATATTTATTTTATGTAATTTTAAATAACGCGATAAACTGTGTGTGACAATTTTAATCGTCATGTCGGTGTCATACTATCAATTGCACAATCCAGTTTCAGACTTTGTCTCACCCGGAAATTTTGATATCGTAGTTCTTTCATAAGTTTGAAATTGTAGTTCTTTAATAAGTTAACTTTATTTTATTTTTGGCAAAATTGATTACGACAGGGTATAACATTCACTATATTATGTATTATCTTTACCTTTTATATATATATTACATGATTTTGGCAAAATTAATTGCAACTGAATGCAACCCTCATCATATTATATACTTTCCTTACCTTTATATGTATACTACTAAGTCAGATCAGGTAGTTTATTCCAAAATACATCTATCCACTTATGAAACTATGCTAACTAATCACATAACCTTAACCATCTAGTTATACTCCTTTACTTACATTCCTTCCTTTATTCACGTATACCATATACCATATATCTATATACGCATTTTTATCCTAGATTGCTTACCGTTGAGGCCTCATGATATTGAAGATCTGTTTAATGCTACGAATTTTCTATGGTAATCCTTAAGTTAACACCTGTCCTTATTTCTGTGCATATCACTTAGTTGTCCTGTATCCTAATATATATCCTCTTATACATATGCTTAATCTTTTAGTTTTATAGTTTAAATACCTCTCTTGTCCTCTAGGATAGTAATTACTCCTACACGGAAAGAAATATAGCTTCGAAATTATATGAAACTGTTTATAATTTATATAAACTTGCAATTGAGAGATCTCCAAATAGAAATTGTTGCAATTCATGTAATTCATAATCAAGGAAATGGCGAAAACATTGTACAGGAACCAATATTTTTTTTTGAATTAACATTATCGCTATATCCTTTGATAGAGCACAGGTATATAATTTCGTATAACAAAACAATACATAATTTCATACAAGGAAGGTATCTGATTTCATATACTTGAAGTATAGGGCTCATGTAAATTATAAATTGAACAAAAAGAAAGAACTATTGCATGAATTAAGACTGTCAGTGCATATAGTTTTAGGTATGAAAAGTATACATATGACTTGATATACTTCCAGGATATTATAATAACACTTAAGGCCTCTATGTTTAGTTCCACAAGTTGAGCACAACAAAGATGTCATTAGAGAGAATAAGGAATAAATTTATAACGTATAGAAATGCTGGATTCTAGTTTTTATTTCCTCCCTCACTGTCCTGAAGCCCTCTCGCATAAAGGTCGTCTAGGGTTACTAGTCTCTCTTTGCAGGTCAACAAGGGACACTGAACCTAATTTGCTGCCCTCAGTGTCGTATGGGTGGTTGGGGCATACAGTGAAGGCATATCATCTGGGCCTTCAATATTGGATGCAGGTAAGTGACGTCGAGGTCCTTTCAGGACTGAACGTGTGCCGGTTTGTTTTTTTATTGATAGGCACGAGATTTTTTTTGATTATGGCAGACGGCAGCGGCTGGTTTTTCGTGGAACCTCCCCACACTCTCCGCCAATGAGCCGAGGCGAGCTAGCTTGCCACACTGCAGTCAGCTCATTCTGGCAGTCTGGACTTCACGTCCAAGCCAGTCATTCAGCATACCTCTAACGTATCGAATCTTTAAATCTTACTATAGGAACTTTAGCTTCTACTACGCTGAACTGCTAAAAAAAACTGATGGCGAGAGATAACGTTTCAGTAGAGTTAAATTAAAACAGTATCTATTCTTGGATCATGTCAGATGTTTCGGCATACACGACACATATCGACATCGGACATATCAGCTTTGTTACACGCATATCATCCTCCATAAACGAGATGCATATCATTCTCCATAAATGAGATGCATATCATTCTCCATAAACGAGATGCATATCATTCTCCATAAACGAGACACATATCGTACATAATATTGCACAGATGTACATACATACATATGTCATGCTTGCTTCTTGCGGAATAAAATTCCTAGCAACAATGAAATGTAAACAGGTAGATACAAACATACCTACACGCTAAAAACCATTCATTACTGACCTACGTCACTTGCTTAATCAGTTGAAGGTAAATCAAGCATAATACCCCTGCGCGCAAGAGTTCTCACGTTGCAAAATGATAACCTTGCACCAGCGGTAGAACATGAATGGTTCACATTAATGATGTCATAATAACAAGCGGCAAACCGCTTTATCATAATTGACATTCATGTATATATATATGTAGCAATGGCAAAGCAAAGAGCTTTGCGGAAATAAAACAATAGCAAAGCGAAAAGAACTTTGCGGAAGAAGATGTTAAAATACGGAAATTGATGCACATATGTATGTGGGATATGGTACCAAGAACAGTATTTTAATATACCAAGGTTTATTGTAAGCTAATTTACACGATTAAATTAATTCTAGAGTTCCGATACTTGTAGGATGATTAGAAAAAGAATAAAGAAACGCGATGCAGTTGCAGCGGCGCTGGCGACTTCATCAAAAGAAACTTCGTCTTGCTGGCTTGCTGGGCTCACTTCTTCTACTGCCCACTTCTTCTCGGCTGCACAGTTCTGTCCCTCGTTCCAATTCGCCGCTGTAGCAGTTTAGGGTTACCACATTCGGCCGTCCTGCTTCAATATCTGCCCCCAGATATTAGCAAAAGGATGTCGTCCTCTTGGGAATGCTGGTTGACGTCTTGTGGGTAAATTGAGTTCTTTTAAATCATCAGAACTTGTTGTGTGTTATCCAAGAGTTTGGATTAATTTGCGAAATGAAACGATGCGAAATATTGTAAGCGATACGAAAATTGTAGGTGATGCGAAAATTGTAGTGAACTGTAGATAACGATGCGAATGAAACAAGAGATTGAGCGAAAGTGACATTTTTATTACAAAAAAAAGAAGGCAATAGTATGACAAAAAAAAAATACTACCAACATCGAAGTTTAAAGTTAATTTATGATTAGGCTACGTTCACGAATATTGCAAAATTCAAATATAATGGTGTTAGGTAGCTTTAGTTTTAAAATTCAAAATACAATATTTATGAGAATTCTTTCTTAATGGTAGGAACAGAACTATTTGACTGATCTTTATTTTAGGATTCAATGTCGTCTTCGGTTTGGATTTCTCCGTTGTCTTCTTACGTTTCGCCGTTGGTAGTCTTCTTAGGCAATCTTTGCGGACTTCTTCTTCATTTTGGTCTTTGTCGTAGTCTTCTTCATCGGCGTCTTATTCGTCGTCGTCTTCTTCGTCGTCATCTTCTTTGTGGTCGTTTTCTTCGTCATCGTCTTCTTCGTCATCGTCTTCAACTTGGTTTTCGTCGCATTCTTTGACATCTCCTTTGTCTTCTTCATCATCTACATCTTGGGGTTTAATGTCTTTTATTTTATTCAAGCTTTCACTGTCTCCATGGTCTTCATAGTTATTTGGGAAATACGTGTATACTTTTGTATTGCTCGTCCTCCTACATCTTTAATTCATTTCTATAGGGGGATTTATTTCATATTAGAAAATTGTTCTTCATTTTGTAACATTCAATTTCCATCTCAATTTAAAAAAATTAAAAGTAACTTCAATAGATTCGCTAAGGTTTCGTGTTGCATGCATCGTGGTTTAACTCGGGCGACAAGGAGGCGTTTCATTTAAGGGTTTTTCTTCTTCAGTGGAATTACTCCGAGAATCATTTTGATTTTCGGGATTGTCGTCTTCGACTTCTGGCTCATCGTCTGAGACGAACATTATAAAGGGTTTCATATGATCTGCGGCCGTGGAGGTAGTGTTAGGTCCTTCATGTTGCCCAACTTTTTGCACTTCATATCTCTCGTTTGGTTTAGCTTTGGTTACACGATATGGACCTAAATATTTTGGGCTAATTTTACGTCCACTTCCAAATTGAGTCCATTGTATGGCTACTAGATCGCCGATTTGATAGTCTGTAGGTTTCTTACGCTTCTTGTTATAATTTTTCCGGTTTTCTTCTTGTATGGCTAGTATCTTCTTGCTGGCGATTTGGCGGGCTTCATTGCGGTTGTCCATAAATTCAAACAGCATTTCTTCATATATCATCTTTTTCAGACATGCATCTTCTGGTAACTTCATTTTAGTTCCTACGAGTAGTTCAAATGGGGATGTGGCTATGCTTCTTTGGTAACTTCGGTTAATCCACGTTTGGATTTTGCTTACTTCCTTATGCCATTCATCCTTGCAATTTAGACATAGTTTGGTGAGTATGGCTATGACCATTCGGTATATTCGTTCCACTTGTCCGTTTCCGCGTGGAACTCCTGTGGTACTCAGAACGTGTTCGATATTTTGTACTCCACAATATTCTCGGAAAGCGTTCGAAGTAAAAGCCGGACCTCTATCCGTGATGATTCTTCCCGGATTACCAAATACGACCTTTTGAACCTCTAATTTCTTTAGTGTTTCCGTGGTTGTCGTTGTTTTGGTGGGGTACAACCAAACAAATTTAGAAAATGCATCAATAATGGTGAGGATGTGTCTATATCCCTTCCTCGTTGCCGTCATCGGGCCTAAGTGGTCCATGTGATATGTTTCCAATGGAATAGATTCCTTCGGTATTGCGTGCAGAAAACCTTCTTTTCGATTATTTTTCGTTGCCAAAATACATGGAATACAACTGCTGATACATTCTGTTAATTTCTTCTTAACTCTTGGTATGAAAAAGTCTTGTGAGATCAAGTGCTCCGTCGTTTTTATACCAAAATGTCCTTGCTCATGGGATTTACGGATGAGTTCTGCTTGCATATTCTTCGGCACTACTAGTAGTTTTGCGCCGTCTACGTATTTAAATAATATTTCGTTGTCCACAGTGTTGTCTTCAAAGTCACCATATTTCAGTGCTTCTATGATCGCTCGTATACTGTCGTCCCTTCGTTGGGACAATTTAACTCTCTGCAAACATGAATCCTCGTTAATGATAAGAACAGCAGGATTTCAACTTAGGGCGTCGACATGTTGCATCTGTTTACCTGACCTATGGATGATTTCGTAGTTGAACTCTTCCAGTAACATGGCCGATCTAGCTATCTTAGGTGACACTTCCTTCTTCTGCATAGTACATTTAAAGGCAGAGCAGTCGGTAACAAGTTTAAAACTTATTCCTAACAAATACACGCGAAACTTTTTTAAAGGTGTCACTATTGCTAGGACTTCTAACTCATAACTGCACAGTCTTTCTTCAGAAACCGAAGTCTTTCTGCTGAGATAATAAATCGGATGTAAGTGTCCATCTTCGCAACTCTTCTGCAGTAATATTGCGCCGTAACCCAACTTAGATGCATCGGTGTGCAATTCAGTTTCAGCATCTGGGTCATAAATAGTCAACACCGGTTTACTCGTTAGGGCTTGTTTGAGTAAATTTAAAGCCTGCGTATGCTTCGGCTGGAACCCGAATTTCGTTTCCTTTCTCAGTAAATCACTGAGCGGTCTAGCCATTAAAGCATAGTCTTCACAAATTTCCGAAAGTATCCGGTTAAGCCGAGGAATGATTGAACTTGCTTAAGCGTAGTAGGCAAAGGAAAATTAAGAACTGCCTTTATTTTCTCTTCGGATGGCTTAACTCGTCCGTCTTCGATCGTGTATCCGAGATAACCTATTCTTTTTTTCATTAGCTGGTATTTTGTCCACTTTATCTTAAGGTCGTTCTCCGCTGCCACACTCAAAACCTCTTCTAAAGCTTGTACAGCCTGCTCTTCATTTTCAGATGGTATAATGACATCATCGATGTAAATCAAAACTTTATTTTTCCGAATCAGTGTTGCAAAAATGCGGTTGATGAATCTCTGGAATTGTGTCGGGCTTGTGCACAATCCAAATGGAGCACGAGTAAATTCATACTGACCTGATGGTACTACGAACGACGTATATTTTCTCGATTCAGGTGCCAAAGGCACATGAAAGAATCCGTTTTGTAAATCCAATGTTGAAAATATTCTGGCTTTGGAAAGCCGACAGATTTGATCTTCGATTATAGGCAGTGGTTGATGATCGCGTATTATGATCTTGTTTATTTTTCGATAGTCAACGCAGAGCCGTTTTGAAACATCTTTCATGCTCACCAAAACTACAGGACTTGCAAATTCCGACTGGCTTGTGGTGACAATACCTTCCTTGATCCATTCTTCTATTTGACCATTTACTATCTTTTCCTCTGACTTGTTAAGCCATCTTGGCGATTGGTAAATCGGACTTTCATCCTTGAGTATTATTTTCATATAAAAGTCATTAGTTTTCGCGCTTTTCGCGGGTCTATAACTTTCAACCATATGACGTACTTTGTCTCTGCATCTAGAATTTTGAATGTGATTAAGAGTAATTTCCTCTTGAGCTATAGGTGGGTAACACTCAAAAATCTCATTCAGTATCGGTTTCACACTTATCCCCTTGGCACCAACAGCTAATTCTAATCGGTCCAATAACGTCTTTCCGATGATAAAATGCTTCGGAAGTATCTCCAGCGAGACCACATGGAATTTCTCAATGAACTGATACCCATCGATTAAAATTTCTGCTTCAAAGCTACCCATCGTAGAGAAAACGGTAGCACCGACTCCTCTGAACTTCACTGGATCAGCTAACGGGGGATATTGTAAAAGCTTGTATCCTTCCTCGCTTACTAAACAAAGATCACTGCCTGTGTCGATGTACACATGAACATCCAAATTATTTATGCACGCTATTTTAATCATTCGACTTTCTTTGGTTGACGAATGAGTCACCAATGCTACCTGATTATGTGAATTAGGAATTTTCCTCTCTGGGCAATTTAAACTTTTGTGACCGTATTTATTGCAAGAAAAGCATTTAACTCCACTTGCTCTCTTAGGACAATCTTTTCCTACATGTCCCACTTCTCCACAGTTATATATATATATATATACCGGACTCATAACTTTGCTCACTAGGTAATGAGACTTGGGGAGTTACCTGTACCCCTGACAATACAGACTGGTTATTACCCTTTAACATATCTTGATAGCCACGAATCGTAGAATCTTTTTCTTTTAAAGCTTGTCTTAGTTCTCTTACCATTACTTCATAATTAATTGTCTCGTCATCTGAACTAGAACCAAGTGCATTACTCAGCGTGCTTTGCTTGTTTTTCTTGTGCTTACGCCCCATCACGACAGCAGATCAAAATATATTCACCACAATTTACTAATAATGTCAACCCTTATTATAGTTTAATTCTTACTTTCTTCTTAATTTATTGGACAGGGTTGCATCGCCATTAAATGAATTTAATAAAATGCATGCAATTGACTTACTTGTGTTCCACTTTTGTTTACCTCTACGTATTTCCTAGTTGTTAGTTGTCACCTCCTTGTCAAATTCACCCAGTCATGCAACACTAAAAATAAAGACTGCAGAAGGCTTTTTGAGCGCAATTAAATGATAAACAACTTCCCCTTCTGGTCGTTGTTCTTCTTCGCGGTTGACGTTTAGTTGAATTTAATCTCCTCCCTTCGTATTCGTTTCGCATGCGTCTTCGATATATTATCCAAGCTCAGAACTCACCACAAAATTGAGTCTGGCGCGGCGAAGTAAGTATTCTGATTTTCTGACACTTTGCCTAGTTCATCACCTCAACTTCTGCTTTGCTGCCAAATAAAAGCTTTTATGCTGGAAGTGTCTGCACGCTGGCTGGAAAATACTTATTTGTGCGTTCTGTTGCTTCACTGATGCTGCTTGTCCACCGTTGCTGTCTCTTTCTGCATACCTATACACGCGCGCGACCAACTGCACCGCACTGCCGTTAAAGGAACTGTTGCTTCTTGCTCTTACGGTATTTTACCTTCCCGTTTTCTAATGCCGCTTACTTTTCACGTTTAATTATTTTGCTTTTACAGCACTTAATTTAATGATACACGCGTTCTTTTAAGCGAATTAGACGCACAATTTTCACTTTTTTGGCTCTGTTAATTGTGCTCACATCCCGGTTGAGCCCCCAAAATGTTGTGGGATGTGGTACCAAAAACAGTATTTTAATATACCAAGGTTTATTGTAAGCTAATTTACACGATTAAATTAATTCTAGAGTTCCGATACTTGTAGGATGATTAGAAAAAGAATAAAGAAACGGATGCAGTTGCAGTGGCGCTGGCGACTTCATCAAAAGAAACTTCGTCTTGCTGGCTTGCTGAGCTCACTTCTTCTACTGCCCACTTCTTCTCGACTGCACAGTTCTGTCCCTCGTTCCACTTCGCCGCTGTAGCAGTTTAGGGTTACCAAATATGTATATACATGAAGCAGCGAGTGCCATCAGGAAACAGAAATTAAGAAATGTAAGTGAACAATTTGTATAAATATACTTATATTTTTTAGAATAAAGAGAGTCTAAAGTCGTATCTTAAGAAGTGAAGTCTACAGAAGCTAGTGTTTTTATTAATAAAGGGAGCTAAGCTTATTCAAGCTACTCCATCATCATACATACAAACTGAGCTAAGCTTATTCAAGCTACTCCATCATCATACATACAAACGGAGCTAAGCTTAATCAAGCTACTCCATCGTACAAACAAAGGGAGCTAAGCTTATTCAAGCTACTCCATCACCTTACATACAAAGGGAGCTAAGCTTATTCAAGCTACTCCAAGACTAAAGTACTGTGAAAGTCTATACAGACCAATCAACGACTGAAGACCTCCCCAGGAATATTCTTATGGGACACACTAGAAGTAACTCATTTGGTATATGAGAAAATACTTAACAATTTTGGCGCAGCCGGTAGGATCAAGAAAGTTTATTCAATACAAATACTTGAATAACCTTGATCCCCGAACATACACGAGTGCATAAGAATTTACTGGAAGAGATCAACGCGGATACCAGAGGAAGTAAGAGTGAAAACGGGTTTGAACCACAATTTCGACACCCTATAATTGAGGATACCAGAAGACTGAATTAATACCCGTCTACAATTGACGCAAAAAAAAGAGGATATTTCCATCGAAACTGAGCTACGTAAATGTAAGTTCAAGAAACTGGTAGACTGATAAGTACAGAATAAAAGACATAGTAGTTTATTAAAAACGAGTTTGTAAAAATAATAAAAAAAATAAAAAAAAATATCTGTGAATTATACATATGTGACAGAAACAAGAAATAACAAATTTCAAAGAACATTCTTCAAAAAAAAAAAAAAAAACAAAAAAAGAGGTAAATTATCTAGTCTCCAATTCTCTTTCCTTACGGAAGAAACTCAATTAGCGTTCGGCTCATGCCCACACCAGATCGAAGCCCTTCATGTTCCGATTTTAAAACGGCAATTAATTTCTTGTCATTCGAAGGCACAAGCCCTCCAGGTAGCCCGATTGCGGAACAAAACCCGCCTCCAAGCAGACCATCCATAAACTGGTATCGCGAGCTTCATTCAGGCAAACGTTTCAGAAGGCATAGTTTGATTAACTTCCTCGTAAGAAACAATAGCTTAAACGACTTAATAACAGACTTAATCACGCCTAATTCAGAACCAGGCACGCCAGATATTATCCAGGTAGAACAGCCAAACAAAATAAACAAGATGCCAGTAAACTACGGAAAGGTGGTTATGCTAACAGCACAAATGGTGCCCTTATTTTCTGGGGAATTTAGCCCCTCATCCTCACGGAGTTACAAGCCTTTGTAGGCTGTCGTAAGCAAGTACAGCAATATCTAGAAGCAGAAGAAAAAATAGCTTTTATGCAAATTTTCCCCACTAGGCTGAGAGGAAATGCATACCAGCTAATCGCCTCAAGCTCACTCACAACATTTGAAGAGGTTGAAAAATTACTTTATCGTAATTACTTACCTCGTGAGACATACCATGAGCTGATAAACAGACTAATTACTTGTCGGCAATATCCGCACGAGTCTTTTAACTCCTTCACCACTAGGTTAAAAGGCCTATTGTTACAATGTAATGAAGCAGCACAGCACAAATATGGTGCTGAAAATTTCAACGTGGTGAAACGACAAATAGAGGATTTTTCAATGGCTTCAGTGAAGAGTGGTGCCACTAATCCGCGCCTAAGTGCATATTTACTTACCTTGAATGAAGGTTCTGTAGACCAACTCATTCAAAGGTCACTAGGCATGGAAAGACTACAACAAGGTCTCTTCTTCGTAGCGCCACCCACAAATTACAATCATCCCCCAATAAGCTATTCTCAAATGGACCACCATTTAAGATCCAATAATTCGCACTTCACTAATAATTATGGTTACCCTACACCTGAGAGTGTAAATTTGTCTTCTTACCCTTACACAAAGGAGATAACTAAACGCAACATAAAAACGGAGTTCAATATACCTCCCATAACGGAGCCTCCAAAGGTGCCATCACTTTCTTTTAATACGGATGAAAATCCAACAAATTAGCACTCAAATCGAACTAGTTTCACCCGAAAATAATCAGGAAGTCCACCTCCATACCAGAACTCCTCTTACCAGCGGGAGGAAAGAAAGTACGACAAACAAAAGGTACTTTTGAATAAAATCACCTGCAGCTACTGCAACTTCAAGGGACACACGTACGATGAATGTTTAAAAAGGAGAAACACCCCTTTCTGTGTAAACTGCAGAGGGCCATGATGCCCAACATTGCAAGCAAAATGCTAAGGCACCACCCGAACATGCAAACAGTAATCATGCTCGTTGAGGCTCTGCAAATTAAGCACAAAGAATAAATCACATACAGAATATGTGCGATTTTTGTTAACGAAGAAGCCATACGGTGTCCACTTGCCAACAGAAACAACGATGGGAAGCCACGCATTCGGGAAACGGCACTCTGTCGACCGTAAAATCCCCGGCTCGACATTAAATAGAACTGTGCAAATTACTTCAGGGTCTTCCAAAAACACAAAGCAACAAATTAGAGAAAATATTCCAGTGGTGAATTTACCATTGGAAATAAGCAAAAACACAGCCATTCGGCTGATAGTAGACACTGGAGCTGAAGTAAGCCTTATAAAACAGGAAGCACTAGATTCGCCCGAGCGGATAGAAAAAAAAACAAAAGGTCACTTTGAAAACTCCATTTGGAGAAGGGAAAACATTGGGCAACTGCCAAGGCAACTTTTTATTAAGCAGCAGTATCCCGTTCAACCTACAGGTTGTAGAAGAAAACGCCCAAATCTCGCACGATGGGCTATTACGTAACGATTTTCTTGCAAGAAATTGCAATATTGAAGGTCCTAACAGATTACTCCGGTTTCCTCGCACGGAAACCAAGCCTATTGAATTCACGGCACCTCTCGAAACATTCATAGAAGATGGAGAGGATATACCAAAGGATCAAATAGTGAAAGAATCTGAATCTAATACCGTTTCACGGGCACCAAAAAACAAAAATTCTTTATTTCCAACGGAAGAAATTTCAAACACCTTGAATGAAGATGAAGGTAGGCAATATGAAGTAGAACTTCAGCGATCTCATCCTCGATCTCAAATCATACTGAGCATACCGTTGTTATATATCTGAAATAGACCTAAAAAACTTGAAAAAAGGTTAACAAAATAATTATTTAATATATTTCATCCATAAAAATTTCACATAAGCTAACCATGCTTAAAAACATGATTAGCTTATCTATTCCATCAGTGAAGAAAATTGCATCAGCAATTTTCTTCACATACCATTTCGTTTTACAAAATTATTCCCATGGCAAATTTAGCCTTCAGCAAAATTTGCCAGTAGAAATATTTAATTAAAAAATAAAAATAAAATAAAAGACAAATCGTACCTTCAGTACGATTTGTCGTGAAAATTGCAACATGTATGTACGAACGTACATACATATCACAAAGAAGCTTCCGCGATAAGAAGAGCGTGCCGCGAAAATACATTGTATGTATACGCGTGAGACAATTCTAATCGTCGCGACGGTGGCTGATGTTTATAAAAGCATCAAATGTCAAGCCTCCGTCCAACGAAAAACATTCTGGACTTGTTTAATCGGTGGATGATCTCGTCAGAGAGCACTTGACATGGAGCGTCTCCAGCAAAGTGCCCTATCCCTGCAACCTTCCGGGCAATTCCAAACCAATATGATGCAGAATACATTGCCAAATTCTGGTTGTGCCAGTGTACCAAATAACGCACAATTAAATCAAAGTAGTACTCTAGTAAATCCTAGCGTATATAATCCCGGCATCATATCATACTGCCAGGATCCTCGGCAAAACTATATACCCATTAACCCAACCAGTCACATACCGCCGGCACAGTTCACACAGGCACACACATCACCGCCGAATATAAAACAGGAACCAGGATCTCCAAATAGAAATTTCAATATACAAAATAAAAATGATTATTTAAATAAAATAAATTGTAGTTTTTGTAATTTAAGAGGCCGTACATACGCCGATTGTTTGAAACGTAAAAATACGCCGTACTGTGTGAACTGCAAAATGTATAATCATGACGTGCGTGACTGCAGAAGCAACAACAATAGTTTTCAAAGACCCCAAGACAGAGAAGCACCAAACCAACGTCCTAGAGAACCGCAACACCCCAATAACAACTCAAGAGTATATAATGTGCGAAAAAAGTGCGAATATTGTGGTCGTTCTGGACATGCAGTAAATAACTGCCAACAAAAACGTAAATGGGAAGCCCGGAGTCAGGGAAATGACGTACAGTCGACCCAAAACTCCCCGGCTCGACTATAAATCTCCCATCTAATAAATTAGGGTCTCCTCAGCAGCCCGATTCCAGTGTCGCTACAGTAAAACTTCCTTTAGACATAGGCCTGAACGGCCAAACTAAACTAGTAGTCGACACATGCGCTGAGGTAAGTATAATAAAGAAAAGGTCATTAAAAGATCTCAGAGCAATTAACCACAATGAGGCATGTACACTTCAGACCCCATTTGGTACCGGAAAGACGCTGGGAAACTGCCAGGGAAAATTCGTTTTCAAAAACAAAATTCCCTGCAAATTTTAAGTCGTAAAGAACTTGCCTGGCCTTTCCGATGATGGACTCCTAGGAAATGATTTCCTAGCCAAAAACGGTAACATTGAGGGTCCTAATAAGGCACTAAGGTTTCCTCGCACGGAGACTAATACCGATGAATTTGCTTTGCCATTGATGTTTGAAACGGACAAGCTACATTCTGAAAAAGCAGTCGACGTAAGAACACTTGCAGAAGTGGTAGAGTCTAAACAAGCTGAACTATCTATCTGCAGTGTCTTGGCTTCTCAAACGAGAAAAGCTGGCTGCCAAGCTCCAAAAGAGCTCAATGAATGTGAAAAAGGCCGTCTGGGCGAACAAGAGACCGACGAAATCAGGCCGCAATTGGTTACCTTTAAGGAACCAATCTGCATACCTGCGCGCTCTCAAATTGTTGCCCCAGTCCCGTTACAAACGCAAGAGGAAATGCTCTGTTTATCACAAGAGATAAGCGATGGAGTCTTCTTGGCAAACAGTTTGCTGTCATCTGGAGAAGAATTAGTGCTGGTTAGTATACTCAACGCTAACAGTCATCAAGTAGTCATACATAGCTTAAAGCTACAGCTATATCCAATATACGACTGCACCATAGTCCCATTTACGCACACAAAAGATCACAAAAGAACACACATTCCACTACCAAATATGGAGGCAATATCAAACAACACAAGAGACGGAACCGAGTGTCTAAAGCCTGCCACAAAGGTGCATATAGCTCTTCCGTCCAAAATCCCGAGGCATAAATCACTGTTAAATAAACAACGGCCATACAAGAACGGTAGCGAGTCGCTAAAGCCTATATTAAAGGTGCATATTACTCCACCGTCACACAGCACACAGAACGCTACATGGTCAAAAAGCAATAGCATTGACGCGCATGAGTATATCACACAACCTAAGGCAAAGACCACACAGGTGTAAAAAACTCAGCCGTCAACAAAGCAGGAAGCAAATACCCTGCAACAAGCTAAAAATAACGAAATAAGGCCTCAAAAGGAATTACAAAAACCTCATCTACTTACAGGTAAAAAATTTATAAGGAATAATAAGTTAACGGAAGGTTCAGCTGAAAAAACAGCAACCCTACAACATGTACGATTTTTATACCCAGATTATGAGACTCGGGACGACCCAAAGCAATACCAGCGTATTTCTAGGCTAGAGCAAGAACTCAGCCTAGACCCTTATTTGACCGCGGAAAAAAAAATTTCGATACAGAACTCTGCGAGGAGTATAACGATATCTTCTTCCTCAAAGGTGACAAACTCACCTACACAAATGCTATAACGCATAATATTACATTGGTGCAGGATCAAGAACCAATCAATCAAAAAATGTACTGCTTACCTGAAACACAGCGGAAAGTAATTAATGAGCAGCTAAAAGAAATGCTAGACAGCGGGATAGTCCACTCTAGTAAAAGACCTTGGAATTCACCTTTACTAGTTGTCCCCAAGAAAGCGGGACCGGACGGTGAAAAAAGGTGGCGCGTCGTTGTCGATTTTCGTAAATTAAACGAAAAGACAATTGGAGATGCATTCCCGCTACCCCGAATCGAGGATATTCTCGACCAACTAGGTCACGCAAGGTATTTTACCACACTCGATTTGGCCAACGGCTATCACCAAGTTCTAGTCGACAAAAAAGATCGACATAAAACTGCTTTCAGCACAAGCTATGGGCACTACGAGTTCAAGCGTATGCCATTCGGGCTCAAAAGAGCCTCCACCACATTTCAACGCCTAATGAATTTCGTCTTAACAGGCCCACAAGGCCTCGAATGTTTTGTCTACCTAGATGACATTGCCATCTATGGAAAAAATTTAAATGACCACAACGAAAAGTTGAGGAAAGTCTTCAATAAGTCACTGCAGCCAGACAAGTGCCAGTTTCCACGAAGAGAAATTGTTTACCTTGGACATAAATGTTCTAGCGAAGGGGCCCTACCAGACCCAAGTAAGACGGCCTGCGTCCAAACATTTCCTGTTCCAAAAACAGTAAGGCAAGTTCAGTCATTTTTAGGACTTGCCAATTACTACAGGAAATTCATTCCAGACTTCTCCAAAATTGTACGTCCAATCACGAATTTACTCCGAAAGGATGTAAAATTCACTTGGACAGAGAAATGCCAAGAAGCATTTCAGAGCATAAAAAATGCTTTAATTTCCCCACCACTTTTGATTTACCCCGATTTTACAAAATCTTTTAATCTTACTACGGACGCAAGTAACGAGGCTCTAGGAGCTGTTCTTTCTCAAGGAGAAGTCGGAAAGGACCATCCCATTGCCAATGCAAGCCGCACATTAAACAAAGCTGAAAGAAATTACTCTACCATAGAGAAATAGTTGTTGGCTATGGTCTGGGCTACCAAGAATTTCAGGTGCTATCTTCAAGGCCGGAAATTCACGGTCTATACTGACCACAAACCTCTCAAAGGGGTCTTCAATGTGAAAGACCGTACTTCCCGGTTGGCGAGATTTCACCACAAATTATCTGAATTCGATTACAACATCGAATACAAACCCGGGAAGTACAACACTAATGCAGATGCACTAAGTCGCACCCCTCAAGCATTAAAAGTAGACAGTTTAGGCAATACCTTAACGGTACAAGTTTGTTTCACAGGTATAGGCGTAAGTTTGAATAGCCGATATATTTCTGCATTGAGCAATGGAATTCGAACGTCAAATAATACATTCCTTTGCGTGATGCGCATCTTAACATGCATTGAATTGTATATTGGCAGTAATGATTTCGAAGTTTCATCTCCTGGTACTCTAAGATGTTTTGGTAGGTGCTCTTTAATTATGCTTAGTTGTTCACGAAGCTGAATGGGTGTGAGCAGTAGTGTGTTGAGCCTTCCGTGTTTTGTGTCGGTTACTACAGCTAGTAAGCTCTTTTGCATATGTTGAAAGTTTATCAGATTTAGGGTTACTAGTAATACTGCCGACGTAAAGGCTTGCGTAGTTTCTAAGACTTCGTCAGCTTTATTAAGTCCATTTGTAATTGTCTCTATATGATGTTCCAAGATAGTGATTTGATGATTTAACGTCTCACTATTCTTCTTTATGACATTAATTGTGTGTTCAGCAATGGATGTTTGATTCATTAGCAGTTCTTTCAATAGAGCTTCATTTTCCTTGATGTTCTGAATTTGCTCTTCGTATCTCTCCGCAAACCCTTGATCAAGGATACCAAATAAACTGTTTGCGATTGAGCCCACTATTTCAAGAGGAGCTCGTTTTGTTCTAAATCTTTCATTTTCATTTTGTTGTTGTAATACATCATTAATTTGATAGGATTCACCATACTGATGTTGTAACTGTAAAATTGTTGCGTTACATAGTTCTTTTGGTATTGTTAGATGGGTGTTTTGTTGGCAGATTTCTGTAAGCCTTTGCACTGATTTTCTTATCCCTGTGAACTCCTTCCAATATGATGACAAGTCATAGTAAATGATAAGATTCCATTCGCTTGAATATAGCTGGATCTCTGAGACGTCTTCAAAATATATTCCTTCTTGTTCTTTAAACCTGCTTATACTATATGGTTTATCAGGTTGCTGGCCTATAACTAATATAGTGAGTAATGCCAATATCATGAAGGTTAGCCATGATTTACTCAGTGAGCTTGAGTTATGAGGTGGAATTGTATTTTGCTGTCGGGTGCGTTTAACATTTCTATTTTCATGTAGTGAATCTGAGCACCTCCGCCTTTTGTTCGAGCTTTGAATGCAATGCGAATTAATTCAAAGCAGTACAAAATTTCTGTAGAACTTAGTGTCTGCAGTTAAGTGTTATTCAGCGCAGAAATTCCTGTTGAACTTAGTGTCCTCAGGCAATTTATTTACTAATAAAAAAGATTTTTTTCAGTCCTAATACCTCAAACAATATTGGCGAGCGAGAAGCGAAGAATTACGTTCAACCTAGCAACATCAGTTCATCAGCTACTCGATAGTTCAACAAACATATACTACTATGGAGCAGTTAATTAAAGCAAATAAGGCAGATGCTGTAAAACTTCAGAAATTTATCACAAACTACACCAAAGACTCTGACGTACGTAAAACAAGGGATTATTTTGAAACCCGCTTGATTAAAATAAGCAAGCTCTGGGAAAGTTTCGACAAAAGAAATGATGATCTGGAGCTATACCGTGAAACTAATTCAGAACAGCCATACTTTAAAGAGAATTTTTATGACACCGTGGAAAAATTGTATGACGAAACACGGGAGATGTTAGAAAATTCCTTAGCGGATGTACTGTCAAGAGCGAAAATGACTGAAGTATTGCAAGATCAACTGAAGGTAATTAAGAAGCAATATGCCATTATAGAAACTCTACAAAAGGCATCAGTTTCAATCAGAGAAGAGATTAAACAAGAGGTATCTGCAGCTTACTGTATGCAAAAAATCAAGTTGGTAAATGACTATTGGGAGCACCTTGTCCGAAACCATGGAGAGATTATGTCGATGGGTAGAACAAAACACGAATATATGGAGAATGATATATTCTCAAGCATTGAGGAGACCTATCAAACTACCACAATTTAACTACAAGAAGTATTGAATAAATTAAATCCTCAATCTAAAAATACGATAAGCACCAACGAGTCAAAAGGAACACAGATAAAGTTGCTAAGAGTCGATATTCCGTCATTTAACGGTGACTATATCAAGTGGCAATCATTTCGAAATTTGTTCATGGAACTCATTTATAAAGACGACAAAATGTCTGGAGCTCAAAAATTATTTTATCTCAAAGGCAATCTCATAGGTGACCCAATTGAACTCATACAGCATCTACAAATAACAAACGAAAATTTTGAGACGGCCTGGGAAATTCTTGAAAAAAGATATAACAATAAGAGGACTCTCTTGACAGCGCAATTAAATCTACTTCTAAAACAACCTTCACTATTCAAAGAATCATCATAAGGCTTGAAGAAGTTACATGATGTGACAATTGAATGTCTAGAGAGCATCAAAAATCTAGGCATACATACGAAAAATTGGGATCCATTGATCATACACATCATCATAACAAAATTGGATAAGGAAACTCACCGAATCTATGAACAATCAGTGGCCACACCAAGAGAAGTTCAAGAGCTAAGCAAATTTCTTGAATTCCTAGAAAATCGATTTCGAGGTCTTGAAGCAGTAGAGCCATTGAAACCAAAACAACCCGAAAGAAATGGGAGAAATACAAAAGTATACATGGGAATGATTTCAAAGCATTGCGCTACCTGTGGAGAAAATCACAGAATATATCATTGCGAAACATTTAGTAAGCTAAGCGTACAACAACGACTGAAAGCGGTAAAAAAGGCAAACCTTTGCCAGAACTGCCTAGTAAAAGGCCACAATATACTACAATGTAAAAGCCGGTACACCTGCAAGTTATGCCAGAAAAAACACCACACTCTTTTACATTACCAAAACCAGCAGGCACCATGTTATCAACAAAGTAATAACTATTCAAGAAAGGAAGCCAGTCGAGATGATAGCTCACCAAACGAAGCGGTTGCAGCCCACTTTGCGAAGAAATCAAAGGAGTATGACTTACTACTGGCAACCGCTCTCATACAAGTAATTAATAAATCAGGAGATGCTGTGCTACTCAGGGCATTACTTGACCAAGGGTCTCAAGCAACGTTCATTACTGAGAATGCAGCTCAACAATTCAGATTACCTAGAAGAAAAATTCAAGCCACAGTTTCCGGTCTTGGGTGCTCCAGTCCAGGAATCACAAAATCCAGTATAGAGATTACAGTAACGCCACGATTTAAATCTACATTCTTTCTCACAACCACAGCCCTGGTATTAAAAAATCTGACAGGAAAATTGCCTGCAAATAAAATCATTCCAACTAACTGGACGCATACCGAAAACCTGGTTTTGGCAGATCCTACGTTCCATAAGCCGGGAAGGATTGACGTCATATTACGAGAAGTGTTCGGGAAGGTAATACTAGGCAACCTTCTGCGTGGAACTGAAGATGCTCCCGTGGCCCAACAAACAGAGCTGGGATGGATATTATCTGGAGCTATTAGTAACAGCAACAACGAGAATAAGCTTATTTGCATGGTAACAGAAATAGATATAACCAGCGAGCTGCAGAGATTTTGGGAATATGAAGAACTGGCAGCCGAAACTATTACCACACCAGAAGACATTTCTTGTGAAAGTTACTACCAGCAAACGCACATACGAGACGAGAATTGTCGATATATCGTACGCCTTCCATTTAAACAAAATCCTTAAGAAGCCAATTTGAGCAGATCTAGAGAACTAGCGCTTGCCCGACTGTTCCAAATGGAGCGAAAATTTAACCAAGACAAAGTATTTGAAACCATGTATAAGGATTTTATGAAAGAATACCAACGCTTAGGTCATATGGTTCCAGCCGAAGATGATGGTGAGATACCTCACCATGCGGTTTTCAAACAAGACAGTACAACAACCAAATTACGTGTAGTCTTTGACGCTTCGGCCAAAAGAAACAACACCAGATGTCTAAATGATATCATGATGACCGGTCCTCAACTACAAGGAAGCCTAATCTCCATTCTGTTAAGATGGAGAAAACATAAAATAGTATTCACGGCGGATATAGAAAAAATGTACCGCCAGATAAAAGTGGATGTGAGAGATCAGCAGTATCAATGTATTCTTTGGCGAGAGTCTCCAAATCACCCTATCAAGGAATATAAGCTGACAACCGTTACTTACGGCACAAACTCAGCACCGTTTCTTGCAATACGTACTCTGCAGCAACTCGCGCAAGATGAAGAAAAACATTACCCTATCGCATCCAGAATCATACTGAGCGATACTTATGTAGACGACGTAGTCTCAGGAGGCACTTCCATGGATGAAGCAATAGAATCTTGTCAGCAGTTAATAAACATGGTAAAGGGCGGAGGTTTCAAGCTTCGCAAGTGGACAAGCAATAAATTCAAGGTTGTTAAGACTATACCCTATGAGTTTCGAGAACAACCTAGCTTTATAGATTTCCAAAAAGAACAGACAATTAAGGCACTTGGAGTGCACTGGAACCATATAACCGACAATTTCAAAATACACGTTTCGATAAGCATGAAAGACTACCCCACAACAAAGCAGAACGTAGCGTCCGACGCGGCGAAAATCTTTGATCCTGTTGGATTACTATCGCCGGTAGTCATGTCAATCAAAATTCGTCTACAGAACATTTGGCTAGAGAAGTCGTCCTGGGATGAACCATTATCAAGTACATTATTAACTAGATGGTTACAAATAAAGTCTGTACTCCCAAAATTAGAAGAAATTGAAATCCCGCGATGGATTGGGTTCACAGGAAAAGACACTAGCTGCGAGCTTTACGGGTTTTCAGATGCGTCAGAAAAGGGCTACAGTGCAGTAATATATCTGCGAATTACACGCAAATCGCATGTTCAGACATACCTAATAACCGCCAAAACTAAGGTAGCCCCACTGAAAACAAAGCTGACTATTCCAAGATTAGAATTATGTGGAGCAACGCTACTCGCTAGACTGATAAACGAGACTAGAAAAAGCCTAGAAATCGATGACTTAAAGTGCTATGCCTGGACAGATTCAATGATAGTTCTGTCATGGATACAAGAAGATGCGCATAAGTGGCAAACATTTGTGGGGAATCGAGTTGCACAAATACATGGATTATCAGACCGAAATACATGGTTTTACGTGCAATCATCCGAGAACCCTGCCGACATCGCCTCTAGAGGAATATCGCCATCGCTGCTTAAAAATCATACTCTTTGGTGGCATGGACCTTCTTGGCTTAGCTCCAAGGAAATATCGTTTCCATCAAACCCAAAGAAGACAACTGACCTAGAGAAAAAAGTGTTGACGGCTCATTCTTGTTATGATTCCAAAGCCGAACACGAGAAAGATGATCTTCAAGATCTAAATTTGCATCAAGAGTTGCTCGTAAGATTTTCAACATTAGGAAAATTACAAAGAGTAACAGCATACATTAAAAGGTTTATACAAAATATGAAGGTAAGCAAGGCGAACCATACATCTGGGTACTTGACAATAAATGAAATCGAAGAAGCACTAGTACCACTAGTGAAGACTACCCAACAGCAAGTCTTTAAAGATGAAATAGCCCAGTTATCAATAGAACAACCACTAAATAAGAAGAGCAGATTACTTCCTCTATCGCCGTTTATAGACTCTAAGGGGATATTACGAGTAGGCGGGAGATTACATCAAGCAGAACTATCATACGATCGCAAGCATCCTATTATACTGCACTACAAAAGCCGGCTGACAACACTAGTGATGGACAAAATGCATAAACTTACCTTACATGGTGGAAACACCTTGACTTTGGAAGTCATAAGACAGCGATTCTGGATATTAAATGGCCTGAAAGCAGTTAAAGGGTTCATACATCAATGTATAAGCTGTCATAGAAACAAAACTCAAATGACCGAACAAATGATGGGAATGTTACCTAAAGCAAGAGTGATCTCTACTCGACCCTACAGCCAGTCGGGGGTAGATTATGCTGGACCATTCGAACTTTTACTGGCCAGAGGAAGAGGAAACAAATCGCACAAGGGCTATGTAGCAATATTCGTCTGTTTAACGACAAAAGCGATTCACTTGGAGGTAGTAACCGACCTCACATCTCAGGCATTTATAGCTGCCTTCAAACGATTTGTCGCGAGAAGAGGACACATCGCTCATATTTACAGCGATAATGCAACTAATTTCGTTGGCGCTAATAACATACTTAGCAAAATACACACACAAAAATCTTATAAAGATGACATGCAGAATGCACTACAAGAAATCGGCACACAATGGCACTTCATTCCTCCAGCCTCCCCTCATTTTGGTGGCTTATGGGAAGCGGGCGTCAAAGCTATGAAACATCATATGCGCCGTGTAGTAGGTGATAACAGGCTAACATATGAGGAAATGTGTACACTCATGACTCAAATTGAGGCATGCTTAATTTCGCGACCGCTGTGCCCAATATCCGAAGATCCTGAAAGCTTGGAAGTGCTTACTCCAGGTCACTTCTTGACTGGCTCTTCATTACTTGCCGTACCTGAAAGAAATCATCTTGAAAATAATCCAAATGCTCTTGATAAATGGCAACGGGTAGGACGGGTGCATCAGGATTTCTGGAGAAAGTGGTCATCCGAATACCTCTCCAGGCTACAGCAACGTCCTAAATGGACTCAACGACAACCGAATCTACGAATTGGAAATCTGGTACTTATTAAAGACGAACAGCTTCCACCAACAAAATGGGCACTTGGTCGAGTGATAGAAACGCACCCTGGACTCGATGAGCTAACTAGAGTAGTAACACTCCAAACAAAGGGATCAAGGATCAAACGACCAGTCACTAAAGTGTCGCTGCTTCCTATAATCGACAATCACATGAATGAATCGGTTGATCCAAAGATATTCCTGCATCAAACAAATGAAGAAACTACTACGATAGAGACGGTTCCAAATCCTGTCTCCGAGAGCAAAATAATTAATTCGCATTGCATTCAAAGCTCGAACAAAAGGCGGAGGTGCTCAAATTCACTACATGAAAATAGAAATGTTAAACGCACCCGACAACCAAATACAATTCCACCTCATAACTCAAGCTCACTGAGTAAATCATGGCTAACCTTCATGATATTGGCATTACTCACTATATTAGTTATAGGCCAGCAACCTGATAAACCATATAGTATAACCAGGTTTAAAGAACAAGAAGGAATATATTTTGAAGACGTCTCAGAGATCCAGCTATATTTATGCATTTTGTATCTCTACAGACTACCTATACGGCTTCACAGCGGATGTCCCATCAAGTTTAAAACGAGATCAGGAACCCGTTTACAATCATGAGAGCTATTATCATATACTGAAGTATAAGCTCCAAAAATCATATGCCACGGCAAGAAAGAACTTATTAGCAAGTAAGCAGCGCTCAAAGGTGTACTACGAGCAGACAGTACGGCCCCTAACTTTCCATATAGGGGACAAGGTCCTCATCAAGAATGAAAGCCGAAAACATAAGCTTTCTCAAATCTGGGTAGGACCTTATCAAGTAGTCGCAGTACCAAGTGATGTGAATACCACCATCAAAATTGGTAAACGTATCGTAACGGTACATAATAATCGTTTAAAACCATATTTTGAGTAAAAGCATGTTGAACAAAAATGAACCAGGTTGACTTGAAATTCCTATTACAGTGTCCATTAAACCTCATTTCAATACCTCCCCATAAACATTTGCGGTGGAGTCACTCCACTGCCCAGTTTAAAACGGCACATTGCAAGTACAAATATGCTTAAAGGATTGTTTTCTTCTTCTAAATTGTCCACAGAAATGGCGCTACAATTCATCATAGTTGCATTCTTCCTCCAGTATGGACAAACCTTATGCAAATACCCCGTTAAATGGCTCGGGTATATTTTTCGAGGACCTGGGAAATCTTATGGTATATCATGACACCTGGAATGTCCTCACCGAAATAGACTTGGATGAACTAGATGCATAGATAAAGCTAGCAGAATATGCAGAGCACTTGGTGCATAAACTCTGCATAAATATAACAAACCCAGAAGACCTGTGTGACGTGCAGCAACTACACATACACGCTATAATAGATCGCTTACGAAAGCGCACGGAAACTATAAAGGAACTAGTACCGGAAAAACGCAAGGCCAGATCGCTATTTGATGGAATAGGCAATGCCATGCACTATTTGTTTGGAACTATGGACAGCAATAACGAGAAAGAAATTTACAGCAGGTTAGAAGAACTTGAATCGAATACAGAAGCCCTAGCCGAGCTAGAAAACAACAAATCAGTGTTGTAGAAACTACCTTGGAAAAGATTCAAAAACCGCTGGCTACATATGTTAATAGACAGACAACAAAAAATAGCCCACCAGATAAATGATCTCCACCATATGGCCGATGATTTAACTTGGAGGCAACTGAGACAAGAGATTATATCAAGCTCTCCAAATCATCGAAGTTGTATATCTACAACAAGCTCTCCTAGATATAATAATGGCTAGTAAAACCAATCATATTCATCCACTCGTAATGTCTCCCAAAAATCTGTTGAAAATATACCGCAAGACGGCCTCGAATTGCCCAAATGACCAAAATTGTCTATCTGTTCTATATCAGACAGCAGGAGCTAAGTCACTACTTATGCAGAGTAAATTGGTGGTGAGAATTACTCTCCCAGTATTTAATCTGCCAAAAATGAGGCTACAACAGATTCAATGCTATCCTGTATCCAAGTCAGCAAATTACTCATTAATTCCAGACCCTGGTTATTCATACATAGCCAATAGCGCAAAAACTCAGGAATTTCTCTTATTAAAAGGCGATGACATGAAAAGTTTCAAGAAAATAGCAAGTAATTTGGAAGAAAACACGTATGTAGGACGGCTGAACACGCTTATAATCAAAGCGGCAACATCCAACGAATGTGCCATTAAATTGCTATACAACCCTCTAAGTGAAGTGCCCAAATGCAAGACCGGAGTACAAATCCCACAAAAAGACATGCTGATCAAATTAAACAAGCCAAATGAGTGGCTATTTTCATTTATCACCTCCACGGTGCTACACATCACATGTCCAGATCACTTTCTAATCTCGAAACTGGAAGGACAAGGGATATTAGATATACCGCAACCATGTTAAGTTCAAATAGGTGACAAAGTACTTAAATACGAAGGTCAAAGTAAACACGCGCTGAAAATAATTCAACCCAAACAATTCCCAAAATTTAATCAGTCCTTACTGAATTTGAGACTGGCTGACATTTTACCAGAGCCCCAAATCCAAAACCAAGTTCCAATGGAAATCTTAACGGGAAACGATATCCATAAATCAATTTATACTGACACCCATTCGCTGGAAGAAATCCAAAGCAAAATTATTAAATACTAGGAAAAGGTATCGAGCAGAAACTCCCATATGCTGTCCACAACCTCTCTATCATTCACGAGTCTACTAGTCCTGGCCATAATGATTGTTGTGGCAGTAAAATATCTACGCCCTGTTGTCATCAAGATGAGACAACAGAGGAATCAACCACCAGGTAACCCCGAAGCTTTATCAGAGGGAATTCCTTTAGAAGAGCGAACTCCTGCTCCCCAACCCAGCTTAAGGTGAGCCAGAAGTCTCCCCAAAACTAAATCAGTCCAAATCGTTTAAAAATGCGAAACTGACACTGTCAACATTGGTCACCTGATCAAAGTAAATTTATAGACAAAAGAAAACCTGGTCACATGTACAAAACATTGAAATAACTATCAAAAACGATTTGTAGTAGACATAAAACAGACCTAAAGTGTCAGAGGAAAAATGTAAATAACTTCATGTAAAGAAAAATAGAATAGAAGTAATTTTAAATTAAACAAAAAGTAAACATATCACTACGGATAAAATACCCAAAAATGCATAGGGTAGTATAAAATTAAAATGTATTAGAATTTTAAACGAATTAAAACTAAAAATAAGTCAGAATTAGGACTAAAAGATAAAGTATAGCAGAATAACTAGCAGAAAAAACATGTCTTAAAAGTAACAATAAACAAATAAAGGATTAAAGTACTAAACTAAAGTAGCACTAGTAAGCTATTAATAAATGTAAGGTACCGGAAAAATAGTCTAAAGCAAAAACAAAGTGTTAAAATATAAAATAAGCATAGAAATAAAAAATTACACTGAAATTAATTAACACATAAAAAAGAAACTGAATATACAGTTAAAAAAAAAAAAAAAACATTAATACCTGGCTACAAGGTAACGACGAAATGGTTATAGGATTAAAATTAAACTAGTAAAATAATAAATAAAACAGTAAGAAATTGTAACAAATACGTATAAGGTAATCAAACAAAAACAAAAATTTGTTAACTGAGGTAGAAAAACAACAAAATAAGAAAAGAGAGGTAAGAACGTTTCTAAAAAATTAGAAAATTAAATCACCAAAATGTAAAGCCTAGCTGAACCGACCAGAATCCGAGCCGCCAAAATAGCACCCACAACAACTTCCCCTGAGAATTATTTCTCTTCAAAGAATAATTCTCTTTTTCTCAGGGGGAAGGATTGTTATATATCTGAAATAGACCTAAAAAACCTGAAAAAAGGGTAACAAAATAATTATTTAATATATTTCCATAAAAATTTCACATAAGCTAACCATGCTTAAAAACATGATTAGCTTATCTATTCCATCAGTGAAGAAAATTGCATCAGCAATTTTCTTCACATACCATTTCGTTTTACAAAATTATTCCCATGGCAAATTTTGCCTTCAGCAAAATTTGCCAGTAGAAATATTTAATAAAAAAAAAAAAAAATAAAAGACAAATCGTACCTTCAGTACGATTTGTCGTGAAAATTGCAACATGTATGTACGAACGTACATACATATCACAAAGAAGCTTTCGCGATAAGAAGAGCGCGCCGCGAAAATACAAATTTTTGTATACGCGTGCGGCAATTCTAATCGTCGCGACGGTGGCTGATGTTTATAAAAGCATCAAATGTCAAGCTTCCGTCCAACGAAAAATATTCTGGACTTGTTTAATCAAGTCCAGAATAAATGAAAATTTTCTCAGGGCGAAAATGCAACTATGCATTTTCTACCCTGAACGTAGGCTCTTGATCGCGACAAAAGTGATCAAGAGCTGAGTTGTTTTTTTGAATCTGGTTGAGAACGTCGCGGTCTAATTTTTGAAGGAAAAAGGTTAAAGTAATAAAGAAAAAAGAAAGAAAAATTATTATATTGGTTGGAAGTGGATTCGGTTTTCGGTCGGAGGAAAGTCGGTTAAAAGAGAAAAGTTTATACGAAAAAGTGTAAAATACAAGAAAAAAAAGGAAGTTTAATTAATTCATAGTAAGTTAAAGAAAAAAGAGAAAAGAAATGAATAAAGGAAAGTAAAGTTCCAAGAGAAGTGTTTTAAATTACCCCGCAACACAAAAAGGTGAAAAAGGATAGCAGTGAACCCACAACGGAGTGATCAGGAAGTAAGTACGCCCTTTTTCGACGTACTTCGAAATATATATATAAGACCGTTACAAATAGGCCAAGAAATGCTCTGTTTGTCTCAGGAGGTTCAAGAAGGAGTATTTTCGCAAATTGCGTAGTTAGTCCTGATAGAAATTTCATACCGTTATCTGTTCTGAACGCAAACACAGGACCTGTATACATAAGAAAATTAAAACTTACTCTAGTTCTAGTTAATTATTATAACATTACGTCCCTCTATTCATCTTGGGACGAAATAAATTCCCAAAGTTCTCAGAAAGAAGGCGATCTGCCTTACCCACGTGCACAAGACAAAAGTATGTTCAATACCAAATCTCTCCAGTTACCTTTGGACGGAATAAATTCCCAAAGTTATCAGAAAGAAGGTGTTCCACCTTCCCTTCATGCACATAGCAAAATCTCCAGTAATTTCAAAAAAGAAACTAAAAATTTCAACTCCTATCCACATTCCAGAAACGTAAACCACATTTCAAATTACAGTCAAGATAGGCAAATGGCTTTACGTAAAGAATTACTGTTGGATAGAAATTTAAATAAAGAAGAAGAAAATTCAATTCTCGAACTTTTCTATAAGTACAATGACCTTTTCTACCTAAAGGGAGACAAACTAACGTGCACAAATACAATAAAACATACAATACCCATAGTACAAAATCAACCCCCCATAAATCAAAAAATATGTATACTCCCAGGAGCGCATCGGGCGGTCATAAATAAAGAAATAAAAGAAATGTTGGAAAATGATATAATCCAACTAAGTAAAAACCCATGGAATTCCCCTTTACTAGTAGTTCCCAAAAAGGCTGGACCTGACGGCAATAAACCTTGGCGAGTAGTAGTAGATTTGCGTAAAATTAACGAGAAATCTATAAGGGATGCTTTTCCATTACCCAGGATAGAGGATATACTGGATCAACTTGGGCATTCGCGATATTTCACTACGTTTGACCTTGCGAGCGGATATCATCAAGTACTTGTTGATCCAAGGGATAGACACAAAACTGCGTTCAGTACCGCATATGGGCACTATGAATTTAAGAGAATGCCATTTGGGATGAAAGGCGCACCTGCGACTTTTCAACGCCTGATGAATTACATTCTGACGGGTCTCCTAGGCTTAGAATGTTTGGTCTATCATATTGTAATATATGGAACAAATTTACAAGATCACAACGAGAAATCGACTAAGGTATTCGACAGGCTCAGAGCCCATAACCTTAAATTACAACCCGAAAGGTGCCAGTTCCTTAGCAGAGAAGTGATTTATCTTGGACACAAATATTCAAACGAAGGAGCACTTCCAGATCGCAACAAAACAAGTTGTGTCCAAGACTTTCCTCAACCCCGGACAGGTAGACAAACTCAATCGTTCCTTGAGTAGGCTAACTACTACCGCAAGTTCATTCCGAACTTTTCAAAAATAGTCAGACCCTTAACAAATCTTTTACGCAAAGATGTTAAATTTACTTGGACGCAAAAGTGCCAAGACCCTTTCGGCAAAATTAAAAGGTCACTTGTAAATCCTCCCCTTCTCACATGTCCTGATTTTACTGAACCCTTCAATTTAACAACAGATGCTAGCAACGAGGCATTGGGAGCTGTCTTATCTCAAGGGAAAATAGGCGAAGACAAGCCAATAGCATATGCAAGTAGAAATTTAAATAAGGCGGAACAAAAATACTCTACAATAGAAAAATAGTTACTCGCTATTGTATGGGCCGCCAGGAACTTCAGATGTTATTTACAGGGTAGAAATTTTACTGTCTATACAGACCATAAACCCCTTAAAGGCGTATTCAATGTGAAAGACCCAACATCGAGATTAGTCAGATTTCATCATAAACTTTCGGAATTTGACTATAAAAGTGAATATAAGCATGGAAAATATAACACCAATGCAGACGCGCTTAGTAAAATACCTGCCCAACTAAACCAATCAAATCCCAATTCGTTCATTGTTGAAGCTCAGGTACATCACCGAGTCGATTCCGATATAGACGAAAAAGAGTTTAGTTCCCCACCAACTTCAAAATTCAAACAAGCACATTGTCATGTAGTTACAAGAGCTCAAGCGAGGGAGACAGAAATGGAAGGCATAGTTCAGAAAACTCCCCATAAAATTCAAAAGAATTCTCAGAACTTCATAAAAGACTCAGTAGAAATTGGCTCAATTGAGAACAGCCAATTTGAAAACATTGCACCTGAACACAGCAAATTACCTACAAAAAATAATCTTATAGATTCCCAGGTTAAATTGCCGGAAACTGTCACGGACCCGGAGGAAATCCAAATAATTTTAAAGGACTACCACGATTCTGCATTCGGTGGTCACCAAGGTGTGGTCAAAACCTATAAAAGAATAAAAAGAAAGTATGAACGGAAAAACATGCTCAGCTCGATTAGAAAATATGTCCGCAAATGTACTAAATGTCAAAGAATGAAGGCTAGCCCAGAGTATCGTATGCCAATGGTCATAACAGATACTGCCTTAATGCCATTCGAAAAAGTATATATGGATACCGTAGGTCCTCTTCAAGAAACCCATTCGGGAAATAAGTATATTCTGACTTTTCAGGACAATCTTACGAAATTTGTAGATTGTTACGCCATGCCAAATGGCGAAGCCGAAACGGTAGCAGGAATATTTTTCGACGAAATAACTCCTCGCTACCGCATTCCTAAAACATTAGTAACTGACCAAGGCTCGAATTTCTTAAGCGATCTCTTCAAACGAGTTTGTAAGCTCTTAAAAATTAAAAAACTACAAACATCCGCTTATCACCCACAATGCAACAGTGCACTTGAACCCACAGACCACTTGTGGAGTATCTAAGAGCTATTGTATCCGAAAATCCAAAGGCTTGGGATCGATTCCTTAGAATCGCGGCTTTCATATATAATAATAATCCACATGAAGGCACTAAGCTCACCCCAATGGACTGTCTGTTTGGATTTACAGCGGATGTACCCACAAATCTACGAAGAGAGCCACAGCCAATGTACAATCACGAAAGTTACTATCATATTCTTAGGTACAAGTTACAGAATACATATGCTATCGCCAGGAAAAATCTGCCGAAAGCCAAGGAAAAGTCAAAGGTATACTATGATAGGCACTCACGTCCGGTAACATTCAAAGCAGGAGATAAAGTATTATTAAAAAATCCCGCTAAAAAACAAAAGCTTTCCCAGATATGGCTAGGTCCATTCTAGTGGTACAAGTTTTTAACCCTGTTAATACTGTTATTCAAATCGGTAAACGAAGAGTAACAGTACATAACAATAGATTAAAGCCATTTCACGAGAAGCGGCTGGTCTTAACACAAACAAAAAAAAAAAAAAAAAAAAAAAAACGAGGCTACATGTCTCATACACAATAACACGTTAAAACCAGTTCATGAGTAAAGGGTCATTAAAAAAAAAAAAAATTGTTTAAAAGGAAAAAGAACATGAATAGTTATTTAACTTTATTTCTTTCTTCTCCGTTTTAACAACATGAATAGTTATTTAACTTTATTTCTTTCTTCTCCGTTTTACAAGAATTTAGCGCAGAATTTACAATTTCTTTTTTTTTCTTTCATCCTTTTGGTATCGTTGACCAACTTCAGCCTATCCTTCGCCAATTTCTCGTACTTGTCACGCTCGTCCTTGGTTACAGCAAGGCCAGCCCTCAGCCTAAAGTAGTGTAGCTCCTTGGCCAACCGCGTCTACCTCCTCGGGAAGTCTTGGGCTTTAACACATATCTGTTAACGGTCGTTCCACACTTCCCCGATTTATTTTTAAGGTCCTCTAAGGACAGCCTCTGTGGTCCAGGGGAATAACCCGGTGCCTCCTGTGTCGATCCAGGCAACGCTTTAGGTATATACGGCTCAACCGGCCTACCAGCCGGATATAGGGTCAGGTTACTAAGTCGCCTCTCGGATTTGTTCTTCGATACTGCTTTTAGTAATAACTTCTTAGACATTTTTCTTTTTCTTGAAAACTAATGATTTAATAATTAACTAATGGGTAAAAAAAAAAAGAAAGAGGAAAGAGAGAGACACTTACTGGTTTGGAACACTAGAACACTTGATATTAATATGGGAAATTAAAATCATATTACCAGTTATTTATATCGAAAAAACAGTTAAACTAACATTTCAGTCCAAATAACTACGGTCACCCGTACACAAAAAAAAAAAAAAAAACAACACATTCAATAACATTTCGTCTCGCTGCGCGATTGATTTATAAATCAATTACGGCAACGTGCAAACAAAGCACAAACGGTCAAAGAAATTTAGCCAATAAATACTTTCAATAAATTCGTAACCCAGAAATTTTTTTTTTCTTTTTGCAACAATAAGATTAAAACACACTACAAAAAATTGAAAATCATTGCACAATGGTCACTTACAGTATTATTTATATAATTTTTGCAGATTCTTCTTTATACAAAAATGGCACTAATATTAATTTGAACCTTTTATCTGATCCTCACGGCAATAAAAAACACTACTGGAGACCCCTACGAGATCCAACCTTTAAACAATACGGGGATAATATTCGAGGAACTCGGAAAGATTTTATTATTCCACGACACAAGGAACCTATTCACGCAGATAAATGTTAGTGATCCGGAAGCAGAAACCACAATAATGGAGCACACCGGATTTCTTCTCAATAGATTATGCGAAGTACATAATTCCACCACTAGTGCATGTACAGAACAAAATGTGTATATACACAGTCTAATAGCAGCCATTAAAAACGAGCAACGATCATCAGAGAGATGATTACCACTCGACATCGAAGATCATTGTTCGATGGAATAGGTAGTGGCTTACATTATTTATTTTGAAAAATGGACGCTACTAATGAAAAACAAATATATAGCAAAATTGCTAATTTAGAAACAGATACGCAGGCGCTATTGGAATTAGAGAAACGTCAGATAACGTTATTCAAATCAGCGTTTGAAAAGTTGAGAAAACCAATTAACCAACTAGAGTCAAATCAGAGAGAACTCACAAAAACAGTAAATGATCTACGATATGGTTAATGGAGAAATGAGCACGAGACAACGCATCAAGAAGTAGTCGCTACAATTAGTTTGCAAGTATTGGACATAGAGTTGAACAGCAAACGTTTATCGAAATCCTAACAGCACTAAAGAATAATCAGGTGCATCCCCTATTACTATCCCCTTCCACATTATTAGCAACATATTATAGGGCACATCCTAATTAATCTAATAAATTTCAGAATCTAGCTATCTTGACACAAGCACTTGAAGTAAAATCTGGACTACTAAATGAGCTCTTAGTAATTAGGATTATTTTTCCAATACTTAACATGTCACCTTTTAGACTGCAACAGATACATTTATTCCCTTTTAAAAGCCCAAATAACCACTCCTTGGTGTTGAATATTAAACATGCCTATGTTGCAAGTCATCTAGCCACACAAGAATTCGTGTTATTCAAACAATCTGAGCTCCAGGTGTACAAAAAATTGTCAAGTAATCTTAATGAGAGCACCTACATTGGTCCACTACTGAATCCAATACTTCAAGGACATTATATAAAAGAGTGTCCTATAAACTTCTTATTCAATCCTTACAATGAGACTGGTAACTGCGAATACCTAGTCCAAACACAGGCTACTAATCAAATTAACCAGAAAAAATTCATGGCTCTTTTCGTTTCCCACAATACAGCAAATCACGATTTCTTGCAGGAAAAACCTACATAGTTCTAACCTATTCGGCAGCGGAGTATTAATATTGAACGAACCTTGTCACTTCCAAATAGCTGATCAGATTACATATTTCGAGGATGAAGATCATCAGAATATTAGAATATCTCAACCAGAATATCCACACCCGCTAAAATCTAACATGAATGAAACCATTCAGAACTTCATCAAAAACATGAACCATACTACCCAAAAACATGTACTGATGCTAAAAGCGGAGGATGCTAATCATATTCTGAATGAAAATTTATACACTTTAGATCAGCTAGAAGAACAAATAAATACATTGGAAAAACAGAGAGCAGAGCGTAATAAAATTCAAATAGTTCAGATAAGTTCTCTATCTCTAAATTCCATGGTGATATTATTACTCAGCTTGATAGGGATCCTAAAACTATGTAAGGTTATAAGGGAAAAGAAAAGGAATGCCATAGTCAAAGCACCCAAAATAATAATAACCAATAACCAAAAAGCTCAGTTAGACACTGAGACACACCCTCAAATTTGCATTGAAACCACGGAAGGCTCAAGTCAAGTGCCCATTGCAGATGTAAAGAATCGCAATCCACCAATTTCAACCCCATTAAAAGAGACGCCTGCTACAAACAAAGCCAGGCAAATCACACAAAGTTTCCAATCGGAAATCGTAAGAGCAAACAAATCCCGAATTTCCCCAATAATACCTCGAAAACAAGAACTAATGACAGCAAACAAAGCTACCTCACAATTACAAGATGCAATCAAACATCGTGGTACCCAGCCTGCACAGGCAAATAACAAACTAAATTCAAAAACAAGATCACCTCCTCCACCAAAACCACTTCCAACATCATTAATTCATCCAATTACACGTACCTGTCATCTACAGGTAGTTTAACTGTTTTAATATAAAATATGTAAACAAGATCGAAGATGTAGATAGTAGAATATGTATAAACACATATGTATATGTAGTAGAAATAAAAATAGCATACCTATTTATAGATAAATCTAAAATTTAATATGTGAAAATGAAAACGCATATAAATTTTTTTTAAGTTAAAGAAAGAATATGTTTAAACACATATGTATATGTATTAGAAATAAAAATAGGATACCTATTTATAGATAAATCTAAGATTTAATAAGTGAAAATAAAACACATATAAGAAGTTTGTAGCTAAAAAAAAAAACATACGTATCAACAAATATAAACAATTTCTTTGTCACAAAAAAAGATATAAAAATTTTGAAAGTAATAAAAACATATGTATACACATATATTACTATAAATGGCGTATGGGGCCACACACCTATATAAAAGTCAAAAAGACAACGATAAATGTATATGTGTATCTCTAAAATTTAAATTAAATTTAAAAAAAAGAAGAAGAAATATAAAAATATGTATACATACATATATATAGGTAATAATATAGCTAAAAATTAAAAGAGAAAAGAAAAAAAAACATATTTGTAATTAATTAATCATGAGATAAGTCAAGAAATGTAAGATTACTTATACTGACACTCGGCGTCATGTATATACATACATATAAAATCATCAATTTGTCGAAATTATAAAACGATTGAACCATGTTCTAATGCATTATTCCTCTTCCAAGAATAATACATTTTTTTTAAAGGGGATTTGTTACATGCATAGCATCCTCCATAAACGAGATGGATACCATTCTCCATAAACGAGATGCATATCATTCTCCATAAACGAGATGCATATCATTCTCCATAAACGAGACACATATCGTACATAATATTGCACAGATGTACATACATACATATGTCATGCTTGCTTCTTGCGGAATTACAATTCCTAGCAATAAAGAAATGTAAACAGGGAGATACAAACATACCTACATGCTAAAAACCATTCATTACTGACCTACGTCACTTGCTTAATCAGTTGAAGGTAAATCAAGCATAATACCCCTGCGCGCAAGAGTTCTCACGTTGCAAAATATAACCTTGCACCAGCGGTAGAACATGAATGGTTCACATTAATGATGTCATAATAACCGCTTTATCATAATTGACATTCATGTATATATATATGTAGCAATGGCAAAGCAAAGAGCTTTGCGGAAATAAAACAATAGCAAAGCGAAAAGAACTTTGCGGAAGAAGATGTTAAAATACGGAAATTGATGCACATATGTATGTATATACATGAAGCAGCGAGTGCCGTCAGGAAATAGAAATTAAGAAATGTAAGTGAACAGTTTGTATAAATATACTTATATTTTTTAGAATAAAGAGAGTCTAAAGTCGTATCTTAAGAAGTGAAGTCTACATAAGCTAGTGTTTTTATTAATAAAGGGAGCTAAGCTTATTCAAGCTACTCCATCATCATGCATACAAAGGGAGCTAAGCTTATTCATGCTACTCCATCATCATACATACAAAGGAAGCTAAGCTTAGTCAAGCTACTCCATCGTACAAACAAAGGGAGCTAAGCTTATTGAAGCTACTCCATCATCTTACATACAAAGGGAGCTAAGCTTATTCAAGCTACTCCAAGACTAAACTACTGTGAAAGTCTATACAGACCAATCAATGACTGAAGACATCCCCAGGAATATTCTTATGAGACACTCTAGGAGTAACTCATTTGGTATATGAGAAAATACTTAACAGCTTCAAGTCCTGATTTTGTTGATAAGCTTTCTTAGTTGTCACATATAAATACCGCCACAGGTACATTTTCTTGTATGTTTCTTTCGTTCATGGTGACGTTACGACTTTTGACCACATTCCCTATGATACTTAATCCCCTTTAGACCCTAATAAAAGAGTCTCTGGAGTGTCTTTCGTTTCGACAGGATGTGCTCTAACCAAAACTTGTCAGGTGGTGTGAAATTCTCCTGAAAATTATGTGTCCGAAAATTAGATCTATGACCACGGGACGTTCTGTGATGGGGTTGACTTGTTATTTGCCGAATTATAATTCTATTCCCCTTTTTTTATGGTTTTTAGTTTTAAACGCAATATACATATATCTGTGATTAATTAGTTTTTCACTAGTTAATTTAAACGTCAACCTCCTTTGATTTCGATTTGAAAATTCTAAATTGTATTTTGATGATTCCTTTTTATGATTCTAGTAAATCATTCGCGGCAGACATTAGACTGTCCCAAGAAGAGGATCTCATTTCTGATTGTTGCGGCTTTTATAAGGCGCATATTTTATATACTCGTTCGTGTGGTCAAAAAAATTTTTTTTTTTATTTCCCGCAAGTATTTTTTTCACAGCGTAGAGGCGGCGTACATTTGCAACATTTGCACTAAACTCAGGTTCACAACAAGAGTTGTTATTTTGCACTCAGATGATTCCTGCTCAATCTTCCAGGTCTTGACGAAAATCTCCCGATCGTAGAGAAAATGTGAGTTGTGTTAGGAGGTATCTGTGTATACTCAGATTTTCCCTTTTTCTTTGGATACAATTGTAGTTGCCCATGTGGGATTGTACTAGCAACTTGTCATGTGCCCAAAAAGGCGCCACAGCTCGCAAAGTAGTTTCTTCTAATCCAAAAGAAGTCACAAGCTCTCGTCGCGGATGACCTTTTTAGCACTTTATACTGTAGAATTGCTCCCGTAAAAACACTGTAATTTGCTGATTATAATAACATTTTTTTCCCAAAATTAATTTAAAGGCAACAAAACCTAATCACACTTTTGACTTCCTCACGGAGTGAAAGTTTTTCCAGACAGACCTCTGATCCTTCTTCTTCTTTATCTTTCCTCTTCCGAATGTCACACCGAGCTCGAGGAAACGCATTTCTATCAGTCTGGGTGCGTTCAAATATTCCGTTTGACAGCTGCCGGCGTACACGCTCCAGTATCTCGTGAAGCATATTGCTATATGCAATACCCTACGACCATAACAATATGGTGGTGGTGATGTACCACCTCATTGATACCTGCAAAATTATTCGCTGACCAATATGTTTGCGGCCGCTCGTGTGTATATCCGTTGGTCCTATTCAGTTATGCACGACAGGTAGGCTACATATTGAGGTCCTATAACTTCTTTGTAAGGGTCCAATGTATGTTGTAACGGCTATAATATTCTTCCTTATTCGCAAAATTCTATTTTCGTGTATCTTGGGCAACAGGGCATATGTAATCATCATTAGTCAGATGCATCCTAAACCCAGTCCCTGGAAAAAATAATTTAATTAAAGTAAATGAACTTCTTATCCAAATACATAGGAAAAAAAAATTTTTTTTTTTATTATAATAAATTCTTGCCAAGTAAAGTCAGCAAATTGAGTCCAAGCGGAAATCAATCGCGAGAAACTCAATAAAATAAATCGCCCACTAAACGTTTCTTTTTGGAAAAGAAAGAAGGTAAAAACAAAGAAAATGCAATTTGAGCATTTCCGATCACCCAACAAAGGTGCTGATCAATCAGGGGCAATGCACTTGGGTAATTTTCCCTCGTATCGTTTTTTCGGTATGTGGCGATCGAAACCCCACATAGTAAAGCAAATCGATGGAAGAAAGATCTTCCGCGGGAGCTCGTCCAGTTTTGTGCTTTGTTTTTCGTTCGTCTTGTGCGCCCTTATAGAATTTGAAAAAAAAATCAAATCAGAAGTAGTAGTGACAATAATAATATTTCTTTAAATAAAGACCGGGCATCGAGCAATTGTGCATTCATGCCGGTAATATTGAAACGTTTATACGAGAAGTTCACATTTTTTTTTTTTTATAAATTTATTTGTGGATGTGGCTCGGTAGTTACTGAGTGACAGCATAAACTCTTTTTTCTGCCCTCAAAGAAGGGAATTTCGGATAAATCTAAGGTGAGGTGTGATTACTTGCTCATTGCCGGGAAAAATTTATTTAGTGAGGTTTCTTCTTTCTGTTGGTTTCGAGTACAGATATCAGGTGAGAGTCTTTGTCCTGCACGGTGTGGATCAGTTCCGGAGGGAAAGGACAAAGTAACAAACAAACAAAAAGTACAGAAATCGGCCAGTAAAGTTTGCGCAGCACCGATAGGGCCAAACCTGGCGCCTTCTAGAGCGCCCAAAGATTTCCTTGTGATTAAACACCATCCAAAATCATCGTCGGAACTTGATAGTGGAACGGAGGAGAAACCAGCAAAATCCACTGATAGGAGAAAACGAAAAAAAAAAAAAAATCCCAAGAGCAAGCAGGAGAAATTTCTTATCTTTTTTTTTGTTGTTGTTTTGTTTTCACAGCGTTAATCACCAGGCCGCTGAAGCGCTTCATCGCCGGGAGATTGACAAGTAAGTACATTTACGACAAATTAATTGTAATGTGAGTAGACTGTGTTGTTTTTTTTCTTCTCCTTGTCTTCTCGGGGTTATAGGCTGTATTTCTTCCTCTGTTCGTTTATTTCAACTTTTTTTTATATATATATATATATATATATATATATATTAGCAATGAAGTCGGAATTTGGCGATCTCCTGTTTTTTTTCTTTTCTCTATAGAAATCTAAATTAGTACATTAGTATATTAACGTAGTTCTTTTTGTTTTGCGAAATATTATATTGAAGTAGTTGTTTTGTTTTGCGAAGTATTTCCGGATAGGTAGTACGTATATATACATATATCTGTATACATGTGAGCTACCATCATACTTCCACTTAGCGATCTTTATTTATTTTTTTTTTGTTTTTTTTTATATAGATTCCTAGAATAGTGTATTAATGTAATGGTTAATTTGGATTAGCGAATTCTTTCATAGCGATTTTTTTTCTCTTTATTTTTTTTTATTTTAAATGTTTCTTTGATATAATGTATACATACTCACGTATTAGCTTGATTAGCAATATATACGCTAGTACTGTGACGTAGGTTTTTTTCTAGGTATCTATGTACACGCATCATGATTATCAATATATAGGCTAGTATAGTAACTTAATGTTTTTTTTTCTTAATATATCTATACCTACATATATACCCGCTTATGGTTCATGAATTGATTTACAAATACCCATACATTACGCCTTTGACTAGTAGTGTGACCCTTTTTACTTTTGTGCGTGTTCGGGGAAATAAATAAATAATAATGGCCATGTGCTAAGTTTCATATTTTCGTTTGGTGTCGGGTTTGGTTAGGGTTTTGGGGAAGCTCGAGATGCCGGGAGGATAAAGTAACTGGCAGGCTCACCTAGGAGTATGAAGACGGCAGTGGTGGGTGATGCAGGTAGCCCAGTGTGACCCATCATTCTAATTGGTGTCACCTCTTCTATCTTCAAGCCTTTTTCTTTTTGTTTTTTTTTGTCTTAGGTTTATTTGTGTCTATTTCTTCCTACCTTCCAAAGGTACAGCAATAGGTATTTGATCGGAGAGCAAAGAACCTACCCAAGCCCTGAGCTTGAGCCGGCAAAAGTCTGTACCTGCTCATCTAAAGGTCAACCCTCATTGTCCCTAAATACCAACCAAGGGGCAAAAAGTAGCCATAGCAAGTCATCTGTCTCGCTGAGTTCGAAGGTCGGGAAGCGGCCACGCTCAGAGGGGAACATGACTGGCTAGCCGGTTACAAATATGGCGCCCAAACAAGCATAATTTTCTGCAGCTTACAAACGAATGTTTTTTTGTTGCTGTTTATTTTTACGAGTTAGGATATCAACTGAATATGGTTGCGCTATAATCACAGCGTCAATCTATTAGGGTTGTTCGTTTATAGATTAACTCTGTCTTCTTTAACACTTTTGCATTCTTAAGTGCTCGTGTCAATGCTTTCGCTAAGTGGTTAGGATATTCCTCACTGCAGGTTTCGCCCTTAGGTTCGATTGGTATTAGCGACTCTTAGTGATTTTGTAAAAACCTCGTTAGAGAAGGCTATTCTTATTTTTCACGTATTACACCTTTTTTTTTCTATTTTGATTGTCGAAAACATTTCTGTCAAGTAGTTGATACGTGGCCTTTGAAGGTTTCCCTGCTTGATGTTTGATATGTGTTGTCATTTGTTAAATAATTATTTCTGAAAAAATTATCCAATCGCTTACTCCGCATGGCGGGCTGTTAGATTGAGCAGATTAGTATTCTCTATTAGCCCCGTTGCTGGAGATGATAGCGATTATAGAATCTTTTTACTTACATAGGAGAAACCTAGGACCACTCGCCACTGACTCATCAAACCCTTAAAACCTGAACTAAATGAACCGTGTCACCAAACGAAGAAATATTAACCACAATTCAATTCAGGAAATCTACTTTTTTTTTATTATCGAATTTTCTTTATATACATATAAATATATATAAATATACCAGTACACGTTTTGTTGGAAGCTGAAGAGCCAGGACACCTATTTTATTGGCTCAGAATCTGCAGGCATAATTCTATTATTTTACAATATACTGGTACATTTTTATCTCTAATTTATTGTACTTATTTTCGCATTTCTATTGAACTTTAATTTTTCCTCTAAATTATTTGATTGTTTTGATTTGTTTAATAGTACAATATTTTTTTGTTGCCTTTCGTTCAACGCACTAATATATCTCTTTTCCTACCCGTAGTTAAGCCGAAGCTCACTCTGCTGGCGTTCTAAGCATTATATTCTTTTTTTTTGTTTTTTTTATAGGTATCTCTTTAGTCTTTATTGGTTATTCGGTATAGTTATAGTGTTCTCGTTCCTGTATGGTAACAAGATTAGACAATCTTTATACAGTCGAAAACAACGAGTACCTTATTGTATTTTATCTTACTTCTACTGGTTTTATTTTAGTATACACATATATATAATTTTTTTTTCCTCCATTGTCTTCAATTGCATTCCTTGATAACCTAAATATCTCATATTCACCTCATATTTTAATATATATATATTTATATCCGTAACTCGTTTACCTGTCGCATTTACTAATAATGGATCCCAAATTCCTATTAGAGGACGAACGCAATGTTGAGTATAAGCTCAGGGGCCTAGATATAACTGATCCCGAAGCCTCTACCAAACTTAGAGAATTATTGGATTTAGAGGCATCGTTTCCTGGTCGAGCACCCACGGTTATGCACGATCCCTCCGAGGCGGGGAGTGAGCTTCAGATTTGTAAAGAAAAGCTCGCCTTGCTAACTCAGCTAATTAAAGAGAATAAAGTCCAAACGCATGACGACTATCAACGCGTGCGATGTCGATTGAGTCACCTAAGTGGGCGTGCTATACGCTTAGCTAGCTCATCGACAGATCATACAGAAGAGGCCACTGAACAAGTATCGGCCCTCTCCGAGCTTATTAAGGAATTCATGAAAATTAAGATTCCTCCTCGTAGGGATGCCTCTGAAAGCCAAAAGCTCCAAGCCCCTGCAGGAGCAACTAGTACTCCGGCACCAACTAACTTTGAGACAACTGTTGAAGGAGCTGTGGCCGCTAATGTTGGTACAGGCGCAGCACATCGACGTATTCAGTCCAAAGACGATAACTATCCGCTGGATCGTTTAATTGGCATTTTGCCTAATTTCCTCTCAGGTACGGCTGAAAGCTGGTTTTTTTTTTTTTTTTTTTTTTTTTTTTTTTTTTTTTTTTTATATTATTAAGCCAAGCTCAGGGGATACCCTATGATGCAAAGCACAGCATGGCAGGAAGGAGATAGGGAAAGGATTAGGGGATATGAGGAGAGTGGCGGAGGTGCCGATGTATGTCGCCCTTAAACTTCCGCAGATTGTACGCCGGAGGAAAAACAGAAGATGGTAAGCTGTTCCACATTCGCACTGTTCGGGATAAAAAAGCATCACGGAATTTTACTGTACGGCCGAAAGTAATTTGAAGGGTTAAAGGATGTGCGCGGTTTGCAGCGCGAGTATTGCGTGCAGGAATCATTCTACAAGGGATTAGACTAGATATTTCATCAGAACATTGACCATGCATATAGCGATAAAGGAGCGAAAGGCATCCAACATTGCGGCGGTGCTCGAGTGAGTCGATATGACAAGTTATTGCCAAATCGCCAATGAGCTTGAAGGCTCTCTTTTGGACAATATCCAATGAAGCTAAGGCTGTGCGACCAGCCCCGGCCCATATATGGGAGTTGTACTCCATTCTAGGTCTAATGTAGGACTTGTAGAGGAGCGCTAGATTTGACGGGCTGAAATATTTCTTACACCTTTTCAGAAATCCAAGACATTTCGATGCTTCTTTGGCAACAGAGAAGATGCGATCTGTCCAGTTTAACTTACTGGAAATATTAATGCCAAGAATGCTTAGTGACGGTGAATCAGAAATTAATGCTCCATCAAAAGAAACGGGTGTGGTTAAGTTATGATCTTGTTTTAATGAGATAAGACAGCTTTGGGACTTTGATGCATTGAATTCGACGCGATTCGCTTTGCCACAAGCGAGAATATTGTTAAGATCGTTATTCAATGATCTAGTCATGCAATCTCGTTTAACACATGCAGCATTCCCCCTGGATTCCGCAAGAGTGTCAAAGGAGTAAGCGAAATCAAGAGTACTGTCATCTGCGAAACTATGGATGGGATTGAAAGTAAGGGAAAGCAGATCATTAATGAAAATTAAAAAGAGAGTTGGAGAGATAACAGAGCCTTGAGGTACACCGGCATTTATGGGATGCGGTTCAGATGTAACGCCATCTAATACAACACGTATTTGGCGACTAGATAGGAAACTTTCAATCCATAATAGAAGAGGAGGGGAGAGACCAAGTGCTTTGAGTTTGGCTAAAAGGGCTGGATGCCAGACTCTATCAAAGGCTTTTGAAATATCTAGGGCAACGATTTTAGACTCACCAAAATTGTGAAGACTACGGTTCCAACGTTCCGTAAGAAAAGTCAGCAAGTCTCCAGATGAGCGTCCAGCTCGGAAGCCATATTGGCGATCGTTGATGAGATGATTAGTTTCAAGATACTTCATTAATTTAGAGTTAATGATAGATTCAAAAACCTTTGAAAGAATCGAAGTGATCGCAATTGGTCGATAATTTGAGGGATCGCTACCCTCTCCCTTCTTGGGAATAGGCTGAACGTGAGCTAGCTTCCAAGCAGTTGGAAATTTTCCTGTCGAATAAGACAAGTAGAAGAGTTTGCGCAGAGGTTTAGCCAAGGAAGAGGCGCAGCTTTTAATTAACAGGGGCGAAAAACCATCAGGGCCTGCGGCTTTGGAGACGTTGAGCCCCTTAAGGACCCTGAACACATCCCTCGTACGAACGTGTATTGGCTCTTGTACACATTCACACGGGCGATGCAAAACAGGTGTTTGTGAAGTTGGTGGAAGGCGAGAATTTGAAGCGAATCTAGCAGCTAAAATATTAGCTTTATCCAGGGAGTCAACAATCACTTCACCATTATTAAGTAGTGAAGGTATAGAGGAACTGGTGAAATTGTTCCTGATGGTTTTGACCAGGGACCAGAAACCTTTGCTACCTTTGCGGCTTGCCAAGATTCTTTGTCTAATATTCTGGTCAAAAAGAAATTTTTCTCTCTGGATAATGGACTTGCAGGTGTTCCGTGCAGTCTTGTAGACTTGTTTCATTTCCGGACATGGATGCAATTGATAGGCGCGAAAAGCAGACTCTTTCGCTTTTATAGCTTGGTTGCACTTATCGTTAAACCAGGAGCGATCGTGCTGTTGTTGAGACCTGCTGTAAGAATACGGAATGTATTCACGCATGCCAAGATTTAGTATGTTACTAAATTGTAATGTGCATTCATCAACATCCCTCGCAGCAAAACAGACCGACCAATCAATTTCTTTAAGATACTTATTGAGACTTTCCCAATCAGCATTCTTATAGTGCCAAAGAAGCCTACTTGTAGGTGGAGCAGTTGGGCGGCACAGGTTTGAGGTGGTAAATTGAGCCGTGATTAAACAATGGTCTGAATTTCCAAGAGGGGAACCGACTGAAATGGAATATTTGTCAGGATGGGATGTTAGAAACAAGTCGAGTAAATTAGCTTTATCTCCAGCTGCATCAGGAATTCGCGTTGGTGCATCCACTAGCTGTTGCAAATTAAATGATTCACAGAAGAGTTCAACGAAACGGCCCGCAGGACTTGTGGTAGAAGAATGTCTGAGCCACGGTATATTATGAACATTAAAATCGCCTGCCAGGACGATTTCGGAAGAGGGGGAGAGAGAAAGCAAATGATCAATATTGTTGGAGATATTGTCAAATACGGATACCGTGTCGTCATCAGACATATTTGGGCTGCGATAAAGGAAACAGAAGTATATGATGAGCTTGTGAAGTTTGAACCTAATCCAGATATAGTTAAACTCTGGATTGGGAGAAGGAAAATCTTGAAGAATAGTAAAGGCCACATCATTTCGAATATATACTGCGATCCCTCTATGCTGAGAAAAAAGAGGCACGAAGCTGTAACCAGGGACGTGATACTGATTAATATCAGCATCAGAAACGACTTTGGTTTCACTTAGCGCAAGAATTGCCGGATTTTTTGAGTTAAGGTGGCAGTACACCGAAAACCGATTTGCTCTTAATCCGCGAATGTTGCAGAAATCTAAAATGAAATTCTGCATGCTGAAGGCAAAAACAAAAAAGCAAAAAAAAAACAAAAGAGCGACACACAGCAACACAAATATTTGGGCGCCACCAGCAGCAGTCAACGACACAGCGAGGTAAAAAAAAAACAACAATAGTGTTATGCCTATTGCTGCTTTCAATACCTCAGACCGTGCAGTTCAATGACCACAGCTGGGTGCACCCGGATTGATGATCAGTGACAAGTGCTAATGCAATTGCACTGATCACAGATGAAAAGAAGGAAAGGAAACATTACCGTGCTGCTGGCTTATAAAATGTTGATAGGGCATAGAAGAGCCCTTCAGTTGGCGGATAAAATTTATTTTAATAATTTATTAAATAACGGTCGCGTCGGATTTTTAAATAATTATTGTTATGGATTTATATGGAGACTGTTTAGCACAACACTTCACTCGTTTTAAATTAATGGAATTAATAGATTTGTTTAGATTAATCGATTATATCTACAACACGAGGCAACGTCCGATCGGATTGACTCCACGCACTCGACTCTGGTTTACAAGCGGAAATATCCCGATACGAGTTGGCAGGGTATGAAGACAGCCCTACTCGAGCGATTCGGGAGCTATGTCTCAGAAAGAGAAGCGCGAAGGGCCATTGAAACAAGAAGACAAGGCCCGAAAGAAACGTTCAATAATTTCCTGCTGGACGTAGAACGGCTTAACGGTCGGCTTCGAAGACCATTTCCTGACAGAGAAATACTCGAAATTGTCCGAGAAAACATGGACCCGGCTCTGCAGAGTGCCACTACCACGACAATATTCAGATCAACGGAAGAGGTGAGAATTATCTGCCAGAGGCTAGAAAAATTGTGGGCTAGATCTGGGCACGATCCTCGTCAGCTGACTATGGCTCGCACTTTCCGAAATAGAGCTCAAATCGAAGAGCTAGAGGAGATAATACCCTTGTCAGACTACGTTAATAATGACATTGACTCACAAGTAGCAGCCCTTACCCCAGTGCTAAGGAGAAACACTGCTAACCGCGCTTTGTTGGATATATGTTGGAACTGCCGAGACTTAGGCCACAGATATCAAGACTGTACAAAGGGTCATCTTGGGATATTCTGTTACGGTTGCGGACGTCCTGGCGTTCTGAAGCCAAACTGTGGGACCTATTTAGGCCGTGCGGTAAACAAGACCCCGAACGCAGAAAGAGCTGGGGTCATGCGTTCGGGCCATACGACCAGTTACCCCAGTGCCAGGAGAGTAGAAGCAGCCACCAATACCGAACCTGCAACCCATCGTTAGAGAATGTGCACACTTTACCAACATTGCTACCCACTTCATCCCTTCCCCACTTAGCATCAACCCAATCAACACAAACTCCCCAATCTTACATAGACACATCCAAAACAACTTCGGAGGAATCCATTCGCTCTCGTTATATCGCTTCAAGTCGAGGTCGGCGGCGTCAGCTTAGATCTCGGAAGTACTGGAAATCCAAAAGGCTGCTTCGTAAAGCAGTATCCGCCGCTATTTAGCGTGATGTAGAAGACCATCGTCCATACGTCACAGTAAAAATAGCTGAAGAAAATATAGTTTGTTTGCTCGACAGTGGAGCTTCTGCAAGCATATTGGGAAAACACTCTCTAGAATTTCTGCGTAAGAATAATCTTAGTTACAACCAGAGTCATTCATATGTTCGTACAGCGGATGGCTCACGGAACTCTATCATTGGTCACATAAAGTTGCCCGTCCGTTATGCTGAGAAAACAGAAACCATCCATTTTCACTTACTGCTTACAACAGGAACTTTACTTAGGAATTGATTTTTGGGATGCTTTTGGCATTACCCCTGCTCTAATAGACTCCCTGGATATTGATAAAACCACAAAGATCCATCCTCCGCAACACACCCTCACACCAGAGCAAAATGCCCAACTGGAAGATCTCAAACATCAATTTCCTTCCTTTTCAAAGCATGGCCTCGGCCGTACAAAACTGTTGGAACACAACATCGACGTAGGAGATACTCCACCAATAAAGCAACGTCACTATCCGGTATCCCCAGCAGTTCAAAAGTTGTTATATGAAGAACTGGACCGAATGTTAGCCATGGACGTTATCGAAGAGAATCAGAGCTCCTGGAGCTCGCCAGTGGTTCTCGTGAAAAAATCTAATGGGAAGGTGCGACTATGTTTAGATTCTCGCAAGGTAAATTCTGTTACCAAGAAAGATGCTTATCCACTACCATTGATAGATGGACTCGTAGGTCGCCTCCGAGAAACCAGATATATCTCAAGCTTAGATCTGAAAGACGCATTCTGGCAGATACCACTCGCAGAGTCCGCTCGTGATAAGACTGCATTCACAGTTCCTGGAAGGCCTTTATATCAATTTAAAGTCATGCCGTTTGGTCTGTGCAATGCTCCACAAACTATGTGTCGCCTTATGGACCGGGTCGTGCCTCATCAATTCCACGATCGAGTATTTGTCTACTTAGATGACTTACTCATTACTTCCACTACGTTCGAGGAACATTTGGACTTACTGAGGGAAGTCGCTTCCCTGCTTCGTCAGGCAGGACTGACCATAAACGTTGAGAAGAGTAAGTTCGTTCTTCGAGAAGTTAAATACCTTGGCTATGTGGTCGGTGAAGGAGGTCTGAGGGTCGATCCTGAAAAGGTGTCTGCAATTGTAAATTTTCCTAGCCCATCAACAGTTCGGCAAACACGCAGACTACTGGGCATGGCTGGATGGTACAGGAGATTTATCCCAAACTTTTCGAGCATCGCTGCTCCGATCACAGAGCTTCTGAAGAAGGGTGCGAAGATTCAGTGGACTTCGGAGGCTCAAGAAGCCTTTAAACAACTAAAAGAACACTTACGTTCGGCCCCACTGCTAGCTAATTCAGATTATACGAAGCCCTTCTATATAAGATGTGATGCCAGCACTATGGGAGTAGGCAGTGTCTTATTTCAAAAGTCGGAGGATGATTCCGAAAGGCCAATTGCATTTATGTCCCAAAAGTTGAATCCGGCCCAGAGAAATTATAGTATCACTGAACTAGAATGCTTCGCTGCATACAATGCTTCGAGCATACATCGAAGGCTTCCACTTTATAATCATCACCGACCACCAGAGTTTGAAATGGCTAATGACTCAAAAGGAACTTACGGGGCGACTTGCGCGATGGAGCTTAAAACTACAGTCTTTCGACTTCGAGATCGAGCATGGAAAAGGAAGTCAAAATGTAGTGCCGGATGCATTATCTCGAATGTATCTTGATTCGGCTGAGGCGACTATCTCTGACCTTAGCAAGGTAGATTACCTGGTAGACCTGAAATCAGCATACTTCTCTGACCCTGCTTACGTAGGTTGGAAAGGCAAAATCTCTGCTACACCAGCTCAGTATCCTAATCTGCAAGTCACTGAACTGCACATTTTCATTCGTATTGAGGGCGGTGGTGATAACGATCTATCCGATATCCCCAGTTGGAAACTCTGGATTCCTCAAGGGCTCACCAAAGAGTTAATTAGAAGGGAACACGAGAGCTCCACTGCAGCTCATGGTGGAATCCATAAAACCCTCGATAGACTGCGAAGATATTATTTTTGGCCAGGCATGCGCCAACAAGTCCGCGCATATATCTTACAATGCGATGTCTGCAAACAAACCAAAGCTCCAAATTGCAGGCTAAGGCCCAAAATGGGAAACCAGATTGCAGTAGAAAGGCCATGGCAGAGATTGCATATTGACTATATTGGACCCCTCCCAAGAAGTAAACGCGGGAATACCACCATCCTAGTCATTGTAGACCAGTTTACCAAATTTGTCCTACTAAAGGCTTTTCCCCAAGCTAAAACTAAGCAACTCATAGAATATCTGGAGGAAAATATATTCCACTGTTACGGGGTACCCGAAATTATACATACTGATAATGGGCCACAATTTATCTCAACAGAGTTTGCTCGCGTGATAGAACGTTTCGGCATTCGCCACACAAAGACTGCAGGATATTCGCCACAGTCCAATGCTGCAGAGAGAGTTAATCGCTCCATCGTGGCAGCAATTAGGTCGTATGTGCAAGAGGAACATACCAACTGGGATTCCCAGCTAAGTGATGTGGCTTGCGCTTTGCGTAACGCAACACACCAGTCGACCAAATTTTCCCCTTATTTCTTACTTTACGGATACCACATGATCTTACATGGAGGTACATACCATCTTCTCCGCCAGATTGATGGCTTGGCAGAAGGTAACTTCGAAGTATTACCAAGTAACTACAGAATTCCACTGGTACATGAGCGAGTCAAAGACCATCTCCGGGAAGCTTACGATAGAAATGCTCACACCTATAACCTTCGCGCGCGGCAGATAACGTATAAACCAGGACAAATTGTCTATGTCCGGAATTTCGTACAGAGCAAAGCCGCAGACAAGTTCGCGGCCAAACTTGCCAATAAGTTCATCAAGGCTCGCATACGAAAGAAGAATGGTAACGTGAACTACGAAGTCGAAAATATGGATGGTAAGTTTATTGGCGTCTATCACGCAAGCAATATTCGCCAGTAACATCCTAAATCATAATCAAATATCCCAAATCATTTTATAAAATATATATCGGTATTCAACTCGCAAAAGAAAGGATTAATATATATATAGAGTAGTTAGACAATAATCTCGCCGTTAACATTGACGAATACAGACCCTGTATTTGGTCCGGAATCCCATATAAATTCGCCGGGCTGGGCTGCTCGGCTTACTTCTAAGCACCGGTAGCAAAATATACTCAACCTTAATAACCAAGCCTTTCTCTATACAGAACGGTCACGGACGAGAACTACGACCATGTGGAAGCCAATGGAGCTCTCACCAACCACCGGCCTATTATTGGTGATTGGCCTGATGACAGCTGCTCCTATTGCCTGCGGAATCATCGCCTACGACTGTGGTCATGAGAGAGTGAATCTCACCGCCATTTCACTGGTATCCGTTGGTCCATGCATATTTAACAATAAGGAAGTAGTCAAGGAGGAAGAAGATATACAGCTTTTGCAAACGAGCGAGACCACCACGCTACACATCTTTCAATGCAAAATTAACATCATACAGTCAGTGTACAAATACGGTATGTTCAGCCATCTCTCTCTAGTACCTGGAGGATTGAGTACATATATTATGGATATAAGTAAAGAGAACTGCCTGAACATTCATAGGTATAACACTCTTAAATTACAAAACGGCAGAACAATTGCTGATATTAAGACGAATGCTTCAACCTCACTGACCGAAGTCGTTGGCGGGTCAATCGACCAAAACGGAAATTGCAACGGAGTTCCGTATACGTCAGGAGCAAATTCCTGGGATAATGTTGTGGTTATGCATGCGATGGAAGTAACCATTATGGACTACCAAAGCTCGGTCCGCATTGATGACAACATGGTTATTCTACGAAACAACGTGCTATGTCCCTACCTGGCTGGTAAATGTACGGATCCAGAATACGGAATGAGTTTTTGGGATCTCATCTCTGACAATTCTTGCGAAAGTCAAAAGTACGACGTATTATGGCAAGGAATGGCTACGAAGATTAGGACCTCGAACAAATCCATTAGCAACACCATATACACCGTGACGTCCGGAGAAATAATCTTTGCACTCGAAGTAAAAAAGCAAGTATCCGTTTGTCGTTTCCCCGGTTTTCAAACTGAGCATCCCAGGCTGATCATTGTACCTAAGGCAGCATCCGATTACTGGTTTAGGAAAAAACCCCTGGATACTCGTAACCTCGATCTTTTCACTTACGTTAATTCGAAGTTCGTCTATGTTGAGCGTCACTTTAAGGGTCAAGTCGAGAAACTATACACCAACCTCCTGAGGAAGAAATGCGAATTAGAAAGAGAACTACTTCAAACCCAGCTAATCATGGCCCTCCACCACCCGGCAGAGTTCGCTCTTATAAGAATGAAAGAGCAAGGGTTTACCGCTGTACATAGGGGGGAAATTATCTACTTAGTGAGATGCCAACCAGTTGAAGTCACTGTTCGGAAGAGCAGCCGGTGTTATATGGAACTGCCAGTAACTTATGGAGAAAGTGACTACTTCCTAGCTCCGTTAACCCACCTACTGCAGCAGCGTGGAACTGAGATATTCTGCTCAGATTTGCTGAGCCCAGCATACTATATTAGAGGAACCTGGTACGGGACCAATCCGACAATTCACCAAATTAAAGAACCATCTGAACTTCAACCATCAAACACCGCTGACTGGTCATACGAAGACCCAGGAGAACTTATTCGGGCAGGAATTTACCACAGCGAGTCTCTGGAAAACCTTCGCCACCAGATCATGTATCCGTCCGAGAGGCTAGCCATTACTAACATACTCACGCAACGTGTAATGGGTCAAGATGTTCACCACCAAGATATTAACGCCGTCAACCTTTTATCTCCAAAGACAATGGAGGACCTAGTCACAACGGTACGGACAAAGATATGGGGCGCTTTCAATTTTTTTGGAAGTGTCTGCTCCTCCTTGCTGGGAATTTACGTGTGTCTGAAGGCAGTCAAGTTTGTCATCGATACCTTCATCAATGCCAAGGTTCTCGGAGCGATTTACGGGAGGAGCTGGAAATTATCAGCAGCTGTGTGGAACACCATGACAAACCATATTCTACATCAACAACATCAACAGCAAGCTACTGCATATCCGGACTCCGTCACTACGCATCTACCCCATGATCGTCTCGCCAGTACCTCAACGGAAGAAGAAGCACAAACTACATCACCACCTGGAGCTTCAAAAGACACCATAGACGAAATAATCACGCTTAAGGACCGAGTAGCTCGTCTGTACCCCAACATCCAGCCTTAGAAGAGCATCAAACTCTCAGTAATACTCTTCTACCGTGGTTAAGGTCATACCAGTCAGCAACCAGATCGACTGAAATTTCTCGATATGTAAAAAGTGAAATACTTCTTTACCATACCCTTGATACATTTTTGTTTACTTCTTCTCTTGAATAAAAAAAAAAAAAAAAAAAAAAAAAAAATCAGTAATAGTCTACTAAGACTTTCCAGCAAAAACCTATCTTCTTATTTCTCCTTGTGTTTTATAACCACATATCATCGCCGCTCTATTGATCTTACAGAGTAACCATATCATCTTTCGTAAGAGTTATGCCCGGCTAGCTCAGTTCGTAGAGTATGAGACTTTGATCTCAGGGTGTGGGGCGTCCCCGCGTTGGGCCTTATTTTTAGGATTGGACCACAGCCGTAGTGTTCTCTCAGCCTCGGAGAATTCCGCTCTGGAATGGGAACTTCCGAACCTGACCTGTAAAGGCTATAATATTCTTCCTTATTCGCAAAATTCTATTTTCGTGTATCTTGGGCAACAGGGCATATGTAATCATCATTAGTCAGATGCATCCCAAACCCAGTCCCTGGAAAAAATAATTTAATTAAAGTAAATGAACTTCTTATCCAAATACACAGGAAAAAAAATTTTTTTTTTTTATTATAATAAATTCTTGCCAAGTAAAGTCAGTAAATTGAGTCCAAGCGGAAATCAATCGCGAGAAACTCAATAAAATAAATCGCCCACTAAACGTTTCTTTTTGGAAAAGAAAGAAGGTAAAAACAAAGAAAATGCAATTTGAGCATTTGCGATCACCCAACAAAGGTGCTGATCAATCAGGGGCAATGCACTTGGGTAATTTTCCCTCGTATCGTTTTTTCGGTATGTGGCGATCGAAACCCCACATAGTAAAGCAAATCGATGGAAGAAAGATCTTCCGCGGGAGCTCGTCCAGTTTTGTGTTTTGTTTTTCGTTCGTCTTGTGCGCCCTTATAAAATTTGAAAAAAAAATCAAATCAGAAGTAGTAGTGACAATAATAATATTTCTTTAAATAAAGACCGGGCATCGAGCAATTGTGCGTTCATGCCGGTAATATTGAAACGTTTATACGAGAAGTTCACATTTTTTTTTTATAAATTTATTTGTGGATGTGGCTCGGTAGTTACTGAGTGACAGCATAAACTCTTTTTTCTGCCCTCAAAGAAGGAAATTTCGGATAAATCTAAGGTGACGTGTGATTACTTGCTCATTGCCGGGAAAAATTTATTTAGTGAGGTTTCTTCTTTCTGTTGGTTTCGAGTACAGATATCAGGTGACAGTCTTTGTCCTGCACGGTGTGGATCAGTTCCGGAGGGAAAGGACAAAGTAACAAACAAACAAAAAGTACAGAAATCGGCGAGTAAAGTTTGCGCAGCATCGATAGGGCCAAACATGGCGCCTTCTAGAGCGCCCAAAGATTTCCTTGTGATTAAACACCATCCAAAATCATCGTCGGAACTTGATAGTGGAACGGAGGAGAAACCAGCAAAATCCACTGATAGGAGAAAACGAAAAAAAAAAATCCCAAGAGCAAGCAGGAGAAATTTCTTATCTTTTTTTTGTTGTTGTTTTGTTTTCACAGCGTTAATCACCAGGCCGCTGAAGCGCTTCATCGCCGGGAGATTGACAAGTAAGTACATTTACGACAAATTAATTGTAATGTGAGTAGATTGTGTTGTTTTTTTCTTCTCCTTGTCTTCTCGGGGTTATAGGCTAATTCTGTATTTCTTCCTCTGTTCGTCTATTTCAACTTTTTTTTTTATATATATATATATATTAGCAATGAAGTCGGAATTTGGCAATCTCCTGTTTTATTTCTTTTCTCTATAGAAATCTAAATTAGTACATTAGTATATTAACGTAGTTCTTTTGGTTTTGCGAAATATTATATTGAAGTAGTTTTTTTGTTTTGCGAAGTATTTCCGGATAGGTAGTACGTATATATACATATATCTGTATACATGTGAGCTACCATCATACTTCCACTTACTTTTTTTTGTTTTTTTTTTATATAGATTCCTAGAATAGTGTATTAATGTAATGGTTAATTTGATTAGCGAATTCTTTCATAGCGATTTTTTTTCTCTTTATTTTTTTTTTTTATTTTAAATGTTTCTTTGATATAATGTATACATACTCACGTATTAGCTTGATTAGCAATATATACGCTAGTACTGTGACGTAGGTTTTTTTCTAGGTATCTATGTACACGCATCATGATTATCAATATATAGGCTAGTATAGTAACTTAATGTTTTTTTTTCTTAATATATCTATACCTACATATATACCCGCTTATGGTTCATGAATTGATTTACAAATACCCATACATTACGCCTTTGACTAGTAGTGTGACCCTTTTTACTTTTGTGCGTGTTCGGGGAAATAAATAAATAATAATGGCCATGTGCTAAGTTTCATATTTTCGTTTGGTGTCGGGTTTGGTTAGGGTTTTGGGGAAGCTCGAGATGCCGGGAGGATAAAGTAACTGGCAGGCTCACCTAGGAGTATGAAGACGGCAGTGGTGGGTGATGCAGGTAGCCCAGTGTGACCCATCATTCTAATTGGTGTCACCTCTTCTATCTTCAAGCCTTTTTGTTTTTGTTTTTTTTTTGTCTTAGTTTTATTTGTGTCTATTTCTTCCTACCTTCCAAAGGTACAGCAATAGGTATTTGATCGGAGAGCAAAGAACCTACCCAAGCCCTGAGCTTGAGCCGGCAAAAGTCTGTACCTGCTCATCTAAAGGTCAACCCTCATTGTCCCTAAATACCAACCAAGGGGCAAAAAGTAGCCATAGCAAGTCATCTGTCTCGCTGAGTTCGAAGGTCGGGAAGTGGCTACGCTCAGAGGGGAACATGACTGGCTAGCCGGTTACAATGTAGCCGCTTGAAAATTATGAATGATAGCTTCGCTTATAATGGGTGTTCTGGCAGCGTATAGAAGGTTGGTGTTGAGGCAAACCATTATTATTATTATAATTCGTTATTGCGGAATGCTGCTAGCGAGTCATTGTAACGCAGTATGCATAAAAAATTAACATCGAACGTCGCCTTTTAAGAGTACGACGGCCAATAATTCACAGTGTTATGTCGTCGTGTGCCGTGCTCCGAGATAGGGAGCACACAACCTTGGTCGGGATCGAATCACTCCAATCAAACAATGGAACACTTCGTTTCACTTAGAAATTTTAATGATTTTTTTATTTTAAATCCAGTTACAATACTCCTCGTATAGAAAAAAGTGTTTTTTTCTGGGTTTTTTGTTGAAAAGCAAATACACAGCCCTGAACAACCATAATAGCATCATACTAATCATCAGAATTAAATTAAAGTCATTATAAAATATTTCCATTCAGAGCTCACTGACTCATTGCAGTATAATTAAATTACTTTATTCTAGTCAGCGCATTTTGCTTATTTCAATTGAACTACTTGCTTTGCACCTCTATCGGTTGAGTAAATAAAATCGCTGACGAATGTGACGAAATAATTTTAATGTATAACCATTAGTCAATGCACCCACCAATTTGTTTAGTAATTGCAGTAAAATTATGTAAAATTATGTTTTTTTTTTTCAATTTAGACTAGACTTTATTGTATTATGCTAGCTTAATTTATACAAAATAATTAGTGCAATTAAACTGTCATATACAATAATGATAAACAAAAAAACAAAACAATTATACATATTTACTCGACCGATAGAAGTGCAAAGCAAGTGGGTCAGTTGAAATAAAAAAAATGTGCTTGACTAGCATAAGGTAATTAAATTATGCTGCCGTGAATCAGTGAACTCCGAATGGAAATATTTTACAATGAATTTAATTTAATTCTGATGATTAGTATGATGCTATGATTGTTCAGGGCTGAACAGCAAAAGATATCCAAACCTCGCAATACACGGCTCGATGGTTTTAGCAAAACTCCCGGAGTATTGGGCTTGCTGGCCCCAGGTATACATGAGAGCTTTTTTGGTTTTCCTTTCATCACTTTCCCACGACGTGAAAAATCGTACGTGGGAAAGTACAAAAAGTTTAGACTCAGTGCATATGCATGAAATCTGATATGCACTCGTGTCTTGACAAAGCAATATTTTTAGGCGATAAGAATAATTATGTGTATGTAGGTGTGTATGTACATGCGATTAAATTTTATAAATTTAAAAGATCGTATGTATATGTACATACGGTTTAATTTGATGAATGTAAGGAAAACACTGTTTGTATGTACTTGCAGGTTATTTTAACGCAATTGATATATGTATGTACTTACTACTGCATTTAGGTAAGTAAGTAAGTACTGCACGTACCGTGAGAATAGAATATGCGGCTGATAACAAAATGTTGCATTTTGTTTCAGCATGGAAATGCATTTTCGAATGCATTTAATATTTTGAATGAATTTTTTAAATGAAATAAATTTTCAATTTTGGGGTTATCCGGCAATGCGCCAATACATTGCATAGGGCAATATATTGTTGCATTGACTTTATGGTTGGAATCTGAGTCATAGGCATCTGGGTTACAACACCCCTCCCCCTTGGGAGAAGAAAGTTTTATTCTCTCGAGAAGAAAACTGTCTTTTTAACTAACTTAATCTTTGTTGGATGATTATAAGGTTACATGTGAATGATGTACTTATATATTAAGAATATACCCGCTGTTAGGTATTATTATGGAATATACGTACATATTATGATATTTCTAATTATATATTTCTATTTTAATTGTCGATTTAAACAATTTTTCAATTTTATAGACGATGGAAATAATTATACATATATAAGATGCATGTTTGGCTATTGAAATATATGTAATAGCTACCTATTTATTTTATATATAAATGTATGTATTTATTTTTTATCTTATTTAAAAATAATAAAAAAAAACATATTGAAATGATAGACATTTATTTTCATACAAAAGAGAATGGGGAAAGAGAGAGGAAAAAAAAGGTAGTATATCGTAATTTGGATCGAGTCATTACTAAGTAGTTAGCTGATAAGCATTTGTATGAGATTCTTTTTAGCCCTTTTGTCTTTAATAATCACGCTTTTTTGTTTTGTTTTTTTTGTTTTTTGTTTGGACTGGTGTCGACGTGGCGTTATTATTACGTTGGCGTAATTCGGCGTGCCTTGGGATAGGCACAAGGTTTTGCGTTTTGCGTTAACGTAAGGGGGTTTGTTGTTTGTGATAATAGTTTTGTCGTATTCTTTTTTTGTTTAGCTACTTTTCGGTTTTGGTTGCTGAGGTTTACTTGATTATTGTGGGGCTCGTTTTTAAAACTGATCTTCGTTGAAGAGGTTGGCCGTGATATTTATCGTGTACCCGAGTATTATTGTGTCCGATTCACCGGTAAATATGTGTTGTATGTTTTCCCAGGATGGATTGGGCCACTTCGGGTGGTCTGGCCCGCCCATGGGCGGCGTAGTGTGCCTTTATGGGGTGGCCCACCAGTCGCCAACACGTACCACCAATGCAATTTCTTATTATATTCAGAGTATGGAGTGGGGGTCTCGTTTCTAGGTAAGTAAGTACTTTTGATAATTGTTTTACTGAACTTGTGCGATTTTCAGTGTTTTTTTCTTTCTTTTTCACTTTAGGCGGATATGCTGTGATTGTCGGGGAATCGTATCCACTTCCCATCAACCCGTGTGTATCCGGTCCCGTTTCTATTGCGAGTTAGGCAGATTGGGACGTCTAGTACTCCATGTTATACCCACATTTTGTATATTTCTATTATGGTACGCTTAAGTTCTTTTTTCTTTTTAATTCATTCCCCTTTTTTCTGTTTTCTTTTGTTTTTTCAATAAATATTTAATAATAATTATTAACTATTATTTTTTTTATTTTTGTCTCTATTTTCTGTATGGTGGTTTCTTTTGTCGTTTGATTGGGGTCCTGAATCATTGGAAATTTTTTATATAGTATGTGTATTTTGTGTATTGAGAGAAAACGACACAAAAAGAGGAAGAAAAAAAAATTAAGATCATTGTCCTCCTATATATTGGTCAAATTGGTTAATTCGGTTTAGAGAATCTGATACAAATGACATATCTTTATGTGCTTTATTGTAATATTACTGGGGAATCTGATAGGAAGAGTGTTGTTGAGAATGAAAAAAAATTTTCACATTTGACATTTAAAAGAAATTACACTAATATTTATACATATAGTGGTGAACTAACGTTAATCGTAAGTAAATAACGTTAATAACGTAATTATAGTTTAGCCAATTTGTAGCTAACTAATTTATGTTATTTATTTATTCGCTCAAATATTTTGGTATACTTATTTTTACAATTGTTACTTATTTATTTTATATATAAGAAAATATGGTGTCCTTGTATATAATTTCAGATAGCTTTTATAATTTTTTCTATACTATATTCATTTCAAATCTCTATATTATTATTTTTTAATACTTTTTTAATTTTTTATTTTAATTTTATTTATTATAATATATATACATATTGTTTGAGGGTATCAAAAGGACTATAAGATCCTTCACTGGAATATGAGTTCTAGAAAAATTGTCTGCATAAAAAAAAATACACCAAAAAACTTTTCTTATTTGCTATAAAGTATTTCAACCCATTATTTTATAATAAAGAAGGAGAAATAGCAGAGTTGAGAAAGTGTCAAATGTGTTATGAAGTGAAGTGATCATTGGGATACATCATTCTGTCCGGAAACAAATATACTGTAAGTAAATAGCTATATTAATATTATTTGTTAAATTTAAGAATTAATTTGTTTTATGTGATGTCTAGCGTTGTGTGCATTTCAGTGTTTCCTACATTAACTATACTAATTTATATGTAAGTATGTTTACCTAATTCTAACCTAACCTTACAATTCAATACTCATAAATTCCGATATTTTAGTATGATATTCAATCATTATTATTTGGCCACAAATTTATATTTTAAGCTAACCCTAAAATACGAATGAACCTAATCCTACTTAAATCAAATAAAATAAAGAGTCATTCATTTCCTCTTCCAGCTGTATACGTTAGATTATTAAATCGGGTATCCATTTCTTCTCAGAAGGTCAGGAGAATCCGTACGGGGTGTGGGGAGCGGTGTGGGAAAATGTTTTTTTCCCAAATTTCTTATATAAGATAGTTTTGACGGTCTTGGGTACGTAAGCTAAAAACATGCATTATTCGCATGGATTAAACCACTATTTACCTATTTATTATGTGCATTTTTTATCCCCGATCCTGCGCAGCATTTGGTTTGTCCCCTTATTGCCGGCTTATTTTATAATTTTCAAACTGGGATTATTTTTAAAAGAATTCACTTTGTTCTTTCGCGATTCGCTATTAACTGATATTTTTTCAATTTATGGACTTAATTTACTTTAACATTGAACCCGCTATATAACGAAGATAATGATATGCATGCAATCAACAATTTCACATTAAATTTTTTCTATCATCACAGACATGCAGCTTTAGCAAACTAGAAGAAAGCGATAATGTAAAGCGTGAGAAAAACAACAGGCTTCACTCCCTTTAATATTTTTTAATTTAATTAATTGTTAGATCAATAGATAAAATATTTTAACAAAAGTAATAAAACGCTTAGTTTCACTAGTTTAGTATCTATTTAAAAATAGAGGACAGCATAATGTAATAATAGTGAAAATTAAGATCTCTACAAGACTTATAAAATAAATTGCGATAAATATAAATTTCAATTTTTTAAAAGAAGAAGTTATGAAATTTGCGATGAGAATATTAGAAGAAAATAAATTTAGAAAAGCAGGAAACCACATTTGGGCAGTGCTCATAATCTCTTCAGGATCCGTTTTTATTATTTTTTTTTTTTGTTCATTAACTTAATGCTTTCAATTTGTTAGTGCTCGAAAAGTTGCATGCTTTCAGAAAAAAGTCTGCTTCTGTCGCTGCTTTCTGCTTTCAATGTCTCACGCCCTTTAAGTTTTCTTCCGATATGCCGCTTCCTTTCAATGCGAAATGTCCCTTAGCACAAAAGCCGTAGGTAAGGTTAAAATTTGAAGGGGATTAAATTGAAAAATATTTACATTAATGTGGAAATTTAGTAATATTGTACTTGTATCCTTTTTGTAATTAACTGGGAATTAGAATATTGATAAATTTCGATAAAAGTACTTAAATTTTAATATATTTTCTTTAAGGCAAGTTATTAGGCAACCGAAGATAGAAATGGTTTTATTGAGGAACCGGGAACCTCAAAAGGTTTCTTTCAAAAACCACGCCAAAATCCCGTTCTATCCGCCTGCGATGCGAATTTTTTTTACTATGCGTATAAACCACTGACATGTATATAAATGGACTGACTGATCTCCTGTTCATGTGGCACCAGTTTTGATTTCAGAAAGTATGCTCTCACTGTCAAAGCTACCAACTGTAAATTATTTGGGAATTTGCTTATATGCATATGAGTGGGATTTACCGAATTTACCACAAAAATATTTGGGACTATTTGTATTGTTAAATTTTAATTATTAGCAGAAGGAAGTGTTTTTACAAGGCTGTTTTCATAGGAAAGTTTTGATTAAAAAGTTCCCAGTTCTGGAAATACAGCTGAAATTCCTTAGAATATATAGCAAACAGGATAGGTTGAATCGTGTATAACTCGTGTGCATGAGAGTAATTTGTCGAGAGCAGGACATTATACATAGGAGTAAGTTAGATGCCGGAAGGAACATTTGTCACAGCTGAGTGATTTACTCAAATTGAAATTCTTTTGCGAAAGTTAACAAAAGTCCGGAATCAATTCTTTTCAAAACTATTTATCTTTGAAGTTTATTTTGTGCAGAGTTTTATAGTGCCACTAATGCCTGTTAAAACCTTCATATCAATTAAAAAAAATGAAATGAAATGTTCGATCAGTGCTTGCAAATATAATTCGGATTATAAACTAGTAAAATCGTGTTTCAAGCAAGTGCACTATGTAAATTATCTTTTTTGTTAATAGAAACAAAGATTTATATAAATGAAATACGTGAATTTTTTATTTATTTTATATATTATTTAAAAATAAAGTAGAAAAAGAACATTTTTTACCAAAGATGCTCCGCACAAAAACTTTGTTTACTTTTTGTAAATTAACAAGTCGCTTCGAATAGGGACGGCGTGTAAATACATGTAAAATATGGACTACCAACACAACCAGAATTCATTACGCAAAATCCGGCTTATCACCATTACTGTTTGCTATATATTCCAATTGAAATTCAAGGAATGTGTCTTTCTCAATCGTTACAGTTCAGTGGGAAATTGGGAGATTGACAGATAATTTGGCCATACCACAGATAAGAAATACCCAGATATGGATTTTGTTAGAGAATCTCTGACGCCAAGCGACTGTGTATAAGCCAGCCACTCATGTGCCATAAGCCAGCCATAGCTTTTCGTTCCAATATGCACATCCGCCAGCCATGTGCTTTCATTAGAGGCAACAACCAGTTAACTAAAAGCAGAGATATTTGGTTTATGATATATTTGTGTTAAAAGTTTCACCACAATTGTGATTGTGTGTTGATATTATTACACGTTTTATGTGATTTATTTACTTTTTTACTGGCAAATTACAGCAACAGGCACTCGCTATCGGCACAGCCAGTCTTAAGAACAGATATTATTGTTTATGGCTTTTGTGTATACGAATACAACTGTTAGATTTTTACCTCTGATACAGATATAATTGATTCTGGCTTTAGGGAACAGCAGATTAAATAATTGTGATTGTGTTTTGGTGAAATAAATAATATTATAATACAAAAAAAGAGATTTTTTCTAATTGTGTTTTATAATATATTTAATCATATATTCACTTTGTGATTAAAATGGGTAAACCTTGGCATATAAAATGCTCAATAGTGAATTGTTTGTCAAATAGCAAATACTTTCCTGAAAGGGCACAATAAGAAAAAATCCTAAAAACCCTAAACTAAAAATATTAAATCATCTGCGAAAAAGATGTGTTTATTATATATTATATTTTTGAATAAAATTCTATTGGAGACTGTCCGTTCGAATGTTCTTTGTGCAAAAGCAATAACCATCTGCAACGATATGAGATTTACCTTTCTATAACTTTCGTAATTATTCGGTTATGTATACTTATTAATCAAAATAGAACAAAATATACAACCAATAATGAATTTAAAATTGGTGTACTAATTTTTAAACAGGGGCTCTTTCGTAGCGCTATTATTTGCATCTTTCCAGCTTCCATAATTTATACTTATACATGTAAGCCTATCACATGTGTAAATCCTCTGTTCTTCCTGGCAGGAGCGGTGAATATTTAAATGCCGATTCCTTTGTTCAGCAGGAGAAAGCAAAGTGAGGAAGTAAAATTTTGATTTATCACCCTGTAATTCTTCTTTGGCAAGATCAGTGGTTGCCTCGACAGCAGCATTAATGCCGAATTTCCGTCCATTGAAGTAAAAGTAACACGGGAAATCTATAGGCGACATAATTAATAATAATTTTGGTTTTTATGGCAATATACGGAAAGATTTGTAAAGAGACAAAGAAGATTGCTTTAAATTTATTTTATTTTTTTGTTTTTAATATAAAAAAAAAACATCGCTAGGGAAGAGTCATATCTGTTAATGTATTTTTATACCTTAGATGAAATTTAGTTATTACCTTATTTTTGTTTGAATGGTACAATTTTGTTTTTTGATCTATTTTGCTTCCTGTTAGGTTGATTATCTTAGTCTATTAAATCACTGAATAATTAGAGGCATTTATAGTACTTGGATTGTGTTTACATTACATTTATGTTTAATGTAAGTATAACAGTGTGAATTAACTTTGTGCTTAAATTTTTCAATAGTAATGTTAAGGAAAAAGTTCTTAAAAATAAAGTATTATCTGTTCAAAATATTCAAGAAGCCATAGTATATAGTACAAAGGGAATTAGGGCTATAGGCGACACCACTCTAAATAAAAACGAGTGAAGTCAGTTACCTCTGCGGTCACTTGGAAATACTGCTTTTGTGTATTGTTTGTTTATTTTTGCTTGCCCTATTTTTATTCTTTGTAAAATTATATAATCAACAGGTTTTTTAGACTAATTATATCAAATTCTAACACTACTTTTCATAATTATTATTAAGCGTTTTAGATTTAAAGGAAATTTGTTATTAACTGACAATTTGTACAAGGATATAAAGTGAAGCAGAAACAATTTTAATTTTCAATTGATTATTTTAATACTTATTCGCTTCCAAGTCCTTTAAATAAGACGTGTAGACGGACGGACAGACGGACGGACGGACATGTAAAAATCAAAATAACTTTTAATTTTATGCATTTTTTTGCTCTACCAGCATTATTTCTGTGCGTTTCAAACGGAATGACAAACTTATGTTAGAGAAAAATGCAAAAAAAGTAATATGTGGGATATGCTATTTTCAAAATTGTTGTCAAAAAGTTGAATGGTATTTCATGTGCTTCAGTTATGGAAAAAGAAAATACCGATATATTTTTAAATGCTGAGCAATTAATTATGTAGAAAGATTTTAAGAAAGATGTTAGTTCGCTAATTTAAAGAAGTCCTTACGATTTTTTTTTGTTTTTTTTTTTTAGTATGAATTACAGTTTTTATGATATAAAAAGATTTTCAATACTATTTGCAAATTTCTCATATAAACGAAAAGGCTATAAAATTATGCATAAGTAAATCAAATGAAATATATCTCGATTGGTATTCTGAAAAATTTCCTTGTTTGAAGCATAGAAAAGCAATACTGGATTTCTGAATCGTTCTTTTGAGAAAAAATGCACATGGAAAATTAAAAAGGAAATAGAAAATAAAATTATTCATCACGATCGCTTAAAACATTTGAAAAAAAACAAAAATATTTTCGAGTTGAAAATTAAATTCAAATGGTAAAAACTAAAAACATCGAAAATTTTTAATTTGTATGTATTACTGCATAAGTAAAAATCCCCATATACCATACCAGTTTTTTATACTCAATCTCCAGAATTATTTTACTTCTGTTCCATTTTCACGATTAGATCAATATTTATATATGTAATATTGTAATGTATACCCACATAGAGCAAAAAATGCTCTCTAATTAATATTAGCTCTCGTCTCTACATTTTACACAGCGGTGCACTAGCATAGCAACACAGATAAGCATACAGATTTCCAAGCTAAAGGGAAAAATGTGAGGCACTATTTGCCTCATAGCCGACAGACCATAGCTGACAAAGAGCTTTCTTCCCAAGTAGCAAAATTCTCTCACGTCACAATGGCTGGGTTGAGCTAAAGCTTTTTTACATTCTCTCTCATATTTCATATACCACCCTCCTGCATAGCGAAATGGTTCAGCTCGAGTTTCGGTCGTCGGATGCTAGCACAGATAATGCTTGGCTGTGGGGCTAGTATGCTAACTCGCCTGTCGCCTGTGATTTGAGATTTTGTGCATATACAATATTCTCTCATATTTTATGTGTATCCCATGCCTATTCTACCACGCATGCGGAAATGGTTCGGTGCATGTTGAATTTTTGTATCTTCGTGCTAATTCGTCATTCTATTGTGAGCTAGCTCTCAAAGCGTTTGGTAAAATTTTGTTAAGATATACGAGTTTTTAAATATTTTCTGGTTCTTTTATTTCTGTCACGATTTTCTAATAGAGTCTTTCGATTATCTTGTGTTGATTTCTTTATAACTTTCTTTTTCTGCACTGTAATACCTCCGTACTTCTCTTTATTTATCTGATTGTTTTTCTGTTTCTTGAGTTGGGATTCTGCGAACGACTTTTGCCTGCCCTAGGTTATTGAAGCGATTATTTTCTTTTGGACTGGGATAACTGAATTTGTCCGTTTTTTGATTAAATTCTAAGAACTCATCTTGTTTTTAAGATTGAGGAATTTGGATTTACAACATTCTTCTATTATTTTGCAAATCTGGAATATCTGCTTGGAGTGTTTATTGTTTAGGCGATTGTATTTTTCCAGATTACATATATATAACAATATGTCTTGGAATAGGACAAAATGCATTATAAGTTGCTGTCGAGCAACTGGTAGAGAGTTTCCGGGAAGGCGATTTTTCCTTTTTCCTAAGCCCGAAAATGAGAGCTATAATAAATGGCTTCAAGTCGTGGGTATGTCTGCCGATGAATGCAGCCACAAACGACACTTTTCGACGATACATGGATAGACAAGGCTTCTAGCTTCAAAATAAAATCCTAAACAAACTACTAAAAGTTCTCAATAGTAAATATTATTGTTCGTGTAGAATGACTGTATATAAATACACAAATGTAAGAACCGTTAAAAAAGTCCCAAATATTCAAAATAATAACCTGATTAAAACGACAAGTAAAAATGATAGTATTGGTAAGACCACTTCTTATGTTATCAACCACACCTATCTGTCAAGTTTGATTTTTGCAGTGGTTTCTCGCATATATTACTAGAACGGTTCGTCGGACAGTAAAAATGATTACAACCAATTTCATAGAATTTCATATTTTGAAGAAGTTTTTAGTACCTACAATAAAAACGCTAGGACTGACCGTTTTCACAGCATACGTAAAAAAACTAAATTTTTATACGCCAAGAACGAGTTGCCGGATTTGGACCATATTTGAAAATATATATTCTATTTTGATAAAAACGCCGTGCACAAAATTTGACCTCTATACGTCGACGCGTTTACAGGCGGGTTGTTTTTTAAATGGCCTAATTGCACGCGCAAAAAACCTTTTATAACTAATTTTTCACCTTAAAAGATCACAAAAGGATTTGAAAATTATCAAGCTACATATATGCATGCATACACACAATCACAGCCGACAGGCCAGTTAGCATACTATCCCCACAGCCAAGCATTATCTGTGCTAGCATCCGACGACCGAAACTCGAGCTGAACCATTTCGCTATGCAGGAGGGTGGTATATGAAATATGAGAGAGAATGTAAAAAAGCTTTAGCTCAACCCAGCCATTGTGACGTGAGAGAATTTTGCTACTTGGGAAGAAAGCTCTTTGTCAGCTATGGTCTGTAGGCTATGAGGCAAATAGTGCCTCACATTTTTTCCTTTAGCTTGGAAATCTGTATGCTTATCTGTGATAGCAAGCAGGCACAAGCAATAACAGCAGAGCGGCAGAAAATGCTTTCCAAGTTGTTATACCGAAACAAACTAATTGTGCTCGAGCTTTTGGTTTTGAATTGTCTACATATTATTAAAACTCTTTGGTATGGTGAGCTTTCCAATTTCGCCTATATGAAAAACAATGAAAGCGTCTTGTGTTAAAAGCACAAATGAATGTTTAAATCAGAGACACCATCACTCAAATATTGATTTCCACAAAGTCAGATGGCAGCAGCAATGTACACAAAACCATTCTGTTTGCTAAAATCCACATCTGGGTATTTCTTATCTGTGGCCATACTTGTTCATATTTGTATAGCCAAAAATGGAACAAATTTTTGCTAAAATCTGTTTGCTGTTTCGAGCTCAAAATGTACGTTGAACTGTAACCAACTTTCGGAGGAGTACGGTCGTATTAAATGGAATGCATTGGAATTGAATTTTTTGTCTTTATTCGTAAAAGTTTGAGAGAGTTCAATTTTTTTGTTTTTTCTTCTTTGTTTCCTTTTCTAGCCGTATATATACATTTTAAATGTCACATAGTCAGAAATCTGGCCTGCTTCTTAACTGGTTGTTAAACTTTGATAGAAGCTACTAAATTAACAATTCAAAAAGTAGCCCTTGCTATTGTTCTCATCGTCACACCTGCAAGTCCACAAATTTTCTTTCACTTCCCAATTTGAAAGAAGCCCTTTGTTACTTATCAATAGACTCACTTCCAATTTGCACAATACCTATTTAACAAAGTAATACTTACCACAGTGTAGGGGAGACCGGGGATAGTTCTAACACGGGGTTAGTTTTAGCATAGTGCATAACTAATAAAATGTTATAGCTGGCAAGTCCGTTTATATGACAGGCAGTTTCGTTATTTTACTTCTCAGTCTGCTGTGAACTTTCAAGTTGATCGCGCGCGTGGTTTGTGAGAAAAATCGCATTTTGTGTTTTTTGCTCAAGTAAGTAAATTTTTTCCTTTAAAATTAATTTTGTGTAGAGTGTCGTTTTAAAGAATTTCAAGCATGAGATTTTTTTTTAATACTTTCGTACTGTCGTTTATTGTTAGGTCAAATTTCTTTTATTTGCTATTCTCATGGTTTCTGAGAATAAGTTTTAAATAGTTGTAAGCTAGGCATGAGGCTAGTACTAACAAAACTTACGGGGTTACATCGAACATGTTAAAACTAGCCCCAAAGGGGGTCACAGAATAAATACTTAATTTTATTGATATTTATTTTAGGTTTTAAGGATGCGGACATATAAAAAGAAAACAAGGAGGGGTGAAATAACACAAAGTGTCATTCAGGCAGCGGTGGAAGCGGTTATTTTATCAAAACAATCCATCCGCTATGTGGCAGCAGAATACAAAATTTGCCTTGTAACCTTGCACAAATATGTAAAACGTGCAAGGATGTAAGTTGAGGAGAAAAACCTATCGATTTTGGTTCAGTAGGCTACAAAACACCCCGACAAGTTTTTACTGATAACCAGGCGAAAGAGCTTGAGGAGTATTTAATACATGCTTCCAAAATTTATTTCGGTTTAACACCAAAAGATATCCGGCATTTTGCATACCAATGTGGTGAAAAGTTTAACATCAAAATGCCAAGTACTTGGATTAAAAACAAGCAAGCTGGGGAGGACTGTTTTAGTAAATTCATAAAAGACCATCCCAGGTTAGCTATCCTCAGTGCAGAGCAAACCAGTATACAAAGCGCTGTGAACTTCAACCGATCAACAGTGTCCGAGGTTTTTGCTAAGCTGGCCGTTGTTAGGGACAGGTAAAACCAAATATTTTGTTGGTTTGTTGATAATAGTGGGCATTCAATTTGTGATTTTGTAGATACAACTTTACAGCGGCTGATGTATGGAACGTGGACGAAACCGGGCTGTTAACCTAGCGATTGAAATGATTGACTATGCTAAAGCCAATGGTGTAATACTATTATCTTTTCCGCCGCACTGTTCGCGTAATCTACTGCCGCTGGATAAGTCAGTGTATGGACCCTTAAAGAAGTATATGTCATCGGCACAAGATGGTTGGATGCGAAACAATCCTGGACGATCAATGACTATATACGACATTCAAGGACTTGCCGCTCAAGCCTTGCCTAAGGCTATTTCACCAGAAAATATAGCAAAACGCTTTAGAGCTACAGGAATAGAGCCTTTTAATATGGATATTTTTACAGATGCAGACTTCCTTCCAGCGACTGTTACTGACATTCCCTTACAAAGTATTTCGAATTCACCGTCTTGTACATTTCAGCATGTACAATCTACTGGTCAAGGAACTCCCGCACAAGCGCCTCCATCGAATAAAGGTATAAATATCTTATCAGTGATTGTGGTTACGCCCCCTAGGGTTGATACTTTCCCTTCTTCCCCTGCCGAAGAACTGCAATTATCTGCTACGACGGAATGCGTGAAATATCCATTTGAAAACCCAGTTCCTTTTACATCAACGGGGGGATTCTCCAATACAAATCGTTTACAAGAGGTTCCTCAACCACAGGTACCGGCTTCACCACAAGTAGTGCGAAACTGCTTCACAGACACTGAACCAAAGAATAAGGGATACCAGACACAGCCATTTTTTCCAATTCGGGTTCGTCCATTCCCAAAAGTTGTGTTTAGAACTAAGACTGCACGAGGAAGAAAAAAACGAAAAGCCTGTATTCTGACCGACACACCCGAAAGAGAGGCAATTCGAATGGAGCCAGAAACTCGTAAAGAAATAAAGAAAAAGGTAGATCCCAAAACAAATAAGCCTAAAAAATCAAATAAAAAAAAAATCGTTAGAGCATTTATCAAGTGAAGAAGATGATGGTATTTGTATTGTTTGCTGTGAACCTTTTTCTAATAGCAAGCCTCGAGAGAAATGGATTCAATGTGTAGAATCATAGATGGCATAAGAGCTAGATCTCGCATACAGTACCAGAGAAAAGTATACAGATTTTAAATCGCTGGTCCATTCCGGAATAGACCGCAACATGTTTCAGAGGTGCTGAGAACAAATGTTCCTTTAACATCAGTTTTTTATACATTTGGTCGACTCCCTTAAGGTGATAGATGCGGGAAAATATGAATCACTCGACGTATCTATCATCATTTCTCTTTTCATGTTGCTGTACTGATCAAACTAAATTAATGATGCGCAGCACAACATATTCGGTTCGGTGGGTGGGGCGTAAACGCACTCACAGCGATCCTCATGCCTCGTCGTCCTACCCTCGAATGTCTAACACCAGTAAAAACTGAATCGTGTGGGTGTAGGCCACGTTACAGAGAATACAATTTATTCTCATTACGAACCACGTTCCACCATTAAGTGACGAAATCCTGTGAATTCTAAAGGAACACAGCACAGAGAACGCAATACTCTCTGTCCGTCTGTCCACTCTCTGTTTTTCATATAGTAATGTATTTGAAATAGTCACAGCATTACGTCACAGAACATGTGTTAAAATATTAATGAGAATTCCTTGTTACGGAATAAATTTGAAGCGAAATTCTTGTAATATAAACTGCATATGAGTGAATAGAATTCAAGAAAACGTAGCACAAAATAAAATCGGTGAAATAATTATGATTTTCCAACAATATGTATATATTTAAAAGAAATAATTGAGATAAATACAAAAAAAAACAAATCCCTAAAATTTAGTGCTTTTCCCTTTTTCCATATGATAATGTAAATTCCATTAAAAGGGGGAAATTCCCTCGAGCAGACAGCACTGGAGGGAAGTGAGGCCAAGTCCACTGCGTTGTCGGTTTAGCGTAGAGGAGGAAGTCGAACTAAAGCAATTGGGTTCCAAAAACGAACAAGTGTAGTGCAGTAACTGGTGAGGCGTTCATTTATATCATCAGCTATATTTAAATAGTGCAAAGTTTTACTGCGTGCAAGCAAACCTATAAATTCAAAGCGTGAACTTGCATTTTCTCACGCGCGTGCCAGAAGTTGCAGAGGAAACCTGTTAATACAAAGCGTTTTCCTTTTCCAAAGAAATTTTCTTTAAAATTTGCCTGCGTGAAGCGTTCATTTCTATCATCTGCCATATTTAAAAAATGAAAAGTTTTACTACGTGCAAGCAAACCTGTAAATTCAAAGCGTGAATTTTCATTTTCTACATAAAGTTTCTTTAAAGCTCGCGCGTGCCAGCAGTTGCAGAGGAAACCTGTAAATACAAAGCGTCTTCCTTTTCTACAAAAGTTTTCTTTAAAATTTACCTACGTGAAGCGTTCATTTCTATCATCAGACATATTTAAAAAGAGCAAAGTTTTACTGCGTGCAAGCAAACCAGTAAATACAAAGCGTCAATTTTCATTTAATTTTCGACAAACAATTTTCTATAAAATTTATCTGCGTGCCTTGAAGAGGAATCCTGTAAATACAAAGCATGAGTTTTCATAGTAATAGGAAACATGAATTTTCATTTCATTACTAGAAAGTTTTTGTCGAAAATTAAATGAAAATTCACGCTTTGTGAATTTTCATTTCATTTTCGACAAAAGTTTTCTTGTGCCAGCAGTTGCAGAGGAAACGTAATACAAAGCGTGAATTTTTATTTCATATTCAACAAAAATTTTCTTGTGCCAGTAGTTGCAGAGGAAACTTGTAAATACAAAAGGTGAGTTCATTTTATTTTTGACAGAGGAGAGCTGTAAATACAAAGCGTGAATTTTCATTTAATATTAGAAAAAAAATTTCTTGTGCCAGCAGTTGCAAAGGATACCTAGTACGGAGCGGGAATTTTCATTTTATATTCAACAAAAATTTTCTTGTGCCAGCAGTTGCAGAGGAAACCTGTATATACAAAGCGTGAATTTTCATTTCATATTCGACAAAAATTATCTTGTGCCAGCAGTTGCAGAGGAAAGCTGTATATACAAATCGTGAATTTTCATTTAATATTTGCCAGATCGTGATTTTTGTTCGGAGAGATTAAGCGTAATGCACTGTGTCGCTATATGCTTACGGATCATAGTGCCACGTAGTCTTTCTGGGTGTTCTGCACCACATTCAACAGAAAGTCGTCGCATTAAGTTGCAAGCCCTTAGATACAAGTTTGAGCTTCTGTCTGATCGCTTCATACCAAAAAGATAAGGGTTTTTGTCACTAATTTTCATATTTTTCCTATACTTTAAGATAAATTCAATGCACTTTACGTGATTTTGATCTAATAGAACGCGTACTGTTCGATTTAATTTTGCACGTATTGTGAATCTTACATATTTTTTGGGAGCTTCCCGGTTCTCTTTCGACAGTGAGTTAAATAAGTCCTTGTCAGTACTTCCATCGACGCCTTGATAATTATGATAATCCTCTATCAAAATCCGCTCCACTTCCCCAGCGCGGCGACGATTAAATAATTGTAAGGACGTTAATGTAGTCTCTGCTAAATTCGTCCATGCTTTCACCAAAAAGGACGTTTGCAACTGCTTAAATGCATCTGTTCTCTTTTGCAAAAGATATTCATGCAGTTTTTTCACATCATCCATAGAAGGGAGTGCCGTTTTCTTATACCGTTTCTGTTGAGTCTGTATTTCAGTTACTGTCTTATTGACACTCACTGCAAGATCAAGTGTCAGGACTTTTAAGAAATCCTTTATATATAGCTTTTTCAGGATTATGATTCTTAATGCATTCGATTGTAAGCAATTCCCCGACTATCTTCAGGAGAGTACCAAGTGCAGAAGCGACGGTGCGAGCTTTGTAACTACCTCCTCCTTCGTTGAGACCAGCTTCGATATTTATTTCCTTTATGGCGTTGTTGCAATATGTGGGGTTATAAACAGACGTAAGGTCAGTTATTTGTTTGTCCAATGTTCTCATCGTTATCAGAAATCCTCCAAGAAGTCGAATGCGTGATCTTATCATATCAAAATGGTGGACGCTACTTTTATGTTTTTCACAGATTTTATTAGCATATATTATGATCAATGCATCGAACCTGACGAGACGCACTCTAATATTTTCTCTAAGTACAGTAAAAAGTTTTTTTCTTACAACATTTGAAGCTTCAGCATGTATTCGACCCATTACTCTCTTTCCCATCATTTTAACAATACGTTTTTTTTTGGAACTGCGGCCAGTACATTTTAAAAATGAGCTCGTAAGCTACTTTCTGAAAAGTACGCTCTGCAGTTTCCACATGCCATATAATTTTCAGCAGTTTTCTTATACTTTGCAGCCGGCCTTCGGGAAACAATCTAGGTGCCGTCATTCAAATTTTAATCTGTATTGAATATGAAATTTCCTTTCTTTCGAATTACTGATATTATATCTTTTCTCTCCTTAGAATTTTTCGGCAAATCTGTGAATTTCTGAACATTCAGTTCATCTTTATGCTTCAGCTCCAGATGTCTAGTAAATTTATATTGCTTCTTGTGACAGTAGAAACAAAAGTTCACTTTTTTATCACCTGTTGGACCACGGGATTCTTCAACTTGCATATTGGCAGGATTGCATACAGAAATGTCAGCAAAGTTCACGGATTTCTAAACATAAGGATGAATATAGGTCAGCTGCAATTAATTTATATGATCAATTATCAAATCTTACAAACACTAAGGTGAATATTTGTTTTAGTTTCAATAGATTTAAGAAACGGAAACTGAAAATTTCCTATAAAAAAGCCTATTAAAGTTTTTTATTCAATTTCATATCTGTTCTCTATTCTAATAGAGTGATTGAATTTTCTTCATAAGATGAATGTGCCAGAGTAAGTTAAAGAAGAACAAAAAATTTTCCAATCCAATTCTTATCTCTTGGAGAATCTTGCCAGCAAGGGCAGCAGGAGAACACTTCATTGAGATAAATGTAATGGCAATGAGCGATACAAAATTGGACTCAACGTTCTTAAAGAATTACTTGCATGATGCTATTACGGCTTCAATACAGATGCATAGGCATAATGATGAATACAGGTAAGATGTAATTAATGAGCAACTATCAAATCTTATAAACACTAATCCTGTTTAACTTTCCCGTAATCTAGATCAGAAGACCAATCCAGCAGCGCACCCTCTTTTCTGCATATACAAATGGGTTGATTATAGCGACAAGTAAGGCTTTGGATAACTGTGTGACGAAGGAATGGGCCCATGTTCAATAATATTTCAAAATAAAAGTAGGGAGAAACGGGTGAAATAAAATTTAAACAAATTTTAAATTACTGTTTTTTTTCTATTTTGTTTTTTTGTTTTTTTATAAAATACATTCATATTTGAATTAATTAACAATAAAACAAATATTAGGAGCGTTTATTACACAATATCCACAAGCGTGGTCTTACATGACCTAGATAAAGATTAAAAACCATATTGAAAACAAAAAAACAACATATGATACACATTAATGACTTATATAAAATCAGAGTAAGTTTAGTTAAGTCCTTGGTAGGTGGGAAAACGAGAAAGAGAGTCCCCACCAGGAGAATGTAACAATCACACATGTGCGTGTTCGAAAATCATGGGAGTTGACAAAAAATGGCGATGAACAATCATGTGGGAAAATCCGAAAAAAAAAGAAAAATAATTTAGTAAACATAGATAATTGAAAAGAAACAACCTGTAATATAATAAATAGATAAATTAGATTATAAAAGTCGTACACTAGCAATGTATATAATAAAGCAACTTAACTTTTGATAGAAAAAACCCTCGACGAAGTTTTTTGGCTGGGGGAAAAAAGTATACCAGTGGATAATACTCGTCGAGGCCTTTCATTTGATTACAATATGCCATATTGGAAGCACCTTAGAAAGTCGCGGCGAATTACAATCGATTTTAGGTCCGCAAAATCTGGTACTTAAGTTAGAATAGAAAAAGGGGAAGTACTAAAAAAGTGAGTATGATGAGTATATGCGATAGAGCATCGAAAACAAAGAATGCTATTCGTTTTTTTTAAAAACCTAGAAAATATACAGCGCCCCTAGGGGATAATAAGTGTTATTCTAGTACATTTTGAAAAATCTAGTACCCCATAATATTTCTAAAATTCCAAGAAGAAGTTCGAGCTCTAAGACCCCCACGGTCCGAGGTTAAATAGCTGAGTTATTCTTGAAAAACTGCTCTGCCCCTCCCCCGAGGGGGAAAAGAATACAGCTTATTACAACCACGCTATAATTATGTAAAACATTAAAAAAATCAATCCAATCGGGAGTGCGTTCCAAAGCACAACTGCAGGTATAGTTGTAGCTATGTCAGAGTTATGTCAGAGCTATGTCAAGTTGTCTGCAGTTAACTAAAGCTGTTTAAGGTTTTGGAACGATCTGAGTAAGCTACTATCATTTATGCTAATTGTATAATTTTATTGATACTTAAAACTAATATATTATTACTGTGTGTTAATCCAAAATGAGCCAGAGAAAATTAAATAAATAAATTAATTTCGCAAAGCGTTCGTAAAAGCGCGCCAAACAAAATATTTCAATTGACAGCTCACGTGGATTATATATTAGATAACTAGCAGTCTGGACCACAGTCAGGGATAGTTGACTATATTTTAGTCAACTTCAGATGTTTCGGAACGCTCAAAAGCCAGCTCAGCTGACATAATTTAGTTGACTACTGGGTTTTGGAACGGTTGAAGTCAGCTATAGTCAACTGTAGTTATGTTTTGGAATGCACTCCAGATTGCTTGTTTGGGAGCTTTTGGGTCGAGACTGCAAATGTTGAGAATTTCGAGGCTATTTTTTGAAACTTTTCCCCCCTTTGGCTCCCCCCCCCCCCCTGGAGACTTGAAATTCCTATCATTTGCAGCCCAAGATGAAACTTGTAGTTTAAGATATCAACGAACTCTCTACGTCTCTTGTTTCAGGAGATATAAACAAAAAACATAAAAATATTTTAAACAACTTCCTCCCGCTGGGAGCAAGCCCCCGCGCAAAACGAACCAAAAAAAAAAAAAACTCCCGACCCTTCATCCCATAAAACTTAAATAAAAAGATTACTCTTTTGGACTTTTTACCGGGTTAAACTTAATTTTGTTCAAGAAAGAATTTTTTTGGGATTCTCCGGTATATATCAAAATCTAAAAAATGTTCTAATTTGTTATTTCATCACACAACCCATTAATTTTTGGTGACAAGTTTCAAGTCTTGGTTTGACTCATCAACAGGTCACAAAAGGCGAAATTGTGTGATTTGAAAAACAAATGAAAAAATGAAAAAAGAAGAAAGAAATGAAAAGTTTGAGAAAATAGAAAAAAACAATTTTTTTATTTATTAAAAAGCGTCTGCAGCAGGCAGAAAACCAAGCTGCACCGATGAGTGTTAGGTTTTCTGCTGACACGAAACGCTTCTTCTTCTTCCTTTTCTTTTTTATTTTTCAGCCCACTGTATGGCGTATACAGGTTCGATTCGCTTCGAATGAATCTGTTTCTTTAAATTTTTTTAAATTTTTTTAATAAATAAAAAAATTGTTTTTTTCCATTTTCTCAAACATTTCATTTCTTTCTTCTTTTCTCATTTTTTCATTTGTTTTTCAAATCACACAATATCGCCTTTTGTGACCTGTTGATGAGTCAAACCAAGACTTGAAACTTGTCACCAAAAATTAATGGGTTGTGTGATGAAATAACAAATTAGAACATTTTTTAGCTTTTGCTATATACCGGAGAATCCCAAAAAAATTCTTTCTTGAACATAAAACTTAAATATTCCAGAATGAAAAGTGAACTGTCCTGGAATTCGACAATTGACAAACTAGCAACTTCCAGGACTGTCCCCGAACCGTTCGTTAGATATCAGAAAAGTTCCGGTCCTGTCCCGGCAAGCACCAATTGTCACGGAACTTTACATTGGAGTGCTAAAAATGTCCTGGAACTAGTCTATCTACATACATATATTATACATATATATATTTAGGTCACGTCCCCACAAGATTCACCCTTTTTTTTCACATAATCAAAACCATGCAGATTCAGCTAAATTATTCCTCCGCCGGAAAATACTTTTGTGAAAAACAAAAGTATAAAATAACATTTTAAATTATTCCTCCACCGGAAAATACTTTTGTGAAAAACAAAAGTATCAAATAACATTTTAAATCATTATCTCACTCGCGCATTTTGTAATTTTGTAGAAGCAAGCATTTTTTCTTACTCGATGAAGATCCTAATGAAAAGTTCAAGTTAACAAGTAAGTCAGTCTGTTTTTTAATTTACGTACAAGTCGGTCGTAGTCGAGAAAGCTTTATTTTTTCTAATAAACGTTTAAAATCAAAGTTGTGTTTTTTCTTTCTAATATTTTTATTTTCTTATTTTTTTTTTTATCTTGCTGAAAAGGTAAAAAGTCTAAAAGTGGCGCAGGCGGTAGAATGTTCACGAAAGGACATCCAGTGCAAAAAAAATAATAGAAATAAAATTGTTATTCAGCGCAAATGCTGTTAAAATAATTCTGTGCGAAACAAAATTTTTTTTACAACACTTTTCATTTCCGAAGTAAGGAAACATCTGAAAAATTGTTAACAAAATTTGTTAGTACTTGCCATCCTTTCGGAGTACGTGTAAAGTGGAAGTGAAAATTCCAATAATAAAACACGGTTAATTTTAATTATTTAACTAAACGAACCTGAAAGAAAAGAAAGAAAAACGCTCTATAATAAAACAAAATAAATTAATCATTTAAACAAATAAATAAAGTAAATTAATTGGTTGCTAAATTCCGAAATTCTGAAATCAAAAGTAAATTGTAAAAAATTTACAAAAGTGGAGAATAAAATCAGGAAAAATAAAACAAAAGACCAGCGACATCGACTAATGAACAACAACAGGCCCTTGCCGTCAGTGGAAGAGAATTCACAGGACCAAGTAAAACCAGAAGAAGTACAAGCAGACGACAGCTGTAATATCATCATCAATAATGAGCAAGAACGAAAAATTAATTCAAAAATACCAGCAATCTATTAAAAACCGGTCAATTAACTCTCAACGTACGTGAAGGAGGAACCAACACCATAAACACGATGACACAAGTAAGCCTAGATGCAATAAAATATTTGAGTCAATTGCCTACTTTCAATGGTGATACAGACGACCTTTATAATTTTACAAGTTGAGTAGATAGGGTTTTTGCTTTATTAGCTAAGCATGATGAGCTGAGCCAAAAAATATTTTTTGATATAATTAAAAGTAGATTAATCGGAAAAGCTCGCGAAATAATTGAAATAAACAATGGTATTACAAAGTGGAAAGAGGTGAAAACTCTTTTTGTTCAACATTTCGGTGATAGGTTAAGCGTCGATCAACTTTTCGATGAACGTAGATTCATAACATTTAAAACGAATTGTGTAGATTTTTATAATGAAATAAATGCTATGCTACGCAGGTTAAATAATAAAACAAAAGTTGAAAATAGTGCCGAAACTGAAACAAAAAATAATTGCAAAACAACTCTTAGAATTTTTCAAAACAAGTTACCAGAGCCAATGAGGGGTCTGTTATATTGCAGGCAACCAGATAGTTTAGAAGCCGCTATGAAAATTTTATACGAAACTGGCTATGCTTTCACTAGGGTTAATGTAGGTCGAAATAGTAACTTCAATAAAAATAAAAATAATAAAATAATAAAAATAAATATAATCGAACTAACTATAGTAACAATCGAAATGATAATTCAAATTACGACAGAAATAAAAAGAATTCGAATTCAAATAATAACAATAGTTACTGGAGGTATCAGAATCTATCAAATCAAAGATTTGAATTTCCTAGATCCGACAGGTACAGACAAAATTATCAAACTCAAACCAACAACAATACGACTATTAACAGAAACGACACCGTAGAACCGATGGACGTTGACACATCGACAAACAACAGACGTAATTATAACTTCGAAGAACATCAACACGATAGAAACGAAAATTTTCAATTAATAGCCTCCAATATCCGGTCCTACCCTATATAATAATTGACACAGCTGTTCGAAAATTAAGATTTTTAATAGACACCGGCGTTACATCTAGCATCGTGAAACCAGGCTGTACTGCCCGTAGTCAGAACGTACACGCAATAAATGATTAAGTGACTGAAATGAATGCACTGGTATAAAGGTAGTGGTTTTATTCGTTTATTCACTGCACTAAATGTTTCGAGTTCAATAAATACGATAACTTGAGAACTACAAGATATATATATATATATTTTATAATATAAGAAGCTGAAACCAAGACGTTTAATAAATAATTAATATATAGAAATTTATTTTATTCAACTGTAGCAATTGACTTGTACCCACCTGATCGATATGTAGCAGCTGATTTACTTGACCTTTTATTTGACTGAGGTGTGGGATGAGGATATTCTTTATTGCAGTCGATACCCGCAATAAAGTGGATTTGTTAGGAATTGTCTTATTACAGTCGAGACCCGCAATAAGACTCTTTATTACAGTCGATACCCGCAATAAAGTGTTTTGTGTTAGTGATTTTCTTACTACAGTCGAGACCCGCAGCAAGAATCTTTATTACAGTCGAGACCCGCAATAAAGTGTTTGAGTTAGTAATTGTCTTACTACAGTCGATACCCGCAGTAAGACTCTTTATTACAGTCGATACCCGCAATAAAGTGGTTTTGTTAGTAATTGTCTTATTACAGTCCAGACCCGCAATAAGACTCTTTATTACAGTCGAGACCCGCAATAAAGTGGTGTGAGTTAGTAGATTTGTTATTACAGTCGAGACCCGCAATAAGAAACTTTATTACAGTCGAGACCCGCAATAAAGTTATTTGTTAGTAATATAATATCTCAGTCGAGACCCGAGATAATATTCTTTAAGTCAGTCGAGACCCGACTTAAAGTGAATGTTAGTGTATATCTTAACTTCAGTCGAGACCCGAAGAAAGATTCTTTATTTCCGTCGAGACCAGAAATAAAGTGTATTGTTAGTAATATTTTTTATTGCAGTCGCTACCCACAATAAAAAACCTTTAATTTAATCGCTATCTAAAATAAAATCCTTAATCCAGTCGGTACCCAGAAAAAGAATATTTTATTTTAGCCGTCAATTAAACAAAGTATTTAATTTAGTAATAAAATATAACATTTTAGTTATTGTTGTTAACAAGCTGCACTCAACTTATGAATATAAAAAATATTTTGCGTAAATTCAATTGATTAGTGTACTGATTAGTGTAGTATAAATGTTAATAACAACTAAATCTTTCACATTTTGTTGAATAAGAAAGTTTACTTACCCGACAAAATTTGTAAATTCCTAAAACCAACACCTCCAGCCGACCCCGACGCAGCCAGAAGCAGCACACACGATTTGCTGCACATCTCACTCTTCTGCTGCGCAGTAATTTCTCGTGTAATGGCGGAACGTGGTTCGTAATGAGAATTCTTGTATTTCGATACCGTGGTGGCCATACTTGTTGCTGTCCAGCTGACTTGAGCTGACAGCAGCAATTTGTTTACAGAAGGATTTTGCTTCGTGGGATTACTGCGATTAATTAGGTAAGAAAATTTATGATTTAAATAAAAGGATTTGATTCTTTGTGGTCCGTTTTTTTGTTTCTTTTTCAGGTTGGAAGATCTGAGTCAGGAGCCCAGTCCTGAACATACTACCCCCCGTTGAAAGGTTGGAATGCCTTTCAATTATATGTTGATCACTCCAGCTGGTGTTAATATATGTAGTGTTAATCTATGCAATCCTTTTATATATTTTAGAGCAATAAACTATTTTGTATAGCAATTATGATAGTTTATTCATGTGCCGTGTCACTACACATTCTATATGTTGTAATTTTGCTACAAACAAAAGAGATGTGAAAAATGGTTGGAAGACGAAACCAAGAGATTTTGCAAGCGACGTGGCCCCAAATACGTCAACGCAGAGTCGAAGTGAAATTGAGGAAGCCCCGGTAGTAATATTAAAGGAAACGAAATGACAGGTTTCTAGAATGGAAACTAAGAAAATCCTTTTGTAATATTTTATTTAAGAATTTTAATGTGTCCATCCTTTAATAGCCGCACGTTATAACAGGTTCCATCCTTGGTTGTCACTCGTTGCTTTCGTTTCTTCGATTTGATTAACGCATCCCATGAGATGGTGATGTCCTCTATGTCTCCCGTCTGGTTGTCCGTCACGATTAAGTGCAAATCATTGTTTTGCTCTGTGGCAGGTACTACCACAATGTCCTCCAGAATCTTAATCTTGGGCGATGAAGATGTCTGCTGGGCTTCATTCACTATCGGTTCGGATCCAGATGGTCCTGGTGCTGGGTCTAGCTGAGGCGACCGACCTGGCGAATGCGGTGGAGAATCCGTGATGTCAATCACCTCCGATTCTTCCAGTTGCAGGAAGTTGAGCCGTCTGCCTATTTTTCGTATCCGCTCTTCTGCCTTTAGTTGGTTCAGTTGCTTCTCCAACTCCCAAATTTTCTTCACCTCGCACTCTATGGACTTGCCCGGTGTTGGCGGCGAGTTGGTAGCATCCTTAACAAATTTGTTGGATGATTCCATTTTGCCTTTTTAAAACTCTGGACTAAACTGTGGCTTGTGAAATGACGAGCTCGCTATTTAAAAAAGACTAACGGGTTCTCTTAACTATTCATGATCAGGCTGGGCATTTACATTGAAACAAATTTGCAGAGACGAAATTTGTTTTTCAATTTACTGGTCCGTCATGATACATTGTAGCGATATGATTTCAATCACTCTAGTGAAGAATGCACTTTGATGTAAACAATGGATGTACATACATACATAGGTGCATACAATTGTGACGATTGGAATTTCAATAGATTATTGAAATTTCGAAAAAAAAAAAAAATTTTTTACGAAAATAAATGTTTTGTTAGCTAATGTAACGGTTTGCATTGTAAGGCAAGAATGCGCTTTTATGGTTAGGAAATGAATTGAAATTTTGCATGGGTATGAAAATTTTGTAAAAACGAAAATAAATTTGATTATGAGGAAATAAATGCTTCTTTGGATATTTTGTTTAAAATAAATAAAAAAAAAAAAAATAAAAAATATGTATGTTTACAGGGAAGTTAGTTTGATGGGATAATGTGACCTTTGGGTTTTAAGAATAATCATATAATCTTGATTGTTGTGATGATTAATCGTTGAGAGCGTAATTTAGTTTAAAGGAAGAATAGCAAATTTTGTTATTGGCCTTTTTAGGACTCCATTCTTCGTTTTTATACTAACAACTCTTACCAGCTGATCAGCTCCTGGATGTAATTCAACGATTCGTCCCAATATCCAGCGACATGCTGGTAAATTGGGTTCTTTTATAACCACCAAATCTCCTATTTGGGGATTGGAGACTGGGGTATGCCATTTTGGTCTATTTTGCAATGAGTTTAAATAATCATTGGACCATTTATGCCAGAACTGTTGCTGTAAGGCTTGTAGATAATTCCATCGTGTTAATGATGAAACATTCTTGTTGATCATTGGCTCTGGAGGAGTGATCAATGAGTTACCTATTAAAAAATGTCCTGGTGTTAAAATAATTAAGTCCTCTGGATCCTCTGAGATGGGGCATAATGGCCTAGAGTTTAAGCAAGCTTCGATTTGAGCTAACACGGTTGCGAATTCTTCATACGTGAGTGCAGAATTTCCTAATATGCGCTTTAAATGAAATTTAATCGATTTCACTCCCGCTTCCCATAATCCGCCAAAATGTGGAGCTGAGGGCGGATTAAAATGCCACCTAGTTCCATCTTCTGCTACCCTTACTGCCATTTCTTCGCTAGCCTGTTTTATCGCATTTTTGAGATCCTTTTGCAAAGTTTTGTCGGCTCCAACGAAGTTGGTTCCGCAATCGGAATATATATCGGTGCAAAGTCCTCGTCGACTAGAAAAGCGGCGGAATGCTGCGATGAAAGCTGCTGTGGTGAGATCGGAGACTGGCTCTATATGGATGGCTTTAGTGGCCATGCAGATAAAAATGCATATATAACCTTTATAAAAACGATTGCCTCGATGTTTCGACATTTTCAAATTTATGGGGCCAGCATAATCAACACCAGTTTGTTGGAAAGGTCCGGATATGTTAACTCTTGATGCGGGTAGGTTTCCCATGATTTGATTCTTATTGGAAGCGGATTGTTTAAAACAGGTAACACATTTATGTAAAACATGTTTGACGGTTTTTCGTCCTTGTGGTATCCAAAATTTGTTTCTTATTGTTGATAGAACCAATTGCACACCTCCGTGTAATGTTTTCATATGATAGTAATTAATTATTAATACTGTCAAGTTGCTTTCTTTCGGCAGTATTATTGGATGTTTTTGGTCGTACGAAATATTGGCGTTTTGTAATCGGCCCCCCACACGCAATAAATCCTGATCATCTAAAAATAGAGTTAAAGGTAAGATTTTACTTTTGGCATCTAGTGAGATGCCTGCTTTTAATTGCTTGATTTCGTTTTCGAACGCAATTCGTTGAAAAAGCTTAATAAGCAGATGTTTCGCTTGAGTCATTTCTATAGGTTTTAATTGAACTGAATTATGCTGGTAATTCTGAGTTATATTTGTAGCCTTCTTGCGGCAATGATTGATAAATCTTATACAATATGCTAAGACTATGGAAGAGTCTGTCCAAGCGAATATGGGCGTATTGATCATATTTAAATCTGTTTTAACACGATTTATAAGCCGAGCTAACAGTACTGCTCCACATAACTCAAGACGAGGAAGCGTGATCGGTTGTTTTTGTAATTAGTAAATTGACATGGACATGGCCCTCTTCATCGATGGCCCTGATGTATACGGCAGCCGAATAGGCTTGGTTGGATGCGTCGGAAAATCCATGTAATTGGCAAGTCGCTAAATCACTAGTTGTAAAAATCCAACGTGGTATTTGAATTTCGCTAATGTAACTTAACTTCGTTTTGAATTGTCGCCAATGCATATCAATGGATACAGGAATTGGATCGTCCCATGAGCATCCAGAAAGCCATAAGGTTTGCATCAGAATCTTAGCTGTCACTATAATTGGAGATATACAACCTAGTGGATCAAAGAGTGTCGCAATTTCTGACAACACAGACCGCTTTGTAGAAATGCGATCTGCGAACTGTTTATATTGCAAGGTAAAATGATCTACTCCTGGGTGCCAATGTATGCCCAGGGTTTTTATAGATTCATCACTTGCGAACCGTAATGGAAGTTGTACTTCCCTGTGCTCTTCTGGGATGCTTAATAGGAGATCTGATGAATTACTGACCCATTTTCTCAAATTGAATCCTGCTGACGGACGACAAGATGTTTATAAGCTGCGTTTGTATTTCCAAGGCTTCACCGATGGAATCTGCTCCAGTGAGGAGATCATCAACATAGAATTCACGTGGTATAATTTTTGCAGCCACAGGGTATTTAGTAGCTTCATCACTTGCTAACTGATGAAGGGTTTTAATTGCTAAGTAAGGAGCTGGTGTTGTGCCAAATGTAACCGTAGTTAATTTGTATTCTTTGATCACTTCATTAGGATTATTTCTCCAAAGTATCCTTTGCTAATTTTGATCTGCAGGCTGAACATTGATCATCCGATACATCTTCTCTATGTCGGCTGACATAGCGTATTTGTACTTTCGCCATCTAAGTAACATTGTGAAGAGTTAAGATTGTAGTACTGGGCCTGTATGCAACTGTTCGTTTAAACTTTTCCCATTGGAGGATTTAGCCGAGGCATCGAAGACAACTCGAACTTTGGTAGTTGTACTGTCTTTAATAACGGCGTGGTGTGGAAGATAATAGCATTTATCTTTATCAACTTCTTCGTCAACTGCTGTCATGTGCCCTAATGATTGATATTCATTAATGCAGGCTTTGTATTCCTGACTGAGCTCAGGATTTTGCTGTAATTTGTGCTCTAAGCTGTAAAATCTCCGTAAAGCCATGCTACGCGAGTTGCCTAAGCTTGGACTATCTTGTATAAAGGGCAAACGGACTTCATATCTGCCGTTTGCATTTCGATAGTGAGTTTTTTCGTAGAACTTTTCACAATCATGGTCGGCCTTAGACAGTTGTCTTCCAGGTAACAGTTCTTCGGTTTCCCAAAATCTTCGAAGGAGTTTATCAAGTGAGGACTCTTCCTCATAATGAGCGTGTGCTGTTAAGACAGACGCTTTAGGACTTGTGAACGTATTGTTGATATTTCCAAAAAGAATCCAACCGAGCGTACTGTTTTGCGCGATTGGTGTTCCTGGAGGACCTTTTCGTAATCCTTCCAATTGCTTGATTTCGTTTTCGAACGCAATTTGTTGAACAAGCTTAATAAGCAGATGTTTCGCTTGAGTCATTTCTATAGGTTTTAATTGAACTGAATTATGCTGGTAATTCTGAGTTATATTTGTAGCCTTCTTGCGGCAATGATTGATAAATCTTATACAATATGCAGTAATTCGTTGCAACTTTGTGAAAGTCGAGAATTTACAAATTAACTCATTGATATCTACATACGTGATTACATAGCACACTCGTTTTTGTTCCGAGTCTACATTACTGTCGTTCAAAATATTTGTATGAGTCCAATTTTCCTCCGAGTTTAGCAGCCACTGAGGTCCGTGCCACCATAACTCCTGGGAGCTTAAAGATGCAGGTTCAATGCCTCTGGAGTTGCAATCAGCAGGATTATCAGCAGACCACACGTGACGCCATGCCTGGATATCAGTTAGGGCCTGGATTTCTGCAATCCTGTTCGCTACGTATGTTTTGTATTTATTTGGGTGATTGCGTATCCACGCTAAGACTATGGAAGAGTCTGTCCAAGCGAATATGGGCGTATTGATCATATTTAAATCTGTTTTAACACGATTTATAAGCCGAGCTAACAGTACTGCTCCACATAACTCAAGACGAGGAAGCGTGATCGGTTTAACGGGTGCTATTTTTGTTTTTGTAATTAGTAAATTGACATGGACATGGCCCTCTTCATCGATGGCCCTGATGTATACGGCAGCCGAATAGGCTTGGTTGGATGCGTCGGAAAATCCATGTAATTGGCAAGTCGCTAAATCACTAGTTGTAAAAATCCAACGTGGTATTTGAATTTCGCTAATGTAACTTAACTTCGTTTTGAATTGTCGCCAATGCATATCAATGGATACAGGAATTGGATCGTCCCATGAGCATCCAGAAAGCCATAAGGTTTGCATCAGAATCTTAGCTGTCACTATAATTGGAGATATACAACCTAGTGGATCAAAGAGTGTCGCAATTTCTGACAACACAGACCGCTTTGTAGAAATGCGATCTGCGAACTGTTTATATTGCAAGGTAAAATGATCTACTCCTGGGTGCCAATGTATGCCCAGGGTTTTTATAGATTCATCACTTGCGAACCGTAATGGAAGTTGTACTTCCCTGTGCTCTTCTGGGATGCTTAATAGGAGATCTGATGAATTACTGACCCATTTTCTCAAATTGAATCCTGCTGACGACAAGATGTTTATAAGCTGCGTTTGTATTTCCAAGGCTTCACCGATGGAATCTGCTCCAGTGAGGAGATCATCAACATAGAATTCACGTGGTATAATTTTTGCAGCCACAGGGTATTTAGTAGCTTCATCACTTGTTAACTGATGAAGGGTTTTAATTGCTAAGTAAGGAGCTGGTGTTGTGCCAAATGTAACCGTAGTTAATTTGTATTCTTTGATCACTTCATTAGGATTATTTCTCCAAAGTATCCTTTGATAATTTTGATCTGCAGGCTGAACATTGATCATCCGATACATCTTCTCTATGTCGGCTGACATAGCGTATTTGTACTTTCGCCATCTAAGTAACATTGTGAAGAGTTCAGATTGTAGTACTGGGCCTGTATGCAACTGTTCGTTTAAACTCTTCCCATTGGAGGATTTAGCCGAGGCATCGAAGACAACTCGAACTTTGGTAGTTGTACTGTCTTTAATAACGGCGTGGTGTGGAAGATAATAGCATTTATCTTTATCAACTTCTTCGTCAACTGCTGTCATGTGCCCTAATGATTGATATTCATTAATGCAGGCTTTGTATTCCTGACTGAGCTCAGGATTTTGCTGTAATTTGTGCTCTAAGCTGTAAAATCTCCGTAAAGCCATGCTACGCGAGTTGCCTAAGCTTGGACTATCTTGTATAAAGGGCAAACGGACTTCATATCTGCCGTTTGCATTTCGATAGTGAGTTTTTTCGTAGAACTTTTCACAATCATGGTCGGCCTTAGACAGTTGTCTTCCAGGTAACAGTTCTTCGGTTTCCCAAAATCTTCGAAGGAGTTTATCAAGTGAGGACTCTTCCTCATAATGAGCGTGTGCTGTTAAGACAGACGTTTTAGGACTTGTGAACGTATTGTTGATATTTCCAAAAAGAATCCAACCGAGCGTACTGTTTTGCGCGATTGGTGTTCCTGGAGGACCTTTTCGTAATCCTTCCAATTGCTTGATTTCGTTTTCGAACGCAATTTGTTGAACAAGCTTAATAAGCAGATGTTTCGCTTGAGTCATTTCTATAGGTTTTAATTGAACTGAATTATGCTGGTAATTCTGAGTTATATTTGTAGCCTTCTTGCGGCAATGATTGATAAATCTTATACAATATGCAGTAATTCGTTGCAACTTTGTGAAAGTCGAGAATTTACAAATTAACTCATTGATATCTACATACGTGATTACATAGCACACTCGTTTTTGTTCCGAGTCTACATTACTGTCGTTCAAAATATTTGTATGAGTCCAATTTTCCTCCGAGTTTAGCAGCCACTGAGGTCCGTGTCACCATAACTCCTGGGAGCTTAAAGATGCAGGTTCAATGCCTCTGGAGTTGCAATCAGCAGGATTATCAGCAGACCACACGTGACGCCATGCCTGGATATCAGTTAGGGCCTGGATTTCTGCAATCCTGTTCGCTACGTATGTTTTGTATTTATTTGGGTGATTGCGTATCCACGCTAAGACTATGGAAGAGTCTGTCCAAGCGAATATGGGCGTATTGATCATATTTAAATCTGTTTTAACACGATTTATAAGCCGAGCTAACAGTACTGCTCCACATAACTCAAGACGAGGAAGCGTGATCGGTTTAACGGGTGCTATTTTTGTTTTTGTAATTAGTAAATTGACATGGACATGGCCCTCTTCATCGATGGCCCTGATGTATACGGCAGCCGAATAGGCTTGGTTGGATGCGTCGGAAAATCCATGTAATTGGCAAGTCGCTAAATCACTAGTTGTAAAAATCCAACGTGGTATTTGAATTTCGCTAATGTAACTTAACATTGTTTTGAATTGTCGCCAATGCATATCAATGGATACAGGAATTGGATCGTCCCATGAGCATCCAGAAAGCCATAAGGTTTGCATCAGAATCTTAGCTGTCACTATAATTGGAGATATACAACCTAGTGGATCAAAGAGTGTCGCAATTTCTGACAACACAGAACGCTTTGTAGAAATGCGATCTGCGAACTGTTTATATTGCAAGGTAAAATGATCTACTCCTGGGTGCCAATGTATGCCCAGGGTTTTTATAGATTCATCACTTGCGAACCGTAATGGAAGTTGTACTTCCCTGTGCTCTTCTGGGATGCTTAATAGGAGATCTGATGAATTACTGACCCATTTTCTCAAATTGAATCCTGCTGACGACAAGATGTTTATAAGCTGCGTTTGTATTTCCAAGGCTTCACCGATGGAATCTGCTCCAGTGAGGAGATCATCAACATAGAATTCACGTGGTATAATTTTTGCAGCCACAGGGTATTTAGTAGCTTCATCACTTGCTAACTGATGAAGGGTTTTAATTGCTAAGTAAGGAGCTGGTGTTGTGCCAAATGTAACCGTAGTTAATTTGTATTCTTTGATCACTTCATTAGGATTATTTCTCCAAAGTATCCTTTGATAATTTTGATCTGCAGGCTGAACATTGAGCATCCGATACATCTTCTCTATGTCGGCTGACATAGCGTATTTGTACTTTCGCCATCTAAGTAACATTGTGAAGAGTTCAGATTGTAGTACTGGGCCTGTATGCAACTGTTCGTTTAAACTCTTCCCATTGGAGGATTTAGCCGAGGCATCGAAGACAACTCGAACTTTGGTAGTTGTACTGTCTTTAATAACGGCGTGGTGTGGAAGATAATAGCATTTATCTTTATCAACTTCTTCGTCAACTGCTGTCATGTGCCCTAATGATTGATATTCATTAATGCAGGCTTTGTATTCCTGACTGAGCTCAGGATTTTGCTGTAATTTGTGCTCTAAGCTGTAAAATCTCCGTAAAGCCATGCTACGCGAGTTGCCTAAGCTTGGACTATCTTGTATAAAGGGCAAACGGACTTCATATCTGCCGTTTGCATTTCGATAGTGAGTTTTTTCGTAGAACTTTTCACAATCATGGTCGGCCTTAGACAGTTGTTTTCCAGGTAACAGTTCTTCGGTTTCCCAAAATCTTCGAAGGAGTTTATCAAGTGAGGACTCTTCCTCATAATGAGCGTGTGCTGTTAAGACAGACGCTTTAGGACTTGTGAACGTATTGTTGATATTTCCAAAAAGAATCCAACCGAGCGTACTGTTTTGCGCGATTGGTGTTCCTGGAGGACCTTTTCGTAATCCTTCCAAGAGAATTTCTCCGTATACATCCGCTCCTAAGAGCAGGTCGATTTTTCCTGGTTTGAAAAAATATGGATCGGCGAGTTGCAGGTCTCGTACATGACTCCATTTCTTGTTTGGAATGGTGGACGGAGGTAATATGTCTGTTATAGTATTTACAACCAGGGCATTGATCGTAGTTACCTTGTTCGATGATGAATAAGGGTGAATTTGTATTGTTGCCTGTTTTTTCACATTCATAGCTTCTGACTTTCCTAAGCCAGTGATTTGTACTGACATATTCCTAGTTGGTAATTGTAGTTTTCGTGCGGCTGCCTGCGTAATGAATGTGACTTGCGAGCCTGAGTCTATTAAAGCACGCAATGTGAGTACGGTGCCCTTTTTTGAAGACACTTTGAGCAATGCTGTGGCAAGCAATGCTTGTGTTGTTCTTGTTGATTGATTCGCGTGAAGCGTGTGCATATTAGATGTAGAAGGTGAAGGTTGAGCTTGTGAATTCCGGTTTTCTGATGCTTTGATCAAACCCGGTGGAGATGCGTTATTCCTATGGAGTAAGGAATGATGTTTCCTTCCACATCGCTGACACGTAAATTTGCTTCAGCAAAATTTCGAGTTGTGACCTTTTGAAAGGCAGTTAATGCACAAGTTGTTTTACGTGACAATTTTAAATCTTGAGTCTACGTCTTGTTTAATAAATTTTGGACATTTGAATATCCGAGTTGCTCTTTGCACATTATACATCTGTCACCTGATGATGAAAGGTGAGTGGATGCTCTTGAAATTTGAGCTGGTTTGTTTACGGAATATGGTTTTGTATCTGAGATTGCTTCTAGAGTTCGGAATCTCGTATCTAGAAAAGCCTTTAAAGATTTTAGGGTAGGAAGCTCATTTGTACAATTAACTTCTTGTTCCCATAAGCGATGCGTCTCTGCTGGTAAACATTGCACTAGCATGTAAATCAGGATTGTATCCCAATCTTTAGTGGGGACTTCCAATGCTTCGAGTTCATAAATACATTCTGACGATTTGTCTATCACAGTTTTTATTGCCTTGGCTGACTCGTGTGTTGCTTTAGGTAGATTAAATAGAATTTTTAGCTGAGCATTAATTAATACTCGCTTATTGTCATACCTATTGAGCAATATCTTCCATGCGTTGTCGTAACTCGCATTGGTCATTGGAAGCTGACGCAACAAATGTTCTGCTTCTCCAGAAATATTCGATTTTAAATAATGTAATTTCTGCACTGAAGATAACGCAGAATTTGTATGCACCAGTGACTGGAATAAATCGCGAAACGACCTCCATGACTCATATGACCCTGAGAGCTTTGGGATTGTGATGCTAGGTAACCTCAGATACGAAGAAGATTCATTCTCCGTGTTTGGTTTTGAATCTACTTTTGTTTCGAATGCATTTAGTACATCTCTGAGAATACCTCGAAATGTGTAGTATTGATCTTCCACTATTGAAAACTGATCTTTTGCAAAATAATCGTATTTTTGCAATTCGCTATCTTCTAAAGCCTGAGTAGCTTGGAGAATCGTATAATGCGTATTTTTATAGTCGGACCAAATTTCGTTTAGGGCGATTAACCGCTCAGAAATAAGTCCTCTTGTTCGTTTTTCTACATCAGTATTTTTGTAGTTATTGAACGATTTTTGGAATATTTGAGCTGAGGTGGCTTGAAAATTTAAGAATATATACCACTAGACTTTAAATCTGGATACGAAGGACCATAAAATGTACTGCCCGTAGTCAGAACGTACACGCAATAAATGATTAAGTGACTGAAATGAATGCACTGGTATAAAGGTAGTGGTTTTATTCGTTTATTCACTGCACTAAATGTTTCGAGTTCAATAAATACGATAACTTGAGAACTACAAGATATATATATATATTTTATAATATAGGAAGCTGAAACCAAGACGTTTAATAAATAATTAATATATAGAAATTTGTTTTATTCAACTGTAGCAATTGACTTGTACCCACCTGATCGATATGTAGCAGCTGATTTACTTGACCTTTTATTTGACTGAGGTGTGGGATGAGGATATTCTTTATTGCAGTCGATACCCGCAATAAAGTGGATTTGTTAGGAATTGTCTTATTACAGTCGAGACCCGGAATAAGACTCTTTATTACAGTCGATACCCGCAATAAAGTGGTGTGAGTTAGTAGATTTCTTATTACAGTCGAGACCCGCAATAAGAAACTTTATTACAGTCGAGACCCGCAATAAAGTTATTTGTTAGTAATATATTATCTCAGTCGAGACCCGAGATAATATTCTTTAAGTCAGTCGAGACCCGACTTAAAGTGAATGTTAGTATATATCTTAACTTCAGTCGAGACCCGAAGAAAGATTCTTTATTTCCGTCGAGACCAGAAATAAAGTGTATTGTTAGTAATATTTTTTATTGCAGTCGCTACCCACAATAAAAAACCTTTAATTTAATCGCTATCTAAAATAAAATCCTTAATCCAGTCGGTACCCAGAAAAAGAATATTTTATTTTAGCCGTCAATTAAACAAAGTATTTAATTTAGTAATAAAATATAACACTAGGAAAAATCACTAGGAAATAACACGAAGGAATAAATTGCCAAGTTAATCACTGCACTGCTAAATCACAAAAGAGATCGAATCAGGTCAAACTGCTGTTTATATAGCCAGAGTTTGCGCACGGCACCAAAGAACGGTAGTCAACGGCGCGTGGCAACAGTATTGGCATAGCAACAACTTGCATAGCAACAATAACCTGACCTAGCAACTGCACTTCATCATTGATTCATAAAGTGTTACCATTTTAGTTATTGTTGTTAACAAGCTGCACTCAACTTATGAATATAAAAAATATTTTGCGTAAATTCAATTTATTCCTAATCCAGTGTAGTATAAATGTTAATAACAACTAAATCTTTCACATTTTGTTGAATAAGAAAGTTTACTTACCCGACAAAATTTGTAAATTCCTAAAACCAACACCTCCAGCCGACCCCGACGCAGCCAGAAGCAGCACACACGATTTGCTGCACATCTCACTCTTCTGCTGCGCAGTAATTTCTCGTGTAATGGCGGAACGTGGTTCGTAATGAGAATTCTTGTATTTCGATACCGTGGTGGCCATACTTGTTGCTGTCCAGCTGACTTGAGCTGACAGCAGCAATTTGTTTACAGAAGGATTTTGCTTCGTGGGATTACTGCGATTAATTAGGTAAGAAAATTTATGATTTAAATAAAAGGATTTGATTCTTTGTGGTCCGTTTTTTTGTTTCTTTTTCAGGTTGGAAGATCTGAGTCAGGAGCCCAGTCCTGAACATACTGCCCCCCGTTGAAAGGTTGGAATGCCTTTCAATTATATGTTGATCACTCCAGCTGGTGTTAATATATGTAGTGTTAATCTATGCAATCCTTTTATATATTTTAGAGCAATGAACTATTTTGTATAGCAATTATGATAGTTTATTCATGTGCCCTGTCACTACACATTCTATATGTTGTAATTTTGCTACAAACAAAAGAGATGTGAAAAATGGTTGGAAGACGAAACCAAGAGATTTTGTAAGCGACGTGGCCCCAAATACGTCAACGCAGAGTCGAAGTGAAATTGAGGAAGCCCCGGTAGTAATATTAAAGGAAACGAAATGACAGGTTTCTAGAATGGAAACTAAGAAAATCCTTTTGTAATATTTTATTTAAGAATTTTAATGTGTCCATCCTTTAATAGCCGCACGTTATAACAGGTTCCATCCTTGGTTGTCACTCGTTGCTTTCGTTTCTTCGATTTGATTAACGCATCCCATGAGATGGTGATGTCCTCTATGTCTCCCGTCTGGTTGTCCGTCACGATTAAGTGCAAATCATTGTTTTGCTCTGTGGCAGGTACTACCACAATGTCCTCCAGAATCTTAATCTTGGGCGATGAAGATGTCTGCTGGGCTTCATTCACTATCGGTTCGGATCCAGATGGTCCTGGTGCTGGCTCTAGCTGAGGCGACCGACCTGGCGAATGCGGTGGAGAATCCGTGATGTCAATCACCTCCGATTCTTCCAGTTGCAGGAAGTTGAGCCGTCTGCCTATTTTTCGTATCCGCTCTTCTGCCTTTAGTTGGTTCAGTTGCTTCTCCAACTCCCAAATTTTCTTCACCTCGCACTCTATGGACTTGCCCGGTGTTGGCGGCGAGTTGGTAGCTTCCTTAACAAATTTGTTGGATGATTCCATTTTGCCTTTTTAAAACTCTGGACTAAACTGTGGCTTGTGAAATGACGAGCTCGCTATTTAAAAAAGACTAACGGGTTCTCTTAACTATTCATGATCAGGCTGGGCATTTACATTGAAACAAATTTGCAGAGACGAAATTTGTTTTTCAATTTACTGGTCCGTCATGATACATTGTAGCGATATGATTTCAATCACTCTAGTGAAGAATGCACTTTGATGTAAACAATGGATGTACATACATACATAGGTGCATACAATTGTGACGATTGGAATTTCAATAGATTATTGAAATTTCGAAAAAAAAAAAATTTTTTTTACGAAAATAAATGTTTTGTTAGCTAATGTAACGGTTTGCATTGTAAGGCAAGAATGCGCTTTTATGGTTAGGAAATAAATTGAAATTTTGCATGGGTATGAAAATTTTGTAAAAACGAAAATAAATTTGATTATGAGGAAATAAATGCTTCTTTGGATATTTTGTTTAAAATAAATAAAAAAAAAAAATAAATAAAAAATATGTATGTTTACAGGGAAGTTAGTTTGATGGGATAATGTGACCTTTGGGTTTTAAGAATAATCATATAATCTTGATTGTTGTGATGATTAATCGTTGAGAGCGTAATTTAGTTTAAAGGAAGAATAGCAAATTTTGTTATTGGCCTTTTTAGGACTCCATTCTTCGTTTTTATACTAACAACTCTTACCAGCTGATCAGCTCCTGGATGTAATTCAACGATTCGTCCCAATATCCAGCGACATGCTGGTAAATTGGGTTCTTTTATAACCACCAAATCTCCTATTTTGGGATTGGAGACTGGGGTATGCCATTTTGGTCTATTTTGCAATGAGTTTAAATAATCATTGGACCATTTATGCCAGAACTGTTGTTGTAAGGCTTGTAGATAATTCCATCGTGTTAATGATGAAACATTCTTGTTGATCATTGGCTCTGGAGGAGTGATCAATGAGTTACCTATTAAAAAATGTCCTGGTGTTAAAATAATTAAGTCCTCTGGATCCTCTGAGATGGGGCATAATGGCCTAGAGTTTAAGCAAGCTTCGATTTGAGCTAACACGGTTGCGAATTCTTCATACGTGAGTGCAGAATTTCCTAATATGCGCTTTAAATGAAATTTAATCGATTTCACTCCCGCTTCCCATAATCCGCCAAAATGTGGAGCTGAGGGCGGATTAAAATGCCACCTAGTTCCATCTTCTGCTACCCTTACTGCCATTTCTTCGCTAGCCTGTTTTATCGCATTTTTGAGATCCTTTTGCAAAGTTTTGTCGGCTCCAACGAAGTTGGTTCCGCAATCGGAATATATATCGGTGCAAAGTCCTCGTCGACTAGAAAAGCGGCGGAATGCTGCGATGAAAGCTGCTGTGGTGAGATCGGAGACTGGCTCTATATGGATGGCTTTAGTGGCCATGCAGATAAAAATGCATATATAACCTTTATAAAAACGATTGCCTCGATGTTTCGACATTTTCAAATTTATGGGGCCAGCATAATCAACACCAGTTTGTTGGAAAGGTCCGGATATGTTAACTCTTGATGCGGGTAGGTTTCCCATGATTTGATTCTTATTGGAAGCGGATTGTTTAAAACAGGTAACACATTTATGTAAAACATGTTTGACGGTTTTTCGTCCTTGTGGTATCCAAAATTTGTTTCTTATTGTTGATAGAACCAATTGCACACCTCCGTGTAATGTTTTCATATGATAGTAATTAATTATTAATACTGTCAAGTTGCTTTCTTTCGGCAGTATTATTGGATGTTTTTGGTCGTACGACATATTGGCGTTTTGTAATCGGCCACCCACACGCAATAAATCCTGATCATCTAAAAATAGAGTTAAAGGTAAGATTTTACTTTTGGCATCTAGTGAGATGCCTGCTTTTAATTGCTTGATTTCGTTTTCGAACGCAATTCGTTGAACAAGCTTAATAAGCAGATGTTTCGCTTGAGTCATTTCTATAGGTTTTAATTGAACTGAATTATGCTGGTAATTCTGAGTTATATTTGTAGCCTTCTTGCGGCAATGATTGATAAATCTTATACAATATGCAGTAATTCGTTGCAACTTTGTGAAAGTCGAGAATTTACAAATTAACTCATTGATATCTACATACGTGGTTACATAGCACACTCGTTTTTGTTCCGAGTCTACATTACTGTCGTTCAAAATATTTGTATGAGTCCAATTTTCCTCCGAGTTTAGCAGCCACTGAGGTCCGTGCCACCATAACTCCTGGGAGCTTAAAGATGCAGGTTCAATGCCTCTGGAGTTGCAATCAGCAGGATTATCAGCAGACCACACGTGACGCCATGCCTGGATATCAGTTAGGGCCTGGATTTCTGCAATCCTGTTTGCTTCGTATGTTTTGTATTTATTTGGGTGATTGCGTATCCACGCTAAGACTATGGAAGAGTCTGTCCAAGCGAATATGGGCGTATTGATCATATTTAAATCTGTTTTAACACGATTTATAAGCCGAGCTAACAGTACTGCTCCACATAACTCAAGACGAGGAAGCGTGATCGGTTTAACGGGTGCTATTTTTGTTTTTGTAATTAGTAAATTGACATGGACATGGCCCTCTTCATCGATGGCCCTGATGTATACGGCAGCCGAATAGGCTTGGTTGGATGCGTCGGAAAATCCATGTAATTGGCAAGTCGCTAAATCACTAGTTGTAAAAATCCAACGTGGTATTTGAATTTCGCTAATGTAACTTAACATTGTTTTGAATTGTCGCCAATGCATATCAATGGATACAGGAATTGGATCGTCCCATGAGCATCCAGAAAGCCATAAGGTTTGCATCAGAATCTTAGCTGTCACTATAATTGGAGATATACAACCTAGTGGATCAAAGAGTGTCGCAATTTCTGACAACACAGAACGCTTTGTAGAAATGCGATCTGCGAACTGTTTATATTGCAAGGTAAAATGATCTACTCCTGGGTGCCAATGTATGCCCAGGGTTTTTATAGATTCATCACTTGCGAACCGTAATGGAAGTTGTACTTCCCTGTGCTCTCCTGGGATGCTTAATAGGAGATCTGATGAATTACTGACCCATTTTCTCAAATTGAATCCTGCTGACGACAAGATGTTTATAAGCTGCGTTTGTATTTCCAAGGCTTCACCGATGGAATCTGCTCCAGTGAGGAGATCATCAACATAGAATTCACGTGGTATAATTTTTGCAGCCACAGGGTATTTAGTAGCTTCATCACTTGCTAACTGATGAAGGGTTTTAATTGCTAAGTAAGGAGCTGGTGTTGTGCCAAATGTAACCGTAGTTAATTTGTATTCTTTGATCACTTCATTAGGATTATTTCTCCAAAGTATCCTTTGATAATTTTGATCTGCAGGCTGAACATTGATCATCCGATACATCTTCTGTATGTCGGCTGACATAGCGTATTTGTACTTTCGCCATCTAAGTAACATTGTGAAGAGTTCAGATTGTAGTACTGGGCCTGTATGCAACTGTTCGTTTAAACTCTTCCCATTGGAGGATTTAGCCGAGGCATCGAAGACAACTCGAACTTTGGTAGTTGTACTGTCTTTAATAACGGCGTGGTGTGGAAGATAATAGCATTTATCTTTATCAACTTCTTCGTCAACTGCTGTCATGTGCCCTAATGATTGATATTCATTAATGCAGGCTTTGTATTCCTGACTGAGCTCAGGATTTTGCTGTAATTTGTGCTCTAAGCTGTAAAATCTCCGTAAAGCCATGCTACGCGAGTTGCCTAAGCTTGGACTATCTTGTATAAAGGGCAAACGGACTTCATATCTGTCGTTTGCATTTCGATAGTGAGTTTTTTCGTAGAACTTTTCACAATCATGGTCGGCCTTAGACAGTTGTCTTCCAGGTAACAGTTCTTCGGTTTCCCAAAATCTTCGAAGGAGTTTATCATGTGAGGACTCTTCCTCATAATGAGCGTGTGCTGTTAAGACAGACGCTTTAGGACTTGTGAACGTATTGTTGATATTTCCAAAAAGAATCCAACCGAGCGTACTGTTTTGCGCGATTGGTGTTCCTGGAGGACCTTTTCGTAATCCTTCCAAGAGAATTTCTCTGTATACATCCGCTCCTAAGAGCAGGTCGATTTTTCCTGGTTTGAAAAAATATGGATCGGCGAGTTGCAGGTCTCGTACATGACTCCATTTCTTGTTTGGAATGGTGGACGGAGGTAATATGTCTGTTATAGTATTTACAACCAGGGCATTGATCGTAGTTACCTTGTTCGATGATGAATAAGGGTGAATTTGTATTGTTGCCTGTTTTTTCACATTCATAGCTTCTGACTTTCCTAAGCCAGTGATTTGTACTGACATATTCCTAGTTGGTAATTGTAGTTTTCGTGCGGCTGCCTGCGTAATGAATGTGACTTGCGAGCCTGAGTCTATTAAAGCACGCAATGTGAGCACGGTGCCCTTTTTTGAAGACACTTTGAGCAATGCTGTGGCAAGCAATGCTTGTGTTGTTCTTGTTGATTGATTCGCGTGAAGCGTGTGCATATTAGATGTAGAAGGTGAAGGTTGAGCTTGTGAATTCCGGTTTTCTGATGCTTTGATCAAACCCGGTGGAGATGCGTTATTCCTATGGAGTAAGGAATGATGTTTCCTTCCACATCGCTGACACGTAAATTTGCTTCAGCAAAATTTCGAGTTGTGACCTTTTGAAAGGCAGTTAATGCACAAGTTGTTTTACGTGACAATTTTAAATCTTGAGTCTACGTCTTGTTTAATAAATTTTGGACATTTGAATATCCGATGTTACTCTTTGCACATTATACATCTGTCACCTGATGATGAAAGGTGAGTGGATGCTCTTGAAATTTGAGCTGGTTTGTTTACGGAATATGGTTTTGTATCTGAGATTGCTTCTAGAGTTCGGAATCTCGTATCTAGAAAAGCCTTTAAAGATTTTAGGGTAGGAAGCTCATTTGTACAATTAACTTCTTGTTCCCATAAGCGATGCGTCTCTGCTGGTAAACATTGCACTAGCATGTAAATCAGGATTGTATCCCAATCTTTAGTGGGGACTTCCAATGCTTCGAGTTCATAAATACATTCTGACGATTTGTCTATCACAGTTTTTATTGCCTTGGCTGACTCGTGTGTTGCTTTAGGTAGATTAAATAGAATTTTTAGCTGAGCATTAATTAATACTCGCTTATTGTCATACCTATTGAGCAATATCTTCCATGCGTTGTCGTAACTCGCATTGGTCATTGGAAGCTGACGCAACAAATGTTCTGCTTCTCCAGAAATATTCGATTTTAAATAATGTAATTTCTGCACTGAAGATAACGCAGAATTTGTATGCACCAGTGACTGGAATAAATCGCGAAACGACCTCCATGACTCATATGACCCTGAGAGCTTTGGGATTGTGATGATAGGTAACCTCATATACGAAGAAGATTCATTCTCCGTGTTTGGTTTTGAATCTACTTTTGTTTCGAATGCATTTAGTACATCTCTGAGAATACCTCGAAATGTGTAGTATTGATCTTCCACTCTTGAAAACTGATCTTTTGCAAAATGATCGTATTTTTGCAATTCGCTATCTTCTAAAGCCTGAGTAGCTTGGAGAATCGTATAATGCGTATTTTTATAGTCGGACCAAATTTCGTTTAGGGCGATTAACCGCTCAGAAATAAGTCCTCTTGTTCGTTTTTCTACATCAGTATTTTTGTAGTTATTGAACGATTTTTGGAATATTTGAGCTGAGGTGGCTTGAAAATTTAAGAATATATACCACTAGACTTTAAATCTGGATACGAAGGACCATAAAATGTACTGCCCGTAGTCAGAACGTACACGCAATAAATGATTAAGTGACTGAAATGAATGCACTGGTATAAAGGTAGTGGTTTTATTCGTTTATTCACTGCACTAAATGTTTCGAGTTCAATAAATACGATAACTTGAGAACTACAAGATATATATATATATTTTATAATATAAGAAGCTGAAACCAAGACGTTTAATAAATAATTAATATATAGAAATTTGTTTTATTCAACTGTAGCAATTGACTAGTACTCACCTGATCGATATGTAGCAGCTGATTTACTTGACCTTTTATTTGACTGAGGTGTGGGATGAGGATATTCTTTATTGCAGTCGATACCCGCAATAAAGTGGATTTGTTAGGAATTGTCTTATTACAGTCGAGACCCGAAATAAGACTCTTTATTACAGTCGATACCCGCAATAAAGTGGTGTGAGTTAGTAGATTTCTTATTACAGTCGAGACCCGCAATAAGAAACTTTATTACAGTCGAGACCCGCAATAAAGTTATTTGTTAGTAATATATTATCTCAGTCGAGACCCGAGATAATATTCTTTAAGTCAGTCGAGACCCGACTTAAAGTGAATGTTAGTATATATCTTAACTTCAGTCGAGACCCGAAGAAAGATTCTTTATTTCCGTCGAGACCAGAAATAAAGTGTATTGTTAGTAATATTTTTTATTGCAGTCGCTACCCACAATAAAAAACCTTTAATTTAATCGCTATCTAAAATAAAATCCTTAATCCAGTCGGTACCCAGAAAAAGAATATTTTATTTTAGCCGTCAATTAAACAAAGTATTTAATTTAGTAATAAAATATAACACTAGGAAAAATCACTAGGAAATAACACGAAGGAATAAATTGCCAAGTTAATCACTGCACTGCTAAATCACAAAAGAGATCGAATCAAGTCAAACTGCTGTTTATATAGCCAGAGTTTGCTCACGGCACCAAAGAACGGTAGTCAACGGCGCGTGGCAACAGTATTGGCATAGCAACAACTTGCATAGCAACAATAACCTGACCTAGCAACTGCACTTCATCATTGATTCATAAAGTGTTACCATTTTAGTTATTGTTGTTAACAAGCTGCACTCAACTTATGAATATAAAAAATATTTTGCGTAAATTCAATTTATTCCTAATCCAGTGTAGTATAAATGTTAATAACAACTAAATCTTTCACATTTTGTTGAATAAGAAAGTTTACTTACCCGACAAAATTTGTAAATTCCTAAAACCAACACCTCCAGCCGACCCCGACGCAGCCAGAAGCAGCACACACGATTTGCTGCACATCTCACTCTTCTGCTGCGCAGTAATTTCTCGTGTAATGGCGGAACGTGGTTCGTAATGAGAATTCTTGTATTTCGATACCGTGGTGGCCATACTTGTTGCTGTCCAGCTGACTTGAGCTGACAGCAGCAATTTGTTTACAGAAGGATTTTGCTTCGTGGGATTACTGCGATTAATTAGGTAAGAAAATTTATGATTTAAATAAAAGGATTTGATTCTTTGTGGTCCGTTTTTTTGTTTCTTTTTCAGGTTGGAAGATCTGAGTCAGGAGCCCAGTCCTGAACATACTGCCCCCCGTTGAAAGGTTGGAATGCCTTTCAATTATATGTTGATCACTCCAGCTGGTGTTAATATATGTAGTGTTAATCTATGCAATCCTTTTATATATTTTAGAGCAATAAACTATTTTGTATAGCAATTATGATAGTTTATTCATGTGCCCTGTCACTACACATTCTATATGTTGTAATTTTGCTACAAACAAAAGAGATGTGAAAAATGGTTGGAAGACGAAACCAAGAGATTTTGCAAGCGACGTGGCCCCAAATACGTCAACGCAGAGTCGAAGTGAAATTGAGGAAGCCCCGGTAGTAATATTAAAGGAAACGAAATGACAGGTTTCTAGAATGGAGACTAAGAAAATCCTTTTGTAATATTTTATTTAAGAATTTTAATGTGTCCATCCTTTAATAGCCGCACGTTATAACAGGTTCCATCCTTGGTTGTCACTCGTTGCTTTCGTTTCTTCGATTTGATTAACGCATCCCATGAGATGGTGATGTCCTCTATGTCTCCCGTCTGGTTGTCCGTCACGATTAAGTGCAAATCATTGTTTTGCTCTGTGGCAGGTACTACCACAATGTCCTCCAGAATCTTAATCTTGGGCGATGAAGATGTCTGCTGGGCTTCATTCACTATCGGTTCGGATCCAGATGGTCCTGGTGCTGGCTCTAGCTGAGGCGACCGACCTGGCGAATGCGGTGGAGAATCCGTGATGTCAATCACCTCCGATTCTTCCAGTTGCAGGAAGTTGAGCCGTCTGCCTATTTTTCGTATCCGCTCTTCTGCCTTTAGTTGGTTCAGTTGCTTCTCCAACTCCCAAATTTTCTTCACCTCGCACTCTATGGACTTGCCCGGTGTTGGCGGCGAGTTGGTAGCTTCCTTAACAAATTTGTTGGATGATTCCATTTTGCCTTTTTAAAACTCTGGACTAAACTGTGGCTTGTGAAATGACGAGCTCGCTATTTAAAAAAGACTAACGGGTTCTCTTAACTATTCATGATCAGGCTGGGCATTTACATTGAAACAAATTTGCAGAGACGAAATTTGTTTTTCAATTTACTGGTCCGTCATGATACATTGTAGCGATATGATTTCAATCACTCTAGTGAAGAATGCACTTTGATGTAAACAATGGATGTACATACATACATAGGTGCATACAATTGTGACGATTGGAATTTCAATAGATTATTGAAATTTCGAAAAAAAAAATTTTTTTTTTACGAAAATAAATGTTTTGTTAGCTAATGTAACGGTTTGCATTGTAAGGCAAGAATGCGCTTTTATGGTTAGGAAATAAATTGAAATTTTGCATGGGTATGAAAATTTTGTAAAAACGAAAATAAATTTGATTATGAGGAAATAAATGCTTCTTTGGATATTTTGTTTAAAATAAATAAAAAATAAAAAAAATAAAAAATATGTATGTTTACAGGGAAGTTAGTTTGATGGGATAATGTGACCTTTGGGTTTTAAGAATAATCATATAATCTTGATTGTTGTGATGATTAATCGTTGAGAGCGTAATTTAGTTTAAAGGAAGAATAGCAAATTTTGTTATTGGCCTTTTTAGGACTCCATTCTTCGTTTTTATACTAACAACTCTTACCAGCTGATCAGCTCCTGGATGTAATTCAACGATTCGTCCCAATATCCAGCGACATGCTGGTAAATTGGGTTCTTTTATAACCACCAAATCTCCTATTTTGGGATTGGAGACTGGGGTATGCCATTTTGGTCTATTTTGCAATGAGTTTAAATAATCATTGGACCATTTATGCCAGAACTGTTGCTGTAAGGCTTGTAGATAATTCCATCGTGTTAGTGATGAAACATTCTTGTTGATCATTGGCTCTGGAGGAGTGATCAATGAGTTACCTATTAAAAAATGTCCTGGTGTTAAAATAATTAAGTCCTCTGGATCCTCTGAGATGGGGCATAATGGCCTAGAGTTTAAGCAAGCTTCGATTTGAGCTAACACGGTTGCGAATTCTTCATACGTGAGTGCAGAATTTCCTAATATGCGCTTTAAATGAAATTTAATCGATTTCACTCCCGCTTCCCATAATCCGCCAAAATGTGGAGCTGAGGGCGGATTAAAATGCCACCTAGTTCCATCTTCTGCTACCCTTACTGCCATTTCTTCGCTAGCCTGTTTTATCGCATTTTTGAGATCCTTTTGCAAAGTTTTGTCGGCTCCAACGAAGTTGGTTCCGCAATCGGAATATATATCGGTGCAAAGTCCTCGTCGACTAGAAAAGCGGCGGAATGCTGCGATGAAAGCTGCTGTGGTGAGATCGGAGACTGGCTCTATATGGATGGCTTTAGTGGCCATGCAGATAAAAATGCATATATAACCTTTATAAAAACGATTGCCTCGATGTTTCGACATTTTCAAATTTATGGGGCCAGCATAATCAACACCAGTTTGTTGGAAAGGTCCGGATATGTTAACTCTTGATGCGGGTAGGTTTCCCATGATTTGATTCTTATTGGAAGCGGATTGTTTAAAACAGGTAACACATTTATGTAAAACATGTTTGACGGTTTTTCGTCCTTGTGGTATCCAAAATTTGTTTCTTATTGTTGATAGAACCAATTGCACACCTCCGTGTAATGTTTTCATATGATAGTAATTAATTATTAATACTGTCAAGTTGCTTTCTTTCGGCAGTATTATTGGATGTTTTTGGTCGTACGAAATATTGGCGTTTTGTAATCGGCCACCCACACGCAATAAATCCTGATCATCTAAAAATAGAGTTAAAGGTAAGATTTTACTTTTGGCATCTAGTGAGATGCCTGCTTTTAATTGCTTGATTTCGTTTTCGAACGCAATTCGTTGAACAAGCTTAATAAGCAGATGTTTCGCTTGAGTCATTTCTATAGGTTTTAATTGAACTGAATTATGCTGGTAATTCTGAGTTATATTTGTAGCCTTCTTGCGGCAATGATTGATAAATCTTATACAATATGCAGTAATTCGTTGCAACTTTGTGAAAGTCGAGAATTTACAAATTAACTCATTGATATCTACATACGTGGTTACATAGCACACTCGTTTTTGTTCCGAGTCTACATTACTGTCGTTCAAAATATTTGTATGAGTCCAATTTTCCTCCGAGTTTAGCAGCCACTGAGGTCCGTGCCACCATAACTCCTGGGAGCTTAAAGATGCAGGTTCAATACCTCTGGAGTTGCAATCAGCAGGATTATCAGCAGACCACACGTGACGCCATGCCTGGATATCAGTTAGGGCCTGGATTTCTGCAATCCTGTTCGCTACGTATGTTTTGTATTTATTTGGGTGATTGCGTATCCACGCTAAGACTATGGAAGAGTCTGTCCAAGCGAATATGGGCGTATTGATCATATTTAAATCTGTTTTAACACGATTTATAAGCCGAGCTAACAGTACTGCTCCACATAACTCAAGACGAGGAAGCGTGACCGGTTTAACGGGTGCTATTTTTGTTTTTGCCATTAGTAAATTGACATGGACATGGCCCTCTTCATCGATGGCCCTGATGTATACGGCAGCCGAATAGGCTTGGTTGGATGCGTCGGAAAATCCATGTAATTGGCAAGTCGCTAAATCACTAGTTGTAAAAATCCAACGTGGTATTTGAATTTCGCTAATGTAACTTAACTTTATTTTGAATTGTCGCCAATGCATATCAATGGATGCAGGAATTGGATCGTCCCATGAGCATCCAGAAAGCCATAAGGTTTGCATCAGAATCTTAGCTGTCACTATAATTGGAGATATCCAACCTAGTGGATCAAAGAGTGTCGCAATTTCTGACAACACAGAACGCTTTGTAGAAATGCGATCTGCGAACTGTTTATATTGCAAGGTAAAATGATCTACTCCTGGGTGCCAATGTATGCCCAGGGTTTTTATAGATTCATCACTTGCGAACCGTAATGGAAGTTGTACTTCCCTGTGCTCTTCTGGGATGCTTAATAGGAGATCTGATGAATTACTGACCCATTTTCTCAAATTGAATCCTGCTGACGGACGACAAGATGTTTATAAGCTGCGTTTGTATTTCCAAGGCTTCACCGATGGAATCTGCTCCAGTGAGGAGATCATCAACATAGAATTCACGTGGTATAATTTTTGCAGCCACAGGGTATTTAGTAGCTTCATCACTTGCTAACTGATGAAGGGTTTTAATTGCTAAGTAAGGAGCTGGTGTTGTGCCAAATGTAACCGTAGTTAATTTGTATTCTTTGATCACTTCATTAGGATTATTTCTCCAAAGTATCCTTTGATAATTTTGATCTGCAGGCTGAACATTGATCATCCGATACATCTTCTCTATGTCGGCTGACATAGCGTATTTGTACTTTCGCCATCTAAGTAACATTGTGAAGAGTTCAGATTGTAGTACTGGGCCTGTATGCAACTGTTCGTTTAAACTTTTCCCATTGGAGGATTTAGCCGAGGCATCGAAGACAACTCGAACTTTGGTAGTTGTACTGTCTTTAATAACGGCGTGGTGTGGAAGATAATAGCATTTATCTTTATCAACTTCTTCGTCAACTGCTGTCATGTGCCCTAATGATTGATATTCATTAATGCAGGCTTTGTATTCCTGACTGAGCTCAGGATTTTGCTGTAATTTGTGCTCTAAGCTGTAAAATCTCCGTAAAGCCATGCTACGCGAGTTGCCTAAGCTTGGACTATCTTGTATAAAGGGCAAACGGACTTCATATCTGCCGTTTGCATTTCGATAGTGAGTTTTTTCGTAGAACTTTTCACAATCATGGTCGGCCTTAGACAGTTGTCTTCCAGGTAACAGTTCTTCGGTTTCCCAAAATCTTCGAAGGAGTTTATCAAGTGAGAACTCTTCCTCATAATGAGCGTGTGCTGTTAAGACAGACGCTTTAGGACTTGTGAACGTATTGTTGATATTTCCAAAAAGAATCCAACCGAGCGTACTGTTTTGCGCGATTGGTGTTCCTGGAGGACCTTTTCGTAATCCTTCCAAGAGAATTTCTCCGTATACATCCGCTCCTAAGAGCAGGTCGATTTTTCCTGGTTTGAAAAAATATGGATCGGCGAGTTGCAGGTCTCGTACATGACTCCATTTCTTGTTTGGAATGGTGGACGGAGGTAATATGTCTGTTATAGTATTTACAACCAGGGCATTGATCGTAGTTACCTTGTTCGATGATGAATAAGGGTGAATTTGTATTGTTGCCTGTTTTTCACATTCATAGCTTCTGACTTTCCTAAGCCAGTGATTTGTACTGACATATTCCTAGTTGGTAATTGTAGTTTTCGTGCGGCTGCCTGCGTAATGAATGTGACTTGCGAGCCTGAGTCTATTAAAGCACGCAATGTGAGTACGGTGCCCTTTTTTGAAGACACTTTGAGCAATGCTGTGGCAAGCAATGCTTGTGTTGTTCTTGTTGATTGATTCGCGTGAAGCGTGTGCATATTAGATGTAGAAGGTGAAGGTTGAGCTTGTGAATTCCGGTTTTCTGATGCTTTTATCAAACCCGGTGGAGATGCGTTATTCCTATGGAGTAAGGAATGATGTTTCCTTCCACATCGCTGACACGTAAATTTGCTTCAGCAAAATTTCGAGTTGTGACCTTTTGAAAGGCAGTTAATGCACAAGTTGTTTTACGTGAGAACTTTAAATCTTGAGTCTACGTCTTGTTTAATAAATTTTGGACATTTGAATATCCGATGTTGCTCTTTGCACATTATACATCTGTCACCAGATGATGAAAGGAGAGTGGATGCTCTTGAAATTTGAGCTGGTTTGTTTACGGAATATGGTTTTGTATCTGAGATTGCTTCTAGAGTTCGGAATCTCGTCTCTAGAAAAGCCTTTAAAGATTTTAGGGTAGGAAGCTCATTTGTACAATTAACTTCTTGTTCCCATAAGCGATGCGTCTCTGCTGGTAAACATTGCACTAGCATGTAAATCAGGATTGTATCCCAGTGTTTAGTGGGGACTTCCAATGCTTCGAGTTCATAAATACATTCTGACGATTTGTCTAGCACAGTTTTTATTGCCTTGGCTGACTCGTGTGTTGCTTTAGGTAGATTAAATAGAATTTTTAGCTGAGCATTAATTAATACTCGCTTATTGTCATACCTATTGAGCAATATCTTCCATGCGTTGTCGTAACTCGCAGTGGTCATTGGAAGCTGACGCAACAAATGTTCTGCTTCTCCAGAAATATTCGATTTTAAATAATGTAATTTCTGCACTGAAGATAACGCAGAATTTGTATGCACCAGTGACTGGAATAAATCGCGAAACGACCTCCATGACTCATATGACCCTGAGAGCTTTGGGATTGTGATGCTAGGTAACCTCAGATACGAAGAAGATTCAATCTCCGTGTTTGGTTTTGAATCTACTTTTGTTTCGAATGCATTTAGTACATCTCTGAGAATACCTCGAAATGTGTAGTATTGATCTTCCACTCTTGAAAACTGATCTTTTGCAAAATAATCGTATTTTTGCAATTCGCTATCTTCTAAAGCCTGAGTAGCTTGGAGAATCGTATAATGCGTATTTTTATAGTCGGACCAAATTTCGTTTAGGGCGATTAACCGCTCAGAAATAAGTCCTCTTTTTCGTTTTTCTACATCAGTATTTTTGTAGTTATTGAACGATTTTTGGAATATTTGAGCTGAGGTGGCTTGAAAATTTAAGAATATATACCACTAGACTTTAAATCTGGATACGAAGGACCATAAAATGTACTGCCCGTAGTCAGAACGTACACGCAATAAATGATTAAGTGACTGAAATGAATGCACTGGTATAAAGGTAGTGGTTTTATTCGTTTATTCACTGCACTAAATGTTTCGAGTTCAATAAATACGATAACTTGAGAACTACAAGATATATATATATATTTTATAATATAAGAAGCTGAAACCAAGACGTTTAATAAATAATTAATATATAGAAATTTGTTTTATTCAACTGTAGCAATTGACTAGTACTCACCTGATCGATATGTAGCAGCTGATTTACTTGACCTTTTATTTGACTGAGGTGTGGGATGAGGATATTCTTTATTGCAGTCGATACCCGCAATAAAGTGGATTTGTTAGGAATTGTCTTATTACAGTCGAGACCCGCAATAAGACTCTTTATTACAGTCGATACTCGCAATAAAGTGGTGTGAGTTAGTAGATTTCTTATTACAGTCGAGACCCGCAATAAGAAACTTTATTACAGTCGAGACCCGCAATAAAGTTATTTGTTAGTAATATATTATCTCAGTCGAGACCCGAGATAATATTCTTTAAGTCAGTCGAGACCCGACTTAAAGTGAATGTTAGTATATATCTTAACTTCAGTCGAGACCCGAAGAAAGATTCTTTATTTCCGTCGAGACCAGAAATAAAGTGTATTGTTAGTAATATTTTTTATTGCAGTCGCTACCCACAATAAAAAACCTTTAATTTAATCGCTATCTAAAATAAAATCCTTAATCCAGTCGGTACCCAGAAAAAGAATATTTTATTTTAGCCGTCAATTAAACAAAGTATTTAATTTAGTAATAAAATATAACATTTTATTTATTGTTGTTAACAAGCTGCACTCAACTTATGAATATAAAAAATATTTTGCGTAAATTCAATTTATTCCTAATCCAGTGTAGTATAAATGTTAATAACAACTAAATCTTTCACATTTTGTTGAATAAGAAAGTTTACTTACCCGACAAAATTTGTAAATTCCTAAAACCAACACCTCCATCCGACCCCGACGCAGCCAGAAGCAGCACACACGATTTGCTGCACATCTCACTCTTCTGCTGCGCAGTAATTTCTCGTGTAATGGCGGAACGTGGTTCGTAATGAGAATTCTTGTATTTCGATACCGTGGTGGCCATACTTGTTGCTGTCCAGCTGACTTGAGCTGACAGCAGCAATTTGTTTACAGAAGGATTTTGCTTCGTGGGATTACTGCGATTAATTAGGTAAGAAAATTTATGATTTAAATAAAAGGATTTGATTCTTTGTGGTCCGTTTTTTTGTTTCTTTTTGAGGTTGGAAGATCTGAGTCTGGAGCCCAGTCCTGAACACAGGCGTATGCAATCCTAAATGGCCAATCCCCATGCAAAAACCCATTGAGCTAAAAACGATAAATCAAAATGTACAAATATTTAATAAAGTTAAAATACCATTTGTAAAAACGTGAGCCTTTTCAAGTTTGATTCTGTGCAAAAAAGAAAAGTAAAACAACGAAACGATAATTTAATTTGGACAAATTTATTGCGTCAAGAGACGGTGACAATAGCGAGTGTTTTAACGAGAATGATGTACATTACGAGATGCTGTGCATATATGGTACTGCCAGAAAAGATTTTAGTACAATATTGAACGAAATTAAGTAAATATAAAGCAACATTAGTATTGTGGACTGTACTTCTATTTTAGGATGAATAATTCAAATAAAGTAAATCAAGAAGGTTAGTTGAAGACTAACAAATCAGTTGTAGACTGAACATTCTCCCCGCGCTGGAAGTGATAACTTTCAGATCTCCGGTTTCTCCATTGGCAAAGGGCATAATCGGTTGATAGCTCTCCTCACAATTCCCCTGGCGGTCTTGATACTCACGAAACGAAACGAAACCATCCTTTCCCTTATAAACCTCAGTGACTCTTCCTAGAGACAATTTGAGTGATGGTATGTTCTCCTCCTTTACCAAAACCATGGTGTTAATCGCTAAATTTGGTACTGGGTCGGTCCATTTGTGTCGCTGTTGTAAAGACTGTAAATATTCCTGGCTCCACCTGGACCAGAAATGCTGCTTAATATAAGTAATTCGCTGCCACCTAGTCAAACGTGTTAGCTTTTCATCATGAATTTGGACTTCCGGTAGAGCCTCTAAAGAATCTCCAATTAAAAAGTGTCCGGGCGTTAGCGCAGAGAGATCGTTAGGATCGTTTGACATTGGCGAGATAGGCCGAGAATTCATAACAGCTTCAGCTTCGCAGACAATCGTGGCCAGCTCTTCGAACGTGAAGGATGCATTTGATGCGACGCGAAGAATTAAGTATTTCGCTGACTTTATTCCCGCTTCCCACAATCCCCCGAAGTGAGGTGATCTTTGAGGTATGAAACACCATTCGATTCCATCTTCACGGCACCATTGCTGAAATGAGTCGCTGTTCTCCTTGGAGTTAAAAAATGCGCGTATCTCACGTAATCGGTTGTTCGCACCTACAAAATTCGTTGCATTGTCTGAGAATATTTTTGCCACCTTGCCTCTTCTTGCTTCAAAGCGACTTAGTGTGGCCAGGAAGGCTTCTGTGGTTAAACTGGATACGACTTCAAGATGTACTGCCTTTGAGCTAAAGCAAATAAATAAGCAAACGTAAGCCTTGATGGGTGCGCGCCCTCGCACTTAAGATGTGACATAAAATGGGCCACAAAAATCAATTCCTGTATAATGAAATGCACGTGAAGGTTGTACCCGTTCCGGGGTTAAGTCTCCCATTAGCTGAACGATAGATTTTGGACGGAAGCGAAAGCATCTTATACAACGATGAATTGTCTGTTTCACTGTATTTTTTCCTCCAACATGCCAAAATCTTGTTCTAATAATGGCCAGTAGTGACTGGCAACCTGCATGAAAGTTTTTATAGTGATGATAGGCTATTAAGGATTTTGTAAATGCATGTGATTTTGGAAGCAAGAATTGATGTCGTGAATCAACGTTAAGGTTAGAGTTTTTTAATCTACCTCCAACTCTGATAATTCCTTCTTTATCCAAGAATGGGCTTAAAGTTTTAATTGCGCCATTCGTTAGCTGTTGATTTGCTGTAAGTTGGCGATATTCTTTCGAAAAGCACGTTTTTTGTACCATCCGTATGTATTATGAAATTCACATTTTCCTATGAGGTCCTCACTATTAGCTGCAGAGACTAAGACAGTCTTGTTTGGCCGCCGTTTTGGGAGCAATTCTCTGCATATGTTCAAATCTGATTGCCGAGACGAAATATCACGAAGAAAATGAGGGCCATGAAACCATAAGCTATTATGATATCGGCGGGGTTTTCCTTAGTTGGAACATAGCTCCATTCATACTTGGCGGTTAAGTCTTGTATCTTCATTACCCTGTTAGATACAAACACAGTCCACTTAATCGCGTTAGATTCGATCCAGACCAAAACAATTTGCGAATCGGTCCAGCAAAATATTTTATTATCTTCCACGCAGAGGTATGATGCGACACGTTTGATAAGTTCAGCTAATAAAAGCGCGGCGCAAAGTTCGAGACGCGGTATTGTTATCGATTTTAAAGGCGCGACCCGCGATTTGGCTGTGAGCAGATTTGTGGAAATATTGCCTGTATAGTCTATGCTTTTTATTTATAAATATACACGCACCATATGCCTTAGCATCCGCGAAACCGTGAAGCTCCAATTTCGATTGTTGGAAGAAAATGTGCCGAGGGAATTTAATTTCATTTATATTTTTCAATTCATCGCAAAAGTTTGTCCACTCAGTATGTAAGGCGAGAGGTAATGATTCATCCCACTGGAGATTGAGAGACTATAATTGCTGCATCAATATTTTCGCCTTGACCACAATAGGAGTTATAAGCCCTAATGGGTCAAAGATTCTAGCAATGTTAGAGAGAATGCTTCTCTTTGTTATTGGTTTATTGGTATCATTTGAGAGAACAAAGGTGTAACAGAATTCATCAGACTTAGGTATCCAGGATAAACCAAGTGTTTTGATTATATTATTACCATCAATATGAAGAAAACTTTCTCTATCGACGTCTGGCACTCGAGAAAGGATATCTGTACTATTTGAGCACCATTTACGAAGAATGAAACCTCCCCTTTGTAACATTTGACCAATTTCGCTTTGCAATTTGAGGACTTCTTCGACAGTGTCTGCTCCTGTTAACATATCGTCAACGTCGAAATCGGAAAGAAGAACCCTTGAACCAATAGGATATGTTTCCTTTTCATCGTATGCAAGATGCTTCACGCATCGAGTTGATAAAAAGGATGCAGATGCGGTTCCATACGTTACAGTATTCAAACAAAAGAATTGTAATGGCTTGTGCTTAGATTTACGCCAAATTATACACTGTAGATAACTGTCTGCCTCGTTGACTTCAACTTGGCGATATATTTTTGTAATGTCCGCTGTGACTGCATAACGATATGTCCGAAAGCGAAGAAGTATATTATATAGACCATTCTGGAGTTTAGGACCAACCATAAGAATATCATTGAGAGAATACCCTGAAGAAGGCTTGCAACTTGCATCGAAGACTACTCGATGCTTCGTAGTGCTATTCTCCGGTTTTGAAACGCAATGATGAGGCATGAAATAATGGCGTTGAGGCAAGTTATCAAGGGCAATAAGATGCATATGATGCAGATTATGATACTCTTGAAGAAATCCTGAATAATTTTCATTCTGTTCGGGAAATCTTGCTAACCTTGACTCCAGATTGTAAAAACGCTTTAATGCAATATCAAAGGAATTTTTAAGCATAATTGGATCTTCACGAAGTGGTAGCGCAACTCTATACCGCCCTGAAGGTAATCTCCCACAGTTACGTACGAAATTATCTTCACACTCTCTTTCTTCTGAAGTTAATGATTTCGGACAGCCTTCGTGGTCCTCCACTTCCCAAAATTTACTTAAAACCTTATCTAACTGCTCACTTGCTATACCTTCAGCATTTGTTGTGAAACACGATGCCTTCGAAACGTTTACTGGAAATCCACCTGATACAACCCATCCTAAAAGAGTTTTCTGTAATGTGGGTAATCCAGGACCTAATCGAATTTTACCCACAGTTAATAGCTCGAAAAATAAGTCAGCGCCTATTAGCAAATCAATTTTTTGTGGTACGTGAAAGTGAGGATCCGCCAGGTTTTGCAGAATGTTATCAGGTATTTTAATTTTCGAAATATCTACAAGATTATCTGGTTGGTGTCCAGTAATTTCACGTAAAATGAATGCATTAAACGAAGTGGTATATTCATAACGGCGAGATTTAATTGTTAGATTAGTATAAAATTTAGCCGTAGAATTGACGTCTGCGATGCCGCTGATAGCCATGTTAGTTTTTGTTTTTGGTAGTCGTAACTGCTGAGCGACTCTTTCCGTTACGAAATGCAATTGAGAAGCGGAGCCGACAAGGAACGAAACCCCCTTGACCATTTGAAATGTCCACCAATGCCGATGTTAATAATATATGGTAATTGTATGAAGCCTTCTGAATTCCCGCACGTGTTGTCGATGCTAATGACGTTCCTTCTTGTGAAGTAGTTATTGATTCTATTTTTTTATCCGCGACACGAATTGTTTGCGAAGGATTGTTAAAGGTCTGTGCATTTGTGTCATCATCTTGAGTTTGTGATGAGACCATATGTAGGAGAGTATGATGCTTGAATGCACAGCAACGACATCTACTAGACTTGCAATTTTTTACATTATGGCCAGACCTTAAACAATTTATGCAGAAATTAAAGCGTTTGACTTCATTGAATCGAGAGAAGGTATCGAGAGCTATGAATTTTTGACATTGATGAATAATGTGTCCCGTAGAATTGCAAAAAGTACACACATTTTCCATTTTTAATGCGATAAATGAAGAATTTCGAAATTGATCGTGCCTTTTATTACTAAATTTGGAATTAAACGTACCTGATATTCTAGTTTTGTTTGTTGAATATCTTCTGGATTGCTCCCTACTTTCCAATGACATGCATCGGCTTTCAATGAATTTTGATAATTCTTCCCACGTTGGTAGTACATCATGCGGCGCTTGATCCTCCCACTTGGCCTTAGTATGAGGGTCGAGCTTGCTTTGAATTATGTGTATAAGCAAGGCATCTACTAGTTGCTTCGTATCTCCTAATGTCTCCAGTGCTCGCAAGTGCGCATTCACTGTGTCACTGAGAGTCCTAAGCTGCTGTAGCGAATCTCTTTCGATACTTATCATATTAAAAATGTCTTCAACATGTTCCTGAAATATAAGTTTTCTGTTATCAAAACGTTTCTTTAAAAGTGCCAAAGCCTTATCATAATTTTCATTATTGACCTCCAAGGACTTGATTGTGAGAAGAGCGGGTCCTGTCAAAGATGACCTGAGATGTTGAAATTTATAAGTTATTGAACATTGAATAGAATTCTGTCCAATCGGTAAATTTTCCGCTAAAAGTTGTAAGCTTTAATTTTGGTAAAGTTTTTGTTTTAACCCTGGTTTGAAAAAAGGTAGATTCACCCTCAGCATGCGGCAAAGAACTTCGACCTTTTGTATCGTTTAATGCACGCAGAAGTTTTGCCTTTAAGTCTACATATGTCTCCTCAAATATTTCCCTTTTATCAGATTTTTGTTCTTCTGCATCTAAACATTCAATGCGAGTTTGCACCTTATTGAAATTTTCTAAATGACGTTCTAGCATGCCTAGACGAGTTTCGATTTCAGCCGCATCCATTGACTTTAACTTCTGCATCACAATATTTTTTAATTTGATCTGCTGGCCTTGAATGCTGCCCCGTTGCAAACGCAATTCAGATAACAATAATTCTTCTTTCTTTTCGTCGGGCATGCTGTCTACTATAGAGGTTCGCTCCTCGTATAAAGCCTTTAATCAGAAATAAATTATAAACAATGCTTATGTAATGTATACTTATAAATAGTTGAAGTCTAATGCAAGCTGGGTGGTGGCACGAGGTTATAAAATCCGACAATGTGTGATAAACCGAAATTATTTACCTCATCGAAAATAGCACTGGGCGATATATATTTTAAGTTCTGTTCCCCGCGCACGATATTCTAATCCATTTATAATGGTTTAACAATTTTTTATATATATTTATATAATGTATTTTCGCGCCGCGAATTTCTGAGCGCGAAAGCTTTTTTTCGCAGTATGTATGTACGATGTACATACATATTGTAATTTTTATGACAAATCGTACTGAAGGTACGATTTGTCTTTAACTTTTATTTTTTAACTTAAATATTTCTACTGGCAAATTTTGCTGAAGGCAAAATTTGCCATGGGAATTGCTTTTTGAAAACGAAAATGGTATGTGAAGAAAATTGCTCATGCAATTTTCTTCACTGATTAAACTGATAAGCTATTCATGTTTTTAAGCATGATTAGCTTATATGAAAATTTTTATTACCCTTTTTTTTCAGGTATGTTTTTAGGCATGTAACATTCCTTCCCCCCGCAAATAAGAGAGTTATTCTTTGGAGAGAAATAACTCTCGGGGAAGGGAGGATGGTCTTGACCAGAATCAGATTTTATTATTGTTGTGTACCAAATAGGAATTCTTATCTGCTGGTGCCCGATTTCCATTCTGCTTACCGTGCATCGAATACTTTGTTGCAGGAAAGTGTTATGGGGGACTACTCATGAATTGTTGGGCTATTGATTATTTGTGAATTAGTCTTCATCGAGCTCAAGTCGTGCATTTTTTTTCTTGGCTTACCCGATTTTAAATAATTGACCTAATGTTATGTACCAAGAAATTGTCTAACGTGCCTATGCACAGCCAGCCTGGCCTCACCTTCATGGCCTGCTTGATCTTTGTGCTACACGTGATTCGCGGGTGGCGTGGTCCGATCCGGCTAGTATTGTTACGACGAGGTCAGCGTCCCTTTACCATGTGGGGCGGGGAGGCCGTGGCCGGCCGCACCTACTTCGTGGACTTACCCATCTACCAACACCAAGGGCAGTCCTGGGTTATCAAAGGTGAGTGTTGATAATTATGATTTTCACATGACACCCCGCTTACCCATAATTTTTTTTGTTTCAGGTGGTACCCTTAATATTACCAGGCGATATGGGTTATGTGCGTGTTGCCACCCAGTGTTCGATCCGGCCATCACCGCCATCATCCGGCCCTTGATGGCCACCCCTCCCCCCTCGGAGTTGAGGAAGAGTCCGACGAGGATTGGGAGTGAGAATGGCTTCTCTCGCTTCTATCTTATGTGTTTTTTTTTCTAATGTTTTTGATTTGCTTTTACCTTTCCTGTCTTTCTTCTGTTTCCTTTTTGCTTGTATATTAAAAAAAAATGATAAAATAATAAAGAAAATTAACAAAAAATAAAACGTTAACCTGTTCTGATTTATATCCCCCTTCCCTTTGTTATTTTTCATTGTTTTTTTTTCCTTTTTTTTATATTGGCGTAATTAAAAGGAAGACAAGGACGCATCACCTCGGCTTCTTTCTCTTTTTGTTTTGTCTTTAGGTCTATTAGGTCTGGTACTAATTTGTCGGATCTCGGTTGAGGTTTACAACATTTTTGATTTAGCTTTCTATTTTTTTTTCTTTTGTTATTGTTGGCATGGTGGGGCCTTACAAAATTATTTTGGGCTAACAACTATTTTGTTTTTGTTTGTTTTCCTTACATATTTAATATTATTATTTACTAGTTTAATTTGAATCCTATAGCAATTCCTTGGTCGTTACCTAGTAGCCTGGTATTAATGTTTATTTGTTATTTTCATTTCCATATATATATATTATTATTTTGTTATATAATTTTAATACATTTCTCTTTTAGGTCTATTATTTTGTTTATTTTATTTATCTAAAGCCATAATAGTCGGGGATTTTAGTTTCAATTTATATATTTTGTGCGTTTTTCTACTGTTATTATTTTATTTTATTTTCAATGCTTTTTTATTTTTACCTTTTTACCTATTTTTTTTTTCTTATTTATATTAAATTCTAATCTCACATTAATTTTTTACTATTGTATCTATTTGTATTTATTTATTGCTATTTAATATTCTATTTCTAACTTCAGATATTATCTTTGTATTTTAATTCATCTTTTTTTTTTATTTAGTTTTAATGTGTTTTTCCGCTTGTTCCACATTTTGATATATTTTACTTTTTAGGTTAACATTTTTCTATGTATACCTTTTGTACATATTTTACCAGGTCTACTTTTGTTACAAAACTGTTTTAACTTGACCAAGTGGTCTATTTTGACAGTATCAGCGGTTCACCCTTAAACTATTTGAACTGATCTGGATCTGGGGAGCGATCGTGCTCGTTTTAAAGTGGTTTGGGCAGCGTGAGTTCGCTCCTTCAAAGGAATTTCCTCTGATGAAATTTCGGGGTTACCTTGTGATTGATTTCTCTGTTGTCTCATTTTGATGACAACAGGGGAAAGATACTTTACTGCCACAACAATCATTATGGCCAAAACTAGTAGGCTCGTAAATGATAGAGAGGTTGTGGACAGGATATGGGAGTTTCTACTTGATACCTTCTTACTGTACTGGTCTAATTTGTGTTGGATATATTCCAACGAATGAGTGCCAGTATAAATTGATTTATGGATATCGTCTCCTGTTAAAATTTCCATTGGAACTTGGTTTTGGTTTTGAGGTTCTGGTAAAATGTCGGCCAGACTCAAATTCAATAAGGACTGATTAAATTTTGGAAATTGTTTGGGTTGAATTATTTTCAGCGGGCGTTTACTTTGACCTTCATATTTGAGCACTTTGTCACTTATTTGCACTTACACGGTTGCGTTATCTCAAGTATCCCTTGTCCTTCCATTTTCGAGATCCCAAAGTGATCTGGACATGTGATATGTAACATCGTGGGGGTAATAATAATAGTTTCAAATAACAATTCAAAACTCATTCAGCACAGAAAAATTTTCATTCAGCACTTAAGTGTACACGGCTACTTACGGAATCGCTTGAAATTCAAAAGTGTACACTTGAGCTCACGTGAGTTTTTCAAATCGTGTACACTTTCAAATTCTTCACAGTTGCGGAATCCAGCCGCTGGAGTCAAAACTACCAAGTCATCTATGTCGTTACGAATCGCGCAGAGTGGTCGAGAATTTAGACTTGCTTCGACTTGTGTTAATAAAGTTGTGATTTCTGCAAATGTATAAACAGCGGTGCCTATGACCCGCCGGATGTTATGGATAAAAGATGCAAGGTAGCAAAAGAAATCTACATTTTTGTTTGTGATCCAAATATTTTCCTCTAATTATTTTCTTAATAACATTGCTCTGCACTATCGCAATGCTCTGCCAGAGGATCGTATTTCGTTTATGTGCTATGGTAATCGGAATGCATGATCTTTACTCGGGATCTTTCAATAGCTAGAGTCTTGATTGTTTAATAGCTAAGAAAGCATAATTTTTTAGATAAGAAATGAAACTCAGAACTGTATAGTACTGTAAATAGAATTTAGTCTTAAGTTGCTTTAGCTCGCGTTCAGAATTATTAATATTGATCAATAAAGTTACTCTTAAAATAAAGTGTCGGAATTCTACTTATTATACCTACTATTGATTAGCTTAAAAGTTTACGCGGGGAAGTAAGGAAAATTTCTCTACTTACTTCCATAATTTCGTGTCAGTGAATAACATTTTGGTGGCAGCGGTAAAATTAATTGAAAATAAATATCTCAGTGCGTACCAAAGTTACATATAATTGTGTGTGCAATACACATATATAAATTATATATAACGCGTGCATCTGTTTTACACAATTCTGATTCTAATGTAAAACATGTCTCAAAGATAAGTGTTGCAATACAAAGTTAATCTTCAAATCTTTTGGGCGCACTAATTATTTTTGAATCTAACGTGAAAGAGGAACGGAGCCACAATAAGCGACTAAATTGTCAACAAATTCAAATGGGGCAATCATTGATCATTCAAGAAGGAAGGAGGACAGAAATAAACGTTTCCCACGATATCCAGAAGATTTTAGTTGCTTCAAGAAGATTGATTTCAAAATAGAGGAATCACTGTTGGCGTATAAGATGATGCGAAACTTTTACACATTTTTATTATTATTGTAAGTTGATTCTTTTTAAATTACCTTTAATTATTTTCTTTTTGGAATATATGTTTACTGTTAAGTAAAGTAGAAGGTTTATACTTTATAGTGATTACAAAAATGAATAAATAAACGAAAAAGTGCGTGTGAAGTTCAAAATTATTGAATCTCTAGTAATGATAAAAAAATAAAAACGCATAGTATACACATCTATACTTTTCCTGACGGTTTAAGAATTTTACATATACATATGTATTAATATACATTATAAAAATTTTTGTTCTCGTGGTGTAAAGAAAGGAAGGAAAGGAAAAGTATATTTATATTGAATCTATATACATATATGTTTTATGTTTTGAGAGAACTATCAACCAATCTTATTGGTGTGTTTATTATTTTGAAATACTGAAACTAATCCTTAACAAACTTACCACAATGAGTAATACAAGTGAGTCTGAATATAGCTTTGACGAAAATACTTTAAAGAAAAAATTTTGTGGTATAGGCGAAAGTAGTGGCCTTCCAGTCGAATTAACTTTGGGACAGATAATCTCAAATGATAAAATTGCATTTAGAGATACCCAAGACGAAATTTATAAAGTGTCTTATATTTTTCGTACTTATAAACGTAGAACTTTTCTAAATTTGTTACCCGACGATATCGATAGTGAAGACGGAATAATGGAAACAGGAAACGATTCGCGAATAACAGAAAAACATGGGGATAAGTCCACAGTTGTAAAAACTGTTGAAGACAAAGCGAAAACGATAATAATGAAAAAGTAGAAAATTTATCAGAAAGCTTAAAAAATCTAGAAATAGGTCAAGGTGCTATTCGAAAACTTGTCTATAGAATTCCTGAAATTGCAAATGTCGGAAATAATGAAAAAATCAAAATGAGTTTAGAAAGTATTATTAGAATAATTACATATTTTGATAGTGACCCATCTAAAGCATATCATTTTATTCAAAATTGTGAGAACGCGATGAGTATTGCTACGAAAGAACAAAAAGAGTGCTTACTTCTAATAATTAAAAGTAGGATATCAAGAAATGCGGAAACCATATTAATGAATAAGAGGCTTAGTACATGGGAAGAATTAAAGCACCAATTGAACAGAGTTTTTAGAGAGACATATTGTTCAATGCAACTTCATCTTGAAATGACAAGATTAAGGCAACAGCGAAATGAAACTGTTATGCAGTACACGAAAAGGGCCGAAATATTAACGCGTCGTCGCATATAGAGTCTTTTTAATGAAAGCTTAGAAGATACAACCTATTACGGGCAGAAAATAGCAATAGAAAAAGATATGCTGAATGCATATATATTCGGTTTACATAAAGAATTAGGTACTTTTGTTAATACACAACGCCCAAAAAGTTTAGCTGAAGCCAGCCAATTGGCTATGGAGGAAGATATTCGCTTAGGATACAGTAAAATTAAAGAAAGAGAATATACAGATAAAAATTTGATTAGGATAAATCACTTCGATTATAAGTGTTATTCATATGGTGGTACAGGGCATATGGCTAGAGAGTGTTTCAAATTTAAAAATAATTATCATCAAAAGAATTTCGGAAACAGACCAAATGGTTATAAGGATAGCAGTAAATATAACCGTAAGGAATCAATATACAAAAATAATACTACCAATGAATGCAAAAGACATTTTAGTGACACTGGAAAGAAAGGATTTGGCACCAAATTCGGAAGGAACATCTGAAGAATGAAGAAATAGAATCTTTAAAAGATATAATAGGGAAATTTAGTGATATATTTAGTTTAGAAGATGAAGACCTCACAGTTACTTCAGTTATAAGTCACCATATAAGAACAACAAGCGACGTTCCACTTAACGTTAAGACATATCGATATCCGAAGATACATGAAGAAGAAGTCAACTCCCAAACTCGAAAACTTTTGAAAAACGGGGTGATTCGCCATAGTATTTCACCTTGGTCAAGTCCAATATGGGTTGTGCCCAAAAAGTTAGATTCCAGCGGGAGAATAAAATTGAGAATGGTAATAGATTATCGCCGATCAAATGAGATAACTGTAAGCGATAAATTTCCTATCCCAAACATCCAGGAAATTCTCGATCAGCTAGATAGGGCAAAGTATTTCACAACCCATGGAGAAAACTGCATTTACGACGCCTTATGGGCGTTTTGAGTTTACTCGAATGCCTTTCTTTCGGTCTGAAGAATGCACCAGCTTGTTTTCGGCGAATGATGAATATGGTTTTAAGTGACTTAATAGGAAAGGGTACATTTGTATACCTGGACGATATTGTCGTCTACAGTAAAAACCTTGAAGAGCATAATAAGATGTTGGAACAAGTCTTATTGAGATTGAAGAATGCTAATTTGAAAGTACAATTAGATAAATAAGAATTTATGAGAAGTCAAGTAGATTATCTGGGACATACAATTACTAGCAAAGGAGTCTCACCTAGTGTGAAAAAAGTTGATGCTGTAGATGCACTCAAAGAGTCTAAGAATCAGAAAGAGATCAAAAGTTTTCTGGGAATGATATGATACTATCGTAAGTTTATAAAAGACTTCAGTACTATTGCTACAACATTGCACAAATTATTGAAAAAGAATGTTTGCTTGAAAATAGCCACGTATTGGGCTTGCTTAGTTTGATCAGCATGTCTTTTTGGGGGATTTGCACTCTGGACCTGCATTGGGGCACTTCATTTAAAGGGTTGTATAGTAATTTAGTGGCGCATTCGTTGGATGTTGTCGCTTTTATTATAGACGTGTTCAGCCGGCCTACATACGTGCTTTCTTCCAAATTACTTGTTATTTTCTTGTACCTTTTTATGTCCTCTCCTTTTAATAAGAGAAATTCCTGAGTTTTTTCGCTATTGGCTATGTATGAATAACCAGGGTCTGGAATTAATGAATAATTTGCTGACTTTGGTACAGGATAGCATTGAATCTGTTGTAACCTCATGTTTGGCAGATTAAAAATTGGGAGAGTAATTCTCACCACCAATTTGTTTTGCATAAGGAGTGACTGAGCTCCTGCTGTCTGATATAGAACAGATAGACAATTTTGGTCATTTGGGTAATTCGAGGCTGTCTTGCGGTATATCTCCAGCAGCTTTTTGGGAGACATTAGGAGTGGATGAATATGGTTGGTTCTACTAGCCATTATTATATCCAGGAGGGCTTGTTATCGATATTGAACTTCGATGATTTGGAGTAATAAGCTCGATATAATCTCTTGTCTTAGTTGCCTCCTAGTTAAATCGTCGGCCACATGGTGGGGATCGTTTATCTGGTGGGCTATTTTTTGTTGTCTGTCTATTAACATAGCCAGCGGTGTTTGAATCTTTTCCAAGGTAATTTTTACAACACTGATTTGCTGTTTCTCTAGCACGGCTAGGGCTTGTGTATTCGATTCAAGTTCTTCTAACCTGCTGTAAATTTCTTTTTCGTTGTTATTGTCCATGGTCCCAAATAAATAGTGCATGGCACTGCCTATTCCGTCGAATAGCGATCTGGCCTTGCGTTTTCGTGGTACTAGTTCCTTTATAGTTTCTGTGCGCTTTCGTACGCTGTCTATTATAGCGTGTATGTGTAGATGCTGCACGTTACACAGGTCGTCTGGGTTTGTTATATTTATGCAGAGTTTATACACCAAGTGCTCTACATATTCTGCTAGCTTCATCTGGGTGTCTAACTCATCCAAGTAAATCTCGGTGGGGACATTCCAGGTGTCATGATATACCATGAGATTTCCCAGGTCCTCGAAAAATATACCCGAGCCATTTAGCGGGGTCATTACATAAGGTTTGTCAGCGATTGCTCCAGTTGTGTACTGGATGAAGAGGATAACAACGATGAATTTTAGCGCCATTTCTGTGTACAATTTAGGAGAAGAAAACAATCCTTTAAGCATATTTGTACTTGCATTGTGCCGTTTTAAACTGGGCAGTGCAAATGTTTATGGGGAGGTATTGAAATAAGGTTTAATGGACACTGTAGTAGGAGTTTCAAGTCAACCTGATTCATTTTTGTTCGACATGCTTTTACTCGAAATATGGTTTTAAACGATTATTATGTACCGTTACGATACGTTTACCAATTTTGATGGTGGTATTCACATCACTTGGTACTGCGACTACGTGATAAGGTCCTACCCAGATTTGAGAAAGCTTATGTTTTCGCCTTTCATTCTTGATGAGGACCTTGTCTCCTACATGGAAAGATAGGGGCCGTACTGTCTGATCGTAGTACCCCTTTGAGCGCTGTTTACTTGCCAATAATTTCTTTCTTGCTGTGGAATATGATTTTTGGAGCTCATACTTCAGTATATGGTAATAGCTCTCATGATTGTAAACGGGTCCGAGATCCCGTTTTAAATTTGATGGGACATCCGCTGTGAAGCGGTATAGGGAGTCCATTGGGGTAAGTTTAGTACCCTCCTGTACACTATTGTTGTACACGAATGCAGAGGTTCGTAGGTATTGGTGCCATGTTTTTAGATTTTCATCTACGATTGCTCGCAAGTATTCTATCAGGGGTCTATGTGCACGCTCTAGTGCTCCATTAGATTGTGGGTGATATGCTGAAGTCTGTAACTTCCTTACCTTTAGAAGCTTACAAAAGAGTATTTTGAATAATTCACTCAGGAAATTTGTTTCCTGATCGGTGAGTATTCTTTTGGGTATGCGATAGCGCGTACCGATTTCATCAAAGAAAACCTGCGCTACTGTGACTGCTTCTGCATTAGGTATTGCATACCAGTCGACAAATTTTGTTAAATTATCTTGGAAGGTCAAGATATATTTGTTACCTGATGTGGTCTCTTCTAATGGACCTACAATATCGAGGTAAACTTTGTCGAACGGTTGTTCTTTGATGTCTGTGATAATCATTGGCATTTTATATTGTGAAGATGCTTTCATCGTCTGGCACTTTGGGCATTTTTTAATATATTTCTTGATATCGCTAAGCATGTGTCTCCACCAATACTTGCGTCTTATTCGTTTGTACGTCTTTATGACACCTTGATGGCCACCAAATGGAGAATCGTGATAATCTTTTAAGCTTGTTTGGATCTTCGTGGGGCTCGCAATAACTTCGGGTGCCTTACCAGTACTTTCATGCGGGTCAAGCGTTGTTGGGTTTAGTGTTTCCGCCTCCGTGAGTTGAATTTCGTTTTGGTCCGCTTTCGTGTGCTCTTCTGTCTCCAAACTGGAGTTATTTATTGTCTTTTGAGCCTTTTGCTTCTGAGCTCGAGTCACGACAAAACAATGAGCGGATTTCTTCTTTTTCTTATTATTTGTGGAACAGTCTTCCTCCACATCTGAGTCCATCGTGATGTGGACCAGGGCTTTTACCGTTAAGGTATTGACTAAACTGTCTTCTTTTAATGCTTGTTTGTATTCGATGTTGTAATCGGACGCAGATAACTTGTGGTGAAATCTCACCAAACGGGAAGTAGGGTCTTTCACATTGAAGAAACCTTTGAGAGGTTTATGGTCAGTATAGACCGTGAATTTCCAGCCTTGAAGAAAGCACCTAAAATTCTTGGTAGCCCAGACAATAGCCAATAACTCTTTCTCTATAGTGGAGTAATTTCTTTCGGCTTTGTTTAATGTGCGGCTTGCATAGGCAATGGGATGGTCCTTTCCGACTTCTCCTTGAGAAAGAACAGCTCCTAGAGCCTCGTTACTTGCGTCCATAGTAAGATTAAAGATTTGGTAAAATCGGGGTAAATCAAAAGTGGTAGAGAAATTAAAGCATTTTTTATGCTTTGAAATACTTCCTGGCATTTCTCTGTCCAAGTGGATTTTACATCCTTTCGGGGTAAATTCGTGATTGGACGTACAATTTTGTAGAAGTCTGGAATGAATTTCCTGTAGTAATTGGCAAGTCCTAAAAATGACTGTACTTGCCTTACTCTTTTTGGAACAGGAAATTTACTTGGGTCTGGCAGGGCTTCTTCACTAGAATCTTTATGTCCTAGGTAGACAACTTCTCTTCGTAGAAACTGGCACTTCTCTGGCTGCAGTTTCAAGTTGTTCTCTCTCAACTTATTGAAGACTTTTCTCAACTTTTCGTTGTGATCGTTTAAATTTTTATCATAGATGACAATGTCATCTAGGTAGACAAAACATTCGAGCCCTTGTAGGCCTGTTAAGACGAAATTCATTAAGCGTTGCAATGTGGCGGGGGCTCCTTTGAGCCCGAATGGCATACGCTTGAACTCGTAGTGCCCATAGCTTGTGCTGAAAGCAGTTTTATGTCGATCTTTTTTGTCGACAAGGACCTGGTGATAGCCGTTACCCAAATCGAGTGTGGTGAAATACCTTGCGTGACCTAATTGGTCGAGAATATCCACGATTCGGGGTAGCGGGAATGCGTCTCCAATTGTCTTTTCGTTTAATTTACGAAAATCGACAACGACGCGCCACCTTTTTTCACCGTCAGGTCCCGCTTTCTTGGGGACAACTAGTAGAGGTGAATTCCAAGGGCTTTTATTAGACTGGACTATCCCACTGTCTAGCATTTCTTTTAGCTGCTCATTAATTACTTTCCGCTGGGTTTCAGGTAAGCGGTACATTTTTTGGTTGATCAGTGCTTGATCTTGCACCAGTGGAATATAATGCGTTATCGCATTTGTATAGATGAGTTTTTCACCTTTGAGGAAGAAGATATCGCTATACTCTTCGCAGAGTATTGATATCGAAATTTTTTCTTCAGCGGTCAAATTAGGGTATAGGCTGAGTTCGTGCTCTAGCCTAGAATACGCGGGTATTGCTTTGGGTCGTCCGGATTCTCATAATACGGGTATAAAAATCGTACATGTTGTAGGGTTGCTGTTTTTTCAGCTGAACCTTCGGTTAACTTATTATTCCTTTTAAATTTTTTACCTGTAAGTAGATGAGGCCTTTGTGATTCCTTTTGAGGCTTTATTTCGTTATTTTTAGCATGTTGCAGGGTATTTGCTTCCTGCTTTGTTGACGGCTGGGTTTGGTACACCTGTGTGGTCTTTGCCTAGGTTGTGTGATATACTCGTGCGCGTCAATACTATTGCTTTCTGACCATGTAGAATTTTTGTGTTGCCTGACGGTGGAGTAATATGCACCTTTAATATAGGCTTTAGCGACTCGCTACCGTTCTTATATGGCCGTTGTTTGTTTAATAGTGATTTATGCCTCGGGATTTTGGAAGGAAGGGCAATATGCACCTTTTTGGCAGGCTTTAGATACTCAGTTCCGTCTCTTGTGGTGTTTGATATTGCCTCTATATTTGGTAGTGAAATGTGTGTCCTTTTGTGGTCTTTTGTGTGTGTTAGTGCAACTATGGTGTAGTCATTTATTGGAAATAGCTGTAAATTTAAGCTATGTATGACTACTTGATGTCTGTTAGCGTTGAGAATACTAACCAGCACTAATTCTTCTCCAGATGACAGTAAACTGTTTGCCAAGAAGACTCCATCGCTTATCTCTTGGGATAAACAGAGCATTTCTTCTTGAGTTTGTAACGTGACTGGGGCAACAATTTGCGAGCGCGCAGGTATGCAGATTGGTTCCTTAATGGTAACCCACTGCTGCCTGATTTCGTCGGTCTCTTGCATGCCCAGACAGCTTTTTTCACATTCATTGAGCTCTTCTGGACCTTGGCAGCCAGCTTTTCTCGTTTGAGAATGCGTTGAAGACACTGCAGGTGGATAGTTCAGGCTGCTTAGACTCTAGCTCTTCTGCAGGTGTTCCTTCTTCGACTGCTTTTTCAGAATGCAGCTTGTCCGTTTCAAACATCAATGGCAAAGCAAATTCATCGGGATTAGTCTCCGTGCGAGGAAACCTTAGTGCCTTATTAGGACCCTCAACGTTACAATTTTTTGCTGGGAAATCATTTCCGAGAAGTCCATCATCGGAAAGGCTAGGCAAGTTCTTTACGACTTGAAAATTGCAGGGAATTTTGTTTTTGAAAACGAAGTTTCCCTGGCAGTTTCCCAGCGTCTTTCCGGTACCAAATGGGGTCTGAAGTGTACATGCCTCATTGTGGTTAATTTCTCTGAGATCTTTTAATGACCTTTTCTTTATTATACTTACCTCAGCGCCTGTGTCGACTACTTGTTTAGTTTGGCCGTTCAGGCCTATGTCTAAAGGAAGTTTTACTGTAACGACACTGGAATCGGGCTGCTGCGGAGGCCCTATTTTGTTAGATGGGAGTTTTATAGTCGAGCCGGGGAGTTTTGGGTCGACTGTACGTCGTTTCCCTGACTCCGGGCTTCACATTTACGTTTTTGTTGGCAGTTATTTACTGCATGTCCAGAACGACCACAAAATTCGCACTTTTTAGGCACGTTATAGACTCTTGAGTTATTGGGACCTTGTGGGTCTCTTGGTCGTTGATTTGTTGTTCCACTATTTTTGTTTCTTCTGCAGTCACGCACGTCATGGTTATGCATTTTACAGTTCACACAATACGGCGTATTTTTACGTTTCAGACCATCGGCGTATGTATGGCCTCTTAAATTACAAAAACTACAATTTATTTTATTTAAATTATTATTTTTATTTTGTACATTAGAGTTTCTATTTGGAGTTCCTGATTCCTGTTTTCTATTCGACGATGGTGCGTGTGCTTGTATGAACTGTGCCGGCGGTATGTGACTGTTTGTATTTGTAGGGTTGCTGTGGGGAACTTGAGCGAATGACATTATGCCTGGATTAAATACGCTGTGGTGTGCTGATGAGTTAATTGCACTAAATTGTACGTTATTGGGTGTTATTGCACTTATTGAATGGGGTAGCGTATTTTGTATCACAATTTGTTGAAATTGCCCTGAGGGTTGTAGAAATAGAGCACTTTGCTGGAGACGTTCCATGTCGAGTGCTCTTTGTACGAGGTCATCCACCGTACCGTCTGTCATGGGCAGAAGGTATTGGCACATATACGGGTTATTGACTCCTGTTTTAGTGCGTTCTTTGCGAAATCTTCCAGCTGCGTTTTAACAGCTGGTGCTGCTCTGGCTCCGCATTTGGATTCTGCTGCTTCATTGCAGAGTGCCAGCATTTGTTTTACTCTTGCTGTGAAGGCTATGAGGTTTTCCAAAGGATACTGCCTTGTAGTAATTAATTTATTTGCCAATTCCTGGTAAGTTTCTCTAGGCAGGTATGTGCGGTTGAGCCGTTCCTCTAATTCTTTGAAAGTAGTGGGCATATTTGAGTCAAAAAGAAAAGCTGGTAAGCTTCGCCTCGAAGTCTAGTGCGGAAGATTTGTAAAAATGCTGATAGTTCCTCTATCGAAATGCACTGTTCTCCCGAAAATAGGGGAACGAGCTGGGCAGTTAGCTTGGCGATTTTAGCGTAATCTGCCATGTATAAATCGGGGATTCTGAAACTAGAGTTTGACACTTTTGAAGAACTAGTTTCTTCTATGCTAGTTTACAAAAGGGAGTCACCCAGCCAGTTCAAAAGTATTTCACTCACGGTGGAATCACTGACAATGTCGTTGGCACTTTCCCTTAAATCTACACTATTATTTTTATTTTTGACTTCGAGCGAGTGCGAGAGTTCTCCAAACTCCTTCAGACTCTCTTTGAACTTTTCAGTGCTTTCTTTAAATTTTGCGATTTGCTCAAGCCTTCGTTCCCGAGACTTGGCATTTTGTTTGTCAATGGAATCGCACTGTATAACCGAAAGTTCGGAGGAGTCTCGCACTTTCCCTTCTAAATACTTTAAATATTTTTCTAGATTTAAATTGGAATGTCTTATTTGGTGGGGACCTGTTAGGATTGTCCCGCTCCTTAACGTGACTCCTCTTGTTGGTGAATTTGTTGCGGGTGTTTTATTAGCACCCTCTGTGGCGGATGTTGCTCCCGCGTTGCCTCCTCCGTACCGGGCGGATCGTCCTGTGCGTCGCCCGGTGAGGAACATTGTTGTGGAGTTGTTGGAATTGGTGTAATTTCCTGCGGCGTCTCCTGGTGGCAGCTTTCCTCGCTCAAGGAACACCGTTTGTAAAATTTGCAGCTAGTGGGTCTTCTGCCGTCTTAATTCCCTTGGTTCAAATTGAGAGGGGGGCTTATGGCCTTCTTCGGTATAAATTTTAAAATTTTGGGATGTGGACTTCTTTAACCTGGGCTGGGATGAAGCCCGCTATTGTCCCACGTTGGCACTTTGTGCTTTGATGAGGGGGTGGCTGCGTGTTTTTCAAACAGAGGCAGTTAAAGCTGTCCGACCCCGAGCGTTGGAGCCGACAAGATCTAATTACTCCTGAAGCCAGACTCAACTTCAGGCGGAGGATAGGGTGTCTTGCCCAGTATTCGATCTCGTCCTAAACTCCTTTTTGATTCGCAGGATAGAGTGTTTTCGACCGCTTATACTTCCTTTGTTTAAAGTAGGCTTCCTCTATCCTACCGGCTGCGCCAATTTTGTTACGTAACTTAGTGGGTATTTTATCCAAAACACTTTGTTCTTATTTTCACTTTTATTTTTTTTTCTTTACACCACAATTCTTGTTGTACAATTTTTTTCGTTTTATAAATTTCTGATCTTTTAACTTTTTCTATTTTAACTTTTTTCTCTTTAAAACTCAACCGAGACCTAGATTCAACACCAACTGTTATTAATCACAATCGCCGTGTATCTTCCTTTTTTGTAAAAATACTCGACTACCTTTATTCAAAAGCTCGACTCTTAAATTCCCCCTTTTTTTTTTAACCGCCGTTACTCAATTTAGCAATCCAACTCGTAGAAACTTTTAAATTCAACTTGTTTCGCTTTTTCATTCGACTCCGTTTTAAACGAGATTCTCAAACCAACTCGGCTCTTGATCACTTTCGTCGCGATCAATATCCCTCGTTCAGGGTAGAAAATGCATTGTTGCATTTTTACGCTGAGAAATTTTTCATTTATTCTGGACTTGATTAAACAAGTCCAGAATATTTTTCGTTGGACGGAGGCTTGAAATTTGATGCTTTTATAAACATCAGCCACCGTTATGACGATTGAAATTGTGGCGCGCGTATACATATAATGTATTTTCGCGGCGCGTATTTCTGAGCGTTAAAGCTTTTTTTCGCAGTATGTATGTACGATGTACATACATATTGTAATTTTTACGACAAATCGTACTGAAGGTACTTAAATATTTCTACTGGCAAATTTTGCTGAAGGCAAAATTTTCCATGGGAATTGCTTTTTGAAAACGAAAATGGTATGTGAAGAAAATTGCTGATGCAATTTTCTTCACTGATTAAGTTTTTAAGCATGATTAGCTTATATGAAAATTTGTATTACCCTTTTTTTTTCAGGTATGTGTTTAGGCATGTAACACTGCACACTTTGTTGACTTGACAAAGTTTACATTTCCTTACATGTCTTACAACATCGTCTGACATGCCAGGCCAATAGAATTGTTTTTTAATTCTTTTAATTGTACGGGAGACACCTTGATGGCCTCCCGTTGGTCGAGAATGGAAATCTTTTAGAACTTGTTCAATATCACTGCTGTTGGAATATTGATGAAGTTTGATATTTATTTGTTGGCTAACGAAGACCTTGCTAAAAATGTTTTTAATAGTTGATAAATTTTGTGGGTCTAATAATACAGGGAAGGAGATATTTACCTGACTTAACTGATTTGCTTCTGTGTATGAGCAGATCTCAGTTAAAATCTTTTCAATGTCTAATCTATCCCTTTGAGTTCGGCAAGGTAGATTGACTTTTGAAATGATTCCTGTGGAGTCTTTCTTCCTAAAGAAGTTAAGTTCGTTTTCTAATAGTGGGGTTTTGTCTGGAGGTTTTGGTTTAGACTTTAGTACTCTTTCAAGTCCTGCATTGGCAAGATGAAAAAATTGGGATTAGCATTTTTAGTAGAAAGTAATATGAAATTGATCTCAGTTATTAATACTGAGGAATTGTTTACCAGTTATGAATCTGGGTTTGGAGTATTGATATTTGTGTTGGGTGTAATTAAATTCGCCTGAGCTTTGGCTTGATTTCTGGTTACCACATTTACATAGGTGGTGGTTTTCGTTATTTTTTCAGAATTTTCTGGGATAGCTCTACTATTTAATAGAAAAATACAGATGAGTAATTAGTTGCGAATCAGTTTGTTATGTGTAAATAGTATGTTTTATTGGACTATGTTCAATACTGTAAACTGTAAGATGTATTATAAGTAATTTGCTCCATTTGTTATTGGTATGGGGTTTTATATTATTTTTATCGGATGGACAAGGGATGTTTTTAATAAAAAATAAAATTTTCCAATTATGTCGTGAGAAGATGTTAAAGAAAGAAAAGAGAGAAGAGAAGAGAAAAAAGCTTAGAATATTTGTTTTCGAAATTTCAGTTTCAAGAGGATGATTTCATTTTGTTTATTTGTATTGTATTTCTATTAAAAAGAAATATACAAAAAAAATTTCAGAACGAAACTTTATTAAAAATCGGAGGGATGCATTGGTAGATACGTATTGTGTTATTTGCGAGTACCAGAATTATAATAAAAATATGATGTCTTAACTGCTTGCTATTCCAATCAATATCTTTCTACTGGCCGATAGGCTCACGGAGTCCTACCGCAGGGGATCGAATATTGATTTTTGTCGAAGTACTCTGACTAGCAAGCTCACGAAGTCTTGCCGCAGAGGTCGCTTCTAGGAAGAGCAGATTTAAATTTTTGTTATGTATTAATTTTTATTTTATTTTAAATTAGGTTACAATTGAAAAGAAAAAGAAAATAGGAATATTGTTTTATTCATTGGTATGTATGTATATATTATTATTTAATGTAAACAGGGGGAGAAGCAAATTTGTAATTTATTTGGAAATGAGCAAAAAGCTTTGTCAAGGGTAGAAATTTTTAACTTGGATTCAAAGACAAATTTTAGTAATCGTGTTTGCACTCACTTGTGTAATTAATATAAATTGAATGAAATATATATACATTACATTTTTACAGGTAAACATATATCACACAAAGAACAAAATGTTGACCCATGTTTAAACTGATTTACATTAAAAAATAGTCTACTATATATGTTTATTAGTATAATATTTAAATAGAATCTGAAATATTGAGAAAAAGGAAATGTTTTCACGCTACCTTTCATTTTAACCAGATAGTAGTTGGCATCTCGCCTTCTTCTGGTCATATAGTTGAAGGTGTTGATGTTGAAGATTAACAATAGTTGGAAGTGTTGTTTGGGTTCTATAGTGGTCATCTCTGTTGATGATTTCTCAATGTCGTCCTACTGGTGTCAGTGTACCGACTCGTTGAGGCAGGGATGAAGCCTCGCAAGTTTCCCACGTTGGAGCACTATGGCACTCTAAACGATTATAAAATGTTCCTCTAAGTACCCTTTATTGGGTACCCGGGCTTATAATTCTGTTCGTTTTGTTAGATAATTTTTTAGTTATTCTTTTTCTTTTTATTATGAATTTCCAATGAATATCCAAACCTCGAAACAGACAGCTCGGCGGTTTTAGCAAAACTCCCGGAGGATCTGGCTTGCTGGCGCCAGGTACCCATGAGAACTTTTTTGGTTTTCCTTTCATCACTTTCCCACGACGTGAAAAATCGTACGTGGAAAAGTACGAAAACTTTAGACTCAGTGCATATGCATGAAATCTGATATGCACTTGTGTCTTGAAAAAGTAATATTTTTAGGCGATAAGAATAATTATATGTATGTATGTACATACGATTAAATTTTATAAATTTAAAACACCGTATGTATATATGTACATATGGTTAGATCTGATGGAGTTAGGGAAAAAACTGTATGTATGTACATGCAAGTAATTTTGCCGGAATTGATATATGTACATATGTACTTATTACTGCATGTAGGTAAGTAAGTACGTACTGCACGTACCGTGAGAATAGAATATGCGGCTGATAACAAATTGCAATTTATGCGAAATTGCATTTTGTTTCAGCATGGAAATGCATTTTCTAATGGATTTAAAATTTGAAATGATTTTTGTAAATGCAATAAATTTTCAATTTCGGGGTCATCCGGCAATGTGCCATAGGGCAATATATTGTTGAATTGCCTTTATGGTTGTGATCTGGGTCATGTGACTCAGGTACCCATCGTCCCGAATCACAACCATATAGTCAATACATCAATATATTGTCCTATACAATATATTGATGTATTGAAAACTCGACCCTGAAAACGAAAAATCATTCAAATTTAAATTTTCATTTAAATTTGTTTGTCGCATTCAAAAATTTCAAATGCATTTAAAAATGCATTTGCATGTCGTAACAAAATGCAATTTAGCATGAATTGCATTTTGTTATCAGTAATGCACTCCACTCACACGGTATACCTACCTACATGCCGTGTAATCGGATATAATTTTTCGTCGTGCAAATTGAGTGCACATAAAATAATTCACATATTCTCACGTACGATCTTTCATCGTCGTGAGAAAGCAAAAAGGAAAAAAGCATTTTGCAAGATAACGTGGCTACCTGGGTTCAATTTGCCCAAATCTCGAGGAGTCGCTTTTAAAAATCCGGCTAGTGAAGTTAAGGCATAAATGTTCTGTTTTTAAAAAAGTTATGGTTATTAAAAAATAAAGATTTACAAAAAAAAAAGGAATTGAAATAAGAATTAATTAATAGATTGAAGTTAAGGCATAAATATTCTATTTTTAAAAAAGTTATGGTTATTAAAAAATAAAGATTTACAAAAACAAGGAAGTGAAATAAGAATTAATTAATAGATTGAAGTTAAGGCATAAATGTTCTATTTTTAAAAAAGTTATGGTTATTAAAAAATAAAGATTTACAAAAAAAAAGGAAGTGAAATAAGAATTAATTAATGGATTGAAGTTAAGGCATAAATGTCCTGTTAAAATAAAAAGTTATGGTTACTGAAAAAATACAGATTTATAAAAACAAGGAAGTGAAATAAGAATTAATTAATAGATTGAAGTTAAGGAATAAATGTTACATTTTTTTTAAAAGTGAGAGTTATTAAAGAACTATTTGAATAAAAGGTGTTGGTTTCAAAAATTAATTCAAAACCCGATTTTGCTTTTTCCTTTAGAAGCTGTGTGCTCTCCACCCGGAGCACGGCACACACTTACCCACAACAACTGGTGGCAGCGAACTCTAAATTAAAACCAGTGCCAACAAATTATTCTAATTTAATTAAAATTAAAAAAAAAAATAATATTATATATATATATAAAAAAAAACGTGAGAACATTTTAATGGCAACGGTTTACCTACCCGAATACCGCGAATCAGTGCAAATAATAAATCAATTAAAATAAATAACAGAGGTAGATAATCAGTAATGTTAATATAATCAAAGTTCATAATAAAAAAAAAAAAAAAATTAAGCCCGGGTACTAAAAAAGGTACTTAGAGGAAATTCAAAGTTTAAGCGCCATAGCGCTCAACGGGGGACCCTTGCGAGGCTTCATCCCTGCCGCAGCTAAAGAAGGAAGGAACACATTTGGTCGTATCATCACCATTACCATACCACCATGCAATTTCATCAACATCTTTAGCAAAAATATATAATCCGGGATGCTCAACGAAGGAAATCCAAGATCGAACTCAGTCACAACGGCACTATTTTCATTCTCCAGCTCTAAGTCCAACAGGAATATTAAACAAGGAATAAGAATTAAGGTAGACAATAATTTCTCCTTTGATTTTCTTTTTATATTTTCTAAATATAGTAGAATTTAGTTCTATTTATGTGTTGTGAAATCACCCCATCACGAAGCGACCTCTGCGGTAAGACTGCGTGAGCTTGCTGGTCAGAGGACTTCGGAAAAATCAATATCGATCCCCTAGGACAGTCTTCGTGAATCTATTGATCAGGGGAAAGATCTTGGTCGAAGGGAGTGGTATCTATACATATGTAGCATACATAGGTTCTTTTTGAATTAAAATTTTTAAATTAACGAAAAATACCTACTACGAGGCGTAGGATATCAGAGTAAAACCAAGCAAAGATTATAGTCATAGATAATTCAATATATTATTAAAACATTAATAGAGAAAATAATTAGAATTATTTCGTGATTGGTATATATATATATATCTATACACGTATTATACATATACGGCACATTTATAAAAACAATTAATTTTTTTTATGTTTTAAAATTCATACTAGCTCTCATTACCTAACATCAATGAATATAATTATTTAAAAACAACAAACTCTGCAAAAAATTTTTTTTTTCCCTACAACCAAATCTAACAAGTAGTTCTCCTATCGCTGTGTTGTTTTTTTACTTTTTATAAAAAATTTAATTTACTAATTTAATTAAACACAAATATCTTCATACAAACTACGTACATCCTTGATCCCTTTGTTGAGAGTCTTAACCATTTTCTCTTGAGTTTTTTTTTTTTTTAAATCGAAACAAATTTAATCCCAATTATCTTTCATCCCTTTAATAAAACTGATGCGTAGCAGATATATTCATATCTACATAGAGCACAAATTCAATAATCAATCTTTATTTCTACGAAAAAAATTTTTTTCATTCGTGTATAAAATTTTTTTAATGTACGTCTCTTCCCCTCCTTCTAAATTTTTACGCGTTTGCATAACTACCAGACATGACTGAAGAAAACAAATCTTTCGATGAGCCTTGCTTATCACAAGTCCCAAAAACGGCAGAAATTAGACAAAGTCTGTCCGATTATCATAGAGCCAATAAAAGCAAAAGGACTGCAGATTTTACTTCTGAAAAACTCCAAAACTTGGAAGAATTGTGGGCTTCGTTTGAAAAACCGGAAACCCTGATTCAAGATCATGAAGATTTTACTGAAACTCATGATTATTTTAAGCAGTCCTGCTATGACAAAACGGAGGACTGGTACAGTCTTACAAAGGCAACTCTGTCTGATAGGTTGAAATCCATATCAGTCCACACAGAGCGCAAAAATAACCCGTTTTACGTCCCACTTCCAAAAAGTTCTCAAAAAACGACTACAGCTGATAACCAAGACAGCACAGCCAAGGATAAATCAAATACAGTACGGTTTCGATTGCAAGAAGATAGACGAAAAACGTTAACCCATATTATTCAATCTATAGATAATAATTCACTTGCAACTGCAACCCAGACATATCTAAACCAAAAATTAAACTCGTTGCACAAATATTGGGACGATTTTGAAGAAACACATAACGAAATAATTTTGAATGTTGGCCCAAGCGACAAAGATAGCGAATACTTAGTGAATGATGTTTACATAAACATCATTCTCAGACACTGTAATTGCGCTACAAGAACAGTTGGACTCGAGATTCCAAAACATAACAAATACTACAAATAATTCCACAGAGCATCACCACAATGTCTCTTTCAGAGACAGGTCAAATTTTTTCCTATCTGACGCGAGGTTATTAATTCCCAATTTCAATGGAAATCCGAAGGATCTCCACAAATTCATTTCAAGCTGTGATGATTCATACGCAACAGCAACGACGGCAAGCGAAAAGCACTTCCTCCTTAGTTTAATAAGGAGTAAATTATCCGCAGAGACCTACGATATCTTCAAGTACAATCAAATCGAAGATTGGCCTACTCTAAAATCGATTTTAAAACAAACATTCGAAGAAAAAATTTCCAGATCCGCCCTACAATCGCAATTAATTAATTGCAAGCAGAAAATAGGGGAAAGCGTACTCGATTTTCTCCAAGGACTTAACACAAGTCTATCCAGATTAAATGAGGAAACCCACTCTTACACAACAGATAAGGTACTCCTAAAATCTTTATTAAAAGATAATGAGATCCAGGCCGTAAGAGCAATAGAAGACGGATTATCCAATCAACAACTCCAAACTTTAGCCAAAGTGCAATCCGAAAAATCCTTTTCTGTATTAAAATCACACATCTTGGAGTACGCATCACGCTTAGAGCTGAAACAACTTGTTTCCCAAGCACAAAACAAGATTCATCAAACCCCATTTGCGCATACAATAAATTCAAGTCTTCGCTGCTTCAAATACAATAGACTGGGGCATGCTGCATCAAGTTGCCCAGTCATACAACGCACCACGCAAAATTTCAATACAGTTCCAAAGCTAAACCCCCAATTACAACGCTCTCCAGATTTTAATAAAATTAAATATCCATCACAATCTTCTTCATGTCGATATTGTCATCGGACGGGACATACAATCGAGGAATGCAAGACAACAACTGCGAATAATAATCGCTTCAACAACAGCCCAGGAAATCAAAATAATTTCCAAAAAGTGAAAAATACTCCACCAACAAACACGGCTGACAGACAGCCTCAAAATAGGAACTGGCAGCAGCCAGTATTCCGAGGAAGTCGAACTCCACCGCCGAGATATAATAATGCCAATATCTCGGCTAGATCGCCATCTCCAAATAGGAGAAATAGCAAAAGTCCATTGACATCCAGGCAGGGAAACTGGATGCAGCGGGGGGCCGTTTTCGGCAACCCCTCGCACATACAAACGAAAGCACAAATTCACAGGAATCCCGAAACAATATCGACACAGTTAGAACTAAATTGATACGTATCCCCATCCAAGTAAATAATAATTCTTTAACAATTTCTTTCCCTGTCGATATCTGCTCTGCTCTAAAACTCACTTTTTGAATCGACACAGGAGCAGAGATCAGTTTAATAAAACTACATCCATTAAGGCCAGATAGTATCTGGCACAGAGATGCTCTCTGCAATATAAATACTTTCTTTACAGAGTCCACTTCTACGGAAGGGCTCATCTTTGCTAAATTAAATTTAGAATCTTCGAATAATAATAACTCCATCTTAGAACACCCATTTCAAATAGTGGGAAATAACTCCATCCTCTCATACGATGGCCTGCTTGGTCATGATTTTTTATCTCGATACAATGCGAGTGTCGACTATAAAAATAAATTCATTTCTCTGGAAGTTAAGGAATCTGATTCATCTTATCCGTACGAAGAATATTATTCCAATTATCCATACGTTTATTTGAAAAGCGAAGACCCAGAAAAGAGGCCTCAAACAAAAAGTCAATTATATACGGAGATAACATTCTCCGATATTAATACTAATTAAAATCTATCTCCATCTATAGCCGGGCTGAATTAAATAAAAATATATCTACACCAAATGCTTCACAAGAAGTGAATCCTGAAGTTTTTTTAAATGAAAAATTGCCTCCATCAGTAGTTCCAAGTAAAGTGGAACCAACATACAAAGGAAATCTATCTCCATCGAAAGCTTCACAGGAGATGAAGCACAAAGGTAAGAGTATATCTCCATCTACAGCCGCACAAAAGGCTGCATCTAGTAAAATTATATCTCCATCTACAGCCGCACAAAAGGCTAAATATAATAAAATTCTATCTCCTTCATCAACAAATTCACAAAAAGTGAATTCCAGAAATAAATCAGAAAAGAAGTCAAAGAATTTCAATAAAGTTTTATCTCCTTCAAATTCTATCGAGTCGGAATCATCGAATAACTCCTTCCAAATTCCACAAAAGTTGGAATCATATCTCCTTCCTTTTAGAAATCCGAAAGAATCGGATAAATTAAATAAAATTGAAAATCCGGCTCGATCAGAATTCGTCATTGAAATTCCAACTCCTTCTATTCAAAATCAATCGGTCTGTTTCAAGAAGGAAATAAGGCCAGGTTTATTTCTTGGAAACTTAATAGTCGAACCAGTCAACGGTATGGCAAAAGTCCTAATCCTCAACATAAATGAGGAGGACGCCGATCTGGCACCTTACGAGGTGAACCCAGTTTACCAAGCCTTGGACGACTTTGTGGTCATCTCCACAGACTCTGACAGAGATCCAATTAAGGGCAGAATACTTAAACTGAAAACCCTTATAAAATTTGATCACTGTAATTCAGAGGAATCTGAGAGTATTCGCAATATCTGTAGGGAGTTCAACGATCTCTTCTTCATAGAAGGTGATTTCCTTTCATATACAGATGCGATTACCCACAAAATCGAGACACTCCAAGACAAACCGCCAATTTATACCAAGCCTTATAGACTTCCTGAAGCAAGCCGAACTGAGATAAACAGACAAATACAAGAAATGCTTTAGTCAGATATCACCAGACCTCCACATAGTCCCTGGAATTCTCCACTTCTCCAGGTTCCTAAAAAACCAGATGAGAATGGAAATGAAAAGTGGCGAGTAGTGGTACACTTTCGTTGTATTAACGACATTACTATTGGCAATGCGTACCCACTGCCTAATATCACTGATATGTTAGACCAGTTGGGGAAGTCGAAATATTTTACCACACTTGACCTAGCCAGTGGATTCCACCAGATAAAAATGGACTCGAAGGACACGGAGAAAACTGCCTTTAGCACACCCTATGGCCACTACGAATATAATCGTATGCCATTTCGTTTAAAAGGAGCCCCTGCTACTTTTCAACGAGACATGAATAGTGTCCTATCTGGCCTTCAAGGCATCTATTGCTTCGTATACATGGACGATATTGTAGTCCATGGATACAATCTCAAAGATCACAATTCCAGACTCACAGCAGTATTTAGCCGTCTCCGCAACTTCAATTCGAAACTCCAACCCGAAAAGTGCCATTTCCTAAGGAAAGAAATTATGTATTTAGGGCACATAATTACAGAAAATGGAGTCAAACCAGACCCTGCGAAAATAAAATCAGTTCAGTCATATCCCAGATCCAAGAAGGAAAAAGATATCAAAGCTTTCCTTGGTTTCGTCGGCTACTATCGGAGATTTATACCAAATTTTTCGAAGATAGCCAAACCACTCACAAATCTTTTGAAAAAAGATAAGCCCTTCAAGTTCGACGCAATCTGCGACGAGGCATTTTGCGAATTATGAAATAAATTAATTTCAGCACCAATTCTATCTTATCCTGATTTCGGCAAAGAATTTTTTGTCACCTCCGATGCCAGTGACTACGCCATCGGAGCTGTTCTTTCACAAGTTGATGATCAAGGAGATCATCCAATCGCCTATGTGAGTCGAGTTCTCAATGGTGCAGAGACTCGTAATTCTACAATAGAAAAAGAGCTCTTAGCTAGCGTGTTCGCGTTTGAGCAATTCAGACCATACGTTTATGGCAGACTTTACAATTATAACTGACCATAAACCATTAGTATGGCTCATGAATCTGAAAGACCACTCCTCAAAACTGATGAGATGGAGATTACGTCTTGAGGAATATGACTATAAGATAGTCCACAAATCAGGTAAGCTCAACACAAATGCAGATGCTCTCAGTAGAGCAATTCCGGAAAATTGCGAACATTCTGCAGAACCACCCACCTTCGTAAATGTGGTAACTAGAAATAAAGCCAGAGCTCAGGCGAATATAAATGCACCCAACGCAAGTCTAATTACTCCAAACCCAACTCCATCACCTATAAATAATTCCTCAGTCATAATAACTGAGACAAATTATCCTCTCCTGCTAACTAATTATGCGAATCCTAAGTTTTTCATCTTGCCAATGCAAGATACAGAACTTGAAAGAGTGTTGGATTCGAAACTTAAATTTTCTGATAAATCTTCATCTTTAGGAAAGGAATTGAACTTCTTTAAGAAAAAAGACTCAACTGTAATCATTTCAAAAATTAATTCACCTTGCCGATCCCAAAGAGATAGATCAGACCTCAAAAAGATTTTAAATGAGATATGCTCATACACAGAAGCAAATCAGTTAAAACAAATAAATATCTCCTTCCCGATATTAGACCCACAAAATCTAATAATTATCAAAAATACTTTTACACACATCTTCGCTAATAAACAAGTAAACATAAAGCTCCATCAAGATGCAATAAAATATTTGTCCGATAAAGATAACATCGAACAAGTTTTGAAGGTTTTTCATTCATTACCGACGGGGGGCCATCAAGGCGTTTCCCGTACAATTAAAAGAATCAAAAAGCAATTCTACTGGTCTGGCATGTCAGATGACATCGTCAAATATGTAAGGAAATGTAAACTTTGTGAGGTGAACAAAGTATCCAGAAACCCTAAAATTCCAATGAAAATCTCGTGCATTAGCTCCAAACCTTTCGAAAGAGTGTACCTAGATGTTGTAGGACCTCTCCCAATTTCTCATTCTGGAAACAAATACATTCTTACATTTCAAGATGACCTTTCAAAATTTTCTGTGGCTATTCCCATTGTCGACACCGAGTCTAAGACATTAGCGGAAGCCTTCACGACAACGATAGTTTGTCAGCATGGTATCCCAGAAAGTATCCTCACAGATCAAGGCTCTAAACTCATAAGTGGCATGTTCGCCGAGGTATCTAAATTACTAAGAATAAAACGACTTAAAACTACTCCATACCACCCCCAAACGAATGTTGCATTGGAGAGAAGTCACAGAACCTTAGCAGAATATCTCCGATCCTATGTAGCAAAAGATCCACAAGACTGGGATACATGGATTCCTTATGCCATTTTTGTATGTAATACAACCCCTCATTCGAGTACTAATTATACTCCTCGCGAACTCCTATACGGATTCCCAGCCGAAATCCCAAATAATTTAAAATCATCTCCAACCGTTTGCTATAATTACGACAATTATGCAAACGAGCTAAACGCGCGTCTACAGCATAGTTTCAAAATAGCTAAAGACATAGCCATGGCCAATAAAGAAAAATCTAAACTATAATATGACAAAAATTCCGTCCAAAAATCTTTTATGGTAGGCGATAAAGTCCTACATAAGAGCAGAGTTCGAGATAATAAATTCTCGCCACTATGGTCAGGTCCATATGAGATAATGGAGATTAATTCCCCCGAAAATTCCACTATCAAAATCAATAATAAAGACAAAAGAGTCCATAACAATGACCTAAAACTTTTCTCAGAGTAAAAACTACATCATCTTCAAATATCATTCAGAGATATTAACATAGTGTCATTTTCCAGGTTTCCAAAATGATGCATAGAGCATTCATTCTAATTTTCATCCCCTTAATCTACGGCTCAGGAATAGAGGTAAGGCAGCTAGATGCTACTGCAGACATTTATTTTGAGGAAATTGGCAGAGCCAATTTTTACACCAACGAGTGGAAATTAGTGACATTCTACGACCTGGAAAATTTTAATACAGAATTGAAGAGCATCCAGTTCATAGCCCAACAAATTACAGCGATCTGCCGGAAACTGGACAAACACTCAGCCTTGAGCCACACTTGTAACGGTACGTTGTTACAAATCAATCTTGTATTAGCAAACATAGAATATACGAATATGTTACTTGTGACCCAAAATAGGAAACAAAGAGCACTATTTAATGCAATAGGCGCAATCTCCAAAGCCCTTTTCGGCACATTAGACGAAGATGATGCCAAGCTATATGATGAACAAATCCGAAATTTCACCCTTAACCAAACCTCCCTCCTATCACTTATTAAAAGCCAAACTGCGATAGTTGAAGCAACCGCAAATGTTTTCAACAAAACTAAAGCCGCAATTGAAAAGGATTTCATGGTTAAGCATAAATAGTTAATTTCAATACAGATAGCTACATCATTAATGGAAAACAGAACATTGGATAACAAAATATCCATTGAAATTGAATCACTTATTTCCCTGGTTTCATTAATGGCATTCAGATACCAAAATACCCAGTTGGAATTAATAAATCTCTTAACAGATTCAAGGCATGGAAAATTTCATCCTACACTCAGTTCCCCTAGACAAATTGAAGAACTCGTATTGAACATAAGACAAGAATTTCCAAATTCACTGATGCTTCCTATAAACGCCAGAGACAACATATTTTCACAAATCTACAAATTAAGTACAATTTCGGCAAATATTTTTAATAATAAAATAATTATCGAACTCCGAATTCCACTTCCTTTCAAGGAACCATACCAAATATTCCAAGTAATGCCATTACCAACACTCCTTAACGGATCGTTCATATATATTAAACCATCGAAGGAATACATATTAATAGATTACAATCGCGAACATGATATTGAATTAACCGTCCAAGATATCCACAATTGCGCAACGTTGGATCATATGTATTTCTATTGCAAGATATCATCACCTAGCCTTAACGCAAATACAAAAACAAACCAATGCGAAGTAAATCTTATAAAAAAGGAACCAATTACATCAAAATGTAAAATCCTACCATTGGAACAAGACTATTATTGGTCGCAATTAACGCAGCAGAACGCTTGGCTTTTCTCCCTAAAAAATGCCCTCCATACAGATATTATTTGTGAAAATTCCATTAGCTCACGAATCCTTCAAGGAACAGGAATAATGTATATTTATCCCGGTTGCTACGTACGAAGCAAAGAATTCATCTTGCACGTACATGGTGTAAAAGTTTCTAAATTTAATTCTTATTTTATCCCAACAATAAACATTTCCAGTATAATATCGAATATGACGTCCTCCCCAATAGGATCGCATAGAAAAATACATACTTTAAATATTACGAACAATATGGATCTAGATGAACTTTCGTTTCCAAAAACATCAAGAATTAATTAGTCATCATATATTCATGAGATATAAATCAAGGGCCCGCAAATCTAAACATATTCCGCCGGCACCTAAATTAGAAAATGTGCCTAAACCCGCACCTAGAAAGATAAATTTCAAGATAACCCCAGCACCTCAAATAAAAACTACAGAAACGTCTAACTTACGGACACTAACAAACTGACAACAGTAACCTTTTCCTTTCCTTAAATTTTATCACTCTAATAACTCCCTCATCTTCTCAAAAAGAACACAATTTCCAATAACTTCGATAAAGAAATGAAAAATGTTACAATTCAAAAAAAAAAAAAAAAAAACAGTAAAAGATAGAGAAAAAATAAAGATGAACATAAAAAAACAATTTGCCATCGCTACATGATTTTCAATTATATAAAGATAATTCATATGAGTATACTGCAATAAGGGAATAATTAGAAGTAAATATAATTAAAAATATAATAAAAAAAAAACGAAAAACAGAAACTTCCTAGTAATATATTTTATATAATAGCACCACTATTTCTAAAAATAAATAAATAAGTAGCAGTTATTAATATTATAAGAAAATATATTATGCAAATTAATTTCTATTATTACATATAATTACTAAAACTAATTTTTTTTTCTCCATCTCCTTTTTAATAAAAAAATAAATAACTAAATAAATAAATGATAAATAATTTCTAGTCATAATAAAAGAATATATATGTCTAATTTTCTTTATAAACTATAATAAGGTAAGGCAATCCTAAGTTTAACAGCTCTATCGCTACAAATTTTTCTTCTAGGACATAAATATGTAGATATACATTGTAATGCATATATTATAAGATAATCTTTGAACAACTCCTTCGATAATATAAAGAAAGTTTTCTTCTCAAAAAATAAAACTTTCTTTTCCCAGGGGGGAGGGATGTTCTGACTCAGGTACCTATCGTCCCGAATCACAACCATATAGTCAATACATCAATATATTGTCCTATACAATATATTGATGTATTGAAAACGAAAAATCATTCAAATTTTTTTGTCACATTCAAAAATTTCAAATGCAATTTAGCATAAATTGCATTTCGTTATCAGTAATGCACTCCACTCACACGATATACCTACCTACATGCCGTGTAATCGGATATAATTTTTCGTCGTGCAAATTGAATGCACATAAAATAATTCACATACCCCCTCGTACGATCTTTCATCGTCGTGAGAAAGCAAAAAGAAAAAAAGTTTTTTGCAAGATATCGTGGGTACCTGGGCGCAGTTTGCCCAAACCTCGAGGAGTCGCTTTTAAAAATCCGTCCAGTGAAGTTAAGGCATAAATGTTCTGTTTTTAAAAAAGTTATGGTTATTAAAAAATAAAGATTTACAAAAAAAAAAAGGAATTGAAATAAGAATTAATTAATAGATTGAAGTTAAGGCATAAATATTCTATTTTTAAAAAAGTTATGGTTATTAAAAAATAAAGATTTACAAAAACAAGGAAGTGAAATAAGAATTAATTAATAGATTGAAGTTAAGGCATAAATGTTCTATTTTTAAAAAAGTTATGGTTATTAAAAAATAAAGATTTACAAAAAAAAAAGGAAGTGAAATAAGAATTAATTAATGGATTGAAGTTAAGGCATAAATGTCCTGTTAAAATAAAAAGTTATGGTTACTGAAAAAATACAGATTTATAAAAACAAGGAAGTGAAATAAGAATTAATTAATAGATTGAAGTTAAGGAATAAATGTTACATTTTTTTAAAAGTGAGAGTTATTAAAGAACTGTTTGAATAAAAGGTGTTGGTTTCAAAAATTAATTCAAAACCCGATTTTGCTTTTTCCTTTAGAAGCTGAGTGCTCTCCACCCGGAGCACGGCACGCACTTATCCACAACACTGGGTTACAACAATAGTTTAAACAAACATTGACTTAGGAAAAAAAAGAATACTATTTTAGACTTGAGTAGTCCGATCGCTTCGAACATAAAAGTGTCTCTGATAGGCATACTGTTATTTCCAGTAACTACTTTTTTAGGAAAAGCTTTTTGAAGAAAACAAGTTATCTATTTACTTTTCTACTGGACGTCTCACTTAACATATAAATCAACACTTACTAAAAATATGCTTCGAGAAATCACGAAGTATCCCCGAAATCTGTTTCCCAGAACCTTTAAAAATGCCGATTATGTCAAGAACTATGGTGCCGAGCACATCCGACAGAACAAGATGCTAGGTCGGCTACAATGGTGACCATCGCCACATATATCACAACTATTAGTGTTTTTCTGAGAGCTCCAGGTAAGTAGTGCATTTGAGAACTACTAAATTCAAGATCACAACTATGTAGTTGCTTTAAGAACTGTGTGATTTATTTAATAGCTATAGAGCTGTAATTCACTACTACATAGGCGTTCTGAGATTTTTAGTACTATAGTAATTCTGCTGACTACTGTATATAGTCTTTATTGATTCTGTCGTGTCCCATTAGCAATCAACCAAAGAAATTATTTTAATTAATTAAAAAGAACACTTCTCGAATTATACTAGAACAATTCTTTATTTATGTAATTTGTTTTCACATTACCGCGAATTTCCCTATCTTACATTAATGTAGACTACCTGGCGCTTAGGTAACCTGAGCGGACACACGGAAATTGATGCGCTCCAAAAGCAGTTAGAACTTGACTGATCGCTTAACGGCGCTCGCCAGACCAGTCATTGGTATTTTATTGCCCCAATATTCGGAAGTAAGCTTGTACTCGCAACAAGGATGTAAACAAACGACAACAACTTTGTCGTTTGCTCTACCGGTTGCAGCACCTCAGTTGCTTAGTTGTAAACAATCGCCTTACATAATAATTACCATGCGAGGTAAATTATTATCGTAATCGTCAATTGCTCCACTAAGCGCTCATCGCAGCCAGCTCTTGGGCTAATCAGCAAAACAACCAACAGTTGCAGAACAATACCATGCGAGGTTATTGTTTAGCAATTGCTAATTATTTCGCTGTAATGCCCTTGGCTGTTGGAAGAATCTTCCGTATATTGGGCCATCACATCCCTCCCCCCTTGGAAAAATTAGTTTTCGCAGGGAACTAGATCTGGAGAGTGCAACAGTCTTAATTAAAAACATTTTTTTAATCTTCGTTCGGTTCAGATTACGCTTACAATTTTTTCTTGCCTATTTACTATTTAAATCTTACTTTCTTTTCTCTGTTCATACTTTTGTACAATATTTCAAGTTTGGTTTCTCTTTTAATTTTCTTCTTACATTTAACTTCTTTAACTTCAATATTTCCTTTACATATGTAATAATCTTTCTTACTTTCATCTCATTTCTTTTGTATTGTGTTTTCACAACATATCTATTTTCTCTTTTAGTTTATTTACTGTTTTTTTTTCTAATTAATAACAATATAAATAACTATATACTTGTGTTTTGTTTATATTCTTCTGTTATATTTCTTTATTCTTTTTTTTTTACTTCACATGTCTTTTACCTTGAAACTTCTCACACTTACCGTAATATGTTATTTATTTCTATTACATTAAAATTTTATATACCTATTGGACAAGAATTCATTAATTCATTTACACGTGTTATCCCGTTAGAAAACATTACTTAATACCTAATATAATAACAAAATAATAAAAAGTTCTTTTTACAATCATTTATAATAGCCCGAATACTTACAAAAATACTATCCAAACCATAACAACAAAATTTTTCTCTCCACTAATTACAATTTTTACAATCCTCTAGCATTAAAGTTATTCTTCCTATGGGTGCCCAAAACAATTATATTATTACAATAAAACTTCCTTACTATTCTAACTGCACCGGTTGGTAAACTTGCTGTTTGTAGGTTTGCTGTTGTTGGGATGACCCTTTTTATACTGGATTCCACTTGTTTGGTTCCAGTTTGTTCACTTTTCTGATGCTTCAAGTGGTACACTAATCCTGCTAATACTGCTAGCATTTGATCACAATTAATCCCATTAATTATATGGATAGATAGATAGAATGTTTTTATCTACTCTGTATTGCTGGACAATTTCTTGTTATAAGCGCTGCTATAATTTTACTACGATTATATTTATAAAAAAAACTTTCTTTTGGTCCCTATGGAGTTCTCTCAATTATATTGAGAGTCCACGTGTACTTAAAGATTCTTTTTTTTTTTTTTAATATCGTATAGTACTATATATATGTATCTTAGTAGATATACCATATAACAGATCTCTCCACATTAATTTATGCGCTAATAACTCCGCCAGGTTTTCTAACTGTAGCTTTCCAATAAGAGTTCGGCAGAAGCTCCAAATTCGGCATCCAGATCAAATGTGTGGTCTTCATCTACGTTTACAGGCATAGTGTATACTCTGCGCTTGTCTAGCGATTATTTCACTCATCTCCCGAGCGTAATTTATCCGTGGATGTAAGCTTCCGATGCTCAAAGAGGCCAACCTACTTATCCTTATCTCCGGTATCTTATTAATTTCTCGTACTTTGCCCATACTTTGAGCTCCAGCATCGTCGATTCCCTATATTTCCACGTTCCGTATTTACTAGAGTTGATATTTTGTTTCATAGATCTCCTCGTTCTGCTGCCGCCTGTGCTCTGGAAGCATTGAATATGTAGATTTGACGATCTTACCTATACTTACTTAACCTATGGCAACCCGTTAATTTTTCTCTATTTTAATTGTATTTTTCCTTTTAGAAATCCTTATGTTTGTTCTATATACATAATTTAAAAGTTTTCTTTAAATTCTTCTTTCTTTTAGAACTTTTTTCTTTAACTTTCATTATTCTATATTTTTTTAAATTCTCTTTTTAAATCACTTATTCCTTTTAATCTTTTTTCCACCTTCTTTTAAATCTCTTATTTCTTTTACCTTTCCAATCGCTCTTTAACATCCTCTTTAAGTTTTTTTTTATACAAAACCTGTTTGTTTATAAACCTTGATTCTTAACATTTTATTTTTATTTATTTTCATTACTCTTTTGTTTTTTATTCTTTCTTTTTTACTTTAGGTTTCATTTCAATCTTGATACATGTAATATTCTTTTAACTTTATTTTTTCTGTTTTTTTTCCTATTCAATCTGCTCATTTTCTGTTTTTTTTTTAATCTCTCATTTTTATTCCCAAAAGACATTTTCTTACCTTTACATCTCTAAATTTACCTCACACTGGATCCACTGGGTTACCTTTATACATCCTTTCCATAAATTCCTGTGCATATCATGCTCCGCTCATCGAATTTCTCCTGAAATTAGAGGAAATTTGTTGGACATATATTTGGTTAAACCCGCCGATTCCTGGGTCATAACCCTTACTTACGTTGTAAGGGGTTATTGTACTTGCATTAGAAGTCGCATTTTCAACATGAATGCAGTTCCGTTCCCCTACTTTCCTTCTGCCTTGATGTACTTCTGTCCTATTCGGCTTACTATTATATCCCTGAAATTTAAATTCACCTTTTTGCAGAATCCCCTGGGCTTTCGTATTTGCCAATAAAAATTGTTCTTGTAGCGCCGTGCATATCGTGCAGGATACTTACGAGGTCCGTATTGCCCTTCCGAGAAATTCATGCTTTTTTCAGGATAGACTCTTGCATTAGCAACTCTTACAAATGCACATCTATCCTTCAGGCTATTTCCGCCATGGCCATAATATTCATCTCGCCTCCTCCTCTCCTCCCTAAGTTCTTTGACTCTTACCTCGTGAAGTCTCGCACTGTCGTGAGCTGTCTCTACCCTGCCCGTGTTAGATTTCCATTCGTCGTCTTTGTTATTAACACCTTGCCTGATGGTTTTTGCCATGTTCATTTCAACCTCCTCTAATCTGGCTTGTAAAGGATTTCCTTGATTGTAACACTGGAAAGTATTGTTTACAGCTTGTCCATTAGCTGCGACGTTTCCGCGACCGGCACTATCTTTCTTTGCTTCGGCGCCTTGTATCCACAATTTCTTATTCACGCAGTCGATAACAGCTCTCTCCCTCAGGAAATCCATTCCAAGTATACCGTCAGCTGGAATTGAATCAGTTTCACTAATGGCATTAAATTGAAAATACTGCCGACTGTTATCTATATGTAAGTTCGCCTGACATGTACCTATGGAACTCCTAGCAAACCCAAACAGTCCTCCAATTCTTATTTTCTCATGCGTCTGTATTGGCGTATTTCTTTTTATACTATTAACTTTAATTATATTACATGAGGACCCAGTATCTACTAAAAGCCTTAATTCACCCTCTAAAGCTATGTCCGATGGAACTGTGATGATAAATTTCCTCTGAGCTTCCAACTTTTCCCTTTCTTTCTCTGCTAAATACTTCTTTACGCAGATATCCGTATAATGGTCTCGTGTTTGGCAGAATTGGCGATAAAGCCCCTCCCTTCCTGAATGGAATTCATCCTGTATGCCAACTGCACAGTTTGCCACTCTAACGTGATGAATTCGGCAATTGGATACCTCGTGCCCGTATTCCTCACATCCTGTACAGAAAGGTAATTGTTGGCACTCTCTGACAAAGTGTCGAGGCTGACCGCACTTGAAGCAATGCTTGGGTCTCTATTCATATGCTTTCCTAGGCATTATTCTGTATGATTCTGTATGAGTTGGCTGTTGTAGAGTAGAGAAAGTTTTTTGGGGAGGTGCGGGTTCATATCCGTTGAAATTGTCACTTCTGCATCCTTCCTGTGAAAAAATCCTATTGCCTCCGAGCTGAAGTCTTCTCGCGTCCCTTTCGTAAAATTCCGCCTCTTCTCTCAACGCCTCCAATGAGCCGAATTTTCGCCCTGTTAAGTGCATCTGAATAGCCGGATCTCTTGTTCCAACTTTAAATGTGGCAATCGCATCCGCTCCAACTCTGGCAATAATCCCCCACCTTTACCTGGATATTTAGCTGAAACTGCTGCTTTAATTTGATTCAACAAATCTTTTAGTCTGTCCGCATATTCCCGAATGTCGTCTCCGGGTCTTTGTCTGCACGCTATCATTTCGGTTCTTAATTAGCTGTAAGACCTTTTAGGCATATAAGCAGTTTTAATGGTCTGCTGCAATGCCGCAAAATCTTTTGGCTCCTCTGAACTCACCAGATAGTATGCATCGTCCATCAACCGATATCTTACACATTTCAGGAAGATCTTTTGGCTCCTCTGAACTCACCAGATAGTATGCATCGTCCATCAACCGATATCTTACACATTTCAGGAAGATATCTTGTTCTTCGGCCTTAAGACGATCGTAAAGATCTTTGCAGCAGTTTAGGAAGCAGTGCACTTCCTTTGCTAGCTTTGGCGACGTTTCCCCTGAAAAAATTGGGACATATTTGGACACCATATCCATGATTTTGTCATGTACATCAACCATATTGTCTTGTTGTCCGTGTGATGTTGATTTTTCCGCAAACTAACCCAATTACTTTAAACACGAACCGCAAAACATTTGAATTTTTGGAATTTTACCGTGTAACGAGTACTCTCCAATGAGCACTTTACTTGAAGATAGTTCAGGGCATGGCACTTTTGTTATATGTACGTGTATTAGTGGGGCAGCTTACTAGCTTTACTCCTAGTGTCGATGAATGGGGCAGCTTACTAGCTTTACTCCTAGTGTAGGTGAATGGAGCAGCTTACTAGCTTTACTCCTAGTGTAGGTGAATGGAGCAGCTTACTAGCTTTACTCCTAGTGTAGGTGAATGGAGCAGCTTACTAGCTTTACTCCCAGTGTGTGTATTTGGAGTAGCTAAATTAGGTTTGCTCCTTGTGTGTGTGTTAGTGTGACTGAATTACGACCTTACCCGATGTACCCGCGGTTACGATTATCACCTCCACGAAAACAATACGTTGAAAACTTAGTTATACCCTGCTGAAATTTCGATAATTTTTCTTAATTCACCTCGCCAAGTAAAAATAATGTACCCACAGCTCATCTAAAAAAAAATTCAAAATTGATCACCTAAAAGCAATAAAACTTAACAAAATTCTGAAAGCCCCCGATTAATCAACTACTTATACCTTACTTTTTGCACCTAGAGCACACTGAAAATTTTAAACGCCTATAATGATCAACCCTTCATATAAAAACTCACACTCAGCTCAGTATTATCATAAAATTAAAATGACACTCAACACTTAATCTAGCACTTCTTAAATTAAGCCTGAAAAGTAAAAGAATTAATTTATTGTAATCTCTGAAAAATAAATTTATCAAAAAAAAATTTCGACAATCTTAAAAGAATTTAAAAAAAGAAAATTAACCATGAAAAAAAACAACACTACAGCAAGAAATTCTCAAATTTCTTACCTAAGTTTACCGGCTGCGCCAATTGTCGTGTCCCACTAGCAATCAACCAATGAAATTATCGAATTAATTAAAAAGAACACTTCTCGAATTATACTAGAACAATTCTTATTTATGTAATTACGTTAATGTAGACTACCTGGCGCTTAGGTAATCTTAACCGACACACGAAATTGCGCCTCCAAAAGCAGTTAGAACTTGACTGATCGCTTAACGGCGCTCGCCAGACCAGTCATTGGTCTTTTATAGCCCCAATATTCGGAAGTAAGCTTGTATTCGCAACGCAGATGTAAACAAAGGACAACAACCTTGTCGTTTGCTCTACCGGTTGCAGCACCTGAGTTGCTTAGTTGTAAACAATCGCCTTACATAATAATTACCATGCGAGGTAAATTATTATCGTAATCGTCGATTGCTCCACTAAGCGCTCATCGCAGGCAGCTGTTGGGCTAATCAGCAAAACAACCAACAGTTGCAGAACAATACCATGCGAGGTTATTGTTTAGAAATTGCTGATTATTTCGCTGTAATGCCCTTGGCTGTTGGAAGAATCTTCCGTATATTGGGCCATCACAATTCCCTAGGGGGAAACACCCTGTATAAGATTACGTATCTATAAGTACCAAAGTATGCCCTTACTATAAATATCGCCATAATGCAAAGTACTTTTGCTCTTGCAATTTATTTTTGCCTATTTATTATCTTATGATCTCATTTAGAAATTCCATAGTACGAAATATGTACAGGGTGGGCCAAAAGTCACCATGGGGTTTAAAAATTAAATTGGTAACATATGGTAGGATGAAAAAAAGGAGTGGTAAGGTGGGGTGGGGAAACATGCTTACCTATGAAGAACAGACAGTTGGCTATCATGTATAAAAGGAATGAAGAGAAACGGTCAACAGGGTGTGAAGCAATGTACAAACGAAAAAGTTAGTTATTTTTAAACCCCATGGTGACTTTTGGCCCACCCTGTATATACAAAATTAGTATTAGATCGTCGACCCGCATTTTGTATTTCAGCAAAATGGACACGTGAATTGCATTACGGTATATTACCTCGACTTGCTGATAATCGTAAATGCGCTCATCATAAATTTCTGAAATGACTTCCACTATTTTTATGTCTTTTTAATTTACTTATCAAATCAAATTAATTTAAACTGGAACATAAATTGTTGCCATGAAATTCTAGCTAAACATCACAGTAAGCTAAATTTTTTTACAACAGCAGAAATGCTGGTTTTGTGCGCAATACGAGAATGATTCTAAGGACTATGCGCAAATCACAATTAACAACCTTGGGTAGTGATTCTCATTTGGTTACCGAGTCAAATTCACATAACTGTCATTACAACTAATTAATCGAGTAAAATGGTTCAAGGCTCGGATATAGATAAGGCGTTAGGTTCGTACTTCGTACATAGATGGCACAACCCCAAAAGTGATAGTCCCTAATTGTTTGTAAAAATATATTCTGATATAGAACGAGATTATTGATATAGAACGAGATTATATACATATATTCGCTTATAGCTCTTCGAACTCCATACGCGAATCAGATGATTGTTATAATTAAATTGTTCCGAGAAATGATTCGCATCAATTTTTAATATCTGAAATTGTTCTTAAAACACAACCAAGGAACTGCGAACTATTCACAACCAAATTTACTATTGTGAGAAGTTCTTACAACAGTGGTTTAGTTGGCAAAAACGGAAAAGTTCCAAAACTGCTACACGGTCAAAAATTTGCGGAAATTTGTTAATATTTCTTATGGATTGAAGCAATATTTTACACTGGAATATGCTAAATTTTAATATTTCAAAAATATTACTCAAATCTTTAATAAATTTAAGAATAGAAATTAATTTTTAGTTATTGAAACTAATGCATTAAATACATTTTTATTTGATTCTAATACTTTTTACTTAAAAAAAAAAACGGTTTATTCTTCCACTTATTCAAATTTATATATTATTTTATTAACTTTCTTATTCTTGAAAGATTAGGAGTTAATATTTGTTATTTTTATTATTATTATTTTTATGGCTTAAAATCAAACCTACTGTTGGAGAAATTTCGCTTAACCAAGATATACCTACATCAACATACCTACCGTTTAAATCTATACTACGCATTTAGTCGAAATATCCCCTATAGTTCGCTGACAGAAATATCATCATATAGGTCAACAAACTCTTCGTATCAAAATGCCAATAAATTTATTACAGTGAGAAGAGAAACAACCTCCTCAACTGTACTTGCATAGTTATCGACCGCAATACCGCACAGAAGATTGCTATCATTGTCATTGCTGAAATCAGAAAATTACTTATCAGTGGATCGTCGCAGCATTCAGTCGCCCGGAAATTATTGTATAATCGCAGAATAAATTTGATAGTTAAAGGTTAAATAAATCTTTTATTTCACAAAAGTTTATGTCAACCCTTTATTTGTGAACACCTACATTATATTAAAAATTACAACTCAATGTGTATGTGACAAAAGAACAATATATTTATAATCATTGGATTGATTTTTATCGATTTTTAAGCTATTGGGTTTAATTATAATATAACACAAACCTTCTTAATTACTAATCCAAGATGATTAAAACTAACACGTTGCGGTGTAATATTGAATGTGAATTGACTGTATTCTTTGTTTACACAAATGTGTTGGTGTCTAATGAAGGCAAGTTATTCTCTCGCTGCATGCTGCGCTTGGATTTTACAAATCACCATAATAATTTAGTGCGAACCAATTACATCTGATGATGATAGATACGCATTTACAGATGAAGATGGTATTATACAGGGTTCTCCAATAAGAGGTGTTATTTTAATTAGCCAGCTATTTTGGTAGATGTCACTTTTGGAGCTGTCATTTTTTGACATTTGACAAGTAGAAACTACGCCATTAATAAAAATGGAATGATACACGATTCAACAACGCATTGAAATTATTGAAATTCACTATAAAAATGGTGAAAATGTGGCAGAGTGGGTCGTAAAACTCGAATATTTTTGGGTCGTCGTGAAGCACCTTGTCGGACCGCTAAATAGAAATTGGTAGAAAAATTCGAGCTGTCGGGACAAGTTAGTGATGTGAAGAATAAAACCCGTGCACGTCGCTCAAGAACAGCCGAGAATATTGCTGCTGTAGCCGAAAGTGTTGAAGAAAACCCAGGTTTCTCCATTCCTCGTCGTTCTTTGGAATTAGGCATTCCACAAACGTCATTACACCGTATTTTGCATAACGATTTGGGTCTTAAGGCTTATAAAGTTCAGTTAACACAAGAACTCAAGCCGGCCGATCATCAACAACGTCGACTCTTTGCTGATTGGGTCCTTGCAATGCATGAAAATGATCCGGAATTCCATCGAAAACTCATCTTGAGTTATGAGGCCCATTTCCACCTCGATGGCTTCTTCAACAAGCAAAATTGTCGCATCTGGGGCTCGGAAAACCCAAGAGTTATTGTTGAAAAGCCTCTCTATCCTCAACGTGTGACTGTTTGGTGCGGTTTATGGTCCCGCGGGGTCATTGGATCTTTCTTTTTCGAAAATGAGGCTGGAGCAACAATTACGGTGAATGGATTGCGCTATCGACAGATGATTAATGATTTTTTATGGCCGGAGTGGGATGGTATTGATCTGGACAACGTCTACTTTCAACAAGACGGCGCTACGTGCCATTTAAGCAACGAAACCATTGATCTTTTACGGGAAAAGTTTCCGGACTGTGTTATCTCTCAAGGAAGTGATCACAGTTGGCCACGGAGATCTTGTGACTTAACACCTTGCGACTTCTTCCTTTGGGGCCACGTGAAAGAGAAGGTCTACGCCAACAGCCCAGCGTCGATTCAAGACCTCAAAGATGGAATTCGTGAGGCTATCGAGGACATAGGGCAGCCACTTTGCGATTTGGTTATGGCAAATTTCATGAAAAGGATATGGTCCTGTAGGCGTGGTCGTGGTGGTCATTTGGCTGATGTTATTTTCCATTATAAACGGCATACCTTTCTCTTTATAATGAAATAAAGATCCGATCATTTATCTCAAAAAATGGTATTTTTCTTTGAATATCAAAATAACACCTCTTATTGGAAAACCCGTTACTAGAAGATTGTCCAAAGTTTATAGAACAATTCGTGCGGTGTAGTTGTTTCAAAATCATCGCCCAGAAGAATTATTTAACACCATGTAATTATGATATTTCACACAGTTAGGCTCTTCAATAAATAATTTCATGAACATATTTGAAACTTCCGCAGAACGTCACCAAGAAATAGTGTGGAAATCTTTAGATTTGAATAGGATCATTACTTCTGGAATAGTTACAAGATGTCAATAAGAGAAAATAATACAGAAGATGAATTTTCTTTTTTATTGGAATAAACATGAATAATGTAGAAGTTTTCAGTACAACATGAATATAGTGTGGTATACATTATATTATTTTGCAAAATGAAGGAAATTTTCTGCAATTTGGTTTAATTAATAATATATAATTTGTTTCATATAATTAATATATTTTGTGTGAAATTTATAGAACATATAGTTTTAATGAAAATTTAAATTGTTTCGAAATTGTTCGAGACAATGAAATCAATGCTTTGATAGCTTTTGATAATTTGTATTATAAACTACATACCTTATGAAGGTAATTGTAATTGTTTCAATGTAAATGAAAACAATATGCATAGTTTTAAGTTCTATTTTAATTTTAATGATAAAAATGTGAAAATGAAAAGTTAGTTAATTTAAATATCATATGAATGTTGTTTTTGTTTTATTGTTTCTGTATTTCATTTTTGAAAAACCTCAGTGTTCAAATTACAATTACAAAAAAAAATTTTAGTTATTGAAAATTAACTGTTATTTCTTTATGAATTACATCCCACATTTTCATCCTGAATTAATTTTAATTAAATCTACCTCACTTTGATGGATTACGTTTCAATATATGTGTATTTATTTTTAATAAAAATACGGATTAAATTATAATATTCGAAAATTTAAATTTCTTATCTCTCACAAATGGAATTTTAATACATAAGAATAATAAAAGGTAAATATAATGCAATGAGACTATTGAATTTCATACATTTTTGGTGTGTCATATATGCAATCCAAAAAAGTGTAGAATTTATTCAATGATTTTTGATTGTGCACTTGGGTAGTTATCTTTTATTATATGCTTGTTGTTGAAATTTGTTAATTATTAATTTATTTCATTTCAGCCGTTATCAGTTTCTTAGCTCTTATCGCGACAACTTTATTGACAGCGAAGAACAAATAACAACGAAAATTTGCACCACAGCAATTATATTAAACTATATCTTACGCAATTTAAGTGATATTCCAATATAAAAATGAAGCGATTTACTTAATAATAAGAAGAAGGTCGCATTTTACAGAATATGAAAAGATCGATAAGCTTTTCTCCGGAAGTGAAAATGTCGAAAGGTGCTTTAACTCAAAAGTTCGAAAAATTCGGAAATTATATATTATATAATAACTTTTTTGAAATCACAGATTATGTAAACCGGAATTAGAGCCATATTTACGCATGGGCCAACTGGGCCAATACTTCCCGATATCCATGGGGCCTTCTGGCCACTGTGATAGTAGACCAACCGATGATCGGCTCTTCAACCAGTAAGACAACTTACTACAAGCTAGTTTAGCTGTTAGAATTTAGCTACTGAAAGTAGGCCGTGGAATTTATTCGAACTTTTGTACATGGCAACAAATTTTCCTAAAAAGTATTTTTTAAATTTCCGGCATTTTTTCATGGTATACTTTCAGTATCCAAACTCAGTGTCGGTATTTGGTAATCAGCGAAAATTTGTATACCGTTTTTTCTTGTTATAACGCCCACTGGAGATATTTTCATGCAGCTTTTTGGTCACCGTCGCCGTCCGTCCCGTCGAAGTGGTCTAGTTTAGTACGCACACACTAAGTACCTGTCACTCCAAAAGTCATATTTTATAACACCATTCATCAATATAAATTTTGAGGAGGCAGCTGTGATATGTGTATTTGATATGAGGATACAGATTTTATGGAACTAGATTTTGAGTGAGGAACTGAAGGATGTAAAGTTATGTCAGTTAGCATGGCCTGAAAGCTCAATCTGTGACAGCTGTTGTCAAGAGAGTGCGGGGTGGGTTCACCAAAAAAACCTGTCACGTCGTCATTGACAAAACGAAATTCGTGCCTAGTGTTAAAACGACGATCTACAATAAAAAGAAATATATCAGCAATTGTAGTATCTATAAGAATTATATATTTGCTATAGCTGGTATGCTTTTTCTTTTTGACAACGTTTCCCGTTATATCTTAACGCTTCATCAGGGCTAGAAATACAAATAACAACAATTCAATGGAACAACAGTAAACTTTAAAAATATCTAGAAATTACCTCAAGAAAATTACCAATAGAAATTACAATTAAAATCACTGTATCACTGTATCAGCTGTATGTGTATCATTTCACTAATATTACGTTTGTACCAATTGCTCTCATAGAAAACAATGTTTATATTTTCAAAATCAAAACTATGATTATCTTCTTCAAAATGCTGTTTGGCTAGGGGCTGTCATCACTTTTTTGTGACTGTTGGTATTTCTGCAATCAGATCCGTGTTGGTATAGTCTCTTTTCTGACAATTTTTTCGTTTGACCAATATAACATGCTACACATGATTTGGAATTAATTTTATATATAACATTAGAATGTAGTTCTCGTGGATCCCGGTCTTTAAGTCTGGTGAATAGAATATGTACTCCCTTCGTATTATAGAGTATATTATTTGAATAAGAGGCCATTAAGTCTTTGAACGGACAGCATTATGTAAGTTCATATCTGTGTAATATAATTCATATAATGATTATACTATGATCTTGTTACTATATTTGCACTCCGATAACGAAATATTTGTGTCCTATGAACGGGCAATATTATGTAAGTTCATGATTTCATTCGATATATGTATTTTTGCGATTATTTTTTTGTTCGTATAGTACTCCACTAGCGAAAATTAAATTGAGGACTCTTTATTTCAGGTACTCCTACGGAAGGAAGCATGAGGTAAGTCTGTACCACTAAACTGTAACTCGTTCGACGACAGTAACTGTGAAAATTTGATATTTATGAACAATTTCAATAACATTAATAGTTTTTGACTGCTTGTAATTAAATTGACATTTTTAACACAATTAGCGGAAAGGTTAATTTTATTCTATTGTTGTTTCTCTTTCAAGTGGTCCGGCAGTAAGATTTCTCACTGTAAGTTCTTCCTACACGTGTATATAATGAGCTTTGTGGTAATTTTCCAATCTCCCCGCGAAGATATATTATATAAATACGATATATCATATTTTGTAATTATTCTGTTATTCTCCTATTAGGTACTCCTGTGCTGGGTTATGCACTGTAACTCCCAGCAACTTCGACGTGGTATAAACTTATGTGATTGCCCAAATTATTTAATTAAAATTCCCTGGCTGCCTTAATTCTTTCTAATACTATCACTACTTATCTTTTTTTTTCAGGGGCGCCTCAGCTTGGACCGCGCATCTAATTAAATAATTGAGTGATTTTCTCCCCATTTAGTTTTTGTTCCTTGATTGTTAATTCAATTTTCCTTTAAATAAAAACTTTTCAACTTCTCGTGGGCGCTTTCTTTTTTTATAATTTTTCCACGTAACGGCTTCAACTTTAACAATACACTCTTTAATGCATCTATAATGGCTGGCTGACACTCATTTCCGGTATCTTCATCGGTCCGATTTCTATGTTCCCCCTTCGATGCTGCACGTTCTTCTACTGACAGATACTCAGCGCTAGATGTCAGGACAGTAACTTGCGATACTACTCTCATGCCTAAATGTGACCATAACACAATATCAATGTCATTCCAATTTGGAACTACGAGTTGCTTAGAACGAAATTTCATTTAATGTTTAATGAACTAAGGAAGTTTCTTTTAAGATTTCCGTATAGTGTTGAAAGCTTTGATGACTTGCTACTACGTATTTTGAGACCTTTTATAACTCATTAAAATTTCAATATGCGATAATCAATTTAACCCTATTTGCTGTAACTCTATAGGTGAAGTTACAAGACGAGAGACTTTGGCCTCCAGAGACCACTTTTTTGATCTCTAGAGACCCAGAGACCTGTGTATATACTTCGGAAAAGCAAAACATCTCTAAAGAGACCTAGTCTCTACAGACTTTTTTTTGGTTTCCGATCTCCCGTCGTGTATTTTAAAACAAACAGGTCCCCAGACTCGGTCTCCGGCCTCCGAAGTTTGTTCATTTGAAGTCTCCAGGTTTTCGGAGACTATTTTTGTGTTCTGTTAAGCGTTGGTCGCCTCGGAAAGGAAAAGGAGTAAAGTGGAGTAAGTTTTACAAATTGGTGCAAAGAAATTGATAAGAAAAATAATCATTAATATAATGGAATTAGGGCTGACAATTTCTTTCGTCAATAGAGTTCTAGTTATTTTTGGAAAAAAAAATCACGTAGTTTTGTTGTGTTTATCCTGCACACCAAGAATATATTTTTTTAAAGCTTTTTTACTTTTCTAATAATAACAATCTTTCTAAATCTCTTGATTGACAATTCACAAAGATTCTTGGAGAGTTTTAGAGACTAAACCTCATATTTCGTATGTACACTTCGGAAACGTTTGTCTGGAGACTTTTTTTATTATGGCCTCCAGAGACCTAAGTTTTTGATCTCCAGAGACAAAAGTCTCTTGCCATGTAAATATTTCGGACATTTTAGTCTCTGTAAATCGGAGACCAGTCTCTCACTGTATATAAATACCTTTATAGATATTTTTCCCCACATTTCTTCTTCAAATCGCTATCGGAGTATTCCTTCAAATTTTTGTTGTACAGTGGTGGTCTCATTTGTACTTCCTGTATTAATGTTTCATTATTTTATATCTTCCTCTTACACTATCGTTGCATCAAGTATTTTTCAAAAAAAGAATTGTAAGTTTCTTCCTAGCGTCTTCCAAAAAAATGGCACTAAAGCTGCAACGAAAATGTTACCAGGGCATGCACATTCATATATGTAGATGTGATGGTGGTGGTGATAGTATCGTCACCCAAAATTTGCTAGCCAGACAACCCAAATATTACCCTGCTGTCACGTCACTTCATGCGAACATTTACATTAGAGCCTATGGAATTGACGGTGATGACAAAACAGTTATGAGACAAAAAATCTTCAGTACGCGATAGGCCTTAATATACCTACGTTATTATTCGTTTTAATAACCCAAACTATCTTAGAAAATAATTTTTGTCAGTGGGTGCACATAACCTAAAGTGCCCAGGATGCCCACTGTGCTGAAAACGGCCATGACCAGGATTGTAGATTAGAGTAAATAATAGGTGTTTTCAATAGTTCACCGACTACATTTCATTATAGTATTCTTTGCTATTACTACTTTCCTCTCATTTAATGTGTACTGTTAAATAAGAGAAAAGACTTGTCCATTTACTAATCCATGTATTGTAAAAAACTGCAGCATTATGGTTGGTACAACTTTAAATGTACCATCCATAAGTCATATCTGTAATTACTAGACTATTTTCAATTTATTAATGCTGCCAACAATAAAAATTTGCTTTATTTAGAAAATATTATCATAACATATACATTTCTCTTTCCATAGTTATCATATGGTCTGGCATATTTATTTCTTCAATAGTTTCTGATCTTTTTTGTAAAGTTATTTAATTTTTTTAGAAGGTGTTTAGATTTATATTATAATGGACCATGTCCTAACTGAGAAAAGTACCGCCTTACTTTTTAATCATAGTAATGTAACTACATATATAAAAAAATGTAGCATTGAGTAACCGAAGTTAACTTTTTGTTTGTTTTAGAAATATTTTAGTGAATGATTTTTATGAAGCACGCGGTTCATAAACATCGTCCACTAAATTACGTTCAATTTTTTTATTTTCAAAGTTTTTATGAGTCGACATTTTACGACATTTTAATTCTTATCGGTAGTAGTATTACACCCTGATTTCATTACTTTAAATACTGGTCTCTAAGCAGCTAAGAAAAACAGCAAAAAGTAAAGCAGAACTCGCTACTTTCTAAAATGGGCTGCACTGCTTAGTATCGGCTCAGCTTTCCCTCAGAACTTCTTTCTTTACATTCAAAAGTGGAATATACTCGTAACTCCAAGCAATTACTTGTACTTCTTATCATCTATTTAAAACAGCTGCTATCAAATTCCGAGCGTCATATACACTTTGTTCATCGATAAATATAATCTTATGAACATTTACTGTATTGTGGTATACATATGTACTTTGTATAAAAGATTCAAAGAAGGAAATAGAGCAATAGATGAGCTGTGATTAAGGTTAGCGCTGCTTCAAATTCCGCATCTATTTATTTATTTAATTTATTTATTTGAGAAGTTAGGTATTACGATAGTGAACGGACAGGGGCCAATAATACACTACCGTACAGATTAAACAATAAAGATAACATATAAAAAGTAAGAAGAAAATATTGGTATTAATAATAATAAAAAAGAACGAAATATATTTCATATTGAGGTTAGAAAGGAATTAATCGACAAGAACAAAAATAAAAAACATAAGAAAGGATTGAAGAAATGTACATACTTGTGCGATTCTCCCTATCCGTCCAAAGTATTAAAATATTACAATAAAAAAGAATTACCTATCTTTTCAGGTGAATTTCTGTATATTACCCACTCAGTTCGAAATGCACACCAAGTAAATTTTGATAATTGAAATGATTACGATTACGTTGTTTTGTTGGGAACACTCCAGTTATTGACCCACTCAGGCTTGCTGTTTAATTTAGTCATATCAGTGCGGTTGGAAAGCGTGGTCGCAAATTCGGAGTGACGATTTATAAATATAATTTAATACCGCGAATTACAATGAAATTAGTCAGACTTTTCCAATTTTCCCTCTGTTTTGTAATTGCTAGCACCAGACCCGAAAATACAGATCATTCTAATCCGTTCTACCAGGATATTCGTTGTGGGTATGAGGTAAATTTCATAAAATTTGCATGCAAGGCATGAAGGAAATTCAAAATAAAAAAGTAGATGTAATTATAGAATAAAATATTTTTCATTTAGCTGTTTCCTATCCATTTCTAATGAATTTAAATTGAAAAAAAAAAAGAGCTGCTTGTCATTTTGCTTTATAAAACCAATATTTTGGGCTTGGATGAGAATCCTGAATATATCATAAATCGGTTATTAAGATTTAGTTTATCTTTAAAGACTCAAAACAAGAAACTAACGTGTTTCAATTTTTAAGTTTGGACTCTATTATTGTTTAAATGTAAACTCAATTATGGAATTAGAATCAAATTAGATCAATTAACGAGAGAAGAATGTTTTTAAAATGTATAATTCCCAATTTTTGGACTTGGTTCAGGGCAAAATTATTAATTTTTTATATTGCCGGATTTAGATATCAACTGCACTTCCACCCACAAATGCAAATCATAGCCAGCAATTTACTTTTCGTGTTGTTTCTCCAGAGTCAACAGTTGCTGATAGTAAAAGAAAATAAGTTTCTATTTCTACTTCGACACTAAAGGAACTCAGTACCTACTTACCATTACAGATATTTTCTTTATGCTTGCTTTCCTTCTTTCATCGCGGAGTAAATACTCAAATCTTATCGATTATGAGCATGTAATCTATACTATGATAAGGCTGAATAAATTTGCAAGCATTTTATTACCCCATTTATTTTTTTAAAAATTTTATGATATTGATGATAATGATTTCAAACCTCCGGTGAAATATTATAAACTCTTCAGTTCAAATGAAGCTGGCCTTAGGTTTTTGGAAATGAGGTTGCGTTTTTATATCGTAGATGAAATCTATGTTTACTAAGCTTGTAATTGCGTTTGTATCGCACAGAAATAATGCTAGTATAGCAAAATGGATTGGACACCCGCGGATAATATTAAATGTTATTTTAATTTCTGCACGTCTTCCGCCTGACCGTCCGCACGTTAACTCAAGATCGCGTTCACTTAGACTGCTGAAATTTTATACGCATTCTTTTTAAAAAAAAAGTAAAATTAATTTCAAAAATGGGATAAACCTGGTAGCACCTTCATGGAGTTGCCATACAAAAATTTCGTTCGCATCGACAAAGAGAGCTTACATTTTTACACGTCTTTTCATAAAAATAGATAATAAAATTTTAAAAATGAACTAATTCGAGCAACCCCTGCTGGGTGTGGCCATATAAAAATTTAGATTTTTTACGTGTACTGTGAAAACGATCAGTCCTTCATGTTTCTATTGTACCGAAAAGATCTTCAGAATATGGAATCTTATGAAATTGGTTATCATCCATTTTACTGCCCAGCGAACCGTTCTACAAATATATGCGAAAAACCATATCACACTTACACAGATGGATGACCATTCGAAATTACATACGTACATTCATCAAGGATATCATAATTTAATATCAATTCTAGCTTTTTTACTTGTTCTTAAATAGGTTTTCTAGACGTAACTGTAAATAACACTGGAGCTATTTTTCAAAATTTCTTAATATTTTTCTTGTTATAATTACTTTTATCACATTAGAACTGAGCCCCCGTAACTTGAATAACTTTTATTGCTATATATTTATTTTAACACAAGAATGATGATTTTTTTTTTATTCAGTACCCCAAAAACTGCGAAATCCCTTAAGTAGTTTATTTTAGAAAAATCAATTTGTAGGATGATAAAAAGTGAATGAAATAATTGGGTTTTATTCATTTTAATTCTTAAAAGCTTTCCGATATGGCGACACGTTCAGTACAAAATTTCAAACATATTTTTCTTATGTGCCTCAATAACTGTGTACATATATCTATCATTATGTACATAATGTATATTTAAGGTGCGTCATAGCGCAAGCGTAGTCCCTCTGCTGCTAGCTGTGCTGTGCGTGCAACTTTGTTGTTGGAGTGAATTGGGAATGCAATGAGAGAAAAGTGAAAATATTTGTTAATATTTTTCGTTTATGGTTTGGATAAAAAGAGATGAAAGATATTTACTTAGAATATCAACCGAGGGAAAATATTTGGAACTTTTTTCTCTTCCTGCTTTTCAATTGCATATTTGTTTAAGATTGAGAATTTGCTTTGTAATCTATGCAAATACTAAGTTTTTTCGCTCTAGGTGTAGTTATTCAACAAACAAACTAATTAAATTGATCATATAGGGTACATCCTGTATGAATATATATATGGACACTGGACAAGTACGAATGGATTTGTTTTAAAATCGTTTGGACTTGGAAGGTTCTTGAAGTATCAAGAATAATAAATTCCTAGAAAATGAATGATTCACTACTAATGGCCTGTTGTCGGCCCCGCCACCAATAGCGCGTCAATTTTCCAAATGAAACATTTCAAGTAAATTTCTTCCTTTCTACGCTCATAAAAAATTGGTAGCGGTCCAGACAAGGTACTTACAAAGCACCCTGTATCTTAAAAACGACAGGGCGAGCGGTCACAGCTAAGAGCTGATTGTATGCAGAACTTCATTACCTTTCCAACGACTGCTCAGCCAGCCCTATACCCTCTCCCCTCAAGAATTATGGTTGTCTAAATTAAAAATTTCGGATTTTCTTACCTTTTTTTTTTAATTTAACCTATTATTTTTGCAAAAAGGGCTTTAACAGAACTTTTTTATATAAAAACTGTAAACTCTACTCTTTAATGTGACCTATTACACCCGATGGACTATCAGAAGCCCTTTAAGAGTTATTAGCTCTAATAACTGGTTAACGGCTACAGTTAACACATAGGGTGTAATAGGTGAACTTAAAGAGGAGAGTCTACAGTTTACAGTTTTTATAAAAAAAGTTATGTTAATGACCTTTTTGCAAAAATAATAGAGGTTAATTAAAAAAAAAGGTAAGAAAATCCGAAATTTTTAGTAATATATCTATATAATATATATATATATATTTATGTATATAAAAGTTGACTTCGTTTATTCGTAGAAATATATTACAATTCTTGAGGGGTGAAAAGTATGGGATTGGTGGAGCACACGTTGAAAAGTCATGAAGCTCTACATACAAATGCGCTCTTAATTGTGATACAGGGTGCTTTGTGAAAAACCACCCTTTTTTCTTAATCACCCTGTAACTCCTAAACGGTTGATATGCCCCCCCCCCATGCCTTACAATTTTTGGTTCGTCTAGGTGAGTACTATCACCTGATGCTCTATTGACCTACTAGTAGAAAACACCCTGTATAAGTTAAAAAGCGAATTACACTACACACGCTATTTCTTTTAATTCGTTCATATTAAATAATATTTTCATATCACACAAATTAAAATAAATGCTAATAACGGTCCGTACCATCCCAGTGGGAAATGGAAGCATAAAACCATGCCAGATAGAAACCTTCTTTGGAAGTTGTGGATGCATGACTCTTGGTTTCCCACTTCATTTCTTTTTTATATGGGCATGTCCGCGGGCAGAAGCAATGCTTTCGGTGTGCTCTTCGTGAGCTTTCAAGGCAGCAATTAGGAGGCATTGGTGTGCGTCTTTTGCAGCAATAAAGAAGGTATGTTGATGTGCTCTTTTGGATTCAATGAAGAAGGCAAGGTATTGTGCTCTTTTGGAAGCAATAAAGAAGGCAAGTCCATGTGACCTTTTGGAAGCAATAAAGAAGGCATGGGGGTTTTCGCCTTTCTATTCAATAAAGATGATTTTTGATTTGCTCCTTTGGCAGCAGTAAAGAAGGCATCTTAAAGTATTAAAAAGACAGATTTTTTCTTTTCATTTAAAGTCCTTTTTTTTTATATTGTTTTAAACAAATTAATAATTTTGAAAAAGTTAATATTGAAACTAAAAAAATAATTCAAGATACATTTTTTTTTTAATATTTTTTTAAACAAATTAATAATTTTGAAAAAGTTAATAATGAAACTAAAATATAATTCAAATATTAAAAAATAAAAAATTCAAATGATACAGTTTATTTAAACCACCTTTTTTTTTATTTTACAAGTTTTTTTATAAAAGCGATTTTTCGCAAGTCGAAATCCGTTTTTCATATCGGCTTCAAATTTATGAAAGCCATAGTCGTCTTTTTTGACAGCTTCTGCAAAAATAAATAAGCTTACTATATACATCAAATAATATTGAGAAGAAGCAGTTCTCATCTTACCGAATAAAAATGTATTAAAAAGTTTTAAATTTTTTATTGCAATTTTCCCTTTCACTCCATCCCAATTAATTTTTAAAATGACATACTCTGAGAAAAATATATCAAAGCATTTATAAAGAGGCGTCCGTCCGATTAGTTCCTTGATATATGTAATCTACACATAATAAAAAATATATATATTCATCTGTCTACATAGTTTTTAAAATTCTTACCAAATCGTGATCAGGTATACTTTCGATTTTTTTTTCGATATTATCCAAATCTTCCTGGTTTCTAATGGGAAATAAAGTAAATTTACGGGTTTGAGGATAGACTTTTGCAATTATTTTTTGTATTAAAATTGTCTGTCTGGTCAAAATCTCTTGTTGTTTATTTATTGCCTCTGTTTGATTTTTCAGCATTTGCAAAATCAATGAATTGCTTTGCTCTAAAAATAGTACAATAATTACCAATCTACCTGTGCGATAAGTGGAATAAATTTCGTTTTACCCAGTCGGTTGCAGGTATCCAAAAGTGATTTCTCTGTAAAAGTTTGTTCCGGGACAATATCCATATTTGTAATATCATTTTCTTTATCCTTAAAAGTATTTTGTATTTGCCCTAAAGTAGCATTACATCTATAAAGTGGTGAGGATTCATATTTCTCCTCAGACCTAAAAGTCTTGTTTAAAGAACTCATTTTGCTGAAAAATAAATAATTATCATTTAAGTATAAATTAAATAATTATTAACACATTCATACATTAGGAAATACAATGATGTAGCATTGGTATAAATACAAAACCATTGTCTGAAGGTAAACATACTATCTTGCACGCTATATCCCTTATGTTAAATTTTTGTTCTTCTTCATCAAGATTGCTTACGTAAGAAATACCCAATGTTCGCCGGGATTCAAAAGGTTCTTCGAAATAATTTGCAATAATATTAAACTTCAGTCCAATAATATACTCTTCCCCATCAGTTTCTTTCAGAAATCCTAATACTTTTATAGGTATCAATGGATATATGTAACAGTAGTTATTAGGTTCAGAATCGCTCAAATAAAAACTGTCAAAGTCATACCGTCTGTATATAGGCGAGGAGCTAATAATGGACTTTTTCTTTGCTAATCTTCCTGGACCTAACTTTTTTATAACTTCTTTTATTCTACTCCTTTCAAGACTTCTATTGTGTAGTTGTTCGAGAATTTTCCCTGGCTGGCGACAATCCTTTTTTAGGGTTTGCATGTAATTCTCGAATTTGTAAGCCGAGAAGTTATCCACGTTACCATACATTTTCACACATTCTGATAAGTGTAGCAAGTTATGAACATTATAACTTATTTTGTCTTCGCCGTACAAAAACACAAAGTTGTGAACAAAAGTTTCCAGCATTTCTTGGACGACATTTAAATTTTTTTGACAATTTTTTGGGCAAGAAATTAATCTATATGCCCCATGTAGCAAAAGAAAATGAGTGTATAAATCATCATTTAATACTTCTTTAAATAAAACAACACCAGTGTATAAAATAAGTTGGCGAAACTCAGTCGCTTTCCATCTAGGAAACTCATCAAAGCTCCTGGGTTTTCTGCAAAATTCTCTAGGTATAAAAGCACCCATAGATTTAAGCTGATTATTTAAGTGTTGCTTTTGAAAATTGTTTAACTTAGTTCTGTTATGTTTATCTTTCCAGATAAAAGTAATAAGTTTTTTTGTTAATCCTAAGTCGAGCAAGTGCATTACGTCCAAAGGAAATTGTGATACCATATTTATATTTACTTCTTCTAAGCGATGAACATTTTGCTGAAAAAATCTATGGTGATATAACATATCTGTTCGGCTTTTAAAATTTGCATCCGTTCTTAAGGAAGCAATTGTTGTACTGTAGACAAGGCGGTTATTGATTTTTCTGCCTTTTTGTGTGCATTTCGTACATCCATTTCCTGAAGTGTGACCCACAGTACCAGTAAGAAATGCTCTTGCAGGAGCATCACAGATAAATACTCTTATTTTCACGAATATTTTCTTTCCACTAACTTCAAAACCGTCCTTTTGGAGTTGCTTAATTTCGTCCACAAATTCAGCCATATATTCATTTGCGCTATCAGGTTTGGAATTGCCAAGATATGCCCCGATCAAAAATGGTTCTATAGTCGTACATTCCGAAATAGCTCCTAATATTGGCCATAAGGTTTGACTCGAACTTTTGAATAATGGTAGACCATCCACGCCAACATCAATATGTATTACATCAACAGATTTCGCTAAAACTAGGTTCAATAGTAATAAACTTTTTTGTAACCCGAAGTGGAAATATTCTCCCGGAAAAACTATCCGTAATTGAATTTGATTATATTTTGTTTCTAACAAAGTTTTTGCACTTTTGGGCACATCTAAACCTTCTTCGGCTAAAATTGTCAATAGATTATCACATGCGTTTCTCCCTATTCTGTACTTAATACACCAATCTGCTAAACGATCACGGATATTAATTTCACTAGCGGATGAGGTATTTGGAATACCGCGTGAAGAATCAGAAATATCGTCATTCGTACATTCCTGAGCATTAATTTCAGGATCAGTGTTTTCCAACTGACGAAACAGTCCATCTGTAGCGAATTCGACGGCTTCATTTACTGTATTTTCATTAGTTATATTAATTTCTCTGATTTCTGTAGCCACTAACCGTCTTAGATGCCTTCTGGATATACCACCAATCTTACTCATTTTGTTTCACAAATAACTTTAAATATTATGCGCAGGTGCTCAATCCTTTTTATGCCACCAGTATTACTTCTATACGTTATAAACGGAATGACAAAGTGTTTCATCTATGTTATAATAAGACTAGTATTCTAGGGTTAAAGGGGTCTACTAAATGAAAGAATGAAAATATATTTCCTTACCCTTTAGTTAAATATTGAACTTACCATGAAAATATATCGCTGCAAAAATTCACTTTATTTCTACAAAAAAATATTTTGGTCTTCTCCACTTTTGATGTTAACACTTCACAGTACTGAACACGAATGATAATTATGTAGAAAAAATTTTAATTTTCATAACGGAATTTATCGAAAAATAACACGTTAAAACTTGACTCAGTCGCCCCATTTCGTTCTATTGCTTCCAAAAAGCTTCCTTGTCATTAATCTCACATGCATCCTCGACATTTTTCAATTGCTTCGACATTGCTGCTCTGGGAAGGCCTGGCCAAATTTCCCACTGGGATTGGCTACAAGCTACACCAGTGAGTGTAACCAATGTTAGCTACATGGCGCGTGCCAGTGCAGGCTACATACTACAGCGCCACACTATGTTCCAGCCTTTAGGCCCACCTCACATTGAGCACAGCACAGCATAGGCAAATGGACAGTGAATGAGTAAAACTATCCTTTGCTGCGACTCTGTAAAGAAGCGAATATTGAACACAGAAAAACTATATTTCTACTTCTCCGTTTTTGGTAAACTGGTAGAAATTTTGTCTCAATCGAACAATTTGATTAATCGGTCAAAGATAACCTAATAAGAAGATAGGACACGAGCGAGATTTGCGAGTGTTTTACATTTAAGAAAAGAAGAAAGAAAAAAACAATCAAACTTTCTTTAAAACTTTTATGAATAAAGAAAAAAAATACTAAAGCGCAAATGACATGCAACGAAACAACAAGGCAAATGACACATTTTCGTAAATAAATGAGAAGAGGCTCAGTTTTCAGATTTTACTATCATAAAAAATATTCCGGCGATTTTGTGAAAACCGGTTTTTGGGTGAAAATCGGGTGATGTTTTTTGTAGAAATGTCAATGTTTGTTAGTTTAATTCCCATAATATTTGAACAGAACGTGCTGTGCTTCTGTTTACATTCGTTTCGCTCTGAAGAAGTGGGAGAAATCCATGCTCTGATGTTTTTGGGAAAAATGGGAATTTTATTCGAGAAGAACTTTACATCTACCTTCAGCACCTTAGTCCAAGCGAAATTTGTCTTTTTCTTAAAAAAGTGAGTTAGTGTGACGCGAAGTACATTATTATGAATAGTTTGAGAGGATTTTGAAGTTATTCAATAAAATTTTGTTGTTCGGGTAATCCTAGGTTCTCTCAATTTTTGTTTTTGACTCGTTGTCTCAGTTGCACTACAATACTGCATAGCCAAGTTCTTTTCCCCCACTCATGCCAAAGACGAAAGTATATGACATTTCCAATTTTGTTTAGCTGTTTCCTATCTTCTTAATATTAAGTTATCTTTGGTAGTATTACTGAATCAAAGATAACCTAATAAGAAGATGGGACATGGCCGAACACAATTGGAAATTTTTGGTGTTTTTTTGACCGAAACAAATAATGTCATATACTTTCGTCTTTTGCATGAATAGGGGAAAAGAACTTGGCTTTGGCTATGAATTATTGTATTTCGATTGAAACAACAAGTTAAAAACAAAAATTGAGAGAGAGCGTAGATTACCCGAACGACAAAATTTTATTGAATCGCTTTAAAATTCTATCAAACTATTCATGATAATGTACTTCGGGTTATACTAGCTCTACTTTTTAAGAAAAAGATAAATTTCTCTTTGGACAAGTTGCTGAAAGGAGATATAAAATTCCTCTCAAATGAAATTCTCATTTTCTTAAAAACCTCCGAGTATCCAGCATAAGTTTCACCCAATTAATCTCTTCAGAGGAAAACTAATGTAAACAGAAGCACGTGAATTACACTAACAAACAGTTGCATTGTTTTCGCAAACACTCGGGAACATTTTATGAGAATAAAATCTGAAAACTCCACCCTTTCTCATTATTTGCAAAAATAAATCATTTGCCATTCTGTTTCGTTGCATGCAATTTCCCTTTCACATTTTTTATCTTTATTCATAAAAGTTTTAAAAAGAGTTTGATATTTTTTTAATTTTTCTTTTTCTTTCTTCCTTTTCGTGCCGTGTGCATTTTAAATGTAATACCGATTTCCATTGATCACGTTTTCTAGCAAAAGTGTTACTTTTTTCTTGCAGTCTTACACCGAAATCGTTCCATTGACCTGCACTGCTAGAAAAAGTGTACGTCAAATGCGTCTGGTGCTACACCCGAAAAATCGGCGGTCTTACAACGAAAAACTCACACATCTACATGAGAAATGTCACAACTGTCACAGCTCTACATATCAATCTTCAACTATTACTCTACCAAATTCATCCGCAATCACGCCAAAATTTTTTTAATTACAATTTTCATAATTTTTATGTTATTCGTAATGTATGTTTTCAAGAAAATTTCAATATGCCAAATTACACGGATATGAGCTACTATTAATTCTCATCGCATCAAAAGTTGTTCCATTCAACACGTTTTTTACTGATTGTCGTGCACTTTTCTTAAAATATCAACGGAAATCGACATAAAACAATCGGAAAACTCTTCTGTGTTCTAACGTGCGCTAAATTGCCCTACGCTGTGTTGTATTCAATGTGCGGTGGGCTTAATAGCTCTAATCTCTTACGTAGAATCATGGGGTTATTTGATGTTTTTTCCTTGTCACTTTTTATTGCATATTTATTGCAGATTGAGATGCAAATACTCGGTTTTTTAATCAATGGTATCAATGCAGTGCGTTCGGGTGCATAAATTTGGATTCTAGGTACTTTATAGGTATTTTTTGTTGTCGTTGCTAATTGAATTAACATGCGAATATCTTTGTTTCCAGGAAAAACTCTGCACAACACATTTACACTGGCCAATTACGCATTGATTTCTTTTAAAATTGTTTGGAGTAGGAAATGTTTATTTAATTTAAAAGCAATCCATCTAATTGATGGCATGATGGCATAAAACTTGAAACCCTGACGCATAATTTTTTTAATTTAATGGCTTTGATGGTTTGAAATATTCAACTGATTCAACTCATTGTAATATTTTGCTCTGCGACAACTATTAAAATGAAGTTTCATGCGATTGAAATTCAAACTAATTTAAAGTATATATAATTTTTTTTTAAATATCTATAAGTAACTATTTTAACATTCTAAAGTGCCGTTTAAGTGATTTGAATTAATAAATATATGTTAAAATGCAAAAAAAAAATGGAAAAGGGGCACCTCACGTATTGGATGTAAAGCGGGGTCCGCAAGAAGACCGCGAAACTAGAGATGATTTTGATTGATTTTTGTTTTAAACAGCTACTAGTGAGCATGGTATAAAATTTTGATGTACCCTAACACAATGAAAAAGTTCTGTCTTCCAATATTAAATTGAAACATTCTATGTGCAACACGGGCTGCTGGATGTCAACTTATCAACATACATAGTGACTGTTCCCTTTGAAAAAGCTTGGAACCCAGTTCAAAATTGTCTAGTCACTTTTCTATTAGTATCAATATAGAACATTTTTGGTATGATACATTCTTAAAAAATTAATGATATGCTATTTTGGGCCAGTGGCCGACAACAAAATTTTAAAACAGAAAAATTTTTCTACTTTTCTGCGCTCACAAAAACTGACAGCGTCCAGATAAGGTACTCATATCAAAACTAATAGTACTCTTTTTCAGCCACCAATATGCAAATTCTAAAGAAAAAATTTCGAATAAGTTTAGTTAATAAATAAGTTAATAATAATGCCCCCAATTCAATCCACCTCGTTTGAACTTACACAACGGTTCAAGTTATGCGTATGATATGTTACATAAAGATCGCAAAGTAATATTAAAATATTAAAAACACTTTACACAATTAATTTCCAAACACAAAGACCAGCAACAATATACCAGGCTTAACATAATACTTCGTATAAAGATGCGTCAGTTAGAATAAAAATAAAGTCTCGATTAAAAGCTACCAGTTAATATCGAAATCCAAATATTTGATTATTTCATATTTCATTTATATTAAAATATTAATAATAACACTTCATTTATAATACTAATTACTAACCATGACTATAGACCAGTTATGTGCAGCAGTATAAGAATACCTTAAAAATAGAGCAAGAGAAGTTTTAAACAAGATCGGACTTAACAAAAAAGTATAAGAAAAAAAGAAAAAAAAAAAGAAATATATTAAAGAGTAAAAAGGATACGAGAAGAATGCAGGAAGAAATACATTTATTTGGACCTATCGTACCCTATGTGCTATCTGGCGCCCTTAAAGCGCTATTAGATCTTAGCCCCTTCTCAAAGCTATTCTCAAACCTATTTTCAAATATAATTTGTTCCAATAATGAGTGAAAACACGTCATTTTAAAAAATGTTCGTTTAATTTCGGTATGCCCTGAATAGGTTATGAGCTAATAACCGTATAACAGCTACAGCTAGAACATGGGGTGTAATAAGTAAAAATAAAGAGAAGAGTCGACAGTTTAAAGTTTTTATAAAAAAAGTTATGTTAATGATCTTTTAGCAAAAAAAAAAATTGAGGTCTAATTAAAGAGAGGTCTAATTAAAAAAAAAAAAAAATGTAACAAAATCCGAAATTTTTAGTTTAGACCACAGTATCTTCTGGGGGGAGTACGGGGCTGGTTGGCCAGTCGTTGGAAAGGCCATGCAGCTCTGCATACAATCAGCTTAAAACGGCGATAATGTAACCTGCACTTTTTAAAATACGGGGTGTTTTGTGAAAACTTAGCATCATTTCTTAATCACCCTGTAACTCCGAAACGGTCAATATGCCCCCCCCCCCACCTGCTACACAATTTGTTTTTTACTAGGTGAGTACTATCATCTCCCGGTCTAGAGACCACCATGGAGGAAACACCCTGTATATATATTTTTCTTTTTATTTAACATTTTCTAAATTCTACTTTAACAATATGTACTTCTTTCTCTTGATCTAATGTATTCTTCATTCCCATTTCTCTGTTCAATTACACGTTTTTTTTTATTATCACCTTAGCTCTAAATTTGATATTTCTAAAAAAAAAAAATCTGCAATAATAACCAAACTGAAAACTTTACAATTATTTCTTGGATTATGTATGTATGCTTATGTAAAATTTGGTTCTATATTTTCTTAACTACATACATTTGGCTTATCTAATTATATTATATAACTAAATAAAAAAAAAAAAAAAACACATTATACATACTTGCATTTTGCCTATCCTAATTTCTACCACGCTAACAAAATTATTTTGTCTAATACATATTCTAAACTAATTTCACAGTTTTATAGTTTCATAATTAATATATTATTTATAAAATCTCGTTTGTTTTATAATGATAGGTTCACAATTTCTTCAGGGGTTTCATCCATCCGAAGGTTACCATAGCCCTGTCCAAATATAACATTTAATTAAAAAATTAAACAAACGACTACTTCCACAACGTGGTACTAAGCTAGCTGTACCAGCTATCTTCCGACGACGGTAGGCAGGTTTGTTGTCGGCAATATTTCTGTAGTGGGCACGATTACTTGGAGGCCGTCGCTAGTTTCCTTGTCATCGGTATGCTCTCCTGTTTTTGCAGCGGGTTGTACTGAACTGCGGGTGATGGGCAGTATCGAAAATCTGATTGATCTAGGCTGTACTCCTTTTTGCTTACGACGTCACCTGTGGCTGAGGACTCTTGCTACTAGTAGAAAACTGCAAACTCTTAACAGCCCGGTTATTGAGGTTACGGCTTGGTAAATGGTGTGAGCCTGACTTTGTTGTCGATGTATTTCTCCTCTGGTTATGGCGTCGTTCACTTTATGTACCTCGGCTGCATGATCTCTCCCGGCTTGATTGGCATTATCTGCAGCAACTATAGGCTTTGTAGATCCATTTCGGGTGCTCATGTTCTCCCATGATAATAATTCTAAAAATAAGGGTTCCCAAAGGGTAACATTTCGTTGATCGTACTACTCTGATGTTATCAGCAGGTCTCCGATCTGAATATGGCAATTCTCTTCAATTAAGAGTAGAGCTAGTTCTCCAATTCCTGTTAGTCATTGCGGCAGTTTACTTCTACCTTTGTCTGTTCGTACATCACAACAAACCAGTGATTTCGGGTGATCATGCGGACTAGACCGTTCTATTTCGGAAGAACCCTTTTCGTGCAAGCCATAGGGTTCACATAAAAACTTCGGAAAAGGTTAAGTACACAGCTATCACCAATAGCTGTGTCAATTGGTCCCAACTGCGGGCAAAAGATACGCAGATGATTTCCGAGGGTTGTCAGTTGTTGACATACTGGCGATCGTGGTTAATGCTGGTAGAAATTCGGCTCCCAATTAATAAATATGGTGGCCCTTTTCATTCAATACTGTGGGAGTTGTGTATGCTTTCTGCAGTTCAAAAGCCATTTTTTTTTCAGGTTGAGGAATGTCTATTCTGGCCATGATGTGCTGCGACCCTGCATGGCTCTAGCCTTAGCAATTTGTCTTAGTACTTGGAAGTCCAGCAACACATTGGTAAAATCCGCCAGTCTCGTAGTGTTAGTCATAATTTCCGTTAGCCCGCGGGCGTGAATAATCATGCGGTGAAGCTTCCCCATGCTCAGTGCGACTAACATGCTCGCATAACCTTCTTGGACATCGCTGATTTCTCGCAAATGGTGGGTCATCAGGGTAAGTATTTCGTTTTATTCCACCCTCCGTGTTAACATTATCATTTCCAGGTCCTGGCTTCACTGAGCTGCAGTGATGGCAGTTATTTTATTCCAATGCTCGTTTCGCTCCACTACTGCCTTAACTCGTGATGCGTTAAACAGATTGAATGTTGATGTCATGACGGTAGTCTGGTCTTCAATCAAGGTTAAGGTGCAGTTCTCCTTTCCATCTAGGACCAGTCGGTTCTGCATGGGTGTGGAACTTTAACTCATCATCCTGTCTCCTAATCTTTGACATCTAGCACTCTATTTCCTTAGTGGCTAGCTCAAATCTGTTCCCGAGCTCGGTGTGGTTGAGATTCGTGCAGAGTTGTATAACAAGGTTGCTGCAATGGGTTCCATCTCGACAGCCAAGTCCGACATTTCCACTTATGATTTAATAGTCCAATGCCTAGTGATAAAGTTTGCGTTTCCCACGTGCTCAAAGAATACCCCGGACTGTATTATGGGCCCTTTGTTGTAGCTAACTTGCCCAGCGTATGACAAACTGATAAACGTTAATATGATTATGGCGACTGCTTCCATATTCAGCTTCTTAACTAACTAAATGGCAACCTTAATTTTAGCCAACCTAGTATACAAAAATAAAAGGAACCACCCTGTATATAATTTATTTAGTACAATTATTATTATAATCATTATTCAATAAAATAAGAGGAATCACTGGGTAGACTTAGATTATTTTACTTTCCTCCCATTTCCTCTTTCTATCTCTCTCTCTCCCGCCTTTCCTTTTTTTAATTTTTTTTAAACAAGTTATCTGTTATTTTTTACGCTTTTCTATTATTTTTTTCTTTTCCTTAACTTTTAAGTTTACCAATATTTTGTTCAATGAGTATGCTTTTTTTACTCTCGTTAAACTATTTTTTTAATCTCTTACTATACTTATATTTTCTTCTGTTTACATTAATATATTTTTTTTTACTCTCTTTATTTTAATTTTCTTTTTAATTCTCTTTTTTTTAACTTTTTTTTTTACAAATGCATACATATGTATATGCTGGCTTTTCTTGGCTTATTTTAGCGTCTATCTCCTGAAAGAGCTCCGAATCGCGCCACTAAGTCTCTTCTTTACTCTGTTTTGTACGCTTCTCCTGCTTTACCTGTAAAGTGAAACAAAACTTACTAAATAACAATATCCTGACTGCTCAAAATCATTCACATTTTTTTAAACGATTCACATGAACCCGTTTGACCTTTCTCCCCATAAGGATTGTTAAATTCTCTGGGCTAAACGTAAATTACTTCTTAGGGACCCTTGAAGACTGACGATAGTTTTCCCGCCCGAGGAGGTTCTCTAATCAAGGTTCTGCGTACGGTCATGCACTTATATTACCCTAGCGGACCTAGTATAGTACGTCTTGTCGGACAATGTACATTTGATCAAGTTTTGATTTGCTAGTTCGAATGCCATTTGCAATTTAAACCGCAACTTATTATGAAATATACCGGCATTGAATAGTGGTTCGCACTGACGCTGCAAGCTACTGGGAACTTCCGAAACGAATTCGAATAAAACCTCCTTTGATCTACAAAACTCCTGAAATAGTTGGCTAATGTGGAATGATGTCTTTCTACTGCATTCGGCTGCGAATTATAGGCAGTAGTCTGTAACTTTTTAATTTTCAATATCTTACAGAGGGCCGTCGGCACTGCTTCTATAAAATTCGCTCGTTGATCAGTATCTAATTGCTTTGGTAGGGTATATCGGCTGAGAGTTTGCTGGAACAGTATTCGTTTCCTGATCCGCGATTGCTACGAAGTCAGCGAACCTAGTGAGATTATCCACCATGAATAAGATGTATTCGTTGCCATTGTAACACAGCGGAAAAAGTCCCAGCAAATCGACGTACACCTTATCACTGGTAGAAGCGATTTACAAGTTTTAAGGTCTTGCCTCTTCCGAGATGTCCTCCAAATCGAAAGTCAAGGAAGTCCTTCAAGATCGCTTCGGATCTGGGATATGCTGTGGGTTCGGATCAGCCATCTCCTTCCCTGCTATTATTTCCGCCTCATCGAGGTCACTCCATTCCTCCTCGTATTCCATAGGAAATGTGTCATTTACTTCGGAATCTTTGCTTCGAGCTTGTGCCCGAGTGATAGCTAAGCATGGATTTTTTTCGCTTTCCTCATTTTTGGCTTCTGTGAATCTATCCGTATTGTGATTAGAGTATCCGCTTTGTCATTTGCTCTTCCTTTTTTATATAGAATCTCGAAATCCTACTCTGACAATTTCTGATGAGATCGCGCCATGCGTAACGTCGTATCTCTAACCTTAAAAACGGTGGTCAGTAATCACTTTGAAGTACCTGCCAAACAGATAAAATTTGTAGTTACTTACTATGGCTATTAGCTCACGTTCAGTTATCTAGTAGTTCCTCTTGGCCGGATTTAGTGTGCGATGGGCCTTTCTTCCTGTTCTAGAGCTGCCCTAGGTATTAACCACTCGCATCCGTCAATAACGTGAATTTCTTCGTGAAATTCGGATAAGCTAATAATGGAGAAACTGACATTCAGAGAGTTGTAGTTTGAAATACTTGCTTTAACTTATAGGTGTGTTCGTCTAAATTCTATGAAAATATCACGACATCATCGAGATACATGAGTGTTAAAGTTTAGGCGCTGTCTTTAACCCAAATAGCAATATGAAAAATGAAAAATGTCACTGTATTCGTAACACAGCTGGGTCACGGATTCCCTTTCCTCTGTATTGAGATCTTCTGACAACAACAGTGATAGCTTCATTAATTTTAGTGTCTGTTGACTCTTGTTATTCTTCCTTCCACTATCCACTAGTGGTAACACAGAATTCCCGTTCAGTTGTTGTAGCTTTGGTTTGAAATTTCTTATCTCCCCGGCCGGCCTCAGTCTTAGAGCTTATGATTCCCACAAAGTTTGTCCATTTTTAAGGCTGATTAGTGTATTTATGCAGTACACACCGGAACATATTTTTTCAGCCAAACATAGCATTTATGTCACAGTCTCAACTTGGACTCTCACCGGTTGCTCTGTTCCAACCGGGCTGAAGAAGAAGTGCAGAAGTATCCCTCCTGGTATTATTGAGCTGGAGTTCCATGCGAGGATGTCCAGTTCGTTTGCCTGTTCAACAGCGACCCTTACCTGCTCTTTGCTCCACATCCCTGTAGAGATGTCCCTCTATAAGTCGATGATCGTTTTGGCCCGCCTCCATAAGAAGAGTTGTGGTCAAGATATTTTCCCGCCTTTGTTCATGATTCCGCACCTCTGCATCCCGGGTGGCCCTAATGTCGATTATCTGCTTGACTCGTTGTTGGTCAGTGCCTTCTTCCATCTTTTCCCCTCCTTCGTTACTCTTGATTACCTGTATTAAATATCGGTCTATGCTATCTGAGGCTGCTATTGCTTTACCAATAACGTATCTTAGCTCTGTTACTCTTTGTTTAACACGCTGTTTTACTGTTTCTGTCATCATTCGAATGCTTTCATTACTAGTTTCCCTAACGCTTTCTGGACAAGATTTATTCAAAGACACTACGTTAATACTTTGTTTTCCTGTTACATTAGGAAGATGGGGATCTTCCTACTTGTTTCTATTTACGTATTGACAGTTTTTGGTTAATTCAATCGATGATAGCTCTATCAGTAAGAAATTCAATATTTAGTATTCCGACGGCTGGTATTGAGTCCGTGTCATGTACTAAGTTGAACTCGCAAGCATGCTCTTCGGTATCTCTTCGTAACCTGGAGTGACAAACCCCTACAGACTTTCCGTGAGCCGCAAATAAGCCCCCAATTTTAATAGTTCGTTGAGGCTGAATAAACGTCTTATCAGATTTCATTAAATTACATGTGGACCCGGTATCAACCAAAAGATGAGATGCTACAATTATTCGGTAAGTATAAGTCTATTGAAGTAACACCACCTTCGGTGATATGGTGTCTCTGGTGTTTGATAGTGGAAGGCAGCTGTGTACGAATTCCGCACCTGCCACTCCCCATTTCCTTCCAGTTGTCCAGCGGGCTCTGCTAGGTACTTTCTGGGGCAGTTTTCTGTACAGTGATCACATGCCTTACAGAACTGACTATAGAGCACCCCAGATACGGGTTGAATACATTCATTTGAATTACCTGCCGCTCTATTTACAAAACGTACTTGCTGTTTCCTACAGCCCCCTGCCTCATGACTATAGCTGTTGCATTCGAGTAAGGAGGCTGGGTCCTACATTCTTTCGCAATGTAACCCTGCTGTCTACACTTTATACAATGAATGGTTCTCGGTGGGATTACCCTGGCTGCCGGCCCTTGGTATCTTATGGGTAATGCTGGCCTAGCAGTAGAATAAATCGGTCTTTGAGGTCGCTGAGCTCGATTAGGGCAGATGTCACCTGCTCCCCATCTGTTTTACGTAGCTAATGAGCTGGACCTCCAACCTGTTTGTATCACTTCAGGGTCTCTTACTTGAAGTCCTTTTGCATCTTTTTCATAGTAAGTAGCTTCCTCTTATACTCCTTCTAGCGATTCATATTTCCGTCCAGTGAGGTATACTTGAGTAGGTTTACTCCTATTGCCACAGTCGCCACTGCACCTGCCTCCAGTTCTGCTATTTATCCTATATCATCTCCTGGATTCTTCGTTGAGATCGCCGCCTTTATTTGGACGAGCAGGCGGCTACCTGCATGAGCATTTCCGTTCGCAATTCGCTAAACGATTTTTTTTTCATTTAGGCCGATTTGATTACTTGCTGTAAAGTATTAAAATCTTTTAGTTCCTGGGAGTTTACCAAGTAGTACGCATCGTCCGTTAGGTGGTACTTTCTGCACCTATAGATATCTTCTGCTCTTCCTGTGCCAGTATATCTTGCAGATCCTTACTGCAGCTCAGAAAGCGATACACTTCCTTCGCCAGCTTGGATGATCTTTCACCACATAGTATGTGCACGACGAGGATACCACGTCCATCACCTTTTCATGAACATCTGCCATGTTGCTTAGTCCTGTGATGTTTCTTTCCTCTGATCGCAACGGATTTTGCTCGGTTCTTCCTTCTCCGCTTAGCGCTAACGTCTGCTGTTTTTTAATTAACTCACTTTCTGAAGTTGCTTCTTTATTTCCGTCGAGCCATTTCAAGTAAAAAAGGAGATCGCGAGAAGTAAGCTTGTTGTTTATATAGCCCTTTCTTGCACACGACACCACTGATAGAATAGCAAAGGTGCATGATAACAAGAATTGGCATTACATCTGCGATTTTATGGTACTACCGATAAAATTTGCATAGCAACGAACAAAAACGCTTGGTAACCCATGCTGCTGTGTCAAATTGAATTATATTTGCAAAAAATGTCCTTTCTATCACGTAGAGAAGAAATTTCCCTTCGATGATACTTCTAATGATGATAATGATAGATTTGCAAATTGACCTGCTTGATCTATTTACATTTGTGCCATCTATTGTTTGGTACATGAGAACGCATGCTTTTGTTGGATGTGGTACCTATTCGTGGGTAAAATTGTTATTGGATTGAAATGATTTTCTTTTCGGAACTCAATTTTAACAAGGTACTTTTGTAATATGTTGCATTTTCAAAAATTGTTTTTAGTACAAATCTAACTGATTCCAACATACTGTCCCCCGTTGAAAGGCTGGAAATATCTTTCAAGTGAATATTTCACACTTACTCTTCGCGAATAGCAACAATATTTAATATCCACTTATTAAGATGGAAAAACTCAATACTATAATCTCAAGAGGAAGGAACCAATAAATAAGCCAAATTTTTAAAAGGAAAGAAAATAAAAAAACACGATATTATAATTTTAATGTTTCCATTCGTTAATAGACGGATTTTAATCCGAGTGCCGTCTTTCGTTGTGAACCTATGATTCCTTTTTCTGGAGCATTTTAAGGCTACTAGTTACGCTATATTCATACCAGGCCACCCTTTTTAGCTTACAGGATTTCACCACAGATGGCACCACCGTCGTTAGGCGGTCTGAATCCATATTAAATGTGGGTGTGCGTCTTGACTGCATTGGTTTATGTCTTGAATGTACCATTGGTTCTTGGCTGATTTACGTCTTGGATGCGCCATTGAGTCTTGACTGGCTTATGCCTTGGATAAACCACTGAGCCTTGACTGACTTCTGTCTTGCATGTGTCATTTGGTCTTAACTGCGCCCTAGCGGCATTAGCCGGTTCTACCAGCATGCGCCGGTACTACGGTTTTCTTGGATGTGCGTTGAGCCCAAATGTGGGCTTTCTATTATGATTTTGTATCAGAGATCCTCTACGGGCACGCCATTTCTTGAGTAAGATTACATAGCGGAATTAGCCGGAACTATCAGCATGCTTTTGTTTTGCTGTTTTCTTTGATTAGCACGGAAGTTCCAGATATCAGCATGACGTCATCTTGGTTTTGCTGCACATAAATAAGTTTTTTAAGCGGGGAAATTGTAGATATCAGCATCGATCGAATTTGACAACACCTTGGATTGATGTTTTCTTAGCAAATTATTATTGAGTCTAGGGTATACGTATTGAAAAGTCTTATGTTTTATAAACATTTGTTTTTATTTCCAATAAAATTTCTTATTTCAAAAGTATTTCTTATTGCACATTGTCCAGTATAAACTTGGCAAGATGGCGCATTTGTCTTAATCTCTATTAGTTTTCCGCAGTTGTATTTATCTTCGACGTTGGTAATGATTTCACTCTCTCCAACTATCTTCAGCATCCAATGAACTTTTTCAGCTATCTTTACATATATGGCTTTGTTTCGAAGAAGTGGTTCCACTATAGTGTATAGCTTGTGATACGGTATTTAGCCATCATCCCAGCGGAATCCATGGAAATTGTGTTGAAGCCATTTTACTTGTCTCTTTTTTGCTGAAGTCTAATCTTTGTATCTGAACGGTGGTTGAAATATAAATTTCTGCATCTGGTTTTCATTGGTTAAAATTGCCGTTCTTTAGTGATAAATTCATTGAGGTTTGTTTTGAATCCTTGGACTTCTACGGTCACAGCCATCTTATTAATTTAACTTTCTAGCTTCACTTGTCAGCGGACTGTATTTTACTATTCGATCGTGTAGAAGCAACCAATATTTTTTTGTATTAGCCGGTATATTTTCAGATGTCCTGAATTCTAATCTTATGTCAACAGATCCAGTTTTTGTTAACTCATTTTTATGAGAGCAATCAATGACAGCGATTGGAGCATTGATTTTGAACTTCTCCCATGTGAGGAACGGCTGATACTGATGACCATAATATGATTGTGTATACTTTATATACATATCAGACAGCAATGCGTATCTATTCAGATTAAATTTCAAATTCAAATCATCATAAGGATATGGTTCTAAGTTCAAATGAACTGTAAGTTGGCAGTGATCAAACTTGCTAGCATCTTTGGTGTTATGGTTCCTTCGATTCTTTTATAATGCTAAGATGATAAATGGAGGTTTCTCCAGTTGAGTGGAAGTCTTAACTGCCCAGGTTTGATGCGTGGATTCCGGTAGTACTGGATACTCATATATGTCCCAGCTGATGAATGGTATTTGTATTGGGCGACCTATCCCGATAATTTTAAATAGTTGCAGCTCTTCATAATCGGATACAGTAACATGCGAAATGCTCAATTGAAGTTTGTTAATTTCAATTTTCACCTCATCTGTGGGTGATATAATGGCATTATCGTCTGTTCTGCTCCGGATCAATATGAGTTCATGTTTGGAATTTATAAGAATTTTCTTGTGATCTTCATCGAATCCCAATAAATATTTCAGAGGTACTCAATAGTTGAACAGCACATTGGCTGGTATAACGGCTGAATCTGCGACCAGTTGCCATTCAGTAGTATCTCGGTTACACTTGCATTTATCGATATGTAGTTTTTTAATTATGCCCCAATACCAAGATTTCTTATAAGGTCGATTTCCAATACATTCAATTCATAGCGTATTTCCTCAAAAAGAAAGGCTAGGGTGTTGTTGGCTAATTTTGCGGTTGCTGAAACGGTCCCGTCCAGCTTTGTTAGCGATCCCTGAATGTAAAGAAAACTCCTGCATGGTATTAGATTCAATACTGATGTTGTACAGAGATACGGAGTTCATCGCTGTTTTTAATGATGTTAAAAATGGTGAATAGGTGTGATGTTCAAATTACACTATTAACACTATTATTAAAGCGAGCGTCTGGTGCAAAAATATAAAAATATGTACATGCTATAATTGCACGTGTTAATGTAGGTCTTGACCGCTTCAAAGTTGTCCGCTGACTAATGATCTTGTCTGCTACGAACTTGTATTTATCATTATTGTATATCAACATGCTGGAGCTTAAATGTTAGAGAACTTATACGTTTGGTGTTCACAGGGAAATAGATTACATATTAGGGTACCTCCACTATTTTATACCCAGGCGCAACGTTCGGGGAAAGGTCGTGAAGATTGTGTACTTGTGTAGTGTTGAAGAATGATCCTGATGTAATATTACATTCGATGCGTATAGTATTTACGTTAATGGTGTTGCCTTGACTTCACTCTTCAATGTATTATTGTTAGCCTTTATCGCAACCTTTCTCCTTTCCCTTCTTTATCCAAGTATCCTTGTGCATATTTTGCTATATCATCAATATAATAGGATCCAACAGGTATCTCAACAACCTCATTCCCTACATGAACCGGATTATTGCTCACATCAATATTTGGTATAGAGCTGTAATCAGTTAAATCATAAACATTATCCGTTGCTAGCTCCAGCGGAGGAAAGTACTCAGCAGTGAGTAGAGATTCATTTCCCGTGAAAGTAAGTGTTAATGACATGGTGGTTGATAATGAACTGTCACAATTTCAATATAGATACATTGGTTTATAGATAATAATTAATGGCAATAACAATTATATAAAACCTCTAAACATATTTAAGTGACCGCAAATTACTGCATCATAGTTCTGATAAGAACTGTAGTTGTACGATATATTACTACACAAGTAGTTTATGAGCACCTTTGGTGGCTGGAGATTGCCAAAGCTTTCAAAGTAATTGATGTTATCACCTTTCCAAGTTAAAAATACCCCTTTCTTGCTTCCATGGTTTTCTAGGTAGATTATCACGCATAAATACTCCTCTGAAGTGTGGCAAATATGTGGTATATTTGTGAAGCGGTCTTTTTTTGTAACGTCTTTAATAGTTTTTAGGTTGAAGTTTCAGATATAGTCCAAGTCCTTTTCTGTACGATATCAGGAACAACAGGTTTCCTTCTTTACCAACTGCTATTAGTTTCCATTGCTTGGTTATGACGTTTGCTTTCTTCCAATTTTGTCTTTGCCGCACTGGTATCATGTATTGCTTTAGATATGCCTGTTGCTCCTCCCGATAGCGTTCCCAATGCTGAAAGCCCAGCAAATGACGGGATGAGGAACGGAAGTGCCCCACCAATCTTTGGTACAGGTATTACTCTAAATCTGCACGAATTCTTCTTTCTTTTCACAATATTTTTATCTGCACTAAGAGCTATTTTTGTAGCTTCCTTCAAGTGTTTTGGTTTTTTGATTTTTAAGATCTTATGAGCATTTCGTACTGCTTGTCGGAATGTGGGTTGGCATTTATTTTTAACCTTAAAGCCCATACCCAGCTTAATTTCAGCCTTCATTGCGTTTGTTATAAGCCAGGTGTTGGCACGGTCACACAAATTTGCGTCCGCAGATTTTGCACGCTGCCAGGCTTTTCAGCTAATATTTTATCAGCTATATATCGATCACGGGTATTATGTTGCGGGTATGCTATATTATGTTCCTTGCAGGCTGCATCCAGTGGATTTATGCCCAGATCCGCTCTCGCAAATCTTTGTTGTAACTTCGTTCCTGGCCCACAGTACTGGTATCCCGGTAGATGTAATTCTACTTTTAATTTGTTGATGATTGAAATTTATAGTCCTCTGCTCCCTTTTAGAGATTTTCTAGAGCGTTTCGATTTGTGATCCGACATCTTATAAGGTTCCGATGATACAGTTGAAATGTAATATAAACAGGTGTACTTATAGGAACCCCGTTAGTCTTCAATAAGCGGTTCATTAAACAATAGCAAGCTTTCCCTAATCGAAATGCTGATACAGCTGTTATGAAGTGAAAAAAAAGCATGGTCCCCTATTGCCTAATAGTATTAGTATCATTGTTTGACCATCCAATTGTGGAAAAACTAATGTTATGATAAGTTTGCTGGAACATCACAATCGTCTGAGATATGAAAATATTTACATATTTTCCAAATCTTTACATTAACCAAAGTATGAATACCTGAAGAGAGTGATGACTCCCATATCAGGATTGGGGTATTATACATTCTCAAACAACTGCGACGTTCTACAACCAGAGGAAGCCAAATCACATGCAGTGTTTATTTTCGATGATGTAGCATGTGAAAAGCAAGATAATGTGCGATCCTATTTTTGCATGAGTCGCCACGAAGATATATACAGCTTCTATCTCTGTCAAATATATACGCATATACCAAAGCACTTAATACGTGACAATGCTAATTTAATTATCTTATTCAAGCAAGATTACTTGAACTTGAAACATATCTATAATTATCATGTGAATACAGACATGAAGTTCAATAAATTTCGAAGAGCCTGTGCTGAGTGTTGGAAGGATGAATATGGTTTCTTGATGATTGATAAGGATAGCTCATTAAACAAGGGGCGGTACCGTAAAGGATTATATAACTTCATTGTACTATAAAGTGATGAAGCATACGAAATCTTCATAAGTCGAAGTTGTAACTCAGCCGAAAACACACCGAGTCCTATGGTCCTGCTGAGTAGATTAAAGCTGTTATCAGACCTGTCTGAAAAGTTGTTAAGCTGTTACCAGGCTGTTTGAAAAGCTGCTAAGCTGTTATCAGAGCTGTTTAAATGATGCTAAGCTGTTATAAGAGCTGTTTGAAAAGCTCTTAGGCTGTAATCGGAGCTGTTTGAAAAGCTGTTAAGCTGTTAACAGAGCTGTTTAAAAGCTGTTAAGCTGTTATCAGAGCTTTTTGAAAAGCTGTTAAGCTGTTATCAGATCTGTTTGGAAAGCTGTTTACCTGTTATCAGAGCTGTTTAAAAGCTGTTAAGCTGTTATCATAGCTGTTTGAAAAGCTGTTAAGCTGTTATCAGAGATGTTTGGAAAGCTGTTATTCAGTTAATAACGAAGATGAATGAAAATCTATTAAAAGTAATTACCAAGACTAGGAATGTAGTGGGAAGAAAATTAAAAGCCCTAAGGATGGGAACGATTTAAACAGAAACTCAACCTGAAGAAACCTTTAAGCCAATCACTAAATGTTCTGTCCGTTAGTAGAACGTACACGCAAATGTGATTAAGTGACTGAAATGAATGCACTGGTAAATTTGGATCAAGGTCAGTGGTCTATTTCCTAACAACAAGTCAACACTGTTCACTTTCTTTTACTTTCAAGAAACTACTGCACTTATTTTTTAGAATTTCCAAGTAGTAAGATCAGATTATGTATAAAAGTTTTCAGGTCAACCATTCAAATGTATAGGGAAACACACTTACAGGATTATTACTAATAGATATATAAATAGATATTCAATATAGGATTAATATAGAGAAAAGTTAAAATAACTTAACTTCAAAACACTGGAGTGGAGACTTACTTTTTTTTTTTTTTTTTTTTTTTTATATTATTAAGCCAAGCTCAGGGGATACCCTATGATGCAAAGCACAGCGTGGCAGGAAGGAGATAGGGAAAGGATTAAGGGATATGAGGAGAGTGGCGGAGGTGCCGATGTATGTCGCCCTTAAACTTTTGCAGGTTGTATGCCGGAGGAAAGACAGAAGATGGTAGACTGTTCCACATTCGCACAGTTCGGGATAAGAAAGCATCACGGAATTTAAGTGTACGGCCGAAGGTAATTTGAAGGGTAAAAGGATGAGCGCGAGATGCAGCGCGGGTATTGCGTGCAGGAACTATTCTACAAGGGATCAGACTAGATATTTCATCAGAACATTGGCCATGCATATAGCGATAAAGGAGCGAAAGGCTTCCAACATTGCGACGGTGCTCGAGCGAGTCGATATGACGAGTAATTGCCACATCGCCAATGAGCTTGCAGGCTCTCTTTTGGACAATATCCAATGAAGCTAAGGCTGTGCGACCAGCCCCGGCCCAGATATGGGAATTGTATTCCATTCTGGGTCTGATGTAGGACTTGTAGAGGAGCGCTATATTTGATGGGCTGAAATATTTCTTACACCTTTTCAAGAAACCAAGACATTTGGATGCTTCTTTGGCAACCGAGAAGATGTGATCTGTCCAGCTTAACTTACTGGAAATATTAATGCCAAGAATTCTTAGTGACGGTGATTCAGAAATTAATGCACCATCAAACGAAACGGGAGTGGTTAAGTGATGGTCTTGTTTTAATGAGATGAGACAGCTTTGGGTCTTAGATGCATTGAATTCGACGCGATTCACTTTGCCCCAAGCGAGAATATTGTCAAGATCGTTATTCAATGATCTAATCATGCAGTCTCGTTTAACACATGCGGCGTTCCCTCTGGAATCCGCAAGGGTGTCAAAGGAGTATGCGAAATCAAGGGTACTGTCGTCAGCAAAGCTATGGATAGGATTGAAAGTAAGGGAAAGCAGATCATTAATGAAGATTAGAAATAGAGTCGGAGAAATAACAGAGCCCTGGGGGACACCGGCATTAATAGGATGAGGATCAGATATAACGCCATCTAATACAACTCGTATTTGGCGACTAGATAAAAAACTTTCAATCCATAATAGAAGAGGAGGGGAAAGACCAAGTGCTTTGAGTTTGGCTAAAAGGGCTGAATGCCAGACTCTATCAAAGGCCTTTGAAATATCTAGAGCAACGATTTTGGACTCACCAAAATTGTGAAGACTACGATTCCAACGTTCCGTAAGAAAAGTCAGCAAGTCTCCAGATGAGCGTCCGTGCCGGAAGCCATATTGGCGATCGTTGATTAGCTGATTGGTTTCCAGATACTTCATTAATTTGGAGTTAATGATAGATTCAAAAACCTTTGAAAGAATCGAAGTGATTGCAATTGGTCGATAATTTGAGGGATCGCTACCCTCTCCTTTCTTAAATATCTTGAGCTATCGTATTAAGACAGGATTATATAAACTGTTGGGTCAGAGATCAACACACACACTAGAAAACACACTATTTGACACTAATTTATGATGTACGATTTTCAGAAATAGATATGTAGAGACAAAACTCTGTACATAAGTTTGGGTCTGAGCTTTTTGTATCACACTGAAAACACTTATTAGCACCAAGTTGTAATATAAGATCGTCAAAAAGTGTAATAATGTGTAAAATAGATGTGCACACGGAATGTATAATATAGATATATATGTAAGTTAAAAAATAAATTCGAATAGATATATGAATAAGTATTAAAATGTTACAAGTGACTGATACTCACCGATCTCCACCTTGGCACTTGAGGAATTGGCTTTAATATTAATCTAATATTTTGTTAGAACAATTCTTTATTCCCGTCGAGACCAGAAATAAGGTATTAATGTTAGTAAAATTATCCTAACTTTAGTCGAGACCCGAAGCAAGATTCTTTATTTCCGTCGAGACCAGAAATAAAGTGGTTTGTTAGTAAAAGATTATCTCAGTCGAGACCCGAGATAATATTTTTTAAGCCAGTCGAGACCCGACTTAAAGTGAGTGTTAGTAAATATCTGAAGTTCAGTCGAGACCCGAAGCATGATGCGTTTATTTCCGTCCTTACCTGAAATAAAGTGTTTGGTTAGTAAAAGATTATCTCAGTCGAGACCCGAGATAATGTTCTTTAAGCTAGTCGAGACCCGACATAAAGTGAGTGTTAGTAAATATCTTAATTTCAGTCGAGACCCGAAGCAAGATTCTTCATTTCCGTCGAGACCAGAAATAAAGTATTTGGTTAGTAAAAGGTTATCTCAGTCGAGACCCGAGATAATATTCTTCAAGCCAGTCGAGACCCGACTTAAAGTGAGTGTTAGTAAATATCTTAACTTCAGTCGAGACCAGAAGCAAGGTTTTTTATTTCCGTCGAGACAAGAAATAAATTGTTTTGTTAGTTAAAAAATTATATATCAGTCGATACCCGATATAAATGTTAGTCCCTAACTAGCCAACTTACCTCAAGCGATGCCAAGTACAAAAAAGAGGTCCAGATCAGTCAGCTTGTCGTTCATATAGCCTTTGCTTGCACACGATACCACTGATAGTGTAGCAGCGGAGCATGATTACAAGAATTGGCAGTGCAGCTGTGATCTTACGGTACTAGCGATAAAATTTGCCTAGCAACGAACAAAAATGCATAGCAACAAGCAATTTAGAGCTTCACATGATGCTGTGTTAAATTAAATTATATTTGCAAAAATGTTCTCTCTATAACGTAGAGAAAAAATTCCCGTTGGATGGTACTTGTAATAATGGTAATGATAGAGTTGCAAATTTATTTGCTTGATTTGATTGTATTTGTGCCATGCATTGTATGCTACATCACATGCTTTTGTTAGACGTTGTACCTATTTTTCGGAAATTTGTAATTAGATTGAATTTTATTTGCTTTTCAGAATTCAATTTCAGCATGTTTTTGTTGTAATATGTTCTCTTTTCAGGAATTGTTTTTTAGTTTGAATCTAAGTGTTAAAACATATGATAATGATCTGCTCGACGAGACTTTATTTGTATAGTATTTGTGCAATGTGTTATTTAAAAGACAAATACATAGCCTTTTTGGGTTGAGTACCTGTTTTTTTATTAAGAGTTGTCAGATTAGAGATAAGTTTACTAAAAATTTGATGCTTTATTGTCAGCATGCTTTCTTTTCAGAAGTTGTCTGTTTATAAAAATATATTCGAATCGATTTGGTTCGAACACTAAACCTTAAAAGAATTTGTTAGAAGAGTTAAATACGAGCCGCTGGATATAGCCAAGTTTGAGACAAAAAATGTAGAAAATGTAGAAGAAGAACAAGAAGAAGAAGAAGACGTAAAAGAAGAAGCCAATGAGATTGTGTAACCTTTCACCCTTCCAAAACGGAAATATGTGTAAATGGAAGCTAATAGCAGACCTATAAATTACGGAGATTTTTCGTTAGCATCTGAAGAAGAATTCGTAGCACCTAAACATTCAAGAACATTGATAGGAACGCCTCCTGTCACCTCCCCCGATACGTCTGGATACATAGTTTTAATTTATTTAAACCTATTCATTGATAATTGCCTTATAATTGATCCAACCTATGGAGTTTACTAGGGTGACAAGGCGTAGAGAATCGGTAATTCAACGTTTAATGTTGATGATGTAGGAAATATGGTATTGTTATCAAGGGGAAGAACTATAGAACAACTTTGGGGTTATGTGCGTTGCTATTTATGAAAGATCCTGTAGAAAGTCTATATACTAAAGAAGATCTAACTAATTATAAATCTATTTTGAGACATACCAATGCATATAAACGTGACTATGCTGAACATGGACAAATAAAGGGTACTAGAGCGACTAAGTATAAAGCTATAATCAGCGTAAAGGTATGGGACTAGTGCATCTGCCTAAAGGAAACATTGATCACATTTACCGGGATGATGCAAATGAATTAGTGGATAGACTGCGCATTCTAATGGCATCAAAGCAGGCTGGAAAAGCAAGTCACAACAATGAAATTGTATCTATACTGGAGGACTTTCGAGAAGCAGATATTAAAGTTTAAATACTACTGTATTACCATACTTCTACACAATCTACAGATGAGAGTTGACAAGTTAGGACGTTTCTCTAAGCGGGGATATCTTGTGAAATCAGGTGAACCTGGGTCAACTGGAGCTCAGGGACAAACCGGTGTACAAGGAACTCAAGGACCAGCTGGTAAACAAGGAGCTCAGGGTCCAACTTGTAAACAAGGAGTCTGGGGTATTGGATTTAATTTAACGATAAACGGGGACTGCGATCTAAACTCAAAGTGTATAAAACGACTTGGTGAACCCCTTGAAAAGCATGATGCTACTACCAAAGACTATATTGACAACAAAATTAAAACAATTGTTGAAGAAATAAAAAAAACTATTAATATACATATGAATGATGAAATCGCGAAGATTGAAAACTATTTGTTTATTTCAGTAATAAATAAGAAAGACTTGACAACAAAAGCTGGTGTATATGAAAAAGTTCTAAACTACGTCGTGTGATTATAAAAGGACTGGTAGACTTGTGGCAGGCAGACTTAGTTAAAATGGATCCCTACAAATATGTGAACAAGGGTTACCGCTATCTACTTACAGTAATTGATACCTTATCCAAATATGCATGGGCAATGCCAATTAAAAGAAAAACTGGTAAAGTCTCTCTAAAAATCTACTGATGAAGCATGCAGTTAATCATTACTCTACGTACAGTTTCAAAGCATTAATAGTGGAACGATTTAACTGAACTCTGAAGGATATGATGTGGAAGGTACTCAGCTTTAATGGAACTTATCAGTGGATTGGTATGGTAGAGAAACTGCTCACTGAAAACAACTCAAGGATACATCGAACTAAGAAAATGAGACCACGCCTCCAATGCGAAGCAACTGCTTTTATAGAATGATATAAAAATTATTGTTCCTGCAAACTATAAAGTTGGAGATTTTGTACGCAGCAGCAAATACAAGCATATTAATTAATTCAATAAAATCTTTTAGTTTGAAGTCCAGTACTTCAACCTATAAATAAAAAATTTATGAACTTGAGGACAAAAATAAAAGGATGTGGACTTTTGTTACAGCTAATATGTATAATTCACTTTTAATATTTTTTCACAAATCCTTGTTGCCTAATTATACTATCCTTAACTTCAATAATTATAAATCAATTTCAATCATTTTCTTAATTTTAATTTCACACTTAATTCATTCACATAAAAAAAAACAAAGGTCATATTCAGACAACGTTACTCTGTTTCAGTAGGTTTGAATGCCATTTTTATTTTATTATATATATATAACACAACTCAATAGTTGCTATTCAAAATTAAAGGACCCTATACCCACACAAGAAGCCAATAATGTTGTCTACAAAGTACCATGTGAAAACTGCACTGCGGCATATATAGGACAAACATAAAAAAAACTCAAAACCAGACTATCACAACACAAAACATACATAACCAAGAAAACACCACGATCAGCACTAGCATCCCATACAATAAAAACCGGACACTTATTCGCATTTGATAATGCAACAATTATAAACACAGAGAAAAACAAAGCAAAACGCGAATTTAAAGAAGCATGCCACATCTACATGGAAAAAAAGAATCTAACTAATTTAAGACAAGACACAGATCTAATAAATAAAGATTACCAACACGTACTTAAAAAACTGAAACTTGACATCACAACATGACAAAGAAATCCGCACACCATTCATCTGTGATCCCTTAAATAAAACAGTCATTCAAATTTTTACCTATTTATTTGTTTAAATTATTTTATTTATTTATTTATTTCTGTTTAAATTATTTATTTATTTATATGTTCAGTTAACGTTTTTATATTGTATTGTATATTTTTTTGTGAAATATGTTTCAATAATATTTTTAAAAAATTTTTCCTCATACCAAGAACAAAGGTGAGAACATCAAATATTTTAATTGTACACAATACTATCTTATATTCTAATGTAGCTAACTCCTGAAGAAGGGTACTAATCAAGACCCGAAATGTCGAGTGAACAATAAAAAAGCATAATAAAAAGATCGGAGTTTCCTTAAAAAATATCCCACACCTTACATCATAGACCCGATCAAAAACATAACTAGCTGGAAAACTCCAATCAGCTATAAAACCATCATTATAATTTCTTGAAAAAACAAAATATTTAGCAATTTAAAATATATTTATAATTATAATAATTTATACATATAGTTATAATGCAAATTACTTTAATAAATGAAACTAAAACTATAATACGTAATTTATTTACACTAGAGTTTGATTCTTTCTTCGGTTGCCACTTGTTGATCTGATGAAATGGAGTGATGCCCTATGGTAGAGTACATGTCGATCCGCTCATAATAAGTCGCTTATTATCATAAGTACTCAATGCGATCTTTTGACATTTCTTATCCACATAAATACACAGCTGCACACATCCACCCACGTCTTAGGTAACGTTTCCTCAGCCAACAATTAGCCCAGCCCAACATACCACAGGCACTAAACTAAACAACTGAAACCAAATTCAAGCTAACAAATATACAGCCCCGATATAAATTCGCTTACGGTATTTTACATCATAACTTAATAAACATAAGCCGCACACATTCTACCCAAGCCTTGGTACAGGTAACATAGCCCAGTCAAACACACCACAGACAGTGCTAGTATCAGATATTGCCACTAAAGCTCTCAGCCATCCTCCAGTACCCAGACACATGAGGGGGCACTTCAAAGTCAACTTGTAGCCTCCAAGATCAGATCAAACTTAACCAGAAACCTCTACCAGTAAAGCTTCCCACCCCTTCACAAATATACCGAGCTACGATTTTCGAAATAAAAAATAAGCGAGCTCCAGAAACAAAATCGGAAACCTATGCGATTTCCTTATGCTGGAGAGTGCTAAAAGTGATTTCGTATCCACAAAGTCATCTCGTATCCCCAAGTCCGAGATGAACAACATATGTAGTACGGGCTAATGCCTTACTCAAGAAATAGTGTTTGCTCTCGAATCCTGTAAAAGCCCAGGCGCATGCTGATATCTACAAGCAAGGCATACTGGTAGTACCGGCTAATGTGGCTAGGGAACTTTACTCAAGAAATGTAGCTTGCACGCGAATCCAATTTATGTAATATGCTAAATTGTACCAGGGCATTGGATGGGAAACATTTTACTTACCATTAAATGCTTTTAGTACCCACTAATGCCACGAGGGAGTCAAGAAATGGCATCTGTACTCGAATCCTGTAAATCCTAGGCGCATGCTAATACCTACAACTTCCCTGCTAATAAAACCACCCCTGACATCTTCAACAATCTGTTCGTGGTGATGTCATCTTGTGAAATGCGAATGATGCTGTTATCTGCAATTTCCCTGATAGGAAAACTTCCAGCACTTGAAAACAGCAAAACCAAGATGATGTCATGCTGATATCTAACACTTCCCCACTAATAAAAGAAAACTGCAAAACCAATGCATGCCCGTAGTTCCGACTAGTGCCTCTAGGTAACCCTATTCTAGAAATGGCGCGCCCGTCGAGCATCTCAGATGTAAAATTCCTCCCCCCTGCCACCCCACACCGCCCAGAATCCATAGGCATGAACAAAAATAACTTGAATTATTAATACGATAATATCTCGAAGACGAAAGCCCGTAGAGGATTTCTGATGAAAATTTCATTACCCCCCTCCCCATCCTATTATAATACCCCTCACCCACCCACCATCAAGAATCCATTGGCATGAATAAAAATTCCCTAGCGTTAACTTTAATTATTACTAACATTTGTTCAAAACCAGGCACAACACTTGAAAACAACAAAAGCCTACATTTAGGCGCACCACACATCCAAGAAAACCGTACCATTTTGCTGCTACGTGTGGGCACAAGTGAAGCAAAAACTTCACACATCCAAGAAAACCGTAGCATGCTGCTACGTGTGGGCACAGAAAACCGTAGCATGAAGCTTCGTGTGGGCACAGAAAACCGTAGCATGCTGCTACGTGTGGGCAATAATGAAGCACCAAACTTCACACGGCCAAGAAAATCGTAGCATGCCTCTACGTGTGGGAAAAAAGACGCAAAAAACATCACACGTCAATAAGAACCGTACCACACATCCAAGAAATCCGTAGTACCGGTGCAAGCTGGTAGTACCGGCTAATGCCGCTAGGGCACAGTCAAGATCAAATGACACATCCACACACATCCAAGAAAACCGTAGTACCGGAGCGTGTTGGTATTAGCGGCTAATGCCGCTAGGGCGCATTCAAGACCAAATGACACATCCAAGACATAAGTTAGTCAAAGCTCAATGGTGTATCCAAGACATAAGCCAGTCAAGACTCAATGGTGCATCCAAGACCGAATGGTGCATCCAAAAAATAAACAAATACAGTAACACACACACACACACACACTTAGTATGGACGCAAACCAACCAGCGACTGTGGCGCCATCTGTGGTTAAATCCTAGCAGCTAAAAAGGGTGGCCTGGTATGAACATAGCCTAACTAATAAGGCTTCCCAAGCCACGGTGATGTCCTCCTGGTTGGTTGTCTATGATGTTCATAGTGATATTGTCATCTGGACAGGTGGCCGACACAGCACTGTGATCGCTGAAAATATTTTTTTTGTTGGTGGTTGAGCGTTGACGCAAGTGCCAGTTGCACGATTTCCTCGCCTAGATCCCAATCAGCCTAGTCTTGATTGGACGGAGGGGGCCACTCTGCCAATTCTTTCTCCAAACTCCAAGCTGCCTCCAACACCTTTTCATTATCCCGTACAGGGGTGATCCGCAAATCGTCTCCGTAATTAGTTCGGTGGTTTTTCTTTTTGTCTTCATTTTAAGTACAATTTTTCGACTTATAATTTCATTGATTTCGTAATCATATTTAGTGAATTTTTGATTTTTCTTATAGAGAATTGATTGTGTAATTTTTTTCATATTGCTTTTAATTTTCTTGTATCAACAAGATATATATTTTGGATATTGGTCGTTTTACAAGACCATTTTTCGTTTTTATGATGACTACATGAACGTAGTTGTCAGCACTTGGATGAACTTCAATTATTCATCCTAATAACCAACGGCAAGCTACCAAATTCGGTTCTCTTTGATTACAACTTAATCTCCTATTTTAGAACTTGATATTGGAATCTGCTCTTTAGGTTTATATTGTAGGGAGTTCAAGTACTCGCTAGACTATTTGCGCCAGAAATGTTGTTGATGGTGATAGCAATAAGCAGGTCACAATTAAGAAATGTCCTGCGGTTAGACTGCTGAGATTATATGGATCTTCTGTGATTGGACATAGAGGCCTGAAATTTAAACAAGCATCAATTTGTGCCAAGATAGTTGGGAATTCTTCAAATGACAATGAAGAATTTCCTAAAATTCGCTTTAAATGGAATTTTATTGATTTAACTCGGTATACCACAATCCTCCAAAATAAGGAGCGAACATATACCGACTCGAGCTAGTGCTTCTGTCATCTGCTTGTTAGCTTGCAGTACGGTTGCTCTGAATTCCTTTTGTAGGACTTTATCAGAAATTAGAGCCACAATCTGAAAAAAAATGTGTCTGTCCCCTTCGGCTGGAGAAATGTCGAAACGCTGATATAAAGGCTGCTGTGGATAAATCGGATACAGTTTCTATATGAATGGCTCTGATGGCCATGCAGACGAAAATACATATATACTCTTTATAAACGATTATTTCAAAATTTAGATTTCCTTTAAAATGAAAGCATCAGAATAGTCTAACCCAGTCGGTTGAAACGGTCTAGTCACATTAACTCGTGGGGAGGGTAGATTTCCCATAATCTGAATTCTGATGCACGCAGATTGCTTAAAACAAATTATGCTTTTATGTTTGTTTCACAGTTTTACGTTCTTGTGGAATCCAGAATTCACTTGAAACAGACAGTAACTCCTGGAAATTAGTAACGTATCATACTTATGATAATATTTATGCGGAACTAGACTATTTAAGAATCCAAGCTAGAAATATAGAAAACCTCTGTGAATCAGTAAATCGCATTCTAACCACTGAAGCACAGAAGCACAGATTAATATGCAAAAACTAATATTGAGCGAAATTGATGAAATCTTAAAATCAAAACATGTAAGATCACGTAGAGCTCTGCTAAATATCGTCGGAAATATATTATGTAAAAATTTGTTCGGAACCCCGGACGAAGAAAATGCCAAGAACTATGCCGAACAACTCCTAAAACTAAATGAGGAGAATCTTTTAGAATTAATAAAATCCCAAACGCTTATTGTTGACAAATCCGTCAATGTGTTTAATAAAAGCTCAGCTCAGATTCAAAAAGAATTCTAAAATATAAAAGTGAAACTTGATACAGCTTCCCAAGTCGTAAATAATTTAACGTGCGATATGAACGGTAACATCTTAGAGGGAACTAGAAAATTCCATTTCCAGTCCAGTAGAACGCTGTCCCTTATGATGTTCCAAAATATCCAAAAATCTGTTATGGAAATGTTGCTTGACATTAAACATGGAACGTCTAATCCCCTTATAATAAGTCCCTACCAACTCGAACATACATACTCAGCATCATTAGGAAGTAACTCCTGTCGACATTACCACTCCCTATTACATCAAACTTACTCATGGATTTGTATAGACTAAGCTAAACAAGTACCAATAAAATAAACAATCAAATTATTATTGAAACTAGAATCACTCTACCTTCGAGTACTGAATTCCTATAAAATTTTTCCACAGAAGACGAGTCAAAAGGAACAAAGCTCCCCAAAAGTTATGCCAATCCACTACCGAATTTCTATTAGTCACTCTAAATCGAGAAAAACATTATCCTGTAAATCATGAAAACTTCACTAATGCCTACAGAATGTTCCCCACCCAATCTTCAATCTTAATTCTAAAGATAACCAATGTGAAACGGAATTACTGAAACACACCCAATATCTTCCACCTTCTGCCGCAATAACTACCCTAAATGGCTCTGTCTTATGGATTTCAGTCGCATGACACCACTCACTTTAGATAATATATGCAATGATTAATTAAACCAATAACCTTAAAAGGAACCGGAATTTTTGAAAATTAGGAAATTTTTTCAGAAAATATACCCCACTTATAAAACAAATTTTCTATCCAATTTAAATAATGAATAATAAAAAACTAGTTTTGGTATACTCGTCATCACCGATTTCGTCCAAATTCCCAGTATACTTAGGGTTTGACTAGAAATGAAAGTGACGGAAGTGGGAGCTCCAGATGGGCAAGCAAAATCGAAATCATGCATAATGTAGGATAGCCCGATTTTCCCTTGTAAAATTCTCAAATTTTAGAATTTACGCGGGAGTTGTCGCGGTTAAATTCTACCAGAATTTGAACAAAAGCGCCAAATTCATTGGGGTAAGATGTCAACTATAGAGAAGGTACGTAGATTGTTGATTCTGTAAGTAAAATTTCCGTGAGTTTTCAAGGTGAGCCTGCAGATGGCGAAAAGTGGGAATACAAAATTTTTATAGATTTAATTATTTTTAAATAAGTAAATGACATCCGATCTTCCTGGGATTTTGTGCAGATATTCTCTGGATAACGCCGCATCAATAAAAAAATAAAATTGGATTAATCGATAAGTCGTCTAGCAACATTTCGAATTGAATTTTTCAGACAGAAATTTTGGCCGTCGAAAATTAAATTTCGCAAATTAATCGGAAGGAATGGGAAAATGTACTAAAAAAAAAAATCAGAAAAAATCACGAAATAATTAGAAGAAGGAACTTTTACGTATTGGCAATATATCAATGATCTTTTAACATTGAATTTATCATCCGATTTTTGCACGAATACTCTACACAGATAGTGGAATATAAAATAAATACCTCACTCCCTAGAAATATTTTTTTTAATTTTTTGAAAGTTTTTTCTATTAATATATGGTGGTAGCCCGCTGCCGTCCGAATTTCGTAATAGTCTCAAAAAATTATAAAAAATCACAATAAATTCAACAACAAGAATTTTGAAAATCAGTTCGAATTTTGCCGAGATAAGGCGTGGTAGCGCACTTATATACATATATGTATATGAAGTAATTTTATGTTGGAAAATGCTCCTAAACCAAATACGATAACGACTTCTGGTTTTTTTTAGATGAACGATAACAGATTATAGATAACTGTAACGCAAAGAAATATTGCGAATTTACCCACAAGATGGTAATTATCAAAATTTTTCCGAAAAGTGTTAATTTTAACCCCGGGTGTCACTTTCATTTCTAGTCAAACCCTACATATTGGATTCCCTCTTTGTGAAAGTTTGATCGTTAAAGTGTTTTTCGCATCTATTTCTAGAACGGTTAGTCGGAAACAAAAATGAACTGAATTAAACTACAATAGAATAAAAACGTCTAGGACCAATAGTTTTCAGAATATAAGATAAACAGACGATTCAATTTGGGAAAACTCCGTGGACAATTACATGATGGTGCAGCTTTATCTGGCATTTACAATAGAGTTAAAGGACGGATTGAAGATATTGCTAAAATGGGATTCTTTTTACTTTTGAGCAGAACTGTACGTATTTTTTGTGCAAAGTATCAAAAGATGGCTATTACCCTTTTTACATAACATCTTTTTACATAACAGTTGTCGACTGTTCTTCTGGATGATGGTGACGCAGTTTTATGTGTTGTGTAACACAAGATACAAAAATTTTGGGTAAAACGGTTTTTGTTATTATTTTTTTAGAAAATAACGATGTATAAAAAAAAATTATTGATTCAGAAACATTTGCGTAACAACTTCCTCCTTTGCTACTTTGCATTTACCAAGTTCAGTTAAAACACTGATTTAGGGAAGATTTTATTCTTCGTACACACCTCCCCTTTTTTCCTCATAATATCTTGGCACACATTTTATAAGAAATCAAGTTATAAATAGCTCATAAAGCAAGTATGCAATCTTGTCTAGTATGTATGTCTAAATAACTTTTATTAAGGCTTATTATTATGTCCTTCTAAATAAAGCATTATGAAAGATGAGGATTAATGTTGATGATTTAAGTAACAGATTTGACTTTTTTTATGGGCCTTGTTCTGTATTCTCCGGGAACGCATTAACTATTTAGCTAACTAAGCATATTAATGCATCGTTTATACGCATACACTTGTATATTTCAGAGTTGCCCAAAAACAGTTCCTGGAAAAATAAATGTACATTTAGTGCCACATACACATGACGATGTTGGTTGGTTGAAAACCGTTGATCAGTACTATTATGGCAGTAAAACTATGACTCAGAAAGCCGGCGTTCAATACATCTTAGATTCTGTAATTCAGGAGCTTTTGAAAGACTCTAATAGAAGGTAAACTGGAGCATGAATGACGAAACAAATATTATCGATTAATTATTTGTAGGTTTATCTATGTCGAGTCAGCATTTTTCTTTAAGTGGTGGTATGCTCAATCACCGGACCTTCAGGAAAAAGTGAAACAGCTGGTTCATAAAGGCCGTTTGGAATTCATTGGCGGTGCTTGGAGCATGAACGATGAAGCAACTACGCACTACCAAAGTTTAATAGATCAATTTGCGTGGGGTTTGAAGTAAGTAAAAAGATTTCAATATTATATACTTCACGCACTGTATGTACCTATAACTATCATTAAGAAAACTGAACGATACCTTTGGACAATGCGGTAAACCGAGAATCGGATGGCAGATTGACCCTTTCGGGCATTCACGAGAAATGGCTTCGCTATTTTCCCAAATGGGGTTTGACGGCTTATTTTTTGCTCGTCTGGATTATCAAGATAAAAGCAAAAGACTTCAAACGAAAGCCCCAGAGATGATTTGGCAAGCAAGTCCCAATTTAGGTGAGTACAAAATTACACATACTTACTATGCAGGTTCATTTAAAGTCTTTCCACTATTCAGGTAAGGCAGCAGATTTGTTTACTGGCATCCTGTACAATCATTATTCTGCGCCCCCTGGATTCTGTTTTGATATACTCTGTTCCGATGAACCCATTATTGATGGAACATATAGCGCCGAAAATAATGTTAATAAACGCGTAAGATCTTAGTAAACTAGCATTACAAGATTTTTCTGTACTAGTGGTTTTGCAGGTAAATGATTTTCTGAGCTATATTCAAAAAATGTCCAAATATTATCGAACGAATAATCTGATGGTACCTATGGGAGATGATTTCACATATCAAGATGCTAATATGTGGTATAAGAATATTGATAAACTCATTAGGTGCGCGAAATTACAAATATGCAATTCATATGAACGTGGTTGAGTTTAATTAACTTCCGCAGGTATGGAAATTCTCAACAGGCAAATGGCTCTGATATAAATATTTTCTACTCAACGCCTTCATGTTACCTGAAATCCCTTTACGATACAAACACAGCCTGGCCAGTAAAGAGAGAAGATTTTTTTCCTTATTCTTCTGACCCGCATGCTTTCTGGACTGGTTATTTCACATCGCGTCCAACACTAAAGCGTTATGAAAGGATAGGAAATCACTTCTTGCAAGTCTGTAAGCAGCTATCCGCCTTATCACGTATCAGAAAACCTTCCTTTGAAAGAAAGTTGAATTCACTACGGGAAGCTATGGGAATAATGCAACATCACGATGCAATTACTGGAACTGAAAAGGAAAAGGTAGCATTTGACTATGCGAAGCAATTACATGAAGCAATTGAAGCTTGCAGCGTCAACACGAATGAGGCGCTGAAGGAGTTATTAAAAGCAGAGTCAACAAATGAGATGGTGAAGGACTTAAGCTTTGAAAATTGTTTCAATTTAAATGTGAGTGCGTGCAGATTGTCAGAGGACTCAAACAAGTTTATGGTAACGGTATACAACCCTCTCAGCCACAATGTCTCCGAGTTTATAAGAATACCTGTAAAAGAGGGAAATTATGAAGTCAAGGACTCAAACGGTAAGTTCACTAACATTTTAATGCTCTTTGATGAAATTTATTGCTATACATGTATTTCTTATAGGTGCTCTACTTGTATCACAAATGGTTCCAATTCCGTCTGGTATAAAAAATCTTCCTTTTAGATTTAGTACAGCTCTTTACGAACTAGTTTTCAAAGCGGAATCAGTTTCAAGCCATGGAATTACTACATTTTTTGTTTCAAAGTCTGATAATTTGCAACCGAGTGTCATATTGGTACGGAATGGCAGAGAACTAGAGTCTAAAATTAACTCTGAAGTGACAATTGGGAATTCAGTAAGTACATACCTAATCGTGATTATCTGCTCGTAATAAATACTACTACTTGCATACAATCCGTAGATATTTAAAAAACAGCTAACAAAATTAGGAAGGCTTTTAATATAAGCTTTTCAAACCGTGCAAGGTGTTAAGAAAAAATTTATTCGTTCAACATGATTCGTGTATAATAAACTCCGGATTCACTTATTTAGCTTAAAAAGAATAACGTTTGAAAATTTTATGGTTTATTTGCCTGGATATTACGTGATAAGATGATTCTATTGCATAAAAGAAGAACAATCACAAGCTATTAGCTTACGAAAGGAATAGTTGAGTGCATGCTTAATTATATTGTACAAAATGTTAGTTACATATTCCTAGGCAGGAAGGAAAATGTAATGCATTGTGCGCAATGTATCATCACAGTATTAGGTTCACATTGTGATGAATAGTAGAGCACTCTTCAAAATTTCGATGTACATATTGGTATATAAATAAAATATATAAATCTAGTGGACAGACAGATAGATGGACAGACGAACATTTCCAAATTTAGCATAAAATGGTAACTCGAATTATATTAATAATTTGACAGAAACATACTACATATGTATTAGCAGGATGAGTTTTAACCTAATTAAAATAAGAAAATTTTTATTTGGGAAATGAGTGATATTTAACTGCTAATAATTGTTGAATGTGACAGTTAAGAGAATGCCGCAAACCAAAAAAAAAAAAAACAAAAATAAAATGAAGTTGCATTTTAAATTTATTTAATTTTTAGAAAATACGTTTAACGTTCCACAAGGATGGATTTCTATCCAATTTTGAAACAAATACTACAGGAAAACGCTTCCTTCGCCAAGAGTTTCTATATTATAATGGAGCCGTAGGTAATAATTTGGAATTCGTGAATCGATCTTCAGGAGCATACATCTTCCGTCCGAACAACACAGAACGGCAATTATCGCAGCAAATTGAAATAACAGTTCATCGCGGACCTTTAGTTCAAGAGGTTCACCAAAAAATCAATGACTGGGTTAGCCAAGTTATTCGCGTATATGAGGATGCTTCGTTTGCTGAGTTCGAATGGCTTGTAGGTCAAATTCCTATTGACGACAAAGTAGGAAAAGAAATAATTTCACGGTTTACTTCCGATATTAAATCTGATGGTATATTCTTTACTGACTCTAATGGGCGAGAAATGATTAAAAGAATTAGAAATAAGCGTGAAACTTTTGAGCCTGATTTAAAGGAAAAAATTGCTGGCAATTACTATCCCATTACAACTAAAATTGCATTGGAAGATAAAAATGCTAGGATGGCTATCTTGACGGACAGAGCTCAAGGCGGCAGTAGTATTCAAGATGGTGCACTTGAACTCATGGTTCATAGACGTTTATTACATGATGATGCTTTTGGGGTTGGTGAAGCACTAAATGAAATGGCTTTCGGTCGTGGCATTGTTGCTAGAGGAAAACACCATTTGATGTTCGGCTTACCCGCATCTGAAACTTATATGCAGGAAAGATATCTTCAATTACGTACTTTGCTGCCTCCTTGGATATTCTTCAGCAAATTAGATGATTCAGTATATAATACTTGGTCGGATAGGAAAGTCAATAATGTAGGTCTGCTTTTGAAATATAACACAATAAATTAATATGTCAATATTATTAGGTTAAACTGCTTCCTTCATTACCGGAGCATATTCATCTCTTAACTTTGGAATCTTGGGGTGCAGAAAAACTGCTTATTCGATTCGAGTATATTTTGGAGAAATCAGAGATTCCTTCAAATTTAAATAAAATAATGTTTGACGTCAAGGATATGCTTACAACATTACGGGCAACCGGTTTACGGGAGACGACTCTAGATGGCAATCAATGGTTAAGCGACTTGAAGAGGTTAGAATTTAAAACTGAAAAAACGGTAGAGCGATTGGAACATAATTTGGATGTTGACGATTTAAAGCACAAAAATTCAAACAAATTTGAAATTGTAATGACACCTATGCAGATACGGACATTTATATTGTTTTGTAACTAATTTTTCTTTAATATACTAAATATGTAGAGTATTAAACAAAAAATCATATTTATTTCAACCACTACCTCACAAAGGCTATCTAGCAATTAAAAACCTAGAAAGTAGTTATGCTATGGGGATTCGGGCTCACTTTTTCCATACAAAAAGTGTACCATTTTCTCCGACTCGTGTTGCATCATCTTCTTCTCTTCTCTTGGGGTGGGTATAACTCAATTTCGGAGGTTCTTAACCACGTTTTTGTATTGAGAATTTCTATCTCGCTCTAACAATCATCTGTCTCGCTCTAACACTCCCCCGCTCTGTCTTCCAGGGGATGACGTGATCTGTTGGTTCAGCTGTTTTAGCTCTGTCTTAGCTGATTGTTAAAAAGAAAATGTTTGCTTTTGTTACAATCGCACCGAGAACGCTTGATTTTGTGAAATCCGGGACGCTCTACCATGAGGCCACGGAGGTCTTGTCTGAATGTTCTTTAAAGTTGCTATATATGCGTAGATTTCTGAGAAACTTTCTATAGAGACATCAGCACACTTTTCCGAGGCTGGACACCAAATTTACATACAGACTCACACACCCACACATACTACGTCATTCTAAAATATTTTCTGCCAGGCGATATTCAGTAGAATTGAACCATGTTTCGAAATTCGCAATAACAACAACAACTAATATAGGTAGGCATGTTGACTTAGATAAGTAATGTAAATTAGTAAATGTCCCCATTTTCGGTCTTCAGCTGATAATCAAATTCGCACAGCCGAGTAATGTAAACAAATTCGAATAATGTAAAAAAAAATCGCACAGCCGAGTAATGTAAACAAAATTCGCACAAAGCCAAGTAAAGTAAACAAATTTACCGGGAACGATTCCCAATTTCTATAGCTGAAAACAACAGCAACAACAACTGATATTAATCTGTACGTTATGATGTCTTAGATGAGTAGTGGAAGTTATAATTGAAAATTTATTTTGCTTAAAAACAGCAACAACTATAACGTAATATTTGGATTATAAAGCTATGACGATATTAATCTGTAGCTGTCAAGAGTGATCATGTTATGATATTCAATATCTCAAAGTGTATCACGGCTTCTTGAGATGGTAAGAAGCATAAAAACATTAGAAGTAGTGGCAAATAAAGCCCAGGAAATTATCGGTGTTGGGGTGTATTTAATGAAAAGTCTTACGTTTTGTGCAAAATTGTTTTTTACTTTCAATAAAATTTATCACTATAAAAATATTTCTTATTGTATAACAAGGCAAGATGGTTCATTTGTGTTAACCTCTGTTAGTTTTCCACAATTGTATTCATCTTTAATGTTGATAATGATTTCATAAATTCGCATTTAAGCTGAATGAGTCATGCACACTGTGTAAACAAATTTAATCGAATGAGTCATTCTCACGTAATTTTGTATCACTTTACTTCCTTTAAACAAGTTTAGAAATAAATTGAATGAGGCATGCACACCTGTATAAACAAATCCGCGCAGCCGAATAAAGTAAACCATGAGCCATCTTCACGTAATTTGATATCGACCCACTTCCTGTTTACAAAGTCGCATTTAAGCTGAATGAGTCATGCACGCCTGTGTGTGTTCCTATAAAAACCCAAGCAAACTCTTAGTAGCCATCAGTCAGTTTTAGTGACTCTCAGTGATAGTTTAAAAGATTAAAAAAAATGACAACCGCGCTAGTAAATAAAAGTTCCGAAATAATTAAAATTACGGAAGGATGTGTCGAAGTGTTTGAAATAAACAAATTTAGTGAATAAGACCTATATTGTTAAAAAGGGCAATGGAGAGATTCATGTATTTCAAGTTGCATTTCGGGAGTGTAATCAGACTGCTAGGAAATGACATTTCGACACCTGTCTCGAGCAAATAAAAGGATTGCTAGCGCTGTTAAGAGCTCCGTCAGTAGTGTAGCTAGGAGAGTTCTGGCTCACTTTTTCCATACAAAAAGTTGCCTTAAAATTCCAACTATTTTGGTGGTTCTGGACCGGGGTTCTGGGCCACTGGGGGATTCCGTCTAGTGGTCTACGTCACAGGGCCTGCCTGGGGGAATTCCTTTCCTGCCGTTTGGCTGACCAGGGGATGACACCAACTTTTTTTTAATAATAATTCAATTTTTTTTGCCCATGGGGTGCTGCGCATAAATGAAGTCTTTTTTAATATGATTTTTCTTGAGCGCCTAAATGTAGACTTTTGGTTGTGAACTATTATTAGTAATAATTAAAGTTAATAGTAGGACATGCCAATGGCTTCTAGATAGTTGGGGTGGGCGCATTAGGAGGGACGAAATTTTCATCAGAAATCTTCTACGGGCTCTGGTTTTCAAGATATTAGCGATTTTACATTTTCAGATATAGTTAATATTTTTAATAATTCAAGCTACTTAGGATAGTTTTGTTCATGCGAATAGATTCTAGAAGGTGTTATAGGGGAGGGGCTTAGAGCGAGGATAACATTTTTGTTAGAAATCCTCTACAGGCTATGGTTTTCGAGATATTAGCAATTTTATCTTTTGGAATATAGTTAATGATAGAAGTAATTCAAGTTTTTTTTTGTTCATGGGGGTGCTGCGCCTAAATATAGGCTTTTCAGGTTGGTGTTGAATTTATATTAGTAATAATTAAAGTTAATACTAGGAAATTTTTGTTTATGATGCCTATGGATACTAGATAGTTGGGGTGAGAGTATTAGGGGGATAAAATTTTCATCAGAAATCCTCTACGGGCTCTGGTTTTCGCGATATTAGCGATTTTACCTTTTCAGATATCGTTAATATTATTAATAATTCAAGTTACCCTGGGGAGTTGTAGATATCAGCATGATGGCGCCTTGGATTTGCTGTTTTCTTACTTGAATATTTGTTAGCGAGGAACTTGTAGATATCAGAAGTAAGAATCATATCCAGATAAATTATGAAAAATGACTGGAACTATGGAGCAATCTTGATACATGAGATTGCATGCATTGTGCGCTGGCCCTCGGTATTTTCCTGTTAAAAGAATGTATGAAAAAATCAATTGAATTATGATTCTCAGTATTTACTTGTTAAGTGGCAATGGTCCCGAACTCGTTCCATCGGCAGCAAACGTTTTTTCACATATTTCACATATATGACAGCAAGTAGTTTCCATATGTGATCGCCGTTCCTCTTTAGTCAGGGGTTGCATTGGTTTGATGTTTAGCTTTTCCTGTACAGCTATGGATGCAATTTTTTGAAATTCTAATGCAAAGCATTGTTGGCAATTCTTGCCTCGATATGCTCTGTAATATGAGAGCTTAGCATCATGTTTGCAGTGGAAATAGAATCCTATGCTGTGAACTTCATGCTCCTGGATTCGCTGTGTATTTTAATTGTTTCCCTGAATCGGCTTCAATATTGAATCAAGATCAGCATACACACAAAACGGTACTGGATTCTTATGGTTATAATTCTTATTTTCCAACCTTTTTTTTCCACTGATGGAAACATAATTCAGAAATCATTTTGCTTCTCGCATTCGGGGGTGTGTGATGCTAATTTTTCAGCAGACCGAAAGTAGAGCAAACATCTCTCACATATATACTTTCTACCATTACGCTTCGAAGTTTGCTTCGATATGAGTCGGGAAAGATCTTTAATCCAACAGAAAAGATATCTGCCATCATCGACGTCTTCATCATCATCATCCATATGATCATCATCCTGATCATAGCCATCTTGTAGCATTAAGAGATTTATATGCGCTCCATCCTGTGTTTCGTAAGTGCAACGGAACTGTGGTGAAGGAACGCTCTTTCTCTAGGATGAACACGTTTATTGATAAATCGTTCTGGTCCTCAAATTGTGTAATATGCTCAAGTGTCATGGGAAATGTTATCCCACTTAAATTAAGTACAGTTGAATAATGTGGATATGATGAGATCCTATCAGAGTTGGCAGTTGCAGGATATAGCGCTGATGTTACGGCCCATGCGAAGCAAGCTTCATAATTATTCTTCAAATTGATGCAAGCTTTCTTTGATGCAATCTTCTTTGGTAAGGTTATATACGAAGATCCTCGGAGCTGTTCAAACTTGTTGATGTGTACTGCTAGATGTGTTATAGAGTGCAATGCCCAGCCACTGTCTTTTTCCTGGAATTCTTCTAGCTGAATGTTAATTGGATCCAAAATGTTTGCTCTAAACCACTCCTCTAAATTATCATCTGCACTAATTGAAGCAGTTCTCGCTTGGAAATATTTAATGTCTTTTATGTTTTCATTGTCAACAGTTTCTTTAATAAATTCGCCGCAAACGTTGTAGAAACTTTAATATTAAAATAACGTTTTAGAGTATTCTTAATACGGCGCGTAAATAATTTGGCAGCGTCTTGCATAAATAGCTTCAGCTAGATATGTTTTTAATTTGCAATAACACCTTATCGAATTCTGTCTGCGAACGCTTTCTTCACTTCCCCCACTTTACAAAATTACTTCTTCTTTCGCGAGTAATTCCTCCACCTCGACGGGGAGTTCTCAATAGTGCTCTCAATGATTTAATTTACTCGAGACAGCCCTCGAAATGTCGTTTCCAAGCACTCTTATTGCACTTCCGAAATGCAACTTGAAATTTATGTATGATTCTGGTGCACTTTTTAATAATATAGTCTTTATTCTCTGAATTCGTTAAACACTTCGACACATCCTTCCGCGAGTTTCCAATTATCGAAAAATTTTATTTACTAACACCAAAGACATTTATGTTTTTAATTTACTATCAGGGAGACTCACTAAAACTGACTGATGCTCCCCAAGAGTTTGCTTGGGCTTTTATATAGGAACCGTTTGTAAACGTGAATGATCCTGCTGCTACAATAATCATTGCACAGGATGAATTCGAATGAATTTGCTTACAGGCTCAGATGATATCGAATTACATGGTAAAAAAAAAAAAAGATAAATCATTCAAATTAATTTGATTACTTTATTCTGCTGGTTGAAATCGCAAATATCAAATGAGTTTGTTTACATGAATGCATACAGGAAAATGAAAAATTTGTTTACTTTATGCGAATTCCAATGAAACGTTTCGATCGATAAAATTCTTGGAACAATAAAATTTTTAGGTTCCTACAGGAAGTGTGGTATCAAATTATATGAAAAGAATAAATGTGCTGATATTGCTTAAGATTGTTTACACAGGTGTGCATGACTCATTCAGCTAAAATGCGAATTTGTAAACAGGAAGTTTACACAGGTGTATATGAACCATTCAGCTTAAATGCGTATTTGTTTACAGCGGTGATATCAAATTACATCATAAACAGGAGAAGCATGCCTAATGTTTGGTAAACATTTAATATTTGATACCCAGCATCCCCATAGAAAGTGATCCAGAACTTCTGATATCTACAAATTCCTCGCTAACAAATATTCGAGTCAGAAAACAGCAAATCCAAGGCGACATCATCCTGATATCTACAACTCCCCAGGGTAACTTGAATTATTAATAATATTAACGATATCTGAAAAGGTGAAATCGCCAATATCTCGAAAACCAGAGCCCGTAGAGGATTTCTGATGAAAATTTTATCCCCCTAATACTCTCACACCTACGATCTAGGATCCATTGGCATAAACAAAAATGTCCTACTATTAACTTTAATTATTACTAACATAAATTCAAAACCAACTTGAAAAGCCTAAATTTAGGCGCAGCACCCCCATGAACAAAAAAGAACTTGAATTATTTCTAATATTATCTATATCCAAAAAGATAAAATCGCTAATATCTCGAAAACAATAGCCTGTAGAGGAATTCTAACAAAAATTTTATCCCCTCTCTTACACCCTCCCCGCTAACACCTTCTAGAATCTATTGACATGAGCAAAACTATCCTAGGTAGCTTGAATTATTAATAATATTAACTATATCTGAAAAGGTAAAATCGCTAATATCTTAAAAACCAGATCCCGTAGAGGATTTCTGATGAAAATTTCGTCCCACCTAATACCAAAACCCCAACGATCCATTGGTATGAACAAAAATGTCCTACTATTAATTTTAATTATTACTAATATTAGTTCAAAACCAAAAGCCTACATTTAGTCGCTCAGGAAAAATCATAGTAAAAAAATCCTACATTTAGGCGCAGTACCCCCTTGAGCAAAAAAAAACTTGAATTATTAATAAAAAAAAGTTGGTGTCATCCCCTGGTCAGCCAGACGGCAGGAAAGGAATTCCCCCAGGCAGGCACTGTGACGTAGACCACTAGACGGAATCCCACAGTGGCCCAGAACTCCGGTCCAGAACCACCAAAACAGTTTGAATTTTCCGGCAACTTTTTGTATGGAAAAAGTGAGCCAGAACTCTCCTAGCTACACTACTTCCGTCGAGGCGAAGGAATTACACAGCACGTACAAAAAAGTTTGTAAAGTGGGAGGAAATAAAGCCAGCGTTCGCAGATAGAATTCGACAAGGTGTTATGGTAAATGTGAAAGATATCGAACCGAAGCTATTTATGCAAGACGCTGCCAAATTATTTACGCGCCACATAAAGAATACCATAAAAAGTCATTTTAAAATTAAAGTTTCTACAACGTTATGCGGTGAATTTATTGAACAAAGTGCGAATAATGAAATTATAAAAGATATCAAATATTTCCAAGCAGGAACTGCTTCAATTAGTGCATATGTTAATTTAAAGGAGTGGTTTAAATCAAACATTTTGGACCCAATACACACGCAGATGGATGAGTTCAAAGAAAAAGATAGCGGTTGGGCATTGCACTCACTAACACATCTGGCAGTCCATATTAGCAAATTTTTACAGCTCATAGGACCTTCGTATATACCTCTACCAAAAGAGATTGCATCAAAGACAGCTTGCGTTAATGTGAAAAATAATGATGAAGCATGCTTCGCGTGGGCCATAACATCAGCGCTATGCCAAACAAATGCTAACTCCGATAGGAACTGCTCATATAGTCATTACTCTACAGTACTAAATTTAACTGGAGTAACATTTCTCATGATTTTTAACCAGATAAAACAATTTGAAAACCAGAACAATCTATCAATAAACGTATTCATCCTGGAGAAACAGCGTTCCTTCACCACTGTTCCAGTTAGACTTACGGAGCATAACATGGAGCGTAATGTAAATCTATTAATGATTCAAGACAGCTATGACAATAATACAAAGGATGATGATTATATGGATGAGGATGATAATAGATATCATTTCTGCTGAATTAATGATCTTCCACGCCTTGTGTTGAGACAAACTTCAAAACATAAGTGAAGAAAATATGTATGCGATAAGTGCTTATTTTTTTTTACTCGACTAAAAAATTAGCTTCACAAACTCCTGAATGTGAGAATCAAAATTATTGCAGAATTATGTTTCCAGCAGAAGAAAACAAATAGCTCGAATTCAAGAACTATAAATAGAAGAATCCCGTCTCGTTTTGTGTGTATGCTGATCTTTAATCAATATAGAAGGCGATTCAGGGAAACCAGGAACATGACCGAGACCAGGAACACTTCCACTGCAAACATGATTCTAAGCTCTCATATTACAGAGCATATCGAGGCAAGAATTGCCAACAATGGTTTGCATTAGAATTGAAAAAAATTGCATCCATAGCTCTACAGCAAAAGCTTAACATCAGGCCAATGCAGCCCCTGACTAAAGAGGAACGACGTTCGCATATCGGATATACTTGCTACCATATATGCGAAAAAACATTTGCGGCCATTGAACTAGTCCGAGACCATTGTCACATAACTGGAAAATTCCGAGGACCAGCACGCAACGCATGTAATCTCATCTACAAAGATTTCTAAAAAGGTCCAGTCATTTTTCATAATTTATTCAGATATTATACTCATTTCATAATTAAGGATAAAGCTACACCTTTCCGAGGAAAAGTTGATCTCTTACCAATAAACAAGGAAAGATATAGCTCCCTCACCAAGCACATGGAAGGCAACCACATAAATTCACCGATTCCTTCCGTTTTATGGCAGAATCTTTAGATAAGCTATCATCATTGCTGCCTATGGATAAACTAAATACTACAAGATCAGTATGGCAGTGATTGGATGAAGGGATAAAGTGGATTTCCGAACTTGCCAATATAGGAAGCGTTCTTCAATAAACTGACTGACAGTGCTATATCTCCTGAGGACTACAATCATGCTGAGAAGGTCTGGCAAACATTTGAAATACAAACAATTAGCGTATATTCAGATCTATACCTTAAGACTGATGTTCTTCTATTGGCCGATGTATAATGCCAAATAATAAATGTATGGATGATTTTAAGCCTGACGAGAAAGAGAAATACCTAATGTATTATGATGTTAATAACCTTTATGGATGAACCATGTCACAGCATTTACCAACCGGAAGATTCAAGTGGGTTGATATTCCCAATGTTGTCGTTTTGGAAATTCCCGATGATTCACAAATTGGTTACATATTCGAAGTCGACTTTAACAACATCTATATGATAACATGAGGACTTACCGTATTGCCCTGAGCATACAGCATCACCTGGACCAAAATTAGAACAAGCCTTTGGCAACATTACAATATGTTATACACTACCGAAATTTGAAGCAATGCTTATCATATAGCCTCATCCTGAAAAGATTGCACCGAGCTCTGTAATTCAACCAATCAGCTTGGCTTAAACCATATATTGACTTAAATACCACCAACCGGAAGCAGGCTACCAGCGATCATGGGAAGGAGAGTTATAAGAAGATGAGTAATGCAGCTTTTGGTAAGACCATGGAAAATGTTCCCAACTATAGCGATATAAAGCTTTGCGTAAAGTGGGAAGGTCGCTATGAATAAAAAGATTCCTGGTCTATAGCCTTTAATTGTTATCTATATTGAAATTGGGACAGTTCATTATGAACCGTCATGTCAATAACACTTACTCTCACGGGAAATTCATCTCTAGTCACTGCTGAGTACTTTTCTCCGCTAGAGAAAGCAACGGATTATGTTCGTGGATTAATTGATTATCAAACATACAACTCTATACCAAATATTAATGTGAGCAATAATCTGGTTCATGTAGGGCATGAGGCTGTTGAGATACCTGTTGGATCCTATGAGATTGATGATATAGCAAAATATGTGCAAGGATACTTGGACAAAGAAAGGAAAAGGATAAAGTTTACAATAATACATTGAAGAGTGAAGTTAAAGCAACTGAATAAATGCATTTTGAAAAACAAAGATCCATAGATCCTCTGCTTGGATTCGGTAAAAGAAACTTATCTGCTAATATAGTGCATACATCCGAGTTTCCAGTAAACATCATTAAAGTAAAAACTATACGCATCAAACGTAATATTATATCAGGATCATTCTTCAACAACCCACAAGTACACACTCTCCACGAGCTTTGCCCGAACGTGGGGCCAGGGTATAAAATAGCGGAGGTATCCAAAAAGTAATCTATTTGTCTATGAACACCAAACGTAGAAGTTCTCTAACAGTGAAGCTTCTTGACTAATACGATGACTTAACCAACTTCAGAGGAAACACTATAATAATATATAACCGTCAGGTTACATTTGAAGCCAGAGAATGTTGATATACAATAATGATAAATGCGAGCTCGGAGCAGACAAGATCATTAGTCAGCGGACAAACTTGAAGCGGTCAAGACCTACATTAACACCTACAAATACAGCATATTTAAAGTTGATAGACTTAACGCTGAAACAATGAATAAAGGAATACTAGGTATTGCACCAGACGTTCGCTTTGATAACAGTGTTACTAAATTTGAGCAGCACTCCTATTCACCATTTCTAACATCATTTAATAACCGCGATGAAATCTGTATCTCTGTACAACATCAGGGCTTGAATCTTCTACCCAGCACGAGTTTTCTTTACATTGAGGTATCGCTAACAAAGCTAGATGAAACACTTTCTTTTTGAGGAAATACGCTATTAATTGAATGCAGTGGAAATCGACCGTACAATAAATCTTGGCATTGCAACCACATTTAAAAACTACGTATTAGTAAATGCAAATGTAAGCAAGATACTACTCAATGGTCTGTTCAACTGTTGTGTACCTCTGAAATAATTATTGGGATTCGCAGAACATTACAAGAAGATTCTTATAAATTCCTAACATGAACTTATATTAATCCGGAGCAGGACAGATGCTAATGCCATTATATCACCCACAGATGAGGTGAACATTGAAATTACCAAACGTCAATGGAGCATTCCACATGTTACATTATCCGATGATGAAAAGCTGCAACTACTTAAAATTATCGGGAGAGAACGCCCGATACAAATACTATTCCGCAGCTGGGACATATATGAGTATCCAGTACTACCGGAATCCACGTATCAATCTGGACAGTTGAGACTTCCACTCAACTGGAGAAACCTCGATTTATTATCTTAGCATTACAAACGGATCGAAGGAACGATAAGACCAAGGATGCTAGCTAATTTGAGCACTGCAAACTCACCGAGGTTACAGTTCATTTGAACTCAGAATCATACCCCTATGATGATTTGAATTTGAAATTTGATTTGAATAGATACGCATTGCTGTATGACATTTATATAAAGTTTACACAATCATACTATGGCCACAAGTATCAGCCGTTCATCACATGGGAGAAGTTCAAACCCGATACTCCGATCGCTGTTATTGATTGCTCACATAAAAATGAAACAATATAAACTGGACCTGTTGACATAAGTTTAGAATTCAAGACATCTGAAAATATACCGCCTAATACAGCAGCATATTCCCTGCTTCTATAGGATCGAATAGTGGAATACATTCCGCTGACAAGTGAAGTTAGAAAGTTAAAGATGGCCGTAATGGTAGACGTCCAAGGATTCAAAACAAAGCTCAATGAATTTATCACTAAAGGACTGCCAATTTTAACCAATAAAAACAAAATGCAACACTTTATATTTCAACAACCGTTCAGATACAAAGATTTGACTTCAGCAGACAAGTAAAATTGCTTCAACACAATTTTCATGGATTCTGCTAGGATGATGGCTACATTTCTTATCGCAAGCTGTACACTATAGTTGAACCACTGCTACGAAACAAAACCATGTATGTAAGGGGAGCTAAAAAAGTTCATTGGATGCAGAAGATAGTTGGAGAGGGTGAAATGTTTATCAACGTCGAAAATGAATACAACTGTGGAACACTAATAGAGGGTAACACAAATGCTCCAAGTTCATATTGGACAATGTGCAATAAGAAATACTTTTGTAATAAGAAATTTTATTGGAAATAAAAGCAAATGTTTATAAAATGTAATAATTTTCAATACACATACCCTAGAGTCAATAATAATTTTCTAAGAAAACATCATGCCAATGTGTTGTGAAATTAGAATGATGCTTCCCCGCTAAGAAAGCTTGTTGAAAACAGCAAAACCAAGATGACATCTGCTGATATCTAAAACACCCTCCCCACACCCATTGGCATGAACATAAAATATCCTAGTGTTAACTTTATTTATTACTAATATTAATTCAAAACCAAACCCCTAATTTCTCAAAAACCTAAGCCCTTAGAGGATTTCTGATGAAAGCTTCGTCCCCTCCTCCCAACCCACACCACCAAGAACCCATTGACATGAACAAAAATAAGTTAATTTATAAATACGCTAATGTCTCGAAAACCAGAGCCCGTAGAGGATTTCTGATGAAAATTTTATCCCCCCTCCCTACCCTAAATTATAATACCCCCCACCACCACCGCGCCAGCGTCTAGAATCCATTGGCATGAACAACAATTTCCTAGTATTAACTTTAATTATTACTAATACTAATTCAAAACCAAAGCCTACATTTGTTATGTTCCAGTGTTGCGTGGGTGTTTGTGATGAGTTGTGATAGCTAGTGATAATTTATAATACTGCTCAGAATTTCTTACTTCCAGAAAACTAAACTTAACGTTCCTAACCCTTTCACTGTCAAGTGCTGAAGTCTGAAAGCTATAGCGGTGCAGCAACGAGTTCCTTATAACGAACCAACTTCACGTCTTCTTGGGTAGCCTGAGATATCCCCATCTTCGTGGGCTGAGGATTGCTTAGGGGCAATTATTACAAGTGGTGAAAGGACAAACCAGATCTACTCATCGGCTCTCTACGAATTATGGAGAATATTATAAGTAGCCGACGCCCACCATTGATGATTCGTCTCATATAAACTATTCATGCCGTGCTTTCAAATTAGATAAGAACATACGAATTATAAATAGAATAAGAATGGTTTTCACACTCGCACATATTACCTACTCCGGTTTTCTTTTTTTGAATTAATCAATCTAATTATATTAACAATAAGACTTATCCCCGTAGTTTAGATCATCTAAGTAGCATATTGCACATTGGAGTAGCTAAGATCTTAAGATCTTTTTGAACTATATTAGAAACTGCCGCGTTTGAAATTTAACTATTGTAAAGTAGCTCTAATTTTGCGAGTAATTTAAATTAAAATCCATGTTGAATTAAACTATACAGCTCTTAGTTAGCATAAATGTTGTTCTCGCGCAACCAACTAGCCTCGTCAAACAAACTTCCATGATATCCATACTTTTAACCAAGTTAATCTTTGGTCGATCATACCTTTCTTTTCGTTGAAAGTAATTTTATAATGCCGTTCACTCTCTATTCGTGTAGTCAAAAATGAGCCCAGATCTCCTTATAAACCATAAACAAAGTCCGAAATAGCACAGTATAGGTTGGTGCATAAACTAAATACATAAATTAAATTTCGAATTATATTGCAAATATTGGCAGCAGTGCAGCGGATTTGTGAAGGTTTCGAAAAAAAAAGAAAAAGATTCGATATCCGCAGCTGCAGGGAACTGAAGAACGGCCATTGAGCCCATAAGTCTTCTATCTTTTTTTGGTACGTGAAACCGACTGGACGTAAGGTCAGTCAAAAGTAAAGTTTAGTTTTGCTACAAAGAAAAAAAAACCACAAAAAGAAAACAGGGACAACCGCGTGAATTTTTTTTTATATAAAACGTAGAAGAAATTGTGCTGAAACGAAAAGGCTGGTCGAAGGCCACGAGGGAGATAAGCTCTTAGTCAAGAAAATTATCAAAGCTAAGTAATCATTTCATTTTCAATATTATTATATTATTTAGGTGTTTTGTATTTCGCTGGTTGGCGACCGCGATTCTGCTCCTCTTTTTGTTTTGTTTTTAAATCTTTTTAAATCCAAGAAAACCGTAGCATGCTGCAACGTATGGGCACAAGGGAAGGAAAAACTGAGGTCCAGAACATACACAGCGTAACTACTATATAAGAATAAACTACTTGATATGGTGTCGCATTTTTTGTTTCTTTTTTTTTTTTTATAGGACAAGGTTATCAAAATGGATATAATAATCAGCACAACTATCCAATATGGCACATTCAAAATACTTTCTTCAATATTATATTATTATTATCACTCGTACCTTACGACAAAATATTATTCTGCTTCTTCCTTCCTATTGTCTTTTAATAAGAACTTGAGGTTACTTCTCAGATCACAATACCATGTGATAATAATATTCGCACCTCATTAAACACTTGGAAGCTCCGATACTAATTTCTATAATTTAATCACTTATTTCATTACTCCGCACCAAAAATAACTAATAAACAATTAATCCATAAAACGTACTTGGAGGAGGTATGTAATACAACTGGTTTTATGCGGCTTAACTGTAAATACTGACTCTAATCCTTCCAATTATTATTGATATGTAGATGATGCACAATTGACAATAGAATAGAAATAAAATTTACGCAAATCCCTCTTTCGCAAAACTTTATGGCAAATTTTCAATTTCGTTGGCGATGTACTACTCACTTGCAGCTCGGACTGAGCGCACATAACGCACACCCGTTCGGTATAAAAACTTTCGTTTTGTCTATGATAGTTCCCAAGGCCAGCAATTTATTGAAATTGAAATTGGTTGACTTGGTATCTGGAAATATTTTATCATTTAAATCTCAGACAAATTTCGTTTAATTTCTTGCCCTTCTAAGTATGCTGTATGTATAAATTTTGTATTTGTCTTTTGTTCTCTTTTAGCACTGTTAATCTAATTAAACTAATAATAAGTAAAATTTTGCTTTATTTTAAATATATTGCACCTGCGAATGTTTTATCTTTGCTTTACTTTGTTATGCCCCACGTTGGGCGTCAAAATATATGTTACGTACTCCGTGATACGCAAAGGCGCGGTCATGAGACGGGGTGATTCGTTAGAAAAAAAAAAGAAATAGGTATTGATATCACACAGGTGCAAATATTGGGCGCCACGTGGCTTTTCCCTGTGATCGGATAAACCACGAAGCCGATCTTGTAGAAAAACACACTAATACGAGTTCAATTTCACAATTAATTCATAAAAAAAAAGGTAACTATATGTAATTGTCTACGCCTAACCTATCTGACAACACTTCCATTTTAGACGAAGGTGGTTTGGAATCATCAAGAGTTATTAGTATAAAAAAGGCTTGCGGCTCTGGTAAAAAAGCCAGCATTGTCTAATAGTATACATTTCAATAAACAGTATAATATAAAATATCTCACAAAAGAAAAGGAACCAACTTTGCGATGCTAGTCAGCCAAGCCGCGACTTTGAACGTACGAAATACTATTTTATGGAAAACGAATAAAAAATAGAAAAAAATTATTTAACTTGCCCTCTGTCCTGATATTTGGCCGATTAACCTCGTTCCCTGGTAATCCAAAATTCTAAATCGAGAGCCCTTTTTTTATCTTTGCAAGCTTCAAGCACTTCACGACAAGTCTTTCATTTTTTTTGCTCCTCCAGATAGTTAACTTTTTCATTCTTATAAGTCTTTCTTTCATTTCAGCACACTCGTCGAAAATGCGTTCGTTTATTACGACACTTTAATTATTAGTTCTAATTGGGGCTGCCTATAGCCCATATGTGTTATTTAAACTTATGGCACTTGCTCTTTTGTGTTGTTTTATGAATTTTGTTTTAGTTATCGCTATACTATAAAATGCACATTTATGTTTCCAGTTTAGGCACTATTACGGTTTTCTTTTGCAAATTAAATTATCGTTGTCAATGTTGATTGTTATTTCCTTATCAAAATTAATATTATACCTTTGTTATACATTTTAATCATTATCATTTTTTTTTTCTTTTATATTATATTGATATGGCTTTCTTTATGGAGAACTAGTTTTATTATAAACGTTATTTACTATATTTATATATTATAATGTTGTACCTTATGGCCAAATTATTTTCTTTACACACTTTTTTTTCTCCCTTTTTTTTATTTATATAAGTACATATATACATATTTTTGTTTTGTTTTCTATTAACAGCCCTGGATATTTATTTTTATTTTATAATAAATAATTCATGATCCATTGAGCGGCTCCTCCGACAGGGAAGGGAGCAGGAAAGTGAGTGACTATTTCTTAAATGTAATGAATTGGAGGCTGAATGTCTTTGCAAACTTACGAAAACATTTTTGGTTACTACCTTACTTCTACATGTATTTTTATAGTTGGTATAACTACTCCTACTACTACTGTTAGTACTAATACTACTAAAACATATTTGATCTTTTATTAAAAATCAATTAATATTAATAACATCCAACATCGTAAGTATTTACATTTGTTCAGTCCTGTAACGAAACCTTAAACGTTTTCACTGCAACTTATGCCAGTAAGGCAACAAATTATTATAAGTCGATTTACGAAAGAAGTTAAACTTGCCTTATGACATATAAATGAAAATGTTGATATCATCGTCATCTCGTCTCATATATTTTTGCTCAATAAGCCCTTCCAGCTGTTCTCTAAAAATTATTTCTCTTTATGATTGTTTTCTGTATTTTTGCTGTGGACGTCCGATCGAATTTGACCTCCCTGTGCACTGAGATTTACCATTCTTTATGATAGCAAATCCTTGGTCGATCCACAATAAAGTATTTTCTGCTCAGTCTTTTGGTATAGCACATATAGGACTCACTAGAAGAAGTTGTCTTTTTAATTTCGGAAAAGCTACTAAAGACCACAATGTTCTCGTTAACTCCGGATCAGGAGATTCGGTCGCTAATCTCAAATCCTCGTGCGAAAGCTTTTCCAGATTCGGGGTACTACTAAACGATGCCAGCTGAGAGTACGCCTATGAATATACTGTACATTACGTGAAAGATTTCCTAAAAAGAGAGACGATCAACAGTATCGCTAGCTCGAAAAGTAACACACAGAATTTTGGACGCATGTAGACTAACGAAACAACACATATAAAGCTAAGCTATCTTGAGGACCGTAATATTTTCTTACCATCCCAATATCCTTCATGTGATATAACTTTAGGTATCGAATTTCATAACAGTGTGGAATAATCGCGATTTTCTGCTAATGCTCTCAAAAGAAATGTTAACATGTTCTTGACATTGATTCAACATTTTTATGAATTTCAACTATAAGCAGTAAAACTATTTTGCTTCAATCAAACACTACCAATCTGGTGCATAACATACATCGGCTCTATCCACACATCACCCATGAAAGCTTTTATTTTATGCTACACAACATTAGATTAATTCACATCAGTGCTGCACACATACATATCCACAGCTGACAAAAATAATGAATTTGATGTGAATAAATATTGTGTAAGAAATTGATTTGCTATATGTTATTTACAGTTGTTGTTGTTGTTTTTCTCAGTAAACGAATTGGGAATCTTACATTTTCAATTTCCAATGCTCAGCTACTGTTAAATGTAATTTGTATTACTTGTAAAATACTGTCACTCAACTGACAGTAGAAATAAGTCAAGAGAAAGTTATCTAATGTGTGTTAGCTTTAGGAACACTCTCCAAATCTCCGTTCCTCTTATGGAACCGAAATTATCACCCAAAATAAAGTAATCATAAGCTTGTTATATACTATACATTTCACCTTAATGTAACTTCCCATAAGTTAAGTTGATGAGTGTACGTTGACTTACAGCGTAACTTCCAATAAGTCACACTGTGCAGCGCCGGCTGTCTTCTGTTAACGAATCAAACTCTGAAAAGGAAAGAGAACACTCAAGTTGCCAAATGACACTTAGGTGGCGTTAGTGTAGCGGTAAATGAAAAGATATCTTTCGATTGTTCATTTATCTACGTTTATTTCTCGATGAATGCTTCTGAATTAAAATTTGTTCATAAACTAAATGAAGCTAGAAACTTATCCCTATTGCAATTCACTTATTAAATTTAGATAGGTATTGAATTGTTTTAAACAACAAAAAAACTATTTCAACAAAAAAATCCTATATGTTAATTGCTCGAATTCTTTATATGTTAATTGCTCAAATTCCTTATCACTAATTCTATTAGCTACAACTTAAATTTAAACTTTTCGCTTATTATATTTTCTCTTATATTTTATGGCTGATAATAAAAAATGTATTTTATTAATAGTATCGATGGGTAACCAATTATCAAGCAGTGTGACATTGACCCATGTTGGCAAAAAGTCACACTTTGATTAATTGATCACGTAACCGATAAAAGTAAAATAATTATCAATTATCAATAAAAATTAATTATTTTCGGTCTCAAAATATTTTTACACTAGATAATTTTGGTTGTGTGCAATTATTAGTAGTGTAAATGACATGAAAATGCATGCGTTTTACACAGTGACAATAATCACCCTTTACCAAGTACGTATCTAGGAAACAAAATAACTTGAGTTGATCGCAATTTGTGTTACGACGAATTCGTTAAAATTTGTAAAAAAGCACAAAAAATTGATCGAAAGAAACTAATATTGAAATTGAACTAGAAAAGAAAATAATTATTACAAGCGAAGAAAGGATTGTATGTTTGATATGATTACCGAAATTAACTTTATGTCGAATGAACTCTAACTTTATGTAAAAAAAAAAAAAAAAAATCTAATAATATCACTGATGAGAAACTTTTGAAAATAGGATGCACTGTATCGAAAGCACTGTGAACCCTTTGACAACTGTTGAAAAATAGAAGACTGAGAGAACGAATGACGCCCTTCTTATAGAAAAAATTCGTTGAATTTCGCTGTCCATAAAGTGAAATATTGAAAATTTTCATTTAAAATAACAAACACTGACCCCAAACTTAATGTCAATGGATATAAAATTTCGTACTCTACAATTTGACATCTTTCTAGTAGAGATTAATTAGAAATTCGATGATTTTAATGAATTCTTATGATTGCTGAGAAATTTGCTATAAAATTTCAATTCGGTACGTTTCCCTGTAAAAAATCGCCGATATCGCGTTTTCCGCGCAAAATATCGCGAAATGAACGTCGCCATCGAGATCGCGGTTCGATTTTACCCGGTCTGCATATGTCAAACGTCGCGATGACATAAAGTTTGAGCTGTTTGGCACAATCGCGCGCGGGTGCCAACAAAGTTTTATTTTGTATTTTTTTAAATGTTTTTTAAATAGTTTTTTAGTGTTTTTCAGGTAACATCATCATCGTCATCACCGATAACTTTACATCAGGTAAGCATATTATGTTTTTGTTATATTGATTTAGCGTGTAGTTTACGATTTTTGTAAATTTGTGGCAAATGCCAGGTGAGTGGTTACGTGGAATTTTTCACCTTGTTTGTCCACAACTATTATTCATAATCGTAATAATTATGTAGTTAAATGTGTAATCGAATGTTTTATGGTGACTTGAAAACATAAAACATGAAGTTACATATGTTTTTACACAATTCCTCAACTACATGGAATTGTTGTTGTACACGGCATACATACCTACAGTAATACTCTTGACTGTGTTTATGTTGTATGTTAATAAATGTTTAGAAAAAACCACTAGCTATTTCGAACTATTAATATATTTTGTTATTAATTCATTTTCTTTTTATTTCATTGTAGGTCTTCGTGGGATTTCTTCCACTTGTGGAAACTCCAAGTGGAGGTAATTTTTTACGTATCTAGATATTAACATCTGGAATTAATTAGCCCCTTCTCTTTCAGGTTCGCTGAACATTCTCCCGCCCGTTGAACGGTCCTGTTCAACAACCTCTGCGTTAAGCTCTGTATGCCACGCTTACGATAATGGTGGAGCTTTAATGTATTATCCGCTCGAACACGTAACACTACCTGATAACGATCTGGTAGTTTGAGTGTTTTCTCTTTGTTTCGCCTCTTTTGGATTTCTTCGAAATTTATCCGCTTGACCACGTCCCTTGGGAGAAATATACTAATGCCTTCCCGTGTGATGAACTTTTGGAATGAGTTTTACATTCTCAATTTAGCTTCTTTAACTGTAGTAGTCGGTAGAAGGCATTCCAAGCTGTCCACTTGTCTCCTTTACTGCAGGATTCGTTTGCGGTGTGTTCAACAGGAGTAGATCGTGGGCGTTGGAGGTTGATCGCTTAGGTTCTGCTTTTGATGACTCTGCTTGGGATGCATCTGTTTTCGTATTCTTCTCTGGGACCTTCTCCTTTGTGCAATCTTCTAGTTTGGCCCATAACTCCTCGAACTCATTTGAATCGAAGCCAGCATCGATGGGGTCATCAGGCAGCATAAAATTAAAATTTAGGTCATCGTAGATGTCTAGGATGTCCTCGTCGATGATGAACTTGTTGACATCTGTGAAATAAAATTGTAAGTATTTGTCTAATAAAGGAAAAACATTACTGCATTATTGTTATTCTATTGGTAACCGGCACACTTTATTAATAGGTCTTGTGAAAATACTTCTATGCGTTTTGATTTGAACCACTCGAACTAAACCATCCTGGGTGAACTTCATTGATGATACCTAATGGCCAAAGTGTTGGTGGTGTATTTTCACAGCGTAATAGCACGATGTCGCCCTTTTGCAGATTGGGCTGTTGCTTGAACCATTTGGGTATATTCTGCAACTGGTTTAGATAGTCCTTAGACCAATGATTCCAGAATTGTTGCACCATCTGTTAAATGTGCTTCCGTCTGGTTGCGAGGTTCATCTCCCTATAATCGGGTTCTGGAAGGGCATTGAACGTTTGCCAAATTAGGAAATGTCCTGGAGTTATAATGAACGTGTAATTTGGATCATCTCGAAGGTGACATAGAGGCCTTGAATTTAAACAGGTCTTAATTTGAGTTAACTGTGTGGCATATTCTTCGAATGTAAGGTTTGAATTTCCAATTGATCTACGCAAATGGTGTTTAATAGATTTGACACCAGACTCCCACAATCCTCCACAATGCGGGGCTGAAGGCGGATTCATATGCCACATAATAGATTGTGTAGATAGATATTCGGCTGCATATGGGTTTGCTTCCTTTATTGCGTGACGTAACCCCTTCTTCAGTATTGCCTTTCCTCCAATAAAGTTTGTGTCGCAATCTGAATAAAGGTCAGTGCACAAACCTCGTCTGCCTATGAATCTTTTCAAGGCTGCTATAAAAGCTTCTGAAGTGAGACTTGAGGCTAGTTCAATGTGTACTGCTTTAGTTGCCATACATATAAAAATGCAGAAGTAGGCCTTTTGTAGCTTTGCATTTCTATGACTTGCTGTCTTTACTGTTATTGGCCCGGCGTAGTCTATTCCAACCTTCGAAAAGTGTTTTGTTACATTGACTGTTGCTGCTGGTAGATTACCCATAAATTGTGTTGTTGTTGCTTGGCGCTGTCTAAAACAAATAATGCATTTGTGTAGTCTAGTTGATATACAGCGCCTTCCATCTAATATCCAAACTGAATTTCTAGTTGTATTCAGCACTAAGGTCGTGCCACCATGTAATGTCTCTAGATGAATCTTATTAATGAAAATCAACGTGACATGATGATCACGGGGTAGAATTATAGTATGTTTTCTACTATATGACATTGTCGCATTATCCAATCGTCCCCCTACTCGTATTAATCCATTGGTATCAAGCATTGGATTCAATCGTACAAGTTTGCTATTCTTGGATATCGTTCTTTGATGCAGTAAATCTTGATATTCGTCTGGGAATGCTATTTGTTGTACCAACTTAAAGGCTGTTCGTTGTGCATGTAAACATTCGTGACTTGTGAACGTAGTAGTGCTTTTGCTATGAGGATTTTTACAATTATGTATGAAGCGCTATATCCTTGCTATAACACGAACTAAACGGGTGAAAGAAGAGTATCTTTCAAGAATGTCTCTCTTAAAATTTGTCAAGAGATTAGTCACAGATGAGATCCTTTGTTCTAGTGTCGTTGTTTTATTGATTTCGTTGCTCATTAGCCATTTATCTGGTGGTGTGGGTCCATGCCACCATAAGTTATTGTACAGGAGCTGCTGTATTGTAATGCCAAGTGATGCTACGTCAGCTGGATTGTGGCTTCATGGGATATGGCGCCAATGTTCGAATTTTAAAGTGTCCTGAATTTCTACAATCCGATTGGCTACATAGATTTTCCATTTGGAAGGATGCTCTTTCATCCACTGCAATACTATTTTGGAATTTGTCCAAGCAACTACGGGAATGTTTTCCAAATGAATGCCTTGAACAATGGTTTTCAACAATCTTACCAGAAGAAGAGCGTCATTCAATTCTAGCCGTGGTATCGTCATTGGCTTAATAGGTGCTACCTTTGTCTTTGACGTTAGCAAATGCGTAACAACTTCACCATCTTCTTGTTCTACTCTTAAGTAGATTGCTGCGTCGTATGCCTTGAAAGATGCAGTGCAAAATCCATGAATTTGCATGCGTAAGTTTTTTGAATAGTTAATCCATCTCGGGATTCGTAATTGTTCCAACAATTGTAAATTGTCAGTAAATTTTTTCAGGTCTGACTAATGTTATCCGAAACGGGATCATCCAATGAAGAGCCTGTAATCCATAACTTCTGCATTAGAAGTTTTGCTTCTATAATTATTGGAGCTATCCAGCCTAAAGGATCATATAAGGAGGCGATTCCTGATAATATGATGCGTTTTATGAATACTGTTTGATGCGATGGTGGTTTGATTACAAACGTGAAGTAATCATCCCTTGGGAACCATTTGATTCCCAATGTTTTTACTGAATCATATTCTGAAAACATTCGTGAGGTTTTCAGTTCTACGTGATCTTCTGGTAGATCTTGCAACAGTCTGGTATCGTTGCCGGTCCATTTTCGTAAATTGAGCCCAGCGGAATTAATCATTTGGATGAGCTGATGCTGTAATTCCTTTGCGTCTTGCAAGGTATCAGATCCAGACAACAGATCGTCCACATAAAAGTTGTTAAACACTGCATCTGCAGCAAGCGGCCAATTATTCCTTTCGTCTTCAGCCAACTGTAGGAGCGTTCTTATGGCCAAATATGGAGCTGAGGTTGAACCAAATGTTACCGTTTTTAGTTGGTTATCTTGCAGTACATTCTTCTCTGGATGCCGCCACACTGTTCTTTGAAAATTCCTATGATCTGAATGTATCTTAATCATACGATACATCTTCTCGATGTCTGCATTCATGACAGTTCTATATTTCCTCCAATTCAACAACATCGTGAATAAAGTCGACTGAAGTGTTGGTGCCTTCAACAAATGTTGGTTGAGAGACTCTCCATTTGTCGTCTTCGCTGATGCGTCAAACAGAACCCGTAGTTTTGTTGACTAAAGCATGATGAGGAATATAGTAGTGATTTTCGTTGTCTTGAGGCGGGCTTACTTCCTGCATGTGTCCTAAAGTGATGTACTCGTCTAAACATTTTTCATACTCCATTTTGTACTCCATGTTGTCTAGAATTGCCCAACGCTGGTGTGATGTTACTGTCAAATGGTAACTTTACTTGATATTTTCCTGATTCTTGTCGAACGCAGGAATTTTGAAAGATCCCTTCACATATTGTTTCATATTGTGTGGGAATAGGTTTTGTAGAAACTTCTTCGATTTCCCAAAACTATCTAAGTTGCTTATCTAAAATATCTGTGTGGGTTAAGAAAGCTTTTACTGTGCTGTCATCGGTTGAATTATTAGCTGCTCCTAACAGTATCTGATCAGACAATCATAACAGACAATGACCCCACAACATACCAATCATCAATTCTGCATACCATTGCTGCATTCCACAAAAAATAATCCGCATGAAAATGCAACTCGCGCAAATACTGCAGCTAGCGCAATTCAACTGTATACAGCAATAAATGCAAGTAAAGCAAAGTCGTTCACCTTTGCTTAAAATAAAATGGAAAAACATAATATTTAGGCGTAAGCAATTAATATGTATAAATTAATCGATATTTTATAATAAAGTAGAGTTTTTAATTATACGCCAAAATAGTAGTTACCTTTTTTTAGAACTTTGCTACGCCCCCACCAGTGGTAAGCGTACTTCTAGCATTACACCGACGCCCCCACAAGTGGTAAGCGTTAATTAACCTTTCGGTTCCCCTACCGAACATTGGTCCTTCGAGCCTTTTTACAGCATATCCTATTAGAAGGAAGGAAGTCTAGTAGCTGATCTTAGCTTCAACAAAAGTTCACGGCGATTTCTATTAGAAGGAAGGAAGTCTAGTAGCTGATCTTAGCTTCAACAAAAGTTCACGGCGATTTCTATCAGAAGGAAGGAAGTCTACTAGCTGGTCTTATCTTTAGCCACCATTCACTGCGCTGGACAATTTCCATTAGAAGGAAGACACTAACAATCCAGAAGGAAACTTAAAAGAAGATCCAACTTCAGCATGGATGAAGCGGCACTATTGCAAACGGAATGCCTAGAAGACATTCTTAAAATTAAAACTAATTTTAAAAAAGACGGTGATGAGCGCAAAACAAAAATATACCTACAGGCAAGACTTGACCGACTTGAAGGTTTGTGGGCTGAATTTTTAAAAAGAGATACGGAAATAAGGGAATTAAAGAGTACAAATCCCAAGCATCAGTATTTCGAGAAGCAATTCTTCAAAGAATCAGAAAAACATTACGACGCGATTTCTGTATTATTGCTGAATAAACTGGAAGAAGTATTGGAAGAGGAAAAATCCATGGTTGAACATGATACCAGCAAAGTGGATGATCACATGAAACTTTTCCGTGTTCAGCAAGAAACAATCCAATTGTTTAAAAGATTAGTGGAATCTATAAAAGGTGAAGCAGAGAACGTGCACTCCAACTTTTATTACCAACATAAGCTAAACACCATTAAAGCTTACTGGGATAATATAGCGCTAAATCATACTAATATGATAGCTAGTCCAACTGAGATATACAAAGAGTACAATGAAAACAAGGTGTTTCAGGCCACTGAAGACATCTACCAAGATATTGTCATCTTTTTGCAAGAAAAAATAGGTACCTTCCAAAGAAGCGATGATGACATCAAGCTACCTAGATTAGCAATACCTATGTTCGATGGAGACTATCAAAGCTGGACATCATTTCATGATATATTCATCAGGCTGATCCACAACAACAGCAGGCTGGGAGAGGCTGAGAAGATGCAGTACTTAAAAACTCATATGAAGAGAGAAGCCGCCAGTCTATTACAACACCTCACAATTTCAGATGCCAATTACAAGACTGCATGGCAGTTACTCAATGATAGATACAATAATAAAAGGAAGCTCTTCTCAGTTCAAGTACAGGTACTACTAGCCCAACCCAAGCTAGACCACGAGACGGCTGTTGGTATTCGCAAGCTTCACGATACAACAAAAGAATGCTTACACGCAATATCCAATCTTGGTATAGATACTACCGACTGGGCTCCACTAATAGCTCATCTAGTAATTCAGAAATTAGACCTCGAAAGCCACAAGTTGTATGAGCAAGGTCTAGAAAAGCCTCGAGAGCTTCCAACGTATGACGTTCTATTTCGCTTCTTGGAAAATAGATTTCAATCGTTGGAATCACTAAAGGATTCTAAAAAGAAAGAGCTCATGCCACAGAAAATTATGCGGCCCCCTAAAAACCAAGAATGGTCCCGCTTCAAGGCATATCACTCTACTACAAATGCGGCTAAATGCCAGTACTGTCATCAACCGCACAAAATATACATGTGTCAAGCATTTAAAGCTTTATCAATTTATGAGAGAAAACGATATATTGAGAACAACAAATTGTGTGGTAACTGTTTAACCCACAAAAACGATGAGAAATGTCACAGCAAGTTCAAATGCAGTATGTGCAAACAACCACACCACACGCTCCTACATCAAGAACATAAAATGCAAACATTGAATCATATATCAACGAATGAAGCCGAGCAAGTACAAGCACTTCTAACGAAATATCATCCATCCACATTGCTAGCAACAGCTAGTATTAAAGCAAGAACCGTAGATGGAAGACTGGAAAATTTAAGAGCGTTGATCGATCCAGGATCACAAGCATCCTTTGCATCCGAATCAGCAGCACAAATACTTGGCCTACCAAGATATAAAGCACACGCGGAGATTTCTGGACTTGGAATGGCTGAATCCGGAATAGCTCGAAACAAAATAACAATTGAGTTATGCCCACACTTCGCTTCAAACTTTTCAATAAATATTGAAGCACTCATCCTGCCACGCCTCACAAAATTACTTCCAAGCAGACAAGTAATAAATTGTAATAACACGGACATCTGGCGAAATACATTATTAGCTGATCCTACGTACGACAAACCAGGACCCATCGACCTTATAATTGGAGCTGACTTTTACCGCTATATCATGATAGACGGCATCAAAAAATACAATGGTCTGATAGCACAGAACACAGAGTTTGGATGGATCTTATCTGGCCAAACAGATGACGTTCCAAGTACTTCAATCACTTGCATGGTCTCTTATGCGGAGCTTGACAATACACTCAAAAGGTTTTGGGAGATAGAGAGTGTAGATAACCCTATAGAGGAGTTTTCCCAAGAAAATAGACTCTGCGAAGAACATTTTCAGAAAACACACCAACGCAATACAGATGGTACATATACAGTGAGAATCCCCTTCAAAAACAATATAGAAAAGCTAGGAGAATCAAAACGGAGAGCTACAGCGAGACTACTACAAAATGAGAAAAAATTTTCCAAGAATAAAGAGCTGGAGAAAGATTACAAAATGTTTATGCACGACTACATAACTCTTAATCACATGATGCCCTGTACCAATAAATTTACAAATGGTTACTATCTACCTCATCAAGCGATCATCAAGGAAGACAGCACAACCACGAAACTGAGGGTAGTATTTGATGCCTCGACGAAAACCACTAGTGGTATCAGTCTTAATGATACCATGCATGTTGGACCAAAATTACAAAGAGACCTCTCCGAAATACTACTAAGATGGCGTAAATATCGATATGTTTTTACTGCCGATATTGAAAAAATGTATCGGCAGATAAAGATACACAACGATGACATAGAATACCAAAAAATTCTTTGGAGAATCTCCGATAGTCAGCCTATCAAAGAATACTGCTTGACAACGGTCACATATGGAACAGCAGCAGCACCATATTTGGCTCTACGTACGCTTCAGCAATTGGCACTAGATGAAAAAGAGGCATATAGTCGAGCTTCACAGATTTTATTAACTGATTTTTATGTAGACGACCTCATGACGGGAGCTAACACTCGCCACGATGCTAAAATGATTCAAAAAGAGCTCACCAGTCTCCTTTCAGCCGGAGGATTCAAACTGCGCAAGTGGACTACCAACCACCAAGATTTATTGGAAGCAATACCAGAGGATTATAGAGAAAAGGGTACACAGGAAATAAGCGATGAAGACACCATCAAAACTCTTGGCATACGCTGGTGCCCATCAAGTGACTGTTTTCAATTTAAAGTCAGGCTATCTCCAGCAGACCAGATAGCAACAAAACGATCAGTTCTATCAGACATCGCCAAGATCTTTGATCCACTAGGATGGCTATCACCTGTCATCATACAAGCCAAGATACTTATGCAGGAACTCTGGGTAACAAAACTGTCCTGGAATGCAGTACTTCCACCTGAATTACTGGCGAAATGGACAAGATTTAAAAATGAATTGACATCCGTCCAGACAATAAAAATATACCGTTGGATAAAATACACCCATTCGAGTAATGGAATGGAGATACATGGATTTTGCGACGCGTCCGAAAAAGCATACGCTGCAGTGATATATAGCAGAGTTGAGAATTCACTCGGAGAAATTTCAGTTACAATGCTCACTGCCAAAACTAAGGTCGCACCAATTCGAAAAGAATGCACCCTTCCTAGACTAGAGCTATGCGCAGCAGTTCTCTTAACACAACTTCTAAAAAAGGTGGCCAAGGCATTAGACATTTCGGAAACTGCTCTGTATGCATGGACCGATTCCTCAATCACCTTAGCATGGATAAAAGGTGATCCTAGCAGATGGAATACGTTTGTAGCTAATCGAGTGGTTGAAATAAAAAGATTTATCAGACCAGAACAGTGGCAGCATATAAAAACTGACGAAAATCCAGCTGACTGTGCATCAAGAGGAATACATCCAACACTGCTAAAAACACATCCTCTATGGTGGAGCGGGCCTAAATGGCTATCATTATCAAAAAATAAATGGCCTACATTGTTAAACAATAATTACAGAACTAGTACAGAAATCCGGGAACACCATCTAGTATTACATGTCAATACAAAGACAACTGACATACTGGAAAGATTTTCAAATCTATCCCGAATGATACGTGTTCTGACATACTGCAAACGATTTGCCACCTGCTGTAAGAAAAAGGAGCCGCTTACAAACGAATTGACTACCGAAGAACTCCATACCACACTTACCAACATAATTAAAACGGTTCAACAGGAATATTTTCATCACGAAATGCACCAACTGGAAACGCAGCAAAGTTTGAACAAATCCAGCAAATTACTCACACTCTCGCCGTTCCTGGATAAAAAGGGATTATTGAGAGTAGGGGGAAGACTGGAAAACTCTCTACTCCCCTATGATGAGAAACATCCCTTCATACTTCCCCATAATCATCACTTTACTACACTTGTGGTCCGAGACGCGCATGAAAAGACACTACACGGAGGAAACCAGAACACACATGCATATGTACTTCGCCGGTATTGGATAATCGATGCCAAAACAGCGATAAGACGTTTCATACACAACTGTACGACCTGCTGCCGTTATAGAGCAACAACAGCCAGACAACTTATGGGTACCTTACCAGGCCCCAGAGTCATACCATCACAGCCCTTTAGCCACACTGGAATGGACTATGCAGGTCCATTTAACATTCGATTATCGCCAGGACGAGGCACTAAAGTGTACAAAGGATATATCGTAATCTTCGTATGCCTCTCTACAAAAGCATTGCACTTAGAGGCAGTTAGTAATATGACTACAGAAGGGTTTCTTGCCGCCTTCAAACGTTTCACATCCAGAAGAGGCCTTTGTACAAATCTATACAGTGACAACGGTACCACCTTCGTAGGAGCCAAAAACGAGCTAGATAAGCAGTTCAACCTCGCCGTTAAAGAAATTCACAATCAATCATCCAAGAAGCTTATTACTAACGGAACTCAATGGCACTTCATACCACCAGCAGCACCACACTTCGGCGGACTGTGGGAAGCCGGTGTAAAATCAGTGAAATATCATCTCAAACGAATTGCAGGAGAGATAAATTTCACTTTTGAAGAATTCTCAACGCTACTATGCCAAATTGAAGCGTGTTTAAATTCGCGTCCATTGTGCCCACTCAGTAACGAGCCTAGTGAGTTGACAGCAATCACACCGGGACACTTCCTAATTGGAAGCTCCATAATTGTACCTCCTGAACCAACTCCCCCGGAAAAACAAATACACTGCTTGAAAAAATTTGAGCTCATAACCAAGCTAAAAAACGACTTTTGGAAAGTGTGGTCCACAGAATATCTGTCGAGATTACAGCAAAGACCTAAATGGACTAAACAACAGAATAACATTCAGGAAGGAGACTTAGTCCTTATAACTGATGAATCCGTACCCCCAGCACGATGGCCGTTGGGAAGAGTAATTCAGGTACATCCAGGGAAAGACGGACTAGTACGCGTAGTTCATGTTCGTACAGCAAAAACTACGTTAGAACGACCAATAGCAAAACTGTGCAAATTGCCGTACGACAAAGAAGAACTGCCAAACACTGACAATAATCAGTCATCAAAAAATCCACTAAACAACAAGTGTATGGCTTCCAAACAGCAGTCCAGAAAACGACCACGCATTCATCCGACCAATATTCCCATCAGACCATCAATAGAAGAACTTAAAAGGACATGCCTCCATTCAAAACAAGGCAAAAGATTTGCATCCGGCACCATCACGTCATTACTACTACTAAACTGCGTACTACCAATCTTCACGACAACAATATTACCAACGATGGAAAACCTCAGAAAGATCACAGAGAAACAACGTATAGACATTCAAGAGTTCGAACACAATCCAGGAATTTATTTTGAAGACCTAGGAAATCTTCATATGGTCAACAATGAATGGAACACGATAGTCTATTACAATCTGAGTACATACTATCAGCAGTTAGAGGGATTCGAGCTGTGTTTAAAGAAACTGGAAGAGTTGTGCGACCAGATGATAACATACCGTTACTTCTGCAACGCCATCTTTATAGAGGTGTCGCATAAAGTACAAGAAATGAAACACAATAATCTCATCCTTCACACCAGAAATGGAAATGAAAAAGGCATAAGAAGACAACGTAGAGCTCCACTAGAAATCATAGGGGCACTCCAAAATAGTTTGTTTGGAGTACTGGATCAAAACTATGCTACTTATATTGAAGACGAAATACATAAACTCAAAGACAATGAGGATTACCTTTTAGATCTCGCCAAGAATCAAACATCAGTAATAGAGGTCACTACAAACGTGCTAAAAAAGACTACCGAACAAATACAACGTCAATTCGAAGCTTTCAACGAACACATTACAGCAAACTTTGAAACCCTCCGGCGAGGAGTAGAAGACAACAAAGGGATACAGACCTTCACCGCTATGACCTCTTACCTCAATTTACTTATAACCACATATGAGAGGACGCAAAATGAATTTATAAACTTATTAGTGGACTCTCATAGCGGCAAAATTAGTCCCTTTTTGCTAACTCCGATGCAATTGCGAGATCAAATTAAGTTCATAAGAGAGCACATAACATCATCTCTCATAATTCCAGGCGAAGGTAGCTCAGAAGATCTATTGAATCTATATAAAATAATAACTGTCAGAAGTAGGATCACAACTGACTACATCATTTTTAAAATTCGCATACCTCTCCCGAGCGAAGGCCTCTACCAATTATTTCGAATATATCCTGTCCCTACAAGACACCAATCAGAGTTCATCTACATAGAACCATCATCAGACTACTTGGCTACAACACTTCATAGAGACCTTTTTTACCCCATGACTACAAATGAAATCAAGGATTGCATTACAACCGAAAAACTGGGATTATTATGCCAACAGCACCATCCGATCTACTCAGTACACTCATCTCTTAACCAGTGTGAAATGCGGCTCCTCAATCATCAAGCAGTAAAACCAGATATATGTAAAATCAAAAAGACAACTCCCTCTCAATATTGGGTCCAGCTAGAGCACAGAAACCACTGGATATACGTTGTCAACAACGAGACCACAATTAATGTAGTATGTGGAAAAAGGGTCGCTATAAAAACATTAAGTAGAAGCGGAATCATCAGGTTAGGGGAAGACTGTACCATAAAACATCAGACAATGAGCATTAGCGCACAATCCATTATTACGGAATATACAAAATCATCATTCCTCCCATCAACTAATCTCGCTGACATACTTCCGGAATTAAACATAAATCACCAGATATCACTGCAGACAGTCCCACTAACTCACCTAGATACAAATACGTTAAATACCTTGAATATCAACAAGAAATATTTGGACCTAAAACCGCTAGACACCCATCATGTACATCATTATGTAAGCACATACATAATTGTACTCATCATAGTAGCAGCTTTCCTTTGGGTCACATATCAACGTTTGCGACCATGTAAAAAAACAACTGTAACATCATTTGAAGTCCAGCCGGTTACTCCACAACCTGCGAAACGAAAGACGACACCAATTCCGCCCGTGGCAGAATGATCAGACAATCATAACAGACAATGACCCCACAACATACCAATCATCAATTCTGCATACCATTGCTGCATTCCACAAAAAATAATCCGCATGAAAATGCAACTCGCGCAAATACTGCAGCTAGCGCAATTCAACTGTATACAGCAATAAATGCAAGTAAAGCAAAGTCGTTCACCTTTGCTTAAAATAAAATGGAAAAACATAATATTTAGGCGTAAGCAATTAATATGTATAAATTAATCGATATTTTATAATAAAGTAGAGTTTTTAATTATACGCCAAAATAGTAGTTACCTTTTTTTAGAACTTTGCTACGCCCCCACCAGTGGTAAGCGTACTTCTAGCATTACACCGACGCCCCCACAAGTGGTAAGCGTTAATTAACCTTTCGGTTCCCCTACCGAACAGTATCCAACCAAAGATTGTCTTCATGGCTGTTGGAGTGTTAGGTGGACCCTGTACAATTCCTTCTTGGACGATTTTAGCATATACCTTGGCACCTAGAAGTGCATCTATCTTGCCCGGTTTCCAGTATGTGGGATCTGTAAAGTCTAGTTGTTCTAAATGCTTGTGGCTTGCGTTTGATATTAATTTTGTTGGTAGTGCGTCAGTGATTTTGCTGGTTACCAAAAAATTCTTTGAGATTGTTGTCTTATTTTCCCTACACGAATTCAGGATAACTTGGTTATCTTGCTCGAATTACCTGTTAAACTTTTGTTTAACCCTATTACGGTCACTAGTGTTGGACTGCAAATAGCCTGTAATTTGTGACATGCAAACTGTGTGACAAAGGAGCATTCTGAGCCTGAATCGATTAGACACCGTAATGTTTGTGGCCTTCCGTGCTCACTCTGAACCTTTACTAAGGCCGTAGATAGGAACGCATGAGATCGCTCTGTTCATGTAGGTATGAGTCCTGGCTCGATCTCCTGTGCATTGATTGGTACCTAGTTTGACTTGGTCAAGGCTGTTACTATCTCTGTGTTGTTGAAGTTGCCTAGGGTTTGAGTTGAACTCAACATCAACAGATTTGGATTGCAGATTGGTAGCCTCTACATTCCTAGGATGTAAATTGTTTGCTTTACCATCCTCTTGTATCGATATATGATGCATTTGTTTGCATTTAGAGCATCGATACCTACTGGAACAATTCCTAAGGAAATGTTTCCTTGATAAGCAGTTGTAGCAAAGTCCATTAGTTTTTATGAACTTCTTTCTGCCTTGTATATCCATGTTCTGGAATCTGGTGCAGTTTTGAAGGAAATGATCTTCACTACATGCTGAGGATTTCACTGAGTTGAGTATGTGTAATGCTTTCGTTGTAGTCGGGTTTGAGTGACATTTGGCCTGACTTGACTTAGGTGCCAACGTGTCTGAAATTTCTTCTAATATTTTCAATATGTTGTCCAAAATTTTGATAATTTTCCATATGTTGATAGCTCTTGAGACGCTCCTTGATTTTCTTCCCACAATTTTAATGTGGCGAGAGGCAACTTCAGTACTATCAAGTAAACAATCAGTACATCCCATGTAGATTTGTCAACTTGTAAACTTTTTAATTGTTGTAGGCACTCTTCTGTAGTGTCGACCAAAGATTTCAAATCAGTAGCTGTTTCCGATGTTATTTTAGGTTGACTTGTTAATATCTTAAGCTGATGATTAAGAAGAATCTTTTTATTTTCGTACCTTTAATCTATTCCCGGCGGGTAGATAATTTTCGTTTATGATGGGAGTGTGACGTACTAATTTTTCCGGATCACCAATTAAAGAGCTTTTCAGATAATACAATTTTTGAACATCTTTCAAAGTTGCATTATCGTTTTATGTATAAATCATGGAACGAGCGCCACACGAGTTTGTTGTGCCAACAAAAGTGTGGAGTCTGTCAACTCTATGATGGGATGAATTAAATCGTATAATTCTCATATGTAGGTGCAATATGTATTTTCGAAATTGCTATACGTATCATCAGTGACGTATTTCGGTGTATATTTGGGTGGTGTATCAATGAGCAGCTCGTTGATTTGCTGATCGATCTGCTCATACTCAGCCCATGTTCGCCTGATCTCAGAGAGTTTTGCTTCATATAAACCCTTTGAGTGTTTCTCTGTCAATGCTTATTGTCTATTAGCTATGGTTTTTATCAGGCCATTCCTTAAAGCTTGTTCCTTGTTTAACAAACTTTTTAGTTTTGTCATCTTGAATTAGTTAAGAAACTTGAGCAATAAAGGAGTTAAATTAATTTTTAAATTAACTGCAATAACTTAAGTAAATTGCAATGACTACTTCTAATTCCTACAAAATTAACCTAGATAAACGAGTCGAATGAATTCCTGGATGGAACCATCCAAATGTTAAATGCAATATGTGCTACTTGTAAAATACTGTCACTCCACTGACAGTAGAAATACGTCAAGAGAAAGTTATCTAATGTGTGTTAACTTTCAGAGCACTCTCCAAATCTCCGTTCCTCCTATGGAACCGAAATTATCACCCAAAATAAAGTAATCATAAGCTTGTTATATACTATACATTTCACCTTAATGTAACTTCCCATAAGTTAAGTTGATGAGTGTACGTTGACTTACAGCGTAACTTCCAATAAGTCACACTGTGTAGCGCCGGCTGTCTTCTGTTAACGAATCAAACTCTGAAAAGGAAAGAGAACACTCAAGTTGCCAAATGACACTTAGGTGGCGTTAGTGTAGCGGTAAATGAAAAGATATCTTTCGATTGTTCATTTATCTACGTTTATTTCTCGATGAATGCTTCTGAATTAAAATTTGTTCATAAACTAAATGAAGCTAGAAACTTATCCCTATTGCAATTCACTTATTAAATTTAGATAGGTATTGAATTGTTTTAAACAACAAAAAAACTATTTCAACAAAAAAGTCCTATATGTTAATTGCTCGAATTCTTTATATGTTAATTGCTCAAATTCTTTATATGTTAATTGCTCAAATTCCTTATTACTAATTCTATTAGCTACAACTTAAATTTAACCTTTTCCTTATTATATTTTCTCTTATATTTTATGGCTGAAAATAAAAAATGTATTTTATTAATAGTATTGATGGGTAACCAATTATCAAGCAGTGTGACATTGACCCGTGTGGGCAAAAAGTCACACTTTGATTAATTGATCATGTAACCGATAAAAGTAAAATAATTATCAATTATCAATAAAAATCAATTATTTTTACTCTCAAAATATTTTTACACTAGATAATTTTGATTGTGTGCACTTATTAGTAGTGTAAATGACATGAAAATGCATGCGTTTTACACTGTGACAATAATTACCCTTTACCAAGTACGTATCTAGGAAACAAAATAACTTGAATCGAACCTACACCTACACCTAATAAAAATTGAATTTACAATTTATTTGTGCGCTTTCATCATTACTGGTTAATGCCAGCTGAAAGCAACGTGGCTTAGTAGGCTAATTACAAATTGATAAATGCAAGAGGGAAAATCATCTGTCTCGTTAGCTCAGAGGTAAGAGCAGTCGCCCGGCAAGCGGAAGGTCCCGGTTTCAAACCCCGGATGAGACGGTGGTTTTTTCTTCTTGTATTTATAATTTGATTTGGAATCGTTAAAAATAAAAAGTCTAAAAAATTCTTCAATTCTCCAAAATAACTTGAGTTGATCGCAATTTGTGTTACGACGAATTCGTTGAAATTTGTAAAAAAGCACAAAAAATTGACCGAAAGAAACTAATATTGAAATTGAATTAGAAAAGAAAATAATTATTACAAGCGAAGAAAGGATTGTATGTTTGATATGATTACCGAAATTAACTTTATGTCGAATGAACTCTAACTTTATGTAAAAAAAAAAAATCTAATAATATCACTGATGAGAAACTTTTGCAAATAGGATGCACTGTATCGAAAGCACTGTGAACCCTTTGACAACTGTTGAAAAATAGAAGACTGAGAGAACGAATGACCCCCTTTTCATAGAAAAATTCGATTCATTTTCGCTGTCCATAGAGTGAAATATTGAAAATTTTCACTTAAAATAACGAATACTGACCTCAAACTTAATGTCGATAGATAGAAAATTTCCAACTCTACAATTTGACATCTGTCTCGTAGAGGTTAATTAGAAATTCGATGATTTTAATGAATTTTTATGATTGCTGAGAAATTTGCTATAAAATTTCAATTCGGTACGTTTCCCTCTCGACTTAATAAATTTTTCTAACATTTGTAGTATTTTCTGTCTTTTTCCCACTGTGAGTCTCTTTCGGACTCATTGTGGGAAATACATATGTAAAAAATCGCGGATATCGCGTTTTCCGCGGAAAATATCGCGAAATGAACGTCGCTATCGAGATCGTGGTTCGATTTTACCCGGTCTCCATATGTCAAACGTCGCGATGACATAAAGTTTGAGCTGTTTGGCACAATTGCGCGCGGGTGCCAACAAAGTTTATTTTGTATTTTTTGAAATGTTTTTTAAATTGTTTTTTAGTGTTTTTCAGGTAACATCATCATCATCACCGATAACTTTACATCAGGTAAGCATATTATGCTTTTATTATATTGATTTAGCGTGTAGTTTACGATTTTTGTAAATTTGTGGCAAATGTCAGGTGAGTGCTTTCGTGGAATTTTTCACCTTGTTTGTCCACAACTATTAATCTTAATCGTAATAATTATGTAGTTAAATGTGTAATCGAATGTTTTATGGTAACTTGAATACATAAAACATGAAGTTACATATGTTTTTACACAATTCCTCAACTACATGGAATTGTTATTGTACACGGCATACATACCTACAGTAATGCCCTTGACTGTGTTTATGTTGTATGTTAATAAATGTTTAGAAAAAACCACTAGCTATTTCGAACTATTAATATATTTTGTTATTAATTCATTTTCTTTTTATTTCATTGTAGGTCTTCGTGGGATTTCTTCCACTTGTGGAAACTCCAAGTGGAGGTAATTTTTTACGTATCTCGATATTAACTTCTGGAATTAATTTGCTGCTTCTCTTTCAGGTTCGCTGAACACCTACAACATATTCCGCACGTACTCATCTAAAACAACATATTATTCTATATTATTATTATAACACCACCTTCTTTTATACAAAAATTTTAATTTAATCCTTTCCTAACTTAATGATTTCATGATGAGATTTAGAGTTGTTTCATTCCAAATACACACTCTCAACATCATGGTCTTCACAATTGAACTTGAAGAATTATCAAGTTTTTTTTTTCTTCCTTCCTGATACTCATTGAACACCATTTCGAGGAGATAAATACCAAATACCATACATTCGCCCATCAAAACTTTTAACTTAATACACAACTTACATTACCCACTCTCAACCCCACCATGGTCATCGTTGTGGACTTGGAGAATTTTCAACTATTTCTTCCTCCATACAACACCATACGGGTGATACTTTCGAGGAGATAAATATCAAGCGAGATTGCTGATCAGGTTTTTACTGCTTACTCACAGCTCCCATACAACGTCCACCACTCACCTCAGGCAACATATCAAACTACATTAGTATCATAACACAGCCTTCTTTCATCAAAGCTTTTAAATTAACCCACCCTGAACTTAATGGTTAGAAAACAATGTGCCTGCCTCAATAGTATGAAGATAAAAGTATCATATTCTTATCAGCTTCATTTGAACTATTTTTTAGATATAGGAGACAATCAAATCTCATAACAGCGTAACTGTTTCATTTATAAAAAAACTCTGCTATCTTCCTATGCCCACCATAAGATTGTATTATAAAGATGAAGTGAATACGTTCTTAACTAGCCACCGAGCCAAATTAAAGAAAAAAAAATTCCTGCTTGGAGGTCAGAAAGTTTAAACCTTAAGATTTAAACGTAAACAAATAACACTATCCTCTTCCACGCTATTCACTAAAGCTTTCATATCCTACTAGATTAATATACAACAATTACTCTCAACCTCCGCCACGGTCTTCACTATAGACTTGAAGAATTATCAATTTTTTCTTCTTTCATACATCACCATTCGGATGATGCTTTAGAGAGATAAATATGAAGCGATATTGCTGATAATTTCCACTACTCATCTAAGACAACATACAATACTACCTTTTCGTTCAAGAAGGAACTTTTTTTGGATTCTCCGGTATATAGAAAAAGCTAAAAAACGTTTTTAATACAGGTTCGATTCGTTTCGAATGAATCTGGTTTTTTAAATTTTTTAAATTCTTTAGTAAAATTTTTCTTCTATTTTTCTCAATTTTTTTCATTTTTTCATTTCGTTTCGTTGTTCAATTTTTTCATTTGTTTTTCAAGTCATTCAATTTCGCTATTTGGGACCTGTTGATGAATCAAACCAAGACTTGAAACTTGTTACCCAAAATATAATGGGTTGTGTGATAGAATAACAAATAAAAAACAATTTTTAGCTTTTGCTATATACCGGAGAATCCAGAAAAAGTTTCTACTGCAACAAATATAAGTTTAATCAGGTAAAAGATCTTATAGAGTAATCTCTATCTTTATATCATACTTAGAGATCGCAATCCCGGGATCCCGAATCCCGGGATCCCGGGAATATATTCAATCCCGAAATCCCGGGATTCAGGATCCCAAATCCCGATCCCGGAAAAATCATTCTAATTATTAACTAATTTCTAAAAAAAATGAAAAATCATTTATATTGTATATTTTTAAGCATTTTGAATTTTGGCCGTTTTCTATTTAAATAATATTTAGTGTAAGCAGGCTTTGCTTTTCGATTGCCATGGGAATTGTGATTTTTCAGAGTAGGTTTTGCCTTTCTGTTAAAATTGGAATTGCAGTCGGTTAAAGTTTTTATGTGCGATTAATGTATTTATGATTTTGTGCTGTTATTTAAGTGAACTTAAAAATTTAATTTTTATTTTGTTAGAAAAGAATATTTATTTTACCATTTTAAGTGTTTTTAAATAAAATAAGGTAAGCAGTTATCAGAAAATTTAAGAAAAACCATATTTTGCTACATATAATATTTTTAATTCAAAGTTTATTAATTTATTTCTTACTTTATCACAGATTTAGCGATGACAAATAAGGCAGAAGTTTGGAAATTTTACGACAGATCAGAAACAGAAGCATCTGCTAAATGCAAACGCTGTCCACAAATTATTAAGACGACAGGAGGATCTACTAAGGGACTTGATACACATTTAAAAAGTATTCGTAATATTGATACGCGAAATAAGGATGGACATGATGATGCAACTACATCTCAATCCCAAAGTATTTCTACATGCAAGAAACGAAAACTAACAGACTATTTTGCTAATAAAGACGATAAATCACTTGAAGCCACAGTTTCGAGAATGGTAGCACGAGATGGATTTCCATTTTTAGTATTTGTTACTTCCAATGATCTAAGAAGTGCACTGACGGCAAAAGGATTTGAGTTACCAAAATCTGAACACAGTTTCCGAAAAATGACTTTGGACTATGCTATGAAAATTCGATCATATAATATGAAAGAAATTGAGTACGAAATTAAGGAAGGACGGAAGTTTAGTGTTTCATTTGATGAGTGGACATCTAATCGAGGTCGCAGGTACATGAATGTCAATGTTCATGGTAACTCTTCAAAATTCTGGAATCTGGGCCTTGTCCGTGTGCTTGGATCAATGACAGCCGAAGTATGTCTAGAGCTACTAAGTAAGAGGCTGGATAAATATAATTTGTCTCTCACTAATGATATCATATGCATTGTTACTGACGGTGCCAGTGTTATGGTAAAAGTTGGTAAACTTATCGCTCCAGAACAACAACTGTGTCTTGTTCATGGCATACAGCTTGCAGTTTTGGACGTTTTGTACAAAAAGAATTTTGTTCATGAAAATGACGACAACGTTGAAATAGCAACAGACTTTGATGAAGTACAGGACTCAAGCCAATCAGATTATGAAGAAGATATTTGTTTTCAAGAAGAAGGTGGAGTTACTGTTGTAAATAGAGACACCGAGGCAGATCTGCTAGCCAATATTTCTCCAGTAATTGATAAAGTGCGAAGGACTGTTCGGATGTTCAAGCGATCCCCAACTAAAAATGACATTCTGCAGAAGTACATATTAGAAGATCACGGAAAAGAACTAAAGCTCCTTTTGGATTGTAAAACAAGATGGAGCAGTTTATTCATTATGCTGGAACGTTTTAATTTTCTCAAGATTTCTATTCAGAAATGTCTTATAGATTTGAAATCTCCTATTTATTTCTCAAATGAAGAACTTAAGAGCATCCTCGATATTATTTCGGCCCTGGAGCCCGTGAAGTTGACAGTAGAAGTATTGTGTCGTAAGGACTCAAATTTACTAACCGCAACACCAGCACTACAATTCATGCTACAAAAACTTGACAATAACGGATCACCAATATGTAAATAAATGTCACAAGCGCTTAAATTACGCATTAAAGAACGACTTAGTCCAGAACTCTCTGGTGTCTTACAATATTTACACAAGTCTAGCAGCATTGATGAAGATTTCGGTGTGTTTAAGATGCCATTCAAAATTGCCATTCGGAAATTTGTTCAGAATACTCTAGAAAGGCTGTCTGTTTCAACCACAGAAGCCAGAAGAGCCGAATCTCCAATTTTGAATGATACACCAGAAACTAATACGGCAATACCAATGCAAGATCAGCTACAATTAGCAATTGAGAAAGGATTAGCAAAATCACCAATGCCATCTGGATCATCAGCAAATAACTTAAATCTAGTTTTAAAAAGAGAAATGGCACTTTATGAAAGTGGAGGTGCTCTCGGTGTTAATTTAAATATGGTGTATAATTTTTTGTTAACCATTCCACCTACAAGTGTAGATTCGGAGCGAGCTTTTTCAGCTGCTGGAATTTTATGCACTAAGTTTCGTTCACGTTTAAATGACGATACTGTCGATTCATTGTGTTTCCTTCGAGGATTTTTTCATCAACAGTCAAAAAGAAACTAATTTAAAATAAACATTTTATAAGTCAGTAAAAAACATATTTTTTTCTTACCATATTTTCTATATCTATAATATAATAATAATAATAATAATGAATTTTATGAATTTAATATGTAATATTTTCTTTTTCTTTTTTTCTATATCTATAATAAATAATAATAAATAATTAATTTTGTGAATTTAATATGTAGTTTTCTTTTTCTTTTTTTCTAAATAAAAAAAAAAACTTTTATAATTAAATTTTGTACAATGTTTTCAGTTTTTCCAAATAAATAATAACAAAATTCTACTAGGTTAGTCCCGGCGAGATCCCGGGATCCCGGGATCAACAAAAACCAATCCCGAAATCCCGGGATTGAAAAAAGGCTCCGGGATTGCGATCCCTAATCATACTACATTAATATCATAACACCATCTTCTTTCATCAAAACTTTTAACTAAAACCTGGCTCAACGTAATGGTTAGAAAATATGTGCTCAATCTAATACTAGTATGAAGATAAAATTATCATATTCTTTTCAGCTTCATGTGAACTATGATATCAGGGTAAATAACTCTGCTACGTGCCTATGCTCACCAGCCCTAGGAAAAAAAAACATGAATCAATTTGTTTATTTTAGATTTTAGATTTCGTATGGCAACACTGGTCATACCATTACATGTTATCACCAAAAATTTGATGAAAAGTCTTCTACTATACCCATACAACTTTCACTACTAACCTAAGTCAACATATCATACTATACTAGGATCACCCCGCATTGATATCATAGGCCACCTGGCTGACGGCACAGGTAAAACAACTAATCGGACGCAAAGACACTACCTGGAAAAAGCTGAAAAAACTCCCAAACACCTCTAACGCCATTGCATATCGCAAGGCTAACGCGCAAATGAGAAGGGAGATAAAGCTCGCCAAAAAACAAGCGGTGCTGGATTTTGCGGATGGCATCAATGCGGACACACCAATGACCGACAATTGGCGGAAGGTCAGAGCTATTTGCGGTCGCCCCACTAAGGCAGGCATCACAGGCCTTATGATGGGGGACCAAATAGTGCAAGACCCGAAGCAAATTGCCGAAAGCTTGGCTGCGTACACTGCAGACTATTCGAACACAGCAGACCACCTTCCTGTTTCATATCTGAAAAAACTGAGCGCGAAGGAAGGACCTAAAATAAGAGCACTCCAAAATCCCAATCCCTCAGAAGATCCTTTCTCCCACCAGGAAATTAAGAACTTTCTTAATTCCTTCCATGGCACCACTCCCGGTCTGGAAAACTTATCCTTTGGTATGCTCAAACAGGCTCCTCCAGCCTGGTTTCACAGAGTTAAAGGACTCTTCGACAAAGTCCTTGAGATCAGACCCATACCAAAGAGCGCGAAAAAGATACCAATCCCTTCCGAAACCAGACCAATCTCACTCCTTCCCACAACGTCCAAAATCCTAGAGAAGCTGATGGCCAACAGACTGTCCTGGACATTAGAGCAGAAGCTGCTGCCACAAGTTGCTAGCTACAGGCCTGGGAGAGGAACACAGTCGCTCCTCCAGGACCGTACACCCAAGCACCCCATTCTCCGACAGCTGAAAGAATGGAGCATGGGAAAGAGATTTGTCAACACAGTGAACTCTTTTCTTACAAAGAGACGGCTCAGAGTGAGAGTTTGTGGACATTTTTCCTCGGAACAAACCCTGAGGAATGGACTCCCACAAGGTTCTCCGCTTTCGGTCCACCTTTTTAACACCTACATATACTCTCTATCTGAGAGCCTTGATAAAGTCCCAGATTTCTTTTTCCACATATACACTTCTGGTGAGGTCCCATTGGTAAATTACGAGCTCAACAGAACTCTGAGGGTAATCTCAGTTTGGGCCGACACTAATGGGGCCAAAATAGCCTACAATAAGCTCGAAGCTCTTCATGTCTTTCGGAGACGCAAATATGCAGAGAGCGCCTTTGAAGGCGATTTAGCTTCCATCCTTCTTCTAAAAAGTCTCAAAATCTTGGGTCTTACCTTCTCGCACAACCTGAATTGGAACAAGCACACGGCTAACATTGCAGAATCCGTCAGAAGCAGGAACAATAGCCAAGCAATTGGTGGTCGGCAAGTCGACTACTGTCTCACCATCTATGGTTATACTACCCTTACGAACATCCGCAAAATCCAGTCATCCTAAAAGGCGACGGCCAGAATAGCACTTGGAGCACTCAGAACAACTCCTATATCCAGCTTGCTAGTTGAATCAGGCTTTCCTACTATCTCACAAAGAATAGAGGAGCTAGCCGGAAACCTCTTCCTTAAAACCATCCACTACCCAAACTCCCCACTCCAACTCCTAACCTTGGATATCCTCTCCGCAAACCACATCCTTTCCAGACGTACATGCCCCAGCCTAGCTAGAGCAATAGCTAGCATCCCACATAACCTCCGAACTATCCCTTTCTCCCCAGAACACCTAAACCAGGTACCCAAGATGCCTCCTTGGAGAACACTTACAGGCAGAGTATTTCTTAATGAAAAGAGCTACGAGCAACTGGATAACAAGAACAAAACTAGACTACATACGGACACCTACAGATGCATACAAGCTGACGTTAACATTTACACGGACGCATCCAAAGACGGAGAACAGGTTGGAATAGCTATATGGACTAACCATACAGACCCTGCTTTACCCTTCCGCTACAAACTGCCAACGTGGACTGACGTTTTCACGGCAGAGGTAACGGCTATCTGGCAGGCTGTCAGATGGGCCACCAAACAAGTGGCAACGTGTGCCACCTTCTCAGACAGCCTTTCTGCGCTGAAGGCCATAAAAAATCTGAAAAACAGAAACCCGTTGGCAGTAAATATCAGAAATTCTCTACATAGTGGCAGAATCACGCTAGATTGGTGCCCAGCCCACGTGGGGATAGAAGGGAACGAGAGAGCGAACGAGCTCGCTAAGAGTGCGCACCACACTCAGAGCGAACTAATATCCCCACCAGCCTACAAACCAATTAGAGCACAAGCCAGAAGATTACAGCAGGGTAGTAGAAGTGCCATTTGGAGCGAATCAAACACCTTCCTAGCTAGTCATCACAAGGTTATTGATAAGCCTATTATGCCAGACCTCCCTAGGAGAAACGCGGTTGCCAGGTTAAGGTTAGGACACTTCTTGATTGTTAAGATCCACATCTTCCAAAGGCAATCAGTACCCGATTGTCCGTACTACAAGGACGTAGCGATCACGGCTGCTTATGTGCTTCAACATTGCAAAGAATTGCGTAGACGACCCTACGAACTCGGGACAACTACAACTCCTACAGAACTCCTCTCATACGGTAAGGAGGACACACACTTGATACTAACCGCAATTAGAACCTTCCTAAGGGACGGTAATAAGGACACAAGACTCTAACGGCATACATATGACTACAAGACCCTAACTGAACACATATAAACACATACAAAACCTGGAAAAAAGCAGAAAATTTCTTTTGTTTTTTACCTGAAATAGGAATAATTTAAAAATAATAAAAATTTTCTCTCTTTTAAATATGAATTAACGAAAATTTTTAAAAATGAATCAATGAATTAATAATATTTATAATTAAAAAAAAAAAAGGAATAATAAGGAAAATGGATATACATCGCTGCTTAGAACATAACATAATATACTTAGTTATAATACACAAATATATGTATAGGCTAACAAACTGGAATCTTTAGTACTTAATATATTACAACCATTGTACATAAGAGTATTCCTTAAACATTAATTATAAGATTAGAATGTTAACAAAAATGGAGCAAATCTCTCACTAATCGTAAATTTTTTTTAAACAGCTCCCTAGTTTTAAGCCGCCTTCTGCCACAAATGTTACTTTTCTTTCGTTTATCCTTCTTCTTTCGCTTCCTTGTCATCACAGCTCATACTTGACATAAATTTATAGGCATGGATGACCTCCATCCTAAAAAAGAAAATTGTTCTAGCTTTCATAAAAATGTAAATAACAATACATGTAAAACAAAACGAAAATATAAGCTCACCACCCTAGAATCGTACCTAAATCCATGGAAGGTCACCTAAATAGATCTCCTGGACGTCCGTTGGCTTCCAGCGAAACAAGCAGATGAGGCAGGGTAGAATCAAGATCTAAAAAATAAAAATCATTGTAATTAAGCTGTAATACATAGAATCGCTATCAATTTTTACTGCTAAAATCTTAGCACGCAAACTAGAACGGCATACTAGCAGACAGCTGCCCAGATGGTCTTGCAGCCGTGGGCCCACAAACATTAATTGTTACATTAGCATAGGCTTGTCTTTAAGTACTTTGTTAATCACAATTAATGGAAATAAATAAATAAATAATAAATAATAATGATATCATAGGTCATCAAAGCTTTAAATTTAACCTGCCCAAAAAGAAATTTTATTGAAAATAAAACAAGAATTTTTCATATAACTTAAGACTTTTCAACACACACAGGCACACACACACACACGCGCGCGCACGCACACACACACACACACACACACACACCTACATAGAAAACTTTCTGATATGGCTTTAATTTCCATTACTTCATGTTTCTTAACATCCGAAGCAGCCGTGATCGATTTTTAGATATAGAATATCATAGCATGATCCCTTCTGTTTTTATAAGATTTTTAATCCACAACTTACATTATAATTGGTGTTGTTCTTTTTTTTGGCAAAAGTAATTTTCAATTATAACTTCCGCTACTCATCTAAGACATCATATCCTACAGATTAATATCAGTTGTTGTTGTTTTCAGATAAAGAAATTAGGAATCTTTCATAAATCGCTCAATTTGTTTACTTACTCGGCTGCTGTTCGAATTTGTTCACATTATTCGACTGCGAATTTGTTTATGCAAATGCTCAATTTAGAAGCATTATAATTGAAGAGCAAAATTAGGCATTTACTAATTCCCATCACCTATCTAAGTCAACATACATTCACCCTAACCAGCTTCGCCTGATCTATTTTTAGATATATGATCGCATGTTGCAATCTTGTTTATAAAAGACACCTACAGATTAATATAATCAAATCTTTAAAAATCTTTAATACACAACTTAGGTTATAGTTGTTGTTGTTTTTTGCCTTGTTTTTCCGATACTAATACTAACTACACCCGAAAAGGTAAGATCGCTAATATCTCGAAACTCATAGCCCGTGGAGGATTTCTGATGAAAATTTTGTCCACCTCTAAAACTAAAACCCCACTGACACTTTCTAGAATCTATTGGAATATTGTAGGGTTAACTTGAATTATTACTAACACTAATTACACTAATTCACTTAGGGAATTTCAAAACATTCCTTATACGCATAAATACACAGCTGTACACATTCACTCACGCCTTGGGTAACGTTTCCTCAGCCACCGAGTAGCCTAGCCCAACATACCACAGACAGTCATACTAAAGTAAACAACTAACACCAAACTCAAGCTGACAAGTATATAGCCCCGATATAAAATCGCATAGGGTATTTCATATCATTACTTAATACACATAAGCCACACACATTCTACCCAAACCTTCGTACAGGTATCGTGGTCCAGTCCAACACACCCCAGGCAGTCCTAGTCATAGTATCAGGTATCTCTACAAATAAATCTTCCCACCGCTTCACAAATATTGATGTTAACTTAGCGGGTACGAGTCTGAGATGAAAAATAAGCGAGTTCCAGAAACGAAATCGGAGACCTATGCTATTTGCTATTTGATCTTGTATCCCCAAAACCCGAGATGAAAAATAAAGGAACTCCAAAAACAAAATTGAAAACCTATGCTATTTCCCTATGCTGGAGAGTGCTGAAAGTGATCTGGTATCCATAAAGTGATCTCGTATCCCCAAAATTCGAGATGAAAAATAAACGAACTCCAGAAACAAAATCGTAGACCTATGCTATTTCCCTATGCTGTAGAGTGCTGAGAGTGATCTCGTATCCAGAGAGTGATCTCGTATCCACAAAGTGATCTCTCCCCAAAACTCGAGCTGAAAAATAAGGCAACTCCAGAAACAAAATTGAAAACCTATGCTATTTCCCTATGCTGGAGAGTGCTGAATCGATCTCGTATCCGCAAAGTGATCTCATATCCCCAAAACTCGAGGTGAAAAATAAGCGAACTCAAGAAATAAAATTAAAAACCTATGCTATTTCCCTATGGGCGAGAGAGATGAAAGTGATCTCGTATTCCAAAAAAACCTAAATTTAGGCGCACCACACCTCTACCCACGACGCAAACTCACCTTTCGTGTAGCCAAGCCACAAACCCAAGTCTGCATTTAGCATGGACTCAAAACCACCTAGTGACGGTTACGCCATCTGTGGGTGAGAGTTCTAAATATAAACTGTGTCGCAGACTGTCCTAGTGTAACTACTAAGAATTCGCCGCAAATTTGATTATTTTCTCTTTTAGAAAAACCTAAGAATTTACTACAATTTGGGCATATTTACTATTACCGATTACGTTTTCAAAATGAATGTTATAACAGGCTCCCCCCTAAACGACCTGTTGCAAGTACTGCAAGTTTTCAAAGTTGGTACAAAAGCGCAGGGCGGTGATTTGTAACAGTACAGACAACTCATTTCACATTTATGATAAAACATAAACACATAAATATTTCTTGTTGAAAAATGCAGTTTAAGATTTAACAACATAAAAATGTTTTTCTCTCTCGTAAAAGTACAATGAAATTTTTTTATTAATATCAAATTGTGGTGGGCCTTGGAACATTATTTTCCATTAACGAATTAAACAGCACAATTTGAAACTCCTTCAAATATTTCTGAAATTTGAATAAGTCTTACAAAGAGCATCCTTTTATCTCACTTACTTTCACCAGGGAATTTTTGCATAATAACTTTGATAGTTTGGATAACTTTTTTTCCAAAACCAAATTATTGCAAAGCCTGTTTTGCTAACATTTTTTATACTTCGTTTATTTTTAATATAAGTATTTTTCACCTCCGTGTGGGAAATTTCTTACGTTTTATTTTACTTGCAAAGCCTCGTCAAAAAAAAAGAATTTGAATTATTAGCTTCTGATATTAGATTTACAATTCATATCCCGTTTAATTCACTTGCTGGTCTTAAACTGACCCAAATTGAAATTGAAAGCGTGATTTTACTGTCTTCACTACTGCTTATTTCCGTTAACATCTCATCAAAGGCATTCTCCAACCAGTCAATTAAATTATTAATTTCTTGAATCTTTTAGTTGAAATATCAATTTAATTCCATCCACTCTGAATTTTGAAAGTGTTTAAAATCTTTTGAAATTATTTTAATAAATTTACCGCCATCCTGTTTGTAGTAGCTCATTTAATGTTACACCAGTAGGTAGTGCATACACAACATCAGGCTGTACTATTTCACTTATATTCACAGGTGAGTCAGATGCATTACTTTTATTAGAAACTCCCGCTTCATCACTTATGCTAGGTATTCCTTCCAAAATAAAAAGAACTTCTTTAATTATTGGATTTTCAAAACAATCCTTTTTTAAAATCGCGTATTTAAAAATAGTTTTGTTCATTTTTATTATACTATCTTTACTTATACTAGTATTATTATCTATTATTATATTATATATATTATCTAAAAAATGAGGAAAAAATACTAATTCACTTTCTAAAACTACGTTTGAAATATCTGATATTATCCCTTTTTTATTTTTTCCTCTTTTGATTAATTAACTTTCCGCTTTACTTTAACTTTTTTAAAAACTATGCCTATATGTGTAAAACTTCAGTTTCTTAAAATCTCTACCTTGTCGAGTTTTACTTACGGCACACACTAGCTAACATAAATTTTGTTCGCTGGTATATATACTGAAATTTTTTAATAAAGATCGCAGCTTTAATATCACATATATTATGAATTTCATTGCCTGTCACACTTCAAATTCTAGCTAATTACAACATCAACGTAGTAAATTGTTTATTATTATTTCTTCAAAGCATGCACAGGTTTTTGTCTTACATTTGCGTTAACCCCCCCCCCCCCCCCCCGTGTTTTATGAAAAAACAAATCAGGGCGAAAGTACAAACATTTTAATATAAAAAAGAGACATTCCGTTCGTTCTTCATAGTTCTACTAACTCCACGTATACTACACATTCAAAAGTAAACAAGCTAAAGATAAGCTGTAAAATCATCAAGTCTTAAGCAACCACAATAAAAGTTCTTATTATAACTGCGAAACCTTTTTCACTACAAGCAAATTCATCAGCAGAATTATTAACGCTCATCGGACAGGAACCATCCTTTAAACTGCTAAGGCTCCAAGATATGGAGATAGACAAGGAGTTTAAAAGAAATTATTTTAAGCTGGTAAAACCCAAAATGGTCAAAAATTGACCGTTTATCTTAATGGTGATTCATACATCTACCTCCCACACCGATTTTCAGACAAGATTAAAATGCAACGCCATGTAGATGAACTAAACAGCATTGAAATCTATTTTCTTGTAATTAAAAAAGAGACCAGGAAAGGAAATTATCGCAATTTCTATTCATACAAAAATGACTGTCAATCTAATATGACAAAGTAAATTTTGAACATACTATCTCACCAGCTGTTTTATTTCAAAACACCCAAACACTCAGCCTTTATTCCAGATTATTTCATTAACGAGCAGCAGCCTCATCACATACTTTACACCGGTCGACCTAAGCCAACATTTACTTTCATTTCTTTTAATCAGCGTGAGCGCCAGATATAAACAAAATTTCGAGCACGTGAAAACCAAAAATAAGTTTGAATCAAGGCAGCAAATCATGAAAGCCTTAAGCCGGCTTCATAATATTCATCTCCAACTCGTTCAGGTCCACAGAAACCGCCATCATTATCTTCAGCGTACCTTTAACCTCTCCCTCGTCTTCACTACACTTATACACAAGTGGCATAAAATCTTATTAGTGGCACATCATCCGAGCAATACGTCCACCCGCCATAAGAACACACGTAAGGGTACCTAGTGGAATACACTTTTTTCTGTCTCTACCGCACTTAGTGCATTTTTACATGTCTAGTGGTTACATACTACTGACGTCCGCTATTGCCATAGTGCAGCCAGAGCCAGCTATATCTACAACGGATCAGCAGCCACAGCTGTCCACTTCTGGTGCTGCTATTGTGGTCCAGTCTGCAAGTGCACGGAAGGAAGATGATTGTAGGTGTACGGATAGTAAAGTAGCAAGCAATAGCGAAACACATTATATCGCATAGTAAAGTGTCCTCTTATTGCTAATTAATGTGATGATTGTTTACATTACAATGGTAGCAACTAAACGTTCTACTTAGCATAGAGCCATCAGTAGTGTAGCTATGTACATATGTTCTGGTGCACATGTTCCATACACAAAGTGTCCGGAAATTTCCAACAATTTTGGTGGCTCTGGACTGGGGTTCTGGGCCACTGAGTGGGCTTCCATGTACTGGTATACGTCACAGGGCATGCCTGGGGAATTCCTTTCCTATCGTCTGGCTGACCAGGTGATGACTTCATCTGGTTGCCGATCCCCGTCAGCTGATCAAGATCTGTCATAGCTAATTTAAAAATTCAAACTGTTTTAGTATACACCTGCCTGAGGGAATTCCTTTCCTATCGTCTGGCTGACCAAGTGATGACGTCATCTGGTTGCCGATCCCCGTCAGATGATCAAGCTCTGTCATAGCTGATTTGAAAATTCAAACTGTTTAAGTCTACGCCTGCCTGAGGGAATTCCTTCCTACCGTCTGGCTGACCAGGGGATGACGTCATCTGGTTGGCTGATCCCCGTAAGCTGTTATGTCTTAGCTGGTTTTCAATAAAATGGAATCGAACCGAGAACGCTTGGTTTTGTAAAATCCGAGGCGCTCTACCATCAAGCCAGGGAGGTGTTGTGTGAATGTTCTTTAAACTTGCTATATACGCTTAGAGTTGTGTGGACATACACACACACATACAGACCACCCGCGCACACCACCCACACACACATACACACAAACACACTACGTCATACCAAAAGGTTTTCTACCAGGCGATATCCGTATTGCACCATGTTATTAAATTAGCAACAACAACGTAGGCAGGTATGTTGGCTTAGATAAGAAATCGCCTAATTTTTGATCTTCAGGTGCAATGCTTCTAATTTGATTCACTGCATAAACAATTCGTACAGCCGAAGAATGTAAACAAAATCGCAGTCGAATAATGTAAACAAAATTCGCACAGACCCGAGTAAAGTAAACAAATTGAACGATTCCCAATTTCTTTAGCTGGAAAAAAACAACAACTGATAAGTTGTCTTAGATGGGTAGTGCAAGTTATAATTAAAAATTTCTTTTGCTGATAAAAAATCAACAACAACTATAACGTAAGTTGTTGTCTGTATGTATCTTTTATAAACAAGAGTGATCATGATATTCGATATCTAAAAAGAGATCACGGCTGCTTGGGATGGTAAGAATGGAAATTAAAGCCTAGAAAATTTTCGCTGTAGGGGTGTGCGTGTACTGAAAAGTCTTATCAGAAATCCTCTATGAGCTATGGTTTTCGTGATATTAGCGATCATACCTTTTATGATGTAATTCATACTACTAATAATGCAAGTCTAGGCTATTTTTTGTAAGCATTTACTTGAGAATTGGTTAAATTATAATCTTTGGTGAGCTATAATATTAATGTAGGATGATGTTGTGACTTAGATGAGTAATAAAAATTGTATAGGTGCAGCCTTGTTAGAAAATTTTTAGTCTTCAAGTGGAATGGGATGACTGGTAATTTTATATCAAACAAACTCGCACAGCCGAGAAAAGTAAACAAGTTGAGTGCTTTTTTTGTGTCTATTGGAAAGTCTTCCGCTCAGTAAAAATCTTATCAGCAATGCCGCTTCATATTCATATCCCCTAAAGTATCATCATCCGAAATGGTGTTGTATCAATAGTGCAATAGTGAAGACCGAGGTACTATAAGTTAAAAGCTTTGGTGGATGGTATTTAGCGTCACATAATTCTAATTAAGATCGTGGCGATGGTCGAGAGTGGTTAGTGTTATTTAATTATTTTTAAATCTTGCCAAGAAAGCATTAGGTTGGTTGGGGTGGATTAAATTAAAAGTTTTGATGAAAGAAGGTGGCATGATTATATTAATTTTGTTTTGGATGAGTAGTGGAGTGCTGTAATATGTCCCGCTCTAACACGTTAGGGAGCTTTAGTGAATACCGTAACTTGAAACCACCTCGCTCTCTCAAAACATCTTTCTCGCTCTAGCACACATGTTTGAAGTGAACTTGTGATATACATGCCAGCTTGGAGCTTGCTTGTCTGCTTTATATATTATGAGTATAGTATGGTTTCCTGGAATTATCAGGCTAGTTGAACGGGGCTATATAACTTGTTGGCTGAGATCTTTAGCGGGGGGTGGGGTCACTTTACTGATCATGGGTGTAGATCTTTGGTTGGATATGTATGTGTGCAGCTGAGGTGTATTAATAAGAATATTGTAAATTAAAATAAAAGCTTGTATGATTGGCATGAGCAAAACCCCCAAAAACACTTCACAAGCCATTAAACAGACTCCCTCACTACTACATGGGAGCCTCCAGCGGAGTCCTAACATTGTAAAATATTTGCAGTGATCTTATGTTAAACGGGCAAAAGGTGCAGCAGCAGGATCATTCATGTTTACAAACTGTTGCTATAAAAGCCCAACCAAACTCTTGGAGAGCATCAGTCAGTTTTAGTGAGTCTCCGTGATAGTACACAAAAATTAAAAATGTCTTCGGTGTTAGTAAATAAAAGTTTTTCAATAATTGAAAATTTGCGAAAAGATGTGATAGAGTGTTTAAAAAATTCAGTGAACAAAGACTATATTGTTAAAAAGTGTAATAGAAACATGCATAAATTTCAAGTTGCATTTCGGAAGTGCAATAAGAGTGCTAGGAAACGACATTTCGAGAGCTGTCTCGAGCGAATTAAATCATTGAGAGCACTAATGAGAACCCCCCGCCGCGTAAGAACAAGTGATTTTGTAAAGTGGGAGGAAGTAAAGACAGCATTCGCAGACAGAATTCGACAAGGTATTATTGCAAATTTAAAACATATCGAGCCGAAGCTATTTATACAAGGCGCTGCTAAATTATTTACTCGTCGTGTTAAGAATACCTTAAAACATTATTTTAATACTAAAGTTTCTACAACGTTTTGCGGTGAATTTGTTAAAGAAACTGGTGACAATGAAATTATAAAAGACATTAAATATTTCCAAGCGGGAACTGCTTCAATTAGTGCAGAGGATAATTTAGAGGAGTGGTTTAAATCAAACATTTTGGATCCAATTAACACTCAGTTAGAAGAAATCTAGGTAAAAGACAGTGGCTGGGCACTGCACTCTATAATACATTTAGCAGTACACATCAACAAGTTTGAACAGCTCCGAGGATCTTCGTATATACCCTTACGAAAGGAGATTGCATCAAAGAAAGCTTACATCAATTTGAAGAATAATGATGAAGCTTGCTTCGCATGGGCCGTCACTTCAGCGCTATATCCTACAACTGTCAGCTCCGATAGGACCTCATCATATCCACATTATTCAACTGTATTTAATTTAAGTGGGATAACATTTCCCATGACACTTAAGCAAATTACATAATTTGAGGACCAGAACGATTTATCAATAAACGTATTCATCCTAGAGAAAAAGCGTTCCTTCACCACAGTTCCAGTTAGACTTACGAAACACAGGATGGAGCGACATGTAAATCTCTTAATGATTCAAGATGACTATGACCAGGATGATGATGATGGTGATGAAGATCATATGGATGATGATGATGATGATGATGTTGCCTGCAGATATCATTTCTGCTGGATTAAAGATCTTTTCCGACTCATATCAACACAAACTTCAAAAAATACTCGTAAGAGGCATATATGCGATAGATGTCTGCTCTACTTTAACTCTATAGAAAAATTACCATCACACACTCCGGAATGCGAGAAGCAAAATGATTACAGAATTATGTTTCCATCAGAAGAAAAGAAATAGTTGGAATATAAGAATTATAACCATAAGCATCCAGTCCCGTTTTATGTGCATGCAGATCTTGAGTCAATATTGAAGCCGATTCAGGGAAACGATCAAAATACACAGCGAATCCAGGAACATGAAGTTCATAGCATAGGATTATATTTCCACTGCAAACATGATGCTAAGCTCTCATATTACAGAGCATATCGAGGCAAGAATTGCCAACAATGGTTTGCATTAGAATTGCAAAAAATTGCATCCAAAGCTGTACAGGAAAAGCTGAACATCAGACCAATGCAACCCTGACTAAAGAGGAACGGCGATCACATATGGAAACTACTTGCTGTCATATATGTGAAAAAACATTTGCAGCCGATGAGAAACGAGTTCGGTACCATTGCCACTTAACAGGTAAATACTGAGAATCATAATTTAATTGATTTTTTCATAAATTCTTTTAACAGGGAAATACCGAGTGCCTGCGTACAATTCCTGCAATCTCATGTATCAAGACTGCTCCATAGTTCCAGTCATTTTTCACAATTGATCTGGATATGATGCTCACTTCGTTATTAAGGATATAGCTACAGCCATTCCTGGGAAAGTGGATCGCCTACCAATAATTAAAGAAAGATTCATTTCGTTCACCAAGCACGTTGAAGGCAGTCACATAACATTCAGATTCATCGATTCCTTCCATTTTATGGCAGAATCCTTAGATAAGCAATCATCATTGCTGCCAATTCATAAATTAAATATTACAAGAGCTGTATGGCAGGAATTGGGTCATGATGACTTTAAACTGCTTACGCGCAAAGGTGTCTTCCTATGCGACTTCGTTGACGATTGAACTAAATTGGATTTCCAACACTTACCAGCGCAGGATCAATTCTATATTATAATGGCTGACAGTGATATATCTGCTGAGGACTACAGCCGCATAGAAAAGGTGTGCAGAACATTTGAAATACATGCCAAAAGCTTTTCTAATTTTGCTCCAGGTGGTGGTGCATGCTCAGAGCAAAACGGTAAATCCTTATGTTTATCATGTAGATGTTGAGGATAGTCCAAGTCGACTTCGAATATATATCCAATTGGTGAATCATCAGGAATACCGAAAACGTCGATATTGGGGCATCAACCCATTTGAATCCTCCGGTTGGTAAGTGCTGTGACATGGCCCATCCATGAAGGTTATTTACATCATAATACATCAGGTATTTCTCTTTCTAATCAGGCTTAAAATCATCCATATATTTTGTTATTTGCTTTACTATATCTGTTGGAGCATTGGCTGATACCACCTCGAATACCTCTCTCTATGAATAGCAGTTTATCTACGTCGGTTATCAGCTCTAGTTTCATTTTGGTGTATTTTAGCATAGCATCCCATGTTAAGCCTGGCATGGTGTAATAATGAGCTGGATCCAAATTGTAAGTCTTCATGCACACTTCTCGAAAGTTCTCAAACACATCAGCCAATAGGAGAACATCAGTTTTCAGGTATAGATTGGAATATTCGACAAGTACCTGTATTTCAAATGTCCTCCTCACCTTTTCTGCGCGGCTGTAGTCCTCACCAGATATATTACTGTCAGTCATTTTACTATAGAACTTCGTTGGAAATCCAATTTAGTCCAATCGTCCACGAAGTCGTATGGGAAGACACCTTTGCGCGTAAGTAGTTTAAAGTCATCATGACCCAATTCCTGCCATACAGCTCTTGTAATATTTAATATATCCATTGGCAGCAATGATGATAGCTTATCTAAGGTTTCTGCCATAAAACGGAAGGAATCGATGAATATGAATTTTATGGAACTGCCTTCAACGTGCTTGGTTAACGAAATGTATCTTTCTTTAATTATTGGTAGGAGATCCACTTTCCTAAGAATGGCTGTAGCTATATCCTTAATAATGAAGTGAGCATCATATCCAGATGAATTGTGAAAAATGACTAGAACTATGGAGCAGTCTTGATACATGAGATTGCATGAATTGTACGCAGGCCCTCGGTATTTTCCTGTTAAAAAATTTATGAAAAAATCAATTGAATTATGATTCTCAGTATTTCCCTGTTAAGGGGCAATGGTCCCGAACTCGTTTCTCATCGGCTGCAAATGTTTTTTCACATATATGACAGCAAGTAGTTTCCATATGTAATCGCCGTTCCTGTTTAGTCAGGGGTTGCATTGGTCTGATGTTCAGCTTTTCCTGTACAGCTATGGATGCAATTTTTTTGCAATTCTAATGCAAACCATTGTTGGCAATTCTTGCCTCGATATGCTCTGTAATATGAGAGCTTAGCATCATGTTTGCAGTGGAAATATAATCCTATGCTATGAACTTCATGTTCCTGGATTCGCTGTGTATTTTGATCGTTTCCCTGAATCGGCTTCAATATTGACTCAAGATCTGCATACACACAAAACGGATTCTTATGGTTATAATTCTTATATTCCAACCATTCCTTTTCTTCTGATGGAAACATAATTCTGCAATTATTTTCCTTCTTGTATTCGGGAGTGTGTGATGGTAGTATTTCTTCAGAGTAAAAGCAGAGCAAACATCTGTCGCATATATGCCTCTTACGAGAATTTTTGAAGTTTGTGTTGATATGAGTCGGGCAAGATCTTTAATTCAGCAGAAATGATGTCTGCAGGCATCATCATCAGCATCATTATCATCATCATCCATATGATCTTCATCATCATCATTATCATCCTGGTCATAGTCATCTTGAATCATTTAGAGATTTACATGTCGCTCCATCCTGTGTTTCGTAAGTCTAACTGGAACTGTGGTGAAGGAACGTTCTTTCTCTAGGATGAATACGTTTATTGATAAATCGTTCTGGTCCTCAAATTATGTAATTTGCTTAAGTGTCATGGGAAATGTTATCCCACTTAAATTAAATACAGTTAAATAATGTGGATATGATGAGGTCCTATCGGAGCTGACAGTTGTAGGCTATAGCGCTGAAGTGACGGCCCATGCGAAGCAAGCTTCATCATTATTCTTCAAATTGATGCATGCTTTCTTTGATGCAATCTCCTTTCGTAAGGGTATATACGAAGATCCTCGGAGCTGTTTAAACTTGTTGATGTGTACTGCTAGATGTATTATAGAGTGCAGTGCCCAGCCACTGTCTTTTTCCTAGATTTCTTCTAACTGAGTGTTAATTGGATCCAAAATGTTTGATTTAAACCACTCCTCTAAATTATCATCTGCACTAATTGAAGCAGTTCCCGCTTGGAAATATTTATTGTCTTTTATAATTTCATTGTCACCAGTTTCTTTAACAAATTCACCGCAAAACGTTGTAGAAACTTTAGTATTAAAATAATGTTTTAATTTATACTTAACACGACGAGTAAATAATTAAGCAGCGTCTTGCATAAATAGCTTCGGCTCGATATGTTTTAAATTTGCAATAACACCTTGTCGAATTCTGTCTGCGAACGCTGTCTTTACTTCCTCTCACTTTACAAATTCACTTGTTCTTACGCGACTAATTGCTCCACCTCGGCGGGGAGTTCTCATTAGTGCTCTCAATGATGTAATCCGCTCGAGACAGCTCTCGAAATGTCGTTTCCTAGCACTCTTATTGCACTTCCGAAATGCAACTTGAAATTTATGCATGTTTCTATTACACTTTTTAACAATATAGTCTTTGTTCACTGAATTTTTTAAACACTCTATCACATCTTTTCGCAAATTTTCAATTATTGAAAAACTTTTATTTACTAACACCGAAGACATTTTTAATTTTTGCGTACTATCACGGAGACTCACTAAACTGACTGATGCTCTCCAAGAGTTTGGTTGGGCTTTTATAGCAACAGTTTGTAAACATGAATGATCCTGCTGCTGCACCTTTTGTCCGTTTAACATAAGATCACTGCAAATATTTTAGAATGTTAGGACTCCGCTGGGGGCTCCCATGTAGTAGTGATGGAGTCTGTTTCATGGCTTGTGAAGTATTTTTGGGGGTTTTGCTCATGCTTTTATTTTAATTTACAATATTCTTATTAATACACCTCAGCTGCACACATACATATCCAACCAAAGATTTACACCCATGATCAGTAAAGTGACCCCACCCCGCCGCTAAAGATCTCAGCCAAAAAGTTATATAGCCCCGTTCAACTAGCCTGATAATTCCAGGCAACCATACTATACTCATAATATATAAAGCAGACAAGCAAGCTCCAAGCTGGCATGTATATGATCAAGTCCACCTCAAACATGTGAGAAAGATGTTTTGAGAGAGGGAGGTGGTTTCAAGTTACGGTATTCACTAATGCTTCCTAATGTGTTAGAGCGGGACATATTACAGCACTCCACTACTCATCCAAAACTAAATTAATATTATCATGCCACCTTCTTTCATCAAAACTTTTAATTTAATCCACCCCAACAAACCTAATGCTTTCTTGGCAAGATTTAAAAATAATTAAATAACACTAACCACTCTCGACCATCGCCACGGTCGCCACCAAAGCTTCCATATCCTACTAGAATTATGTGACGCTAAATACCATCCACCAAAGCTTTTAACTTATAGTACCTCGGTCTTCACTATTGTACTATTGATACAACACCATTTCGGATGATGATACTTTAGAGGATATGAATATGAAGCGGCATTGCGGAAGACTTTCCAATAGACACAAAAAAATCACTCAACTTGTTTACTTTTCGCGGCTGTGAGAGTTTGTTTGATATAAAATTACCAGTCTTCCCATTGTACTTGAAGACTAAAAATTTTCTAACAAGGCTGCACCTATACAATTTTCATTACTCATTTAATTCAGCACATCATCCTACATTAATATTATAGCTCACCAAAGATTTTAATTTAACCAATTCTCAAGTTAATGCTTACAAAAAATAGCCTAGACTTGAATTATTAGTAATATGAATTACATCATAAAAAGCATGATCGCTAATATCACGAAAACCATAGCTCATAGAGGATTTCTGGTAAGACTTTTCAGTACACGCACACCCCTAGAGCGAAAATTTTCTAGGCTTTAATTTCCATTCTTACCATCCCAAGCAGCTGTGATCTCTTTTTAGATATCGAATATCATGATCTCTCTTGTTTATAAAAGATACATACAGACAACAACTTACGTTATAGTTGTTGTTGATTTTTTATCAACAAAAGAAATTTTTAATTATAACTTCCACTACTCATCTAAGACAACTTATCAGTTGTTGTTTTTTTCCAGCTAAAGAAATTGGGAATCGTTCAATTTGTTTACTTTACTCGGGTCTGTGCGAATTTTGTTTACATTATTCGACTGCGATTTTGTTTACATTCTTCGGCTGTACGAATTGTTTATGCAGTGAATCAAATTAGAAGCATTGCACCTGAAGATCAAAAATTAGGCGATTTCTTATCTAAGCCAACATACCTACCTACGTTGTTGTTGCTAATTTAATAACATGGTGCAATACGGATATCGCCTGGTAGAAAACCTTTTGGTATGACGTAGTGTGTTTGTGTGTATGTGTGTGTGGGTGGTGTGCGCGGGTGGTCTGTATGTGTGTGTGTATGTCCACACAACTCTAAGCGTATATAGCAAGTTTAAAGAACATTCACACAACACCTCCCTGGCTTGATGGTAGAGCGCCTCGGATTTTACAAAACCAAGCGTTCCCGGTTCGATTCCAGCAAAAGCCAGCATTATTTTATTGAAAACCAGCTAAGACATAACAGCTTACGGGGATCAGCCAACCAGATGACGTCATCCCCTGGTCAGCCAGACGGTAGGAAGGAATTCCCTCAGGCAGGCGTAGACTTAAACAGTTTGAATTTTCACACCAGCTATGACAGATCAGTGTCATGGTTTATGTCTGGGAGAGGCAATAATGTTTTTAACTGTGCCATGACTAGGATTTGCTTGTTTGGGTAGCGTTGGAGTTTCATAGCTCGTTGATAATTTGCATCGCATACTTCGTAATGCCTGAGCAATTTTTCAGCTTCTCCTATTAAATCAAATTATTGTTATTATCAATTACTGAGTTAAACAATCCATGTAGAGTATTCTCCGCTGAATGTCGGCCGCTTGATTCTAGAAAATCTTTCTCTATTGCATGACATTGTGCTAGCAGATGTTGTCTTTTTAGAGGAAGATTACTGACAGATGTTGTTCAAACCAACATTAAATAGCCACCTGAAAATTAAATCATTCAAAAGATTTTAATTCCAAGCATTTCTTATTATTGAAACTAGGTTGGGAACGAAACTACATATACCTACCTACAAGCTCGTCGATAAAACAGTTTTTTAGTGGAGACAACAATCGACACATGATCGCTACATTCCACATTACAAAATCTCGACACGATCGACAGAATTCATCAAGCTTTTAATTGAAATTAAAATCTATATTATTAGCAAATTATTACTTAGCTTAAAAGGCATAAAACATTTTAGTATTACCTAAAAATAATTTAGAAATGGCCATATTGTGTATGTATAGGTATATTCTATTAGTTCAGTTAATACGTTGTACGTACTAAGCATAGCTGCTAAGGTCAATGTACTCGTCTGACCTACGCACAGCTGTTAAGGTCAACGGACTTTCTGTTGCTACCTACGCACAGCTGCTAAGGTCAATGTACTTTGGTTGTTATGCGCAAGGTAAAATAATTTGTTGGTGCCGTGCGCAGTTCAGAGGCAATATAAGTCGCAGGCCAACTTGAATCTTTCTCTTTTAGTATCCAGCTTCTATAGAGTGCGCATCATTTTGGAATTCGACTTGGCTAGTGTAATCAAACATAATTATTAACAAATTAACTTTATCTTGGGTAGCGACTGAGATAAAGATATTTATTCTGGGTCTCGACTGGAATAAATTCTACTAACATAACAACTTTATCTTGGGTAACGACTGAGATAAAGGTATTTATTCTGGGTCTCGACTGGAATAAATTCTACTAACATAACAACTTTATCTTGGGTAACGACTGAGATAAAGATATTTATTCTGGGTCTCGACTGGAATAAATTCTACTAACCTAATAACTTTATCTTGGGTAGCGACTGAGATAAAGATATTTATTCTGGGTCTCGACTGGAATAAATTCTACTAACATAACAACTTTATCTTGGGTACCGACTGAGATAAAGATATTTATTCTGGGTCTCGACTGGAATAAAATTTACTAACCTAATAACTTTATCTTGGGTAACGACTGAGATAAAGATATTTATTCTGGGTCTCGACTGGAATAAATTTTATCTTGGGTACCGACTAAGATAAAGATAGTTATTCTGGGTAGCGACTAGAATAACATAGACTAACTCAAACCTTTATCTTGGGTAGCGACTGAGATAAAGATAGTTATTCCGGGTAGCGACTAGAATAACACTCACTAATCTCAAACCTTTATCTTGGGTCTCGACTGAGATAAAGATATTTATTCTGGGTACCGACTAGAATAAACACGACTAATACAACTTTGCTTTGGGTCTCGACCGAAGTAAAGTATCTTGTTCCGGGGAACGACTAGAACAAGATAATCACTAACTATTTGATTACCAACGCCATAAAGTCGATTCCATAGTTTTATACTGGTGAGTACATCTTTGATTAATCATATATTATATTTCATATTGATTAATATATTTATATACCTATATATATACATATAGTGCCATTGGTCAAAGTAGCCACAACTTTGACATATATTGAAATTAAAATTATTATTGTGTAGTGAGTAAGCGAGTTTTTTTTTTAATATATTGAAGTTTAGTTCTTAAGTGTGAAATTGAATTCCGCTAATTTTAGTTCTAGTTGTAATGTTGTACTTAAGTTTTACGTGCGTACAATAAACCACTGGATATAAAATATTCCCCGGCGTTATTATTTACAGTCCACATCCTTCTCTATATTTTTTCTTGAGTGTTCTCATTGGGCAGAACAGATGTTGTAATTCTCTCTATTTCCGCTTTCATGATTGCTGCCTTTTCAATGTATTAGTCCTGAACATCACTTAATATATCTTGGGTGAAGTATCCTATCTGGAGATCTTCTTTTGTTACTCTCCTTTGTATACACCTATGTTGAGTTTGAAATTCTTTTCAATACTCAGTGAACGCTTGTAAGCGTTTCTCTGTCGATTTGACAGTATTTCTTTTCCCTTGTCTTTGGTGCCTTTTATATAGCTCTACCATTAGCCCTTTAACTTCGAGGTGGGACTCAATCATCTCTGACACCAACTCAATAGTTTCGTCACCAACATCAGGTGAGATGGATTCTTCATTTTCCGCCATTTTGCACGGAGCGGCTTGAATCATATGATAGTGTTAAGCAATGTATCCAACTTTATATTTGAGTAACTGCGTTATCCGGATTTGAAGGACCAATCTGAGATCTAGTCTCCATCGTGAGGGAGGAGTTATAAAAAACAACTCCGTTCTTTTGATATTTCAAACATAAAATTTTATTAAAATTCAATTCAATTTACCTAACCTAATATCACAAAATTCAGTATAATAAAATTCAGAAAAAAATTAACCCAGAAATTACAATTCAGTAAAAAGTTTTAAGCAGATAAAATCAAAAATAAAAACAAATTAAAAATTAAAATCCAATAATATTGTGCCTTCTTGCTTCCCTTAGTTCTAAACAAGAAGAAAAAGAACAGCATTCAGCATCTGTCAACAAAATAAATTTCTATTGGTACTAATGAAACATACCCTATGCCAGTTCGTGACAGCACAATGATAGCAAAATCCTTTACTCGTGCGGGAAGGCACAAGGGTAACAAAATGCTTCTACAGAAAAAGTAATTAAAATTAGTCCCTGAATATAGACTTATTATACGCATTGTGGTATCAATATGTTTCTATAAAGAAATAGCTTTTTGATGGTGCGTGAGGCCACAAGGGCAGCAAAATGCCTTTGCTCGTCCGTTAGGGCACAATGTAGCAAAAATGGTGCTATAGAAAAAATAGGATACTCAGGTTATCCTTGAACAGAATATATATATACATATATATATATATATTCGGAATGATGTGGCCTTTACCAATCTAAAAGATTTTGACCTTCTGCCAATCCCGAGTTTAATTACATCTGGATTAGGTTCAAACTTCACAGGCACATCATCTACTTTTGCTTCCTTTATCGCAGCCCAAATATGTCTGATGTCGACACGGTATCCGCATTTGACAATATCTCCAACAATATTGATCATCTGCTTTCTGTCTCCCCCTCTTCCGAAATCATCCTGGCAGGCGATCTTAATGTCCATAACATGCCATGGCTCAGACATTCTTCTACCACAAGTCCTTCGGGCCGATTCGTTGAACTATTTTGTGAATCGTTCAATTTGCATCATCTAGTGGATGCACCGACGAGAATCCCTGATGCAGCTAGAGATAGGGCCAATTTACTAGATTTGTTTCTGTCATCTCACCCTGACAAATATTCCATCTCAGTCGGCTCCCCTCTTGGTAATTCAGACCACTGTCTAATCACAGCTCAATTTATCACCTCAACTCTGCGCCGCCCTACTTCTCCACCTACAAGTAGGCTTCTCTGGCACTATAAGAACGCTGATTGGGAAAGTCTCAATCAGTATCTTAGAGATATAGATTGGTCGGTCTGTTTTGCTTCGAGGGATGCTGATGAATGCACATTAGAACTTAGTAACATACTAAGTCTAGGCAACGCGATTCTTTATTACTCAGATCAAAGCATACAGGCAACTCTGACAAAAGAATGGTGCCCTCTACTGAATTTCGTCAGCTTTATATAGCCGCTGTAACCAGTTATATCAGTTTCTCCTCTTGGCGTTGCCCTAGCGACGTTTGCTTGATTGTTATTTGAGGCGAAAACAGCTGGCTGGGAAATGGTAAGTTTTGTTACATTTTGCGTTATTATCTTTTTAATGAATTTTTTAATTGTTTTTAGGTAATTGAGCCGTGTTTGATTATAGCTCCGCAGAATGTAGCATTGTGCATGTAACGTGGGCAAATAAACATGTCATGCTGTTGTGAACATATGCAGGATGGTTGGTTTAGATAAGTATTCTGTATCTGTAAGATCTACGCTCAAGCGAAGGGGATGTCGGTGGTTTGATAATGAATAACTCAGTCTTTCATTTCATATATAAAAATTTTTCTTAAATATATGTATATCGCTTAAAGTTGCTATCACATATATATTCAGTTTAAGGGTTCAATGATCTTAACCTATGTAAAATAATTCAATGCTTAAAACTACATCAATATTTAAAAATAAGAATTCAATACCAAATTCAATAGATGGAAATGTCGCCACCGTGTTCTTTTTATTCCTGAAAAAAAAAGAAAGTTTGCTATTAAATTCATGAACAAACTAAAAGTAAAATAAAAGTTTCCATTGTGGTGCACGTATAAGAAAGCTAACAGTAATAGAACTCAATAATTAGGCAGAAGTAAGGTCCTGCTTAACTAAAGGATAGAATGAAACAGAAGTAAATTTCTGCACCAGAAGTAAATTTCTGCTTAGATGTAAGGTGGAAATAAAGCAGAAGTAAATTTCTGCAGCAGGCATAAATTCATATTTGGATGTGATATAAAGGTGAAGCAGAAGTACGACGAACAGTAAAAAACATCCTACATAGATACATTCCCTGCTTCAAGCAAGCTGCCCGAACTAGGACTCAAATAATGGGAAATTTGCCAACTCCAAGAGTGAATATCTCAAGACCATTTCAACAAACAGGTGTCGATTATGCCGGTCCTATTAATTTAAAAATGTCAAAGCACAGGGGCAATCGATATTACAAAGGCTATATATGTATCTTCGTCTGTATGGCCACGAAAGCTATCCATATTGAGCCAGTTTCTGACTTATCTACAGCTAGTTTCATCGCAGCTTTCAAAAGGTTTTCTAGTCGCCGAGGTTTGTGCACTGATATTTATTCTGACTGCGGAACCAATTTTGTTGGTGCCGACAAGGTTTTGCAGAAAGAATTCAAATCTGCACTCAAAAACGCAAGCAACGAAATTGCTGAAAAAATTGCGCACGACGGCATTCACTGGCACTTCAATCCACCTTCGGCTCCACATTTTGGAGGCCTGTGGGAAGCTGGAGTGAAATCTATTAAATTTCATTTAAAACGAGTATTAGGAAACGCCCTGCTAACTTTTGAGGAATTTGCAACAGTCCTGGCTCAAATCGAGGCCTGTTTAAACTCGCGACCCTTGTGTCCCATGACTGAAGATAAAGATGACCTCAATGCATTAACTCCAGGACATTTTTTGATAGGAAAATCTTTAATCGCACCACCAGAGCCTGTGATGCCCATTAGAATATCATCAGTTACTAGATTGAATCATGTACAACTCCTGAAGCAACACTTTTGGAACAAATGGTCAACCGATTACCTGAATTCTTTGCAAAATAGGCCTAAATGGCAACAACCAACATTAAATCCTTGTGTCGGAGATTTAGTTCTGATTAAAGAAACAAATTTACCTGCATGTCATTGGATATTAGGAAGAATACAAGAAGTGTTTAAAGGAAATGATAACTACATAAGAGTAGTTACAATAAAAACCAGCAAGGGCATCTTAAAAAGACCTATTACGAAAGTATGTCTCTTTCCAAAATCTGCAGAAAGCCCAAATCTGTAACGATAAGGGCATCTGTCCTACAAAAAAAAAAAAAAAACCAAATCATTCTCAACATATGTACCTAAATACAGGTACACAACAGCAATGCCTGCATAAAAAAAGAGGAGAATAAAAAATAAATTTTTTGCATAAAAATTTTCCTGTGAACAAATTCTATGAAATATCAAATTTGTACCAAGCCAGCCGTTAACTCTGCATGCCGACATCATATCTCGGTAAAATTCAAAACAATGACCGCTAATTTGAACAAATTTGAAAATTTATCAAATATAGCCCGCATCGATTTGCATAAAACTCCTAAGAAGTCCGTTAGCCCTGCCTATAAATTTGAATCAGCATTCAAAATTACTATCCGTTAGGTCCCTTTAAATAGCGCGCACAAAATCCAAAGTGTATCAGTTTTATTTCAAGATGCAATCACCCAGACGCGAAGTCGCCAGTGCAGTAGAACTGCCACCAACACCGGGACGGAGTATTGAGGAGTTTTTGGAGGAGTTACGATTGAGCGCAATCCAGGTTCCAGAGGTCATCTGTGTGGATGATTCACCTCCACCATCCCCAACTCCAAGGCAGCAGAAGGTAATTAACCCAGAGTCCGAGGTGACCCCAATGGAGGCAGAGCCATCCACAGCTCTAACGTATCAGCAGTCACAGCCGTCCACTTCTGCTGTTCCCATCCAGCAGCCATCGACGTCGCAATCAGCTATCCAGCAGCCATCAACGTCGGATTCAGCTATCCAGCAGCCATCGACGTCTGATTCAGCTAACCAGCAGCCGACAGCAAAGGCTATCCAGCTTTTGCAGGAGATTGTCTTACTCCCAGGAGAGAACGGAGACAATGATCTTCAACTATACGTTGTCGACAACATAAATCCCGATCGAAGTGAAAAATTCACGGTTTCCTATGAAGCATTGCGGAAATCAAAGAAGCGAAGACAGCGTTTTACCACTCGCGGTGGAACAAAAATAAAGATAAAATTGTTAGCGAATGGACAAATAAAGTTAATTCAATAGAATCATTATTTTTATAACTCAACCCTTTCCACCTATAGACATAAGCCATAATAACAATTATGCAAAGTCGTTTTTTTTTCTTTTCTCTCTCTCTCTCAAGTCTGGCACTCAAAAGTACAATAGTCAAAATTTTCAAATCGTTGCACTCAGATTCGAAGAAATAGTTCCATTGTTATTGGACATTGCTATAAGACATCTAAATTCTAAAACTCTAGATTAATTTAATAAGCCGTATGTAAATATGTACACACACACATACGTATAACCGTACGCCCATGTCAAAAATTAAAATTTCAAAGATTCAAAATTACACATGGGCTATAATAACAATTATGCGAAGTTCAGGTATTGCTATAATTTCATTCAATTGTAAAAAAAAAAAAACAAATTGTTTCAAGACACAGAACTTCTCCCAATTTGCAATTTCTGCATTACAAACCACAACTTTTCATCTAGTAGACAGGGGCATAATCACAATTATGCAAAGTCCAAATCTTTGCTATTGTTCTTCATAACAAAGATTTTTTTTTTCAGACAAAAAAAAAAACAGCTTAAAAAACAAAAAAAAAAGGTTATTTCGCCAGACTCGAACCTTGGACCTGGGACGTGAGACCTTATCAGCGCTCAGCGAAGTTCGGCTATGCTGCCAACGAGAGGCTCTTTCATTACATGTCAATTAAAACCCGTCCAACACGAAGTGATCGTCAATGAAACAGACGTCAACCAAATGAATGCGATGCTCTGGCTCAGCTAATCAATTCATTGCAACAGGCATCACAATTTATTTTTCCGATTCCGATCGCTGGAACATTTAGGAAAGTAGGAAAGTAAGATATAATTATTTATATATATATATAGCAAAGAAGACAACCAAGGTATGCTTTACGTCGTCATTTTAAAATTAATTTATAGTTACTTGAAAGATTGAATTTTCAAATAAAATTCAACCTTTCAACAGGGGGCAGTATGTTCAAACCAACATTAAATAGCCACCTGAAAATTAAATCATTCAAAAGATTTTAATTCCAAGCATTTCTTATTATTGAAACTAGGTTGGGAACGAAACTACATATACCTACCTACAAGCTCGTCGATAAAGCAGTTTTTTAGTGGAGACAACAATCGACACATGATCGCTACATTCCACATTACAAAATCTCGACACGATCGACAGAATTCATCAAGCTTTTAATTGAAATTAAAATCTATATTATTAGCAAATTATTACTTAGCTTAAAAGGCATAAAACATTTTAGTATTACCTAAAAATAATTTAGAAATGGCCATATTGTGTATGTATAGGTATATTCTATTAGTTCAGTTAATACGTTGTACGTACTAAGCATAGCTGCTAAGGTCAATGCACTCGTCTGACCTACGCACAGCTGTTAAGGTCAACGGACTTTCTGTTGCTACCTACGCACAGCTGCTAAGGTCAATGTACTTTGGTTGTTATGCGCAAGGTAAAATAATTTGTTGGTGCCGTGCGCAGTTCAGAGGCAATATAAGTCGCAGGCCAACTTGAATCTTTCTCTTTTAGTATCCAGCTTCTATAGAGTGCGCATCATTTTGGAATTCGACTTGGCTAGTGTAATCAAACATAATTATTAACAAATTAACTTTATCTTGGGTAGCGACTGAGATAAAGATATTTATTCTGGGTCTCGACTGGAATAAATTCTACTAACATAACAACTTTATCTTGGGTAACGACTGAGATAAAGGTATTTATTCTGGGTCTCGACTGGAATAAATTCTACTAACATAACAACTTTATCTTGGGTAACGACTGAGATAAAGATATTTATTCTGGGTCTCGACTGGAATAAATTCTACTAACCTAATAACTTTATCTTGGGTAGCGACTGAGATAAAGATATTTATTCTGGGTCTCGACTGGAATAAATTCTACTAACATAACAACTTTATCTTGGGTACCGACTGAGATAAAGATATTTATTCTGGGTCTCGACTGGAATAAAATTTACTAACCTAATAACTTTATCTTGGGTAACGACTGAGATAAAGATATTTATTCTGGGTCTCGACTGGAATAAATTTTATCTTGGGTACCGACTAAGATAAAGATAGTTATTCTGGGTAGCGACTAGAATAACATAGACTAACTCAAACCTTTATCTTGGGTAGCGACTGAGATAAAGATAGTTATTCCGGGTAGCGACTAGAATAACACTCACTAATCTCAAACCTTTATCTTGGGTCTCGACTGAGATAAAGATATTTATTCTGGGTACCGACTAGAATAAACACGACTAATACAACTTTGCTTTGGGTCTCGACCGAAGTAAAGTATCTTGTTCCGGGGAACGACTAGAACAAGATAATCACTAACTATTTGATTACCAACGCCATAAAGTCGATTCCATAGTTTTATACTGGTGAGTACATCTTTGATTAATCATATATTATATTTCATATTGATTAATATATTTATATACCTATATATATACATATAGTGCCATTGGTCAAAGTAGCCACAACTTTGACATATATTGAAATTAAAATTATTATTGTGTAGTGAGTAAGCGAGTTTTTTTTTTAATATATTGAAGTTTAGTTCTTAAGTGTGAAATTGAATTCCGCTAATTTTAGTTCTAGTTGTAATGTTGTACTTACGTTTTACGTGCGTACAATAAACCACTGGATATAAAATATTCCCCGGCGTTATTATTTACAGTCCACATCCTTCTCTATATTTTTTCTTGAGTGTTCTCATTGGGCAGAACAGATGTTGTAATTCTCTCTATTTCCGCTTTCATGATTGCTGCCTTTTCAATGTATTAGTCCTGAACATCACTTAATATAATATCCTATCTGGAGATCTTCTTTTGTTACTCTCCTTTGTATACACCTATGTTGAGTTTGAAATTCTTTTCAATACTCAGTGAACGCTTGTAAGCGTTTCTCTGTCGATTTGACAGTATTTCTTTTCCCTTGTCTTTGGTGCCTTTTATATAGCTCTACCATTAGCCCTTTAACTTCGAGGTGGGACTCAATCATCTCTGACACCAACTCAATAGTTTCGTCACCAACATCAGGTGAGATGGATTCTTCATTTTCCGCCATTTTGCACGGAGCGGCTTGAATCATATGATAGTGTTAAGCAATGTATCCAACTTTATATTTGAGTAACTGCGTTATCCGGATTTGAAGGACCAATCTGAGATCTAGTCTCCATCGTGAGGGAGGAGTTATAAAAAACAACTCCGTTCTTTTGATATTTCAAACATAAAATTTTATTAAAATTCAATTCAATTTACCTAACCTAATATCACAAAATTCAGTATAATAAAATTCAGAAAAAAATTAACCCAGAAATTACAATTCAGTAAAAAGTTTTAAGCAGATAAAATCAATGGGAAAAGCAACGGGTGATCGATGGGACTACGAAGCGAATAGGAAAAAAATTCAAAATGTGAGGAGTACCTAGATGATTCGATCACAGTGTCTTTCACTGAAAGCTTTCGCGCAAAGCTCACCAGATAAAGTGTAAATTCGTGGGTGGAGTGCTTTACTTTGTTTTGATTTTGCAAATTTAATTTGTTCCTTTTATTTTATTTTAAAATTAATTAATTGCTTTTTGTTACTTATCTGTGACTTCCCCTGCCCTGACAGGGAGTTGAGCTAGGGGGTCCCTCGTTGGATAACTTGGAAACTTATACGCTGAGTTGTTCGCAGGGGGCTCCCAGGAGCACCTCCTGATACGTCAGTGGGGCACAGTTGTCCCTTACTTGTTCTTAAACTTGACCTGGCTCTTGAGACGTTACACAAAGGGAATTTTTAAACACAGCGATCGCGAATAATGTAAAGTTTTAAGTTTTCGTACTGTGCTTTTATAATTTTTTTTATTTTATTTTTGTTTTTTAGATACACTTCAATTTAATTACAATAGATAAAACCCAAAAGGAAACAACAACAAAAAAATGAAAATTAATTCTTAATCGACAAATCGCTTTTATTCTGTAGCCACTCCTGAAGTTCACTATCGACTGACTCTTCGGCCGATGACCGTTTTCATTTTTTTCCAGGGTCGTTGACCTTTCGCGGGAGAGCCAAATTATCCGTGCGAGTTGCCAGGGCCTGTAATTGTAAATTCGCCGCGCTACAATACCTTAGTTTGCAGTTTCGCTAGCTAGATCGACCTCGATTTCTTTGATTGATTTTTTAGATTTGATTGTAAGAGCCTCTTAGCCCCAACGAAATTAGTGCCTCGGTCAGTGTAGAAGTGTGAACAGAAGCAGCAACAACTCGCTTAAGGGCGGCTATAAAACCGGTGCTGATAAGTCCGAGATGAGCTCTATGACATATCCTTGGTTAGCTCTGTTCCTCTTAATGTTTTCATATCAAGCGGGCCTGCGTCATCTACCCGATCGTGTTGGAATGGTAACGGTATATTGATTCTAGCTGAGGGCAGAGAACTCATAAGCTGAGGGCTAGGTCGTGCCTTGAATCGAAACAGGCCACACATTTATGAATGCAATGTTTAATCGTGTTGCGGGCATTTAATAACCCATAATCGTTCCTTATAGTACTCAGTACTGTTTGGGTGTCTCCGTGTAGGGTATAGTGGTGAATGTGATCTATAAGAACATTGGCTTTGTGATGGTTATTAGGCAGGATGATTGGGTGTTCTTGGTCGTAACTTAACTGAGACTTTGAGAGACGACCTCTAAGTCGTAAAATTTTCTCAGAGTCGAGTGTAGGATTGACGGACGGAATTCGGCTCTTTTTAGCAAGGGTCAGATTTTTCTGTAAATGGAAGATTTCGAAGGGAAACGAGATATTTTGGAGAATTTTTATTTGGCATCGTTCTCTTTTTAGGAAGGGTCAGATTTTTCTGTAAATGGAAGATTTCGAAGGGAAACGAGATATTTTGGAGAATTTTTATTTGGCATCATTTTAGGGAGCATGCGGTCATCTGCTCGTTTTCTGAAACGATGAGTATTTCTGGAGCAATGGTATTTGCTCATTTATAATGGTGGTGAGAATCTTTGACCTTTTGTACACTAATTGAGTTTGTATTTCTGTTGCTTGTTTAGTCCAGAGCTCCTCATCTTGATGTAGCTATTCTGGGCCATTCCACCACATCGAAGTAGTAACTAACACCTGTAACTAAAAGATTGAGACAAAAGTAACACTGTTTTTTTCATGGTTATAAGAATTTCTTATTTATTTTTATTTTGAAATTTGAAATTATTAAATAAACAGATTACAGAAAAAAATTCAAACAATAGATAATGGCCCATTGTCCTCAATTTTTCGCAATTTATATCTGACTTTACTCAACATAGCCTGGATGACACTGACGTCAACTTTTTTAGTGAAAAGTTGATTCGCCGACGCAACAGCTATTCGTTATTTGCTTGCCATCCACCTTTGTACACTTGAGCACTAAGTAATGCCCAAAAATCATTCGGAGGATTATCCTCTTTCGGTACGAATTTAATGTTCTTCGCATTGAGCCATTCGGTTGTCTTTTTAGCATAATGACAAGATGCTAGGTCCGGCCAAAATATTGCATCATCTGTGGAATGTTTCTCCTCGATGAACTTTAACAATTTTGGCAAGCATTTTTCGATATAACGGTTCGCGTTTAGCGCTTGCCCTCGAACAATGCCAATAAAAGTTCTCAAAACACCAGCTTCGGAAATTGCATACCACACTAAGATTTTCGGTTCAAATTTTACAACGCCCCTATATTTTATGTTGGGTGGAGATGAGGCAAAATCGTCGGTGTAAAAACCTCGATTTCCCGCCAAGGTTGCGTTTCCAAAAGTAAAATATTTTTCGTCGTCCATAACGATTCTTCTTTCAGTTTTGAAATGCTTCAACCGCAAAGCACGGCAAAATTTGAACATTTTTTCAAGTTGCTTTTGAGAAAATTTTGGTGGCTTCTTTCTCTTTCCATACAGGACATTATTTTTCATTAAGCAACATTGAATAGTCATGTGCGATACATGTAATTTTTTGCTCATTGTTCGCATCGACACACCAATCTTGTTTGTCGGTTCATGTACATTGACTTTGAAGGAGAAGTGGTCAGTAGTTAGATACCAAAGAATGCCAAGAGTTTTTATAGACTCAAGTTCAGAGAATTCCAAATTCGTTTTCAACTCTCGCTGCTGTAGTTGTATAATTTAGAGTAAATAATGATGGTTTTCGGTCCATTTGCGTAATTTCAAATTTCCTTTAGCTAGGGTTTTAATCAGTTCTGGTTGAAGTTGTAGTGCTTCGCTAAGGGTTTGTGCTCCTGACACTAAGTCGTCGGCATAGAAATCCCTCATGATGCTCTTTGCTGCGAGTCTATAGATGTGTGCTTCATACTTTGCTAATTGATGCAAGCCTCGACCAAGAACAGGTACAGCGGCTGAGTTAATGGTGACGGGAATGTTAAGTGTTAAGCTGGCGACTTTTGGCGGATTGGAGAAGAGGAGTTACACTTCGCGCTACGCGTACCATTGGTTCCGGTCGCGACACGCCGCGAGTACTTGCCCCAAGCAAGGAAATTGCTTCAACAGGATAGCATTCATCTATCAACTGGCCAAGGCGAGGGAAGCTGCTCACCTTGCAGCAAGCTGGTTTGGGTTTAACGAAGCTATGAAAGTCGAAAAAGGGAAGTTGGATAAAATAGGACTGAGACTGAAAATGCGTAATGAAAAAAGTAAATCATAAAAAGCTAATAAGCCAATCATGCTTAAAACATGGTTAGAATATCTCTTAAATGGGTGAAGAAAATTGCTTCAGCAATTTTCCTCACATACCCTACAATGTATTCTCATAAAACGACTTGGAAAAAACAAAAGTTTCAGTTTACAACCCAAGTCGTTTTGCTTAAAATTTTATCAGTCGAAAGCAATTTAATAAAACAAAAAGGAATCAAAAGGCAAATCGTAACTTCAGTACGATTTGCTGCAAAAATTACAATATGTATGTATATACGTACATACATATTACGACAAAATCTCCGACGATAAGAAATGCGCGCCGCATAAATGCATTTTATGCATATGCGCGCCGCAATTTCAAACGACGGGACGGTAGCTGATGTTTTTATAAAAGTGTGAGATTACATTTTTGAAGCCACCGTCCGACGCGAATAATTCTGGACAAGATTGAACAAGTCCAGAATTAAGAATATGCAATTAAGCAGTTTCTACGCTGAACAACGGCTCTTGATCACGATGAAGCTGATCAAGAGTTGAGTTGAGTTGGTTTTTAGAGTTTGGTTGTCAAACTGGTAAGACATGGAGATCACGAGCGGCTTGGTTAGAAAAAAAAATGTATACATATTAAGAAAAATTATAACGATAATAAAAAGAAACAACAAAAGGGAGATCGTTCTTAATACGTATAATAATTTTTGCTCTTTAGTATGATCAAGAACTTTTTGGTTTTTGAATAACCTCCCTAGAAATGATAGTTCTAGTTCTCGAATAGTGGGGTTGGTGTTTATGAAAAAAGATACACAAGTTTGTTCGATTCAACCCGATAGCTTGTACGGAGTAATGTGTTTGTTTAATCGGTCAATAAAAAGTTCTAAAACTAAGAAAAGAAAGTGTTTTCAAATACAAAAAGGAGACGTGTAAATATCCCCAAAATTGGAATACAAGAGCAGTAGTTGATCGCAAGATAAAAGTTAGAGATAGAATATAACACAGGGGTTACGGTGAATATGGCAGGAAAGGGAGTTTAGGCAGCTGTCTACCATAATGCCCTCGATAGAACGAACTTACACTCCATTCGCCTTTACATCCGGAAACATAATGAAGAAGAGACAGGAAATAGAAATCCTCATACCGAGGCTAATCCTGAAGGGATTAGAGGAGAAACATCTACTCATTAAAGGTACAGATCGCAGAAATTAAAGTTTTCGACGACGGCTTAACAATTGGAATTGCTAAGGTAGCTCAGCAGTTCGTAGTGTACCATGTAGGAGGGGGTTTCCGCATCACCGAGCGGGGAAAAGGGAAAAAAGATGGAGGGAATGGCGTTAATGCACAAGAGGTATATCACCCACCATTGAGGCTATGCAATAGGAGGGCTTCGCGAACCTTGCTTAATGCCTTCTTAGGGCTACCGGGAGGGGGTTTAACATGGCTTTGATCAGGATTTTATATCTTGAGCCTGGTAGACTCCTATCGGAAGACACTTTTCATTCGTTAGATGGTACGGGACTCGACCTACGCGTTCTACCAGAGTCGCCTTTATGAACTTAGGTGAAAGCTTGGCAGCAAGACGATCAACGGCGCTACTATGCACGGAGTTTCGGACATACACAGTTTTCCCAGGAGGAAAAATTCTATCGCGAGTACGCAGGTTGTATCCAGCAGCATATTTTCAATAAGCTTCCGTAAGGCGGAACTTGAAATCGTCGCGCAAAAGCTGAAGCCTTCATTTGATGGGGATATACTCGAGACCTCCATCGTAATCCGCCTCTAGATCTTGGAGCAGTTGGTATGAAGAGGTATGCCGTACATTTAGAGGATTCGTGAACGACATTCCGGATCTCAAAACTGATTTTTCTCAGGTACTCGTCCAAATTTCGGTGCTCTGTGCCTACGTATGCGCGGATACCTACCAATATGGATCGGTTAATGCGTTCGGAAACATTTGTTGTGGTGAGTAAGCTGGTGAGGGGGTGTGTTTCACTCCATAACGTTCTAGAAGCGGCGCAATCAGTTTAGAATTAAATTGGCAACAATTATCTGAATATAAGTGTTCTGGCAACCCGAACTTGAAAAAGGTCTCTTAATCTGGGAATTTGAATACTCGGGATGCCGTGGCTTCTGAAATTACCTTTAACAATACAAATTTGGATAGGTTATCTAGTATTATGAAGATATATCGGTAACCATTTCGACTGCGAGGGTATGAACACAGGAAATCGCAGGAGATACGTTTCCAAGGAATCTCGGTGGAGCGTATCATATCTGGAAGGGGCCTAGGGTACACGTTCATTGGCTTGATTTGTTTCCAGGTTTTGCAAGTTTTGATAAATTGTCGAACCTCCGAAGCCACGCTTGGCCAGTAGTACTGACGAAGTAATTCTTCTAATGTTTTTGCAAAGCCGAAGTGGGCCGACATTGGAGGACTGTCTTCTGATCAAATCAGGTGGACAGTGAGACTGTCGTGTATCCATAACTGGTTATGGTCTATCATATCTTTGTTTTTGAGCGATTGATGCTTGTGTAGATTTCTTTTTTTTTTTTAAGTAGAACCCATGATACATTTATTGACCGTTTTCTTTATGATCATCTTCCTTCTAGTTTTAAATGAAAGTACATTGGGGAATAGACCAGTTGACCAGAAAACAAATTATAAGACCACAAATTGCAAGGATTATAACAACCCTACCCGAAAAGCCTGATGATCGAAAGGGAATCGAAATAAACAAGAGCAAGCCATAGGATGCAGAATGCACTCCACATTAATATTACTGTTTAGTGATATAACTCCTCTCCCTAGTTGTTGGTAGAAATTCTGTTTAAAAACAATTCGCATTTACAGATATCTCAGTTTTTTTTTATATATAACTGCTCTCACCAGCTGTTGTTGCAATTCGTTTTCAAATTTGCATATATTGTTATTTCATTAGTTTAAAAATTCTGAAATTGCGCTAAATTAAGTAGATTCACAAAATTTTCATTATTGAATTAAAAGAAAAGGAAGGAAACTCTAGATGGTACGGTGCTTGTAATTGGAATTTTCTCGTGAAAAAATGTGTCCAGATCCCTTCTGAGAGAAAAAGAAAAAAAAAAAAATAATAATAAAATTTCTAATATAATTTCAATTTCAGCTTAAGTAAGTAGGGCACAATATAACAAACAAAAAAAAAAAACATTATAAATTTTGACAAAAACTATACCAATATTTCGCAACAAATCCAAAAAAAAAAAAAATTAGTGTCATCCGTCATCACATTGTGAATAAGAGATTCTGTTTTTTTGCTTTTGTAAAATTGTTTTCAGGCAACCGTTTGATGTATGAGCAAATTTGCTAGCAAGAACTATTTATCTGGTAATTGCACTGATGTACCAAATTTCTCGATAATCAGTTGTTCTCGGTAGTTTTTTTTAGCTTATAGGCAAATTCGGTTTCTGGTGAAGATTGATAAAAAGTGGAAATCATATCAAAGAATTGTTTCAGTTTTAAGAAGTGCGGTACATTCCTGAAATTTTCTCTGAATGGCAAAGTCAAAAGCTCAAGGAACTTTCATGAACAAGTGGATGCTGTGATCGTGCATGTGAAAGGACACTATATGTAAAGCGCGTGGAAAACCCTTCGTAATTGTCACAAACTGCTGTGAGTTTGGGATATACCTATGTTGATTTTGTGCCCGTGTTTGTCATTTATTACTCATTGCATATATATATCGGGTATCGACTGATATAGAACTATTATTAACAAATCACTTTATTTCGGGTTTTGACTGAAATAAACAATCTTACTTCGGGTCTAGGCTGAAATCAAGATATCACTTTAAGTCGGGCATTGATTCATTTAGAGAGCATTATTTCGGGCATTGACTGAAGTAATTACTTACTAATATACACTTTACTTCGAGTCTTGACTGAAATAATGAATATTACTTCGGGTTTTGACTGAAGTAAAGATAACACTTTAAGCCGGGCATTGACTGAAGTAATCACTTACTAATATACACTTACACTTTATTTCGGGTCTTGACAGAAATAAAGAATCTTACGGCGGGTTTTGACTGAAGTCAAGATAACATTTTAAGCCGGACATTGACTGACTTAGAGAATATTATTTCGGGCATTGGCTGAGGTAATTCTTTTACTAACATACACTTTATTCGGGTCTTAACTGAAATAACGAATTTTACTTCGGGATTTGACTGAAATTAAGATAGGACTTCAATTCGGGTATTGACTGATTTAAAGCATATTGTATCTCGGGTTCTTGACTGAGATCTAAATTAATAATATTAACACTTTATTCCAGGTCTAGACGGGATCTAATAAAATATTAGAACAAAGGGTCTTAACATTAGCTTAAAGCCAGTTCCTCAAGAGCCAAGTTTAGATGGGTGAGTACCAGCATAGATGGCACAAGAGCTAGATGTCGCATGCCATACTAAAGCAGAGTATACACATTGTGAAATGAGTAGTGCATTCTGAAATGGACCATAATATCTTTGAGATTGTGACGAATGCAAATGATTTTATAATAGTAGTGTTGTATACATTTGATCGACTTCCCCAGCACTTCAGATACGAAAAAATATGAATCACTCGTCGTATACATCATTTCAAATGTTGTGGTCCATTCCGGAAGGGACCACCCAGCCATATAAAATTTGTATACTTTTTTGGTACTGCATGCGACATCTAGCTCTTGTGCCATCTATGGTACCAGCCACTTGTAACAATTTATTATTTATTTATATATCTATTTTATAATAAATTTACTCATATATATATATATATATATCTACATACTATATACCTGTGTACATATTTATCACATATAATAATTCAACTCACTCTATATTTATTTTATAATTATATTGCTTTCTTAGCGATCATACATTGCAAGATTTTGCCAATAAGTGTGGATCTAATATCACTGCAATAGAAGAAGACTCTCTAGTCTTAAATAGTATTACAACTTGTCTACCGACAACACTGATTACTCTAGAAGGAATATAGGTTGTAAATTCCACTTACTGGAAGACTGACAAAATAGACGCCCTTACTGGGAGCAAAGGTCTATGCCAGAATAATTCAAGATGGCATTAAATGAAGAGTTTCAGCACCAATAGCAATAAACACGACTTTCGGCTGGGTTCTACTAGGACTTACTATCAACACACTCGATGAGAAAACAACGGTGTGCACAACATCAATTACTAATATCAATATCGATACGGAAATAAAGCGATTGTGGGAGCCAGAAAAACTCCCAACACAAATCTTTCTGACCCAAGAGGAAAAAGAGTGTCGAAAAACATATCAAACTACACATCAACGATTATTGAGCAATGGAAAATCCCAAGTCAACTTACTGATCACAAACAATGAAGCCCCTTGTGGCGTACGCCTTAAAATCTATACTTAATAGATTTTAAACTCTAGTACGATACGTGTGATAGCACATCGAATTGTAGCACTTTTCAAGTCCGTAGGAAGCTTTTAGAGCTTCCTCGCAACATTTATATTTTTAGTCTTAAGTGAGCATCCGACTAAGTAAGAAGTAAGCACGTATTCAATATCATAATAAAATGGACTGTATTATATGGGAAATCTGTATTTCATTCATTACGACGGGAACAAATTGGTGACCCCGACGGCCGTTTCCGAAGTTTAAGCCACGTTTCTACAAAAAGAACATCGTGTTTAAAGCCATTCCTGCAATTTTCTGCGCATGCAATCAGCCAGCTACTTAAGCTTCACACGATTCTGTGTTTCAGCAATGGAACATTATCGGACAACTTTAAGACTCACAGGGATTTTAAAAAGTTTGGAAAATTTACTTTTCCCGCAAACCGGAGATTTCAACACAGGCCAGTTCCCGCTATTTACGGCATTTATGTTAACGTCATAAGTTCGCATACAGTACCAGAAATTTTTCTCAACGTATTTCGTTAGAACACATCGCACACTTTATCATCACTCAGAATATTCACCACACGGGAAATTTCCCCTCATTAAAGCTCCGAGTAAACAGCTTTCCGATCATCACATCTTCAGCAACACATACTCACACTGGACATACCACACACTCAGCCGTCAAATCAGCTCTCCGTAACACTTCAACAAGTTTCAAAGCATTATTGCATTTAGCTACATGAATAGATGCACACACAAGCTCAAGGATAGGAACCATAATACAGCCACATAGTAGAGAACAGCGTTACATATCGCAACAGCAAATCACAAGCTCCAGTAAAAATTAAAAAGCTTTAAAAACTGGACTGTACCACAAATATGAGAGCTGACATCACAATTTTAATAGGAAGGGAAATTTTCGCTATTTTAGTTTAGATTATATATATGAGAACATTTTAATTGCTCAATCTTTAATTTTTTTCGTAGTTAAAAACACAATAGTGCAATCTTCACATCACAGACATCTTTCAGTTTTTCACATAAGCTTCAAGAAATTTTATAATCATCTCTTCATTCGCTCAGCTCACCGTAAGTAACTTTTGTTGATCAATTTATGTAACTAAATAAGTACATTACATACATTTGAAAAATTAAGTAAATTAGAATCAAATTAATTACATAAATTACAAACAAATAGAGTAATACTCATTTCAAAGAATCCGCTCTGCATGACAAAACCAGGAAAGTGATAGAAATTGATACCATATTTTAATAGCAACGTCTATTTCGCGTATTTTATACCACTTTCACAATAGCTCATATACATTTTAAAGTGTTTGGCCTGCCTGGCATATCAAAGTGAATCCAATACAATAACAGTAATTATTTCCAATCGCGTTGAGATCATGCCTGACGAACAAGTTTCCCAACCAAGTTTGAACACAAACAACACAACGGGCAGCACATCCCAAACGGAGCCCCCAAATCTAATTCCACATACTTCATTAGTATCTATTAAAATCTCTCCCTTCTGAAATAATCGGCCAGATTTGTGGTTTCTGCAAGTAGAAACCCAGTTTAGAATTAAAAATATAACTGCGTCAAATTCGAAGTACGATTACATCGTTTCATCTCTTCCCACGGAAACAATAGAAATAATTGCGAACGTTCTAACATCACCGCCCACGCAAAACAAATACGAACAGCTAAAATCAACACTATTAACACGCACTTGCGATTCAGCATTAAGACGCCCCGATACGTTATTACATAGAGTAGAGTTGTGCAAGCATCGATAATAGCAATAGAAGCTTCACTTTCAGAAGAGGAGGTCTTCAACGTAGCAGATCGCATTTACGATTCTTGCAATCACCCTAAAATATCAGCAATAAAATCCCCTGCTTCCAGCAAAACGATAGCTTGTTCAAAAAACTTGACGAACTAAGTCAACGGATTAAAAATATTGAGACTAATATCGCAAGAGTCGGACAACCTTCTTCACGAGCAGTCTCGTATAATAACAAGAAATCATTCGACAACATAAATGCTAATCATAACAGTAACAAAAGCAAATCAAACGGGTTGGATAATAAGACATGCTGGTACCATAAGTGGTACGGGGATGAAGATCGGAGGTGTGTTTCACCCTGCAATAAAAGAAAAAATAAAACTTCTGATCCAAAAAACTAATATGCGAATCCTCGTCTGTGGCAACGAGGAATAATACGCAACCCTGCCACCTATTCGTCCACGACAACAAACTTCGCGTCAATTTTCTAATAGATACCGGCGCAGAGATTTCAATAGTTCCTAGAAAGCTTTGCAGACTACACATAAACAGAAGTGATCTGTTACTCATAACTGAAAATGGTTCGCAAATCCGCACCTACGGTTCTAAGCACTTAACCATCGACCTTAATCTAGGGCGATCATTTAACCACACATTTGTCGTAGCTTCAACCGATCATGCAATCATTGGTGCCGACTTCTTGTACAAGCATGACTTGAGTGTTGACATTCGAAGAAAGAAGCTGGTTGATAACCAATCACACCTTTCAACGAGCTGCATCTCTCGACACATCATATCTTGCTCGTCTAAACTGTTTTCGATCCAAGGACAATTCTGAGCAATTTTAGATGAATTCCCTTCACTGAAAGCTCCTCCAGATTTCAACGTACCCGTGAAACACGACCTGGTGTATCGAATAATCACGAAAAAAAATCACTCCCGGCTGCCCGACCCAGGAGATTAAATCCACAAAATTTAAGAATAGCTAAAAACGAATTCGAACAAATGGTTCATCTAGGTATATGTCGTCCCTCCTCATCTTCCGTTGCCTCTCCAATACACATGGTTCCAAAGAAAGGCATAACGGATTGCAGACCATGCGGTGATTATCGACAGCTTAATACAGCTAAGGTTTTCGATAAATACCCCTTACCTACCATTCAAGATTTTTCTCTCAATCTTTTTGGATGCATGATTTTCTCAAAAATAGACCTCGTTCGAACATACCACCAGATACCGGTAGCTAAGGAGGACATTCACAAAACGGCAATCATCACGCCTTTTGGTCTTTATGAATTCCTGCGCATGCCTTTTGGTGTCAAGAATTCTGATCACAAGTAAGACAGCTGAGGAACACAAAATACACCTACGCCCTGTATTTAAAAGGGTAAACAACCACGGTATTAATTTCAATGCTTCAAAGTGCATCTTAGGCGCATCAAGCCTTGAATTCATAGGTCATACAGTAAATAAAGAAGGTATAGCTCCCGTAAAAACCAGAGTAGAAACAATTATTAACTTTCCGACGCCCAAGTCGATTAAAAGTATACAACGTTTTTTGGGGATGGTAAACGGCTTTTCCTCTCTACGAACTTCTTAAAAAGCAACAACATAAATACAAGAGGAACAACAAAGTTAATTGGAACCAAACTCAAGACAATGCCTTCCAACAAATCAGGTGTGAGTTGCAAGAAGCTACCTTACTCACGCATCCGAACCCAACGGCTAACATCAGCCTCATGGTAGACACATCCAATATAGCAGTCGGGGCGGTATTGCAAGAGTATGACAATGACAGATGGGAACCATTAAGTTTCTTTTCTCGAAAATTAACCCCCACAGAGCAAAAATACTCCACCTTTTACAGGGAACTTCTGGCCATTTATCTGGCAATAACAAAATTCAGATATTTCATTGAGGGCAAAGACTTCACAGTCTTCACAGATCACAAGCCACTCATAAAGGCCATTTACTCAAAAACTGAAATATCTCTACGTCAAACCAACCTACTCGATTTTATCGCACAATTCACAAACGATATCAGGTGCATAAAAGGCACAAATAATATAGCCGCGGACACATTATCTAGATCGCATATTGATATCATGCACATTTTCGAACTTGACATACCAACCATAATCCAAAATCAAAGCACGGACGATGAGTTAAAAACAATACTATCAGAAAAGAACATTTCATTTGCTCTTAAAAAAATTTACGTTCCAGTAGAAGATAAGGAAATTTGGTGTGAAACATCCACCCAGACAAACCGTCCGTATGTACCTGAAATTTTACGCCGCACCATTTTCGACAAATTACACGTGCTGTCACACCCTAGCATCAGAGCAACAAGCAAACTTATTACTTTTAAGTATTTCTTGTCAAAATCAATGGCGAGATCAACCGATGGGCAAAATGTTGCATTGCCTGTCAAAAGGCAAAAATAAGTCGACACACAAAATCACCGCTGGGAACATTCGAAATCCCAAGTGGACGTTTCGAACACGTGCATATTGACTTAGTTGATCCCTTACCTCAGTCTAACGGTTACACATATATACTCACAATGAAAGATCGTTTTTCATCTTGGCCGGAAGCCATACCACTAAAAAGAATTCACGTTTCAACGGTAGCTCAAGCTTTCCTACAACATTGTGTTGCCAGATACGGCGTTCCCAAAACGATCACTACTGACCAAGGAACACAGTTCGAATCAACTCTATTGAAAGAGGTCACGCGACTATTTAGTTCTCACAAGATACGAACGAAAACATATCACCCTCAATCGAACGGACTCGTCGAGAGGTTCTATAGGCAACTAAAAGTCGCCCTCAGAGCCACCAATGACCCCAAAAATTGCTTTCACAGCTTGCCGTCGATATTACTAGGTATACGCTCCGCCATTAAAGAAGACATTGGAATGTCGCTCTCACAAATACTTTATGGTCAGCCTCTTCGACTACCAGCCGAATTCATTGTCCCCAAATCACTGACCCAAACCAGCCTCACAACCACCCTTGCTAATCAAATTAAAGAGAATATTGCGCGAATCAGTCCCAAACCTGTCAGGCAACGAAAACAAAAGGACATTTTTGTACAGCAAGATCTTCAGGCATGCTCTCACGTTTTTATCAGAGATGAGATCCGTAAAGGATCATTATATCCACCGTATTATGGACCTCATAAAATTATAGCTTGGTATGCCAAACACTTTAAAATTTCAATAAACTAAAAAGAACAGACAATCTCCGTCGATCGATTAAAGCCGGCTTTCACTTTGAACACAGACACTTTCGAAGAGGAGCGAAGGACGTGATCAGCTTTCCAACCTAAAGCAACGTTAAACTTGTAGCGATAGAATTCTAATTTAATAATAAGTAAATCAAAAGAATAATTGTCTTGTAGTCGTAAAAGATACCTACCTCTTTTCTTTTTCACCGAGGGGGAGTGATGTGGCGTACGCCTTAAAATCTATACTTAATAGATTTTAAGCTCTAGTACGATACATGTAATAGCACATCGAATTGTAGCACTCTTCAAGTGCGTAGGAAGCTTTTAGAGCTTCCTCTCAACATTTATATTTTTAGTCTTAACTGAGCATCCGACTAAGTAAGAAGTAAGCACGTATTAAATATCATAATAAAGTGGACTATATTATATGGGAAATCGGTCTTTCATTCATTACGACCAGAACACCCTTATACCAAGACAATCAGGGCTTACATGGCCAACAGAGAAACAAAAGGATTGGCCAATATCGAATCACATCACAGAACGTACGGAGTTAGAAGCAAAACAGCCAACTCGAACTACCTTTCTAACACAGTTCTCTGTTGATATCCTACTAAGGTATTCCTCTCCTTCACGATTGGTTCGAGTAATAGCAACAGTTCAAAGATTCATACACAATTGTCGAAATGCACAGAACAGACGCTCGAATTTTCTTAACAGCAATGAATGGAGAACTACTGAAACAACAATTTTAAAGCTAGTACAACAAGCAGCTTTCAAAAAAGACTACAGTCATCTAATGAACAACGAACCATTGTCTCGTAGTAGTAGGCTGCTTAAACTAAATCCAGTGGCTTGATACGAGTAGGTGGGAGGTTGGGCAACGCTATGTTATCATACACTCAAAGACATCCAATCATTTTGCCACAGCACCATCATGCGACACTACTTTTGATTGATAAGATACATTCAGAAACTTAGCATAGCGGACCGTCCCTAATCTTAAGTACAAGTCGTGAGAAATTTTAGATTTTTAGATGCAAAACGCAGCATTACTAGCAGACTACATAAATGCGTTATATGTGCCAAGCACCGCAGTGCAACATCCACTTAACTGGGCGGAAATCTAACTGCTCCCCGAGTAAATGTAAGCAAGCCATTTTCAAAGGTCGGTATCGAGTATGCAGGACCTGTAACGGTGAAGGTCTCATTGCTTCGAAAGGTCAAACGAAACAGGCCAAAATGGTCTACAAAACAATCCAACATAAACCAGGGATACGTCGTTTTGTTTAAAAATGAAGGCACACCACCTACTAGTTGGCCATTAAATGTGATCAAACAAGTCTATCCGGGCACTGACGGACTGGTACTAGTCGTTCAGGTGGGAACTGAGGACAGCACGTTACAGCGACCTGTAGCAAATATAATGTTATGTCTCCAATCCCTGTTTCTATGCATAGTCTCAAATAAAAGATTACTTCTTCTAGTCCAGTAATTCAACTCTTTATTTCTAATCCTTAAACTAATTATATAAAGACTTAGGAGAAAATTTGCTATGTGTCGGCTCCATGCCTAAGAGGAAGTGCGACCATCGCAAACGTCATCGCAGACATTACAATTATGTGCATTAAGATAAGTCCCCATGAGTTGACTTAGTATTCCATCTGAAACTTTAGGTGGCGTTTAGTTACATAACACTTTCCCCTCTTAAGTATGAATCCACTATTATTAATTCCATTTTATTCTTAATTATACGAATTTAGCAATCTATTTATTTTAGCTCAAATTTATCCTTAGCTTTAACTTTACATTTGAATTACTTTCCCTATTCAGTTATTTTTTATTTGAACTCGTTTTGATCTTCGTAAATCTGATTCTGAGTATACTCGTTTAGTTCTATTATATTGTTTCTTATTACTACTCTTTTCGGGTTGCTTTTGTGACAATATTTCTTTATCTTCACTTAATTCATAATGTGGGAAATGTACAAAATGCGCTGGATATTTATCCGATAATGTTCGTTTTCTTATTTGATTATAATGTACTAATCTCCTAGCATTGTTTAACATTATAAAACATGTATTTTGACTTTTTGCATAAAGATAACTAGCCGGTAACCATCGAACATGATTCTTGAAATGGTTTTTATAATATATTCTTTGCCCTTTTTTATAATTATTGTAAGTATTTTCATTTTGAATAAATTTTTTATGATTTAAATTAGTAGGACATTTGTAATGTTTAATATTACTTGCTTCTTGTTGTTCATTATTTATAATTCGATTTTTGTTATATATTGTATCCAATAATGTTCTAGGTTTAAACTTAAATAACATTTCATTTGGTGTCTTGGATGTAGCTGTACTTGGAGTATTGTGTTGTTGTATTAAAAACTTATTTATCTTTTCTTCTGTTGTTAATTTCAAATTACAAAGTAAGAATTTTTTAAAAACTTTTTTAACTGTCTGAACATTTCTTTCCGCTAACCCATTTGATTGGGGATGATAGGCTGGCGAGTGTATTAATTCAATATTATGTTTATTACAGAAATTTTTGAACTCATATGCTGTAAAGGGTGGACCGTTGTCAGTAATTAATTTACTAGGAAGTCCATATACAGTAAAGAATGAAACTAATTTTAACATTGTATTTTTTGCCGTAGTTGTTTTCATGTATGCTATATTCACAAGTCTTGTATACGAGTCGACGATTATCAAGAAAGATTCGCCATTAAAATAAAAAAAATCTAGATGGACACGTTCGAACGAAAATGTACTTTCTTTCCACCTAGAGACAATAATCTCTTTTTTGACATTTTGTGTTGCTTGGCACTCTTCGCAGCTATTTACGAATGACTCTATATCTTTATTTAAATTAGGCCACCAAAAATAAGATCTAGCCAATATTTTCATTTTCACTACACCAATATAGTTTTCATGTAACTGTTGCAATATTTTTTCACGTAATGCAGAAGGAATTACTACCCGATTAATGTAAAATATACAACCATTTTCTATACTCAAACTTTTCTGCTTTGTTTTATACTGTTCCAATTCGTCCGATACTACTTTTGGCCAGCCGTCACGTATTTTTTCGAAAACTTTAGACAATACTGTATCGGCTTTTATTTGACCTTTTATTTCATTTATATTAATTGGTAACTCGGAAGAGAAATTTAGGAAATGTATAGTCTCTACATTGTCTATACCTGTATTTTCTGGAAGGGGTAAACGTGATAATGCGTCAGCATTTCCAAGTTTTTTCCCTGGACGATATGCAATTTTATAATTATACATGGAAAGCGTTATCGCCCACCTTTGCAAACGTGCTGCCGCAATTGTAGGTGTTCCCTTAGATGGATGAAAAATTTCTTTAAGCGCTTCATGATCCGTATGTATTGTAAAGGGACGGCCATAAATATATTTATGAAATTTTTTTATGGCAAATATGATTGCCAACGCTTCTCTATGTAGTTGCGAATAGTTCTTCTCCGCAGGAGATAACGAACTTGATGCGAAAAGAACGGGTTTCTCTACCCCGTTTATTATATGAGATAGTACAGCTCCCACACCATACGCACTAGAATCTGCAGCAATAATAATTTCTTTATTTGGGTCGTACATCTCTAAAACATTATGATTCAGTAGGAGACTTTTACTACGCTCAAAAGTTTCCTGACATTTTTTTGACCAACGAAATGGAATATCCTTTTGTAAAAGGTTATACAACTCTTTTAGTTCGTAGCCAAATTTGGAATAAATCGCCTATAGTAATTTAACAGCCCTAAGTACGACTGTAATTCTTTAATATCTTTTGGGGATGGAGAATCTACAATAGCCCTTACATTTTTTTGGTTTGGACTAATTTCATTGAATTTTAAAATATGACCCAAATATTCTACACTTGTACAAAGAAATTGACATTTACTCAAGTTAATTTTAATTTTATGCTGTTCTAAACGTTGTAAAACAGCCATTAATTTATTTTGACACTCCTCTTCTGTTGCACCACCTAACAAAATATCATCCAGATAACAAAAGACCTTTTCTAAATTGACAAGTATTTGATCCATTATAGCTTGAAATATACTAGGAGCATTTTTGACTCCAAATGGTAACCGATTATATTGGAACAATCCTTTGTGCGTGTTAATAGTAAGATATTCTTTACTAGCATCAGATACAGCTAATTGCTGATAAGCTCCTGATAAATCAATAACACAGAAAAAGCGACAATTTGAAAGATTCGCGAAAATTTCCTCTATGTTTGGTAGGGGATAATGCTCGGTTTGCATAAAACGATTTATGGTAACCTTACAATCAAAGCAAATTCTTATGTCCCCGTTATGTTTAGGAACCACAACAATAGGACTAGCCCACTTACTATATTTCACTGGTTTGAGTACATTTTCTTTTACTAGTCGTTCTACTTCTATTGAAACTTTTTCTTTTAATCTCACTATCACATCATAAGCTTTGTGGAAAGTAGGTGTACATGGTTCTATTATCAATTCCGCACTATAATTCTCAATCATCAGGTTAGGGTTTTCTGTTACGGTATTTGGAAATTTTGCTTTTATTTCCGCTAAAATTTTGTTTGTATTAACTGAAGAAACAATATTTACCTGACTCTCTTCTTTATCAATATTTCCTACCAGTATATTTTGCCAATTTGGTTGGCATTTATTTAACCAATTTCTTCCGAATAATGCCTTAAAATATTCGCTTGTTTTAACTACAAATAACTCCAAGTGATGACAGCGGCTTCCAAAACACACTTCAACTTTTATTCTTCCTGCTAAAACTAGTTTTTGCCCTGTAATTGTAACAAATTGTGTAGTATTCTCAAATTGTGTAGTATTCTCAAATTCTAATTTAACACTACTTAGCTTTGATAAATACTCCTGATGCGATATTAAAGATGATGGTGATCCCGTATCGATTCCCATTTTAATGGGTACATTTTCGATCATAACCTCGATGTCAGCTGAAGATTGGCAGATGTTATTCACTTTTGAAATGTGATTAATTTCCCTCGTAGACGATCATTGACTAATTTTACTCCCCCGGCACATTTTTGCTGTGTGACCTGGTCTATCACAATTATAACAGATCCATGATGAAGCTATACATGTCGCTGGATCGTGACTTTTTCCACAGCGGTAGCAGTTTCGACTACATGACTGCTTATGTACTGACTGATGACTACTGTGCTGATGGTACTGATTTGATTTGCTTTCAGCAGGATAATGGCTTGATTTATTATACGAAAATTGCATCTTTCTTGTGCTAAATTGATTGTTATTGTTGGATGCTTGGATTTTTTTCTTGTATTACGTTCTGCATGTACTTTGTACACTTTAGCTGTTGCCGCTTTCGTTTGTTGTATCCGGTATAAAATTGTAAACATCTGAATCTAATCACACTTATATTAATTATACTTCCTTGTTATAGCTAACCCGTCGCCGCGCCTCCTGTACCGTCGCAAATCGCACGTTTTATGGCCACTCTACTCACTCGCGAAGCGTAAACCACTTTCCACAAATATTATCAACTGACTGACTGTTGGTTGCTTTATCACAGCTCAAGAACAAAATAAAATGCGTATTCTTGAGAGGGTTGAAATTATGCCATTTGCACGGTACCACAGCGACGGGCTGCCCAAGGTATTTTGTACGGACAGTCTTATGTTTTTTTCTTTTTTCGAGAGATTGAGGATTTTAATGACTCTTCTGTTAACATTCGGCCATCCTTCGAAATGCTGTCCCCAGCAATCAGTTTTCATTACACTCAACACATACGCACACAATAATACATACGCACAATATTCTTTCCTGGTATACGGGCGTTAGTTATTAGTAGTGTTAGATATTGACTTTAATTAAGATAGCGCACCACTCCATAACATTCATTTACTCAATATACTCATTTTTCCTTTATAAGGATGACCGAGTCAACTCCACGTCGGTAATTCCGACTATTCATTTGCAATGCAATTACAACACACGTCGGCTTTTCCGACCTTATTTGATTGGCTTCCCTTAACGGGTTATAAATACACGTCGGCTCTCCGACAATATAAGTTCATAGGCCAAGCTATAGGCCAAGAAGGCTTCACTGTTCCAACATACCTTGATATACTTGATATAGTTGCCCTTCACAGATGTCGAAAACATCTTGCCCGTTCACCGCTTTCCTTCCTATAAATAAAACTAGCGACTAGTACTGGTTTATACTCATATATTGTATTATTGTATACATTTTTTTTTTTTTTTCATGATCCTTATTACAATTAATATAGTTATATTAGATTATATTCATTATCTGCTTCTATTTCTCCTACCGTTAAGTCTGTAGCTATAAATGACTGACGCGTAATTCTCATCTGGGTACGGTATTTTCTGTCTCGCAATTATTTGAATATGACGCAGTTTCATCTGAAGTCTCATTGGTGGCTTCTGGTAATATTTGTAATTGGCGCCAACTTTTTATTACCTTAATTCCTGGTTGATTAAGTAGACTCTGACCGATTATAACAGGAACATCTTGCACACTGTCTGGCACAACTATTAACTCACCCGTCCTCGTGATTTCTCCAATAGAAATTGTTTTCTGCATCCTGCCGACTGCCGTGCACTTTCCTCCTGCAAATCCCTTTAGCACTGTTTTGTTGCGGTCATAGCTCCATTTATTTCTCTCGCATTCCTGTTGGCGTATAGTACAACATTCACTACCGAGATCTACGAATGCTACTATTCGTTCTCCATCGATGAGAACATTTTGATGAAACTCATTATTTTCCTTTCTCATTATGCGAACCATCTTATAATTCTGAACAGTTTTCGATAGTTCTGGTTTAGGCTCCCAATGTGTTCGCCTTGGTATGGGACATTCCACGATACGGTGTCCGATTCGATTACAACGAAAGCACTTTCCCTGAAACGTTATAAGTTTTTGCTCGGCTCTTCCTTGATTCCTGTCTTGCATAGGAATATCGTTTTTATTTCCTTGGTACTTCCAGTTATGTCCTATCTGGTTTTGTTCATCGTTCTGGTTACATAGGCTCACACGATTTTTCTCTTGTTGGTTAATACTCTCATAGAGTTTAACCTGCTGCAGTACTTCAGGTAACTATTGGACTTTCGTGGCCATCAACACATTTTTTAGGTTCCGGTCATTCAGTCCGGATATAATGTATCTCATGGTATTCTCTACATTAAGCTTAGCTCGTTTAGCCAAGGCGCTAATTTCATAAAAGTAACTCTCCACTGGTTCTTGTGGTTTTCTTTTCCGAGTCAAAAGCTGGTAATGGATATCAGAGATATCCGTGCTTGACGGAAAATCTTCTATCAATTCTCTCTTGAATATACTCCAAGAACTCAGCTCTTGATATCTGCTAAGATACCAGGATTTGGACGCATCATTTAACCGCAACGAAGCGTATAACAGTGTCTTTGACTCAGACCACCGATAAATTTTCTGCATATTGTCGATTACTTCGACCCATTGCAGAGCATTGAGACTACGTTCTTTTCCTGGTGAAAACTCCGGAATAAGTCCCCGTATTTCCTCCATGCTCAAGTGAAGTTCGCTGCCGTTAAGTTGCGTAGGACTTACTGTTCTACCATTACTGGATTCTGATGGAGTATCTCTTACTGCTAACTGCAAGAGTAATTGTTCCACTTCGCGGGATTTATCCTGTAGCTCCTGGCGTAATCTCGAGGTTTCCGTCAAAGCTTCAGATTGATCGGGATTATTTTTCATGTCTGTGTCCCGTCGCTTTCTCAATTTTGTTTGGTTCATTTTTTTTTTCACCACACTTCACTAAATTGTTTTGTTTATAGTTTTTTATATTTATCCGGGTTTCCTTGGATTTTCTATCACTTTTCGATTTAAAAAAAATATATATATATTACATATATAAAACAGAAGTAAACTATAACTTGATTCTCTCACAACACTGTAAAGAAAACTGTTACTCATTCGAACTGTACGCATTCACGTTCTAACGAATAAGTGCCGAGACAGCCTTCCTTGCTATTTTTCTTACCCCAGGTAAAACCGAATTATTCAACCGAATCTTGATACACACAAATAACAATTCAGTTTTTAATTGGTTGTCGTTTTCTTCCTTCTTGCGAACGAGGACCGTCATAAAATTAATTCCTTATTCTTCAGATTTTAGTGTGCGACACATTTGCCTTACCGACTAATTACTCCATCCCTCGAGTAGTGGGCACCTAAAACAAAAACAATGCAACGAAACCAAAAAGGAAATAAAACTGATTCTTGTGTACGTGATCGCTGTTAACATCGCAACTTCATAGAAAATCCGTTTACCTGCTTGCCTTGCAAGCAGCCACCATCAAGAAGATGATTATTTTTCTTAACTCTCGCCTTTAAGAGAAGATTTCAAAACTTGTTTTGCAGGTAAAGTGCTGCTGCCTGGAGAAAGGATATACAATTCTTCCACCCGTAGTCTAGCAAAACACAAAAAAAAATAACAGGGATTTTTCTTTTAAATTTTGCGACCCTTATAATAGAGAGAAGAGAAAAGATCTGGTCCCTGATATCTTCGCTCTCATATTATGTAGAGGTGACAACATAAGTTTTCCTGGAAAAGGCTCAATTACTCTTTAAACTAAAAACTAGGCAACAGAGTACGAATCCTACTTCTGATATTTGTAAACATCTGAATCTAATCACACTTATATTAATTATACTTCCTTGTTATAGCTAACCCGTCGCCGCGCCTCCTGTACCGTCGCAAATCGCACGTTTTATGGCCACTCTACTCACTCGCGAAGCGTAAACCACTTTCCACAAATATTATCAACTGACTGACTGTTGGTTGCTTTATCACAGCTCAAGAACAAAATAAAATGCGTATTCTTGAGAGGGTTGCCATTATGCCATTTGCACGGTACCACAGCGACGGGCTGCCCAAGGTATTTTGTACGGACAGTCTTATGTTTTTTTCTTTTTTCGAGAGATTGAGGATTTTAATCACTCTTCTGTTAACAAAATTACCAAATTTACAAGTTTCGGCTAAGCTTCTTAGACGGACATTAAATTCACTTAAAGGTTCACCTGTGTTTTGGTTAGACCTTTGAAACTTGAATCGCTCTGCCCGTATATTAACTTTAGGAGCGTAGTGTTTCTCCAATAGCTTTATGAGCTCTTCAAATCGAAGTGTACTTGGAATTTTGGGTGCTGTTAGCGATTTTAAAACTTTATATACTTCTGAACCAATACACGTGATAAAATAAGATGTTTTTAAGTCCTCAGGAACTCTATTAACAATGAAGAACTGCTCTAAGCGGTCTTTATATGACAAAAAATCTTCTCCCGGCACATATGCATCAATTGATCCAAATTGACCAATTATTTGAAAGTTTTCCAATTTAGCTTCTTTTTTATCTTCGCTGCCACCCATGTTTTAATTTCTCTTTCTTCTAGACAATAATATATTATAGATTACCTCTTTTCACAAGGCACGTGTGGTGTGATTTAGGTTAACTAAACTTAATAAATGCTCGTCGCCAATGTATGTTATGTCTCCAATCCCTTTTTCTACGCATAGTCTCAAATAAAAGATTACTTCTTCTAGTCCAGTAATTCAACTCTTTATTTCTAATCCTTAAACTAATTATATAAAGACTTAAGAGAAAACTTGCTATGTGTCGGCTCCATGCCTAATAGGAAGTGCGACCATCGCAAACGTCATCGCAGACATTACAATAATGTGCATTAAGATAAGTCCCCATGAGTTGACTTAGTATTCCATCTGAAACTTTAAATGGCATTTAGTTACATACCAGATAAGTCGCCTACCCTTAGAAGAAACACACCAGCCAGGTGGCAACAGTCTAAGATGACAAATCAAGGTATATTCCTGTCTCCATGCTACTTGTCATTTATCTCGCTTGGTGGTTGTCTCCACTTACATTCAAGTTAATAATAAAGTACAATTTCAGATGTCCAATGTCGAGAGTCATGACGAAGATGTGTTGTACATCCTTGAGGACATTCGGTCCTCTCCTCCCAGGAGTCCTATGGTGGATCTCTTCGTGGAATCTGGTTGTGATATATTGACTGGATTACCGAAATCCTTTCACAACAATGCTCCTTCCACATCTGTATCGATACAAGGCGCTCATTCCAATTAACACCAGGGATCCAGACAGCAGCACTCCGCAACGTATGTCACCACACCACTTACAAAGTCAACTGCAGCTCAACCAGGATTTATTAATGGGAGGCAGCTGAACTCGCTCGAACATTTAAATCCTACAACAACCATTGACGAGCTCAGAATGCGCGCCGAAAGCATACATCAGAGTTTTATCACTCGTGAGGGGATAGACATCCATCTGCAGCGACATATTTTAGAGCGTATCGACTTCGATGCCATTTGAAAGGAAAACGCAAAACAAGGACAATAAACCTTCCCGATCGATATCAGGTATTCCTCCACGTGACAGCCGATGGTCAGATCTCATTCAATCGCTATCACAAACGCGGCATACAAAATTTGAAGAATCGTCTGAAAGCAGGCATTCAATGTGGGGGAGAATGTTCAGCGATGAATGAAGCTAAAAACAAAGAAAACACAATTAGAAAAAAAATCAACCCAATGTAAAATAATTAACTTAAGTATAAGCTAGGGAAATCGACGGGCATACATTCCTCCCACGAAGAAAGAGGTACCATATACCTACATACACCCATGAAATTATCGGAAGTGAAAAGAAAATGAACTAATTAAATTCAGTAAACAATGAACTACTTATATATTAAGAAACATCAACAAATTTTTACAGAAAAGCATAAGGTTTTCATAGCTTCCCCATGAAAAATGTAAACATAAATTCATATATGCAAAACTACAACAACACCATGGGAAATTAAAATTCGTTAATAATTGGCTAAATTTCAATGTCCATCACTTGAAATTTATACCAATCATTGAAAAAGAGTCATAGAACACATTATCTAGGTCAAAAAACTTTCCCGTGAACTATTTGGAAAAAAATTACACATGAATTTTCACCTTTGACAATTGTCACTAGGGAAAACAATTTACTCAAAAATCGAGTTTTTAAGGGATTGTGAAATACAAAAACTCAATAAAACCGAAGTTTATGAGTTTTTTAAAAAAAATCAACTTCCCGCGAGGTTTTTCCACGAAAAACAACAAATGAAAATCTCACCTGAAAACATGTTAAGATAATAAATATTGTACACAAACGAATTTTCTTATAAACAAAACACACACAAACACTAATTAATACACAAAACACAAGTTGAACAACTTACCTTTATGCAATCAGCGCACTTTTCCCTGAAACGCACGAAAAACTTGCGACTTCGAAATCGTCAAAAGAAATTTATAAATACCGCGGAACTCTCAGAATTCATATATTGCCAACATATGGCACATGAATTCGGGGTATTTTTTTACGAAGTACCTGATGATGGTATTAAAAGGGTGCTAAAATATCTCAACAAAAAGATATTTAATATTTTTTGATTTTTAATATGACTAATGAGAGGGAAAGGGATAGCAAGTAATAGTGAGATGTATAAAAATACGTTCAACATCGAATTTTCTCAACATGGATGACAAGAATTTAATTGCGCCCTGTTATAGCACAATTTGGAATTTTAATTTTCACTCAATGAAATTAAATTATGATGGAGATCCTTTGATGAAAAAAGATAGATGTCAATATTCCTCATCGAATGAGATAAATTATACAAGACGAAAAATAATACATTCTGAGAATTTTGCATTATGGTTGCGGGTTCCACACTAAGAAATGACCGTTCAGACCATATATAAGGCCGAGAATTTGGATGGATCGCTCTCTTAAAATTTTCGAGTTCAAGCAGTTCAGTTCGTGGTATATATTCGGTCAAATTTTTAGTTTTTTAAGTTCTCACTTGTAAAAATCGTGCAAATCAGCTTATAATCTGCCTTATGGTAAGCATAAGCTAACATGCGATTTTCTTGTCGGTGAAGCTGTAAATTGTGCAAAGACATATTTAGTGAGATTATTGTGGTTAAAGAATATTTTTTTTGTTCCTTCATTAATAAAGTGAATTAATTTATTTTGATATTTAATAATTTTTTTGATAACAATTTACTCTTAAATTATTGTGTCTTGTACAGGATAAATTCAAGACAGTTATTCCTACACTTCCCAAATCGGGTTAGCTGTAGTATAGCTGCGAATTATACTATGTTTGCTAAAAATTGTAAATTGTAAATAGCATTAAGATCATAGTTTTGAAGAATTTTCTAGATTTATTGTAGATAAATGCTTTGTTGTGAATTAGAGTGCATATGAAGTTTTTATTAAATTGAAATGTAAGTCTATCTATGCTCGTTCTGATTTTAATATACACTAATATAATCCACCAAAGATAACATCATCACATTTGGCTTGTGAAAGGTTCCACAGCAACTATTCCGTTTTATAGGTGCTGAAATTGCAGTATTATTAAAAAATAAGGGAATTTTACATCAGCCAGAGTCGGACCCACATAAAGACAGTGGTTTAAATACGCAGCAGGCTGAGGCAGAGCCTACAATAGAGAACATCCCACAATCACCAACCAGCATCCAACATAAAAATAAATATTAAAATAAATATTTTAAGGGACCAACCGATACTGCCAACAACCCTTTGTGATGAGAAATCAAAGCGAACTTAAAGAGGATTACCCTATACCGATGGCTGCTTTAAGACGCTCCAAAAATAGAAACTGGCGTTTTTCTGCCAATGACGATACGAAGATCAAAGTGAGACTTTTAGCCAATGGAACTATTAAAATAATAAAATAACTATAATAACGATTGTGTCTTTCTGGTTCATTTGCATCATTGGTTGTCTTTCAATCAAAGTATCTGTTACTTTACTTGCGCAAATGGAAAGCCAAACATCATGATCTCTTAACGAATATACCATTAGACCAATGAGAGTTGAAAACGAACCGAGAATTCTCAGAACACGAGCCCATAAAACTGTTTGCATCTACTGGTATCCAACCACAGACTATTTCTCATTCAAAGTTAATATTCTTAACACAAAAACCCCATATACAAAGCGATTAATATTATCCGAAGTCTCATATCTCTTCCATCCATTAGGATGACTGGCTCCATCCATAATCACTCCAGACATATTAATTTAGAAACTTTGGATCTCAAAATGCGATTCGAATAACCTTGTATCTACAGAAATATCAGGAGAGTGGAATTATTTTAAAAATCAATTACATTCGATTCAAGATATCCAGATTCCACTTTGGCTAGGCTAATTCAACAGATATGGAGCTCCATGCTTTTTGTGACCCATCCAATAGTGCTTATTCAGCAGTTCTATATTCAAAAATACAGTCAAACCAGGGCTCCAGAGAACAATTAATAATAGCAAAAACCAAGGTCGCTCCAATCAAACCAGTCTCGATACCACGCTTAGAGCTATATGAGGCTCTTCTGATTACACGACTCATCAACCAAGTAACCATCGACTTGGAATTAGGAGGAGTTAAACTACTAGCTTGGACTGACTCTAATATAGTCTTGTCATGGTTTCATAAACACCCATCAACTTGGAAAATTGTCGTGGCCAATGGTATCACCGAAATACTCGAAAATATAACCCTCCTGGAATCACCTCTCCTACAAAGACAATCCAGCAGATGTATCATAAAGGGGCATTTTGACAAATATCTTAGTCACTACTTCAATGTGGTGGATTAACCCAAACTGGTTGCTTCAAAATAAGGATATATGGCCACGAGATATACAAAATCAACTAGAGTATAAAATACCAAATCGCCAATGAACAAATAGATTTACTACAAAAATATTAATCATTTAAAAAAAAACCATGAAAATAACTGTATACTTTCACAGATTTATAAACTGCATGCGCAAAATGCAGTCTACTACTCAATATTTATCTGTCTCTGAGTTAAAAAAGGTAGAACAATGTTTAATTAAACTTCTCCAAAATATGTCCCTTTCCGCCGAAATTCCCCATTTACAGAAGTAGCTGTTCCTTCCTAAAAAATTCGAGTCCTCTCCGTCATTCCCAAACTAGACTCCGAAAACAAGTTGCGAGTTGCAGGTCATCTCACAAATTCTCAGTTGAATTACGATCAACAAGACTCGATAATCCTTCCCAATAACCATCATATAACCAATATTCTTATAGACCATACACACCATTATACTCTACACTCTAATATGAGAAATCACTATTGGGTATTGAATGATCGCAACAAAATTAGACATCGCGTCCACAAATGTGTCGACTGTTTCCGATTCAATGCACGACCTAGTACTCAGTTAATAATTTCTCTACCCGCAGGCAGAGCCAATAAATCTTTGCCCTTCCAACACAACGGGGTAGATTATGAAGGAAAACATCCACACTAAGACGAGCGAAAACTACTACAAAATATATATGTCTATTCGTTTGCCTGGCCACTAAGGCCGTACATTGGGCTTGTCTCGGACTTATCTACACCATCTTTTCTAGCCGATCTTAAGCGATTTGTTGCACGAAGAGGCCTTTGCTCACAAAGCTAGTCTGATCGAGGAACAAATTTAGTAGGATCGAAACTAATTCTACAATCAAATTTAGAGAAGTCTATCAGAGCAATTGAAGTCAATTTGGCCAGCGAATTTGCCAATAAAGGCATAACTTGGCATTTCAACCCTCCTGTAGCACCTTACTTTAGAGGAATCTGGTGTAAAAACCAACAAACGCCATCTCTAAACAATCACGGATGCAAAACTCACTTGAATGTTTGGTAAGTAAATCCATTTCTGATTAATTTGATGTGAAACTATTCCAACCTACTCGAATTAAATTGACTCTGATAAAATATGATCTAAATCGTATCTATATCGCTATTAAAGCCCTATCCAAAGCGGTAAGTAAATTTTGTTTTAATTTCTATGTGTAACTATTCTACTGATGTGTAATGAATTGAATTTCTGATGTGTAATGAATTGAATTTACAGATAGTTTTCTGAATCGTACAAAACTATTCAAATGGGTATATACTTATTCGCTCGGTCGGCAATTCTCTAACCTATAAACAATAACTTAACATCATATTTCGAACGTAGGGGTTGTACGTATCTATTTGCAATAGCCGGTAAAAATTAAATTTTGATTATTGTTACTACTCGGTAAGAATTTTCAATATGAGAATACAAATATAATATATTGTTATAATCTAATGGTAAGAGTACTAATTTCCCTTTGATTGTATGATTGTTTTGGGTATAACTGAGTTGAAATGAACTCTAGTAGGCTACATTAGCCGTAGCAAATTCTCGAGGCAGGTGACAGTATGGCAGTAGTGGTCTAAAATTCTAGGAGCACGGACGTGATAGGACGATGGGGCCTATGCTGGTAAATTAGGTGAGGTTTGGCGTTGTCTTGCTTGTGGTGTTAGTCTGTAGTTAGTATTTGCTTTTAATTGTTGTGTTTGCTTGGGACGTAAAGTGCTGGGAGGAATGAGGACAGTCTGGTGTATTTGGTGTGAGGTGCGGGATAGGGTGCGCATTCGTTCCGTACCCATGGCGTTCATGTTCGTACATGTTTGTTTATAATACGGGTGGCTGGCTACTCGTTCGCCACAGTGCGCATGCCTGTATATTTCGGCATTGAGCTCTTTCTCCACGTCCATGCCATTTCACAAATCTATATGTGTGTTTGCGTTTGTGCTGTTTTTTTATATTATTCCTCACTAGTCGTAGCGTACTCACTCCTCTACTTAATTTATTTCAGGAGGGACAGAGAGAGAGAGAGTTGACGGGCCCAGAGGACACCTACTATAATCTTACCTGTATAATATTTAATTAAATTTATTTAATGTTTTATTGTTTTATGATTTAAAAGAAGCCCGCGATACAAATATATATCAAAATTAAATTCTGCTGATTGTTACTACTCGGTAAAAATTCTCAATTATATTGAAAATTAAATTATGCTGATAGTACCCGGTAAAAATTTTTAATATGAATATACAAATATAATATTTATATACAAATGTATAACAATTACAAGAAAAGAGGCAAAAACTTGAGGGTCCACCTCAGAAGTGCCTCCGAGAATATTCCGCTTGCCTAGGGCTGCCATCTGTAAACTCATGAAACTAGGACAACGAGTTCGAAAGCCCCGGCTGTTTAGCTGGAAACTCCGACATTTTTGCCAGATAATGTTTGCTATTTTATTCACTTATGAAATAGGCTGAAACTGGTATACAGTTTCTTTCAATATTTATTTATTATAAAATTTGTCAGTTTACAAAAAACAATAAAATAAAACGATGCCAATGAACTAAACTAAATCTCTCTTATATTTAGGAACAAAACTAAATTTCCAAAAAACAAATTGACAATTTTACTTCTTTAGACACAAAACAGAAATTTTACAATAATTGTTGAGCGCAGCTAAAAATAAAATAAAAAGACATAAGCATTTAATGAAAATTGTATTTTTGTACTTCCCTAGTATATCGTCCAGTCATCTGTTACATGCAAAAAAAAGAAGCTTTAAATTTTAAAAAAATATAAAAATATTCCCAATTACAAATTTTCGCATAAGCTAACCATGCCTAAAACATGGTTAGCTTATCTATTCAATCAGTGAAGAAAATTGTATCAGCAATTTTCTTCACATTCCATGAATTAAAATAAAATTATTCCCATGGCAAATTTTGCCTTCAGCAAAATTTGCCAGTAGAAATATTTACTTTTAAAAAAATAAAGCAAAAGACAAATCGTACCTTCAGTACGATTTGTCGTGAAAATTACAGTATGTATGTACGAATTACATACATGTCACATAAAAGCTTTCGCGATAGGAAGAGCGCGCCGCGAAGATACATTGTATGTATACGCGCGCGGCAGTTTCAATCGTCGTGACGGTGGCCGATGTTTAGAAAAGCATCAAGTTTCGAGCCTCCGTCCAACGAAAAATATTCTGGACTTGTTTAATCAAGTCCAGAATAAATTAAAATTTTTTCCCAGGGTAGAAATGCAACTATGCATTTTCTACCCTGAACGATGGCTTTTGATCGCAATGAAAGTGATCAAGAGCCGAGTTGACTTTTAGCGATCATAGCAGCGGGGTTGAAGTTAAAATTTGATTAACGGAGGTTCGTGAAAAAAATATATCAAAGTTGAATTTTAGAGTATTTACGAGTTGAGTTGGCTTTTAAATAACAAAAAAAAGAAGAACGATCAGATTAACGGCGATTCGCGGTCGAGTTTGTAAAAAGAACAAGTGGTTGTACTTATGAAAACGTAGTACGGCGGGAGTTAAAAAGTTTTTTAAAGTTATAGTCGAAAACTGGGTGACGGTCTCGGTCTCGGTCAGAGGAAAGCATATAGTAAAAAGTTTTTTTTAAGAAAGAAAAAGTTCGTAAAAAGAAGTTTTGCGTAATAACGAAAAAGTTGTGATAACAGTTTATGTAGTACACACAAATCCCCCAAAAAGGAAATAGGGTGTGTAATCCAGATCCTGAATTATAACAATAAAATAAATAAAGAGAATAAAAGGTTAAGTGCCGTGTTTTAAATTAAAGGGCCAACACAGGCAGGAGAACGGGATGACAGAGAAATTACAAAGGAGTTTAAAGCTGTAAGTAAAAGCCCCTTGGAAATATAACAATTGGCGCAGCCGGTACGATAGAGGAAGCCTACTTTGAAAAACAAAAAAAAAGTATAAGCGCTCGAAAACCCTCTATCCTACGAATCTAAAAGGAGTTTAGGACGAGATCGAATACTGGGCAAGACACCCTACCCTTCGCCTGAAGTTGAGTCTGGCTTCAGGAGTATTTCGATCTTGTCTGCTCCCAACGCTCGGGGTCGGACAGCTTTAACTGCCTCTGTTTGTAAAACACGCAGCCACCCCCTCATCAAAGCACAAAGTGCCAACGTGGGACTATAGCGGGCTTCATCCCAGCCCAGGATATCAGAAGTTCACAACCAAAAGTGCTAAAGCTACACTTGAAGGAAGGAAGTTTGCAAACCATCCGCTATCTGCGATCCAGAGCTGAAATGGACTTCGAAGTAGGCAACGCGCCCCCCTTTCAGCTTTTATCCAGGGGAATTTAAGAAGGCCACGGGCCCCCCCGGCAGCAAAAGAACTTCAAGAAACCGAACCTACGATCCTGAATTGAGAGGGACCTCGAAGAAGGCAATAAGCCCCCCTCTCAATTTGAACCAAGGGAATTAAGACGGCAGAAGCCCCCCTAGCTGCAAATTTTACACACGGTGGTCCATGAGCGAGGAAAGCTCCCACCAAGGAATACCGCCTTAAATCCAACTTCCATCAACTCCTCAACAATCTTCCTCGCCGGGCGACGCACAGGAAGATCCGTCCCGGTACGAAGGAGGCAACGCGGGAGCAACATCCGCAACAGAGGGTGCTAATCAAACACCCCCAACAATATCAACAAAAAAAGGGGTAACACTCAGGAGTGGGACAATCCTTACAGGTCCCCAACAAGTAAGACCTTCCCATTTAAATTTAGAAAGTTATTTAAAATATCTAGAGGAGAAAGTGCGAGACTCCTCCGAACTTTCTGTTATACAGTGCGATTCTATCGATAAACAGCTCAAAAGGTCCCGTGAACGGCGGCTTGAGCAAATCGCGCAATTCAAAGAAAGTACGGAAAAATTTAAAGAAAGCTTAAAGCAGTTTGGAGAACTCTCGCACTCTCTCGAAACAGAAATTACAAATAATAGTGTAGAATTAAGAGAAGGTGCCATTGAGGACAGTGTGAATGATTCTACCGTGAGTGAAGTCCTATTGAATTGGCTGGGCGACTCCCTTTTGGAAACCAGCATAGAAGAAATTAGCTCCCCAAAGGTGCCAAACTTTAGCTTCAGAATCCCCAGTATAAACATGGCAGATTACGCTAAAATCGCCAAACTGACTGCCCAGCTCGTCCCCCTATTCTCGGGAGAGCAGCACCCAAAATTGAGCCTTGAGCTCCAAAAGTTCCTAGGATGCTGCAGGCAGGTAATCCAGTGCATTTCGGTGGATGAACTAACAGCATTTCTGCAAATCTTCCCCACCAGGCTTCGAGGCGAAGCTTATCAGCTTTTTGCCTCAAATATGCCCACTACTTTCAAAGAAGTAGAAGAACGGCTAAATCGCACATACCTGCTTAGAGAAACTTACCAAGAACTGGTAAATAAATTAATCACTACAAGGCAGTATCCTTTAGAGAATCTCACAGCCTTCACGGCACGAGTAAAACAAATGCTGGCACTCTGCAATGAAGCAGCAGAATCCAAATACGGAGCCACAGCAGCACCAGCTGTTAAAACGCAGTTGGAAGATTTCGCGAAAAACGCACTGAAAACAGGCGTAAATAACCCATATATGTGCCAATACCTTCTGACCATGACAGACAGCACGGTGGATGACCTCGTACAAAGAGCACTCGACATGGAACGTCTCCAGCAAAGTGCTCTATTCCTGCAACCTTCAGGGCAATTTCAGTCAAATGTGATGCAAAATCCGATACCCCATTCAATAAGTGCAACAGCACCAAATAACGCACATTTTAACCAACTTAACTCATCCGCTAATCACAGCGTATTTACTCCCGGCATAATGCCATTCGCTCAAGTTCCTCAGACCCTGCCAAACCCAAGCAGTCACATACCAACGTCACAGTTCACACAGGCCGGCACAGCATATATTAAACAGGAACCCAGATCGCCAGATAAAAATTATAATGTAAAAAATAAAAATAATTATTTAAATAAAATTACTTGTAGTTTTTGTAATTTAAGAGGCCACACATACGCAGATTGCCTCAAACGTAAAAATACTCCGTACTGTGTGAACTGCAAAATATACAACCACGATATACGTGACTGCAGGAGGAACAACAACAATATTCAAAGATCAAGCAACAATGGTGGACCATCGAATCAACGCCCTAGAGAGCCGCAGAATCCCAATAACAATTCCAGAGTCTATAACGTGCGTAAAAAGTGCAAATTTTGTGGTCGTTCTGGACATGCAGTAAATAACTGCCAACAAAAACGTAAATGGGAAGCCCGGAGTCAGGGAAACGACGTACAGTCGACCCAAAACTCCCCGGCTCGACTATAAATCTCCCATATAATAAATTAGGGTCTCCTCAGCAGCCCGATTCCAGTGTCGCTACAGTAAAACTTCCTTTAGACATAGGCCTGAACGGCCAAACTAAACTAGTAGTAGACACAGGCGCTGAGGTAAGTATAATAAAGAAAAGGTCATTAAAAGACCTCAAAGAAATTAACCACAATGAGGCATGTACACTTCAGACCCCATTTGGTACCGGAAAGACGCTGGGAAATTGCCAGGGAAACTTCGTTTTCAAAAACAAAATTCCCTGCAAGTTCCAAGTCGTAAAGAACTTGCCTGGCCTTTCCGATGATGGACTTCTAGGAAGTGATTTCCTAGCAAAAAACTGCAACGTTGAGGGTCCTAATAAGGCACTAAGGTTTCCTCGCACGGAAGCTAATCCAGACGAATTTGCTTTGCCATTAGAGTTTGAAACGGACAAGCTACATTCTGAAGAAGCAGTCGAAGTAAGAACACTTGCAGAAGAGGTAGAGTCTAAACAGGCTGAACTATCCACCTGCAGTGTCTTCAAGGCTTTTCAAACGAGAAAAGCTGGCTGCCAAGCTCCAAATGGGCCCAAGGAATGTGAAAAAAGCTGTCTGGGCGAACAAGAGACCGATGAAGGCAGGCAGCAATTGGTTACCTTTAAGGAACCAATCTGCATACCTGCGCGCTCTCAAATTGTGGCCCCAGTGCCGTTACAAACTCAAGAAGAAATGCTCTGTTTATCCCAAGAGATAAGCGATGGAGTCTTTTTGGCAAACAGTTTGCTGTCATCTGGAGAAGAATCAGTGCTGGTCAGTATTCTCAACGCTAATAGTCATAAAGTAGTCATACACATAGCTTAAAGTTACAGCTATTTCCAATAAACGACTACACACTAGTCCCATTGATGCACACAAAAGACCACAACCAAACGCACATTCCCATACCAAACAAAGAGGCAATATCAAACAACACAAGAGACGGAACTGAGTGTCTAAAGCCTGCCAAAAAGGTGCATATAACTCTTCCGTCCAAAATCCCGAGGCATAAATCACTCTTAAACAAACAACGGCCATATAAGAACGGTAGCGAGTCGCTAAAGCCTATAATAAAGGTGCATATTACTCCACCGTCTTCTAGCATAAAAAATCCTACATGGCCAAAAAATACTAGCATCGGCGCGCATGAGTATTCCACACAACCTAAGGCAAAGACCGCACAGGTGTATCAAACTCAGCCGTCGGCGAAGCAGGAAGCAAGTACCCTGCTACATGCTAAATACAACAAAATAAAGCCTCATAAGGAATTCATTAAATCCAATCCAATTTCAGGACACAAATTTACAAAGAATAGGAAGTCAAACCAAGGTTCAGCCGACAAAACGGCGATATTACAACATGTACGATATCTATACCCGGATAATGAGACTCCGGACGATCCAAAACAATACCCGCGTATTTCTAGGCTAGAGCAAGAACTCAGCCTAGACCCTAATTTAACCGCGGAAGAAAAAATTTCGATATCGGAACTCTGCGAAGAGTATAACGATATCTTCTTCCTCAAAGGTGACAAACTCACCTATACAAATGCGATAACGCATAATATTCCGTTGGTGCAGGATCAAGCACCAATCAATCAAAAAATGTACCGCTTACCTGAAACACAGCGGAAAGTAATTAACGAGCAGCTAAAAGAAATGCTACACAGCGGGATAGTTCAGTCTAGTAAAAGCCCTTGGAATTCACCTCTACTAGTTGTCCCCAAGAAAGCGGGACCTGACGGTGAAAAAAGGTGGCGCGTCGTTGTCGATTTTCGTAAATTAAACGAAAAGACAATTGGAGACGCATTCCCGCTACCCCGAATCGAGGATATTCTCGACCAACTAGGTCACGCAAGGTATTTCACCACACTCGATTTGGCCAACGGCTATCACCAAGTTCTTGCCGACAAAAAAGATCGACATAAAACTGCTTTCAGCACAAGTTATGGGCACTACGAGTTCAAGTGTATGCCATTCGGGCTCAAAGGAGCGCCCGCCACATTTCAACGCCTAATGAATTTCGTCTTAACAGGCCTACAAGGCCTCGAATGTTTTGTCTACCTAGATGACATTGTCATCTATGGAAAAAATTTAAACGACCACAACGAAAAGTTGGGAAAAGTCTTCGACAAGTTGAGAGAGAACAACTTAAAACTGCAGCCAGAAAAGTGCCAGTTTCAAAGAAGAGAAGTTGTTTACCTAGGACATAAATGTTCTAGCGAAGGAGCCCTACCAGACCCAAGTAAGACGGCCTGCGTCCAAACATTTCCTGTTCCAAAAACAGTAAGGCAAGTTCAGTCATTTCTAGGACTTGCCAATTACTACAGGAAATTCATTCCAGACTTCTCCAAAATTGTAAGTCCAATCACGAATTTACTCCGAAAGGATGTAAAGTTCACTTGGACAGAGAAATGCCAAGAAGCATTTCAAAGCATAAAAAATGCTTTAATTTCCCCACCACTTTTGATTTACCCCGATTTTACAAAACCTTTTAATCTTACTACGGACGCAAGTAACGAGGCTCTAGGAGCTGTTCTTTCTCAAGGAGAAGTCGGAAAGGACCAGCCCATTGCCTACGCAAGCCGCACCTTAAACAAAGCCGAAAGAAATTACTCTACTATAGAGAAAGAGTTATTGGCTATTGTCTGGGCTACGAAGAATTTCAGGTGCTATCTTCAAGGCCGGAAATTCACGGTCTACACTGACCATAAAGCTCTCAAAGGTGTCTTCAATGTGAAAGACCCTACTTCCCGTTTGGTGAGATTTCACCACAAATTATCTGAATTCGATTACAACATCGAATATAAACCGGGGAAGTACAACACTAATGCAGATGCACTAAGTCGCATCCCTCAAGCATCAAAGGAAGACAGTTTAGGCAATACCTTAACGGTAGAAGCCCTAGTCCACCACACGATGGACTCAGATGTGGAGGAAGACAACCCCACAACTAACAAAAAGAAAAAGAAATCCGCTCATTGTTTCGTCGTGACTCGAGCTCAGAAGCAGAAGGCTCAAGAGACAATAAATAGCTCCAGTGTGGAGACAGAAGAGCACACGACAGCGGACCAAAACGAAATTCAACACACGGAGGCGGAAAAACTAAACCTAGCATCGCTTGAGCAAAAAGTAAGTACTGGCAAGACACCCGAAGTTATTACGAGCCCCACGGAGATCCAAACAATCTTAAAAGATTATCACGATTCTCCATTTGGTGGCCATCAAGGTGTCATAAAAACTTACAAACGAATAAGGCGCAAGTATTGGTGGAGACACATGCTTAGCGACATCAAGAAATACATAAAAAAATGCCCAAAGTGCCAGACGATGAAAGCGTCTCCACAATATAAAATGCCAATGGTTATCACGGACATCGCAGAACAACCGTTCGACAAAGTTTACCTCGATATTGTAGGTCCATTAGAAGAGACCACATCATGAAACAAATATATCTTGACCTTCCAAGATAATTTAACAAAATTTGTCGACTGGTATGCCATACCTAATGCAGAAGCAATCACAGTAGCGCAGGTTTTCTTTGATGAAATCATTACGCGCTATCGCATACCCAAAAGAATACTCACCGATCAGGGAACAAATTTCCTGAGTGAATTATTCAAAAAAGTATGTAAGCTTCTAAAGGTAAAGAAGTTACAGACTTCAGCATATCACCCACAGTCTAATGGAGCACTAGAGCGTGCGCACAGACCACTAATTGAATACCTGCGAACAATCGTAGACGAAAATCCCAAAACATGGGACCAATTCCTACGAACCGCTGCATTCGTGTATAAGAATAGTGTACACGAGGGTACTAAACTTACCCCAATGGACTGCCTATACGGCTTCACAGCGGATGTCCCATCAAATTTAAAACGGGATCCCGAACCCGTTTACAATCACGAGAGCTATTATCATATACTAAAGTATAAGCTCCAAAAATCGTACGCCACGGCAAGAAAGAATTTATTAGCCAGTAAACAACGCTCGAAGGGGTACTATGATAAGACAGTACGACCCCTAACTTTTCACATAGGAGATAAGGTCCTCATTAAAAACGAAAGCAGGAAACATAAGCTTTCCCAAATCTGGGTAGGACCTTATCAGGTAACTGCTATACCAAGTGGAGTAAACACCACAATAAAAATTGGTAAGCGTACTGTAATGGTACATAATACATTACAACCGTCTAAAACCATTCTTCGAATGAAATAAACATGTTGCCACAGAACCAGGTTGACTCAAATTCCTACTCTGTCTGTTTCAAATTAATCCCATTTTAACGGCTCTCAGGAACACTTGCGGTGGAGCCACTCCACTGCCTGGTCTAATAACGGCACGAAATAAGTAAAGTCATACTTAAAGGATTATTTTTTTCCTCCGAATTGTCCACAGAAATGGCGCTACAAACTATTGCAATTGCCCTCCTCATCCAGTACACGATAGGAGAAATCGCCGACAAACCCTATGCTATAACCAAGCTAAATAGCTCGGGCATATTTTTCGAGGATCTAGGAAGCCTCATGGTGTATCATAACACTTGGAATGTTCTCACGGAGATAGACTTGGATGAGTTAGACTCACAGATAAAACTAACGAAACAGGCAGAATATTTAGTGCATAAACTCTGCATAAATATCACGGATAAAGAAGACCTGTGCAACGTGCAGCAACTACACATACACGCTATAATAGATAGCGTACAAAAGCGCACGAGAACCATTAAGGAATTAGTTCCAGGAAGGCGTAAGGCCAGATCACTATTCGACGGAATAGGCAATGCTATGCACTATTTATTTGGTACCATGGATAGTAACAACGAGAAGGAGATATACAGCCGCTTAGATGAAATTGAATCGAACACACAAGCCCTAGCTGAGCTAGAGAAACAACAAATAAGTGTGGTTAAAACTACCTTGGAACAGATTCAAAAACCATTGGCTATGTTAATAGATCGTCAGCAAAACATAGCTCTCCAGATTAACGATCTGCATACCGTGACCGAGGACCTAACCAGAAGGCAGCTGAGGCAAGAGATCATATCGAGCTTATTGCTTCAAATCATCGAGGTCGAATACCGTCAACAAGCCCTCCTTGACATTATAATAGCCACTAAAGGCAACCATATTCACCCACTCCTCGTGTCTCCCAAAAATCTGCTGGATGTATATCGAAAATCAACTTCGAAATGTCTAAACGACCAAAATTGTCTATCGATTCTGTACCAATCAGCAGGAGCCCTGTCACGCCTTATGCAGAACAAATTGGTGGTGAGAATAACTCTCCCAATTTTTGATTCCCCCAAAATGAGGCTACGGCAAGTCCGATGCTTTCCAGTACCACAACCAGCAAATTATTCCATAATCCCTGACCCTGGATACTCTTGTGTGGCAAATAGCGCTCGCACACAGGAATTCCTCTTATTAAAAGACGAAGATATGAAAAGCTTCAAGAAAGTCACTCATAGCATGGAGGAAAATACATATATAGGTCGACTAAATACCCCCATAATTAAGGCAACAACCTCAGATGAATGTATAGTGAAAGTGTTGTACAATCCTTTAAATGAAGTGCCCAAGTGTAAGTCTAGAGTACAGACTCCTCAAAAAGACATGTTGATACTAGAGATAACGCAACCATGTCAGATGCAAATAGGGGAAAAGGTGCTAAGGTACGAAGGTGAAAATAAACACCCTCTCAAAATTACTCAGCCTGAACAATTTCCTGAGCTGAATCATTCATTACTCAACCTGAATCTAGCCGAAATTTTACCCAAGTCTCAAAACCAAAGAGTGCAAACCGAAATCATAACAGGGGACGATATCAATAAATCAATCTATACTGGCACACATTCGCTGGAAGATATCCAGCACAAATTAGACCAGTATAGTAACAAGGTATCAAGCAGACAATCCCATATTCTGTCCACAACTTCTCTATCATTTACGAGCCTACTAGTTCTGGCCATAATGATCGCTGTGGCAGTAAAATATCTTAAACCTGTTGTCATCAAAATAAAACAACAGAGAAATCAACCACAAGGTAACCCCGAAGTTTTATCAGAGGGAATTCCTTTAGAAGAGCGAACTCCTGCTCCCCAACCCAGTTTAAGGCGAGCCAGAAGCCTCCCGAAAACAAAATCAGTCCAAATCGTTTAAAAAATGGAGCACGGACACTGTCAACATGATCCACTTAATCAAAGTAGAATTTATAGGAAAGGTAGACCTGGTAAAGCACTCAAAGCAAATCTACGTATATATATATATAACAACCTATGTATAAGAAACGATTTAACAAAAACAAAACCCAGCAATTATGCATATAGTATAAAGTATAATTAACTATAGAGGAAAATACAGATGTTATAGGGCATCATGGGCTAAATAGTTTTTAATTAGGCTAGATATAGGCTTTACATATATATATAAGGAAAAGAAGTACATAATAAACATAAAACCAAAAGTTTACCATGCTATTAAATATAAACATAAAACTAGAAAAGATTAAAAGAACTTGTATAAGCGTATACATAAAAGGAAAGCAGGCCCAAAAATAAACTAATAAACTTAGAAAGAAAGGCATAAAATAAAGAAATTAAAACTAAAATTACTTCAAAGAAACTATAGAATTAAAGGAAAATGTCCTAGAATTAAATATAAAATAGAAAAATGAAAAAAAAACATACAGTACCTACTCGAACAGTGGAGGTAACACAAAAAAAAAAACAAAAAATTAAAGATCAAGTACACAAAAAAAATGCATAATACCACAAAATAAAATCAAAAAGTCAGAATTATGACCAGAATATGAAGTATAATAGTTTAACTAAAAAGAAAAATACCTTAAAAGTATAACTAAATAATTAGAACATAAAAACACAAATTTACCAGGCTACTGCAAATTAAAAGACATAAGTAGACGAGTAGTACAATAAATAAGATAAATAAATAGCGATTAAAAATGTCTAACCGAAACCGGAATAGCATAGAGCATCATATGCCAAATAGTTTTTAATTAGGCTAGAAAAAAAAAAGGGGCAACAACTCTCAACAACCAAAATTTTATAGGATCACGACCAAGGAATAGCTATAGAATTAAAATTAAACTAGTAAATAATAATAATAAATATGTAAGGAAAACAAACAAAAACAAACTAGTTGTTAGCCCAATATAATTTTGTAAGGCCCCACCAGGCCAACAATAAGAAAAGAAAGGTAAGAACCTTTCAAAGAAAAAATAGCTAAATCAAAAATGTTGTAAACCTCGACCGAGACCCGATCCGCCAAATTAGTACCAGACCTAATAGACCTAAAAACAAAACAAAAAGAGAAAGAAGCCGAAGCGATGCGTCCTTGTCTTCCTTTTAATTACACCAGTTAAAAAAAAAAAAAGAAAAAAAAAACTGAAAAATAACAAGGGGAAGGGGGATATAAATCAGAACAGGTTAACGTTTTGTTTCTTTTATTAATTTTTTTTTATTACTTCATTTTTTTTTAATATACAAGCAAAAAGGAAACAGAAGAAAGACAGGAAAGGTAAAAGCGAATCAAAAACATTAGAAAAAAAAAAACACATAAAATAGAAGCGAGAGAAGCCACTCTTACTCCCAATCCTCGTCGGACTCTTCCTCAACTCCTAGGGGGGGAGGGGTGGCCATCAAGGGCCAGATGATGGCGGTGATGGCCGGATCGAACACCGGGTGGCAACACGCACATAACCCATATCGCCCGGTAATATTAAGGGTACCTCCTGAAACAAAAAAATTACGGGTAAGCGGGGTGTCATGTGAAAATCATAATTATCAACACTCACCTTTGACAACCCAGGACTGCCCTTGGTGTGGGTAGATGGGTAAGTCCACCGAGTAGGTGCGGCCGGGCACGGCCTCCTCGCCCCACATGGTAAAGGGACGCTCACCTCGGCGTAACAATACTAGCCGGATCGGACCACGCCACCCGCGAATTACGTGCAGCACAAAGATCGAGCAGGCCACGAAGGTAAGGCCAGGCGGGCTGTGCATAGGCACGTTAGACAATTTCTTGGTACATAACATCAGGTCAGTTACTTAAAATCGGGTTAGTCAAGAAAAAATACACGACTTGAGCTCGATGAAGACTAATTCACAAATAATCAATAGCCCAACAATTCATGAGTAGTCCCCCATAACACTTTCCTGCAACAAAGTATTCGGTGCACGGTAAGCAGAATGGAAATCGGACACCAAAAGATAAGAATTCCTACTTGGTACACAACAATAGTAAAGGCTAATTCTGGTCCAGACCATCCTCCCTTCCCCGAGAGTTATTCCTCTCCAAAGAATAACTCTCTTATTTGCGGGGGGAAGGAATGTTACATGCAAAAAAAAGAAGCTTTAAATTTTAAAAAAATATAAAAATATTCCCAATTACAAATTTTCGCATAAGCTAACCATGCCTAAAACATGGTTAGCTTATCTATTCAATCAGTGAAGAAAATTGCATCAGCAATTTTCTTCACATTCCATGAATTAAAATAAAATTATTCCCATGGCAAATTTTGCCTTCAGCAAAATTTGCCAGTAGAAATATTTACTTTTAAAAAAACAAAGCAAAAGACAAATCGTACCTTCAGTACGATTTGTCGTGAAAATTACAGTATGTATGTACGAATTACATACATGTCACATAAAAGCTTTCGCGATAGGAAGAGCGCGCCGCGAAGATACATTGTATGTATACGCGCGCGACAGTTTCACTCGTCGTGACGGTGGCCGATGTTTAGAAAAGCATCAAGTTTCGAGCCTCCGTCCAACGAAAAATATTCTGGACTTGTTTAATCAAGTCCAGAATAAATTAAAATTTTTTCCTAGGGTAGAAATGCAACTATGCATTTTCTACCCTGAACGATGGCTTTTGATCGCAATGAAAGTGATCAAGAGCCGAGTTGACTTTTAGCGATCATAGCAGCGGGGTTGAAGTTAAAATTTGATTAACGGCGGTTCGTGAAAAAATATATCAAAGTTGAATTTTAGAGTATTTACGAGTTGAGTTGGCTTTTAAATAACAAAAAAAAGAAGAACGATCAGTAAAACGATAAAATCGCAACGCGTTGATTTTGAAAGAGGATTAACGGCGATTCGCGGTCGAGTTTGTAAAAAGAACAAGTGGTTGTACTTATGAAAACGTAGTACGGCGGGAGTTAAAAAGTTTTTTAAAGTTATAGTCGAAAACTGGGTGACGGTCTCGGTCTCGGTCAGAGGAAAGCATATAGTAAAAATTTTTTTTAAGAAAGAAAAAGTTCGTAAAAAGAAGGTTTGCGTAATAACGAAAAAGTTGTGATAACAGTTTATGTAGTACACACAAATCCCCCAAAAAGGAAATAGGGTGTGTAATCCAGATCCTGAATTATAACAATAAAATAAATAAAGAGAATAAAAGGTTAAGTGCCGTGTTTTAAATTAAAGGGCCAACACAGGCAGGAGAACGGGATGACAGAGAAATTACAAAGGAGTTTAAGGATGTAAGTAAAAGCCCCTTGGAAATATAACACATCTAAAGCATCATCCCACAGTGTCAGGAACTAATCTGAAAATGAAAAAAAAAGCAGTTTAAATGCAGCAATATAAAAAACTGTTGCGTTAAGGCTTTTATGCAAAAAGAAATAGCCTCGTTTGCTATTTTGCCTTTAACCTTAAAAAACCAATGTGATAATTAAAAAGCAATTCGTCAAAGTTTTATATTATCACTAAACACTATTTTTATTTCAAGTTAAACAAAATTAATTCTATTGCTTATAATTATACATAAGCTTGTACTCAATGTAGTAAAAAGAAGTGATTGCTTTAAAATATTTTTGATCTGTACGCGTGACTGATTAACTGAGCGAGATTAGAATGACAACCGGATCTTTTCTTTTTTTTGGTATATTCATGCAGTTCATACAATTCATTACTGAAGGTGGCGCAGCATTTGCATTGTTAAAAATAGATATATTTTTAATTCTAATCTTGGCGCGAATTTTAAACTTAAAATATGAAACTGAAGTAAAACTTTCATGCCACTACAACGGGGGAGAAAAGGTGAGTGATGCTTGGTATATTTTAGTTGAACAAAAACTTTAAACATAGTGGCCAACGACCTGGTTTTGCTATTAATTATTTATATTGAAGATATATGTGCCGGTTTTAATCGATCTACCGATATACACTGATTCTTGCCTTTTATGTCGATAATGAATGATTTTCGGAATCGGCGTATTATTCTGAAAGGGCCTTCATACGGTGGATCTAATCGTACTCTAGTTTTGTCGACTCTAATAAAAATATATTCACATTCACCTAGATCTGGCGGTATATAACAGTGAGCGTCTGAACTTGGTCTCGGCGTAGTGAACTGTAGGTTTCTCATCCGATTTTTTAGAGAAGGTAGAAGGCTTGCTGGATCTGTTAGTTCGTTATTTGGTGCTTGCACGAATACTTCTCCTGGTATTTTTAAAGGTTGACCATAAACTAATTCTGCTGCTGATGTTTTTAGGTCTTCTTTGATTGCGGTTCGCATGCCTAACAGTACGAAAGGAATTTCGTCGCTCCAATTGGTACAGTTTGCTCGGGCTTTCAGTGAATCTTTTAACTGGCGATGAATTCTCTCTATCATACCATTACTTTGTGGGCGGTATGTAGTGGTTCTGATTCTATGTGATCCAAGGATTTTCGTAAGCTCCAAAAACAATTTTGATTCGAACTGTACTCCCTGATCTGTAGTGATCTCTAAGGGGCAGCCGAATCTGAGAATGTATTCCTGCACAATTTTTTTTGCAACTTCTAACGCTGTGCTGTCTTTCAACGGATATGCCTCAGGCCAGCGTGTAAAGCGATCTATTATTGTAAGGATGTAGGCATAGTTATTTGATGGCAGTAAAGGACCAACCAAATCCGTATGGATGTGATCGAATCTACCCGATGGTATTTGAAATTGTTCCACCGGGGACTTCGTATGCCGAATAAGTTTTGCTCACTGGCAGTTTATACATGTTTTTGCACAATATCCTGCATCGACGTTCATTCCTGGCCAGAAATATCTTGCAGCCAAGAGTTTTCTACTTGCGCGAATACCTGGATGAGAAATTCCGTGAAGCGTTTGAAAAACCGAATACCTTAGTTCTCTAGGTAAGTAGGGACGATGTTTCCTTTCAGAAGTTTCGCACCAAATTTTTCTGTTAGAATTAGTTATATCTATGAGACTGAGTTTCCATTTTCCGTTACTAGTACTATGAAGCAATGAATTAAGTTCATCATCATTCTGTTGCAATTCAGATAATCGTTCGATATCGATTCCTGTAAATTTTACACTGGATGATTCGTTGAAGCTTGCTCGGGACAAAAAATCAGCTACAACGTTATCTTTACCAGCAATGTGCCGAATATCATTTGTGTATTGGGCAATGTATTCTAAATGTCGCGTTTGCCGCGGACTATGATCTGTTTTGGATGTAATTGCCATAGTTAGGGGTTTATGATCGGTGTATATTGTGATCTCTCGTCCCTCAACCAAATGCTTGAAATGCTTTAATGCTAGATATATAGCTAGCAATTCTCTGTCAAAAGCAGAGTAGCGTGCTTCGGCGGGTTGTAACTTTCTTCGAAAGAAAGCTAGCGGTATCCAGCACAGTCTATTTGTATCGTAGTGCTGTAAGACTCCACCTACTGCTATGTTGGACCTGTCAGTTGCAATGCTGTATTTTGCATCGTCAAATGGGTGGGCTAACAACGTAGCAGAGGCTAAAGCGGTTTTTGCTTTCTCGAAACCGATATTGCATTCTGTTGGCCATATAAAATTCTTCGCCTTCTTGATTTTATGTAATTGAGCTATGTGAGAATAGATCGGAGCTAACATTTCCGCTAGTCGTGGAATAAATCTGTTGTAAAAATTGATCATTCCGAGGAATTGTTGTTCTTTGATCGACTTCGGATGCTGCAATGAAATAATTGTTTCGACACGGTCTTTACAGGGTAAGATACCATCTTTCGTTATTGAATGTCCTAAAAATGTCAGGTTTTCTGAACCGAAAACACATTTTGATAATTTCACTTTAACGTCGTAGTCCGTTAGTCGCTGAAATAATATTTTTAAGTGTTTTTTATGTTCCTTCTCAGAGCGACTTGCGACTAATATGTCGTCGATATATGCGTATGCGAAATTTAAGCCTTTTAATATTTCGTTAATAAACCTTTGAAAGGTCTGGGCGGCATTCCTTAAGCCAAAAGGCATCCTACAGAACTCGAATAAACCGAACGTGGTTGTTAAGGCTGTCTTGTGAATATCTTGTTCTGCCACTGGAATGTGGTGGAAGGCTTTGACGAGATCGATTTTTGTAAATATAGTACATCCGCTCAGGTGCAAGGTAAAATCCTGCAGGTGCGGGATAGGATATCGGTCGGGTACTGTACATGAGTTTAGTCGACGAAAATCTCCGCAAGGTCTCCAATCACTAACGCCTTTCTTTTTTACTAAGTGTAAAGGGGAAGCCACTGGAGATGAAGATGGGCGACATATACCTAACGATAACATATGCTCGAATTCATTCTTAGCTAAATCGAATTTCATTTTATTTAGACGACGCGGTCTTGAAAATGGGAGCTCGCCTTTAGTCTTAATATAATGCATAACCGTGTGTTTAATCAGTAAATTATAATTTGGCGGAGCTGTGAGACTTGGAAATAATTTCACTATATCAGAGTAGTTGCTGTAAATCTCAAACATTTTTGGAGTTGGGGTGTCAACTAAAGCTATGCCGGTGTATACTTTTAATGACGTTGTATTATCTAGTAAGCGTTTCTCTTTTACATCGACTAAAAGATTAAAATTATACAGGAAATCTGCTCCTATTATTGGGCGGTTTACTGACGCTATAGTAAATGCGGAGAAAAATTTCTACGAAGACCAAGATCTAGCTTAAGAAGTTGGGAGCCGTATGTCCGAATGGTGGAACCGTTAGCAGCAGACAAACAGTTATCATGATCTCTTTTATCTCGTGGGAAAATTGTTAATGGAACAACGGATACGTCTGCTCCTGTATCTATGAGGAACGTAAGTTTAGTGTTTCTACACTTGATGAATAAGCGGCGGGAAGCAGGCTGCTGGCTGATGGCCGCTTCGTCAGTAGCAACCTTTAGTTTTTTGCGGAATTATTTTGGGAGTTTTCTTTTGAATTTTGAAAATTACACGGCTTATGGCATTTTCTTGATTGCTCCCCGAAGCGATGATGGAAATAACACATTGGATATCTTGATACTTGTCTTGCATTACGATAACCACTGTATTGGGGACGATTGCGCGAATTACTACGTGCCGCTGAGTATTATTATTAAATGATCTGTTTTTCGATCGATGTCTGTAGCCATTTCTATTTTCAGAAATTACTGATAGCGAATGTAATTTCTTTTCGATCGCCTCTAATTTGCTAACTAATGAGTTTCCAGGTTGACTTTGGCAGGATGCTATTATTGAGGATTGTCCTACTTCATGTATCTTATCAGCAGTATTTAATAAATTTCCAATGTCTGATTCGGTGGTGGCTGCTAAGATTGAATTAATGTGATTAGGTAGGCCGTTCAACCAAATTTGTTTTAAAAGACCCTCATTCAAGGCTTGGGAACCTCCCGCTAATGTTTGTAGTCTTCTATAGTATTGGGAAGGTGTATTATCACCTATCGCAACACCATCTAACAATTTCCTAATCCTTTTATATTCGCTTTCAGTATGTCTGGTAATTACTGTGATTTTAATAGTTTCGTACTTATTATTTTTAGGAGGGGTGTTATTTACATCGGTGATCGACATTAATATATCTTCCGGCAAAGCAGTTAATACGTGATGATATCTCAAATCATCACTTTTAATGGTATTTATTATAAAAGTAGATTCTACTAATGCAAACCATGTCGTCGGGCTGCTATGACAAAAGTTGGGCATTTTAACTCGCGATATAGCTTCTGTACTCTGCACTATTTTTTGTTATTGCGTACGTTCACCTTTATTTTCTACAGGAGAAGTACTTGTTTCGTTTTCTGGCATTTAGATATACGCTGATAAATATACTGTCAATAAAAACTGTTTTTCGCTTTACCGGAATTTAAAACAATTAAACCGTAAGTAGTCTATAATAGCCGAGTGCAATACCGTGGTATAAAAAATCACTTTTTCTCTAATCTTTATACCCAGGCAAGTATTTTTTTTTTTTTATGTAACGTTAATTTCGATATGTCAATTCAAATCGCTTCTTTTCTGACACTACGTAAGTTTTTTTTAAAATGAATTATAATAAATCACTACTTATTCTGCGGATCAAAACTCTGTAAATATGTTCTTATATGCCTAAAGATAAATTTTTTTACTATTCTACTAAACTCACTTCAATATTGGTTAGAAAGAAATTTAAGAATCCTTTAAACAAAAATAAATGTTCAATATATGTTCTTACGTGTAAAAGAGCTGAAATGAAATTTTGTGCTTTTCCTTACATGCTAGCGTACTCTTGCCTTTGTAAAATGCATTTATTCTACGTGTACCTATGTTTTTATTTATGCCTCTATGTTAAATATTCAATTTGCAATATACTAATTAGCCAAACAGTATTATGTAGCTAAAAATTTCAAAAGAATTTAATTAAACAAAAAAAAAAAATATTCAATTGTTATAGTTATATTAGAAAAATCTTGCCCAATATCTTATCCTGAAAGATTTCGTTTTCCCTCAATATGTGCATTGGTAGAGATTAGATGATGCACGTGTCCGAGTATTTTTCCCAAATGACACACTGATGATTATTTATGAAATTTCTGTTCGATCTGCTGGGGCCACGCCTGATGAAGATGATTTTGCGGGTGATAATGAAAATTATTAATTAATAATTAATTTGATTGATGTGGATTTCTGCAGCTGATATTAAGTCATCCAAATGCTCTAGACTCGACTTTATTTTTTTAATTTGTGCTATGTAAATATTTCTGTGCACTTTATTGTCGAATATCGCAAACAATTTCACTTTAATTTTATTGCACGTGTTACTTGCTCGGGGTCACCATTTGTTGGGTTAAGGCTTTTATGCAAAAAGAAATAGCCTCGTTTGCTATTTTGCCTTTAACCTTAAAAAACCAATGTGATAAATAAAAAGCAATTCGTCAAAGTTTTATATTATCACTAAACACTATTTTTATTTCAGGTTAAACAAAATTAATTCTATTGCTTATAATTATACATAAGCTTGTACTCAATGTAGTAAAAAGAAGTGATTGTTTTAAAATATTTTTGATCTGTACGCGTGACAGACTAACTGAGCGAGATTAGAATGACAACCGGATCTTTTCTTTTTTTTTTGTATATTCATGCAGTTCATACAATTCATTACTGAAGGTGACGCAGCATTTGCATTGTTGAAAATAGATATATTTTTAATTCTAATCTTGGCGCGAATTTTAAACTTAAAATATGAAACTGAAGTAAAACTTTCATGCCACTACAAAACTAACAAACAAAACAAGACTAAATTCTACGAATTACATGCAAAACTGCCAAGAAACCAATTACTTGGCAGCGCAACAACAATTGCATGCAAACGTAAACCTTTCCAATTTCTTGCAAAATTCATATTCTCTGCATAATAAGCATTTGCAAATTATGCAAATATGTTTATGTATGCAAATTACATGAATTTGCATTAGGCACACAGCATACAATTAATAAAAATCAACAATTTACAACCTTGTTGACATTTTTTACATCGAATTACAACATGAACAATTTATCATATTTTGCTTATTTATCGCAAATTTTTCATGCTGGAACTTAAAAATAACACACAAATAACACTCAAAGAACAATTAAAACCACTTACCTGAATAATTAATCCAAAAATTGTGAGAAATCAGCACAGCAAACATACGGCACTCTTTACTTAAAAACCGCGATACGAACTGTCAAATTGACTCGCGAAGAAATCAATTTGATGAAAACGAACTCGCGCTACCTGTTGAGCGTAATTAGAAAGCGCGAAATTCACCAAGAAAAATGAGAAATATTTGCATTCCACACTGGAAATTGTCATAATATGGCAGGGAGCCGCCATCTTGATAAATTCAGAAAAACTAAAATATCAAAATAAATAAATTATGAATATTCATGGATAATTTAAAATAAATTAGTTGAGGGAACTTCACACATGCTGAGATAATTGGACAAGTCAGGCAAATTCGAAAAATATGCCTAATTCACATTTTTCTTATGGAACGTATGTCAAAATGGCCGCTCAGAGGCTATAAAAAGGGGGGCAAACCCTTAATAACTTTTTTCAAAGCGATCATATATGCAACTTCTAGCATCCGATCAAGTGACAGTAAATCTTTTTTCATTTCAGCAATTAAGCATAGAATAAAAAGTGCTATATTTAAGGTACATTGTTATACATGCTTAAAATTTGTGTGCAGTTGGTGTTGGCAAAGGACAGGAAGGACAGGAAGTTTTTTTTTTTTCTAAAGATAAGTATTGTGTTAAATACTAATTAGTGCGTAGATTTAATAAGTTTCTTGCATAAAATTAAACACATGCCAAATCTGGCATTTTAAGAATATATGCAACGAAACAAAAATAGTTAAGGTAATTTAAGCTTGAAGTGAAATAACAATAAGTGCATAAAGCGTGAGAACTTTAGAAAGGGCTATAAATCGCATTTAGTTGAACATATGCCAAGATACGGCATAATAACTACACATGCAATTGAGCAATTAATGAGCAGAATTAAAGTATAGTGAATTTGTGAATTTGAGTGTCTTGATAAGAATTGTTCAATAAATACAACATTAAACACAAGCCCACATATCGATTTTTCATACCGCTACACTGTCCACCTAAATGCCGTAATCTAGCTGTGGTTATCAACTGCAGCTACATTACAAAACAATAATAAATCAAAGAACTAAAAACATCAACTTATTACATTTTATACCATTCAGTCTGCCATATAGCCTTCAAAGTAGTTTCTTTGCTCAGTAAGAATTTATAAAAATCAACGCAATTAAGATCTTTGAATTTTTTATTAGTGACAACAACGTTTCTGTGTTCAGTGAGTTCCTTTCTTTCGTCTACTGTTGAGAAATTAGTGAAAACGCTCTATGTACGTTGGCATTATGAGTTTGGTATGCAAAACAATACTGTGCAAACTTGAATAACTCGTTGCACATATGAGTATTCGATGTCTTGACAAAATTAAGCCAAATATTATTTGCTGTTAAAAGCTTGGCTTTGTCGCTTAGATTTTGGCTGAAAGTGTTTAAATTCAATCACTGATCTATCATTTCCGAATTTCTTGTCTTGTAAAAATAAAACCGTATTCAATCGCAGCCCATGGAGTATTCTCAGTTATATTAGGCAAAAACATAGCACTACGCCGTGGAACAGCCAGTTCTTAGTGAAATGCAAAGGTGTGCACTTCCCTTTTGATGTTTCTCTCTATTAAATGTGAGTATTTTTACACCCAAATGGAGTAACAAGTTTAGTATAGTGTTTTGTTACTCCATTTGTAACGCATAGAAATAATGATGGTAGAGCAAAATGGATTGACAACCACACATAATATAGAATGCTATTTTGATTTTTGCAAGTCAGTCTGTCCGTGCTTCCGTAAGACAGCTCGAGAGCGCGTATACTAAAGGGGCCCATACACGGTCACGCATGTTGGCCAACTCGAGTAGGACAACGATGTTGTCACTCAGATTTGACAGATTGATAGTGTTACACGCAGTATGGCAATCGCTTGGATGAAAATCAAGTTAGTTTGATATTTAATGACGGGGCTACGTGTTTGACAGCATATTTTTATTATACTGTGCTTCAGAATATGTAATTGGTTGTCATTTTTTCTGTCCGACGAACCGTTATAAAAATATATGCGAAAACCACTTCAAAAATCAAACTAGCCTAGATTTGTCATCCATCTATATTCTAAGGTATCATACGAGTTGGACTTAGACACATCTAGCTTTTTAACTTGCCTTCTTAAGTTTTTTTTTTTTTTTTTTTTTTTTATTTTCATGACTACACACGCCTTTTCCTATCATGGAATGTCACCAACTTAGGTTGCTTCCCATATTTGTACACTGGTATTTATTTTATTTATTTTTTTATTTATTTTATCGAAATTCTACGTTGGTTGCGCGGGTGTTATATTTTTGTTTTTACATTTATAAAAAAAAAAAATTAAATAAAGAATAAAAGCAGCACTCAACTAAAAAACAATTTTTTTTCCGTATTCTAAGAAATAATGTAGCAAGTGTTATACCATTTTAGAATCCTGATTAAATGCGTCAACTTTCAAAGTTACTTGCCAGACTGGCGTAGTACATTTTTTTTTTCAGTACAGTCAGTTAAATTTCAACGAATTATTAATTTTATATTGTTGGTTCGGCAAAATGTGACATTTTCTTCCAAGCTGGAGCAGTTGGCTCAGAGCTTAAAGCAACAGGTTTCATAAGCACTATTCGGGATTACATAAGAAAAATAAAATTGAAAAAAGTAAAGACTTGTGTCTATCACCCGGTTCCGGCTTGACGTCGACTTACGGAACACCCTGTATATAGATTCCCGCGAGTTAAGCTTTACCAGGTATTAGCTAGGAATTTTCTGAGTTACGCAAGGAGTACAACAACATTTGATGAACTCATTTTTACACTGATGAATTTAAGTTGGAAAAGAAATGCTAGGTTTATGTAAATGTCTAATAATGCTGGATTTGTAACTCAAGCGTGCAGTGGGCAAGCAACGCATGTTACACAAGCAACGGTTATTCTGCTGGGTTCGCTACTGAGCTAAGACTGGCTGAGACCGTAAGAGATACCTTGAGAGTTGAGAGTCGAGTCGGTCTGTCTGCCGACATTACCACGTACACGGTACACGTATAGCACACACAAAAATTAAATGTTTAATTATTTGGTTTCCAATATTTTGAAACCCGGACTGTATTGAAAACCCCATTTGGACGCTCCCCAGACGCCCTCCAAGCTAGGACAAATCCGGTGAAACCCGTACGGATTGGAGCCTTACGCTTGCCACTACATTTTTTTGAAAATTTATTTGATGTCATTATTTTATTAATATTAGACCTATCTGGAAGCACTGTGGTTACATACTTTTAATTTCTGCTTTTTTCTTCAAACTTAAACACATTTTTGTGAACTCCTGCCCGTGCCGTTTGGAACGGACCCTTTTTATTAAGCTATACTATTATTGTAGCGATCAAATTGATGGAATAATGTCATATTTCGAAAGTTGAAGGAAAGCTACTTAGATGACCTTCCATTCAGATTAATATGTTTTCTCCAGTAAGTTTGATTGATTTCTTTTGGCTTTTATATTCACCTGAACCTGACCCTGATATCTTGTGCGATCAGAATAAAGACAAATTATACGCTCGGCGTATATAAAAAATTATTTCTTTTGAAATTTGGTTGAAGATATTGTTATAAAATTGGATGAAGCTAAAGCATTTCGATTATTCACTTAACACTGATTCAGCGTATCCTTCCATTAGAATCTCGATTAGGTTTTGATTTTATCTCTTCCTATCCGATCTGCACTCTGCCGTTTTTCCTTGTCCTTCAAATCCTTTCCTAGCTCACGATCCTTTTCCCCCTTTTTCTTTATTTCTCAACTTCCATCTTGGTTGTAAATTAACGAATTTTTCATTTTTATTTCCCACTTATAAAAAACTGTCACCACTTTGTTTAAAAAAATCTCCTTTTTTTTAGGTGAGCTTACTTCCAAGTTGTCAACAGTTGACTTTAGTAATTGTGCCAACAACAAGGCACCACACAGTTCAAATTCAAATTCATTTATTCCTGGTGACAGTACATACAAGATTTATAATCTTTTTTAAGTACAATATTATATATTGGTTCTAGAGGTAATTGAAAAAAAACTAAAATATAAAAAGAAAAAATCTAAATCAATTTAGTAAGCTTTGCGTTATATACCTAATTGTGCAACTCAAAAGCGAAGATAAAATTTATTATTTAAACTTTACATGTTAAATTAAATAAAAATGTTATTTTAAGTGGGTTTTAACTAGCGTTTTAAATACACTGACAGTGCCTGCTGTTTGAATAGCAACAGGTAAACTATTCCATAGCCGGATGATCTGAACAAGGTACGAATTCTCCATGACCAGCCTATGAAATTGTGGCATCACTAAATTTCTATTCCGTTGGGATGTTGTAAACAAGAATAACTCTCTAATATACTCTGGCTTATTTGACTTCAGTATGTTATACAACAAGATAATCGATTTACGTTGTAGAAAATGTTTCAACGAGCATCCTAATAAATGCATTCTAAAAGAGGATACGTGGTCAAACCTACGTAATCTAAAAATGAATCGAATACAGTCATTAAATGCAGTCTCTAATTTACGTCCACACACACTATCCAGTTTGGGAAAAACAATGCTACCCGAAGTGAAATGAGGCAAGATTAACGATTTCACTAGCATTAGACGAATACTACAAGGTAAGATATTAGCAGAACGCCAAAGCCTTCGTAAACCAGAATATATTTTCCTCAATTGCATATTGACATTATCACAACACTTCATACTGCTATTCAAGGTTATCCCTAAATTGGTGACCTTACTAAGCATTGGTAGGACGGAGCCATTTAACAATACTGGTGGAACATCAAGCAAATCAAATGAATTATTGTAGAAGCTTATACACTGAGACTTACTAGGGTTTAATTGTAACCTATTATACCTAGACCATGCGTGGATTCTGTCTAAATCCGAGGTAATACGTTCTATACAATCTTGAATAAGCCCAATTGGACGACTTAAGTACAATTGTACATTATCTGCGTAGAGGTGAATTCTCACATCGCGAACCATTACTGGCAAGTCATTAATGAATAGGCTGAACAACAATGGACCCATGATAGAACCTTGAGGCGCTCCTTGCACTAGCAGCAGCGGAATGGATATTCTATCATTGAGCTTGACTTATTGACTGCGATCAGATAGAAAACTACTGATCATCGATACTGCTGTACTACTAAATTTAAAAGAGGCATAGAGCTTCTGCAAGAGAATGCTATGATCAACGGTATTAAAAGCTTTTGAAAAATCCAAAAGCACCAAGGTGGTAAATTTGTCCTGATCCATAGCACTTCTTATGTCAGTGGATATCTTTAAGATAGCAGTTTCACAACTGTGGTGCGTCCTAAATCCGGATTGCCAATAGGTTAATAAATTACTTTTGTCTACGTGTTCAGAAACCTGTCGGTACATTAATTTTTCAACCACTTTAGATAGAAAGCATAGTATGCTAATTGGACGAAAATCTGCTGGAGATTCTGGAGAAGATTTCTTTGGAATTGGAAGAATATTAGGAACTTTCCAATTGGAGGGAAAGGAGGATGAAGACAAGCATGAATTAACTATATGAAGAATAAATGTACAGATGATTGGAAGCAGTATTTTGATAAAGCGCGGTGAGAGGTCATCAGGTCCAGTAGCATCAGATTTTATTGAATTAAGGGCCGAAATAAGTTTAACCATGTTAACGCACCGGAAAGAAAATAGATCACTGGAATCATGCGAGATACTGCTTACTGAATTGGATAATAAACTAGCCAGATGTGGAGCAGACGTTTCATCAGGGGAGTTACTGATCGAGGTACAAACGGCATTCAATTCTTCAGGTTGGAAACTGGAGTAGCTCTTGTCCTTACCATATACTCCGATTTCCCGCAGATTCCTCCACAAGTTTTTTGAATCAAGGTTAGTATTAATTTTGGAACTATAATACTGACGTTTAGCCAGTTTAATCGCTGCGGTGGTTCTATTTCGACCAGTTTTGTACAAGGACCTGGCTTCGTAAGTTTTAAGCCGCCTATACCGTTGATATAGATACTCACGCTCTATAATAAGCGTGCGGACTCTTGTAGTAAACCATGGGCAGCAATTCGCATCAGTATATTTCACCCGAACAGGTACATATTTATTATACAGATAGGAGATCAACGTCGTACAGATGTCGACTTGGTCATCAACTAATACATAATCATATATCCGCTGCCACGGCAAAACCATGCACTCATCAAATAAGGAATCAGTATCTATATTTTTATAATCTCGGAAAGAATACTTAATAGGAGAGTGATTCATGCCTAGCATAAGGTCATAGCTGAGAAAAATGATATCATGGTCGAGTGTACTAGGAGGGCTGATTTGATCGTGTATAATGATCTTTCCATTATCTGTCACAAGAATCAGGTCAAGAATAGAAGGATTAGACGTGTTGTAGTAGGTTGGATAGAAATTAACAAAATCAAAGTGAAGGGACTGGAGTAAATGTGTGAATTGATTTGCTAAGGTGTCTTTCCTTAGCAAATTGACATTAAAATCACCACCAGTAATGACGTTCGTATAGCGTTGTGTTATGTATGACATTTTCTTTTCAAATTCAATTCGGGGGACAATATACGGAGCAAAAAACGCACTTTTCATTACCGGTACCAGCCTCTACCCATAGAAATTCAATTGCTCCATCAACTGAAAATGCGATTTGCTTGGCATTGATCCAGTCCCTAATATAAATCGCTACACCACCACCCAGCCGTCCATTGCGATCGTTACGAAATAAATTAAATCCAGGAGTCGACACGAGTGATGATGGAATATCCTCGTTTAGCCAAGTTTCACTTACAAAGATAGCATGCAAGTTAATATTGGAAACATATAATTAAATTCATCCATTTTATTGCGGATGCTTCGAGCATTCATCGAACAAACATTCAACCCAGAGGAACGATTACATAAAATATTAAGAAGTATTCGCACCCTGTCCAGATCAGTATAAATATTGCTATCCGCACTCATAAATGAGAGCAACACCGTCAGTGAAGTAAGTTAAAACAGATCGAAAAATACCCATTAGATGAAGGTTAATGTAATTATTGAATCTTCGCAGTAAGAGTAGCATAATTAGAGTTAAAGATCACTAGCCGCAGCTTTTGCACAAAAACTAAGAAAGGTTAATTACGAATAAAAGCTATAAATTATTAATGCTATTACTTCTTCAAAATAAATTAAATATATAATATATATATAAATTAATAATTAATTAATCAATAAAAATATAAAAGTAAAATAAACAAAAGCAAAATTTTAAGAAATTAAAAAACGAAAAAACCAAAAAACAAAACAATGTATGCATCATTATCAGCTCCAGCGATATTGGCCGTAGTTATAAAGCAACAGCCTTCAGATAACAGATATGGAATTTCGGAGTTGATCTTGGTTTAAAATTCTAATCTCTTTATCACCTACCATTCTCTTTATGTGGATAAAGCCATTTAACGATCGTGCAGAAGTAATTTTCCCCAATTTACGTAACTTGAGCGCTTCTCGAAGAAGAGAGTTATTATGTGCTGTCAAACTTTCATTTACATATATAGGGCTCATAGAGGAGAAACCATCCAAATCTGATAGCTGAATTCCCTTACGTCTACGAAACGCGGATAGAAAAGCTTTTTGCTCCACATTTGAGGAGAAGCGTACAATAATCGGTGCAGCCAGTGCAGATGGCGATGATGAAGACCTGGACTTTAAGCGAAAGGCATCAATATAGGGTGATACTGGAAACTCGATCACTGCAGCAATATTTTTAATCACATTAAGTATATTCTCCTTCGCTAGTTTAGGTATGCCCCTAACAACAAGATTACTTAAGCGCTGGATGCGATGGATGTCCTCAACTTGTGCTTGCAAGAGATCATTCTTCTGCTGAAGAGCAGCTACCGAGATCTCGCATGCTGCAATTTTGTTATTGAGCGAACGGATTGCATCATCAATTTTTGTTGATATCCGAGCCTCCACCTGTTGCATAAGGCCATCGATTTTACTTAAAAGACGAGATTCCAGGGATTCTACCAGTTGGTCAAGAGTGTCAAACGTTGAACCAAGATTAGCTGATTGCGCTTTACTGCTGCGGGTTATAACATTAAGAGCGTCATCTGAGGTAGAAGTTGATGGTAACTTCTCTTTTCTTCCTCCCTTAGTTGACATTTTAAAATTTTTACATTGAAGAGAAGAATCACACTAACACAAGGAACCAGGACAGTTATTCAGTCTACGAGTGCAACACCCGCTAACTCAAATTCACATTTAGCAATTACGATATTTAAAGATATATTTTCGTGAGATATCACCAAGGCACTAGGTTGCAAAAAATACCAATACGGTTAAGAAAATGATATGGAAAATTTATTCACTACAGTAGGTAATATTCGGAGGCACTAAACATTAATTATTAATAAAAAACGCGGGAGCCGATTAGAAAACACGTCTACTCTCTAGCTATCATACTGACTCAGTTCCAACCTAGGTAGCGTGATTTTTTGCTTCAGGGGTGCTACCTTAGTTTTAGCTGCTAGAAGAGTTGCGTGTATTTTAACAAATGCGTCTACTGTTCTTGTGTAATTGACGGCTGCGTATGCCTTTTCAGAGGCATCGCAAAACCCATGAAGCTGCATTGCCTGGCCTGTTCTGTGGTTAATCCATCGTGGAATTCTGATCGATTGCAGTTCCTGCATGTCTGCTTCTAGTTTTTTCCATGCCTTTGATATTTTTGGCGGTGGGGCTTGATCCCAATTTGTGCCTGCTTGCCATATAGCTTGCATGATGAGCTTGGCTGTTACTATTATTGGGGCTAGCCACCCTAATGCATCGTAGATTGTGGCCATTCTTGACAGTAATATTCGCTTGGTTAATTTTAAATCTTCTTTACCGAATTTTGTTTTGAACTGGAATTCGTATTGATTCGGATTCCAATGTATTCCAAGGGTTTTTATAGTATCATCCTTTCCAATTTCTAGGACTCCCTGTTCAACCATGTCCTCTTGCATGTCTTGTAAAAGCTCGTGATTATTTGAGGTCCATTTCCTTAGATTGAATCCACCTTTGCTTAATAGTGAGATTGTCTCATTTTGGAACAGGCGTGCGTCATCTAGGGTGCCTGCACCCGAAAGCATGTCGTCCATGTAGAAGTCATTATTTATCACATTCTTTGCTACCGAATAATCATCGCCTTCATCTTCTGCAAGCTGTTTCAAAGCTTTTACCGCTAGGTAAGCTGCAGGGGCTGTTCCATATGTAACTGTGCTCAATACGAATTCTTGTACTGGTTCTCTCGCAGAATGTCTCCAGAGTATTCGCTGGAAATTTCGATCTTCTTTAGCTATCTCAATTTGTCTAAACATCTTTTTAATATCTGCTGTAAAGACATAGCGATGCTTTCTCCATCTTATTAGTATTTGATGTAAGTCTTCTTGTAGCTTGGGACCTTTATGTAATAAATCATTCAGACTTATTCCTGTGTTTGACTTACAGGATCCATCGAACACTACCCGTAATTTTGTCGTAGTGCTGTCTTTTTTAAATACTGCGTGATGCGGCAGGTAGAATACTCTGGATACATGTCCTGTGAAGGCATCAGCTGGGCTCATATGCCCAAGTTTCAGGTATTGCATTAGAAAGTTATTATATTCGTTGAAGTCATTCGGTGATTTCTTTAATTTCTTCTCTAGTTGTAATAAACGAGCGAACGCTTTGTTTCTTGAATCGCCCAATTTGTTAACATTATCCTTAAATGGTAAGCGGACAATGTATCTGCCATCTCCATCTCTGCTATATGTTTCTTGAAAATGTTGTGCGTATTCATCGGTTACCTGACTAGAGGAGATGTCTTCTACTATTTCCCACAGTTTTTCAAGCCTTTTGTCTATTTCAGCTGTGGACAGAAAACTTGATACCTTGTTGGTTTTGAGGAAGGTATCTGGAGCACGACCAAAGGGAATCCAACCTAACTTTGTGTTCTGTGCCGTAGGTTGTCCTGATATCAGTCCGTGCAGTATTACGTTTGCGTAAACGTCTGCGCCTAACAGTAAATCTATTGGTCCAGGAATATGATACGTCTCATCTGCTAGTGTAATATTTCCAAACTTTGTTGGATCAATTCGTGTTGTTGGTGCATCTGGTAGTAACGAATTTAATTTTTGCAATACAAGTGCTTCTGCAGTGAGGCTTGGGCGTTCTGGTTTTTTTTAGCTCAATTTGGATAGTTACCTTGCTGGAGGATTTGGCGGACTTAGTATCGCCAACTCCCATTATGGTTGTTTTGATACGTTCCTTGGTTAGTTTTAAGATCTGCACCGCTTCTTCAGTAATGAGTGATACCTGTGAGCCGGGGTCTATCAATGCTCTAAAGGGTATTGATTCATTAAACATATTTTTTAAGTACAACTTGGCAGTGGGTAGTAAAACCCTTGGAAATTTGGTTTTATTGTGTAGAATCGTTACATCTTCTTCAATTGGCTGCTTTGAATTTAGGCTATCCTTCTTATTAGTTGTGGTTACAGGTCTACTCATACCTTTCTTGGATTGTTCATCATCTTCATGATCTCTATGAAGCAAGGTGTGGTGCTTTTTGTTGTAGTAATAGCATGATTTGTTAGTTCTGCATTTTTCAGTTGCTTTGTGGGCCATGCAATTGTTGCACAGATTTTTCTTATTAATGAATGAGTTTCGTTCCCTTACGATCATTGCCTTAAAATCCATACACTGATATATTGCATGTTCGTTGTTGCAGAAGGTACATGAACGCTTCAATGTTGTGTGAAATGTTCTCTTCTTAATGTTGCTTGGATTTCCATCGGGTCTGGTCTGCCTTGAACTTTTTATGCAGTCCAAAATCTGGTAACGTTTTTCCAAGAAATTGAACAACTCCGTCGTTGATGGCATGTTCCTTGTTGCAGAAGGTACATGAACGCTTCAATGTTGTGTGAAATGTTCTCTTCTTAATGTTGCTTTGATTTCCATCGGGTCTGGTCTGCCTTGAACTTTTTATGCAGTCCAAAATCTGGTAACGTTTTTCCAAGAAATTGAACAACTCCATCGTTGATGGCATTTCTTTGGGGTTTGTTAGACTTTCTTCAAAAAATCTGAGACTTTCTGCGTCGAGCTTTCTCGTAGAAATACAAACAATCATAGCATCCTATTCATCTGTATTGCAGTTTAAATTTTTTAATGCAGCAAGGCATTCCCTTAATGTGTCATAAAGCATTATTATATCCTCTTGAGATCTGTGCTCGGCTTTCTTTGCGTCTATGATAGTATTGATGTACGTAGTAACAATCATTCTATTATTTTTAAATCTAGCCTTTATCAGTTGAATGGCAATGTTGTAGTTCTCATTGCTCAGCTGGAGATGACTGATAACCTTCCTTGCTTCACCTTCAAGATGGAAAAGAAGGTACTGCACCTTTTCAACGTTGCTGAGATAGGGGTTGTGTGTGATCTATCACTTGGGTGAAGATATCGCTGAACGTCTTCCATTCCTTATAGTTTCCGCTAAATTTAGGTATTTTTATTGGCGGAAGTTTTGGAAAGTTGTTGCTGTTGTTCTGATGTAAGTGAGCCACTGGTGGAACTGGTTGCTGTATTGCGCCACTGGGATTGGCTGGACTGGCAGCGGACATTGTTATTTGTGTGTCCAACTCGGGAGTGGTGAAAGCAAGTGTTGGCATGTCTGTTATTGGGTTGATAGTCTGCTTTGTAGTGGATGGTGCTGGAGATTTTGGCCCTGTAGCTTCACTTATCGCTTCGTATTTTTCAATGACATTGGTAGCATCAATGTAAATCGCCTTTGTTTTACTAAAAACGTCTTCTTTGAAATACGCGTGATCTTCACTATTGCAGGTCACTATATCTCTGTGCAGCTCATTGAAGCTTTCCCAGTATTCTTCTAGTTGGAGTCTTTTGTCTACCAACTTTTCTGGGATTCTCCGTTCTAGTGGATCTTTGGTGAGATTGGTCTTAAATTTTTCAATATCCGTAGCTATTTGCTTCTGGGCCTTCAATAGATGCCTCTGTGCCTTTAATGAATCCTCCTGCAATGGATCTGTAGGCATTTTGAATTTGATCTAAAAAGAATTCCAACTTAATTTGAATCTTTTTGTGGCTATCTGGATCTTTTAAGACAGGTTGTTGATGCAAGGTGAGGAAATAATTCAAAAATTCTTGAATTATTATCTCAAGCTGTTGCTAATTCGTAGTGAGGATTCAATGGCTCATGAATCGTTTTTTGCGAAGTTAGTAATGGCTTGTTGCTATTTAATTCAAAGATTCTTGAATTAATCACGCAGTTATTGTGCTGTTGCTTCCTTCCAAAAATAATTCATAGATTCTTGAATTAAACACGAAGTTGCTGGAAGTAACTTTTCAGATTGTAATTTAGAAAATAATCCAAGATTTCTTGAATTATTGTTGCTTCTTAAATTACCGCTCGAAGGACCATGTAATGAACTGTAAATTATTCACACTTAATTTGAGTCGACAAAAAAAATAACCACTCTGCGTGTAAAAGCAAAACTGTGTTTATTCGTGTACTCATATGACTTAAATACTAAATTATTGCTAACATAACATTTATTTACATAGATACTAATTTAATATTAACGCGGCAATTTTGTACATTATTATTGACCCGAGGTTAATAACTTATAAAAAATGCAAAGCTTGCATTTGTTGCCTGTTGGAAAATATGGGCCGATTTAGTGACTTGTATGCGTAGGTATTTTTTATCTGATGAAAATTATTTTGTTATGAAAAATATTTTTTTTGTATAACGAAATGATTTTGCTATTAAATTAAAAAGATGTTCAGTTCTGAACACAGTTTGTACCACTTCCTTGAACTTTGTGAAAAAGTTTATATAAGCTCAGAAGTGTGATGTAATAATCTGTCAATAACTGTGTTTTGAAGTCAATCAAATTCAAATTAGAAACAAAACTTATTAAAGATTATTCACTAGTCGAATTACTTTTGAATAAACAATAATTTTATTATTTTTTTATTTATTTATTTTATCAGATTCTTCTACTTCAGGACAGATAACTTCAATTGGCAATGAACCCGAAGTTTGTATGTGGGTACTTATATTCTTACGCTTAATTTCAGAATAAGTATTAAATACTAATTCATAGCTGTTGGTTGAAATACATTTCAATTAAAAAAATTTCGAATCCAATAGCGAATACATTAACTTAATATGATTAAAAATTTTCGAAATCAATTCAGATTCTACTCCACATAAAAACAAAAATATTTCAAAGCAAACATGATATTTAAGATAATAAAAAAAGGTCAAATAAAATAAATATTTCTCCTGAAAGTAATAATTTTAACAAACAATTCACTGGTATTTTGAGTAGAGCTAATGAATTTTTTAACTATTAAATGTACTTCCTTAATAACTGAGGTCATACAACAAAAGCTTTGTTTACCTGATTTATCAACAGAATCTACTCTAAGATTATAAATATAATACTGTATATAGGTCCCAAATAGTCTTACGTTATGGTCATATTTAGTATTAAATAGGAAATCTAGCTTGAAGACTAATACCCTGGGCAGACGGGCAAAATCAATGATCAATCGTTCGTAATTGCATTTTGCTTTAATTCACAAAATCTTGGGTAAGTTGATTTTTGAAAAAATCAATTACGAATGAATGAGCATTGATTTTACCTGTCTGGCTAGGGTATTATAATCTAAACTTTCCAGAAATGTGTAAGCAGATGGAAGTGGTATAAACTGGCTATAGAAGGCTGCGAAATATTGAGATACAGACATACAGTTCCCAGGTGGTATAATGTAGAGTGCTTCTTGGTTTGATCCAATCAAAAGTTCATTTGTTGTGAGTCCTGGCTGAATATTTAAAGCTTATATATACCTATATTTTATCTAAGTTTCTATTAAATGGCTTACCTTTTGTTATTTCCGTTTTCTGGAGTAGGTAGTATATTTAATAAATTTATTATCGAAAGCGTTTTAGGGTCCCAGTCTGTGAGAGGAAAATTCAAAAACAGTCAGAGTGCAAAACCGTTAATAAACATGTACAAATAATTGATCTCCCAGAGTTCATAATAGCCAACAGGCTGGTATCTGCCCCACATAGATTTCAACGAAGGTTTATTTGGAAGTTGTAGATTGAAGATGTCATCAATCTAATAAATACAAAACAAACAAACAAAACAGAGGTATGCAAAAATATTTTTTCTATTTCAAAAATTACCATTTCTGGACAGAGGAAAAATTGGAATATCAAAGAATTTTCTTCTGAAATTTACTGTAGATTTTAATATTTGTTTGATAGTATTCACTTCATCAGGTTTTAATATTATAAAATTCTCTCATAAAATTACTTTTATTGGATATGTCCTTATCGTTTTCTTCATGTAATGTATCGTTCAATTGAGAAAAATTCCTTTTCCAGTGTTTGTTTTTTGGCCCCGTCGTTTGTTTTTTTTTATTTGAGTTTTATTTAGAGGACACCTCCGTTTTTGGGCTGACCTCTGTGATTTTGTTCGCTCAAGTTGCTAGCACTTGTAGTGCTCCCGGGTTGCAAGTGGGGATCGCCTGCATATTTGCCGGCAGTCGCTGAAGCCAAAGAGACTTCAGGATGGTCTCGTTTAGCTGTCCGTTAGTGAGAGCCCGCATCTCACGAAGTAGTTGTGAGGGCTGTGCGTCACCTAGTGTAAGCTCAGTGAGGAGCAGTTGTAGCTTCTGGTTTGTGCTTCCAGAGAGTCTAGAAATTAATGTTTCTTTGATTGTCCTGTACCTATCTGCTGTTGAAGTTGAACGAAGAATGTCACTCACTAATCGAGCGACGTTCTGATCTAGGGCCGGAATGGCGAGGTAGTACTTTGTCTTATACTGACTAATACCAGCCAATTCAAATTGCGCCTCTAATTGGAGAAACCACAAGTCAGGGTCACTTTTGTAGAAGGGGGTTGTCTTAACGGACACTGCCTCCAAAACCGTTGGTTGCACTGTGTTCGCTGGCGAGTAAGCCCTAGACTCGGCCAGAATATCGCTGTTAGCAGCGTCCATGCTGACATTTGAATCTCCCGTCGGCTCGGTCATTTTCAAACTCAGTACTGGAAGGACGAAATGATTTCAACCACTGAATTTACGGAGACGTTATACGACCACAAAATTTAAGTTAAAAATTCAAAAGTTCTAGTGCCAAAGAATATATATGTCGTAGGCATTTAATAAAATCCGTCATTTAATTAAAAGCCTAGTCATTTAATTAAATGCCGGCACTCAATAAAAATCGTATTGATATCTTTCTTTTACCATTATCTGCCTAGGCATTTACTTAAATGACGGCTTTTAATTAAATGCCGGCTGGCTCTCCAGGCAAATAATAAAATAAGCAAATATATATCAACGCACGATCCGCAAGCCTTTACGCCGATAGTGTAATACCACGAGATTTAACCAAATACTAGGAGAGGGAGATTTGTGGTGAAGGGGGAGGTCGCAACCAGGCCTGCGACCCATACTAACACATACCCACACACACCCACATCCACATACACACACATATATACACACACACACATACACGCGCCGCGCGTGTATGTGTGTGTATGTGTATATGTGTGTGTATGCGGATGTGGGTGTGTGTGAGTATGGGTCGCGGGCCTGGGTGCAACTTCCCCCTTCACCGCACATCTCCCTCTCCTAGTATTTGGTTAAATCTCGTGGTATTACACTATCGGCGTAAAGGCTTGCGGATCGTGCGTTGATATATATTTGCTTATTTTATTATTTGCCTGGAGAGCCAGCCGGCATTTAATTAAAAGCCGTCATTTAAGTAAATGCCTAGGCAGATAATGGTAAAAGAAAGATACCAAACGATTTTTATTGAATGCCGACATTTAATTAAATGACAAGGCTTTTAATTAAATGCCGGTTTTTATTAAATGCCTACGACATATACATATATGTTATGGCCCGATATACGGAAGATTCTTCCAGCAGCCAAAGGCATTACAGCGAAATAATCAGCAATTGCTAAACAATAACCTCGCATGGTATTGTTCTGCAACTGTCGGTTGTTTTGTTGATTAGCCCAACAGCTGGCTGCGATGAGCGCTTAGTGGAGCAATCGACATTTACAATAATAATTCACCTCGCATGGTAATTATTATGTAAAGCGATTGTTTACAACTAAGCGACTCAGGTGCTGCAACCGGTGGAACAAACGACAAGGTTGTTGTCGTTTGTTTACATCCGCGTTGTGAGCAAAGAAAGTTTACTTCCGAGTATCGGACATAAAAAGACTAATGACTGGTCTGGCGAGTGCCGTTTTATTAACAGTCATTGTGCTCGCAAGTTTCGATTCGGTTGAGATTACCTAAGCGCCAGATCGCTTAGGGTAAAGTAAGATAGGTCAGTTTGTTGTAATAAAGAAATAATATGTGAATAGAAATTCGAGTGTTGTTTCATTGCGATGAAAGGTTATCGCGGTTCATATTTGGATTTTATTATTTGATTGCTCAGGGGGCACGACAATTGGCGCAGCCGGAAAAAGTTAAAGTGAGTTTTTGTTTAAATTGGGTACAGGAAATGTGAAAGCATTTAATTTCGTATTTTATCTTTGGTTTTGTTTGGTTTCTAGTTACAGAAAAATTGATTTCTCTTATTGGTGGCTTTTATTTTCAGGTGATCCGTTTTCATTTTTTTTTAGTTAAGCTGTGGTTAAATTTTTTTTTATTATTATTACTTGGTGAATTCATAGATAATAATTTGATAATAATTTTAGTGGAATGTAATTAAGTGTCGTTCGTAGGGGTGTTAATCGTAGCCGCGAGTATATAGGGTAAGGTAGTGATTCAGTTACACAAACAGACATACTGGGAGCAATGCTAATTTAGCTACTCGAAACACACACACTGGGAGCAATGCTAATTTAGCTACTCCAAACACACACAATGGGAGCAAAGCTAATTTAGCTACTCCAAACATACACACTGGGAGCAAAGCTAATTTAGCTACTCCAAACACACACACTGGGAGGAAAGCTAATTTAGCTACTCCAACCAGTCATACAAGTGGGTACATACAACAAACGTGCTAAACAACTTCTCGTATTACAGGGCATTTACATAATTTTTGTGCAATTTTTTTTTAGGGTACAGTGAAAACTGATTTAAGATTTGTTTTCTGTTGTTTTGTATTGTTTAAAAAATATAGGATTTGTTTTTTGATAATTTTGTTGTTGGGCAATAGGAGACTAAGGATAATAGATAGTAAGAAGACTAATCGTTGTTTCGTTTAATGGTCTCGAGTATAGTGACGGTAATTTCAGTTGTTTTATTTTGGGGTCGGAGTTATCGAAAATAATTTTGGTCAAGAGGTTGAGTCTAGTTGGGTTTACAATAAGGATAGAAGTTGTGGGGAATAATCCGTGGCAGCGTATCAATGTCTGCAGGGTACTAGCTTTGTTATATATCTTAAATGACCACAGGTAGGATCAATATATTAACTAGGGACGAATTAGCACGCTATCAGGCTCAGGAAAGGGAATTAGAACTGAAAGCACAGGAACTTAAGGAATTCCAGACAATATTGCAGAGTTATGAACAAGACTGGCAATATATCGAGGAGCATATAACGGGAGAATTACGGAAAAGGTGGACAGAAAAAGAGGCAAAGAAATTACTGGAGGAACTGAATGAGAGTGCTAAAAAAAAGTACAAAAGGCGAAGCTTTAGATCTACTTGTGACAGCAGCATTCGAAGTTATCCAGAGCCGTGAAATAGATGCAGAACAAGCATTGGAAGAAACCCAGGAGGAAAAAAAGGGCTCTTAAAGAATATAGACTCGCTAAAAGTACAGCTAAAGGAGGCCTAGGAAGCTACAGCAGAACTAGAGAAAGAATTGGGGCGCGATAGTTCTTCACAGAGAAGTCCGAATCAAGACATTAATAAAGCGAACACGAGTAAGGCGTTCAGGCCAAGGAAATTATTATTCTGGGAACAACCTGAGGAGAAGAAGCAACATTCAGAAACAGAGCAAAGTAGAAGAAAGAAACAGGAGTTAGCGTCGAGTGGAAAAGAGGGAAGCGAACGAAACCAGATAATTCCAGAGGAAAGAAACATATCCGGGGAGAACAGTCAGCAAGGCAATATGACAGACGTGCACGAAAAGGTAATGGATCTAGTATCCAAGTATGTGCCCATGCTATCCGGTGAAAGATCATCCAGGCTTCCGAAGGAGGTATATCGCTTCCTGAGTTTGTAGTAAAGAACTACACGATCGACTGACAGAAGAAGAGCAGAAGATCTTCATCAGGTGTATAAAGTACCGCTTATTGGACGATGCGTACTACTTGGTAAATTCGCAAGAGCCAAAAGATTTCGATTCTTTGCAGCAAGTAATCTAATCAGCTTACATGCCTAAGAACTCTTTTAGTGAATTGCGAACAGAAAAGCTGGCATGCAGGCAGAGACCCGGCGAAGATATCAGTGAGTTCGCGGACCGGATGAAAGAATTGCTCGATCTGATAAAAGCGGCGGTCTCGGCAAAATACTCGGGAGGAGATAGAGGTCTGATTGCAGAGTTGGAGGCAGATGCCGTAGCGACATTCAAAGCAGGCGTTAGGTTTAAACCGACTCAAGTACACCTTACAGGTCGGAAATTTGAATCGCTAGAAAGTGGTACAGGAGGAAGCTACATATTACGAAAAGGATGCTAAAAGGCTTCAAGTAAGGGGTCCGGAAGGGGTAGAGGAGGACTGGAGGCCCAATACTATAAAGACACAGAACAGAGGCTAGCTGCGATAGACCCCAACAACCTAGACGACAAATTTATCCTACAGCTAGGCTGGCATCGCCCACAACCTATCAAGGGCCACCAGCGAAGGCAGCCCCGCCCAGGATCACTCATTGTTTCAAATGCGGTCAGCCTGGGCACATGGCTAAAGAATGCCAGTGGGGAAAGCAGCCTCCTTACTGCACTAAGTGCAACAACTATGGACATGGTACACTCAGTTGCAAGAAGCAAAATGTTAGGTACGCAGATGCATCAGTCAATATTCCTAATTTCCAACCGGTGACAGAGGTTCTGTTCTGTCAGTTCTGTAAAACCTGCGATCACTGCACCGCAAGCTGTCTTAAAAAATACTTAGCGGAGCATAGAGGGCAACACTTGGGAAACGGGGAGCGGCAGCTGGGGAGCTTTCCCCCAGCTGCCTTCCACTAACGCTCTTGGAGAGGGTAGGCGTATCTAGAGTAGGAAGCAATGAAATGGAATTAAGTCTAATGAATAACTGCATCATCACGGTCGAAGCCGACATAGGATTAGAAGGTAAGTTATCATTGTTAGTAGACACGGGATCTACATGCAATTTAGTTAAGATAAATCGGGTAAGAAAAGATACACCAGTGCAAACGCAAAAGGAAATAATAATTGGCGGCTTGTTCGGAGCTCAAAGAAGCTCAACAGGAACTAGCGAAGCCAAGATTCGCGTGGGAAATAAGGTGCAGACTTGCGAGTTCAATACAATCCAGGAAACGGACTCGATACCTGCGGACGGCATATTGGGAATGTCAATAAGAAACTGGTAATAAAAGGAGCAGATGAGCACAAGACGAAACTACCTATTTTTGGAAATATGGAACAAGACCAGATTTTATGTACACTCCGAATTTCTTTAAACTTTCAACACTAGTTCCTTTTTGCTCACAAATCACAAATATTTAATCAAAATTTTGCGCAAAGTTATAGTTTCGCAGATAATCGACTTTCAAATTCGCGAACTTTGTACTGCAATTCACAAATAATTTACAAATCTTCTTCTTCTTTTAGATAGCAGCAAGAAGGCAATGCACCTTATTGGTGGGTATGTACATACCTTGCGAACATTCGGGTTACCAGCATGAAATTTCGACAATTCTTTCTGACATAAGTTTGACAGTTTGAAAAAGTGAACAAAATGTTTTGACAATTCTTGCTGACATAAGTTTGACAGTTTGAAAGAGTGATCAAAATGTTTTGACAATTCTTGCTGACATACGTTGGAAAGAGTGAACAAAATGTTAATGCAAGGTAAACATTGTGTTTTATTTATTAAATATTAATTTCCTTTCAATTCTTCTTCCTCCAGAGTGATGGCGACATCGTGAAGCATAATATTGTCGCCTTCCGAAGTGAATTGCAACTGCTCGTGTACTTATGATTTTATTGAAGATTGCTCCCAGTGATTTTAGTCGTCCGTTTAGACTCAGTGGATAACCGAGAAAAATTTTCTTAATTATTATTATTTTAAGCCTGCTATACCACTAGTGGTGAGATTGTATTCGATTTGTGGTTGTCATGGCCCCCTTCTTTGCTCTCAAAGTAAGAAAGTTTTACTATAGTTGCTCTAAGCCTCGAATGCTTTAGGTTAGGCTAACTGAATCTTGTTTAATAATATATTGTTTATTTTGCTATATTTTATATAAACTGTTTGTCATACTCTGTAATATCGTAGAACCCAGCGTTATACGCTGCTTTAAGCAGGGGTTTATAAATAAATACACTTTGATTTGATTTGCTTTACTCTTAATTGTTTATGTTATATGTTTGTATCTACTATGTAACTCGCTAAGATGTGCCCAGCGCTCAGCGTGCTTTTGGCACGGGTAAAAATTAGACTGGGGTACTATAGCGATTTACACGTGCCAGGCAAGTTGTGATCCAAACTCTGGGTATGGGTATGGTAAGGGAATTCAAACAGGATATAATAGAGAAAAGTAACAAGGCAGATTAAAGCACATTCATAACTCGCAATGTCAATTTGAATTTTAAAATTCCTTAAAAAAAATATAGGCAAATTCCCTAAGAAATTCTTCAAATGGTACAACACCAAAATCAAACTTTCTATGATTTCCAAAAAATAAGATTTGAAGTACGCTGCGCGATAGCAGACACTGTCCAGATCTCTTGCTAAAATCGATGAAGAAATTCTATTTTTCGAATGAAAGGAAGTTTTAGTGTAAAGAAAAATCTTACTATTAAACAAAAACATTATTAATTACCAATGCCGAATGATAGTCCTGCATGATAGTTTCAGTCGATGGACAAATTCTCTAAGAATGCCAAGTCAAGGTCTCCTGCTCAATGAGAAGAGATTCTGCTCATGTAAGTGTTGATGATGAAGATGTTGAAGTTTGATGATGATGAAGACGCGGATGAGCTGATTTACTAGTTGGTGTGTTTTTTGCTGATATTGAAGAGGAGAAGTAAAATTAAAAACTGACATTTTTTACAAATTAATTAAAAATATATAATTTATAATTTTCATTTAAAACTACTTACCTTAACTTTTTGTATTTATTCTTCTCTAGCCTCAAATTCTCCATTCTCTTCGTCTTCATCTTCATCTTCTCTAGCCTCAAATTCTTCATTCTCTTCGTCTTCATCTTCATCTTCTCTAGCCTCAAATTCTCCATTCTCTTCGTCTTCATCTTCATCTTCATTCCCTTCATCTGTACTATCTTCATCATAATCTTCATGCCCTTCATCTGCACTCTCATTGTCTTCATCTTCATTCGCTTCATCTTGATTTTCGACTACCTGAAAAAAAAATTTTATTTTAAGCAATGTAATGTACTATTGCAAATCTTGACAGTTTATAGGGTAAAAAAAAGTTCCTTACCAAAAGTTTCTCTGTCTCATCTGTAATTCCTTTGTAGGGGTTATACAAAACCGCTGCAGCTTTGTAAAACTCTATCGTGTGGTCCAGTCCATGTCTTTTACAGAAATTTATGAAAATAAATTTGGAAAGATAGCCCACAAAGAAGTCTTTCCTACGGTTGTAAACGGGCAGACTGCACTTGATGTGCCTCCAGAGACCCTCGATTTGATTCGTGTGGGCCCCCGTTACCGGATCCTTATAGTTAACCGAGTGGTTAACTGTAAGGTGCCGGTACTTCGCCTCATCTAACTTATCATAAGCCTTCCAGCAATCGTTTATGATGATTGAGCCGGGGAGGATCCACTTCTCAATCAACGGCTTCAAAGTTAGATTATCGCGCTTCTCTACGGGAACTAAAAACAAATCTCCGGACTCTCTACAAACACCTCCAAATACCCACTGCCCTTCAACAGGATGCCCTTTGTGGTACTTCCTCTTTCCAAATTTAGATTCATCGATCTCGACCGTCATGTCCGGACCTCCTGAAATTAATGAACATTAAAACTCTCTAAAAAAAAAAACCAGAAAAAATATAAAATTACCGATAGGTTTTTCTTCCCTTTTGCAATGGGCTATTACAACCTCTCTACAAAACGAGTTCCAGTCCACTGCCGTTGTTTTGGATAGGCCTACTTGTGCTTCGATAAACTTCAGATCTACTTCGGAGCACCAGAGCTGTACCAATATCATGATCTAGAAATAAACTCAGTAAGGGCTGAACGAAAGCTTTACCAATTAAAGCATCTTACTTGCTCAATCGTCAATTTGGATTTGCTGAGGAATGTGTCTTTTCGGAAACTGAAACGCTTGTTACATGTGACCTTTTTTTGTCTCCTTTTGGAGACTTTATTACAACAGCGCCAGTAGCATCCCTCCTCACTTTTATTTGGCACCAACTTCATAGTACCGCTACAATCGGGGCATTTCAACTCCCCTTCGGTGGCAAATACCCCCCATTCCTGGAGCTTTTCAATGGATTTGCCTTTGTCGCTACAAAGCATAAAGATTTTTCTCATGGTAAGAGTTTCCATTTTGCTCTACGGATACTGAGAAATTCACATAGCATAGGTTAGTAATGCAGGGTCAAAATTTGATTTTAAAATGTATTAAAAAAATCAGCAAATCCCGTACAATAAGGGCCATTGAATTTTAATTTAATTTAATTTAATAGAGGGTTGGGGCCTACTTGAATTAATGCGTCATTATACAGGGTGTCCCGTAAGTCGACTCAAGCCGGAATCGGGTGATAGACCAAACCATAACAGTTACCAGAAAAATAAAAAAAACATCCAAGTCATGTATTTTTCAAGTTATAGACATTTCTTTTGTTTTCGAGAAAATGTACACCCTGTGATGGGTTTTTAGCTCCTATTGCTATAAATCTTTACTTTTTTCAATTTTATTTTTCTTATGTAATCCCGAATAGTGCAACCTGTTGCTTTAAATTCTAAGCCAACTGCTCCAGCTTGGAAGAAAATGTCACATTTTGCCGAACCAAGAATAGAAAATTAATATTTCACCCAACTTTAACTGACTGTAATGAAACAAAAATGTACTACACCATTTTGGCAAGTACATTTAATAAGGATTCTAAAATGGTATAGCACTTGATACAATATTTCTTAGATTACGGAAAAAAAAATTTTCTTCAAGAAACCCAGTTTCGAAAAATTTCTTTTCACCTACTAAAAATGATTCTAGTGTACCCAAAGCTTGCCGTAAGACCGTAGCTTCTAGTTTGACTGAGACGGAGAGTCATTACATGAAGTGTGAGTGGGAGAGATAGTGACGCTTTCAAGTTAGAGATCTTAACTTTTTGTTGAATTTAGGACAAATTTTCCTTAAGTTTAAAATTAAACACCAATTATTTGGATGCTAAGATTTATTATTTACAAAAGATGTTCAAACTGCCTTGAATTTAAAACTTCTGCGAAATAAATTGACTTCAAAGTTGTTTTAATAAAAAGTCAATCAAAAAGGCGATTTAAAAAGATAACACTGGATAACATTTTCACAACTGCCTTGCGAATATTTCCACATAAAGTTGTAGATGCCAATAAAAAGAAAGATCTTTAAAGACTCATCCCTTATTTGCAATCAAATAATGACAAGGATGTGTTCTGAATAACTTTTTAATGAATTTCACGTTTCCGTAATGATTTATATAATTTTGAATATATGTTTTGTTTTGTTTTTTTGTTACATTTATAAATTTAGTCAGATATTACTTTATAACAACTATTTCTTTGATTCATTTTGATTCTTATTCATTCATACAGTCTCGAAAAAATTGGTTGTATGTGCACTTTTAGGAACAAAAACGACAGGTATGTATAATAAGTAAAAGTGCTAGAATTGGACTAAGACCAATTCTTATGATACCCTAGATGAATGCATGTATTAAATTTCGTATGGTCACCACCGATCTATTCAAGTATTGATTTTGAAGTGGTTTTTCGCATATATTTCTAGAACAGTTTGTCGCACAGAAAAAATGGTAATAACCAATTTTATAGGATTTCGTATTCTTGTTGTGTGGCCGACCTCTCGTGCTTCCTGAAAGAAGAGATCGGAGAGAAAACTAGGACACAAAATTATTAAAACAATAATTTAGCTTTGGGGAGATCTTTCTTTAATTTTTTTTTTTGTTATCCAACACCACACCTTAAATACAATTGGTCGTATTTTCTTTTTAGCTTGAAATTAGGTCTTAATACAATTTTCTCGATTGTTTATTTAGAATTGGGGTTTCCAATCATTTACACAATTTTTGTTTAATATTAATTAATTCCCAACACAATTTTCACAATTTATTATGTTCGACATTATAACACAGTTTTCACTATTTTTTTTTTAACTATGCATTAACACAGTTCTCACACTTTTTTGTAGTATTCCCAAAGTATCGCGTGGTCACTCGTCGACGGGCAGAAAAAAGACTCCCCGAGGTTTGGGCTAGCTGCCCCCAGGTACCCACGAAAACTTTTAGAAAAAGCTTTTTTCTTTTTGCTTTCTCACGGCGATGAAAGATCGTACGTGAGAATATGCGAATTATTTTATGTGCAATTCAATTTGCACGACGAAAAATGATATCCGATTACACGGCATGTAGGTAGGTATACCGTGTGAGTGGAGTGCATTACTGATAACGAAATGCAATTTATGCTAAATTGCATTTTGTTGCAGTATGGAAATGCAACTTTAAATGCATTCGAAATTTTTTTAAATGAAATTTTAAATGAATTAAATTAAAATTAATTTTCAAGGTCATCTTTGCAATGCATCGATATATTGCATAGGGCAATATATTGGTGCATGGAACTTATGGTTGTGATTCGGGGCATTGGGTACCTGAGTCACAACATTCTGCAGAAGTTCTTAGTACAATAAAAATGTCTCGGACTGATCGTTTTCAAAGTATACGTAAAAAACCGAAATTTTTATATGGCAACACCAAGAAGGAATTGCCCGATTTAGTCCATTTTTGACATTTTATTTGCTAATATAGTAAAAACATCACATACGAAATTTCAGCTCTCTACGTCGACGCGTTCTCAGGCAGTGTCCAAATATAAAGCGGAAAACCAAATTTTTATATGGCAACCCCACGAAGGAGTTGCCCGATTTGTCTCATTTTCGAACTTAATTTTACTTTTTTTTTTAAAGTCTGTGTACAAAATTTCAGCTCTCTAAGTATACGCGTTCTCGAGTTATCGTGCGCACAGACGGACGGACGGACATGCAAAAATCGAAATAACTTTTAATATTATGAATGGGTGTCCAATCCATTTTGCTCTACCATCATTATTTCGAGATGTTACAAACGGAATGACAAACTTAGTATACCCCTATGATTTTATCTAGGGTATAAAAAGACGCCAGATACACACTGGATTCCAGGAATTATTTCTGATAAGTGTACGAGCCCAGATCATATTTAATTGATGATAGTCAAGGGCATATTTACAGAAGAAATCGGGCACCACACATAATAGACATTCCAAATTGTAATCGAGAAGTGAGGCATAATAACATAAATGAAAATTTGTATACACAGTGTAATAGTAATGACCAAGAAAATATTCAAAGTACGTGAAGTAAAAGAGCCGAAACGATTTTCGCCTAGTGACTATAACGTATAAAACTACTCTTCGGTCTACCGATCCATTTGAAACATGCACATATACGTATGTAAGTTTTGTATCAAGTAAATGAACTATCTTAATAATAACAATTCACTTGAAATACTTAAATTGAGTCAAGTTATAAAACTATAAAGCAGGGCTATGAACAGAATTTGTATTATTATAGTCTAAATATTGTTTCTGTTTTTGAATTATCGTTGTATTGTAGACTAGAATTTTGTAATGATAACACTAATTTCTAACAAGGATTTAATTTCCTAAAATGAAAAAAAATGCATATAAGCAAGTATTGAACCCAAAGTTAATACTGTAATGATTATTGGAATTTTCTAAATTTTATTTTAAAAGAAAGGAGATGTTATATGCATATGTATGTATGCAGGTACGTGTACCGAAACTATAGTAAATATCACAGTTCATTATGTATTAATATCACAGTTGATATGTATTAGTATCACGGTTAACTATAATCAGGTAATGATTATTGGAATTTTCTAAATTTTATTTTAAAAGAAAGGAGATGTTATATGCATATGTATGTATGTAAGTACGTGTACCGAAACTATATTAAATATCACAGTTCATTATGTATTAATATCACAGTTGATATGTATTAGTATCACGGTTAATTATAATCAGGTACCTACTCAAAAGAGGTAAGTCACATACAGTCAGTCAGTGAGTCGAGTAGCAACAGCAAGGTCAATTAACAATTGTAATTAGTGATTAAGTTGAGTAATAATGAAATATAATTTTATTTTAAAAGACAAGAATATTTCATTTAACAGAGGCTTACAACAAATCAAGAACAGAATTCTTTAATATACAGGGTGTTTCCCACTAGGAGGTCACTAGACCAGGAGGTGATAGTACTCACCTAGACGAACCAAAAATTGTGTGGCTGGGGGGGGGCCATATCAACCGTTGGGTGATTAAGAAAAAAGCCAGTTCACAAAGCACCCTATATCTTAAAAACTACAAGGCGTACGGTCACATCTCATTGTATGCAGAACTTCATGGCTTTTCCAACGACTGCTCAACCAGCCCCACACTCCTCCCCATCAGGAATTATGGTTGTCTAAACTAAAAATTTCGGATTTTGTTACATTTTGGTTACTTTGACCTCTATTATTTTTGCAAGAAGGTCGTTAACATAACTCTTTTTTATAAAAACTGTAAACTGTATACTCTCCTCTTTAATTCGACTTAGTACACCCTATGTGCTATCTGCAGCCGTTAAGGAGTTAACCTATTCTCAAACCTATTTTCAAACCAATTCTCAACTATAATTTGTTCCCTTAGCACGTCATTTAAAAAAAAATCATCTAATTTGTGACCTGAATAGGTCAAAGTCAAGTTAAAGCAGCTTATAACGCTGGTTATAGTTATAGTTATAGTTCTATAAAGAATAACTAGTCATTACCTGATATTATAAAACACAAACCACTGAATTTATTTTAAATACAACTTAAGAATTTATTTTAAAACACTTTGGATAACCACACGCTTGAATTTGCCAATATAAATCAAGCAACAAACTCGCGAGAGAGATTATAACGGATAACCTCAGCCTCAACGTTGACAGTTCTTTAGAATATATGAGATTAGGTTATCTAGAACACAATGGCAAAGTTGGTGAGGCCACCCAGGTTGAGGTTGAACTCTAGTAGGTGGATGGTCTAATTTATCGTCCAATTAAACAGTTTGGTCAGATATAAAATATAAATTGAAGGAAGATTATTAGAATATTGTACTCCACATTCCACTAACTCCACTTGACTATAGAAATAATGAAAGGATCTCGAATAATCAATTAAGGGGTAACAGCCTAAAAATAAGCGTTTTTGATTTTTAAGATTTTTTTTTTTTGATGTAAGAAAAGGTAATAGAATAATAATATTCAAGGAAGTTAGTATATATTTAAGTATATATAAAAAAAATTATTACATTTAATTGTGACACCAGGGGGTGATTTTGATCTCTTTGTTGTAGCTTAGGCATATATTTTGGTCACAAATTTTGACATTTATAATTTGTCATACTTTCATATTCACCACAAAATAAACTAAACCGAATTTGCAATAAATTAATGTCAGAATGCACGCCTAAAAGTACGACAAATTAGTCAACAGCTCCCAGATTTTATACTGTGATAAATAAATATTCTACACCTAATTAGAGCAATAAAAGTGATTAAATTCGTAATAATATTTTAGATTTGTCATGTGAAGTGTCATTTCAGTTCATTATACGTAAAGGCTTGCTGAGCTGAATAAAAACACACAGAAATCAGTAGAAATGTTCATTTCATTTAGGCGTATATTTTGACATTAAAGTACAACAAAAGATCAGAATCGCCGTAACCCCCGCAAGATACAAGCCATGAACAAAGTCGAAAAAAGAGAGCAGCGGGTCGGTCAGCAGGCGACATCCACAGTCTTCTTGCCTTGTCTTACTGAAGGAGTTTTTCATATAAAAGTTGCTTGTATTTTGTTCAAACACTATAATTTCCGTAAATTTGTTCTACATGTTATTTTGTTTTTTAAACTATTAGAAAGAAAACATATTTGGCTGCAATTTGTTTTAACTTCATTTTGCTGTGGGAGCGACAGTTTTGGGCTTTAGGACCTGTTTAAAATGAAATTTTAGTTTTTCCTCCATGACGAGTGTACAAAAAGCAGTGAGAGTGAGCTCTTACTGCATGCTGTACCCGGAGCGTTAAGGCCTTTTAATGTTTCGATGCCCGCGGCGACCTCATGACTTGTATTATATTCCGGGGCTTAAGACATAACCGAACGATGGGACAGGGAGATGAGCGATGAAGAGGTAGGTCGCTTAGACCTGCGAGACAGTAAGTAAGTAAGTAAACCTCAGTCTCTTTTAATTTCGTAATGTTATTCACTTCTATTGTAGTTCAGCCTATATTCCGGGGGTTACGAAATCGCCCACCAGAAGGTAGTTTGCTTGGTTCGCTTGATGTCTTATCATTTTGCATGCAAGTTCATTAAAAAAATTTCATTGGACCTTCCCACACGAGTAGTTTTTAATGAAGGAAGCAATTTCTTTCCGTTGTTGTGTTAAGACGTGCGAGCACAATAAGGTTGCTTCGCGCAATTCCGATCAAACTTGCTCACGGAATTTTCCCCCGAATACTTCTCACCCGTAAAAACTGCCTAGAAACTTCCGCATGTGGCCTATGGCATTGAGACGTAGTCTTGTGTATGAGTTGGTAAATGATATAAGGCGTGAATTACAATTACGACTGCGACTTCGGCTTCGACTTTGCTCAAATGGTAAATACATGTCACAAGATACAATTACAACTTCAACTTCGACTGCGACAACGATAAAACCATACTTTGCTCAAAGTGCAAAGTTGGTGTCGCCTGTGGTCAACTTCAGTTCAATCACAGAAGTGGGGACTGCTGGTTTGTTCAATCAGTTGAAGATTGAATTTAATTACAAATTTCACCACAGCGTCGACTTCGACTTAAAATCAAGTCGCTGTCGACAGATCAGTCGTAATTGTGATTCACGCTTAATGCAAATGATCGCAGAAAATCTTTTCCCGGTATAAATTTATTAATTTCTTTTCCGCTATCTTGGAAACTGCATAATGTCAAATTACTATCACCTCCACTGCCATGATTTTGCATCATGCGAATTCGCTGCAAGCTGAGTTTGCATAATGGTACGAGTTGCACGTGCAAGAAGTATGGCAGTACTATCTAGTGTAATCCCTACATAAATCAGTAAAACTGACTCTGACACAGAGTACGTTTAGACCGCAGCTATTTAAGACTAGTTTTACGTAAGTCGACTTACGTAGTACTAATCCGGCTGCCGTTTAGTCCGCTCGTAATAAAGCTTTGACAGTTGTCAAATTTGTTAGATATACCTGCTTCAGCACGAGGAAAATAATATTGTAAGTTTGTTTGTACACCTCATGTAGGCATAAAAGAATTCAGCATTTTCTTCCATACAAAAGTCTATAAGGGAATTTGTCTCCCTCAGACTAATCGCACTTTTTTCCGTCTTAATGCAACTCTTTCATTAAAATAAAATAAAAATTTATCCTATCAAGAAACCCATGAACAAACGTATTCAAGTTAGTATACAAATTCCTTATATGAGGTTTATGTCTACGTTTAATACTAATTTTTGTAGGTCAGTACCGCATTAAAGTAGGACTAGTATTTCGTAATGCGGCATGTTTATACCATATTAGTTCTACGTAAGTCGACTTACGTAAAACTAGTTCTAAATGGCACGGTCTAAACGGGCTAATCAGTATTGCTTAGATCTGTGGCCTGTCAGTACCAACTAGTCAATAAATCGGAAAACGTAAAATTATAATAATAATTTGTTCACTGCCCATGTACTAAGATTACAGACTTATTATGCACTTCTAATTTGGTGGATTATATTAGGAAAACTTAAAATTAGGCCTGGATAATTAGACATATTAAAATGGCCGAAACTGAAAATAAAAAGCAGATGCTAGTGAAAAATTCGGAATAAGGAAGAAATCCTTAAAAATGCATGCTTGGCGATACGCTAAGAGTTTTCAGTCAGTAAATTTGACAGCCCAATAATAATAATATAATAATGTAATTATCATTACGTGCTGTAAATTTTAATACAGTTAATGTTTATATAAAAAACTGTAACTTGTCTGAACACGCGCCTATTTAACCTCGGTAATCGCATACAAAAATGATTAATTACAATTATTAATTAAAAAATTTTAAATAAACACAGGAATTTAGTACGTGATACCGCATTTATTGAAATTTCTTAATTACAAATGTTGAACACAACTTAGAATAAACATAATTACTAATATTATTATTAAGTGCATACTGCACGCGCAGGAGATGATTGACAGTCGGAGGGAGGAAAATACACAAATCCAATCCCCTCTTACTTAATTCTTAGAGGCAAACAGGAATGGTGATAAGCCATATTTTGCGTAATGAATTTCTGGTTGTGTTGGTAGTCCATTTTTACATGTATTTACCCGCCATTGTAAGCAAATTGTCAATTTGGATAAAAAATGTTCTTTTTCTAGTTTATTTTGAAACAATTCACATAATTAATTTATATAAATCTCTGCGTCTATTAACAAAAAAGATAATTTAGATAGTGTAGTTGCCTCAAACAGCATTTCTCTAGTTTATAATCTAATTTATATTTGCAAGCACTGACCGAACACTTCATTTTTGTTTTTTTAATTGATATGAAGATTTTAACAGGCACTAGTGGCACTATAAAGCTTTGCACTAAATAAAGTTCAAAGATAAATAGTTTTGAAAAGAATTGATTCGGTACTTTTGTTAAATTTCACAAAAGAATTTTAAGTTGACTACATCTGCTCACAAAACAAAAGCACATTTAACAATTATGCAACATGTTTGACAACTTCTCATTCCAGCATCTCACTTACTCCTTTGTATAGTCTCCTGCTCTTGCCAAATTACGCTCATGTACACGAATTTTACACGATTCAAAAATTCCTGTTTGCTAAATATTCTAAAGGCACTTTCACATCGAAACCGAAAACCGAAAACCGATAAGTTCTACACCGAAAATTCGCTTTTGTTTTCACATCAAATTGACAGATGCAACCAAAATTTCCTTTTTCGGCCGAAAAAAGATAAAAGTGGTGTTTTTCTTAAAAATCTGAAATAAATATCCTATTTTATTAGTAAAATTATTAGTTTATCCTATTTCCCATGATTTTATTAATCATTGGAGCAAAAATCTTGTTTTAAAGTGGAATAATTGGTTTTGATGTGAAAGTGCCTTAAAACTTAATTAATTCACTGAGTCCGTGCTTTTGTACTTATCCTCCTTACACGGGCAAGAATTCGTCGATAAATTTCAGCACCATTATGGAAGTGAAAATCTAGCTCCTGCTACGATCCATTAAATACACCTAAAAGTAAATCGAATTATATAATATGTGTATACGTGCCAATTCATTTTCTATTTACCATAGCTGGATATTTAATTAAATGATGCCATTAATTTTCTTTTCAAATCAGGCTTGCTGAGTAAAGCCAAAGCTTGGCGCACGCGTTGCAGAATGTTGCACTTTTCGTGGTTGATAGACATTGGGAGGCGAAACTAAAATTGAATAATAATATACACATCAAGTTTCAGAAACAACGCTATTTCAAATTTGTAATGTTTATTACACGCGTTGCAGAATGTTGCACTTTTCGTGGTTGATAGACATTGGGAGGCGAAACTAAAATTGAATAATAATATACACATCAAGTTTCAGAAACAACGCTATTTCAAATTTGTAATGTTTATTACTAATAATAAAATTAAAAAAGTCTCTGAAACCATTCCCATATAAATTGAAAATGTTAAATTTATGATCGAATGAATGTTCATTTTTTGAAAATATTATCCTATTCTAAGTAAATGCTGCTATCAATGTAAAAGCGGGATGCTGGATCAATTTAATAATTTATTAATGAATAAAAAAACGCAATGCTGGTAACCCCAATATTCGCAAGGTATGTATTGCATTCTTGTTTCTACCTAAAAGAAGAAGAAGAGTTGTGTATACGCACCAATAAGGTGCATTGCCTTCTTGCTGCTATCTAAAAGAAGAAGAAGATTTGTAAATTAGTTGTGAATTGCAGTACAAAGTTCGCGAATTTGAAAGTCGATTATCTGCGAAACTATAACTTTGCGCAAAATTTTGATTAAATATTTGTGATTTGTGAGTAAAAAGGAACTAGTGTTGAAAGTTTAAAGAAATTCGGGGTTTACATAAAATCTGGTCTTATGCCGGAAATATTACAGGTAAAGAAACGGTCATTACATTAGCAAGGGAGAAATGCCTTCAGGAAAAGGTGTACAAGCCAGAAATATTAGAGATCAAGGAAACTCCCCCAAGTAAAGTAAAACAAAGAATAGTGGATCAAATCGCCGCCTTGAAGAATATTATATATAACCAGTGTGAAAACAGCGTCCAATAATATAAGCAAATATCTAGGTTCTCGAGGACAGTCTCAGAAAGCGAGAAAAACGCGAGATAAGACGAATATCCAAGAAGAGGAGATTATACCGGTAGCGGAAAGTCCAGGGCTCCAGCAATGGCCAGAACGTGCCCTGGCTTCAGCACTTAGCATAGAGATAAAAACAAAGAAAGGAGTAGGGGCAAGATGGCCAGAGGAGATATGGGGCCAACCACAAGCAAACGAAATAAAGGAATGGGATAAGAAAGCGGACTCTCCGCTGACGGCGGTCGAAATTCAATCTCTTCCGACCACTAACTGTGCAGGAGCTTCAGGTGGTAAAGGACCTTGCTATAGTGATGGCACAAAAGCGAGGCAGCATGCGTTTAGGATCACAGGTACACAACAAGCGACGATGCGCTTACAGCCAAGAACAGAACAACTGGTAAAAATTCAGGTAGAAAGTAACGATGAACTGGTTTGTATGGCAGAAGAAATCAGTCCGGGGATATACTGCGGCAATACTATTGTTAGACCAAAGAATGGCAAGGCATATGTAGGTATCGTTAACGCCAGGACGGAGTCAGTTGAAATTGTTAATTTTAGACCCAAACTGGAAAAGTTAGATAGGTATCTGGTGAAGCCACTGAGGAAGGAGCCAGGTACATTAAAAATAAATCAGCAACGGCTTAAGTTGATGAAACAGTCTGTGGGGCTGGGGGAAATGCTGAATTCGGAAGAGAAAGAGGCAGTAATGCAAGTCTGTTACGAATACAGCGATATCTTTCACTTGTCTGGAGATAAGTTGACATACACTCCAACAAAAATGTTCAAACTCCCCTCGATGGCTAATACCGGGCCCATAAATAAAAAACAATACAGAATGCATGAAGCCCACAGAGAGGAATGCCAGTATCAACTTAAAAAGCTGTTAGAGGAAGACATAATTGAGTACAGCAATAGCCCCTTTAATTTTCCAGTCCTATTAATACCGAAAAGAGGAACCGACGAAGCAGGTAAGCGAAAGTATAGACTGTGCGTGGATTTTCGAGAGCTTAACAAAGTCTGTATCCCCTTTTCTTACCCACTACCATGGATTGAGGATATCCTGGACAGGCTGGGTCATTCTAGTTACTTTACTACCTTAGATCTTGCCAATAGTTATCATCAGGTGTTGGTGGACCCAGCAGATCGCGAAAAGACTGCTTTTAGCACAAATTTCAGTCACTTCCATTACAAGAGATTACCATTCGGGTTAAAAACAGCACCTCCATTCTTTCAATCTTTAGTAAGAGGCCTTCAGGGGATTAAATGCTTTGTGTACCTTGACGACGTAGTAATATTTGTGAAAAATTTGGATGAGCATAATGAAAAGCTACGGGAAATATTTCAACGTTTTAGAGAACATAACTTGAAACTGCAACCTACAAAATGTCAATTTCTGAAAAAGGAGGTAGTATACCTTGGGCATGTTTGCTCAGAGAAGGGTGTACAACCTGACAAACGTTTAGTAGAAGTGGTACAAAACTTCCCACCACCAAAACAGTGAGACAGGTCCAGTCTATCTTGGGGCTGGCAAATTACTACCGTAAATTCGTTCCTAATTTTTCAAAGATTTTGGCTCCAATTAATAACCTTTTGAGGAAAAAGGTGAAGTTCAATTGGGGGCCAGAATGTGAGAATTCCTTTAAGGTGATTAAAGATGCTCTAACATCACCACCAGTATTACCTTACCCGAATTTTGATAAGGAATTCACAGTCATCACGGATGCAAGTGGGGAGTCACTCGGAGCGGTCTTGGAACAAGAAGGTCGGCCGGTGAGTTATGCCAGCCGCACGTTGAACCAAGCCGAAAAAAATTACTCCACCACGGAACGGGAATTGCTAGCCATTGTATGGGCAGTACGTAATTATAAATGCTACCTGTTTGGAAGACATTTTAAAGTTATAACCGACCATCAACCTCTCCGAAGAATTTTTAAGGTTAAGGACACCACATCTCGCATGGTGAGGTTCCACCAAAAACTGTCGGAGTATGATTTTGAGATTGTCTACAAGAACGGAAAAGAAAATGGCAATGCAGAAACACTTAGCAGAATTCCACAAGATATAGACCAAGATGAAGACAAGTGTGGTAGGGAGTAACCGTGCTTCGCAATTACCCGAGCGCAAGCTGGAAGGAAGAAAGACCAAGAAAACCTGAAAAAACAGCCTTCTCGAGAATCCGAAGAGGAATGGGATGACATAGATGAGTCTGAAATAAGAGAAATAAGGCTCCAGAAAAACACAAGACCCAAGTATATAATGGACCCAGGGGACATAGGATTATATTGAGAGATTTTCATGACTCACGGTTCGGGGGACACTTCGGAAGGAACAAAACTCTGGATAGGGTAAAGCGTTTCTTTCATTGGAGGGGAATGAAGAATGATATCTCTAAACATGTTCGGCGCTGTACGAAATGTCAGAGAAATAAACATTCTAAGACCAATAAAATGCCGTTAGAAACAGAAATTTCGGAGAGGCCTTTGGATAAATTATACGTTGATCTAGTTGGCCCGCTGCCGACAAGTCACAACGGAAATAAGTATATTTTGTCCATGATGGATGATCTCACTAGGTTCGTCGATTTTGTAGCAATACCAGATCTAGAGGCGAATACCATGGCCCAGGCCTATTTCGAACAAATACTTAGTAGATATACATTACCCAAAGAGCTTGTAACAGATCAGGGTGCAAACTTTACGGGCGAAGTCATGAAAGCATTGTGCAAATTACTAAAGATTAAGAAAATGCGAACTACCGCTTATCATCCTCAGTCAGATGCAGTAGAAAGACAGCATTCGACACTTGCCAATTATCTGAGGAGGTATGTGGATGAGGAACCTAGAAACTGGGACGAATTTTTGAGGACGGCAGCGCATGCTTATAATAACACAATGCATATGGGTACTAAACTGACGCCAATGAAAACCTTGTTCGGGTTTGTATCCGAAGTTCCTAGTACTTTGCAACGTAAAGCAGAGCCAGTATACAATGACGCCAATGAAAACCTTGTTCGGGTTTGTATCCGAAGTTCCTAGTACTTTGCAACGTAAAGCAGAGCCAGTGTACAATGTTGTCCTGCGGCTTAAATTACAGAGAGCTTTCGAAATAGCTCGGAAGAATTTACAGAAAAGTGAACTCACGGCAAAAAAGTACTACGACAGATCAACTAGGATAGAACCTCTCCATGTAGGAGACAAGGTTTTGGTCAAAGATTTAGCGCGGACTGGAAAACTAACATCAAGTTTTAAGGGACCCTACGAGATAATAAACATACACAACCCGGAGAATATAACAATACTCCAGGGCAGAAAACTCAAGCGGGTACATGCGAATCGCTTGAAAAAATTTCAAGATTAATTTTAATTTCCTTTTAATTTGACATCCAATTTGCGTTTATTGCTGACTAATCAATTTAAATTTTCCAGAAATAACATCCCACAAACGCAGAGACGCAATAGGAACTGAAGGTCACAGCAGTTTTTGTTTCTATCCGTCTAGGTTGAGCCAATACCAGCACGAGAAGCTTTTTGTGTTGTTAGGAGAAGAAAAGGCGAATGAGGTGGAATAAGTTAAAAAAAAAAAAAAGTAAAGAGGTCCTGGGAAAATATATGTATACCTAAGAAATAGTAGCATTCAAATACAATAATAAAAAAAATAATAATACACTTTGCGAATAAGAAAATAAGATAAGGAGGTTGCCAGTAGTTTACAGTAGAGATAAGTTTCAGTTTCAGTAGTAATCGGGAACTCCAACACCATGAAGACGGTAATTGTGGTAATCTTGGCATATATAGCGGTCATAAATGCTGGGCTACACCATACAGCCGATAGCAGATTCCGGAGTACTATTTGAACAAATAGGGAAGGTCAACTTTTATACCAAGCATTGGACCATCTTGTCGAAACTAGAGGTACCTGATTTATCGAAGGAGCTTGTATTCGCCAACAACTGCAGCAATCTCATCACGCGACTATGTGCCGAGATCAGTCATTCCGGAATAGTCAAATGCGAGGTAGCGGCAAAGGAGATACGAAGCTGGGTAGCTAAAATCAAACGACAACATGAGGAGCTAGCCCATCATACGCACGAAGAAGAGACAGTTCGTCGCAAAAAACGTTCCTTCTTTGATGGAATAGGTTCAATGTTCAAGACCCTATTCGGAACGATGGATCACGCAAATTCAGAAGAGATACGTGCATCACGAGACGAGATAAACGGAAAAGAGAACCGGACGTTTAACCTCCTCAAGGAACAGACTACTGTAGTAAAATCAACCCTGCACCTATTTAACGTATCGCGGGTTCAAGCGGCAATAGAACGAGAGGAGTTAAAAAATAAGATCTCAGCTATCATAAAAATGCAGAGAAATGTAAGCGAAGAGCTAACCGCATTACAGCTGAGACTAGAGCTGAACGAAATCATTACAATGATGATTCTCCAACTACGAGAAATCAGTGACTCTTTAGATACTTTATCAGATATGCTGGTCTCACTAAGCATGGGAAAGCGACACCCACTAATAATCCATGCGAAGGAGTTAACAGAAATCATGCGTAATGCCACACGACAGTTGGACCTGGATGAGAGATTTCAAAATTTTCAAATTCTAAATCAGATTGCGAAGGTAGAAGTTCTGCAAATAAATAAACACCCACCGCCCCTCACACGCAACTCATCCTTCAAGCCGACAAGAGACAGAATTTGTTCGGTTAGGATTAGAACCGTCTACTGCCACCAATAATGTACACGAATTCTTAAGAAATATGGTCGTTTTCAATTCTAAGAAATAAACAAAATCTTTCCTACATTGAAAACAATTTATAAAGGCTTCAGACAAAAATCCGCGCTGTTGTACCCAGACCTACGCTCATAAGCCAAGCAACCAAATCAATCCAGCTTCCACGAAGCCGAGACTGCCCAGACACAACTTTTCGAATCGTCTTCAGCTACCAATAATGCACACGAATTCTAAACAAATATGGTCGTTTTTATTCTAAGAAAGAAAGAAATTTTTGCCTATATTGAGAAATTTTTGGGTTCGTACAAGCCGAAATCAGTGAGTTACTGAGGTTTGCTATGGGCTCTTCCGTACATCACTTTCTTAGTACTACGATCGATATCTGTATATTTCTTGTCTGTGCCTAGACAGCATTTTTTTTAGATCAACCGTGCGTCTAACTTGCGTGTAAGTCCTGCAATTGCACAAAATGTGTAAAAAGTTAATAATAGGTCTATTTGCGTACTTTTTCAAGTAAAAACATGAACAACGTCAAAATGTATGATAAAGAGAGAAATTGAGTGTGACACTCACAAAGTACGCGAACGGCTTCGAGTAAAAACTTGCATATATTCGGGATATGTAATAACGACGTGAAATTTTGCTAACACATAGTACAAGAAAAAAATATAATTTACTACTTTGAATACGTTGAAATGTTCTTGGAGAACATTCTACTTTTACTGGAGGAGGAGTAACAGGTCTTTCCATTTTTAAAACTAAAAACTTGAAAAATAACTAAAAACCGGCGACGATTTGTCAAAACCGACACTTCGAAGTTTTTACTCGACGATTTTTCTCGAGCTAAATCAAGTAATAAATGGCACGGAGGGGAAAAGTGACGTAAACAATTTTTCTCTCAATTTTCGAGTACGCGAATGCCTTGGAGTAAAAACTTACAAAAAGTTTTACAAGTTTGTACTTCCAAGCTAGTACGCGAATAGACCGAACGATATTGCCTTTCTACTAGGTGATGAGATTTATATTAGTAAAAAAACCAATGGGCGACTTCTACTACAAGAATTTGAGAACAAAGGTACCCTGTCTGTTACCAACAGATGGAGAGTAATTCTAATTACATTTGCAACAGCGTATATAGAAGAAAATCTTGAATTTGTTCCCGAAAGATACTGTAGCATTAGCAGGTGTAAATTTGTTTTCGTCTCTTAAAAGTGACGGAGAACACGCCCTTGTAAATATATATGCCGTGCCCCCTGAGCAATCAAATAATAAAATCCAAATATGAATCGCGGTAACCTTTCTTCGCAATGAAACAACACTCGAATTTCTATTCACATATTATTTCTTTATTACAACAAACTGACCTATCTTACTTTACCCTAAGCGATCTGGCGCTTAGGTAATCTGAACCGAACCGAAACTTACGAGCACAATGACTGATAATAAAACGGCACTCGCCAGACCAATCATTAGTCTTTTTATGTCCGATACTCGGAAGTAAATTCTTTAACTTCAATATTTACTTTACATATTTAATTTCTTTCTTACTTTCATCTCATTTCTTTTGTATTGTGTTTTTATAACATATCTATTTTATCTTTTAGTTTATTTACTGTTTTTTTTTTTACGAATTAATAACAATATGAATAACTAGATACTTGTGTTTTGTTTACATTCTTCTGTTATATTTCTTTATTCTTTTTTTTTTTTTTCTTCACATGTCTTTTACTTTGAAACTTCTCCCACTTACCATCATAAGTTATTTATTTCTATTACATTAAAATTTTATGATTAACCTATTGTACTCCTTAATTACCTTACACGTATTACATTGTTAGAAATCATTACTTACTGTATAATACTATATGATAACAACAATTCAAAAACACAAAAATAAATTCCTTTTACTATAACTTATATCAACAAATCTCTCCAAAGATTACAGTTTTATGACTTTGCTTCGCTTTACCTTGCTTTTTATCTACACGGGTTGCCCCCTATATTTTACAAAACTATCCTATCACTTCTATTTATAAATTTTCTACTACCCTAATGTGGTCACTCCAACTGTACCAGTTGTTTTTTCACGACGTTTGGCAGGGATGTTGTAGGTATATTGGCTGTTGTGGGGATGACCTCGATGCTAATGTTCGGTTCTGGTTCTTCCAGCGATGACTCCCTTTGCATACTTCGGACTGGTTTAGACATCTGGATGGTTGGCAATCTCGACAGTCGACTGGTGCTCTTCATTGTCTGTCTCTTCTTCCAACGTCTCAGGTGGATCAAAATTCCTGCTAATATTGCAAGAGTGACGATGCATAAACACCCCGTAATTGATGTAGCTGCTAGGTGTATATGATGAGGAATAACTTGCCTGATGGTTTCCTCCTGCTTAATGGCTTCCTGGACTCTATTTATATCAGCTTCCTGATCCCTTCATGCCTGATTAAAGTTGTCGGTTGCTAACAGCTTCACTTCATTTTTTTTATCTTCTAAAATTTCCGATTTCCGTGATTTGGTTTGCATTGCGATGACATGCCAGGCTGGGAGCTCTGATCTAGTTGGCTGCCAAAGTGTTATGTTGCGCATCGCGCTGTCCTCTGAGTCAATCAACCAATCTCCTATCTGCAGATGACACTGTTCCTCTGAGTTAACACACCTGTGGATGACAGCTTTCCTATCGCAGTTGGCATGTTCCTGCAATTTACCTCCATCTTAGTCTCATCAGACATCACGAAAAGCCAGTGATTTTTAGTCACCATTCTAACGAGGCTATTCCATTTTGGAACTATTCTTTCTTTGCATGCCCTAGTGTTTACATTAAAACTCCGGAAAAGGTTCAGTACACAGTTGTCTCCTATGACAGTGATTGCTGGACCCAGCTGTGGACACAGTAGTTATGGATTGCCCGCGCTGGTCAAGATCTTCTGGCATTTGTTATGTTGCGGAAGACTCAGCAGCACATACTGTCGCTCCTGGTTGTTTGTTGCCACGAATTCAGCGTCAAGTTCATAAATGTGAAATCCTTCCTCACCTACTGCTGCCGGTATTGTATATACTTTATGTAGATCAAATGATGTTCGTTGAGGTTGAGGAATCTCAATTTTAACCAAGATTTGTTTATTTATTTGCAGAACTTCTACCTTCGCAATCTGATTTAGAATTTGAAAATTTTGAAATCTCTCATCCAGGTCCAACTGTCGTGTGGCATTACGCATGATTTCTGTTAACTCCTTCGCATGGATTATTAGTGGGTGTCGCTTTTCCATGCTTAGTGAGACCAGCATATCTGATAAAGTATCTAAAGAGTCACTGATTTCTCGTAGTTGGAGAATCATCATTGTAATGATTTCGTTCAGCTCTAGTCTCAGCTGTAATGCGGTTAGCTCTTCGCTTACATTTCTCTGCATTTTTATGATAGCTGAGATCTTATTTTTTAACTCCTCTCGTTCTATTGCCGCTTGAACCCGCGATACGTTAAATAGGTGCAGGGTTGATTTTACTACAGTAGTCTGTTCCTTGAGGAGGTTAAACGTCCGGTTCTCTTTTCCGTTTATCTCGTCTCGTGATGCACGCATCTCTTCTGAATTTGCGTGATCCATCGTTCCGAATAGGGTCTTGAACATTGAACCTATTCCATCAAAGAAGGAACGTTTTTTGCGACGAACTGTCTCTTCTTCGTGCGTATGATGGGCTAGCTCCTCATGTTGTCGTTTGATTTTAGCTACCCAGCTTCGTATCTCCTTTGCCGCTACCTCGCATTTGACTATTCCGGAATGACTGATCTCGGCACATAGTCGCGTGATGAGATTGCTGCAGTTGTTGGCGAATACAAGCTCCTTCGATAAATCAGGTACCTCTAGTTTCGACAAGATGGTCCAATGCTTGGTATAAAAGTTGACCTTCCCTATTTGTTCAAATAGTACTCCGGAATCTGCTATCGGCTGTATGGTGTAGCCCAGCATTTATGACCGCTATATATGCCAAGATTACCACAATTACCGTCTTCATGGTGTTGGAGTTCCCGATTACTACTGAAACTGAAACTTATCTCTACTGTAAACTACTGGCAACCTCCTTATCTTATTTTCTTATTCGCAAAGTGTATTATTATTTTTTTTATTATTGTATTTGAATGCTACTATTTCTTAGGTATACATATATTTTCCCAGGACCTCTTTACTTTTTTTTTTTTTTAACTTATTCCACCTCATTCGCCTTTTCTTCTCCTAACAACACAAAAAGCTTCTCGTGCTGGTATTGGCTCAACCTAGACGGATAGAAACAAAAACTGCTGTGACCTTCAGTTCCTATTGCGTCTCTGCGTTTGTGGGATGTTATTTCTGGAAAATTTAAATTGATTAGTCAGCAATAAACGCAAATTGGATGTCAAATTAAAAGGAAATTAAAATTAATCTTGAAATTTTTTCAAGCGATTCGCATGAGTTTTCTGCCCTGGAGTATTGTTATATTCTCCGGGTTGTGTATGTATATTATCTCGTAGGGTCCCTTAAAAATTGATGTTAGTTTTCCAGTCCGCGCTAAATCTTTGACCAAAACCTTGTCTCCTACATGGAGAGGTTCTATCCTAGTTGATCTGTCGTAGTACTTTTTTGCCGTGAGTTCACTTTTCTGTAAATTCTTCCGAGCTATTTCGAAAGCTCTCTGTAATTTAAGCCGCAGGACAGCATTGTACACTGGCTCTGCTTTACGTTGCAAAGTACTAGGAACTTCGGATACAAACCCGAACAAGGTTTTCATTGGCGTCATTGTATACTGGCTCTGCTTTACGTTGCAAAGTACTAGGAACTTCGGATACAAACCCGAACAAGGTTTTCATTGGCGTCAGTTTAGTACCCATATGCATTGTGTTATTATAAGCATGCGCTGCCGTCCTCAAAAATTCGTCCCAGTTTCTAGGTTCCTCATCCACATACCTCCTCAGATAATTGGCAAGTGTCGAATGCTGTCTTTCTACTGCATCTGACTGAGGATGATAAGCGGTAGTTCGCATTTTCTTAATCTTTAGTAATTTGCACAATGCTTTCATGACTTCGCCCGTAAAGTTTGCACCCTGATCTGTTACAAGCTCTTTGGGTAATGTATATCTACTAAGTATTTGTTCGAAATAGGCCTGGGCCATGGTATTCGCCTCTAGATCTGGTATTGCTACAAAATCGACGAACCTAGTGAGATCATCCATCATGGACAAAATATACTTATTTCCGTTGTGACTTGTCGGCAGCGGGCCAACTAGATCAACGTATAATTTATCCAAAGGCTTCTCCGAAATTTCTGTTTCTAACGGCATTTTATTGGTCTTAGAATGTTTATTTCTCTGACATTTCGTACAGCGCCGAACATGTTTAGAGATATCATTCTTCATTCCCCTCCAATGAAAGAAACGCTTTACCCTATCCAGAGTTTTGTTCCTTCCGAAGTGTCCCCCGAACCGTGAGTCATGAAAATCTCTCAATATAATCCCTATGTCCCCTGGGTCCATTATATACTTGGGTCTTGTGTTTTTCTGGAGCCTTATTTCTCTTATTTCAGACTCATCTATGTCATCCCATTCCTCTTCGGATTCTCGAGAAGGCTGTTTTTTCAGGTTTTCTTGGTCTTTCTTCCTTCCAGCTTGCGCTCGGGTAATTGCGAAGCACGGTTACTCCCTACCACACTTGTCTTCATCTTGGTCTATATCTTGTGGAATTCTGCTAAGTGCCTCTGCATTGCCATTTTCTTTTCCGTTCTTGTAGACAATCTCAAAATCATACTCCGACAGTTTTTGGTGGAACCTCACCATGCGAGATGTGGTGTCCTTAACCTTAAAAATTCTTCGGAGAGGTTGATGGTCGGTTATAACTTTAAAATGTCTTCCAAACAGGTAGCATTTATAATTACGTACTGCCCATACAATGGCTAGCAATTCCCGTTCCGTGGTGGAGTAATTTTTTTCGGCTTGGTTCAACGTGCGGCTGGCATAACTCACCGGCCGACCTTCTTGTTCCAAGACCGCTCCGAGTGACTCCCCACTTGCATCCGTGATGACTGTGAATTCCTTATCAAAATTCGGGTAAGGTAATACTGGTGGTGATGTTAGAGCATCTTTAATCACCTTAAAGGAATTCTCACATTCTGGCCCCCAATTGAACTTCACCTTTTTCCTCAAAAGGTTATTAATTGGAGCCAAAATCTTTGAAAAATTAGGAACGAATTTACGGTAGTAATTTGCCAGCCCCAAGATAGACTGGACCTGTCTCACTGTTTTGGTGGTGGGAAGTTTTGTACCACTTCTACTAAACGTTTGTCAGGTTGTACACCCTTCTCTGAGCAAACATGCCCAAGGTATACTACCTCCTTTTTCAGAAATTGACATTTTGTAGGTTGCAGTTTCAAGTTATGTTCTCTAAAACGTTGAAATATTTCCCGTAGCTTTTCATTATGCTCATCCAAATTTTTCACAAATATTACTACGTCGTCAAGGTACACAAAGCATTTAATCCCCTGAAGGCCTCTTACTAAAGATTGAAAGAATGGAGGTGCTGTTTTTAACCCGAATGGTAATCTCTTGTAATGGAAGTGACTGAAATTTGTGCTAAAAGCAGTCTTTTCGCGATCTGCTGGGTCCACCAACACCTGATGATAACTATTGGCAAGATCTAAGGTAGTAAAGTAACTAGAATGACCCAGCCTGTCCAGGATATCCTCAATCCATGGTAGTGGGTAAGAAAAGGGGATACAGACTTTGTTAAGCTCTCGAAAATCCACGCACAGTCTATACTTTCGCTTACCTGCTTCGTCGGTTCCTCTTTTCGGTATTAATAGGACTGGAAAATTAAAGGGGCTATTGCTGTACTCAATTATGTCTTCCTCTAACAGCTTTTTAAGTTGATACTGGCATTCCTCTCTGTGGGCTTCATGCATTCTGTATTGTTTTTTATTTATGGGCCCGGTATTAGCCATCGAGGGGAGTTTGAACATTTTTGTTGGAGTGTATGTCAACTTATCTCCAGACAAGTGAAAGATATCGCTGTATTCGTAACAGACTTGCATTACTGCCTCTTTCTCTTCCGAATTCAGCATTTCCCCCAGCCCCACAGACTGTTTCATCAACTTAAGCCGTTGCTGATTTATTTTTAATGTACCTGGCTCCTTCCTCAGTGGCTTCACCAGATACCTATCTAACTTTTCCAGTTTGGGTCTAAAATTAACAATTTCAACTGGCTCCGTCCTGGCGTTAACGATACCTACATATGCCTTGCCATTCTTTGGTCTAACAATAGTATTGCCGCAGTATATCCCCGGACTGATTTCTTCTGCCATACAAACCAGTTCATCGTTACTTTCTACCTGAATTTTTACCAGTTGTTCTGTTCTTGGCTGTAAGCGCATCGTCGCTTGTTGTGTACCTGTGATCCTAAACGCATGCTGCCTCGCTTTTGTGCCATCACTATAGCAAGGTCCTTTACCACCTGAAGCTCCTGCACAGTTAGTGGTCGGAAGAGATTGAATTTCGACCGCCGTCAGCGGAGAGTCCGCTTTCTTATCCCATTCCTTTATTTCGTTTGCTTGTGGTTGGCCCCACATCTCCTCTGGCCATCTTGCCCCTACTCCTTTCTTTGTTTTTATCTCTATGCTATGTGCTGAAGCCAGGGCACGTTCTGGCCATTGCTGGAGCCCTGGACTTTCCGCTACCGGTATAATCTCCTCTTCTTGGATATTCGTCTTATCTCGCGTTTTTCTCGCTTTCTGAGACTGTCCTCGAGAACCTAGATATTTGCTTATATTATTGGACGCTGTTTTCACACTGGTTATATATAATATTCTTCAAGGCGGCGATTTGATCCACTATTCTTTGTTTTACTTTACTTGGGGGAGTTTCCTTGATCTCTAATATTTCTGGCTTGTACACCTTTTCCTGAAGGCATTTCTCCCTTGCTAATGTAATGACCGTTTCTTTACCTGTAATATTTCCGGCATAAGACCAGATTTTATGTAAACCCCGAATTTCTTTAAACTTTCAACACTAGTTCCTTTTTACTCACAAATCACAAATATTTAATCAAAATTTTGCGCAAAGTTATAGTTTCGCAGATAATCGACTTTCAAATTCGCGAACTTTGTACTGCAATTCACAACTAATTTACAAATCTTCTTCTTCTTTTAGATAGCAGCAAGAAGGCAATGCACCTTATTGGTGCGTATACACAACTCTTCTTCTTCTTTTAGGTAGAAACAAGAATGCAATACATACCTTGCGAATATTGGGGTTACCAGCATTGCGTTTTTTTATTCATTAATAAATTATTAAATTGATCCAGCATCCCGCTTTTTTATTCATTATTACATTGATAGCAGCATTTACTTAGAATAGGATAATATTTTCAAAAAATGAACATTCATTCGATCATAAATTTAACATTTTCAATTTATATGGGAATGGTTTCAGAGACTTTTTTAATTTTATTATTAGTAATAAACATTACAAATTTGAAATAGCGTTGTTTCTGAAACTTGATGTGTATATTATTATTCAATTTTAGTTTCGCCTCCCAATGTCTATCAACCACGAAAAGTGCAACATTCTGCAACGCGTGTAATAAACATTACAAATTTGAAATAGCGTTGTTTCCGAAACTTGATGTGTATATTATTATTCAATTTTAGTTTCGCCTCCCAATGTCTATCAACCACGAAAAGTGCAACATTCTGCAACGCGTGCGCCAAGCTTTGGCTTTACTCAGCAAGCCTGATTTGAAAAGAAAATTAATGGCATCATTTAATTAAATATCCAGCTATGGTAAATAGAAAATGAATTGGCACGTATACACATATTATATAATTCGATTTACTTTTAGGTGTATTTAATGGATCGTAGCAGGAGCTAGATTTTCACTTCCATAATGGTGCTGAAATTTATCGACGAATTCTTGCCCGTGTAAGGAGGGTAAGCAATCACAAAAGCACGGACTCAGTGAATTAATTAAGTTTTAAGGCACTTTCACATCAAAACCAATTATTCCACTTTAAAACAAGATTTTTGCTCCAATGATTAATAAAATCATGGGAAATAGGATAAACTAATAATTTTACTAATAAAATAGGATATTTATTTCAGATTTTTAAGAAAAACACCACTTTTATCTTTTTTCGGCCGAAAAAGGAAATTTTGGTTGCATCTGTCAATTTGATGTGAAAACAAAAGCGAATTTTCGGTGTAGAACTTATCGGTTTTCGGTTTTCGGTTTCGATGTGAAAGTGCCTTTAGAATATTTAGCAAACAGGAATGGTTGAATCGTGTAAAATTCGTGTACATGAGCGTAATTTGGCAAGAGCAGGAGACTATACAAAGGAGTAAGTGAGATGCTGGAATGAGAAGTTGTCAAACATGTTGCATAATTGTTAAATGTGCTTTTGTTTTATGAGGACGGGGCCCACAGAAAAGGCCGGTAAGGGACCAAATGAAGAGGCCAAAGAAATTGCAGTGGAGAAGTCTGCAATACAAACAGCAGTTGTTGGATCATCAGATCCAAAGATCACAGCCATAGCAGCCACAGAAGCAGTAGCTATAGCTTCAGTAGTAGCTGTACCAGTCGGTGCAACCTCAACAGCAGCAGAAAAACCACTGATGACTATCTCAGGGCAAGGACAACGTCCAAGCTTGGTGGAAGTTATCAAGCTGACATCAACCACAGCGCCCATACCTACTGGTATAATAATGAGGCCACCGCTTTCTACGAAGACAAACGCCTTGAACAAGCAGCCACCAGCAGTAGCACCACGATCCCCGGCGTTAGTGTCAGGGATTTCATATGCTCAGGTAAGTGGCAGTTCCAAACAAGCTACCACAATAGAAATTCAGAGTAGGGGCATCACTCCTCGTCCAGCCCCATTGGACGCAGGTAAGCCTCGGCCCAAGACCAGTGCGGGTCTCCAGGGCTTTTTCGACGGGAGGTGGCAGGACGAGAGCTACGGGATGCAGATTGATCACATCAGAGGATGTCCTCAATCTGCATACCTGAAGGCGATCTTCCGCGTCATCTCTTGTGAGCAGCTATTTTCTATGGGAATTATAGCTGGAGGAATGGTCGAGGTGTACACCACGACCCTCGAAAGCGCTACCAAGCTCATGCTTGAGGGCATCGAGGTGGAGGGTAGACACCTCGTTCCATTCCCGCTAAAAGAGAAGCCCACGAAGGTCGTGTTTTCACGGGTCCCTATGCGAGCGCAACATGAAGACCTCTCGAATTTCCTTGGGAGATTCGGGAAGGTTCATGGAAAGGTTCGCGCAATTCCCATTAAAATCGGTGACGAGGGTCTCGGGCGGGGTATTTTCGGTACCAGCCGGGAAGCGTCCATTACCTTGAATAAGGGGTGCACGCTTCCATCAGGCTTTTACTTGAGCATATCCGGCTCGAGATACTGGATAGACGTGGGCACCGAAGCGAAATGCCATGCTTGCCATTTGGTAGGGCATTTTATTGCTGACTGCCCCAAGAGAAGCGGAAAGAAGGCTGAACAGAAGGCTCCTTCGAAGGAAACCACTGCTACAGTAGTGGCTCCGGAGAAGGAACTTTCTGCCAGCACTCAGCCTGCTATCTTGGCGCAGCCAGTGGCTAAAGTGCCTGAAGTTGTCTTAGAGGCAAAAAAAATTCCGGCTATAAACGGTGCCACGTCGGCACGCGAAAGCATGGCTACTTCCGACGAGGAGTCGAATAGCCAAGTAAGTAAAAAAAGGAGGACGAGGAGGAAGACGAAGGTGGACCGGGCCATGCTGCCTCCTCCAGAGCCAGCAAAGCCAGTCGCATCAAAACGGCCCCACTCGGAGGAGGACGATAGTGGTGCTTGCGGCTCGAAGGTTGTTGTGAGAGACACGGAAGTGTCTCTCGAGCAGCTTTCGGACTGCGATATGACCGGTTTTGATGAGACTGATCTCTCGAGCTTCAGTGGCTACGAGTCGTGTGGTAGCACCTTTTCGGCTGGTAGCCAATTTGAGGTCTCGAAGGGGATGGAAACCCTTCCTAGGGAGAAGATCTCCAAGATTCTTGCCCGGCTCCTGTACAAGAAGAATTCAGGCAAAATCTGGAGTATTCTTGTGGAGGAGCTGGGGAAGCCGGAATTGCTACTTCCCCAACTTCTACTCCTACAAGAGGAGTGCAAGAAGAAGGGGAAGTACAACGGTATATCCCGGTTAGATCGACTCCATAGGAAGGTGGAGGAGTTGATACAGGAGCATCGTTTGGTCGATTCTCCTCGTCAATAGACGTCGTACCATCATCGTTTGAGCTTCTTATCTCTGTGAATGTGTAAGATAGGCTGTCTTAACACCGGGGGTTTAAGTGCTCATACAAGACTACACAGTACTATCGAACATGCCAAAATGTTCGATATAGACATTACACTTCTGTAGGAGACGAATTTTACACAAGACACGTATACACACCTTGAGCGCTATGCTTATCTACACACTGGCTATGCAATGTTTGCCACACCTGCGCCTCGCCGAGGCTCAGGAGTGGCAATCATTGTATCCAACAAATTTACACTATCGTCTCCTGTATATACAGATATCTTTCCAGGCTTCGCTTCTTCCTTGGACTTTGTCGTTCAAGACAAACACATCAAGGTAGTAAACGTGTACCTTCATCATGACCAGGACATTACAAGACAAGTTCTTGATAGTGTTCAATCCTGTCTGGTGAATTTTAGTGGCGAAACTATCCTCGGAGGTGATTTCAACTGCACGCTAAATCCCTCAATGGATCGGCATTCTGGAGTTGAGTTCAACTCTGTCAATGCTACTCGGTTGAGGAATTTTGTCCGTGTTTTCAGACTCGTGGATATCTATCGTTGGATGCACCCTACGACTAGATCATACACGAGGGTCTCGCGAAATATCCATGGAAGTCTCGCAGGCTCCAGAATCGATAGACTTTACGTCTCACCTGGAATACTAGAACATTTCGTTGGTGTCACTCATGAAGTGTGTTCCGTTAGTGATCACCTTCTTGTAGTTGCAACCAGCACTCTAGTTGAAAGAAGAACTGCATACTGGATATTCAACAACTATTTGTTGAATTCCGAGCAGTTCATCAATGAATTCACTGAATTCTGGCACGATTGGCAAGAGAGGAAAGGTGACTTTCCTCTTCTTAGTCAATGGTGGGATGTTGGAAAGCTCCAAATTCGATCTTTTATCGAAGCGAATTTCAATCGAAGTGGGTATCAAGCTTCTAGCTTGTCGGCCGAAGTATCTCGGGTGGCAGCTCTTCTCCCAACTCAGCCGGAGTTGATTCTTTATTTTAAGAGAATAAAGGAACGCTTGGCAACACAAACTTACAAGCACAGCTTGGAGTTTGTGCTGCGCAGCCAATCACGCTGGCTGAGGGAAGGCGATTCTCCAACCGAGTACTTCTTTCAGGCAACTAGACGACGTACTGCTTCTTGTGAAGTCGAATCGATAGTTGATGAATCTGGACAAGTCCTCAACGGACAACAGCTATCAGAATTTATTCGAGACTATTACAGTAGTCTCTACTCTGAATCGACGTCGACAACATCCTCGACCACTCATGAATTTCTTGAGAATATTCCCATTTTCTCTGAAGACAGCAAGGAGATCCTGGATACAGTAATCTCATTGGAGGATATGATCGCTGCGACAAAGGATCTAAGGCGACACACTTCACCTGGTTATGACGGCTTGACTCCAGAATTCTTTATACGTTTCAGGGATTTATTAATTCCTGACCTTTTGGAAGTCTTCAATTCGGCGGTTGAGACACATTCAGACTTTCCTTCTAGTTGGAGGAGGTCTGTTATGCGATTGATTCCAAAGAAAGGAGATTTGCAGAGGATGGGGAACTGGAGGCCAGTAACCCTATGCAATGTGGACTACAAAATCGTCTGCAAAGCATTAGGGGCGATACTCCGCTCAGTGATTGCTTCGGTAATACACCCGGAACAGTCCTATTGTGTTCCTGGTCGTAGTATCTACGACAACATCGCGGTAGCCAAACATTTGTTTGCCTACCATGAACAGACAGGTACACAAATGGCCATGATTTCTCTTGACCAGCAAAAGGCTTTTGATAGCGTCTCGCACAAGTATCTCCTGACTGCTCTCGAGGCATTTGGGTTCCCGCCCAGGTGGCTCGATATCATCGGGAAACTGTATAGAGGTTCAGCGATTTTGATTAAGCATCAAGGACAGGTTCTGGCTCCTATCTCGTTTCATCGAGGTATCAGACAGGGCTGTCCATTGTCAGGTATGCTTTATGATCTTTCGTTGGAGCCGCTACTGGTGAATCTTCGTCGAATGCTCGGACAATATTCAGTGCATCTACCATATACCAATGTGAGGCCTCTTATGTTGGCATATGCGGATGACCTTTCTATTTTCGTGACAAGAGATGAAGCTTTTCCGGTCGCTCGTGCTATTTTCGAACAGTACGAACGTATAGCGGGCGCTAAAATCAACCTTAGCAAGAGTCAAGGCTTGTGGTGTGGAAGGTGGAGAGATCGTACAGATACTCCACTGAACATCCAATGGACTAATACTTGCCTGAAGTATTTAGGTGTGTATATCGGACGCGAGAGTAAATCAAATAATAGCCGCATCGCTCTTGAGAAACTCTCTAGAGCTGTTAACTCATGGCGTAGTCGACTGTTTCCACTATCCCTAATGGGAAGGTCAGTCGTGATAAACTATTTGATTACCTCGTCCATCGTTCATCTGCTAAAGTCTGAGACGTTTGATGAAGGCTTCGTAGGTCTTCTTCAAGCAAAAGCGATAGACGCCTTTTGGTGCGGAAGACGATGGGTTGCTGAAAGCACGCTCTGTCTGCCAGTCAAGATAGGTGGATTAGGTCTCACTAACTTGGTTGTGAAATCAAGGTGTCTCCAAGTGCGTGCATTCCAACGAGTGTTCTGTCAGAGAGACACCTTAATTTCTCAACTGTGGGTGAATGTACTGGGAGGGATCGGCATAGGGGAGTATTACTACCTGCTCTCTGTTCGACCACCCTATCCTCGTGACTGGCCGCAGGATCTAATCTCAACGATTCAGACCTGGGGCAGAATCAGGCCAGCATTTCACCTTAAGTGGAATGCTCTGCGGTACACGCAATTCGCGTCGATTCCAATCAGGTTTAATCCTGAATTAATAGATTCAGTGTTCAGTAATGCTCGAGGTTTTGAAGCTGACACGCATACACTGACAGTTCTCGGAGATATTATTGATATCTCTGGAAACTGTCGAATAAACACGAACACTCCACAACTACACGACCTGGCGGCTTCTGCGCGGGAGAGATTTCGCCAACTTGGGACCAGTGACCCTGGCACTAAGTTGGAAGATGCTTTCGTTCTGGACAGACCGCCCCACACACCTTTCAGCACACTTACAACACGTATCCTCCGTGACGTGCTTATGTCAATAAGACCTCCGGAGTATACAGGATACAACAGATGGCGAACACACCTCGGGGTGAATATGGGCGTGATGGGAGGGATAACTTGCAGAGTAGTCTACAGTTATCCTTCTAGTTACAAAGATGCTGATGTAGCATTCAAATTGCTGCATCACAGTCTTATGCATCCTAATCAGTTGTCACATATCGACCGGCGGGTTCAGAGGATCTGCACAGTTTGTTCTGGTGAAGGCACCTTGTTTCACAGATTCTTCACTTGTCCAGCTTTGCAGAGTCTGATGGAACTGGTGCGCGATATGTGTCAGTTGATCCACCCGAATTTCAGCATTACTAGGACATCGTTTCTATGGGGACCAAAGGTTTGTAGTCGGGTGAATTGTTTGATTAGCTTTGTGTTGACACTGGCCAAATCTACAATTCACTTGTACTACATGAGAGCCGGAGATGGGAATCAGAACACTGACCCACAACACCACGCACAAGCACTTAAGCGCCACTTCGTTGACAGATTGAAGAGACGTTTACGTCTTGAATATCTGGCAACGAACGCAGACACATTCAACTGCACATGGCAGCCACTATCGTCAGTGCAGGACGGCGCTCTTGTCTTTCACTGGTGATTTCAGGCCACAGCATTTGCAACTCTACTCCACGGGGCTTCTCCTCGCTTTGGAACTGTTGCAAGTGCTGTGGGAAGGGTAAGCGCTTCGTTAGAGATGCTCAGCTGGAGGGATGATGAGGGCAGTTTGTAGAGGTCTATGATACTACAGGCTGCTCTCGCGGGACTCTATTACGGTATCGCGTAAATTTTTTCGTTCGTTCGGCTATTATGTTTTTAATTCGGTTTCGGTTTCGGTGCTAAATTTCAAAATTTTATTTTGAAAATTCGTTCGTTTAGGTTATTATTTTTATTAGATTATTTTGGAAATTGGAACTTCTTGGAACTGCCACTTACCCAATTGTCAAAATTGGGACTATTAAATTTTTTGTACAACTTTTAGATCCTTTTCAAAATTCTAGTATCCGTTTATACAGTCTCTTTTGAGAATTTTTTCTTGTTTGTGTCATTTTTGTTGTATTAATTGTTCTAGTTGTTTTTAATTGTCCCTTTTGACTATTTATAAGTTAGTTTAGCTAGTGTCTTTTTACAATTTTGTGCCTTTTGCCAACTAGTTTTAAGGAATATTTAAAAGAGCCACAAAAAGAGCCAAAAATAAAGAGCATATATAAATAAAAAAAAAATATTTTTTATTATTGTATTTGAATGCTACTATTTCCTAGGTATACATATATTTTTCCATGACGCCTAAGCGACTATCACTAATCTCCACAACCAAATTAGGTTTTTCATTTTTTGTTTTATTTACTTAAGAAAATTGGAAATTTTAACAAAATTTGGACTCGAAAGATATTATTTCGCACATCAGATATATTTTAAATATAATAAGGTATTTATTGAAGTAAAAATTTCATTGAAGTTGCATTAAAATTGCAAGTAGGGAAAATGTACGGGCATACCAAGATTATGTGGAAGTTAACACAAATAGACGATAAAATGCGAGTGTACAGTGAAATTTCAACTTGCTCTAATAAATTCAGTAGTTCGTGGAATGCAAAGAACGACAGTGCGTATGTACTTAAGTACTGCCAAAAAACAAATAATTGAAGTCTCAGCGGCTTCGGCTCCCTACTTGCCTATTCGTGTTCCTGATATATGAAAATAAATATCGGTATTCAAACTAACTCGGGGTTAGACGAGATAATATAGTTTGCATGCAACTTGCACTGCCATACTTCTTACAATTATAATCCCCACTGCCATGCTGACAGTTCAGCTTTCAGCGAACTTGCATGATAAAAAACCATGGCAGCTGAGGTGATAGTAATTTGACGTTATACAGTTTTCAATATGACGGAAAAGAAGTGCTTGAGCGAAATTGATATATTTGTACTGGGAAAATGACATTTTCAGGGATCATTTACCAACACCTTCCACTTCATTTTTCTGGAGTTTTTATCATTCTGCTAACTTCCCTAATTCCTATAATTTTCCAATATACGCAAGACTGTATGTCTCAACGCCATTTTTTAAATGAACTTGCATGCAAGATGATGACAGGACCGTCTACAGCCACAAATAATAGGCTCAACTACAATTAAAGTAAAGAACTTACTATTTTGAACGAGAATGAGGCTTACTTACGAAAAATTGATATCTTTAACCTAAATAGATATCACATTCCGTAAGGGTTATTATCTTATAAAGGCTCCGCCATCTAACGTTTTTTTTTTCAACTAGTGCTTATTTCGTGAATGGTAACACTTAGCTCATGTCTGATTTGACAGATAATTAGTTTTATTCTTCCGCTGAACGAATATGGTTGTGTATGCGCTTGAACAACGCTGGGAAATATTGCGACATTACTTTGAAAATCATGGTAATGTTGCAGAATTTGTGCGAAAATTGCGTACGGATTTTGGAAGAAGAGAAGCACCGTCAGCTCCGTATGTTCGTTATCTTGTGAAAAAAGTGAAAGAAACTGGCATCCTCATCGATAAACCAAAGCGTGAAAAGCCAAAAACAGTGCGTACACCCGAGAATATTGATTGTGTGGCAGAAAGTGTGCGTGAAGCGCCATCAACATCAATTCACCGTCGATCTCAACAATTGAACATTTCGGAGACATCATTGAGACGAATTTTACATAAAGATCTTGGTATGACGCCATACAAAGTCCAATTGGTTCAGGAGTTGAAGCCAACTGACCATCCAATGCGTTTTCGCTTCGCTGAGTGGGCCTGCGATCGACTTACAGAAGATGCCGATTTTGCCAAAAAAATCATCTTTTCGGATGAAGCTCATTTTGATCTTGGCGGGTATGTAAACAAGCAAAATTGTCGCATTTGGGGCACAGAAAACCCGCACGCATACATTGAAAAGCCGATACACCCAAAACGAGTCACTGTTTGGTGCGGATTTTGGTCCAGGGGCATAATTGGGCCATTTTTCTTCGAAAATGAGCAAGGAGTGGCCGTTACAGTCAATGGCAATCGTTATCGGGCCCTGTTGAACGAATTTTTGTTCAGGAAAATTGAAGAGGAGGATATTCGTAACATTTGGTTTCAACAGGACGGCGCTACGTGCCACACAGCCGAAGCTACACTCGATGTTCTGCGCCCTGTTTTTGAAGATCGCATTATCAGCCGCAGAGCTGATGTCGTTTGGCCACCTCGGAGCTGCGATTTGACACCGTTGGACTATTATTTGTGGGGTGCCCTGAAAGATAAGTGCTACGCCGACAAGCCAGAGACAATTGACGCTTTAAAGGACAATATTCGTGAAGCCATTGGTGAAATACAGCTGCACACAATCGATAATGTGCTTAAAAATTGGACCGATCGTGTAGGCTACTGCATGGCCAGCCGAGGCAGCCATTTGAATGAAATTATTTTCCATTATTAACCGGAAGGATTGTACTTTCAAATAAAAAAAGAAATTTGAGAAAATATTCAGTAGTTTTTTTTATAGCATTTAAAAAAAAAAAAAAGTTATTTGGCGGACCCTTTATATAGATATTTGATGTTTCCAATTATTTTAAAAAGTGGTAAAAACAAACAAACAAATTACAAATGGATGTTGTTTTAATTGAAAATTTGTCTTTCTATTGATTCGCAGTTCCGTAATGACATTTTATGTGTTCAATTTTAAAAAGTGGTAAGCGTGAAAAAATTTACGAATGGAAGTTGATTTAATCGAAGATTTGTGCTCTCTATTAATTCCCAGAACCATTTTTATTCCATTGTAATTTTTATATTGCACTTTTAATCATTTAGTATTAATTTAATTGTTTTACACATCAATTTCTTACCAGCGATTCTTACCCTTTACTGACTGCAATTTAGTATTTAAACGTAACGAAACTTCCCCTCCGACAAGTTAGAGTTAATTTGTGAACATTTGTTAAATTTAAAGTGAGCGTTCGCTTTACGTAAATAACATTACTGACGTATGCGTAAATTGTATTTGAGTCTAATGTACACGAATTCTGAAGAAATAAGGTTGATTTAAATTCTAAGTAAGGAATGAATTTTTATCTATATTGAAAAACAATTTTGTTCGTACCCATGATATATTTAGCCGAGATCAGTGAGTTATTGAGGTTTGCTATGAGCTCTTCCATACACCAGTTTCTTAGTACTACCTGAGACAACTTACATCTAGATGTGAAAAACCTCACAGAAACGCGCTTCTACTAAAATGAGCTAATGGCCAAAGTATAAATAAAGATAAGTAGAGACAGAGGCGAACAAAATAAGAAATTTTTTGTGTTTTTGAATGAAACAAGTAATTTCATATACTTTCGTCTTTTGCATGAATGGGGGAAAAGATCTTGGCTATACACTGTGGTAGTGCAACTGAGACAACGAGCTAAAAAAAAAATCAAGAGATCGTAGGATTACCTGAACGACAAATTCTTATTAAATCCTTTAAAATCCTATCAAACTATTCATAATAATGTACTTCTGGTCACACTACCTCCCATTTTTAAGAAAAAGATAAATTTCGCTTTGGTCAAGAAGCTAAAAGGAGATGTAAAATTCCTCTAAAAAAAAATTCTCATTTTTCCCGGAAATATCACAGAATCCAGCACGAGTTCTTCCACTTAATCCCATCATAGCAAAACGAATGTAAACAGAAATGGGATTACACCAACAAACATTAGAATTCCTGCGAAAAACATTGGGACAATTATCTTAATATTTCAGAAAAACCTGTGTTCACAAAAGCGCGGGAACATTTTATGAGCGTAAAATCGGACAACTCCGCCCATTCTCTCTTATTTACGAAAATAAATCATTTTCCGTTCCGTTTCGTTGCATATAATCTTCGCTTTCACATTTTTTGTCTGATTCGTAAAATGTTCAGAGAGGGTTTGATTTTTTTTTTTTGATTTTTTTCTCTTTTCTCCTTCCTTTTCTCGCCGTGTATATTTAAATGGAAAACAATCGGAACACTCTTCTGTGGCCCTTCTTTCAGTTATTTATTCTTTGCTTATGGCCCTCTAATAGAAAGCTCTGCACATTCTCTCTCCCTTATACTGTAGTATGCCACATAAATTCTTCGCAATGATAACTTTCTTTGGTTGAATAAAAAGTTAAAGAGCTTTCAAAAAGTGATCCGGGGGAGATTTTCACATCTAGTTGTAAGTTGTCTCAGGTACTACCGTCAATATCTGTATATTTCTTATCTATGGTTTAGGTTTAGTGAGGCAGAGTAGTTTTAATTTCGCCTATTATATCACCTAGAAATAACCATAAATCAATATTTGGTATATAAAGGAGAAATGCATATGTTCAATACCTAGATCAATCAAATTTATTTTGAGGAAGAACCATGGATGTATGTAATACTGTCCGACAAGTCTGTTAATATTAAAAGCCGTCAGACCTTTTGGAATAATTAAGGCATTACACATTATAATACGCAATAATTTTTGTTTTTTTTTTTTCATATTGGTCGCATGCAATTTATCGTTAACTTGGAGAAAAGTTATGACTGGTCAATTTTGTTGATACCCTAGAATACAGGGCAATGCTCATAAATTGAGCTTTGCTTTGAAAATGTGCTCGCTGGGGAAACAAAAATTGCTTAATTTTATTTTCGTAAAAATCGAGTTTAAGGAATATTTGATGTTATACCAGTTAATCTTCCAATAAAAGTAAAAGTTTCGAATGTCTTATTGATGTTTTTGTTGAACTTGTAATATGTATATTAAAGCGAAAACGATACTTGAAATTGAGAGAATCGTCACACCCCTGGCAACTAGATTGGTTCCAAATGAAACGGAAAATGAGCGGTCCATGTTAAAAATATCAGTGAACTATATTTCATATAAAAAGGCTGTACAGAAAGTGTCAGCTTTACACAGTGTAGACGGACGGACCGGTACAAAGTAAACGAGCGTATCAAGTACTTTACTTTGAGAAAGCTGGTATTAGGATTTCTATAGAATAATCTTAATGCATAGATAATACATGCTTAGACAAAGTCATTATAAGACAGGTCTGGATCTGGAGATGTTGACGATAGCACTAGCACAATTTTCTTAACGCCGTTACATTCGAGTTGGACCAAAATCCCGGAATATATTGTGATACTCACTTCTTAATCAATCTACTCTGTTCAATTACCAATTGAAAACTGAAACTAGACACATTATTTTTCAACACACACTCCAAGTTTTTCGTTTTCCAAATTTTCAAAAAGAATAACCATCTAGTGAATACATGTGCATTCTCCTTTTGCATTTCTGGGCTTGATAGTTCTCTAGATATAAATTACAGTTAGTGTTGTTATACTGTTTATATACATATAGTTACACAATTTCAGTACAAAATAAAGCTGTGTTTTGAATTATCAAAAACATCAATCTACATAATAGAAAGTAGAAATAAAAATTCATTTATCTTAAACTGGTATAACTGGACAGGCAATATATATATGTAAATAGCTCGGTACAGATTTCATATGCCTGTCGTATTAATTTTATCTGAATTCCTATAAAAATTATGCTACTCCCTTATAATATTAATAGCAAACCTGGCTTAGTATGCTAGTTACAAACTAAGAAATACAAGAGGGTAAATCATCTGTCTCGTTAGCTCTGTGGTAAGAATCGTTAAAAATTAAAGTTCTTAAAAATCTTCTATTCTCCATCTTTGACCGATTCTAACAAGTGTGGGTTCGATTCCCGTCCGGGAAAAAATACATAAATAAATAATAATAAATAATAATAATTAATAAATATAGTTATATCCTAAAAATGTTTACAAAAAATTCGGATATATCCCTTTATATTTTTAAATGAATAGGGGTTTATACCAAAAATAATGTAAATAATTTAATAAATTTTTGGAATAAAAAACTTCGTGAATTATACCAAAATTTCTAACCCTGTGTTCTTTAATATTCTTTAGTGTTTGGGTGCTGCGACTTCTTTTACATATGTTATGGAATAATCTCCATAATTTATAGGCGTGCTACTGCCTTCTATTCTTAATTAAGAAAAAATACAGCTTCCACCTCGATAACCTGTCAGAACTCTGGAACCTTCAAAAGTACACCAGGAACGCCATAGGACAACTAATAGCTGACTATATGTATATTTAATTCAAAAATGGTCAGATAGTAAGAACAAAGAACTGTAAGCATATGGTGTTCTAACGAGGCTCCGCTCCGTGCTCCGAAGGAGAGAGCAGTCGCCGATATTAAGGAAACGGCAAATTAAAAACTGAAACACTTAGTTATTCCTTTTTTTCTATTTTTTTAATATTACTATATTTGTTATTCCATTTTTTTTAGTTGCACTTCAAATTATATTATCTTTTCGTTTTCAGAATTAACTAATTCGATTTTCCTTTCAAAATTATTTAGTTAGATTTTACTTTTCGTTTTCAAAATTATTTAATTCGATTTTTTTTTTCAAAATTATTTAGTTAGATTTTACTTCTCACTTTCAAAATTATTTAATTCGATTTTCTTTAAAAATTATTTAGTTAGATTTTACTTGTCGTTTTCGAAATTAATTAATTCGATTTTCTTTCAAAATTATTTAGTTAGACTTTACTTTTCATTTTCAAAATTATTTAATTCGATTTTCTATCAAAATTATTTAGTTAGATTTTATTTTTCACTTTCAAAATTATTTAATTCGATTTTCTTTCAAAATTATTTAGTTAGACTTTACTTTTCACTCAATTAATGAGTTCGGAACGGATTTTTAAAACGTTCGCAATTCGACGGGATTATAGAACGTACTCCCCGAGGTTTGGGCTAATTGCACCCAGGTACCCACGATATCTTGCAAAAGCTTTTTTATATTTTATTGTTTTCTCACGACGTTGAAAAAACGTACGTGAAAAAATGCAAAAGTTTTTTTTTTTATGCGAGCTATATGCATCAATGGAAAGTGTAATCCGATATGCACTTGTGCGCCCGGCTTGAAATATTAATTTTAAGAGGGCGCGAATAATTTTGATAATTGTATGTATGTATGTACATACAATTAGATTGGATTAAGTAGGTAATGTACGTATGTACATAGTACATACGGAAAAAAAGTAAGAAGACACTGTATGTAGGTAAGTGTGCATACCGTGTGAGTGGAATGTGTGTCTGATAACAAAATGCAGTTTATGTTATAATATGGGAATGCATTTCTAAATGCATTTTAAGTTTTGAATGAGATTTAAAAATGAATTAATTTTTCATTTTCTGTGTCAATTAATGGTACATCAATATATCGTATTGGACGATATATTGATGTATGGGTATTATGTTTGTGATTCGGGGCATTGGGCACCTGAGTCACAACATCCCTCCCCCCTGGGGGAAAAGAAAGTTTCATTCTTTGTAGAAGAAAACATTCTTTCTCAACAATGATGGAGTTTCTTAAACAAAATTGTAAGCTCCTATTTGTATAGGCAAATTAGATATGTTTGCCTATTTACATATTATTATAAGAGGAGAAGTTACATACATTTTTCATTTTTTTATTTATTCTCATCTACTGAAGTTATTTTAATATTTATATTTTCTTTATGCAAAAAAAAATGTAAATACTATTTATTTATATATATATATACTATTTTATATACTACATATAAAATAAAAGAAGGTATTATTATTCTATAAGCATAGTTATAATGGTAAGGAATATACATGACTAATAACGTGGTTACACGAAAAAAAATCTATAGTTTTAGTATCCAAGATTCTACAAAGGGGTTTATAAAGTGGATAGTAACTAATAATAATTATTTAGGTATATACACATACATATATATATATATATATTTTTTTTTTATATAATTTTACAACTACAGCATTTGCATTAATTATTTATTTATTTGTATAAATTCATATTTTTTTTTCTTTTTTTCTCTTCTTTTCTTTTAAATGGATTTTCTTTTCTTTTTTTTTATACATGACTACATACATATTTATCAATAAAATGTCCGGTATTATTCACCTCTAAAATTGTTCGGAAATATCGGAAATATTCCGCTAAGGTTCTGTGGCTTCTCTCCAATGCACCATTCGTTTGAGGGTGATATGGAGTAGTTTTAAGTCGTTTTATTCTTAGTAATTTAGATACCTCGGCGAACATGCCACTTATGAGGTTAAAACCTTGATCTGTGAGGATACTTTCTGGAACACCATGTCGACAAACTATTATTGTCGTGAAGGCTTCCGCTAATGTCTTACACTCGTTGTCAACTATGGGAATAGCCTCAGAAAATTTTGAGAGGTCGTCTTGGAATGTAAGGAGATATTTGTTTCCAGAATGAGAAGTTGGGAGAGGTCGTACAACATCTAGGTACACTCTTTCGAAAGGTTTGGAGCTAATGCTCGAGATTTTCATAGGAATTTTTGGGTTCCTGGATACTTTGTTCACCTGACAAAGTTTACATTTTACGATGTCGTCTGACATGCCTGGCCAATAGAATTGCTTTTTGATTCTTTTAATTGTACGGCAAACTCCTTGATGGCTTCCCCTCGGTAATGAATGAAAATCCTTTAGAACTTGTTCGATGTCATTAATGTCGGATAAATAAAGGGTTTTCCAATAAGATGTGTTACTTTAATTAGCCCGCTATTTCGGTAGATGTCACTTTTGGAGCTGTTATTTTTTGATATTTGACAAGTAGAAACTACGCCATTAATAAAAATGGAGCGATACACGATTCAGCAACGCATTGAAATTATTAAAATTCACTCTAAAAATGATGAAAATGTGGCAGAGACGGTTCGTAAAACTCGAACATTTTTGGGTCGTCGTGAAGCACCTTGTCGGACCGCAATACAGAAACTGGCAGAAAAATTCGAGCTGTCGGGACAAGTTAGTGATGCGAAGAATAAAACCCGTGCACATCCCTCAAGAACAGCCGAGAATATTGCTGCTGTAGCCGAAAGTATTGAGGAAAACCCAGATTTGCCCATTCCTCGTCGTTCTTTGGAATTAGGCATTCCAGAAACGTCAGTACACCGTCTTTTGCATAAAGATTTGGGTCTTAAGGCTTATAAAGTTCAGTTAACATAAGCCGGCCGATCTTCAACAACGTCGAGTCTTTTCTGATTGGGTCCTTGAAATGCATGAAAATGATCCGGAATTCCATCGAAAACTCATCTTGAGTCATGAGGCCCATTTCCACCTCGATGGCTTCGTCAACAAGCAAAATTGTCGCATCTGGGGCTCGGAAAACCCAAGAGTTATTGTTGAAAAGCCTCTCTATCTTCAACGTGTGACTATTTGGTGCGGTTTATGGTCCGGCGGGGTCATTGGACCTTACTTTTTCGAAAATGAGGCTGGAGCAACAGATACGGTGAATGGATTGCGCTATCGACAGATAATTAATGATTTTTTATGGCAGGAATTGGAGGTATTGATCTGGACAACGTTTACTTTCAACAAGACGGCGCTACGTGCCATACAAGCAACGAAACCATTGATCTTTTACGGCAAAAGTTTCCGGACCGTGTTATCTCTCGAAGAGGTGATCACAATTGGCCACCGAGATCTTGTGACTTAACACCTTGCGACTTCTTCCTTTGGGGCCACGTGAAAGAGAAGGTCTACGCCAACAGCCCAGCGTCGATTCAAGACCTCGAAGATGGAATTCGCGAGGCTATCGAGGACATAGGGCAGCCAATTTGCGATTTGGTTATGGAAAATTTGATGAAAAGGATATGGTCCTGTAGGCGTGGTCGTGGTGGTCATTTGGCTGATGTTATTTTCCATTCTTAACGGCATACCTTCCTCTTTATAATGAAATAAAGATCCGATCATTTAACTCAAAAAATATCATTTTTCTTTGAATATCAAAATAACACCTCTTATTGGAAAACCCTTTATTTAATAGAATCTTGATGGAGTTTAATGTTTATTTGTTTAGCAGTGAAGACCTTGGTAAAAATGTTTTTAATAATTATTAGATTCTGTGGAGCTAATATGGGGAAGGAAATATTTATTTGTTTTAACTGATTTGCTTCTGTGTATGAGCAGATCTGATTTAAAATCTTTTCGAGGTCTGATCTATCTCTTTGGGATCGACAAGGTAAATTAGTATTGGAAATAATTATTATGGAGTCTTTTCTTTTGAAAAAGTTCAGTTCAGTGCCTGAAAGTGGGGATTTATCTGAAAATTTTAGTTTCGAATCAAACACTCTTTCAAGTTCTGTATCTTGCATTGGCAAGATGAATAATTTAGGATTCGCATTTTTAGTCAGTAAAAGAGGAAAATTAGTCTCAGTTATTATGACTGAGTAATTTTTCGCTTGTGATGGAGTTGAATTTTGATTAATGACACTCGTCTTGGGAGTATTCAAATTCGCCTCAGCTCTAGCTTGATTCCTTGTTACAACATTCACGTAGGTTGAAGGTTCTGCAAAATGTTTGCTACTATCTGGAATAGCTCTACTGAGAGCGTCTGCATTTGTGTTGCGCTTGCCTGATTTATGGACTATCTTGTAGTCATATTCCTCAAGACGTATTCTCCATCTCATTAGTCTTGAGGAGTGGTCTTTCAGATTCATGAGCCATACTAATGGTTTATGGTCAGGTATAATTGTAAACTGTCTGCCATAAACGTATGGTCTGAATTGCTCAACTGCGAAAACGATAGCTAAGAGCTCTTTCTCTATAGTTCAGTAACGAGTCTTTGCACCATTGAGAACGCGGCTCACATAGGCGATTAGATGTCTCCTTGGTGAAAGAACAGCTCCGATGGCGTAGTCACTGGCATCGGAGGTGACAAAAAATTCTTTGTCAAAATCGGGATATGATAGAATTAGTGCTGTAATAAGTTTATTTCGTAATTCGCAAAATGCCTCGTCACAGATTGCGTCGAACTTGAAAGGGATATATCTTTTCAAAAGATTTGTAAGTGGTTTTGCAATTTTGGAAAAATTTGAAATGAAGCGGCGATAGTAGCCGACGAAACCAAGGAAGGCTTTAATATCTTTCTCCTTCTTGGGTCTGGGATAGGACTGAACTGACTTGATTTTTGCTGGGTATGGTTTGACTCCATTTTCTGTAATTATGTGCCCTAAATACATAATTTCGTTCCTTAGGAAATGGCACTTGTCGGGTTGAAGTTTCAAATTAAAATTTCGGAGACGGCTGAATACTGCTGTGAGTCTTGTATTATGATCTTTGAGATTGTATCCATGGACTACAATATCGTCCCCGTATACGAAGCAATATATGCCTTGAAGGCCAGATAAGACATTATCCATGGCTCGATGAACAGTAGCAGGGGCTCCTTTTAAACCAAATGGCATACGATTGTATTCGTTGTGGCCATAGGGTGTGCTAAAGGCAGTTTTCTCCCTGTCCTTCGAGTCCATTTTTATCTGGTGAAATCCACTGGCTAAGTCGAGTGTGGTAAAATATTTCGACTTCCCCAACTGGTCTAATATATCAGTGATATTAGGCAGTGTGTACGCACCGCCAATAGTAATGTCGTTAATACGACGAAAGTCTACCACTACCCGCCACGTTTTGTTTCCATTATCATCTGGTTTTTTAGGAACCAGCAGAAGTGGAGAATTCCAGGGACTGTCTGACTCAAGCATTTCTTGTATTTGCTTATTTATTTCAGTTCGGCTTGCTTCGGGAAGTCTATAAGGCTTGGTATAGATGGGTGGTTTGTCTTGGAGTGTCCCGATTTTGTGGGTAATTGCATTTGTATATGAAAGGAAGAAGAGATCGCTAAATTCCCTACAGATATTGCGAATACTCTCAGATTCTTCTGAATTACAGTGATCCAATTTTATAAGGTTTTGCAGTTTAATTATTCTCCCTTAATTGGATCTCTGTCAGAGTCTGTGGAGATGACGACAAAGTCGTCCAAGTCTTGGTAAACTGGGTTCACCTCGTAAGGTGCCAGATCGGCGTCCTCCTCATTTGTGTTGAGGATTAGTACTTTTGAATTTCCAAGAAATAAACCTGACCTTATTTCCTTCTTGAAACAGATCGATTGATTTTGAATAGAAGGAGTTGGAATTTCAATGATGTACTCTGATCGAGCCGGAATTTTAATTTTATTTAATTTATCCGATTCTTTCGGATTTCTAAAAGAAAGGAGATATGATTCCAACTTTTGTGGAATTTGGAAGGAGTTATTCGATGATTCCGACTCGATAGAATTTGAAGGAGATAAAACTTTATTGAAATTCTTTGACTTATTTTCTGATTTATTTCTGGAATTCACTTTTTGTGAATTTGTTGATGAATAAGATAGAATTTTATTATATCTAGCCTTTTGTGCGGCTGTAGATGTAGATATACTTTTACCTTTGTGCTTCATCTCTTGTGAAGCTTTCGATGGAGATAGATTTCCTTTGAATATTGGTTCCACTTTAGTTGGAACTACTGATGGAGGCAATTTTTCATTTAAAAAAACTTTAGGATTCACTTCTTGTGAAGCATTTGGTGGAGATATATTTTTATTTAATTCAGCCTTTTTTCTGGCTATAGATGGAGATAGATTTTATTAGTATTAATATCGGAGAATGTTATCTCCGTATATAATAGACTTTTTGTTTGAGACCTCTTTTCTGGGTCTTCGCTTTTCAAATAAACGTATGGATAATTGGAATAATATTCTTCGTACGGATGAGATGAATCAGATTCCTTAACTTCCATAGAAATGAATTTATTTTTATAGTCGATACTCGCATTGTATCGAGATAAAAAATCATGACCAAGCAGGCCATCGTATGAGAGGATGGAGTTATTTCCCACTATTTGAAATGGGTGTTCTAAGATGAAGTTATTATTATTCGCAGATTCTAAATTCAATTTAGAAAAGATGGGCCCTTCCGTAGAAGTGGACTCTGTAAACAAAGTATTTATATTGCAGACAGCATCTCTGTAGCAGATTCTGTCTGGCCTTAAGGGATGTAGTTTTATTAAACTGATCTCTGCTCCTGTGTCGATTAAAAAAGTAAGTTTTGGAGCAGAGCAGATATCGACAGGGAAAGAAATTGTTAAAGAATTATTATTTGCTTGGATGGGGATACGTATCAATTTAGTTCTGACTGTGTCGATATTGTTTCGGGATTCCTGTGAATTTGTGTTTTCGTTCGTATGTGCGTGGGGTTGCCGAAAACGACCCCCCGCTGCATCCAGTTTCCCTGCCTGAATGCCAACGGACTTTTGCTATTTCTCCTCTTTGGAGATGGCGATCTAGCCGAGATATTGACATTATTGTATCTCGGCGGTGGAGTTCGACTTTCTCGGAATACTGGCTGCTGCTAGTTCATGTTTTGAGGCTGTATGTCAGCCGTGTTCGTTGGTGGAGTATTGTCCACCTTCTGGAAATTGTTTTGATTTCCTTGATTGTTGCCAGAACGATTGTTGTTCGCCGCTCTTGTCCGATATTCTTCGATAGAATGTCCCATTCGATGACAATATCGACATGAAAGAGATTGTGATGGGGGTTTAGCTTTGGAACTGCATTGAAATTTTGCGTGGTGAGTTGTATGACTGGGCAACTTGATGCAGCATGCCCCAGTCTATTACGTTTGAAGCAACGAAAATTTGAATTAATTTTTTGCGCAAATGGAGTTTGAATAATCTTGTTTTGTGCATGGGAAACAATTTGTTTCTGCTCTAAACATGATGCATGCTACAAGATGTGTGATTTTAATGCAGAAAAGGTTTTATCGGTATGCACTTTGGCTAAGGTCTGTAATTGTGGATTGGATAACCCATCTTCAATTGCTCTCACAGCCTGACACTCATTATCTCTTAACAAAGACCGTAGGAGCACCTTGTCTGTTGTATAGGAATGTGCTGCCTCATTTAGCTTGGACAGTGTTTTATTTAATCTCTGCAAAAAAGTCTTTTACACTGTCCTCTCTACCTTGTCTTGAATTATTTAATTGAGACTGTAGGGTGTATCTAGAGGTTTTGATTTCGAAGGTTTGAGTTAACAGAGATTTTAATTCAGACCAATCTGATATTTGATTGTACCTATATACATCATACGCCTCTGCAGATAATTTACTCCTTATTAAGGCTAATGAGGGAGTGTTTTTCGCTCACCGTCGATGCTGTTGCGTACATGTCATCACAACTTGAAATAAATTTGTGGAAATCCTTAGAATTTCCACTAAAATTTGGAATTAATGACCTTGAGTCTGATAAGGAGAAATGCGACTGGTCTCTAAAAGAGACATTATGGTGATGATTTCTTAAATCATTTGTAGGATCTGATAACCCTTGAAATCGCGAATCTAGCTGTTCCTGAAGTGCGATTATAGTATCTGAATATGATGTTTCTAATTTTATATAAGTATCTTCCGAGAAGTATTCTCTGCCTTTATCTCTGCCTTTATCTCTGCCTTTATTTTTGAAATTATTTCAATATGAGTTGTTTTGAAATCTTCCCAATACCCATGCAGCGAATGTAGTTTTTGAGTTAAATATGCCTGGCTTGCAGTTGGTAGCGAATTAAAATTGATAGACTGGATAATATGTGTTATAGATTTTTGTCTATCTTCTTGCAGTCTAAAACGTATTGCATTAGACTGATCCTGGTCTCCACATTAGCTTCAGTATTGGTACTCTTTTGTGAAATTTTGGGAGCAGGGAAATAAAATGGGTTGTTTTCGTTATCCGCATGGCTAGAAATTGATTTCAATCTATCAGACAGTGTTGCTTTGATTATGTTGTACCAATCCTATGTCTTATCAGAGAATGATTGTTTAAAATGTTCATCGTCGAAATCTTTATGTCTTTGGATAATGGATTCTGTTTCTTCAAAGTCTGTCCAGTACTCTTCTAATTTTTTGATATTTTCGGAAATTAATTCTGGAGTTCTATATTTTTTGTTAGTACTGTGGTATTCCTTTAATAATTTTCTGATTTCTTTGTTGTTTTTTTTTAATCTGTGACAAGCAAAGCTCGTCAAAAGATATGTTTTCTTCAATCATGTTGTTAGTACGTGGTAGGTGTTATTAATTTCGATGGGAAATAAACAGGGAAATGAAAGCAAAAAAGGGCTCCAGTAAAAACCAAGAAATATTCGTTAAAATAAAAATATTAAAACACTGGTTTACTAGTAATAATTCTGGTTGTGTGTATATATATTGTTGATATATGAGAAAACGAAATGGTTAGTTAGTATACACATATATATATATTTAATTAAAATGTCGCAAAACTTTCAGAAGTAAGAGCTCCGTGTTTCTCAAAGTTGTTTGTGTGCAATTATATTTTTGATAAAATACCAGGCGGAATCGGTAAAAACAAATTTTTGTACAAAATGCGAATACGATTTTTTTTTCTCACTATATAAATATATATATATATATATATTTTCCATTTCGCGAATTTATAAAATAACTTTGTGCAGCAAAAATCCCTATCTCCAACCAGTATCTTTCTCCTGGTCAATAGGCTTATGGGGCTCTATTGAAGGGGATCGAATGCTGATTTATCAAAGTCCTCTGGCCAACAAGTTCACGAAGCCTTGCTGCAGAGGTCGCTTCGTGGAGTAGTGTATTTCGTTGCACGCATACAAAAAATTAAAAGAAAAAGAATAAATGCATATATGTATGTATAATAAAAAAAAAATTATACGTATGTATATATATATAAGGAAAAAAAATGTTGATTGTTTTATAAAAAAAAAACTAAAATTGGAAAATTTTCTCTATCTTTTATTTATTCCTTGTATATGAACAACGGTTTTTTTTTTTACTGGATGATGTAGATATTGCTATCGAATGTTTCCTGTATTTCTCGCTGTTGACGGCGCTGAATACGTTGGCGGATGGTTCAAGGATGGTGTTGGTACGTCACGCGTCCGGGGTGATGATTTCTTGCAGTCTTCCGTCTGGGTTGTAAAACGTCTTTTTTGAGGCAAGGATGAAACCTCGCAAGGGTCCCACGTTGAGATCTATGGCGCTTACCTTAATTATCCTCTAAGTACTTTAAAGTACCCGGGCTTATTTTTTTTTTTATTATTAATATTTCACAGGCACTGGTTTGTTGAGTAGGTACACCGCTGCCACCAGTTTGTTCTGTGTGTGGGCTCTATTATTATTTTATTTTAATTTATAACTTTTTAATTCAGATTTAGTAAATTTGTTTTTAATTTTACTGGCACTGATTTGGGGTACCGCTGCCACCAGTTTGTTCTAACGAGGCTCCGCTCCGTGCTCCGAAGGAGAGAGCAGTCGCCGATATTAAGAAAAGGGAAAATTAAAAACTGAAACACTTAGTTATTCCTTTTTTCTATTTTCTTAATATTACTATATTTGTTATTCCATTTTTTTTAGTTGCACTTCAAATTATATTATCTTTTCGTTTTCAGAATTAACTAATTCGATTTTCCTTTCAAAATTATTTAGTTAGATTTTACTTTTCGTTTTCAAAATTATTTAATTCGATTTTTTTTCAAAATTATTTAGTTAGATTTTACTTCTCACTATCAAAATTATTTAATTCGATTTTCTTTAAAAATTATTTAGTTAGATTTTACTTGTCGTTTTCGAAATTAATTAATTCGATTTTCTTTCAAAATTATTTAGTTAGACTTTACTTTTCATTTTCAAAATTATTTAATTCGATTTTCTTTCAAAATTATTTAGTTAGACTTTATTTTTCACTCAATTAATGAGTTCGGATTTTTAAAACGTTCGCAACTCGACGGGATTAAAGAACGTACTCCCCGAGGTTTGGGCTAATTGCACCCAGGTACCCACGATATCTTGCAAAAGCTTTTTTATGTTTTATTGTTTTCTCACGACGTTGAAAAAACGTACGTGAAAAAATGCAAAAGTTTTCTTTTTGATGCGAGCTATATGCATCAATGGAAACTGTAATCCGATATGCACTTGTGCGCCCGTCTTGAAATATTAATTTTAAGAGGGCGCGAATAATTTTGATAATTGTATGTATGTATGTACATACAATTACATTGGATTAAGTAGGTAATGTACGTATGTACATAGTACATACGGAAAAAAAGTAAGAAGACACTGTATGTAGGTAAGTGTGCATACCGTGTGAGTGGAATGTGTGTCTGATAACAAAATGCAATTTATGCTAAATTGCATTTTGTTATAATATGGGAATGCATTTCTAAATGCATTTTAAGTTTTGAATGAGATTTAAAAATGAAGTAATTTTTCATTTTCAGGGTCAATTAATGGTACATCAATATATCGTATTGGATGATATATTGATGTATCGGTATTATGGTTGTGATTCGGGGCATTCTAAATACGAAGACGCAATATCAGACCTTACCAAAAACTATGAACCTCAACAGAGAGCACCATCAAATTTAGAGATGAAAATAATAATGAAAGATGAAATACCAGTTGCTTCGAAGCCAAGATGAATGGCCACTCTTGAAAAAAGTATTCTTGGAGAACATGTTAGCCAATGGTTAAAGAATGGCGTAATACAGCCCAGCAATTCTACATTTTCGGATCCGGTTGTGCTACAAAAAGATGGCACTAAAGATTGTGCATTGATTTCTGCAAGTTAAATAAACAAATAATAAGAGCTAAGCTATTTTCACCAGTGGATTTGGAAAATGGGTTCTCCACGAGCCCATATACAGAGAAAAGTGGGTTAGAATTTTCAACTATCTTAAAATACTAAACAGTAATTACATAATTTATCAGCAAAAGTTGGTGTTTTTAATACACATTTCTTTGTAATAAATATAAGGATTTATTCCATTCATTTAACTTGGAGTAATTCAAATTATACTTGGTGTTTTATCCACCAATTTTAATGAAAATTTATATAGAGTTGATAAAAAATAGGTTAATGTATACATTTATTTCAAGTAAAAGCTAGTATTTGAGTCACCGAAAAAATTAATTAATTTCACTACTTTATTATATATTGTTTGACAAATTTATCCACTCTTTGTAACCGAATCAAATAAATATAATTTGTAATACTTGTATTTTAACATCGTTTAATCTATTTCATTACGTATTTAAGACATTAAATGAACTACGTAAGAGTTAAATTATTTGACTACTTCCATGAATTCCGTGAAATATTTCGTAGATAAATGAACTAACTTTGTAGTCGACTGTTCTACTTCCCCACTCATGTTTTTGCTCCCTTCGTTCTTGTTTAAGCACGTTTTTCTTTTCATTTGTAAAGTACGAGCCGGTCTGTTCAGTTTTGAATGTGAAAAAACAAAAAAACAAGTGATATCGGTAACTAATTATTAAAAAGTTCGGAGTAATCTTCAGTTTTAAAAAAGTGCATTTAACATATGTAAATAATAACATGCAGGAAAATAGTGAAGTAAGAGGGTTATTGATGACATAGGGATTTGAAGATTTAGTTACTGATTTTGAAGGTTAGTGAATGAAAGGCCTGTGAGATTTGTTGATATCATATAGTATAATGTTTTAATTTTAGATAAGAAAATTGACATTGAAGTATTTAAACTTCTAACAGTAGAAGATATAGACAAATTAATCCCAGTCGAAAAATTTGGTTCGAGAATAGAGTTTAGGTAGAGAGTATTTGAGTGGCGCCGTGAACGAGTGAGTGGTATAATGCGCAGTATACTGAGAAATTTCAAAGAATTAAGAAGTTGTTTATTTGTATTTATAATTTAAAGGTCTTATAACTCCTCTATCGGATGCTTTATCGTTATCATCTACATCAAGCTGGCTAGATCCTAGTGAGAATGAAAGTTACTCTAATTTCCCTCTGTCTATCGAGCACTTGGCCGGAACAATTGTATATAATTTGACTACTTTGAAGGAAAGTAATTCAACCAATAAAAATTCATCTGGCTTAGCCGAACGCTTGGTAGTTTTATTATTTGCGATGCTTTTGAATGCAATTCTAAATTAAAATTACAGAATCTTGGTAATTTACTCAACTCTACTCTTGTTGGAAAAAGCATACTAGAAATTTATAAAAAAGAAGGATTTCTAACACAAAGCAATAGAAATCAACGTATAACAATCATTGTACAATCCTGGCTTGATGACAACCATCAACCAAAATTAAAAAACATATTTGCAAACAGCAAATGAAATCAAGAAAATCTTTCCTACAGAAGAAAGGATAAGGAATTAGTACGAATTTATCATTATCAGGATATTGACACAGAAAATTGTAAAAAATAACTAAATATTTTAGATTCTATACAAGTTTTGGATTTACATAATTAACAATAACCCAATTTCAGGTGTTACAGCTCCTATGGCTGTACATAAAAAATTAATAAAAATGACAGTGGAAGTAATAAAATAGCTGAATTGCTGATTGAAAGAATTAACCTGCTTTTAATACGTTTATTGCGTATCCTTACAAACTAACAATAAATTCTACAAATAAATATTAAAATAATGATTAAATTCAAACAAAATCAAAAAAAAAAAATTATTAAAAACGAAACTTAAGCTCTACTTATTGCTAATTATCTGCAATAAGAGAAAAGAATGAAATTAATAATGCTAAAAAAAAGGGGTTATAGCAATTCAAATTTTGTCCAAAATTTCAATATAAAATAGAGTTAATTAATACTTCTTGAAAAAAGTCAGTAAGTTTTATACTTGTCAACTCTCTGTAGTATAATCAACCCTGAATGGTTGATGTAGCTAATCCCTGTACCTGTTTCTGAACCTAATTCTGGGCTATGCATTGAACCCCTGGAAATCTCCCAAAAGTTCAATGCCAAGAATGCCTGAATCCAAAACCAAATCAACAAAAAAACCCTTGAAAATATCCCAAAAGGTTTTGCCGCTGATCTAGCCTAGATGCTAACCGGGATTTCTACTTAGCATGGAAATCGCCCAGTACTATTCATTTCCCCATTGACTGGAGTTTCCTGCCACACTTCACTTGGATATGTCCCGAAATGAAATGTTTTGTGAAACCCTTACGCTAACTTTAGTTAATTGGATATTTCCCAAATTAACTTTGTTGAATAGTTAGTAACCAAAATAGGAGACAAAAAAAACAGAACTTTATTCTTAGCTGGGTGATATCCCAAAACTGCGAATTAATTCTCTAATCTCAATATACATATAGGAAAGTTGAATGTGGAATTTTCTCGTAATATCCCAGAAATTTTCCCTTTTTTATGTGACGAACGAAGAAGTTAATTCTCAATATGATAATATCCCAAAATCTTGAATTTATTCTATACTTTTAGTGGTATTTTAATTAATAAAAAATTTCTGGTAATATCCCAAAAAAGTTTCTACTTCTGTTACCTGTGTGTGATGACAAAAAAAACTGTTTGTGGGAATAACCCTACAAAAATTTGAGGACAAGTGGGCAAAAAATACTAGTGCCAATGTTCCATCTATTTGACCTTTACTGGTGAAATACCGAGCAACAAGTGGTTTTCCTTCTGAAATTGCCCCCTTTTTATATGGTTGGGGCCAGCTGCCGTCTATTGTTCTGTGGCTTCGCTTAGTTGCTGGCTATTGTTCTCGGCTTTGCGCGAGCTCACCACGGCGCTGTAGATTTTACGTTTTTTGAGATGACGGGGGCGCCACTATTCACATGATGTGGTTTGACATTTGTCATTGAATGACAAATTTATTTCTATTGGTGTTGTGTTTTGCTTTTTAATAATAATTATTTATATTTATTGTGAAAAATATAAATAAATTAAAATAAAATTTGTGCAACGTAGTGATTATTTATTTGTGAGGACATATACGTCCTGCAACAAAAAACCCTGAACTGGATATTGCAGATGATAAGATAAGTGGCTTAAAAGTTTTTATCAAAACTGTTTTTATTGAGTTTATTTTTAACAAACACTGTGTTCTTGTTTAATTTTATTTTTAGTTGTGTTTGCATAATAGTGTTCTAGTCCTTATAAGGGCAGAACTGGAAATGTTCGAGTTGGATGAATAGATACATTCAATTTCACCAAGGTGTTCCTTTAAAGGTCATCTTTTTGAAATCTTACATGAGATTTCAATCAGACTTTGGTGTATATATTTACATGCTACTGTGTTAAAACATAGTAAGACCTGGAACACTTCACAACTATATGGTGAATGTCATGAAAGTTTGACCAAGCTATGCTGTGAGCTTTTAATTTCTTTCAAGTGAAACATGGAAAAATGGCCCAGATTGGTCCACTTGAAGGTATGTATAATATTACCTAGTATATTTATATGTTTTAAAATTACATATTTCTTGTTTTTATTATATTGTATATATATATATTTGTTACCATTTCATGGTATTTGCTAAGAATATGTTTCGGTTGCTAGTTGCAACAACTTCCGGCCCCGTTGATGCACTCCTTGTGCAACAACCAAATGACTGGAACATGTTTTTATTTATTAAATTGTAACGAGCGCTTACCTTTGGTCTCGGCCAGTGGTAGTTGTACCAAACTACTTTGTTTTTCACCAGCCTCAATCGAATGGAAGCGCCTTCATTTAAAAATGGATTAAATCGCATTCGTTTTGATTTACGAATGCGTTCCCACGGAATGGATTGCAATTCTTCGTATTGGATTCGGACGTGTTGTCCGCTGATGTCCTCTATTACCTTATCCACATGTTCCGGACTGCTGGAACCTGGCTCCTTAGGAGGCAGAGGCATTTTGAACTGGGACTCCGCCTCTCTAGGCGGAGTGTTGAGGTCTGGCATATTTGGCAGAGGTGGTGTTGGAGGCAGTGGTAATACTGCCCGTTCGATTGCAGTAGTGCCTGACATCGCTGCCAAAATTCCGCCATCAAGCTCTCATGCATAATTTCGAGGATGTCTTCCATTTTCTTCTTTGGCCTATTTAAATACTTAGGAAGAACTTTATGTAATATTTATCTTAATGTAAGAAATAGAGATCTATGGCCAGGACCCATACATGCATCACACTTGACGTATACAAACATTAGCGGACATCACAGCTTACTTTGTAGCACATCTTATTGCGGATTAACTGGTAAGGATGGGTCTCTGTAAAACAGTTTTTGATGTTTTTACAGATACAACTCTAACTCTGCCGTCCTTACCAGGGTATAGCTCTTCATTGAGCCCCAACACCCATTTCGTTCGTGGTTGCTTTTCATATTTAATGATGACAACTTGACCAATATTAATATTATTTTGTGTTGTATTCCACTTTTGTCTTCTCTGCAATTCTGTCAAGTATACATCTTTTCCAGAATTGTTGACGTAATTGCTGAATCAGCTTCTATCGTCTTAGAAGGTGCAGATTTGGCTCTTCTTGAGTAGTGGGTTCTGGTACATCTAGTACCGGTATTCCATTTAGGAAGTGACCTGGGGTAAGAGTTTCCAGTTGTTCTGGTTCTGCAGTGATAGCGTGCAGCGTTCTGGAATTGAGACATGCTTCTATTTGAATTGCTAACGTATTTAGTTCTTCTATTGTTAATGTTGTTGAACCTAAAATTCGACGCAAATGGTGTTTCATACTTTTTGCACCTGCCTCCCAAAGTCCACTTTGATGTGGAGCTGCAGGAGGTATAAAATGCCATTTGATCCCCATGGTCGCAGTACTCTGAGCTGCTAGTTCTTTTGTTTCAGCGATTGCTTTTTTGTATTCTTGCTGAAGAATTTTGTTCGCCCCAATAAAATTTGTTCCATTATCGGAATATATATTAGCACATAAACCTCTTCTTACAACAAATCTTTTAAATGCTGCGAGAAAGGTTTCAGACGTTAAGTCGGAGACTACTTCAATGTGTATGGCCTTTGTTGCCATACACACAAATAAACACAGGTATCCTTTGTAAGTTTTGGATCCCCGATATTTTGTGGTTTTGACATCAATAGGGCCAGCATTGTCTATCCCTGTATTTTCAAATGGGTTTGCCTGTGACACTCCAGGACTGGGTAGACTGCAATAAGCTGCTGTTGTGTTGCAGCACGATGTCTAACACATATTACGCAGACCTGTTGTGATCCACCATGCAGAGTTTCTTTGTGGTAGTGATCAATCACTAAATTAGTTAAATGATGATCTTTGGGTAATATCGCTGGGTGTCGTCTTGAGATTGGCAGGTCTGAATTCTGCAACCTGCCACCTACTCTCAAGACTGAGTCCTTGTCTAAAAATGGACAAAGCCCTACAATTTTGCTATTTTTGGGCAAATTTTCTCCAGCTTTTAACTGCTTGAATTCATTTTCGAATTCTTGCTGTTGTATTTGCTGGACTAATCTTATTTTGGCTGTTTCTATGTCAGCTGGTGTCAATCTGTCAATGTTCCTTTCCTCTTTATGTCTACAATTATGGACGAATCGGAGACATTGTGCAGTGACAAGCAACAATCGTTTATATGACGAAAATCGTTCAATTATTGTTTCGAGCCCATCGCTTTTTTGCATTGCAAGAGCTTTTACTGTCTTTAATTCATAAGACGTTTCTCTTCAAAGACTACTATCTTGTGGCCAGTCTTGGCTCGGTTGTCTTAACCAACTGGGTCCTGTCCACCATGGCTCAAAGTCTTGAATGCTTTTTGGCATTAGACCATCTCGGCAGGATTATCCTTTGTAGGTACATATCCCCACGTATTATTTAGGTTACCTTCTTGTATTTCGGTAACTCTGTTTGCCACATAAGTTTTCCATCTATTTGGATGACCTGATATCCAGGCCAATACGATTTTCGAATCGCTCCATGAAAAGCTGCTGACATTACTCATATGCATGTCAGCTCGAACTTGAGTTAGTAGTCTAGTTAACAACACTGCTCCACTTAACTCAAGTGTTGGCAGAGTAATTGGCTTTGTGGGAGCGACTCGGGTTTTTGACATGAGCAATGTTGTTTTTATTGTGCCGTCATTGTCTTGAATCCTCATGTAGACGACAGCTGCGTACGCTGAATTTGATGCGTCGCAAAACCCATGCAATTGACAGCTGTCTCTGTCTTGCTTCGTATGTATCCAGTGAGGAATTTTTATTTTCAATATGTAAGGCAGCTGTATCTTGAACTGCCTCCATTCCTCGCTGAAATCTTCTGGGACTATTTCGTCCCAAGTACATCCATGCATCCATAATTTCTGGATGATATGGAATACCTTTTCTACTTGCGAAAAAATTTTTCTTTTTGTTGTGGCTTCTGCTTCAAGTTCTGAAGCCTTGAAGGCAAACATAAAATTGTCGGTGGCTGGATGCCACTGGATTCCTAAAGCTTTGACTTGGTTGTCATCTTCAAAGTTTAATGGCAACTCTAGCTCTATTTCATCCTTAGGTAACCAATCAAGCAATTCATTATGATTAGTTGCCCATTTCCGGAGGTTAAAACATCCTCCCTTTAATAGCTATATTAACTCTTTTTGGGTTTGTTTGACTTCTGCTATGGTATTTCCACCTGTTAAAAGATCGTCAACGTAAAAATCCTGCATTGCAATTTATGACGCCTTAGTATACCTTTCTTTGTCATCCTTAGCTAATTGCTGCAGTGTTTTTATAGCTAGATATGGTGCTGCCGTAGTGCCGAATGTTACGGTGTTGAGTTCGTATTCTTTTACTTGCTCAACTTCACTACTTCGCCAAAGTATTGTCTGATACTTTTGGTCGTCCTTATGTATCTTAACCATTCGATACATCTTCTCTATATCGGCAGTCACTGCATATCTATGAACACGCCATTTTAGCAATGTTGAGTACAGCTTTGGTTGTAATGTGGGACCTGTCAACATTTGTTTGTTGAGGCTTCTCCCGTTTGATGACTTTGCGGAAGCATCAAATACAACTCTTAATTTGGTAGTAGTGCTGTCCTTAAGAACAGCATGGTAGGGTAAATAATCCCTCTGGGTATTCGCATTTTGTGTGATTTTATTTACCTTACACATATGCCCCAGGTTTAAATATTCTTGAATACATTTATGATATTCTATTCGTAAGTCGGCAGCTCGCTCGAATTTTTTCTCGAATTGAGCAAATCTTTTTAACGCCATTATTTTTGATTCTCCACGCTCGGGAACCTTGCCTGATTTAAATGGCAGCTTGACTTCATAACTGCCATTATCGAGGCGTGTATGATTCTCACTAAAGAATTGCTCACATTGCTCTTCTTGTTTAGTGAGCTTGCGTTTTGGGGTTGAGTTCTTCCCATTCCGAAAACTTCCGTACTTGACTGTTTAGCTATGCTAAGTCATCATCCCTACTTGTGGTGAATGCAGAAAAAATCTTATTTTTATCCACTTGATTTTGTGGTTCTGTTGCTTTTCCGAAAAAAATCCACCCTAGCCTTGTATTCTGACCTATGGGGGTACCTTCAGGTCCACTTTTAATTCCCTTGCATAATATTTTTGAATAGGTATTCACACCCAACAACAGGTATATTTTTCCTGCCTTTAGGAACTCTGGGTCTGCTAATGGCAAGCCTTTTATATGAGTCCAATCAGAAGACCTAATGTGTGTTGGTGGAAATATATTAGTTGTCTTCTTGATAACATAAGCCCGCAATGGGATTTCAAAATGAGCTGACGTGGCTGATCTCACATGGAAAGACACTTCTTGATTGAAAAGCAGCTTCGGTTATAAAAGAACTTGGTGATCCTAGATCAATCAAAGCTCGCATGGGAATTGTTATCCCACTTCTGTCCCTTACATGTACTATAGCCGTAGCTAATAGTGCTTGTGTGTTCTTCTGTTGATTTGAACAGGCATTTTCCGAAGTTGATGGGACAGAATTTTCTGACTGTCTTGATTGTATGGTCTCAACAGCTCTTGGCTTTGTTGAAGACATATTTTTGTCTTCATGTAGCCATGTGTGGTGAAGTTTGTCACACTTGAAGCATCCATTTTTATTTGGACGTGCTTCTTTATTGTGCGGTTTTAAGCAATTTGTGCAAAGCTTGTTCTTCATCACAAGTTCACGTTTTGCATTAAAACCCTTTCGTTTAAATTGTGTGCATTTGTGGATTGTATGTTCTCCTTTGCACACCGGGCACCTTTTACTCATCGTACAAGATCCATTATGTCTTTGTAGACAGTTAAAACAAATATTATGTTTCAACAGGATCTTCCAAAGAGTGTCAATATTATGCCGTCGGAAATCATCGCAGTTTTGTATGCGATGGTCTCCCTTACATACCACGCAACCATATTCTTCGTTGACGTGATAGTTTAGTGATTTATTTTGTCCATGTTTGTTCATGGCAACATAACCGAGATTCTAGGAAACAAAACATTTCCTTTAACTCCGAAATCTCTGTACTCTTGGAAATTCATAGGTAATTTTTGAGTTATTATGAAAATAATTATTGGATCCCAGGTCTTTGTACCTATTCCAAGGGATTCCAATTCATGCAAACATTCCTTTGTATTATTATGTAAATTTTTTAGGCTACTTTCATGTTCACCTTTTACTACAGCTTCATTAAATAAGGCTTTGAGTTGTGTGAACACTAATACCTTGTTATTATTATCTTTGTTTCAATTCTGCCCAAGCTAGTTGATAATTAGTACTAGTTACATCGTATTGTCGCAATATACTTTCTGGTTCTCCAGATAGATTGGACTTTAAATAGTGCAATATTTGTACTAAGGGAATTTGAGAATCATTGTGAATCAAAGATTCAAACATATCGTGGAAAGATCTCCACTTAGTGTAATCACCATCAAATTTCGGAATTTCAATGCTAGGCAATTTTATTTCCGTTTTGTGGTCATTGATTAAACTTGCCTCTGGTTCAGTTACCTTTGGCTCTTGAAGCTCTCTTAGCATTGATAGCAGTTCTTCGACCTCCCCTAAAAATCCGAAATATACTCCTTCGCATTCCTCAAAAACACGGCTTGTTTCGTAGTCGTTGAGTGCTGTTTCCTCAAATACTAATAATAAAAATAAAAAAATACTAATAATCTTTGATGATTAGTCAAAAATTGTTCCCACAAATCCTCAATGCTTCGGGTTCTTTGCTTCAGATAACCTTTAGTTAACTGTTGCCCTGAACCTACTCTCTCTTCATAATTAGAGACAGCATGAGTCAAAACTTTTTTGGATGCTGTTTGTCTCTTTATAAGTGCTTCCATTTTAGTTAGTCTTCCTTCACCAAACACAGAAAAATTTTAATTCCTATATTTTTTCTTTTTTATTGTTAATTTGAACACTCAATAAACGTATTATGCTTCCGGTTTATCCGGCTCGAAGGACCAATGTTACTGCTCCTATGGCTGTACATAAAAAATTAATAAAAATTAAAGTGGAAGTAATAAAAGAGCTAAATTACTGATTGAAAGTATTAACCTGCTTTTAATACGTTTATTCTTACAAACTAACAATAAATTCTACAAATAAATATTAAGATAATGATTAAGTTCAAACAAAATAAAAAAAAAAAAAAAAATAACTAAAAAAAACATTAAGCTCTACTTATTGCTAATTATCTGCAATAAGAGAAAAGAATCAAATTAATAATGCTAAAAACAAAAGGTTATAGTAATTCAAATCTTGTCCAAAATTTCAATTTAAAATAGAGTTAATTAATATCTTCTTGAAAAAAGGTTAGTAAGTTTTATACTTGTCAACTCCCTGTAGTATAATCAACCCTGAATGGTTGATGTAGCTAATCCATGTACCTGTTTCTGACCTAATTCTGGACTATGGATTGAACCCCTGGAAATCTCCCAAAAGTTCAATGCCAAGAATGCCTGAATCCAAAACCAAATCAGCAAAAAAAACCTTGAAAATATCCCAAAGGTTTTGCAGCTTATCTAGCCTAGAAGTTAACCGGGATTTGTATTTAGTATGGAAATCGCCCAATACTATTGATTTCCCGATTGACTAGAGTTTCCTGCCACACTTCACTTGGATATGTCCCGAAATGAAATGTTTTGTGAAACCCTTACGCTAACTTTAGTTAATTGGATATTTAGTTAGTAACCAAAAGAGGAGAAAAAAAAACTTGAGATGACAGAATTTTATTCTTAGCTGGGTGATATCCCAAAACTGCGAATTAATTCTCTAATCTCAATATATAGGAAAGTTGAATGTGGAACTTAATCGTAAAATCCCAGAAATTTTCCCTTTTTTATGTGACGAACGAAGATCTGAAATCATAGAAGTTAATTCTCAATTCGGTAATATCCCAAAATCTTGAATTTATTCTATACTTTCAGTGGTATTTTAATTAATAGAAAATGTCTGGTAATATCCCAAAAAAATTTCTACTTCTATTACCTGTGTGTGATGAAAAAAAACTGTTTGTCGGAATAACCCTACAAAAATTTGAGGACAAGTGGGCAAAAAATACTAGTGGCAATGTTCCATCTAGTTGACCTTTACTGGTGAAATACCGAGCAACAAGTGGTTTTTCTTCTGAAATTGCTCCCTTTTTATATGGTTGGGGCCAGCTGCCGTCTATTGTTCTGTGGCTTCGCTTAGTTGCTGGCTATTGTTCTCGACTTTGCGCAAGTTCACCAGGCGCTGTAGATTTTACGTTTTTTGAGATGACGGGGGCGCCACTATTCAAATGATGTGGTTTGACATTTGTCATTGAATGACAAATTTATTTCTATTGGTATTGTGTTTTGCTTTTTCATAATAATAATTTATATTTATTGTGAAAAATATAAATAAATTAAAATAAAATTTGTGCAACGTAGTGATTATTTATTTGTGAGGACATATACGTCCTGCAACAAAAAACCCTGCACTGGATATTGCAGATGATAAGATAAGTGGCTTTAAAGTTTTTATCAAAACTGTTTTTATTGAGTTTATTTTTAACAAACACTGTGTTCTTGTTTAATTTTATTTTTAGTTGTGTTTGCGTAATAGTGTTCTAGTCCTTATAAGGGCAGAACTGGAAATGTTCGAGTTGGATGAATAGATACATTCAATTTCACCAAGGTGTTCCTTTAAAGGTCATCTTTTTGAAATCTTACATGAGGTTTCAATCAGACTTTGGTGTATATATATACATGCTACTGTGTTAAAACATAGTAAGACCTGGAAGACCTCACAACTATATGGTGAATGTCACGAATGTTTGATCAACCTATGCTGTGAGCTTTTAATTTCTTTCAACTGAAACATGGAAAAATGGCCCAGATTGGTTCACTTTAAGGTATGTATAGTATTACATAGAATTTTTATATGTTTTTAAAATTATATATTTCTTGTTTTTATTATATTGTATATATATATATTTGTTACCATTTCTTGGTATTTGCTAAGAATATGTTTCGGTTGCTAGTTGCAACATCAGGAAAGTTATCTCGGAAGTGGAGGATCAAGAGGAACATTAAAGCAAAGAAATTATAGTCTTTCTAAAAAGTTTAGAAATTGCGGACTTGTTGAATCTTCCTATAGTAAACAAAAATAATAACAGTGACTAATGCACGCGAAATTTCAGCTTTGAAAATTGACTGTAAGTGTTTAATTATGTTTTTCTCCAACAAAATAGTGCAAAATACATATCTGTTATAGGTCAAGGAAATTCTGAAAATTCTGAAGAAGCTATGCAACCAAACTACTTATGGCTTAAAAACAATAAATCACCTGATTCCATAGTTATTGAGAAATAGAATCTTACTCTTGCACTTCGTATAAAGCAAGGTCAGTTTGATGAAGATATATTTACACTGTGGCCAATATTGAAACAACCAATAGGCTCTTCTTTAGTAAGTTTAACTTCACCCTAAATATATAAAAATTTTAATAAAACAATTTTAGATTGAATTAGACTTCGAAAAAACATATCCGTCTAAGAGTGTGCTATTATTCAGTAAGTGGTCACTTCATGTTAATAAACTGATTGACATATATAAGAAAGAAATTAAATGCAGTCACAGCAAAGCTTTATTGAAAAAGCTTGATGGAGATATAAATGATGGTAAGTTTTTCTGAAAAGGGATGTTGAAGCAAAGCAATTATTTTTATATTTTATTATTTACAGATTCAAGGAATTTTATTATTGCAATTTTGCTTAATTCTATTGTTAAGCCAGGAATATTGAAAACAAGCAAAATGAATGTTGGAGGCCCTCTATAGTAGATGCACAAAATAGCTTAGCTTTCTATATTAAAGTATTTCCAACTATGTTATCTATAATATGTAGTTTTAGTTTCGAATGTATATTTATTTATTTATTTACTATTTATTAACATATTACATATTTATAGTTCTTATCCATATTTACCTACTGAGATTAAGTTATTATGATTATTTATTCGCTATTCATATGGAAATTTTCAGGATACTAAAGATATACCTGCGAAAATCTGCAAAATTAAAGAGAAAAGAGGAAAGCAAACACTTCGTGTGCAACCTGTAATAATCTGTGTTGGCGAAAGCGTTTGCAACCTTAGTCGATTTCTTTTATATTTCGAAGACGTATTTTATGAGGCGGATAGTTTTTTTAAAGTACTATCTATGGACTTCCAACTGCATTACGTATTAAGGATAGAGTACAGCATAGAATGTCAGCAGGTTTTGCACTTTCTAGAGCACTTGATTTATGAAATGCCCCTGTCAGGAAAGACATCAAATTGTCTCACGATATTACTTAATAATTTAAACTAAAATATCTTTCTTTTAATAATTCAAATTAAAATGTTTCCTTGTTCTGTGCAAAAAAGAATCCTTCAGTTAGTTGTTATATGAAACACTTCAAATTATTTCACCAGTTAATAAGCCATTCCATATTTCATTGCTCGCATTGTCCCCATTGTCAAAACCAATACTTATTTAAACGACACCTAATCAGGAAACATTCAAAATATATTTTTATTAAAGAAATTAAGAAAGAAGTTGAGGTACACGATGATTCGATGTTAAATCAAAGTACTACTTCAATTGTGGATTCTGATAAATTTACTGATGAGAGTAAAAGAGATTTAAATTTGTTCTTAAATAATATACCGGATTTGTTCTTGAATAGTAATATATTAGATTCTAAAAGTGATAAAAGTGCAAACGATTTATTGAAAAATATTGAAAATGAAATTAATTTATTTGCTTTAAAATATTACGGAAATGCTTCTTTAAGTAGAAAAGCGGTAAAAAATATTTTGTGTGATATTAAAAACAATATTGTAAAATCCATAATTCAGTTTATTGCCAAACAAGCAGAAGATTGTCGCAAGTGCTCCGATTTCTCACTAACCTTAGATTCAGCATTCCTTTCTACACAAGAACATTTTAATCGTATAGACTCAGAATACACATTTAAAATACAACTTCACAAAATGAACTTATTTTCTGAACCACATGAATTTTATCTTGATAGATCTTTAACAAATTTAACTTTAAACTGTAAGAATCCTACAGGAGTTATGTTACCACGGATAATGTTACCAGATTTCTAGAAATGCCAAACATTCTTAAATCAATGTTAGACCAGACTAAGAAATTGGATGAATCTTCTAAAATTCAAAATATAATTCAAGCAAAAAGCTGGAAGAAAAAAATAAAACACTATGAGAATAAAATAGTCTTACCCTACATCTTTCACCAAGATGATTTCGAGATCAATAAGCCACTAGGTTCGAAGCGCGGTAAGCACAAGTATTCTGGTATTTATATTTCCTTTCCTCTTTTAGAAAATCATGTTTCTTCTAAGCTAGAAAAATATACCAAGTTTTAATATTGTTGAGGATGTTGCCGTTGATATTATGCTCGACATTTTCGAAGGTATTTGTCATAGAGATATGTAAAGTTTTATCATATTTCATTTACGAAAAGCACTACTTTTCTCTATTTTCTCTAAATGAGCGTAAAAATGTTTTTAACTATGGAATTCTTGAATCTCAAAGCTTATTTGGAGATATCACACAGGAAAATATAAAAAACTCAAATCTTAAAATCAATGCGAGTGAGATTATATCATTTGCGTATTTTTTACCGCTTTTAATAGGCGATTTTATTCCTGAGAAAGACATAGCTTGGAAATTTTTTCATATATTTTTACAAATGATTGATTTTTGCCTTAAAATGTCTTTTACAGAGAATGATATAGATGAGATTCGCTCTATAATAAAACAACATCATGAAATATATCTGAAAATATTTTGTACTGATTTAACACCAAAACATCATCTGATTTTACATTATCCAAGAGTTATAAATAATTTGGATCCTTTGAGAAAGTTGTGGGCAATGAGATTCGAAGGCAAACATAAGGAAATTAAAACCTACGCAAGTGCAAAAACTTCCAGGAGAAATCCACCCCTATTATTGGCAATTAAATTGCAATTTAGTTTTGTTAAAACTTTATTATTTAAGTACTTAGTTGGAGATAAAGAAAATCAAATTACCTTAGGTACATGTTATACGTGTGATCTCTCCCAGATTACTTTTTATCTAGGCCATGATGATCTGAAATCATTAAAACTGAATTCAATGCTTTGTACTAAAGATGTAAAAATGTGTAATACTGCATATAAAGTAGGTCACGTATTAAGTTTAGTATATTTTAATATCTATACATTTTATTGCATAGAATACATAGTTTATAATGATTCATGTGTCCATTGTATATGTAAACAACTACATATTAGCCACTATGATAAACACAATTATTGTTACTTTGTTGATGAACTAAAAACCACATTTCTTATGAAAGTTATCAAAGTAGATGATATTAATTCGCAACCAATTGACATTCTTACCATCTCAACTAAAGGAAAAGTTCTGAAAATAAAACAAAGATTTAAATAAATTACGGTTTTGAGTTTTAAAATCTTCAATAACATTACACATGCAAGATGAATGCAATATTTATGTTCTTTTTATTTTTTGTACTTTTGTTTTTCTTTGTAAAATGGAATATCTTTAAGTTTTTGTACAATAATATGCGTACATATGCTGGTTATTTTTGTATGAATTTTGTTACTTTATAAATAACATTTTTAAAACAAATTTTGTATTATTTATTTTAATAATAATACATATAGATAAACTATCTACTTTTCTCTTAGTAAAACTAGATAGATGCAAAGACAAAACACGTTTAAAATTAAATAAACTCTGAGTAATTTACATAATTGTCATTACTCATTTTTAACAATTTTTACTTGGTTTACTCACTTCTTTTTTGTAAATCATCTATAATTGTAGATTATGCAAATACTTGATATGTGGACCATTTATATACATTTGCTGCAATTCGTCTATATGCCGTTTATATTGCATTTACGTGTTTATATAGTTCGATTACATTTTTATAAAGAATACATATAGAAAACTATATATATTTAAAACAAAAAAGTTAAAAATTAGATAGTTTTTAATATATTTAACTATTCACAATTGACCTGAAATAACGACTCTGTTAGTTAAAATAAACCGCTTAATTTAAATAATTCATTTAATACGAGTGGATGGCTAAAAATTAAAGACGAATTATGGATGATTCGATTTACTCTTTAGATAATTCTGACAATCTATGCTATGTACACAATATTCACAATATTCCAGCAATATGTTACCACAGTTTTCCGCCCATTAGTACAAATGAAGTTGGTACTACTCAACATGGATGACGTACAGGAATTATGTGATTACACTGCATTAATATAGTTAACGTAAAGTTGCTTTCTCAATTCTTATAATGTCAACCAACTCAATGACTTTATGCATCATTATTTTATAGTTCACGCCAATAAACCTTGTACTCCTTACATCAGCATTTAATAAATGCTAGTGAACTTATTGAATCGACATGAAAAGTGTATATAAATATATTATTGCAATGTAGTCAAAAAAGCAACAAAATGTGAAAACTGTAAGTCCAGTAGGTACTTGTAATAAAGTTCAGTATTAATATACATTTTAAACAAGTAAGATGTTTTTAATCATTGTTATCCGAAATAGTTCTACATGGCGACCGTGATAAAAGTTAAACGCTCTGATTATTAAAAAAACAAAAACATGACATATACAGATATGTTCTTCCTTTTTTTTTAACAACTTGAAGAGATATTCCGTCCCTATGTTTTTTCATATGCAGCAACTAATTCTTGGCTTGGTGTAATAGTTTCTAATGTTGCGTTAAATTACTACTTATTACGTATGTAAAAATCATTAGCGCTCAACTTTTATGACTATCATGATATCAAATGTCAAAAACCTGGTTAGAAATTGAGAAATTAATATGGGTAACAATTCCTCTGATTTCTTACGATCATACAAGTGCCTTAATAAAAAGCAGCTGCCCAAAACGCAGCAGATAATACCACAGCACATTGATGCTCTAATCATACAAACTTTAATAAAATAAAAACAATCATAAGCGAAAGTTGGGATTCGCTTCAGAAAAACATCAAGTAGAATTAAAAAGTATTCACGAAAAACTAAGGGACAAAATAATATCAGTGTTTGGTAAGACGAACTTTAAAATATTAATACTACACGCAATATACCAATTAGTTCAAAAGAACAATGTTGAACATGGTGAGGAAGAATCTGATTTCGAAGTGTTTTTGCTAGCACATGAATTCGCAGCAGCAGCTGCCAAAATAATTCCACTTCCATATAATTGTCACTTTTATGGATTAGAAGCATTTTTGGCAGGTATAGATCAAATTATTACATTTAGTGAAAACAATAAAGTACTCGCAGTGGCATTCTTATATACTCGTTTAATAGGTAAGCCTGTTCAGGAAGTAGGTACTTCTACTAGTGCACCAGAATTAATTAAGAATACCATTAAAGCAAAAATTAAACCTCCTCCATCCTCTGTGGTAGAAGCTGAATTGTCAACACTGGCTAAAGGAAATAAATCTGTAGTCAATTTTTCAAGGGAAGTTGAAGAAATAAGTGATCGTCTTAGGGAATCTTACCTTTTTGAAGTCGCTGATGAAAACAGTACACAGCAACGTGCTGCTAAAGCAGCCAGAGATACTTCATGTAAAGATACGATTGATAATGGTCATACAATTGCCTTAATAGGTGCACTAATTCCAGATCCAGATGCAGTTATCGGCAGATATTAAATGCCTACGCAAAACACTTTGTAATTTTCGAAGTCGTAATAAATTTCATCGAAACTATCGCAATAATGCCATTAAAAATGGAATTAATCGTAGTAGGAATCGTCGTGGTAATCAAAGTGATTACAATAGAGGTTACGGTCAACAGGCCCAATATAAAAATAATAGGCATAGAAGCTGTGTTCTTTTGTGTCTACAGAACAGGGCAGAACAAAAGATACACAAAAGAACGCCTCATACAATTTCATAGAAGACTTATAAATGAAGCGAACAGCACAAATAGTTCGATTTAATCGACAGAACAATTTGTTCTCTCCAGTATATGGGTGTTCTAGAACAAGGCATACAAAAGAACACAGCTGATATGAAAATACTAATAGCAACAACAGATCAAGACATATTAAAAATGTATCAAATCATAATGCGAATGTTCATTACGCTGGGGATTCCGAAGCTTGGGCAACCCCCAGCGAGTACTTACACTGGGGGAAATAAATCAAAATCTAAATTAGATATACTAAATGAGCACTTTTCTAGCTATCAAGTTTATCATATGAATTTATCTTTAAGTAGCTACATTAAAAATATATCAGATGTAACCGGTATGGACAACACTTATCTAATAGACACAGGTGAAACTATCTCTGCATGGAAAATCGACAAACATTGTATAAAAACTTCAATAAATTGGGGTAAAAAATTCCAACTTAGTGGTATCTGACGAATGTTTAATGTTTTTTGGAGATTTAGATAACGAAAAATGAATCGAAAAAATAGACGAGATAACGAAATAAACTATTGAAAATCCTGATTACAAAACGATTTATTTCAGTAGAATTTAATTGCTGTTTCAGAGTACAATAATGGCGATATAATGTAAAAAAAAAGGTACAATAGGTTGTTGCTACGATGGCGATACAATGACAAGTTTAGTACAATAAGTTCAAGAATTCTACATAAGTATTGCCAATACAAGTTATTTAATTAGAATGTATAGGATTTCAATCGTGACTAAGTTTACTTTATGGCTCGATTCAAATTTAAAATATATTGTGGATCTAAAATCTATCAGTATCATCGATGGTATGGTCGAAACGCAGGGCGAAATAAGAGCAAATCTTCTTATAGGACCTTATAAATTTAAACATCACTTCCAAATAGTAGATGAGTATTTCCCAACACCTGTAGATGGAATAATAGGATTTTATTTTATTTCAAAATACCGAGGAAACTTGGATTATGATGACGAGTGGCTGCTTACTCTTAGACCTTATAATATATAAAGTGAGATAATACTTCAAATATACTCATCGCCGTCTAAAAATATGGTATTGATTCCTGCCAGAAGCGAAGTATCCCAGAATATTTTTGTTCAGGCTAATGAAGACCATAATTTAATACCTAAACAGCAAATTGCTGCTGATGTGTTTGTAGCATGTAGTCTTGGATCACGTAAAAATCCCTACGCTCACATAATCAACACAAATTTTGCATGTGCAGTCCAAGAAAATGTTAGGATACATACAGAGAATTTAGATTATTACGATATCTATACTTTTAAATAATACGGATAATCATCGAGGACACGTTATAGAAAACTTACAAAAGATCTTTCCATTATTTACAAAGAAGAAGAAGATGATAGAATTACGAACTGAGTTTTCTGATATTTTCGCAATTGAGGAAGACAAAGTCACTATGAATAATTTTTACAAGCAAGCAAAAGATTCGCTTGAGAGATGAGACTCCGTATACTGAAAAAATTATAGAGTACCTCATTCCTAAAACGATGGAATAAAAAAGCACGTTAAAATAATATTAGAAAATGATAACATTGAACCATCTACTTCAGAATACAATAGTCCCCTCTTGTTAGTGCCCAAAATGATGCTTCCTGGAAACTCCGAGAAACGCTGGAGATTGGTAATAGATTATCCAAGGGTGAACGAGGGAATCATATCTGATCGATAAGATAATGATAATGACGAAGAGCAAGCTATCAGACGTTTGACCGAAACACTGAAAGTCCCCTCGAGACACGACTTAAGAATAAAATGCACAAAATGTCAATTTATATGTAACTGTATTGAATATCTCGGTTATGAGATATCTTCGAGCAATATGAGGCCCTCACATCTGAAAGCTGCAGCAGCTAAGAAATTTCAACAGCTTACAGACTTGAATAAACTCTACAGTTTTTTGGGCCTAACAGGCTATTTCCGGAAGTTTCTTCCGAAGCATGCGCAGACGGCAAAGCCGCTTACAGATCTACTTCGACGTGAAACCAAGTTTTATTTCGACCAGCAACAGAAAGACGCTGTTGAAAAAATTAAAGAAATATTAAATCAATGACCAACCTTACAGATCTGTAGTCCCAATTTCGAAAATGAACTTCATACAGATGCCTTAAGAATAAGTTTTGACGCTGTGTTGTTGCTTCAAAGAAATTACAAGGATAATAACTACACCCAGTGGCATATTATAGTCGAGAAACTACCAGAACTCAAGAAAAATACACGAGCTCGAAGTTTTTAATATCGTGTTGGCTTTACAAAAGATAGGAGTGCCCCTGCTGGGAATTAAATTTAAGAAACTCACGAACTGCGGAACGTTTAAGATAACCATGGAAATGGAAGATCTCTTTCCACGAATAGCCAGATGCGATATCTATCTCTGGGACTTTGATTACTACTTGGGGCATCGCCCAGGATATCCGGTGAGACCCGTAGTGGCTTTAAGCCGCTTACATATTGTAATGACTGTCACCTTAGAATAATAAAATTAGAAGAAGCGAAAGAAGCACACAAATTATGCAACCATTTCTGTTCGCACCCTGTGCCATATTAGCTCCAGTTGAAAAATATTAAAGCTGTAGGTCATCAAAGTTGAAAACCCGAAAGCTTGAAACGAACTTTTTTATTCTGTGGTGATGATATGCTTTGTGACTTTTAGGAACTCCTTAATTTTTTTTACTTGCTGTAATATTTCAAAATACAAAATAAGGGTAACGTATTTGAGAATAATTTTTATTGACAAAATCAATGCATGGATGGAAGCATCGGTTATACGAATGCGAAGCGCTTACAAGCGATGCTGAATCTGTGGCAGGTAGTGAAAATTCCGTGGAGTTTGAAAGAGACAAACAAATTAATACTATTCTTAAATTCCTTAAACGAGAAGTGGAATCGTTAAAGAAATCGGCAGAGTCTAAAAGAACGTACAATCAAATTCCTACAAAATTGAATAGAACTGCAACGGAATTATTGATGTCCAATTATCGCGAAAGGTTAAAAGAGTGTATTTTCTCTAAGGCTACAAATCTTGCAACACCAACATGTATCGAGCCGTTTACTCTATCCAGCGAAAAGAAATTCTTAAGCGAAGTGGCAGATACTTTAGATGTACTCAGCGCGGACATAGTTCCAAATTCTGCAACAATAAGTCCAAACCATGTAGCGATTGCAATGGTAGGCATGCCCGGTCATTGTGTGATCCTAACTACAAACGGAAAACATCAACACCGCAGACACATTCGCAGATTAATCCAACCGAAAACACATCGCATAAAACTGCAAGCGTGTGTAGAGGAACGAAGCAAGTGTTTTTCTGCAAACAGCGCGCGATAAACTCTTCTAAAGCCGGTGCGACACTGTGTGCATTTGACAAATATTTGGGAATGCGTCTTGTTTATACACATATCGTCAAATGATATGCATTGACAAATGCACACATTGTGTGGTACCGGCTTAAGGCTGCATTTATTTGTATTGTCATCGATGGTGGTGCTCAGCGCTCATATATAAAGGCGTGTATTTCACAGAAGCTTAGTTTATTAGAAACTAGGTAGTTGGAACGGAAAATATACGTAGTCTTCCATTTGGCAGTAAAACCCGCACACCAATACAAAAGTGAAACATCGTTATGATTGTTTTGCGAAGCCAATATGATTGTAGTCGTCACATCGTCATCGAAGCAATTGAAGTCGAAGAAACTTGTGTTGACGTTTTACCGGTACCGTCAGCAGATAATTTGGAGTTCACTGAATTAGCTTTAGTAGAGGCCCGTATAGAAGGTGATCCGGAGGATGAAATTAATTTACTGATTGTGTCAGATTACTACTGGCAAGTTGCGTATGATGAAACTCAACGAATATATACGTATTTGAGAGCTATTAATACCTTCTTCGACACCATCGCGACATGAGTGCTGTTTTGAGAAATTTGAGAAGGAAAATTTTGGGATTGAGACTCTATTGGTATCTCTGCTGAATCTTGTGAAAATTTACAATATGGAAAATTTTATAATTATGTTTACAACGCGGTGAATGATATGAAGCGAAATTCCTGCGGAAAGACAATCATTTAAATTTGGACAATTATCGTGTAGATGCAATGAAGAGGTTTAGCAGTTTAGTTAAAAAACTGTGAAGGGAACCAGCTAAGTTGTCATGGTACGATAAAGCCATGCGCAAATATATTTTGAACGGTATCGCCGAAACATTTAATACCGCTGAAGTGAGCGATTCGCAAACAAAGCAGAGTATATTAATTGATGCTTTTGACAGAACAGGTAATAATGATTTAATGACTGCTTATTAGCCGGTTCAAATATGTTACCTGATGTCTTAACAGTACTAGTCAAATTTAGAATGGGCGAAATTGGTATAATTTCAAATGTAGAACAGGCTTTCCTACAAATCGCTTTAGCAGAGGAAGATCGAAGCTCACATCGGTTTTATTAATTTAAAGAATCTATTAGTTCTCTGAATAATCTTCCTAATATACAGGAATATCGAATGGCACGGGTCACGTTCGAAGTAAAATCTAGTCCATTTCTATTAGGAGCTACGATTTATAATCACATCAAAGATATATGCGCAGGTTTTCCAGAGACTACGATAGCCGTCATTTCACATGGATGGTCTGGTGGCAGGTATTACTGATCGATCAGCGGCCTTAAAACTTTATAAGGAAGCAAACGAAATCATGGGAAAGATATCTATTAAGCTTCGTAAATGGAATAGCAATGATCGCATAGTCCGAGATTCCTTTATCGAGAATGAAGCTCCACATATCCAAAAGGTATAAGGTTTGTTATGGTATACTTCCAGTCACGAATTAGCAGTTGATTTGTGCTCCATACGCAATTTTCTAACGACGCACTACTTGGGAGGTACTAAGAGAGCTGTGTTGCAGCTTATAGGAAGCATTTATGATCCCTTGGATGTTCTCGGTCCATCTGTAATCAAATTAAAGGTCCTCTTTCTGCTAATATGGTGATGGAAACTGGATCGGGACGTTGTCTTACCACAAGAATTTCTAAGGATCTTTCATAACTATTTGGCTAACTTTTCTTATTTAAAGGACATATTCTGCTTAGATGCTTCTTAGGCTCAACAGGAATAATCAGTGTTCAATTGCACATTTTCGCTGATGCAAGTCTACAAGCATATAGTGCCGTTGCTTATTTACGGTGATTTTATGAAGATGGTCAGATGGAGGTTAAATTTATGTGGTCACGCAGTAGGGTTGCAACCCTAAAAGAAGGTGGGGATAAAATGTTGACATTGCCAAACTTGGAACTGACAGTTTTATTTACAAGAAAATCTTAACATTTCACATGATTTGTGCGTGTTTTGGTCTGATTTTAAAATTGCTTTGTGTTGGATCCATGTAGATTCTAAAAAAAGGAAGCCATATATATTGCATCGAGTAAAGGAAATAAGGGAGAAATCTGAGTTATCAAATTGGAGTATTGCCCTGGAAAAGATAATCCTGCCGACTTACTCACGACTCACGAGAGCTATTGATGGAAAAGCTTTAGTTACTTCTTCTATATGGATTAACGGCCCATTCTGGTTATAGGTGGCTGAAACTCATTGAGCTAATGATGAAATAGTAATTGACACACCAGCCTTTTTCTGTTTGATAGCGGTAAATGAGGATTCAATACATGTAGATACCGACATGTACTGTGCGTCACAGCATATGTCCTGCGATTTGCAAGATTATCGAAAGCAACGGACTACTTAACAGCAACCAAATTGCATTGTGCTGAAAGCTACTGCATAAAGCAAGTGCAGGAGCATGAATATAGTGAAGAAGTAAGAGCTTTTTTGAAAAAATCTGAAATTAAACAATCCTTAAGCTTACTTATGTTAAATCCCATTATTGGCTAGCTGCGAATCTTACGAGTAGGGAGTCGTATTCCTAAAGGGGGGATAACTTGATATCGGTGTATCCACTAATATTTCCAAAAAGTTTTCATCCAACGAAACTTATAGTTATTCAAATAAACGAAAGGGTGCTACACGTAGGAATTAATCTTGTATTTTCGAGAATAAGAGAAACATTTTGGATAGCTATAGGTCGTCAACTAATTAAAGTCGTCGTCAAGCCATGCAGAGTGTGTAAACGAATTCATGGAAAACCAGCTGCGCAATCATTTGCGCCACTACCTAAGGAAACATTGCAGTCTTGAAGGCCTTTTAAGACTTCAGGTGTTGATTGCGCAGGACCTCTGTATGTAGGGACATCGCCGTCCGCAGAGTTACTTTCAAGGTTTACATAATGCTGTTAACCTGCGCAGTCGTTCGTGCTATCCACTTAGAACTCGTCTCCTGTTTAAGTACCGAAAATTGTTTATGGGATTTACGGCACTTTATTTCTTGGCAAGGTGTACCTGCTGTTATTATTTCATACAATACCGTTACATTTAAGCGTTCCTATATGGAGTTAAAATATCTAGGAAATATCTTGAAGTCGGAAGAACTTCTCGGTTATAATAACAATCATGGTATTACCTGGAAATTTATTGTCGAGCGTTACCCATGGTGGGGGGGGGGGGGGTTCTTGGTGAGATTAGTTCGCTGTTTTAAGGAAGCCTTAAGAGTATCGATTGGTAAAGGTGTACTAAATATTGAGCAACTTCAAGCATTACTAACAGAAGTAGAAGCAGTATTAAATTGTAGAGAACTTACATTCATAAGTTAATATCCGTTGGACTTATCGCCTTTAACGCCGTAGAGTATTTTAACTGACCTCAATCCAACAACTCTTATATCAGAAACTAATAGTCTCTCGGATAAAAATATTCGCCAAATATTGAAATCGTGCCTTCGGCTGACCAATATATTTTAGAAAGGATGGAAACTGGAGTATCTGCATCAGTTAAGATCTATTCACCACCATCCTGGAACATCTTCTAATTTGAAAATCGTCTTTGTAAATGATCCAGCTACATCACCTGTCTTATAGATATTGGCCATAATCGAATGAATACTTCTCGGACGAGATAAAAGGGTTCGTGCCTGCGAAATGAGGTTCCTCACTGGTGCGAAATTGAGCAGGCCTGTACAACTGTTGTATCCACTTGAGGTCACCGAAGGACAACAACCAAGTCACGTCGGGCCGGAGGATGTGGAGAACTCTAGCCATACACACACTAAGTAAAATTAGAGACATTACTTCCGGAACGCAGATTCACCAGCTTCTTCTCGGCCTCGAGAGCTATAATCAGTCTCTTATTGATCGTCGTCGCGTTAACTTGTAATTAGAATCATAAAGCGTTAACTTGTTAGTATTACAGCAATAAATAGAAATAGAAATCACAGTAATCTTTTCATATATCTAGAATACCCTCCCAACTAAAGCTATTTCGGCAGAGCTACCATTTTTTCTTCTTCCTCTATTGTTTGTCTGCATGTAGCTGTGGATCAGTGCTGTTTCTGGCGTAACTTTTTGGTGTAAGAAGGGTTAAATTAGCCACACGTGAGAAAATTATAGAAAGCTTAAAACCTTACATAAATAATACCCTATAGAGTATAGAGTAATTGTGAACTGAAACTTTTGTCTTGAAAAACTTATTTTTGATATTGTATACCTATGTATAAAATAAGTTTATAATTATTTCCGTAGGATCGAAATTTATCCTTAACCTGTAAACACTTATTATATTTTTTTAATTATATGAATGAGCCCAGAAATGTAAAGAGCTTTGGCTTACAATGAAGTTTGAGCTAAGCTAGAATAAAATTATATAAAAATTATTGGAAATATTTTGGCCACGTATTCAAAAATTTTCTAGCGTAGCTAAAATATCAGGTGCTATCCCAGTAACCAAACGTTGCCCAAAGTAGCCATTTGCTACGATTGTAACCAAAATGGCAACACTGTTGTGAATTTAGTTCTGCATTAATGTATAGTTAGATTCTTTGTCAAAGAATTTTCGAACCTCTGTCATACGAAACTCAAGCCATGCTTTGAAATAACAATCACCACATCCGCAAGAAGTAATTTGTTTGCAAATACCAATCAGCTCCTTGATTATGCTCATAAAACGGACAGGATACATGAGTTATAGAATATTTCTTCCTGTAACTGCGTTTCTAGCTGTGGTTCTGATGATTCCCTATTTGTTGTAGCTAACTTCTGAGTAACTATGAAGCATATTTCGAACCTCCATTGTAAATCTGTAAAATAAAAATTTTATAATTTTGTAATTACAGTATGTCGCCTGAGGTTCTATTGAACTAATAAATAGTCTTGACATAATATCGCAAATAAAAATAACAAAGAAAATCAAATTCAGTCAATTTATTATCAAAATATCGTGCTATCTTGTTTAAGAAATAATTGAGCTAAATTCAGCAGATTAAGGCATTCTTATATGAATTTCACTAAAAGTCGGCATCCCAACCAGATGTCTCATCTGGAGGAAGCTCTGTTTCTACTGCAAAGTTGTCAAAATAAGAAGTATCTAATGCATGAGAAATGGGACGTAAAAAAGGTGAAATTAAAGATAAATTAGCAAGTCCATCCCAGTCGAATCCCTGAAACCACCTGGAATTAAAATAATTAATTAACACTGCCCATCGTACTGCCCAATTAATATACTTGTGTTTTTTTATATCTTGTATACCGCCCTTTTGATATCCCAGTCTTTCTGTAGGAATGTCCCGACAAAGCTTTTTTATTAGCGTAACTGCAGCCTTAGATATATGTTTAGGAAAGTCTATCATGTCAATTCCTTTTAGGATGATATTATAAGTCTTCATGGGATCATTTGCAGTAAAAGGAGGCCTGCAATTTTTTTCCTAATTAAAAGAAAGAAGGAATTTAGTTTACTTACTTTCCTGTCAGCAATTCATGAATTAAAATTCCCAGCGCCCAGTAATCAACGGCACGGTCATGCCCTTTGTTGAGAATTATTTCAGGTGCAACATATTCGGGTGTCCCACAGAAAGTCCATGTTTTATTGCTGTGCCCTAAGTACTTAGCAAAGCCAAAATCTACCTAAAAATGTAATCGAATGAATTTAGGGTTAGGATTCATAACAATTTTCTCTTTGTCAAAATATTAAAAAACGAAAACTACAGATAGACACTTACTATTTTCACGTAACCTCTTTCATTCAGCATCAAATTCTCTGGCTTCAGGTCTCTATAAATTATTCCTCTTGTGTGTAGATATTCAAACGCTTCCAAAACGCATCCAATTATAAATTGTGTTATGTTTTCATTAAAACATCCCCGGTCTCGCAAAATGGTCCATACCTCGCCGCCCATACAAGCTTCTAACAACATGTATACATACTTTGAATCACGGAAGGTTCTATAGAGACGACAAATAAATGGAGTGTTGCAGGATAACATAATTGTCCTTTCACTGAATACATGCTCTTCCTGTTTGGTGTCAATTATATGCTTCTTCTTAAGGCATTTCAAAGCAAATGTTTCAACCTTATTTTTTCGATAATATTTAACTAATTCAACTCGCCCAAAACCACCTATTCCCAGAGTCGCTACAATCTCCAAGCTCTTGAGTTCCAAATATGGCAGTTCTGTAATTTTGAAATTTAAATTAAAGATAAAAGCTTAAAATTTCGATATATTTGAATTTTTGTGGAGTGAATGAGATTATGTAAAATCAAAGTAATTTGGTTTCATCATTCAAACGAACTAAACCTAATACTTAATAGCAACCTTAAAAATTAACAGAAAAAACTGAACAAAAACTGGAACCGAAAATCATTTTATGACTACATAACGTGCTGTACACCACTTCTTTGTTTATGTTGTACTTTATATATGAGATATATATTGCATCGAGTAAAGGAAATAAGGGAGAAATCTGAGTTATCAAATTGGAGTATTGCCCTGGAAAAGATAATCCTGCCGACTTACTCACGACTCACGAGAGCTATTGATGGAAAAGCTTTAGTTACTTCTTCTATATGGATTAACGGCCCATTCTGGTTATAGGTGGCTGAAACTCATTGAGCTAATGATGAAATAGTAATTGACACACCAGCCTTTTTCTGTTTGATAGCGGTAAATGAGGATTCAATACATGTAGATACCGACATGTACTGTGCGTCACAGCATATGTCCTGCGATTTGCAAGATTATCGAAAGCAACGGACTACTTAACAGCAACCAAATTGCATTGTGCTGAAAGCTACTGCATAAAGCAAGTGCAGGAGCATGAATATAGTGAAGAAGTAAGAGCTTTTTTGAAAAAATCTGAAATTAAACAATCCTTAAGCTTACTTATGTTAAATCCCATTATTGGCTAGCTGCGAATCTTACGAGTAGGGAGTCGTATTCCTAAAGGGGGGATAACTTGATATCGGTGTATCCACTAATATTTCCAAAAAGTTTTCATCCAACGAAACTTATAGTTATTCAAATAAACGAAAGGGTGCTACACGTAGGAATTAATCTTGTATTTTCGAGAATAAGAGAAACATTTTGGATAGCTATAGGTCGTCAACTAATTAAAGTCGTCATCAAGCCATGCAGAGTGTGTAAACGAATTCATGGAAAACCAGCTGCGCAATCATTTGCGCCACTACCTAAGGAAACATTGCAGTCTTGAAGGCCTTTTAAGACTTCAGGTGTTGATTGCGCAGGACCTCTGTATGTAGGGACATCGCCGTCCGCAGAGTTACTTTCAAGGTTTACATAATGCTGTTAACCTGCGCAGTCGTTCGTGCTATCCACTTAGAACTCGTCTCCTGTTTAAGTACCGAAAATTGTTTATGGGATTTACGGCACTTTATTTCTTGGCAAGGTGTACCTGCTGTTATTATTTCATACAATACCGTTACATTTAAGCGTTCCTATATGGAGTTAAAATATCTAGGAAATATCTTGAAGTCGGAAGAACTTCTCGGTTATAATAACAATCATGGTATTACCTGGAAATTTATTGTCGAGCGTTACCCATGGTGGGGGGGGGGGGGGTTCTTGGTGAGATTAGTTCGCTGTTTTAAGGAAGCCTTAAGAGTATCGATTGGTAAAGGTGTACTAAATATTGAGCAACTTCAAGCATTACTAACAGAAGTAGAAGCAGTATTAAATTGTAGAGAACTTACATTCATAAGTTAATATCCGTTGGACTTATCGCCTTTAACGCCGTAGAGTATTTTAACTGACCTCAATCCAACAACTCTTATATCAGAAACTAATAGTCTCTCGGATAAAAATATTCGCCAAATATTGAAATCGTGCCTTCGGCTGACCAATATATTTTAGAAAGGATGGAAACTGGAGTATCTGCATCAGTTAAGATCTATTCACCACCATCCTGGAACATCTTCTAATTTGAAAATCGTCTTTGTAAATGATCCAGCTACATCACCTGTCTTATAGATATTGGCCATAATCGAATGAATACTTCTCGGACGAGATAAAAGGGTTCGTGCCTGCGAAATGAGGTTCCTCACTGGTGCGAAATTGAGCAGGCCTGTACAACTGTTGTATCCACTTGAGGTCACCGAAGGACAACAACCAAGTCACGTCGGGCCGGAGGATGTGGAGAACTCTAGCCATACACACACTAAGTAAAATTAGAGACATTACTTCCGGAACGCAGATTCACCAGCTTCTTCTCGGCCTCGAGAGCTATAATCAGTCTCTTATTGATCGTCGTCGCGTTAACTTGTAATTAGAATCATAAAGCGTTAACTTGTTAGTATTACAGCAATAAATAGAAATAGAAATCACAGTAATCTTTTCATATATCTAGAATACCCTCCCAACTAAAGCTATTTCGGCAGAGCTACCATTTTTTCTTCTTCCTCTATTGTTTGTCTGCATGTAGCTGTGGATCAGTGCTGTTTCTGGCGTAACTTTTTGGTGTAAGAAGGGTTAAATTAGCCACACGTGAGAAAATTATAGAAAGCTTAAAACCTTACATAAATAATACCCTATAGAGTATAGAGTAATTGTGAACTGAAACTTTTGTCTTGAAAAACTTATTTTTGATATTGTATACCTATGTATAAAATAAGTTTATAATTATTTCCGTAGGATCGAAATTTATCCTTAACCTGTAAACACTTATTATATTTTTTTAATTATATGAATGAGCCCAGAAATGTAAAGAGCTTTGGCTTACAATGAAGTTTGAGCTAAGCTAGAATAAAATTATATAAAAATTATTGGAAATATTTTGGCCACGTATTCAAAAATTTTCTAGCGTAGCTAAAATATCAGGTGCTATCCCAGTAACCAAACGTTGCCCAAAGTAGCCATTTGCTACGATTGTAACCAAAATGGCAACACTGTTGTGAATTTAGTTCTGCATTAATGTATAGTTAGATTCTTTGTCAAAGAATTTTCGAACCTCTGTCATACGAAACTCAAGCCATGCTTTGAAATAACAATCACCACATCCGCAAGAAGTAATTTGTTTGCAAATACCAATCAGCTCCTTGATTATGCTCATAAAACGGACAGGATACATGAGTTATAGAATATTTCTTCCTGTAACTGCGTTTCTAGCTGTGGTTCTGATGATTCCCTATTTGTTGTAGCTAACTTCTGAGTAACTATGAAGCATATTTCGAACCTCCATTGTAAATCTGTAAAATAAAAATTTTATAATTTTGTAATTACAGTATGTCGCCTGAGGTTCTATTGAACTAATAAATAGTCTTGACATAATATCGCAAATAAAAATAACAAAGAAAATCAAATTCAGTCAATTTATTATCAAAATATCGTGCTATCTTGTTTAAGAAATAATTGAGCTAAATTCAGCAGATTAAGGCATTCTTATATGAATTTCACTAAAAGTCGGCATCCCAACCAGATGTCTCATCTGGAGGAAGCTCTGTTTCTACTGCAAAGTTGTCAAAATAAGAAGTATCTAATGCATGAGAAATGGGACGTAAAAAAGGTGGAATTAAAGATAAATTAGCAAGTCCATCCCAGTCGAATCCCTGAAACCACCTGGAATTAAAATAATTAATTAACACTGCCCATCGTACTGCCCAATTAATATACTTGTGTTTTTTTATATCTTGTATACCGCCCTTTTGATATCCCAGTCTTTCTGTAGGAATGTCCCGACAAAGCTTTTTTATTAGCGTAACTGCAGCCTTAGATATATGTTTAGGAAAGTCTATCATGTCAATTCCTTTTAGGATGATATTATAAGTCTTCATGGGATCATTTGCAGTAAAAGGAGGCCTGCAATTTTTTTCCTAATTAAAAGAAAGAAGGAATTTAGTTTACTTACTTTCCTGTCAGCAATTCATGAATTAAAATTCCCAGCGCCCAGTAATCAACGGCACGGTCATGCCCTTTGTTGAGAATTATTTCAGGTGCAACATATTCGGGTGTCCCACAGAAAGTCCATGTTTTATTGCTGTGCCCTAAGTACTTAGCAAAGCCAAAATCTACCTAAAAATGTAATCGAATGATTTTAGGGTTAGGATTCATAACAATTTTCTCTTTGTCAAAATATTAAAAAACGAAAACTACAGATAGACACTTACTATTTTCACGTAACCTCTTTCATTCAGCATCAAATTCTCTGGCTTCAGGTCTCTATAAATTATTCCTCTTGTGTGTAGATATTCAAACGCTTCCAAAACGCATCCAATTATAAATTGTGTTATGTTTTCATTAAAACATCCCCGGTCTCGCAAAATGGTCCATACCTCGCCGCCCATACAAGCTTCTAACAACATGTATACATACTTTGAATCACGGAAGGTTCTATAGAGACGACAAATAAATGGAGTGTTGCAGGATAACATAATTGTCCTTTCACTGAATACATGCTCTTCCTGTTTGGTGTCAATTATATGCTTCTTCTTAAGGCATTTCAAAGCAAATGTTTCAACCTTATTTTTTCGATAATATTTAACTAATTCAACTCGCCCAAAACCACCTATTCCCAGAGTCGCTACAATCTCCAAGCTCTTGAGTTCCAAATATGGCAGTTCTGTAATTTTGAAATTTAAATTAAAGATAAAAGCTTAAAATTTCGATATATTTGAATTTTTGTGGAGTGAATGAGATTATGTAAAATCAAAGTAATTTGGTTTCATCATTCAAACGAACTAAACCTAATACTTAATAGCAACCTTAAAAATTAACAGAAAAAACTGAACAAAAACTGGAACCGAAAATCATTTTATGACTACATAACGTGCTGTACACCACTTCTTTGTTTATGTTGTACTTTATATATGAGATATATATTGCATCGAGTAAAGGAAATAAGGGAGAAATCTGAGTTATCAAATTGGAGTATTGCCCTGGAAAAGATAATCCTGCCGACTTACTCACGACTCACGAGAGCTATTGATGGAAAAGCTTTAGTTACTTCTTCTATATGGATTAACGGCCCATTCTGGTTATAGGTGGCTGAAACTCATTGAGCTAATGATGAAATAGTAATTGACACACCAGCCTTTTTCTGTTTGATAGCGGTAAATGAGGATTCAATACATGTAGATACCGACATGTACTGTGCGTCACAGCATATGTCCTGCGATTTGCAAGATTATCGAAAGCAACGGACTACTTAACAGCAACCAAATTGCATTGTGCTGAAAGCTACTGCATAAAGCAAGTGCAGGAGCATGAATATAGTGAAGAAGTAAGAGCTTTTTTGAAAAAATCTGAAATTAAACAATCCTTAAGCTTACTTATGTTAAATCCCATTATTGGCTAGCTGCGAATCTTACGAGTAGGGAGTCGTATTCCTAAAGGGGGGATAACTTGATATCGGTGTATCCACTAATATTTCCAAAAAGTTTTCATCCAACGAAACTTATAGTTATTCAAATAAACGAAAGGGTGCTACACGTAGGAATTAATCTTGTATTTTCGAGAATAAGAGAAACATTTTGGATAGCTATAGGTCGTCAACTAATTAAAGTCGTCGTCAAGCCATGCAGAGTGTGTAAACGAATTCATGGAAAACCAGCTGCGCAATCATTTGCGCCACTACCTAAGGAAACATTGCAGTCTTGAAGGCCTTTTAAGACTTCAGGTGTTGATTGCGCAGGACCTCTGTATGTAGGGACATCGCCGTCCGCAGAGTTACTTTCAAGGTTTACATAATGCTGTTAACCTGCGCAGTCGTTCGTGCTATCCACTTAGAACTCGTCTCCTGTTTAAGTACCGAAAATTGTTTATGGGATTTACGGCACTTTATTTCTTGGCAAGGTGTACCTGCTGTTATTATTTCATACAATACCGTTACATTTAAGCGTTCCTATATGGAGTTAAAATATCTAGGAAATATCTTGAAGTCGGAAGAACTTCTCGGTTATAATAACAATCATGGTATTACCTGGAAATTTATTGTCGAGCGTTACCCATGGTGGGGGGGGGGGGGTTCTTGGTGAGATTAGTTCGCTGTTTTAAGGAAGCCTTAAGAGTATCGATTGGTAAAGGTGTACTAAATATTGAGCAACTTCAAGCATTACTAACAGAAGTAGAAGCAGTATTAAATTGTAGAGAACTTACATTCATAAGTTAATATCCGTTGGACTTATCGCCTTTAACGCCGTAGAGTATTTTAACTGACCTCAATCCAACAACTCTTATATCAGAAACTAATAGTCTCTCGGATAAAAATATTCGCCAAATATTGAAATCGTGCCTTCGGCTGACCAATATATTTTAGAAAGGATGGAAACTGGAGTATCTGCATCAGTTAAGATCTATTCACCACCATCCTGGAACATCTTCTAATTTGAAAATCGTCTTTGTAAATGATCCAGCTACATCACCTGTCTTATAGATATTGGCCATAATCGAATGAATACTTCTCGGACGAGATAAAAGGGTTCGTGCCTGCGAAATGAGGTTCCTCACTGGTGCGAAATTGAGCAGGCCTGTACAACTGTTGTATCCACTTGAGGTCACCGAAGGACAACAACCAAGTCACGTCGGGCCGGAGGATGTGGAGAACTCTAGCCATACACACACTAAGTAAAATTAGAGACATTACTTCCGGAACGCAGATTCACCAGCTTCTTCTCGGCCTCGAGAGCTATAATCAGTCTCTTATTGATCGTCGTCGCGTTAACTTGTAATTAGAATCATAAAGCGTTAACTTGTTAGTATTACAGCAATAAATAGAAATAGAAATCACAGTAATCTTTTCATATATCTAGAATACCCTCCCAACTAAAGCTATTTCGGCAGAGCTACCATTTTTTCTTCTTCCTCTATTGTTTGTCTGCATGTAGCTGTGGATCAGTGCTGTTTCTGGCGTAACTTTTTGGTGTAAGAAGGGTTAAATTAGCCACACGTGAGAAAATTATAGAAAGCTTAAAACCTTACATAAATAATACCCTATAGAGTATAGAGTAATTGTGAACTGAAACTTTTGTCTTGAAAAACTTATTTTTGATATTGTATACCTATGTATAAAATAAGTTTATAATTATTTCCGTAGGATCGAAATTTATCCTTAACCTGTAAACACTTATTATATTTTTTTAATTATATGAATGAGCCCAGAAATGTAAAGAGCTTTGGCTTACAATGAAGTTTGAGCTAAGCTAGAATAAAATTATATAAAAATTATTGGAAATATTTTGGCCACGTATTCAAAAATTTTCTAGCGTAGCTAAAATATCAGGTGCTATCCCAGTAACCAAACGTTGCCCAAAGTAGCCATTTGCTACGATTGTAACCAAAATGGCAACACTGTTGTGAATTTAGTTCTGCATTAATGTATAGTTAGATTCTTTGTCAAAGAATTTTCGAACCTCTGTCATACGAAACTCAAGCCATGCTTTGAAATAACAATCACCACATCCGCAAGAAGTAATTTGTTTGCAAATACCAATCAGCTCCTTGATTATGCTCATAAAACGGACAGGATACATGAGTTATAGAATATTTCTTCCTGTAACTGCGTTTCTAGCTGTGGTTCTGATGATTCCCTATTTGTTGTAGCTAACTTCTGAGTAACTATGAAGCATATTTCGAACCTCCATTGTAAATCTGTAAAATAAAAATTTTATAATTTTGTAATTACAGTATGTCGCCTGAGGTTCTATTGAACTAATAAATAGTCTTGACATAATATCGCAAATAAAAATAACAAAGAAAATCAAATTCAGTCAATTTATTATCAAAATATCGTGCTATCTTGTTTAAGAAATAATTGAGCTAAATTCAGCAGATTAAGGCATTCTTATATGAATTTCACTAAAAGTCGGCATCCCAACCAGATGTCTCATCTGGAGGAAGCTCTGTTTCTACTGCAAAGTTGTCAAAATAAGAAGTATCTAATGCATGAGAAATGGGACGTAAAAAAGGTGGAATTAAAGATAAATTAGCAAGTCCATCCCAGTCGAATCCCTGAAACCACCTGGAATTAAAATAATTAATTAACACTGCCCATCGTACTGCCCAATTAATATACTTGTGTTTTTTTATATCTTGTATACCGCCCTTTTGATATCCCAGTCTTTCTGTAGGAATGTCCCGACAAAGCTTTTTTATTAGCGTAACTGCAGCCTTAGATATATGTTTAGGAAAGTCTATCATGTCAATTCCTTTTAGGATGATATTATAAGTCTTCATGGGATCATTTGCAGTAAAAGGAGGCCTGCAATTTTTTTCCTAATTAAAAGAAAGAAGGAATTTAGTTTACTTACTTTCCTGTCAGCAATTCATGAATTAAAATTCCCAGCGCCCAGTAATCAACGGCACGGTCATGCCCTTTGTTGAGAATTATTTCAGGTGCAACATATTCGGGTGTCCCACAGAAAGTCCATGTTTTATTGCTGTGCCCTAAGTACTTAGCAAAGCCAAAATCTACCTAAAAATGTAATCGAATGAATTTAGGGTTAGGATTCATAACAATTTTCTCTTTGTCAAAATATTAAAAAACGAAAACTACAGATAGACACTTACTATTTTCACGTAACCTCTTTCATTCAGCATCAAATTCTCTGGCTTCAGGTCTCTATAAATTATTCCTCTTGTGTGTAGATATTCAAACGCTTCCAAAACGCATCCAATTATAAATTGTGTTATGTTTTCATTAAAACATCCCCGGTCTCGCAAAATGGTCCATACCTCGCCGCCCATACAAGCTTCTAACAACATGTATACATACTTTGAATCACGGAAGGTTCTATAGAGACGACAAATAAATGGAGTGTTGCAGGATAACATAATTGTCCTTTCACTGAATACATGCTCTTCCTGTTTGGTGTCAATTATATGCTTCTTCTTAAGGCATTTCAAAGCAAATGTTTCAACCTTATTTTTTCGATAATATTTAACTAATTCAACTCGCCCAAAACCACCTATTCCCAGAGTCGCTACAATCTCCAAGCTCTTGAGTTCCAAATATGGCAGTTCTGTAATTTTGAAATTTAAATTAAAGATAAAAGCTTAAAATTTCGATATATTTGAATTTTTGTGGAGTGAATGAGATTATGTAAAATCAAAGTAATTTGGTTTCATCATTCAAACGAACTAAACCTAATACTTAATAGCAACCTTAAAAATTAACAGAAAAAACTGAACAAAAACTGGAACCGAAAATCATTTTATGACTACATAACGTGCTGTACACCGCTTCTTTGTTTATGTTGTACTTTATATATGAGACTAGTTGGCGGACTTTTCAATTTTAACTGTATACGTAGGTAAGGGCTGTGCCGTAACCCCCAGAATATGCAAGCCATGAAGTCGAGGATGACACCGACATAGTAAATGGCCTTAACGGGCCGGCTACACCATTGCAGTAAGAGCTCATCTTACTTGTTTTGTACACTCATCATGTAGGAAGAACTCATATTTCATCTTAAACATTAAGTTAAAATAGATAAATTACATATGTTCTTTTTCTAATGGTTGTAAAAAGAACAGCATCTAGAACAAGTTTATGGAAATTATGCAAATTATAGCGTTTAAACAAAATACAAGCTGCTTTTATATGAAAAACTCCTTCAGTAAGATAAGTCAAGAAGACTGTGATATTCGCCTGCTAACCAGCCCACTACTCTCTCTTTGAGAGAATGTTCATGGCTTGTATATTCCGGCGGTTATGGCTGTGCGTGATGTGAGCTAGCATGGTGCTTCTCCGCGGAAGAATCGGTTGCAATTGCAAGTGTTTAAAACTCTTTCATGTAGAAGAACGTCAATACTCACAGGGGCGGCTCGTCTGAGGGGCACTAGGGCAAAGTTAACCTAATATTAAGAACAGCCGAACAAAATTGGACATTTTTCGTGTTTTTTAGACCGAAACAACGAATGGATACAAATAGCATAGAAATTACACTAACAAACATTGGTTATGCTATAAGAAACATTGGATATTTCTCACAATATTACAGAGAAAACCGGTTTAACAAAAGCGCGGGTACATTTTATGAGATTAAAGGCTGGAACAGAATGTGGAGCTGGCGCTGGCACATAGTATGGCACTTACCTTGTAGCTGAGTATTAATACAATACTGCAGCTTAGTTCTGTGAAAACTAGTTTGATATTTTATATTTCATTCCATATTACCGCTTTTCTTTTTAAATTTTTATAAAGGGGATCCCACAATATATCTTTCCTTTTCATTATTTCGATGATTTTTTCTGTATCAAAATTTTGCATTTTATTTCACTCGAACAAACCGCTTCGAAATCACAAATGTCAATCTTGGCGGACACCAAAAGTTAAAATTTGCCAAAAGTCGCTACAGCGCCAACTACGAGCGCCAGCGGCACATTCTGTTTCCCACTTAAAACGTGAAAACTCAGCCCTTCTCATTTATTTACGAAAATGAATCATCTGCCATTCTGTTTCGTTGCATGCAATTTGCGCCTTCATATTTTTTTAGGCCAGCCCGTCCCTTTAACTCGTACACGAATTTGTCTGTCTGTATATTTATTTATATATTTCTTTTTTAGTATTTTCGACACTCTCGTAGATCCACTTTTCGTCATCACAGCGAGCTGAAATTTGTCACACAGGTTCATGTCGCGTGACAATTGAATCTATCAAAATTCGAACTGTGTGTGAACAAAAGTTTATTTTCTACTTTTTCATGCGGCTTGGCCTCAGTTTTGTTTGAAAACTCGTTTTTTACTTATTTTATTAAGCATGGTTTTCAAAAGCGAATTTATTATCCCAAGTAACCTTGTTTTCAGCCCCTCACCACCCCCCCCCCCCCCCTGACATACCATCAGTTTACTTGGGCCTGTACGGGTTCCACTAACTACAACTTTTTAGCGAAGTGGAACCTGAAAAATAGTCAAATGTATGTATGCAGTCATTTATAATATCATCTGATGTGGAACTAGTGAAATGTTAAAAAAAAATCTTTACTTTTTAGAGAAAATAGTTTCAAATAAACAATTAACAAGTAAAAAAGCTAGAATTGGTCTAACACCAATTCTTATGTACCCTAGACCAGATGAATGCCCGTATGAAATTTCGTATTATCTGTGCAAGTTGGATTTTTGAAGTGATTTTTCGCATATATTTCTAGAACGGTTTGTCGGATGGATAAAATGATTATAACCAATTTTATAGGATTTCGTATTCTGAAGAAGTTTTCAGTACAATAAAAATGCCTTGGACTGATCGTTTTTACAGTATACGTAAAAAACCTAAATTTTTATATGCCAACACCAAGAATGAGTTGGCCGATTTAGTCCATTTTTGAAATTTTATTTGTTAGTATAATGAAAACACCATGTACCAAATTTCAGCTCTCTATATCGATGCGTACTCAGGCAGTGTCCAAATATATAGTGGAAAACGAAAGTTTTGTAAGGCAACCCCACGAAAGAGTTGCCCCATTTGTCTCATTTCGAACTTATTTTATTATTTTTACGTCCTTGCACAAAATTTCAGCTCTCTAAGTTTACGCGTTCTCGAGTTATCGTGCGCACAGACGGACGGACATGCAAAAATCAAAATAACTTTTAAAATTATGCATGGGTGTCCAATCTATTTTGCTCTACCATCATTATTTCGAGGTGTTACAAAAGTTATGACAAACTTAGTATACCCTATGTATTTCATCTAGGGTATAAATATTGCAAAGGCCATAAATTGTGCAGCAATGTAATTAAGAGCAATTTCGGTGAAAAAAATTTTAAGAAAAAAAGAAAATGTGAGTATGTGCTCTATTGCTAAGAGCCTGTTTAGATGGGTCAGTATGATGACTCTGTCGCACGAACTTGTTGGAAGTAAGAAGGTCGGGAGCAGGAATGAAGTGCAGCATAAAATTCACAGGCAACACAAATTGAGGCAGCACGTTTTTTATTTGGCATTATTATGAGTCATGTCATCATTTCAGTTTCAAGCATTGCGGTGTGTAGTTGTTACTTTACATGATTTGTCGATGTATATGTTCCATATTCTGAAAGCAGCAAGGGCAGAAAGTTGACTGATGTAATCATGAAGGGCATTTTGAGGCACCTCAAAGCGCACCTTCTACTGACCCGTCTAAACTGGTTCTAGGGAATAATATTGTTGCTTAGTCCGGTGACACACGATGATACACACGCGATACACCGTAATAAAAACTGGTTTTCTTAGCACTATTTTAGAACATTTTCGTGTATACCTCAATTTAGAGCAGAGGGTTAGACTTGGATGATACACGACTGTTTTACTACTTATGTATGCGTGTATTCAGTTTGTGTGCGTATATAACACATTCGAGTGTGTATCATCGAGACTAGGCACGACGTAAAACCGGTTTTTGTATCGAGTGTGTATCGAGTGTGTTCTTGAGGCAGGAAAGAAAATTCATCATTTCCATATGTTCTATACGCACACAAACTTAGTACACGCATACATAAGTAGTAAAACACTCGTGTATCATCCGAGCCTAACCCTCTGCTCTAAATTGAGGTATACACGAAAATGTTCTAAACTAGTGCTAAGAAAACCAGTTTTTAGTACGATGTATCGCGTGTGTATCATTGTGTGTCACGGGACTATTTTAGAACATTTTCGTGTATAACTCAATTTAGAGCAGAGGGTTAGACTTGGATGATACACGAGTGTTTTATTACATATGTATGCATATACTCGGTTCATGTGCGTATAAAGTATATGGAAATAATGAATTTTCTTTGCTGCCTTAAGAACATGTATCAACCGTGTATAAACTACGTGTACCATGGGCTGATCCATACTAGATACAAAAAACCGGTTTTACGTCGTGTTTAGTCTCGAGTGTGTATCATCGTGTGTCACGGGACTTACATAATTCTCTTTTAAATTTACGAATTTTTTTAACGCAAAATAAAAAGCACTCCCTTTGTATAAAAGGCAAAACACAAATGTGTTTATATTTCACAAGCTCAACACCAGCTGATATACTTAAATAACAAAAAGTATCAATTGCAGAAAACGTATTCAATTCAAGTTCCACTTCGCTAAAAAGTAAAGTTTCAACTCGTTTTCATACTGGCATAAGTAAACTAGTTAGTATGTCAAGAGTTGGCGAGGAACTGAAAACGAAGTTACTTGGGACAGTAACTTCGCTTGTGAAAACAATGCTTTATCTTTATTCATAAAAGTTTTAAAGAGAGTTTGATTTTTTCTTTACATTTTTGCTTTCTTTCTTCCTTTTCTTGCCGTGTGCATTTTAAATGTAAAACAATCGGAAAAATCTTCTGTATCCTAACTTGTCATTAAGATAACTTTGGCTAGGGCCGGAAATATATTTTCACAAAAATTTTGTAAGTCACCTTTGCAAAACACAACTTGGCACCAAATGTCTGAAATTGTTGTTTACTTGCCGACGACAAAGCACGACACGATTGATAACTAGTGTATACACATGACGTCAAGCCCACATATTGCATTGCATTACGAGCTATGTACAAGCAATCGGAGTGAGTGAAATTAAATATTTGTGGCTTTGCTTATGCCTACTGTGCTGTGAGATGATGATAGTGGCTTCGAAAGCCTGATCTTGCTGTGCTGGACCATATGAAACTGGCCCCACAAAAAGAGATTTTTATGAGAAAGCTAAGAGAAAGAGAGTACAAAATTTCTTGTTTTCTTGTAGAACAGAAATTGAGTTCTGGGGCCAGCCGTGTGTGTGTGACCCTTGATAGGATTATTGCTCTATGGTATAGTGGCATATAAAAAACTTAACTTGAAAAGTTTAGAATTTATGAAAATTTTTAAAATTCGTATTGTATGTTTTTTGAAAAAGATTTGTTTTTGAATAAATATTTAATCTTCCGGTTTTAAACAGTATTTGATCTGTGAACTTTTAAAAGCATTTAGACAGAAACAAAAAAATTGGAAGTATAGTTGTGTAAATACAAAAATGTTATTCGTTATTTTTGTGAATTGTTGAAGTTGGGTGATAAATTCTAAGTTTGGAAGGAAGTAACAATTTGGATTTCCGGTCAATTAATTCTTTCGTAAATCTTTAGTGCTAGTGATAATTACGTATGTACATACATAATCGAATTGTGGGAATATTGAGTGTTTAACTGATTCGTGGTTTTTATTATTTGAACAAATTATTCGCCATGAATAAACTGGATTGCTTTCTAAGCACTAACTTCCCTTTGCTAAAATTAGAAAACAAGCTATCCCACAGGGATGGAAACAAAAATCGACAATTTTCCTACAACTGGTTCAAAAATGGGCGAAGGACTGTTGCAAAGATCTGAAACATTTATCGAAATGAGTCTAAAAACGTGAATGCATCTTTACGCACATGAGCAATGCCATAAAACATAAAACTTTACGTATTGTTAATATATTATCTCAAATAAGTGAGGGATATAGTTTGTCCATTAAAAATCATAACGAACTCGTTGAGAAAAACAGACATATATTAAATAGAATATTGATTGCATAAAATTCTGCGGTGTTCATGAGGTAGCTCTGCGTGGATATAACGAAATATATAATTCACATAATCGCGGAGTGTTTTTAGATCTAATATCTCACACAGCGTGTGTTGATAGTATTTTGGATGAACACCTAAATTGTGTTACCAAATCAAAAAATACTTCTAACGCAGTTGGTGTTGGCACATAAAAATGTTGGTTTTTTACATGTACTGAAAAATGATCAGTCCTAGACGTTTTTAATGTACTGAAAAGATCTTCAGAATATGAAATCCTATGAAATTGGTTATAATCATTTTTACGACGAAGCGTTCCCGAAATATATGCGAAAAACTACTTCAAAAATCAAACTTTCACAGATAGGCCACCATACGAAATTACATACGGGAAATCATCTAGTGTATCATAAGAATTGGTCTTACACCAATTTAAGCCTTTTTTATTTGTTTTCGTTTAATTTATTTTATCTCAAATTTTTCAATGGAAATTTAACCCTTTCATTAGTGAGCACGTCCCAGTATGGAGATATTTTTAAATTTTTAGAAAGATTTCGCAAATTGAACTTAACTTCTTAATTCATTTACAGATTTTAATAAAGATTTAAATATAGATTTTTAACAATATTTCAGAACTACACAATAACCAAAATATTTTTTTATGCAGGGGTTGTAAATTTTTTATATACAAGTAAAACCGTTGAAAATTCTACATTTATAAAGAAATAAAATTCACAAAATATATTTTCGTATTTTAGTATATTACCTTAAAACTATAAAAATATGAACAATTTATCGTCAGGGTTTTCCAAACTCTATCAGGCATTCCATACAAAACCGATCACCTTGGAACCGGGCCATCTCAGATTTGGATGAAATTTGCACAGTTTGTAGGGAATACCAATATAGCTCACCCATATAGTAAAGTAACTTGAAAATTTCCTCCAGATTATGTGTATTCGGATAAACAAAGAAGATATACAATTTCCTCCACATTGTGTTGCTCTATTTGGAGCATGGAAAAGGCATCAAATAAGCTAAAAGTAAAATAAATGGCAAGATACAAGACGAGGTGTTCATCTTTTAAGGTTGTTCAATGAAATTTTAAGCCTTTGCTTAGTCTTCCGAATTCAATTTGCATCCCAACTTGATAGTAAGACCACATCCTCTGTATTGCAAATATACCGTTAGAAAGGTATTGGTATTTGAAAAACAGTACTAAAGAATTTAGAAACTGAAAGTAACGGCTTTGAGAACTACATAAAGCGAAAATCTGGTGTGATCGTACGACATTAAATATTTTTGTATATTACTAACCCTACAATGAAAATACGATAAAAAAAGAAATTGAGATATGTTCGTATGAACCCTTCTGGAATATCTGCTAGTTTCGTGCTATTCTACCTATTATTTTGCTTGCAGATTTCAAGTTTCTAAAAGAGAATATCAAACTTACTGTCTCAGTCCTTGATGACGGATTAAAAAACATGAAATACTTCACGAACACTTCAAGAATATACCTGAAACTTTTTAGAGCAACATTATTAACTGTGTCTAGCACTAATATGAGCAGCGCGTATTATAATTTCCACTGCACGTTAAACATACACCATCAAAACTTCTGGGATACCAAAACAATACATCTGAGAAAGCAAGGAGCCAACTTACCGACAAAATAATAGTCAAAGTTGAATAATGGTCTATCATAGAACCGCTGGGGCATTTGAAAATATCATCACAAAGTCTTAATAGCAGTCCCTTTGGTAAATACATAAAAGAGATTTACTTTCACGGAAAACTGTTTTACTAGTTGCTTGTGTGAATACCCAACAATCTAATGATTCTTAAAAATGAACAAAATATGTGAATTTATGAGCCTTGAAAAATCCTTCAAATAGTAAATTTTTTTAAATTAATAAAATTACAGAAGTTTTTATGGGTGATTCATCTACGCAAAGATTATTGCAAAAATGAACTGTTATTGTCAAGTTCGATTATAGCGTATGAAACCTGAAAAGGCGGAGCATTTAGTGATTAGGGAAAAACTAAAAGTCGAATTAGTTTCTGTTTTCAGAGCGATTCAGACCAAAGTTGAAGATGATTCAATGAGAGATCCTACGGATGAAGGTAAAGACAATGGAAAAAATTAAGATTAAACGATACATTTTGTTCAAAGAATAGTTCTAGCTTATAAATGAAATATTAAATTCTTGATAGAGCAGTGGCTCAGTTCTTTCCTAGAAGGAGTTATGGAGCTAAATGAAGTGATTCAATTTATTAAATATAGATGGCTCAGTAGTAAATGAGAACAGCCTGAATGTTATAGACTTGCAAGTCAACGATAATGAATGTAACAGATTTGCCGCCGATGTTATAACCTTTTATGCCTTCATAAATTCGGACGCTATGCATAATTATATCACTAAGAAATGTGCAAAAAGGGCAGAATGTATTACTTGCAAAATACAAGTATCCATTTAACCAAAATGAAAGTTCTTCAAAAAAATGTATCCCACTGGATTCACTAGGATCCAAGAAGCAACACCGCTTGCAAGTCGCTGTCGTGACCCAATATTCAATTGGTGGAATTGTGACATCAGGACTCCAGCTAGCAGCAAGTGTACAAGTAATTAAAATGCCTGGCGATTACGAATTGTTTACTTGGATACTGTCACATCCATTGCTGTATGTAACTGGGCATTGAGTCATGGTTAAATAATTCACTTCGCATAGTGAAATTCTCAGCTGGGCCCACTATTGGTTTACATGCAGTTTTGGGGTCTCCAGCTGTCGCCAGTGATTGTCATAATGCTTTGTAATTATGATTCCAAGGTATTGCGCTGGTTACTGGGTCAAAGTCGCTTCCGCCTGGTTGAGTGGAGGTGAGCACGGCCGATTCGGTAAATCAGGTTGGTCAGTTAGAAGTTGGATTTTATTGGAGATAGCGGTTCGTTGTAAGGTTCAATCGCGATAGTCGTAGTAACCATTTGTGAGTTAGGTAAGTTTTGTTGATTAAAATCATAAGTAAAAGTAAAGTCGGTTAAAAGGTAGGTAAGTGGTATCCTGTTTTTAGTGTTTTTTCTCTCTTTTTCACTTTTGTTTTTGTTAGGAGTTATGCTTTTTAGCTGCTCCATTTTTTTTTTATAGGAGCTATGCTTGAGTCTTAAGCTAATTTACTTTTCAGGTTAAAGTTATTGGAGAAAATTAAAAAAAAAAAACAAGTAAAAAATCCAGAATTGGTCTAGGACCAATTCTTATGATACCCTAGGTGAATGCCTATATAAAATTCCGTAAGGTCACCGATCTATGCAAGTTGAATTTTTGAAGTGGTTTTTCGCATATATTTCTAGAACGGTTTGTCGCACAGAAAAAATGATTATAACCAATTTTATAGAATTTCGTATTTTGAAGAAGTTTTTAGTAAAATAAAAATGTCTTGGACTGATCGTTTTCAAAGTATACGTAAAAAACCTAAATTTTAATATGGCAACACCGAGAAGGAGTTGCCCGATTTAGTCCATTTTTGAAACTTATTTTGCTAGTATAATGAAAACACGGGCCGATGAACAGTCACTCTTCATGAAATGTGTAAGATATCGGTTGCTAGATGACGCAAATTATCTAGTAAGCTCAGAGGAGCCGAAGAATTTTGAGGCGTTGCAGCAGACAATTCAAACTGCATAAATGCCAAAAAAATCGTACTGAGAGCTGGGAGCTGAAATGACAGCATGCGTACATAGGCCCGGTGACGACATAAAAGATAGGATAGGCTCAAGGATCAACTGTTTCAAATCAAGGCGACAGTTTTGGCTAAGTATCCAGGCAAAAACAGGGGATTGATAGCGGAACTTGAGGCAGACGCGGTGGCAACGTTCAAGGCGGGTGTAATGCAGCAGACTACTCTGCTCAGCTATATTTGACATTTCAATCTCTGGATGAGGCACGTGAGGATGCAGACTACTTTGAGATGGATGCTAGGAGACTTACAATGAAGCAAGCAGGGCTGCGGAATTATACGAAGGAAGCTAACAGAGGTATTGCAGCAGGCAGCTGGGGTGCTGGTAGGTTCAGCAAGTAGGGACCTAAAGGGACGGGACCGCAATTGAGGACAACATTATCGGGAGTGCACAGTGGTTCCCCTAGTCAAACATAGCAACCAATACCTATCCAGTGCATTCAGTGTGGACAATGGGGGCATTTTGCCAAGGAATGAAGAGAAAGGAAACAGATGCCTTACTGCACAAAATTCCGCATATATGGACATGAGGCAACTGGATGCAAGAGGCAAGATGTCAGGTTTGCTGAGGCACTACCTAGCAGTCCGGTAGATGTGCAATCGCAAGCAAAAAATATATACTGCCAAATTTGTAGAACATCTGACCACTATACCGCAATTTGTTTAAAAAAATTTTTAGCAGAGAATAATATGCAGCAGGAGGGAAACGGGAGGTGACAGCTCGGGAACAATCCTGCAGCTGCCTTCCACTAAACAAATTGGAAACCATATATTCGGCTAAAGAGGAGGGCATAGACATGGAATTAAAGCAAGTTAATAATTGCGTCATCACAATAGAAGCCGACATTGGACTAGAAGGTAAGCTTACATTATTGGTGGATATGGGATCCACCTGCAATTTAGTTAAGGTAAATAGAATAAGGGTGGATAAACTGATACAAAAATATAAACGCCTCATGATTGAAGGGCTGTTTGGAGCTCAGCAACGTTCAATTGGAACCTGCAAAGCGCATTTTCACGTAGGTATGGGTAAGCCAAAATGCGAGAAAAAGGTAGCATACTCAGGGCACGTATGTTCAGAGAAAGGAGTAAGCCCGGACCAGCGGTTAGTGGAAGCAGTTCAGAACTATCCTCGACCTAAAACGGTTCGGCAGATGCACTCATTTCTGGGTATTGCAAATTAATACCGTACTTTCATTCCCAATTTTTCTAGGATATTCGCTCGAATTAACAACCTTTTGAGAAAAAAGGTGAAATTAAATTGGGTGCCAGCATGTGAGGGCTCTTTTAAAACCATTAAACAGTCGCTCACTTCCGCTCCTATGCTGCTAGCAGAGAATCATTAGGTGCCGTATTAGAACAGGATGGGAGGCCTATTAGTTATGCGAGCCGCACTCTTGATCCTGCTGAGAGCAATTACTCCACCACGAAACGGAAAATGCTTACTATTGTTTGGGCGATACGAAATTATAACTGTTACCTTCTGAGCAGGCATTTTAAAATTAAAATAGATCATCATCCCCTCCGAGGAATTTTTAAGGTAAGGAATACCACATCACGCATGGTATAATTCCAACAGAAATTATCTGAGTATGATTTCGAGATTAGCTACCAGAAGGGAAAGGAGAACGGTAATGCGGATGCCCTGAGCAGGATACCCCATCCTGAACGTGTAGAGGACACCAGTCAAGAGAAAGGATCCCGCTGCCTTGCGGTTACACGAGCAGAAACCAAGAAGCAGGAATCAGAGACTGAAGAGAAAATAACCCAGAGCCCGAGAGTGAATGGGAAAATATCGATGAAGCCAAAAGAATGGTAGGAAGAGCGCTAGAGAGTCCAACACTCCAACATGCGACCGGCCCGGAGGATATTCAGGTAATATTGAAAGATTATCAAGATTCCCTATTTGGAGGACATTTCGGCGGAAACAAAACATTAAACAGGGTGAAACGCTTCTATCGCTGGAAAGGAATGAAGAATGATGTAGTGAAATATATCCGCAAATGTAGGCAATGTCAAATAAATGAGCATTCTAGAGCCATTAAAATGCCAATGGTCATAACAGAAGTATCGGCAAAGCCGTTCGATAAAGTATACGTTGACCTTGTGGGGCCATTACTTACAAGTAATAATGGCGACAAATATATACTGTCTATGATAGATGACCTGACGCGGTTTGTGGATTTCGTGGCGGTACCCGATCAAGAAGCAAACACGGTAGCCTGGGCATTATTTGACCAAATACTGAGCTGATATACGATTCCCAAGCAATTAGTGACTGATGGAGAAAGAAGAACTTTAAGAACTTTTATTTTTAATGATTCTAAATCAAATTTATAAATACAAGAAGAATAAACAACCGCCTCGTCCGGGGTTTGAAACTGGGACCTTCCGCTTACCGGGCGACTGCTGTTACCACTGAGCTAAGGAGAGACATGATTTTCCCTCTTGCATTCATCAATTTATAACTAGCCTACTAAGCCACGTTTTGCTTTCAGCTTAGCTTATTAGGCTAGTTACAAATTGATTTTTTCAATGGTAAATACATAGTGGTGCTTTCGCCACCTTAGCAAATTTTGTTTTAGATCTTATTGTGTTTTTGTCCCGTTATGCAATAAAACGTTAATGCTTTGTTCAGATGTTGCTTTAACAGATGCATCGAGCAGCAAATGCAATTTTTGATATTTTTGATATCCCCCTTAAATACAGCGTGGTGAGGCAAATAGTATATATTGGCGTTATATCCAGTATATAGTTCTGCTGGGCTCATGCGACCAAGACTCAAATTTTCCATTCAAAATTTGTTGTATTCGGCCATCAGGATAAGAGATTTTTTAACATTTTAGCAAGATCTCTTGAAATTTATTGAAATGGTTGATGGACACTATATGTATATCCATCCATGGTGCTTCTATGCGTCGCTTAGAAGTGTCTCATACAATCATCTATTGCCTGGATCGATGTGGCATAGTCCTTAATATTCCAAAATTGTTTTGATCTATTTCTGGAATTGAAAAGAAACTTGATGCCTTGTTGGTTTTTTGGAATGAATGGAACAAATATAAACCCCGATGTCAACGATTCCTGCTTAACCTCGCGAAGTTCGCTGCACCTCTATATGATCTTTTAAAAATTAAAAAATCAAAAACTAACTCTAAAATTGAGTTTCGTTGGATCTGCAACCTTCTCACGGTTGGTCTCACTTTTCTCCAATGTGTATAACACCAATTCAATAATGCAGTCTTTATCTTTATTTATTTGTTATTGTTCACTTTGATTTTATATTAAATATTATTACATACATAAATATATATATCATATGTATATCATATTATATATTATTATTAATTAAATTAGCTGCACTGATTAACGGGGTTACTTATCTTAATATCAAATCACTACCAATAATTTTTCTTTTTAAGAACACTGCCGCTTGTGTTCCCCAGGTATTTTTCAGTTTTTCCGCTATTGCTTATTACATCTATGAATTTAAAAAAAAAATACCTTGCTTCCACTCCCAACTCAACTCACTTGGTAACCGCTAACTCAAACTCAACTCAGCTGCAAGTTTATTACACATATCAAAAATAATTCTTATAAAAATAAACAAATTGCTACACATCGTCATCACCTCATTAATTCACCTTGCAATTAAACAAAAAATGAATTAGTCATCATTTTCCATATTTCACTTTGAATCACTTCTAGTATCGATATGTTGTGACATTTGATCCGACTTACATTTTGCAAAGTTATTAATGCAGGTCAGATTTTTTATGTCGCAACAAGTGAAATGGTGTTACATGGTTTTATGATGTTGTGATGATAACTATGTGAAGCAATACCGTAACAATATCTCCCCCTCTTTAAAAAAATGTGTGTTATTCTTTGAAGTGGAATAACACACTTCACAATCTAATCATAAGGAGGTAGGGAGATGTTAGTTTTATTTACTTATCTACAGTAATTTAATTATGGGTTAAACGTCTTTTTTTTAAAAGTATTTTTAAAGTATGTATATTCTAAAAGACTTTTATCAAGATATATGGAGGTGCTTAATGTTCTTAATAATATTTCTAAATTCGTTAGTTAATACATACTGAAGAGTATCGATACATATATATTCTTAATTCCAATGCAATATATAATATAATGCCTATATTTACTTATTTTCGCTAAAAGTAGTAATACTAATAAATTTTTTTCCACTCTCATTACGTTTCAATTATTTATTTATTTTTTTTTAATAACTTATGTCGCGTGGATCAAATAACCTGAACGTGACGGTTACGGGGTTGAGTAGTTGTTTTTTTGAGGTGGATGTTTTCATATTTTATGTTTACAGTGGGAACATTTAAAGAGGAAGGTGACCTTAACCGTTTGAGTTGTATGTTAATAGCATTTTCAGAGGGTATTGCTGGTGGGGGAGGAGGTTTGACTTGTTGTTATTGAGTCGCTTGTGCTTCAGTTTCCGCAATTGGGGTTGGTGACTCAACGTCCTGTAGTTTTATTTTTGTCATTCTGGATGGTTTGGATTGTTTATCCAATGCCTTTTTCTCAACTTGTTGTACTAGCTTTACGGTTTTACCAGGTGTACGATCTCTCTTCCTTTTTACTAGCTTGATTACCTTAATCATCCCTATTATAGTAAATAATAAAATAGCCAAGGAGCTCAAGCTTAGCGAACTTAGTTGAATGGCTTGTCTTTTATTTCTTTCACGACGTTGGGTCTCTAAATTGTGCATTTCTTGCTCTAATTGGTCTAGGGAGTATGTGTTCTCGTTTAGAATTTGGTTAGAGCTCTCCCCCCGTAGTAAAATAATTCGGTTAAGACTACTCGAGTTACTCAATGTTTTCAGTAAGCTCTGAACGGTTTCATTTAAATGCAAAGTTTGGGGTTGTATGTGTTCTGGTTGTGATAATTTTATGTCATGATGATCTTAATCTTCATAAAATATCACTTGGTCGTCAATTTGAAATTGACACGGTTCATTGAGTATTAGTACTCCGTGATTGTTGAGGCTAGAACTATGTAGTCCGTTTTCTCATGACATCGTGATCTTTTGTTGGGAAGAGAAAGAGAATAACCAGGCATTTTTTCGAGTTAATTTCACCAGAAGTTGTGGTGCATACGCTTGAGCCAAATACTCGCAATGATTCGACTCATTGAAGGGGTTAAATATGAAGTTTGTGGGGCATTCTTTTACAGTTTTTCCCTTAAAAATTTCATTTAGTAAAGGGCCAATATACGAATTTTGGTGGGGATTAATTAATAACTTTTTGCATACTCTAAATTCTGTTTGTCGAAGTAATACAAATTCTTGAGTGGTTAGGTGACTAGCTAAATAGGAGTGTCCCAAATTCAGAAGTAGTGAGTGGTTCTTAGATGTCTTGATTTAACTTTTAGGGTTTCAGATAATAGTGCAAAATCCTTTTGTTCACTAGACTCTTTTGGGTTTGCCTTGTAATAGGCTTCTAGAAGAGTAGATGGATAGCAAGGGGTGGATCTGATTATTTTTTACTGTTGTTAATATTTCAAGTAATGTTTGTTGTCTTAACTCTATGTCGATAATATGCAAACTGGTTGTTGTCATTTCCTCTTGAATCCGTTGACGGGTACTTATCTCCTCTGTCATCTTTTCGAGCATATCGTTTACTGTTCTGACGATTTCACGTTGGTTCGACTTCAGCTTCTGTACAGAATTCTTTTGTTGTTCGTACGTTGATTTGAAAAGCGTAATCTGATGTTTTTCTAAATCTAACAGTGCCTTTGGAATAGGAAATGAAAACCTTTTCCTATTCCATCGGCCAGTGATCTACTCAGACGTCGGATTGTTGTTAGTTCCTTGATAACAGCGGCACGTTTTTTGATCGCTTCTATTAGGATGTGGATTTGACTACTCTGTTCGGTGCAAACGTTGTATTTTTATGCTTTCCGCACAGTTGGCTTACGAGGAATCCAGTATGCTCCACCAACTTGGTTTCCGTCTCAAGGTTACTTATATTGATTTGGGTAAATAGACTCCATGGGTCGTGGAAAGACAAAATCTCTCCTAAATCTTCAAACATAATACCCGTATTTTTTAGAGGCTGGTAGAGTTGCTTCCAAAGAAATAGATATGCTGACGCAATACAACACTAGTAATAGTCGCGCCATGTCTGGGGAAATATATATACATATTTTGTTTTAGACTTTATTCATAGAAAGGTTTTAATCTATTATTATGGACTACGACTTTCCTGTTACCAATTTGGATTTTAGAATTCACTGAATTGAGAACTTCAATCACCTGATATGGTCCTAGCCATACCTGAATGACTTTGTGTTTTTGGCTGGGTTTTTCAGTAATACTTTATCTCCGACATGGAAAGTTATTGGCCGTGAATGTTTGTCATAAAGTTCTTTAGCGATTTTTACTACATAAAAGGTTTTTACGAGCAATGGCATATGTCCGGTGACCGGTGAAGCCGAATAAACAGTCCATGGGGGTAAGTTTGCTACTATCGTGTACGCTGTTGTTATATACAAAGGCTGTAGTTCTTAAAAACTGATCCCAAGCACTTAGTTCTCATTAACAATGGTCCTAAGATACTCTACTAATGGTCTGTGAGTTCTTTCTAAAGAGCCATTTGATTGAGGGTGGTGCGCGGATGTCTGCAACTTGTTTATTTTAAGGAGTTTACAGACCTTCTTGAATAGGTCGCTTAAGAAATTGGAGCCCTGATCGGTAACCAAATTTTTGGGTATGCGGTAGCGGGTAATTATTTCATCAAAGAATTTTCGGGCTACAGTCTCTGCCTTTGCATTTGGCATAGCATACCAATCAACAAACTTTGTTAGGTTGTCTTGGAATATTAGTATATATTTGCTTCCCGCATGCGTCTCTTCTAGAGGCCACGCGATGTCTAGGTAGACTTTTTCGAAGGGCATTCGAGCTGTGTCTGTAATGGTCATTGGCATACGTGTTTTTGGGCTAGCCTGCATTTTCTGACACTTTGGACATCTCTTAACGTATTTTTTATGTTCCTCAATACGTTTTTCCATCGAAATTTCTTTTTGATTCGTTTGTACGTTTTCATAACATCCTCATGTCCACCAAAAACAGAATCGTGATAGTCTTTTATTACTACTCGAATTTCTGTGGGGTTCGTGATTATCTCGGGAGGCTGGTTGTTAAGATTTGATCTGAGAGAATAAGGCTCTATAGGATTTTCTTCACTATGTTCAGCTTGTCTGCCATAAGAAATATTATTTATTAGGAAACGTGATTCCATCAATTTCGATTATAAAACTAATAATATTTCTATCGCTCGTGTGAATGAAATAAAGGACCTGGGGGTTATATTTGATTCAAAGCTTACATTTGCCTCCCATATTACAGCCATTACTTTCAAAGGCTTTAGGTTAATCGGGTTTATTTTTCGTACATGCAGGTCCTTTAAATGCTCCGACTCTTATATTAGTCTTTTTAACTCTATAGTTAGAAGTATTCTTGAATACTCATGTCAAGTGTGGAATCCCTTTCACTGTTCTTATTCTGATCAAATCGAGTCAATCCAGAGGAAGTTTTCTAGGCTATTGTTATTTAAATTCTATAATATTTCCTACTATACTGTCTAGAATCGACTTTAACGCTCCCACTCGCACAGCCAGAAATATACCTTACTTCAGACTGCCCTCTCGTAGATCCAACATCAAGGAAAAGTCGCCTATCTTCAGAAATCTTAAATCGTATAATTTAAATTTCAATTGTATTGATATCTTTAATACCGACCTCCCGACATTTAAAAGACTGACACTCAATGAGATCAGACTCTCTAGCTAGCATTTCACACTTCTACTAATGCCTGGTTTCAAATTGACCTTTTCTCTCTTTTTGTTATTTGTTTTCATATCTTCACATAGATGTAGTATTGTACATATTAATTTCTTTTTTTTTTCTTAGTTAGTTTTAGTTAGCTTTATTTTTATCTTTATTTTCTTCACTTTTCACTTTTTATTTTATATTTTCTTTTCTTTTTTATGAATTATGTACCTATTTTATTTTTTATTTTATTATATTTTTATTTTATTTTGATTTAATTTTAACATTTTCTTCTTCTTACTTTTTTATTTAATATTTTTGTTTAATCTGTACGGTAATGTATTACTGGACTATGTCTGTTCATTATCGTAGTAACTTTTTCAATTAAATAAATAAATAAATTGTGAGTCAGAACTAACTGAAGACTCTGAAGGTATTTTTGTTTGTTTGTCATTTCGGGTGAGTCATTCGTCACACGGGTATGCTGCGCCTGGGCACGAGTGATTGCAAGGCAGTGAACTGGAGCTGTATTTGATTCCTGTAAGTCTGGCGGAGTATGGACTTGCGCTTGTACAGGTATATTTGAGAACTTTTGTTCAACCTGCTCTTAGTTATAAGAACTTCTACTAAGAGCATCCGCGTTTGTGTTGTATTTCCCTGGCTTATACTCGATGGAATAGTCGAACTTCAAAATATTGTGATGAAATCGAACTAATCTTGAAGTGGGGTCCTTGGTGCTGAAGACTCCTTTCAAGGGCTTGTGGTCTGCATATACTGTGAATTTACGCCCTTGCAAATAACATCGAAAATTCCTTGTAGCCCAAACAATTGCTAGTAATTCTCTCTCAATTGTCGAGTAGTTCCTTTCTGCCTTATTTAGAGTCCGACTCGCATGAGCTGTCGGGCGATTTTTACCTATTTCTCCCTGAGACAAGACAGCTCCTAGAGCTTCCTGGTTAGCGTCCGTGGTTAAGTTAAAAGGCAGAGTAAAATCTGGATATATAAGAAGTGGCGGTGAAGTGAGAATTCTTTTAATCTTGTTAATAGCATTCTGGCAGTTTTCGGTCCACGCAAATTTCACATCTTTTCGCAATAAATTAGTCATAGGACGAACAATCTTGGAGAAATTGGGTATAAATTTCCTGGAGTAGTTAGCTAAGCCGAGAAAAGATTGAACTTGTCTAACAGTACGCGGGACGGGAAAGTTGTGAACGCATACTGTTTTTGAGGGATCTGCTCACTGGAGCATTTGTGTCCCAGATATATGACTTCGCGCCTTAGGTACTGGCATTTCTCTGGTTGTAACTTTAAATTATTTTCTCGTAAACGATCAAAAACTTTTATCAATTTACTGTTATGATCTGCAAGGTTTTTCTCATAGATAACTATGTCATCTAGGTAAACGAAACATTCTAGAAGAAGACCTGTAAGAACCTGTGGAATGTAGCTGGTGCCCCTTTCAATCCAAAAGGCATGCGCCGAAATCAATAATGCCCATAAGCTGTACAAAAGGCTGTCTTGGATCTATCTTTTAGGATGAACCAGTACTGGATGATAGCCACTGGCAAGATCCAAAGAAGTGAAATACCGGGAATGACCTAGTTGGTCCAGGATATCTTCAATCCTGGGTAATGGCAAAGCGTCACCTATTGTTTTATCATTTAATTTCCTAAAATCGACCACAACCCTCCACCGTTTTTCGCCATTTGCCTCTGCTTTCTTTGGAACCACTAACAGCGGTGAGTTCCAAGGGCTTTTGCTAGGTTTAACTATTTCACTTTCTAGCATTTCATGAATCTGTTGATTTATAACTTCTCTTTGCGTCTCTCGAAGTCGATACATTTTTTGATTAACTGGAGGTCGGTCAGAAAGTATTGGAATGATTTGCGAAATGGCATTGGTAAAAGTGAGCCTATCGCCAACCAGATGAAATATGTCATTGTATTGGTGGCAAATATTCAGGATAGAGGATTTTTCATCTTCAGAAAGAGTTTCATCTAATGTTAATTCTTATTCTAGTCGCACTAGGCGTGATACTTGCAGAGAGTATGTTCGAAAGTTTGGTTGAGTCTGCTTGAGTAAATGTGTGGCATTAATTAGTTTTGTTGGTGAAATCTCGTTTTTCGGACAGCTAGTGTTAGTGAAGTTATGTTTCACCTTTGAAGTCAGACTAGAGCCGCAATCGCTACTTGGCTGTAAGCTGTAGGTATTGTAATTACTGTTGGGCTCCAGCGTAAGTGTGAGTTTTTTTAATGTAACACTATGGCTATTAACGTTAAGCACAGCAATTAAGTTTTCTCTGTTTTCGGAACTTAGCAAACTGTTAGCTAGAAGAACTCCTGATTCCACCTCTTGAGACTGACAGAGCATTTCTTGCTCTAGTGTCAAAGGTGCTTTAACTACTTCATGCGACCGCGCAGGTATGTGTACTCGCTATGGGAATTCAATAGTATAGTGCGTGATATTGTCAGTGAGCAAGATTTCCTTCAAATTTGGGTTTTTCTTCTTACTTTCTTGAAGCTCCTTTACTCGTTTGGTGGCACTGTCGTATACCTGGTGTTGTGTGTGGAAAAATTCCATAGAAGCTTAGCATCAAAAAATCGTAGTAAATTGCTACCAAACCACCGAAGAAAATTGCATCAGCAATTTTCTTCACATACCATTTTCGTTTTCAAAAAAGGTTCCCATGACAAATTTTGCTGAAGGCAAAATTTGTCAGTAGAAATATTTAATTTAAAAAATATAAAACAAAAGACAAATCGCACCTTCAGTACGATTTGTAGTGTAAATTACAATATGTATGTACGAACGTACATACATATAAAAAAAAAAGCTTTCGCGATAAGAAATGCGCGCCGCGAAAATACATTGCATGTATACGCGCGCCGCAATTTCAATCGACGGGACGGTGGCTGATGTTTATAAAAGCATCAAATTTCAAGCCTCCGTCCAACGAAAAATATTCTGGACTTGTTTAATCAAGTCCAGAAGAAATGAAAATTTTCTCAGGGTGAAAATGCAACTATGCATTGTCTACCCTGAACGAAGGCTCTTGATCGCGAAAAAAGTGATCAAGAGCCGAGTTGATTTTTAACTTGATTGCGGATCAGTCTCGGTCTTGGAAAATACTAATAAAAGGTAGTCTCGGCCTTGGAAAATACTAATAAAAGGTAGTCTCGGTCTTGGAAAATATTAATAAAAGTTTTAGTTGAAATTTGTTAAATAGTACGAAAGTGAAAATCGAAAGATAAAATAGAGTTAAATACAAGAGAAAAGAAACGAAATTCGTAATTACCATAAAATTAAAAGATATCTAAAGTTCAGTGTAAAAATATCAAACACACGAAATTCGAGCAAAACCAATAGATAGGAAGACAAGTGTGAAATTTGAAGATAAAGAAAATGTTATTGTGAGATCAAGAGTGTGTTTTACTGAGTGTGTGGTTTGCTGGGGCAAGGACCCAACGCGGATACCTATTCAAGTAAAGCGAAGGTAGGAACACATTTAACACTGGGTTTCGACATAGTGGGTGGCTTGAATAGTCTCCATGGTTTTCTTTTGTTTCCCTTTGTTCTTACCAGTGTCGCAACAATATTTCTCATTAATTGCGGCCAAAAGCGGTATTGTGAACTCTGTCGAATTGATTTCCGCGCGAGGAAATTTGAGAATTCGATTAGGCCCCTCGATGTTACAATTTTTTCAAAGAAAGTCGTTTCCTAGCAACCCGTCGTGCGAGATTGGTGTGCTGGTTTGCACAACTTGAAAATTGCATGGTATTGGGCTTTCAAAAGAAAATTTACCGTGGCAGCTATCTCGTGTTTTACTTCACCGAAGGGAGTTTTCAACACAGTAGTATCATTCCGGTTGAGTTGATAGTATTTAAGGCGTTTTGTTCGATTAAGCTGACCTCAACTCCAGTATCCACTACTAGCCGAACCGAATTATTCTTGCCTATATCTAAAGGTAAGTGAGCCAGTGATATATTTCCGCTGCTACTGGCAGGCGGCGGGGAATACCCTAATAGTGGTTGAGAATGAGATTTTAAAGTCGAGCCGGGGAATTTTCGGTTGACTGGCGCGCGTTTCCCGAAGATCTGGCTTCCCATCTTTGTTTCTGCATGCACTCAGATATGGAATGTCCTCGTCTTCCACAGAAATCGCATTTTAGTTGCACATGATAAACCCTCGGGTTACCACGGGTTGTGTCATTGGCACGATGCGTTTGTGAATTCTCGGGTGGATAATTATTCCTGTTTCTACAGTTTTTAGAAACATGCCCATCTATTTTGAATTTCACGCAATATGGGGTATTCTTACGCTTTAGGCAGTCGTAATAAGTATGCCCCTTAAAATTACAATATGAACATGAAACTCTAGATAATGCGGATTTGAGCTGGTCCTTATGTCTTATGTGGTAGCTTGTTTGAATGGTTTTTTGGTGAGAATTGGTCAATTAATGAGGCAGAAATAGGTGCACTGTTATCAGTGGGGTGAGGTTGATAGCTAGAAATTTCATGAGTATTAGACGGAGAATGGTATGTCGAAATAAGTGCTGTACATTCAGGAATTGGGTGAAATATTTGGGGTGTATGCAGTGCACTTGCTGCTTGATGGGTTATATGACCAGCTACTGGGATGGCATTAGATGGAGTTTGTATAAACGAATTCGAGAAATCATCAGTGCGTTGCACTGAATGGATATTTCCTTGCATACCCATATATGCACTTGGGAAGTTATATAGATATGGGTGTCCTTGCTGCATGTGGGGATTTCCCTGAAGTAGTCCTTCCATGTTCAGACATTTTCTAATAGGCTGGTTAAGGTTGCTTCACTTAATGACAGAAGATGTGTACTGAGAAGTGGATTCGTTACACCGCATTTTACGGAATTTATAGCAAAATCTTCTAGTTGCGTAGTCACCGCTTAGAGACCTGTCGCACCATACTTGTATTCTGCAGCATTTTTGCATTGCATTAGAAGCTGTTTGATACGGTTTGCGAAAGATGTGAGCAATTCCATGGGGTACTGTTTACTTGTAATCAGCTAAATAGGACTGATTAAGTAATTGCTCCATCTCTTCAAACTTTGAAAAAGTGCTGGAGGAAACAAGCATGTATGCATTCCCTCGCAATCTTGTTTGGAGAATGTGTAGAAATGCAGATTTTTCTTCATCTTCTAGGCATTGGTCAACTTGTCTACAACATCCAATGAAAATCTGCAGCTCGGTTACAAGTTGAGGACTAACCTCACCTGAGAATAGGGGTACCATTTGGGCAGTTAATTTAACTACCTTTTCATAATTTAGAGCTACTAACCACGTAAAGTTACGTAGTTAGTAGCTCTGAGGATGCCCTAAGAAGGCGAAACGCGTCAGCTTTGTTTGTTTAATAAACGCATAATTAATTAATAAAAAATAAAATTGTGGAATTAGAAACAAGTGTTTTGGAAAAAAAAAGAGAAAAAATGTTATTTTATATTCATTTGAAATTCAGTTTGGTAGTATTCAGATCGTGTTAGCGTTCAGTATGCTATAAGCTTGTTTTTCTCTCTAAATAATAATGGCGTTACAATTTGTGAAAAGAGAGAAAGGAAAACGGAAGTTTCTGGATGAAGTACATCTATATATCAAAGATAAAGAAAACAGTGAGAAAGTATTTTGGAAATGTGATCAGTATAAAAGACTTCTGTATCGTACATGTGTCCAGAGTGTCATTAATGAAACTGTCCAATATTTAAATGAACACAATCGTGCTGGCGATGCTGCAAGGTTTCGAAGTCGCGGCAGCCTGTAGTGACGCTAAGTCTTGAGAATCAAATACCGAAGATGGGACACATAGCATTGTTGCTGATTCGTATATTGAACGATAACAGTTTTTATTATTTGATAGCAAAGATAATAATTAAAGAATACAAAAGACAATTCTAATTACTAGTCATGAACAAAAAACTGGTACGCAGGTGGAACTTTTAAAACTGTGCCGTTTTTATTTCAACAAATATATGCAATCTATGCAATTATAAATATTAAATCTGTTCCAGCAGTATTTGAGCTTTTATAAAAAATATCTGAAGAGGCGTACACAAAATTCTTCGACAAGCTAAAAGATTTGGAACCCAATTTAGCACCGAGATCAATTATGGTTTTAAGACTGTGTTTCCATGAGCGACGTTGTTTTTTTTTCATTTTACGCAGTATTTTTATCGCTGCATCCAACAAAATGATTTGCAAAACCGATATCAAGAGGAGAGGGACTTTGCGCTAAAACTAAGAATGATTGCCTCTTTAGCTCTTATTCCTGTTGAAAGAATGCACTCACATAAACGTTGATTTTGAAAATAATTTGCACCCTGTATTGGATTATTTCGAGGACACATGGATTGGAAGGCCGAGTCGTCCTTGCCGTCGCAATCCTTGATTTCCTCTAGACTTGTGGAACTGCCATAGTGCCGTTCAAAATAGTTTACCAAAAATCAACAATTCTTATGATGGTTGGCATCGTTCCTTTACTGAACAAATTGGTGCCCAGCATGCAGATATATGGTAGTTCATTGCCGCATTATACACTGAACAAAGCATGAATTCCAGAAAAATAGAGCAACATAAAGCGGCTGTGATCCTAATATGTCAAAGAAAATATATCGTGACTGTGCAAGAATGATAAAAATAATTGTTAACGAATATCCAAATAGAACACTGATCGAATTTCTGCGAGGCATATCTCAACATTATAATTTTTGAATATTTATACCTATTTATCCCGTATATTGAATTATTGTCACGTAACGAAAATAATGTTTTGGTTATTTACTCATTTTTGTTAATCTTGTTTTATTTTTATTTTGTGTTGCAATAATATTATATAATTATATTATTAATAAAAATGTTTCTTGTTTTAGGAACGTTAGGATTTAAATCATATTCTTAATCTTGATTTTAGTTGACGACAATTATTTGTAAATAATAATTGAAATTATATGTTTATGGTGTGCAATAAACGTGTTTTTAAATTTGTATTCATGTAAAAAAGAACTACTACATCGGCGAGTAACTTTTCTGGCGAGCAATTGTGTGGAGATCAACATTCCTGGCGAGCAATTATTGGCTAGCAACTGTGGGCGAGCAATTTTCTGGTAATCTATGTATTAAAAATTTTACCTAACAGCGTAAAGGTCGCAAGATGCCCTTGGTCCCTTTAACATATATGTATATCACAAAACGGTAAATCTTTCTAGATACAGATGAATACAATATAGTTCAGCCACAAGATTAATTCATGTTTAGTATTATTGGTTGAAATAAAATCATTCCATCCAGAAAATTTATAATATTTATAGCGTTGTTAGCAGAAACACATTTGCGGTAGATACAGACATTTTTCCAAAATATTTGCGGCATATAACAAGCGAAAGCGTAAACTTAAACGCATTTACTAGAATTTCATAATATATATATAGCATTTTTGGATTAAATGAAACCGTTTTCGAATTAAACGAAACTATTTTTGAATTGAATGAAACCATTTCCGAATTAAATGGAACTGTTTTCGAATTATAAATGAAATCATTTTCAGATTAAAAGAAACGATTTTCTCATTGATTGAAACTATTTTGAACTTAAATGAAACTATTTTCAAATAAAATGAAACCTTATAGAATAAAATATGAATTTATTGTTTTCGTACGTTTTATATTCATTAAAAAGGTACATTGAATTTTATAGGACAGTGTACCAAATAATATAATGTATTTTGTAGCCAAGTGATTCGCATTTAATTGCCCATTAAACCGTTAGGTGCTCTGCAATTAATATACATATATTAGATGACTCGCAAATGCAACTGATAACTGGTCATTTCAGTCTTAGCAGTGTAACAAATAAGTGCTAATTATTCTTGAAATTTACTAGTAAAATGAGTGGTGAAGATTTTAGTTCTGGAAGTTCCGATTATTGGCAACCTAGTGAGGAGTCTCCTATTGATTTAAGCCATAGTGAAGTGGTTCATGAAGATAATCTGGATCATTTAAATTCAAATCGTGGGGAAAGAAGAGATGGTACTCGAAGAAATCCTGGACGAAGAACAATAGGACGGTACTCGAAAATTACAAAAGACATGAAATTGCTTCTTGTAAAATTATATGAAGAAGGTAAAACAATTTCTGAAGCTGCTCGAATTACGTCAATAAATATAAATTCCGCTAAAACTATATTATCGCGGTATAAAATAAATGAAAACGCTTTAATAGAAGGCAAACGCGGTGGTAATCGTGCGAAAAAGTTGACACCAGAAAATCTCAAATACATTGAAGCCTTTGTAGAAAGAGATCCCGGAATTACTCTGAAAAACATCAAAAGGAAGTTGTTCGAAGAAAAAAATATATCTGTGTCGTTGTCTACGATTTTCAAGCTCGGTCTACGGTAGGCACAAGAGCACGAATTGTTGTACCCACTATAAGAGGACGGAACGTAACACTGATCGCCGCTATGAATAATGGAGGTATCGTCCACAAAAAAATAATTTCGAATGCTTCCGTGAATGCCGATCGCTGCAAATTATTTTTACGCGAGCTTTTTGAAAAAATTGATAACATGCCACAATTAGAGAATTCTTTTTTAATACTGGATAATGCTCGAATCCATAAAACGCGAGAAATTCAGGATATGGTTCGAGATAGCGGATGTTATTTAAAATTTTTACCACCTTACTCGCCAATGCTGAACCCGATAGAAAAAGCATTTTCGAAAATTAAGTTGATCGCCCGATCAATATTAAGCGACGTTAGCACAGAACATAATATTGTTGATGTAATTGACCAAGGTGCTCAGCAACTGAATCAAAATGATTGTTCAAACTATGTAGTGGATATAGTTTTGCAAATCCCACAAGCTGCAGATCGCCAACCGCTTCACTAATGCCAGCAAGGTAAATAAAAATCATCACCGTTATATAATTTACTAATTTCATCTATTATAATATATGATTGCAGGCACATAACGATTTAATGGACAATTAAGTGAGAATCACTTGGCTACAAAATACGCTATATTATTTGGTACACTGTCCTATAAAATTTAATGTACCTTTTTAATGAATATAAAACGTACGAAAACAATAAATTCATATTTTATTCTATAAGGTTTCATTTTATTTGAAAATAGTTTCATTTAAGTTCAAAATAGTTTCAATCAATGAGAAAATGGTTTCTTTTAATCTGAAAATGGTTTCATTTAATTCGAAAACAGTTTCATTTAATTCGGAAATGGTTTCATTCAATTCAAAAATAGTTTCGTTTAATTCGAAAACGGTTTCATTTAATCCAAAAATGCTATAATATTATATAAAAAAAAGTGAGCTGTAATACTTGTACGAATATGAAATTCGTAACTCAGGAAATTCAACATATATGGAATTGATGTAAAATGAGAAAAATATTAGATTAGAAAATATATTTTTACTCACCCTGTTTAACATCAGCTCCAAAAGCGTTCTCAAATTTATTTTTAAATACATCAGCTGTTCGGGCTCTATTTTCGTCTCCGTAATTCTTTTCCTTTAATTCACACAAATTTCCTATGAGATGCGTAAAAGACTCTCGGTCGAGTGTCAAGCACTCTACTCCCGGAGCTAGGGCAATAATGTTTGCAGTCCTGTTGTCTTCGTTAATTAGGGCTTGTTCACCAAAGTAGTCTCCTCTCTCAAGTGTGCGAATTTCTTTCTCCTCTAGAGATGACCCAATCTTTTGTGTAACTTTAACTCTGCCCTGTCGGATAAGGAAAAATGTATCACCACTGGTACCTTGCCGTATTATGTAAGCCCCCGCAGGATAAAATTCCTAAAAAGATGCTCATAAATGCTTAAAAATTTAATAAAGCATTCCAGCACAAACCACTTCAAGAACATCGGCAATTTTAGCAAGGACATCATTCGATAAATTCTTAAGTAGAGGTACCGATTTAAGGAAATTGACATTGTCCTCAATTCTTTGCATTCCTGTTCTCATCATAATTTGTTGGAATACTCTTCTGTCTAATACCCATACTCTAGCATGTGATAGAACACGAATAGAAGCTGTTCTCGTGCAATTGTAGAGTATCGCTAATTCACCAAATGCTTTTCCGGGGCCCATTACGCCGAGTGCTACACCTTGTCTAACAACTTCAAATTCTCCTTCAGCCGACACATAAAGATGAGCCCCTGCTTCTCCTTCTCGTATTACATATTCACCTTTCGACACTTCTATGCTATACATGGACTCAACAAGCTCCCGAACTTGAGAAGAGTCAATGTTCTTGAGGAAATCGTTATCTGTTATGGCATCTTTGATAAGTTGTTTGGATCTAAAAAAATAAAAGAACAAAAGTTACTTGTTTTCATTGAATATAAATTTTCCTACAAGAGTTTTATAATATAAATCAAAAGTCTAATTGATGATATATTCCGTTCGGCAGAATGTGATACTTGGTGTTTATTGTAAAGAAATTGGTAAGATTGAATCAAAGTGACCTTTTGTATTGAAAGCTTTTTGCCTACCAGTGTATATATACCTAACATTGAAAATGAAAAACTTTAGCAAATCGAAGGAAGTTTAAATTATACAAAAATCATTCTATGTGATATTTTCTCTCTGGATACATGTCGTTGAGTGAATTAAACTGTTCCTTACATATTTCTAGAAATTTTAATTTTGAACATCTTCGAGCTCAACTTTACTTGAGCGAGCAAAATTTCATTTCTTTTAAACTATGATTAATTTGAAGGTTGTCTTATCGTGTGCAACATTCAAATTCGTGCTGAGTTGAAGATGCTATTATACCAGATATACTAGATATTATTATTATATATATATTATACTAGATACGGAAAAACCATTTAAATGAGCGCGTCTAGATCTAGAAGGTACCGGATGTGTTTTATATCCACAAGTAAGCCTTGGCGGAAGTGGAGCATTCAACCCCGTATACCGTGCTTTGAATGCAAACTTCTAATGTAATACCTATCCTTCACTGTGCTTTGAAACTGAATGAATCAGCTTGACCAGGTAGCTCTATTCTAAAGTAAATTACATTCAAAATCTGGTTTTAAGTGCAAAATGACCTTGTTTCACTTGCAGTTATTTATTTTGTTTCTCCTACATATTTGTAACCAAAGTACTTCATTTTCCAGTTTTTATCCCTAAAGCTCTGAGAACAAGTTTCTATAAAGTCGATTAATTTCAACCTACCACTGATGAATGTGATTTTACCTTTTAGAAAGCCGGATTGATTAACAACAAGTAGATTGTACAGAGAAAATAATTATTGTTAAAGTAAGTCGATATTTTTTACGGTATTCTTGTTCAATAAAAATTTAATAAATTTATTATAAATAAAGGTTTGGTGAAAAACCCCTACTAGAGTACTTTCTGCAGGCTAAAAGTCTAGAAAAGAGTCATAAAGCCCGGAACATGAAATAAAAGTCTAGCTACTGTAATATATATCGCTAATGTGATTTTTGATTTTCTTACCTTTATTGCTTTTTAGGTATAGCAGTATAGTTATCTCTCTGGTGTATTATGTTTGATTACTCGAGTGGTCCTTCGCATTTATTTTCAGAACGGTTCGTCGACCAGTAAAAACTATTATACCCGATTTCATAGTATACATGTGGAGTTATTGAAAGAGCAGATGGACTGACGGACAGATATATGGATGGACGGGTAGATGTACAGACGCACATGGAAACATCAAAATAACTTTCAATATTTTACATGTCTGTCCAATCGATTTTGATCTGCTAGCATTATTTCTATGGGGTACAAGCTTAACATATCCTATGAGATTTCATCTAGGATATAAAAAGGAACCTATGAAGCAATTCAAGTTACAACCTAACTGCTCACATTTTTATATTGCTTTTTATGGCATTTTTTAAACCATATTATTCTTGTATTAAATTAAGGATTATTGCTTTCCTAAGCGCAGCACAATGTTAAACCTGACAGTTATCTGAGTCAAGTATTTAATCCTAGTTATATATTCCACCACAAAGTTTTTGATTTTCGATTGTAATGAAAAAACGAGTCCAAAAATTTCCTTCAAGGCTAAATTTTCGACATTAGAAAGGCCTTTTTTTCTAAAATACCACTGTCTTAGTTTTGTTGGATTAGCTGACTTATATTCCGTCCTACAGGCAGAGTAATTCCATAAATGGGTGTTATGTTCAAAAAGACCTTTCTATACTCTAGATGATGAAAACTTAGGATATATTAAGTTTATCTTTCCGTTTGTAACGCATAAAAATAATGATGATAGAGCAAAATAAATATCTATCATAAATTAATAATCTATCGAAATAAATAATTATCATTTCAAAAGGGAGTTAAATCGGACAACCCCTTCTTGGTGGTGTCATATAATATTTAGGGTTTTTGCGTATGCTGTGAAAATGATCAATTCACACATCCTTATTCAACTGAAAAGTTCTTAAGAATATAAAATCCTATGAAATAGGTTGTAATAATTTTTACTGTTCGACGAACCGTTCTGGAAATAGATGCGAAAGACCTATTTAATAATCAAACGTGAACAGGTGGGCCACCATACGAAATTACATACGAGCATTCATCTAGCGTATCGTAAGAATTGGTCCCAGCCCAGTTCTATCACTTTTACTTGTTTTTACTATTTTCCATTTTGCTGAGAAAGAACAATTTAAAGTAAAAACTTTATGCGAGCTTATAATTGGATATTTCAACAAGATCGAAGAAGTATCCCGCCCGCAAAAATTGTTAAGGATTGGTTTCGGGAACAAAACGGCAGCATCTTAAATTGTTCAGCTGTCTATCTATCTTTAAATAATTGAAAACTTGTTAGGATAGCCTTACGCTGGCGCAAAATACTTTGGAAGAAAGAAGAACTCACCCATGTCTTAATGAACGTCCCAAGCGAATAAATTAGAAATTTGATAACATTACCTGCTAATAGAATTTTATAAGTAAGAAGTAAAACTGGTATGGAATAAATGTACCAGAGGCCTAAATTGGAACTTGGCCGTTGTCAAACGAGCCAACCAGCAACAAATGCATAGTAAACTACATTCATATATGTATAATAATTATTTTTAAGCAAACAAATCATTATTTATGTTAAGGAGTATGTAATATATATTTAAAATATTTATCACTTCTTCTAAATTTAGTATGAAAGTTTGCAAACAATTTCATGAAGTGCCACTGCAATGAAAAATTATTGTTGCTATGTGCCTTTTAAATTCGCTGTTTGGTGAAGTGCGCTAATAAAGGGCCATATAATAATCAATTATTCTAACCAACACTATATTATGGCTATCGACTGAAATAAAGTTTCTTATTGTGGACACCGAGATCGACTGCATTAAGAATCACTAACCAACCCTTTAATTCGCAGATCAACTACAATAAAGTTTCTTATTGTGGGTATCAATTCTGGGCATCCACTGGAACAAAGCCTTGTTTTGTGTATCGATAAGAATATCCCAATTCCAAATATCAAACTTGATCGAGTCCTGGTTGTAACATATTTATCTTCATATATATTAATTGATTTTGTACGACCAGTTTGATACAAGACCACCACATTAAAGCGACTAATGGCTGATTTCAATGCAGAAAGACTTACCGATCTGATTCTTACAAAGGATTAAAAATTCTACCGAAACTTACACTTAAAACTAAATTTCATACCAGAATGATAAGTTAGTGATTTTAATTACCGAACTGGTCTAAACAATAAACCTGGTAACACTAGATTGTATTACATATGTATCATATTACTAAATTTGGAAGTGCAAACCTTATTACATTGCTAGCCTATATCTGTATCATAACTGTTTTTCACTTTTACGCTATGTTTGTGAGCTCAGTTGTAATTGAAATTGAAAGGTTTAATTTATCTTGGCGACATTTTTCTGTCCACACCGGTTTTTTCTGTTTAAACTAATTTACAATAGAGTGCCTGATTTTGTAATTTCATTTTTACGTAGGTAAAAAGTTTGCTTCCCAATTATATTTTCATAGAAAATGAGAAGTTTAAATAATAAGTTTATTTTCTTTATTTTTTATAAGGCTTCCTTTCAAAAGAACGGTGTATGAAGATGGGACCGATACTTATAGAAATTTTCATTGGAAAAATTATTGTTTTGTATAAGTAGGACTTCTTATACCAATTAGAGCATACGATTTTTTTTTAACAATATCTGCCTAGATCTCAGTCGTAGATTTCGATCTATGATCATAATGAATACATTATCATATCTGCCACATTTTAATATTTCCGTTCTTGAGAATAATAAAAGGTGCCAAAGCCATCATCAATGTTTGCTTAATAAATTTGAGCGCGAGTCTATATAAAGCTTCGTTCCTATTTCTGTTGCATTTATGAATCATTAATTTCTAACTTCATTATTACATATCCAAATGGAATTTTCTAATGTGTATATCTTAATTTATTTTAATTAAAAGGTACTTACTTAAAATCTTTGTCGAACTTGGGGATAGGAACATTATTCGATTGATGGCTAGCTGCATCGCAGCTTTCTCCAGAGACACCCTGTTTTTTCACGACGGGAGTCTGCAAGTAGCTGGGTATGCCACTCATATGAATTGAGCTGTTTTGACAAAGTCCAATAGGTGCGTTTGTTAGATGATTACTTTTATAATCAACTGTTGTTGCAGTAATTTTAACACCAGTATCAATATATGATCGGCTTACATCCATATTTTTGCTCTTATTATTGGTATCTTTCACAACGTTCATGTTTACGCAACTACTTGTTACCTGTGATTGTTGACCAGCCATCCCATGTTTTGCTTGTAGACTTGATAAAAGGTCGCCATCAGCTGTGTGCAAGTGATTTGTTGTTTGTTGAAGAACACTCTAAAAAATAATTTTCTTTATATATAAATGCAAGTTTTTTTAAAAATCAATTTAAAACAATCCTAGTGAAAAAAAACTCACGGAATATTTTCATGAGCATATCATAGAATTACGTAAAGTAAATGGAAAACCCTGCAAAAGGAATTACTAAAGAAGCTTATCAATTCATTATAATTAAAAGGTAGTCAAACTAGCTGTCTACTTTTCTCAATTTTACGACCTGTACAAAGCATCAAATCAGAAAAAGGCTGTAATACATGGTCCACAAAACGTTCCCAGAGATTGTTCCTATGGCTGCATTAGTCGCCGGTCGTTGGCGCCTCTGATGGAGGCATCTAAATTTAGACAACTGAGTAGTCGACGGCCGACGGCCACTAAAGATTCCTATGTAATACATGACCCATAAAACGAGAAAATTGCTCTTAGTATTGTAATAGTCGTCGGCCTTTTAAGTTCAGTGAAATTACAGTAATCCGAGAATTTTTCGATTTTACGAATAACATTCGAAATACTGCGAATTATTTCAAGATCAAATTACCAGTGCAGATTGTCAATGACAAAGTAAAGCGTGTTAGTAGCATTCGGCCGAAAAAGACAGTGAAGTGAGTGTTCGGAAAATAAAATCACCATTTGTTAAGTGACTTATTATATTTTAATTAGTTAATTTCTGACGATGAATAGTTTATGAAAGTTTTTTTTTTATTTTTGTTTCTGTTTACATTTTCACTTCAACTCTAGAGAACATCTTTTTACCTTATTGAGCTTAATTATTGTAACAGCCTTATAAAAAAAAAACATGTAAAATATTCAAGACTTTCATTGTATTCACAATTCCAGTAATTTGTGCGAAATTTATTAATACATCAGAGATTTTCTTAATTTCCTATATATTTTTCTATATAGCATAGAGTACATTTTTAAAACAGAGGTACGTCACGGAACATCAACTGCAATGTGTCAAAAATTTAGTGAGAATACCTTGCCTTCTATATACCTTGATGCCAACAATGGCTGGTTAACTGGATTCTTACGATGACATGCACTTCACAATGTGAAGATGCAAGATGAGGCCGCGTCAGCCGGTGAAATAGCTGCTAAGAATTATTGTAAAGTATTAGCAGAAATTATTGATGACGGTGGATATTGCCCAGACAAAGTGTTTAATGCAGATGAAACTGGGTTAAATTTTGAAAAAGAAGCCCAGCCAAACGTTCATCGCCAAGACTGATTAAATTTCAAATGGTTTTAATGCTGCAAAAGATCGAATTACATTCCTTCTTTGTAATAATACAACTGGTGCAAGAATGTTAAAACCACTTATTATAAATAAAGCCTTGTATTCACGTGCCTTTGGTAATCAATTGAGTGGTTGAAAGAAAAAAAAAACCAAGAATCAGTCGGAAACGCTACTAGGTAATCAATTACAACAGCAGCACTTCATATATAAAAACGAATTTTATGCTTTCTTTAAAATTTGATACAATTACTCTTAATTTAACAGATTTGAAAGATCTCGACAGATTGTCTCACGTCAATCTTACATTTTAGCTTTACCAAATTACTTCACTGTGGGAGCGGAAATTATAATTTTTAAGTGATAATTGAGTGGATGCAATCTAAGCTAAAAGCATAGCATTTCATAGAAACTGTGGGAACATAGTCAACTTAATTTCACCATGCCATGGGTTTTTCCTTAAGTAGATTTTTAGGTGTTTTCATTATTTCCGCCGTCATATAATTATCTATAATATAATATTTTTGAGGTCAATATATGTAACTCTTCCCCGCTTTTGGTTAGAAGTCTCTGGCTACCAATTATTTATAAATTTGACCTTATCTTTTTTATTATTCCATGACCTGAACGCTAGAGAGCTAAAACTAATACAATAACTATACTTACATCAGTGCCAAACAAAATGTTTCTATGGTACTTTAGTACCTCAATTTCTTCTAAATTATTAATATTTTCTATGGCGATTTTCTCAAAGTCAATGAGTTTTACAAATTCTTGTTTAGGTTCTATCGTTAGGTAAAAGTATCTACTTATCTGTCTAGTATGGTAACCTTTTTATTTTAGACATTTTTCTGCCATAACCTTTATATACAATTACTGATATTTGTCAAATAATTTCTAGCTTAAGTTATTCTTCTCTTGTTGCAATTATGCCACATAGTTTTATTGTATATATTTTTTAGTAAAATAGATTCATCATATATTTTTTTCTATACTAGTTATATTCTTATACACCAAATTACAATTTTCTTGAAATAAACAATTTTTACTCAGTCTTAAGTCTTTTACTAGTGCCTGTTCATTATATTGATATATTTTTCCTTTTTCTTCAAAATTTAAATCATCTGGTTCACCGATCTGTAAATGTTTTGAATTTGTCATTGGCAATTCGGTTAGTATATAAATTTGGATATCTTATTGCAAAAACTAGAAGTCGCGCATCATAATTCATGAATCCTGCTTTAACGAAAATTGGTATTTTTATAGATTTTGACGTGTTTGCGTCGCCATATTGAATAAAATATATTAAAAAAACTTTTGGAATATATAGCTTTTGTAAATAAAATGCACTAAAAAGTAAAAAATAATTGTTTTCTTTTTCAGTGATATAAACAAGAAAAGTTTAATGCAAAATAAGAAATACTACAAGTCAGATTAAATCTTAAAAGCTTGGGCATCCATAACTATAATCACAATTGTCTAACTGCAACTCATGCCCAAATTCTTAGGATTTAATTTGAGTTGTAGCATTTCTTATTTTACATTAAACTTTTCTTGTTTATATCACTGAGAAAGAAAACAGTTATTTTTAACGTTTAGTGCTATTTATTTTAAAGTTTTTTTTAAATATATTTTATTTTCTACTTTTTAGTCGTACTCTCGAAATTCCACTCTCGAATCTCGATTGTCGATATTCGATTCTCAAAACTCCACTCTCGAAAATCTACTCTCGAAACTCAACTCTGAAAATCCACTCTTGAAACTCGACTGTTGAGATTCGACTCTTAAAACTCGACTTTCGATACTCGACCCTCAAAATTCGACTCTCGAAAATCTACTCTCGACTCATATCACACACGGCCCAAATGGGACAGCTAAAGGGTGGTAGGTACCAGCCCCACCCCAAAACTCCCAACACGTAAATAAATTTTACCACATCGTAAAGCTCCATATTCACTCATTCTAAATCAAGAAAACCCGTGTAGATCCTTTCGCGTTTATTACCGCAATACTCTCTCCTTCGTCACGAACTACACTCTCCAGGGGTGGTAGTTTCCACCCCACCCCAAAACCTTCAAAACGAAAGAACATTTTACCCTGTCGAAATGCTCCCCATTCACCCATTCTAATTCAAAAAATCGCATGTATTTCCATTCACGCTTACTACCGTAAATCTCCTTCTTTCGTCACGAACGGCACTCTCAAAGTGTGGTAGTTACTACCCCCACCCCAAAACTCCCCAAAACATTAGAAAAATTTTCCCCCATCCGAAGGCTCCTCATTTACTCACTCTAAATCAAAAAAACCCATGTAAATCCATCCACGTTCACTACCCTAAAACTCTTTCGTCACGAACGGCACTCTCAGGCGCTGAGGCGTTCAACCGCTTAGACACAAGAAAAATTAAAATTAAAAAATTCAACCAAAAACAAGTTTTTCCTACTCATTTTATTCCGAAAACAGTTTTGCAATAAATTAAAGAGGAGAAAATTTTCTATAATTTATGTACTCACTTTTTTTTTGTAACATGAATTGTTTCAGCGTATGAACGCCACAAAGTCTACTAAAACATGCATATTGACGGCAAAACTCATTTGCACACCACCATGATGTAGAGTAAGTAGTTCAGTTTTTTTTTTTGTATCACAGTAGGCCTAATCAGGCACTAATTAAGTAAAATTTTGTGCATTCTAGTTCGCTTCGCTATCCCTGATGGACCAGGTTTTGCGAGTTCATCGTCTTCAGAAACGAGCAAAGCGTCATAGATAGGAATTTCTTCTACATTATCCGCGATAGGGTTATCAGCTTCGATGTAATCACCTTCTTCCTCCATTTCATTATAGGTTTACTCGAGAACAGTCTCCGTTTCTTTCTCTTCATCGCTGGCTTGTAGCGAAACTTGCAAATTATCCCAGGAACCATTGCAATTCGTGCAAAAACGGAACACTTTAATCCTTCAATAATATTTCCAGGGCTGAGAGGCTCGAGTTTGATAGCAGGAATTAGCCTATATTTGCTTTTCTCCCATCCCCAACAGTTTGTTGCATATTGTTTAATTCCATACCACTGTTGGACCTGTAGATAGGCTCGGAACGGATCTTGTCGTGCTGCTGTTTTTGTCGGTGGCAACGTTGCAATATTAAATTTATTTTTATATGCTGATTTTGTGAAGCAAATACATATATCTATATTTTTTGAACGAGATACTTTTCATGCTACTACCGTATAATGCAAGGAGGAAGCTTTCCCCAGCTTCATTAATGATCTCTGGTTAAGTCTGGATTTTTTCGGCGTAATTGACATATTTTATTTTTCATTGATTAAAGAATGCTGATGCCGAATCCCAACCACAGAAGGCGTACAAGAAAAATATGTTATCTGCGACTATTTTTTTACGATACTTTTTATTGAATAGATTTTTTGCAAAATTTTTTCTATTCCTGGTTTGATTATGCAGGGTGATTCAGGTCAAGATACCTTCCGGTATACCTCGCGATTTCTTGAGGTAAGCTGATCATAAAATTGCTCCACGTACCCCCCCCTCCTAAAAACCTTCCTTTAGGAAATGTGGCCAGTTGAAGATTTCGGGGGGGGGGGTGTGGAAAATTTTTTTGATCAGCTTACCTCAAGGAATCGCGTGGTATACCGGAAGGTATCTTGTTCTGATGTTCTGAAGTATATATATACATATATATACATATATATGCATATGTACCTATATATGTATATGTTTGAACGCGTAGATAGAGCCACCCGAATAAGAAGATATACATCTTCGCCGACAACTATTGCAAAATGAAATGTAGATGAAAGGTCGATTGCCGTATTGATTATTAGTGTATCTGCATCTTCCGTGGCTTGTTTGACCATGAAGCTCGCAGATTCATATTTTGTCATCAAAATTCCAATGAGGCGGTTGTTATTTACATCGTCGTCGCCCAGAAATATGTTTTTCGACAGAGTTGGGATCATTGTCTCGTTAAAAAGAATGCCTACTGAAGCATGTTTCCGTGATCGTCGGAAGCGATCCGCACTCTTGGTACTACAGTCTGTTACATCTACCAGAAATCCGACAAATACGATGATGGCATTAGATGTAATAAGTTCGTTATTTCGTTCACTTCACCGTCCGAAACAAAACCCGCCTCCTGGTGGTGAGAAGCGGCATATTTATACACAACAAATTATCCTAGAATCGAATATTCTGTTCGCGAAAAATGGACACTATGAACCTAAAGATGTCGCTTGCCCTATCAGTGTGGTATGCGATTCTCAGAAAGTGTTTTATGTCCGTACTTAATAAGTTATTTTAGTTATTCCACGCTAAGCATGTAGATGTCGTGCATTACATCTGAGTTTGGCCTACTGGGATAAAAAAAAAAAAATCATGCTACTTACTCTACACTACATCATGGTGGTATGTAAATCAGTTTTGCCGTCAATAATTGTGTTGGAGTAGACTTTGTCGGACAGAAAAAATGATTATAACCAATTTTATAGGATTTCATATTCTGAAGAAATTTTTAGTAAAATATAAATATCTTGGACTGATCATTTACACAGCATACGTAAAAAACCTATATTTTTATATCAACACCAAGAAGGAGTAGCCCGATTTATTCCATTTTTTTATTTGCTAGTACAAATTTCATGCACCAAATTTCAGTTCTCTACGTCAACGCGCTCTGAGGCAGTGTCCAAATATATAGTGGAAAACGAAATTTTTGTATGGCAACGCCACGAAGGAGTTGCCCGATTTGTCTCATTTTCTGAATTAAATTTACTTTGTACTTCTCGAGTTATCGGGCGCACACACGGACAAACGGACCGACAGACGGACGGACATGTAAAAATCAAAAGAACTTTTAATATTATGCGTGGGTGTCCATTTTGCTCTACCATCATTATTTCGAGGTTTTACAAACGGAATGACAAACTTAGTCTACCTTATAGATTTCATCTAGGGTATAAAAAGGTGAGTACATATAGGAAATTGTCTGTACTTTAATTTATTGTACAACTATTTGCATCAAGAGAAGTAAGTCGGAAAGGAAATATTGCCAAAAAACTGTGATTGGGTGCTATTCTTACAATAAGACGGCGCGAAGGGCAAAGTGAAAATTCGGAAAGAGCACAATAAATATTATGGTCGCAGCATACTGCATGCAGAAGTATGCTAGACTGTAGTTAGCAGCAGTATGCACCAGGTGCTACACGACGATTGTGCTGTCATTCTGACCAGAGTGTGCGAGTGAACCCTGGCTGGACAGAGTGCGGAAAATTTTTTGACAGGAGAAGAAGAGGAATCCGAGAGGCCGGAAACCGAGTGAACTTGCTGGCATTGTGATTTTTGGTGCGGAGATAAAAAGAAAAGCCCCGCACGCGGGTGAACCAAAAAATAGTTTGATACATTTTTAGTAGACTCCACTGGTGTTAAAGCATAATTTCAAAAAGAAAAAAAGAAAAAAAAATCGCATAGGAAATGGGATAGCAAAGGAAGCTGTATATGCAGCACCAGCAACGAAAATTTACAAAAGAAACTGTATAATGTCAAATGGTAACGAATCAAATAGACAAATGTGTGGTTTATGTTGTGCCCCGTTGAATAAGAATGGCCAAATATCGAATATTTATATAACGGAAGATATAACTAGCTACAAAACAAACCCAGCAACTGGATATTTTGTGTGCAGTTTGAGTCTAAATCCATAGTGATTGCAACGCAATAGCTTTGAGAGGTCAAGAAACCAGTGTAAGGAAAGAGCCTCATAAAAATGTCAACAATTTTATTAGTATATAGATGATCCCTAGATGATCATCGTGTGATGAGGATGTTGGTCTTTTTGTATATTCTGATACATTCTAGGACCCCACGTTATCTGTATGATCAGCTGCAGTTTTTGAATACATCTCGAAATCGTAATCTGCTCATACCTCGTTTTCGTAGGACCATTCTAGAGCGCTCTTACTTCGTTCAGGCTGCTCGCTCATGGAATGAGCTGCCTGCAGCCATTCAAGGTGCCGGTTCCCTCGATAAGTTTAAATCACGTTTAAAATATCGTTTCTCTGGTGATTATTAAATGAAATTAACTTATATTAAATAGGGAATTAAGTGTCATTGGTTTCAGTTGTGTTCGGCACGATATCTTCGACTCGGCAATGAATTGGACATTTTTGTGTTTTTTTTTCTTTTTCTTATTTATACTATAATTTTTAGATTAATTTTTAACATAATTACAGTTCGCTTGTTGTGTAAAATTTACAAAAAAAAAAAAATTTGTTTAAACTTTAAATTTTATTATCTTAGTTTATTCTTTTTTCACAGCATGTTCGAAATTTTAAAGTTTGTTTTTTGTTTCTTTAATTTTTATTTTATTTTATTTTGTTTTTGTCTTCTTTCATTTATTGAGTAGGTTTGTTTATTTTCTTTTGTCACTTTTATTGTATTATTTAGTTTTAAGTAATTCTTTTATCATGTAAACCCGCGTTTTTGTTATTTTTGAACTTATTTATTTGGTGTTGTTATTTGTTTAGTTATTAGTCGTTAGTTTTAGTTTTTGTTCTTTAAGATACAGTAGTTTATTTAGGATGTAGATTTTAACTATATGTCATCTCTCTTCTCTCTTTCTATTAATGCCTCCATTCTTACTTTGACCTTTTTATTAATGTACTTACATATAAGTTATAATAACTTGTGTACATTCAACGAATAAATGCTAATTTGAATTTGAATTTGAATTTGAATATATAAGCTAATAAAGTTCTTTTAACTACTAGTCTCTATACATAAAAAAAATTTACTTCGCCATTTCGAGATTTTTTTTAACGTAGTAACACATAATGGACATTATTGAGCCCATTTAGCAGTATCCTTATTCCAGAGGAGCAATAGAGCAGTAAACAGTTAAGTTCGAGATCCTAACTAATAGGTTCAACTACATACAAGTCATGATGGTATATCTTTGTTTAAGACATCATGAAAAGTATTAAGTCACTAATAGTAAAAAATTTCCGGCAAGGTAATCGACAGCGGGGAACACCTAAACACTTAGGGAAATAAGTTTTATTTTCATAAAATTACAGCTCTTCGTAAAATAGAAAACCCAGCACTTTCGCTTCCAGGGAGCTCTTTCGGCGGACAAGAGATGGGGTAAGTAATTTATTATAATTGAAATTTCACATAGTTTATGTAATTTACCATTTAGTATATTGTCCTGTTTATTTTCGTATCGACTAATATTATTATCAGATTCTTTGGAACTTTTTATGTCGTAATTGCTACCTTACATGGAGTTAAATAATCTTAAATTATATAGTTAAGACCGTGCATATTATTATCATATAATCCTAAAATTTTTTATATATGCCAAGGTATCATATCATAATATATATAATGAGTTAAAGAGTTTTAAATTTTAGTGATTGGGATGTGTTGTACTGTCACATGTATTATCAGAGTATCTTGAATTCGTTTTTTTAAGCACTAGCATATATCTATTACTGAGTTAAATTATCCTGCATCTCTACTAGGATGTACTATATTGTTCACACGTATTAAGATTATATTAATTTTAAATTCTATCAATTATTATTATTATTTATTTAACCAATGATAACATTTCAGGGTATACATACATAGGATGGGAAATAATTAACAGTGCCATGGAAAGTTCAATATCATCTTAAGCACTTTATTTTGTGCAATCTGCAATTTACGTTTATGAGTTTCTGCGCATTTATACCAACTCGGATCACCGTAGGTAAGAGCAGATTGGAAAATTGTTTTAAAAAGGATAAGGTTATTTTCGATACTTAAGGATGATCTTCTGTTTATGAAAGGGTATAGGATTTTCGTTAATATAATGATCTTCTGTACTGCCTTAGAGGTATTATTCTTAAAGGTCAAAGTTTTGTCAAGATGTATGCCTAGGTACTTAATGCTGTCAGTACAAGGAAAACTAACGCCATTTACTGTCCGGGTCGTGTGAGGTAAATGGCATTGTTTACGTTTCCTTGTAAAAAGAATTGCTTCCGTTTTTGTCCCGTTGAGTTTGATCTTCCACTTATCGAAATATTCAGCTATTGTATTTAAACCATTTTGGAGGCTACGAATTACATTTAGCGTGTTTTAAAAGATTGCTGTATCGTCCGCAAATGTTGAGGTTGAACAGTTCGGTAATGTGGGGAGATCAGCAATAAATATAATAAAAAGAAGAGGACTCAATACCGAGCTTTGGGGAACCCCCTTTGGGGAACCCCCTATAGTTGGATAAGGTAAGATATTTCCTGTCCAACGTCAACTGTTGAGAATCTATCACTTAAAAAGCCTTGGACCATTTTAATGATGTAGAACGGAAGCTCATCGCGAATTAACTTATAGATAAGCCCCCCATGCCAAACCGTATCAAGAGCAGCCTGAATGTTTAATAGAACAAGTCCAATAGATTGTTTTTTGTTAAGCTTATCCTTGATAAACTGCGTTAGTCTGGCAATGGCTTGGCTCGTTCAATGATCACTACGAAAGCCAAAGTGCTCGTTGGGTAGAATATTATTATCAGTCACAAAGTCCTCTATTTTTGTCTTAATTGTTTTTTCCAATATTTTTCCAAGACCGTTAAACAGACTGATCGGCCTGTAGTTTGTAGCATTGTTGGAGGGTTTCCCGTATTTTAAAATTGGTATAACACAATTTAAGGCATGCATTTATTGTGTGCGTTAAATAAATTAGGCTGGTTCTAGGTAAGGCTTTTATGCAACAGTTGCGTACCTTATCAATTCCAGGCGACCTACGCGCTCGCTATCGTTTGATATGGCTATTTATTTCGCTATCTCTAATGTACGGAGCATTAGCGTTGATAAGGGTTGGTTACTACTGATATGGTATCTGAATCACTAAGATGCTGAGATTTTATACTATTTACAGAGAACTTACTGGAGAAGCAGTCAGCTTTTTCTTTGTTGGTCAGGAGTAGTCTGTTTTGATGTGATATTGCAGGAATTATACGATTTTTATTTTTAATTATTTTGGTTATATTCCAAAATGGCTTAGACGCCTTCTGTAGTCGCAAGAGTACATTAGTCCATCTAGTATTTCTGAATTTATAAATTTCAACCCGAAGTCGATAATTAAGTAGTACTAATAAGGTTTTAAGACGATGTATGCGGGATCGTTGCCATGCCCTTCTGATTACATTGCGACGACGTATTATATTAATAATATAATTCGATAGTTTAAGAGGTGTTATAGTGTTAATGCTACGATTAGGGACAGAGAGATTTGTATTATTGAGAATTGAGTCAGTAAAAGACTAAACCATCGTATCAATTTGATCCGGAGTTGTTATGTTGTTAAAAAAAAAAAATTAATTATCTGCTTCATGTCACGATGCATAAGTAAAGAATATCATGTCCAATCAGCTCTGTTGAAATCATATAATCTTCGATTATTGAATATAACGTCGGAGCTATAATTAATAAAAACAGGCAAGTGGTCAGAAGAAAGTTCATATATAACCAAAGTTTGAGAGAGAGCTTCGGGAACATTAGTGAGGTACACATCCAGTACGGAAGGGTTGGTAGCAGTACTATTTGGAACGTATGTCGGCGAAGGTGGGTAAAGCATGGTGATCGGAATCGCCGAAATTAGATCGTTGAGCAAGTTTCCCCAACAATTAGCATGTAAACAACCCTAGGATTGGTGTCTGTAGTTTAGATCGCCGCCAATCAAAACCGTCTCCTGAATTCGAGGCAGCTTCAGAAGATCATTCTTAAGTGAAATTTTCTTCTTTTGATCAGAAGAACCACCAGGAAATTATGTGGAGTAGATTTTTAATATGTTGTTATTATTTAATCTTAGTTTGACTCCAACTGATTCAATATCAGAAAGATTAAGAGAGGGTAGCTCAGAACAACTCAACTTCTTGTTAACTAGGATGTCGACATCCCCTCCTCTGGAGTTACAGCGATCTTCACGGTAACAATAATAATTAGGATTAGAGAATTTCATAGTTGGGTTAAGCCCAGTTTCAGTTAATAATAATATATCAGTTTTATAGCTATGTACAATATTAAATAATTCCAAAGATTTGTTAAAAATATCTCTGGCATTCCAAGTGACTATTTTAATGTGATTACTAGTCATATAAATACTTACAAGCTAATTCTGTTATGACACTAAATTGCTCAAACTTTTACAATTTTTACAATTTTTTAATTTGAAAGTCATTTCACTATTAGTAAAAAGGTTAAAACAGTCCAACGTGATGTAATTATTGTTGTTTTTTACCATGTCAGATCATGAAATCTTTCCTTAAGAAGTAAAATTAATAGGTCTGGTGACGTTATTTGAAAGAGGAGGAAAGTTGTCATTAATAAAATTTGGAAGGCGTCTTTGATTTGCCGGTCGTTTATAAGCCTGGGGACGTATTTGCTCTCATTTGTATGTAACTCAATCTGCTAGGACACTGCGGATCAGTAGATTTGTGATTTCCAGCACAATTTGAACATTTTATTGTTTCCTGATTTAGGCAATCTTTATCGGGGTGATTACCTGAGCAATGAGCACAAAAGGTTTTGATTGCACAGAACTTTTCCCCATGACCGTACATTTGACAGTTGTGGCATTGAGTAACCTTCAAAGTATTATTTGTCATTAATTGGATGTGTTCCAGTATATTTGGATAATAGACTTATTTTTAAGTGTTTTCTATGTAATGACTTTTTCGTGTGGTATAATGATATTTACTTATGGCATTTTTCTTTATTCTGCATTTCCGTAGCTTTTTTAGTACCTTTCATGAATTTGACTCTTCTATCTCCTGAGAATAAGTTTATAATAATTGGTGGCACTTTATTATAATACCTATCCTCTACTTCTGACTATATGATGCGTTCCATTTCACAAACACTATTAGTATGTCTGTAATTACATCTTCTTTATACTGTGGATTAATCTGTATAATTCCTCTGTTAACTCCATGTCTTTATTTTGATTATAAGTCACTATTATCTTGGTTTTGTATTTATTTATTATTTCCTCATTTATATTTATATGATCCAATAGTTGTTCCTCTGCCGAATGCACTGTACCAGACAGGTCCCTGTTGGATTCAGTGCTGTTATTGCCATTTATTTCTGGACTATTTTCTAGTCTACTCAGGAAATCGGCTACTTAGTGGTATTGTTGTATTAGTTTTTAAATGTTCATGTCATTACCGCGATAATTTATATTTTTATGTTTTTAAAGGGTTATCATGTACATATAGTGACATTTTCTGTAATGAACTACAATGTTGGATATATTTTTACTTTTTAAATTACATATAAACCATCACAAAATTCAAGAGAAGCAGAAAATATCGTTGCCCTGCACGTAATGACACATTCGTTTGGCACATTGATCCACTGAAATGACTTAGATGTTTTGCTAATGACATTTTTCGCAAAAATGTACATATTTCAGTGAGGAAAGAAATTTTTCACAATTCTCCCAAATGCAAATACTAAAGAATTATTCCACTTCTTCTATAACCCTATTAGTGTTTGAATTACTTCTGAGAATAGTCAGAAAAAAAGTATCCCGAGGAGAAAAACTGAAGGAAAAAAGAGAAGCAGAAGACGTATTTGAAAATGATAGTGAAAAAGAAGTATTGCTGATCACTGCAATGACAAACAGCAGTAGTTACGCTATAAGAGCACCAGACCACTCTTTTCAGCTTCCAGGTTTTCGACACAGATGGCGCCACCATCGCTAGGCGGTTCGAGTCCATACTAAATGTGGGTTTGTGTATTTACTGTACTGCTTCTTGCCTTGGATGCACTTTTAGCACTCTCCAGCATAGGATTTCGATTTTGTTTCTGAAGTTCGCTTATTCTTCATCTCGAGTCTTGGGGATACGAGACCACTTTGGGGATGCGAGACCACTTTTAGCACTCTCTAGCATGGAAAAATAGCATAGGATTTCGATTTTGTTTCCGGAGTTCGCTTATCTTTCATCTCAGACTCGTAGCCTCTAAGTTGACATCAACATTTTTCATCTCGCGCCCTAGCAGAATTAGCCGATGCTACCAGCATGCTTCGATAGTACAGTTTTCTTGGATGTATGATATGGTTTTCTTGGATGTGAAATTTTTGCTTCATTTGTGCCCACACGTAGCAGCATGCTACGGTTTTCTTGGAAGTGGGCAATATTTTCTTCACTCTTGCCCACACGTAGCAGCATGCTACGATCTTCTGTGCCTACACGTAGCAGCATGAAACGGTTTTTTGGATGTGTGAAGTTTTTTTGCTTCACTTGTGCCCACACGTAACAGCAAAATGTTGCGGTTATCTTGGATGTGTGGTGCGTCTAAATGTAGGGTTTTGTTGTTTTCAAGTGTTGCGCCTGGTTTAGTTATAATTAAAGTTAAAAGTACGAAATTTTTGTTTATGCCAATGGATTCTAGATGGTGGGTAGGTGGGGGTATTATAATTTGATTTTGATTTCGATTTTGTTTCTGGAGCTCGCTTATTTTTCATCTCGAGTCTTGGGGATACGAGATCGCACAATATGATCATATATCTAAAAATAGATAAGGTGAAGCTGATTGGGGCGAATGTAGGAAGATATGTTTACTTAGATAAGTAATAGAAATTGATAATTGTGTAATTTTGCTCTTCAGGTGGAATGCTTCTAATTTTATTCGTTGCAAATTCGCACAATCCAGTAAAATAAACAAATTCGCAGTTGAATAATGTAAACAAATTCGCACAGCAGCCGAGTAAAGTAAACAAATTAAGCGATTTATGTAAGATTCCCAATTTCTTTAGCTGTAAAAAACATCAACTGATATTAATCTGTAGGATATGATGTCTGAGATGAGTAGTGGAAGTTATAATGGAAAATTTCTTTTTGCTGAAAAAAACAAAAAAACAACAACAACTACAAAGTAAAATGTGGTCCATAGGTGTCTTTTATAAACAAGAGTGATCATTTTATGATAATCGATGTATAAGAATTGATCACGGTTGCTTGGGATGGTAAGACACATGAAATCATTAGAAGTAATGCTACTTTGATATCTTGCATAAACAAATATAGCCGAGTAAACCAGAAAAATTGAGGATTCATGTTTTTTTTTTTTATCTAGGAGTTTGTATTGAAAAGTCTTACACTTTATGAAGAATTTTTTTTTTTATTTTCAATAAAATTTCTCAATCAGTCACACTGTTATGAGATTTGATTGATCCCCGATATCATAGTTCACATGAAGCTGATAAGAATTTGATAATTTTATCTTCATACTATTGGGGTGATCACATTATTTTCTTACCATTAGGTTGAGAGTGGGTGTAATTAAATGTTTTGATGAAAGATGGTGTTGTTATGATATCAATGTAGTCTTAGATGAGTGATGGAAGTTGTTTGGGAGCTGTGAGTAAGGAATAAAAATCTTATCAGCAAGGTCGCTTCATATTTATGTCCCTAAATTATGATCCAAATGGTGTTGTATATACTATTCGAGTAGGTACATTGTTTACTAACCATTAAGTTGAGAGTGGGTTAAATCCAAAGCTTTGATAGACGAACGCTGTGTTATGATATAAATGTGGTATGACATGTTGTCTGAATTGTGTAGTGGAAGCTGTATGGGAGCTATGAATAAGCAGTAAAATCCTAATCAGCAATCTCGCTAGATACTTATCTCCTCTAAAGTGTCACCCGAGTGGTGGAATATGAAGGAAGAAATAGTTGATAATTCCCCACAAGTCCATATTGAAGATCGTGGTGGGGGGTTGAGAGTAGGCAGTTTTTTTACTGAAAAACAACAACAACTGTAAATAATATATAGCAAATCAATTTTTTCACACAATACTTATTCACATCAAATTCATTATATATTTTTATATCTGAAGTTATAAATTTTTTCTCTGTGTTTCACATCCAAAAAGAGATCCAGAGCAAATGTCTCCCATGATCATTATCTGTGTTAGGCTATGAGAGTTTGGCAGCAAAATCCCATGTTATTTCTTACCATCTGTCTTGCTCTAACACATTAGGAAGCTTTAGTTAACACCATAGTTTGAAACCATCTCACTCGGGACTTGGCCATATACTTGCCAGCTGTGGATATGTATGTATGCAACACTGAGATGAATTAATGTAATGTTGTGTAGTGTACAAGAAATACTTTCATGGGTGATATGGGGATAGAGTCGATGTATGTTATGCACATGTTTGTACTTGTTTTGCCTATGAGTAAAGGCTATGTAATAGATGTTTGTTCTATTTTTATTCTACCAAAGCATTAGCATGACATATTCCTGAATGTGAGAAACAAAAAATTTATATTGAATTAAGGAGGCCCAACCATAGAATTAAATGTTAGTGGCACAACGGATACTCCACCATATGGAAACATTACTGAATTCCATCAGAGCAACAAGGAGCAGCCGCAAAAACATATGACCTAAGTCTAGTGTATTGTAAATAAAAGAATGTATTACATATAGTTATAATTCCATTTATTGAAGTAATTTGTTTTAATTGTATTATACTCTAAGATATACATTTTTGGAAAATAAAGAATATATTATAGTTATAGATATATTGAAATAAGGAAGTCCAACAATAGAATGATACACTAAGAATTAAATGTTAATATTTTTTTAATTTATAATAAATCGATAATGATATTTTATTTATGTTATTCCTTTTATTCAATTTCTCTACTAAGTCCAGAACTCCTGAAATTATTCTTTAATAATATTTGCCTACTACAGACGTCTCTTAATCTGACGGTTGAATATTTTACCCAGAATACTAGGTTGAGCGTGAGCGTGAGAAAACACGTTGACACGAATATTTGCCTACCACAAAGGGCTCTTAATCGGACGGTTGGACATTTTACCCAGAATGCTAGGTTGAGCGTGAGCGTGAGAAAACACGTTGACACGTGGGCTTGATCTTCACCTTTGAAACCGAAAAGGTATTTTGTCCTTGACCTTGATCCAGAAGTGTGTGTCTTGGTGGCTACAACCTTAATCCACTACGTCACAGGGGACTCTATACAGCTTTTCGAAACAAATTTGATAACAGATAAACAGCTTTTAAACAGCTCTGATAACAGCTTAACAGCTTTTCAAACAGCTCTGATAACAGCTAAACAGCTTTTAAACAGGTCTGATAACAGCTGAACAGCTCTGATAACAGCTCTGATAACAACTTAACAGCTTTTTAAACAGGTCTGATAACAGATTAACAGTTTTTCAAACAGCTCTGATAACAGTTAAACAGCTTTTAAACAGGTCTGATAACAGATTAACAGATCTGATAACAGCTCTGATAACACCTAAACAGATTTTTAGACGGGTCTGATAACATATTAGCAGCTTTTCAAACAGCTCTGATAACAGCTAGACAGCTTTTTAAACAGGTCTGATAACAGCTTAACAGCTTTTCAAACAGCTCTGATAACAGGTCTGCCTTCTTGCACCAAAGCCTTGAATTGAAGCCATTCTCACCCTAATGCTTTCACGTTTTTTTACTACCCCAATAACCTTCATGTGGTCTATTTTTGATATCGAATTTCATAACATGCTGCAATGAAAACGATTTCCTCTGCTCATACTCAAAACAAATATTAACATGTTCCTGACATCGATTCAACGTTTTCATGAATATATTTAAGGCTTGGTAAGGAAGCCGTGGAACTATTTTGCTTCAATCAAATAAGCACAGATACCACCAATCTAGTGCATAATATACATCGATTCAATCCCCATATCACCCATGAAAGGTTTTCTTGTACACTACACAACATTACATTAATTCATCTCAGTGTTGAATACATACATATCCACAGTTGGCAAGTCTATGACCAAGTCCTGAGTGAGATGGTTTCAAACTATGGTGTTCATTAAAGCTTCCTAATGTGTTAGAGCAAGACAGATGATAAGAAATAACATGGGATTTTGCTGCCGAACTCTCGTAGCCTAACACAGAAAATGATCATGGGAGACATTTGCTCTGGATCGCTTTTTGGATGTGACACACAGAGAAAAAAGCTTATAACCTAAGATATAAAAATAAATAATGAATTTGATGTGAATAAATATTGTGTGAACAAATTGGTTTGCTATATATTATTTACAGTTTTTGTTGTATCCACAGCTGGGAAGTATATGACCAAGTCCCAAGCGAGATGGTTTCAAACAATGGTGTTCACTAAAGTTTCCTAATGTGTTAGAGCAAGACAGATGATAAGAAATAACAAGAGATTTTGCTGCCGAACTCTCATAGCCTAACACAGAAACTGTTCATGAGAGACATTTGCTCTGGATGTGAAACACAAAGAAAGAAGTTTATAACTTAAGATATAAAAATAAATAATGAATTTGATGTGAATAAGTATTGTGTGAAAAAATTGATTTGCTATATATTATTTACAGTTGTTGTTGTTTTTCAGTAAAGGAATTGGCAATCTTACATTTTCAACTTTCACTACTCATCTTCCACATATTACTCACAGCTCTCCAGTACTCATCTAAGACAACATATTATATTAATATAATAATTCCACCTTCTTTCGTCCAAACTTTTAATTTAATCTACTCCCAATCTAATATTTTCATGGTAAGATTTAAAGATGAATAAATAATACCTCCATATCCTACTAGACTTATATCATTCCAAATACCCACTCTCAGCATCGCAGTCTTCACTATTGAACTTGAAGCATTATCAACTTTTTAACTTTTTTTTTCAACCTTCCTGATGCTCATACAACACCATTTCCAGGAGACAAACACCAAATACCATCCATCAAAACTTTTAACTTGATACATATCTTACAGTACCTACTCTCAACCTTCCACCACGATCTTCACAATGGACTTGTGGAAAATTATCAACTATTTCTTCTTTCATACTCCACCACTTTCGAGGAGATAAATATCCAGCGAGATTGCTGATTAGGATTTTACTGCTTACTCATAACTCCTATACAAGTTCCTCTACTCACCTCAAACAACATATCATACCACATTAATATCATAACACAGTGTTCTTCTATCAAAGCTTTTGATTTAACCCACTCTCAACTTAATGGTAAGTAAACAATGTACCTGCACCAATAGTATATACAACACCATTTGGATAATAATTTAGGGGATAAATATGAAGCGACCTTGCTGATAAAATTTTTATTCCTTACTCAAGGCTCCCAAGCAACATCGATTACTCATCTAAGATATGATGTCATACTACATTGATATCATAATACCACCTTCTTTCATCAAAACATTTCAATAATCCCACACTCAACCTAATGGTAAGAAAATAATTTGATCACCCCAACAGTATGAAGATAAAATTATCGTATTCTTATCAGCTTCATGTGAACTATGATATCGGGGATCAATCAAATTTCATAACAGTGTGACTGATTGAGAAATTTTATTGAAAATAAAAAACAATTCTTCATAAAATGTAAGACTTTTGAATATAAACTCCTAGATACAAAAAAAAAAACATTAATCTTCAATTTTTCTGCTTCACTCGGCTATATTTGTTTACGGAAGATATCAAAGTAGCAGCCACCTGGCCACCTTTTCTAATGCTTTAATTTTCATTACTTCTATTGATTGCATGTGTCTTACCATCCCAAGCAACCGTGATCAATTTTTACACATCGAATAACATAACATGATCACTCTTGTTTATAAAAGACCTATAGACCACAACTTACGTTATAGTTTTTGTTTTTAATTTGTTTCAGCAAAAGAAATTTTCAAGTATAACTTCCACTGCCATCTAAGACATCATATCCTACAGATTGATATCAGTCGTTGTTGTTTTCAGCTAAAGAAATTGGGAATCTTACATAAATCGCTCAATTTGTTTACTTTTACTTTACATTTACCAAATTCTATTACTTATGTAAGTAAACGTATCTACCTACATACGCCCCAATTAGCTTCGCCTGATCTATTTCTAGATATATGATCATATTGTGCGATCTCGTATCCCCAAGCATCGAGAAGAAAAATAAGCGAGCTCCAGAAACAAAATCGAAAACCTATGCTGGAGCGTGCTAAAAGTGATCTCGTATCCCCCAAAACTCGAGATGAAAAAAATAAGTGAGCTCCAGCAGCCAAATCGAAGTCCTATGCTAGAGAAGGTTGAATGTGATCTCATATCCTCAAAGTGATCTCGTATCCCCAAGTCAGAGATGAACAACTAATTAAATCAAATCAAATCGAATTTATTCGAAAGGGAATTTGTACAAAATAAGGCATAGCCTTTTAAAAAGTGCTTAGCATGAAAATTTAGAAATTATAAAAAAACCGCAAGAAAGATATGAATAAAAATAAAAATAAAAATAAAATTAAAAATGAAAATAAAAATAAAAGGAATACATATATAAAGACTAAAATAAACTTATATAAATAAAGAAAAACAGAAAAAGAAAAAAAAATATATGTATTACCGGCTAATGCCGCTAGGGAACCTTACTCAAGAAATGGTGTTTGCACTCGAAAGATCAATACACGCACACCCTAAACCCAATAATAATAACAATTATAATTTGCTAAGAAAACATCAAACCAAGGTGATGTCATGTTGTGAAATTCAAATGATGCTCATATCTACAACTTCCCCGCTAATAAAAGTTATTTAGGTGAAGCACCTGTAAGCAGCAAGAACCAAGATGACGTCATACGTGATATCTACAACTTCTTCGCTAATAAAAGAAAACAGCAAAACCAAGGCATGCTGGTAGTATCGACTAATGCCACTAGGGAACCTTACTCAAAAAATGGTGTTTGCACTCGAATCCTGTAAAAGCCTAGGCGCATGCTGATATCTACAACTTCTCCGTTAATAAAAGAAAACAGCAAAAGCAAGGCATGCTGGTAGTACTATCAGCTAATGTCGCTAAGGAATTTTACTCAAGAAATGGCCTTTGCACGCGAATCGAAATTATGGAATATGCTAAATTGTATCAGGGCATTGGATGGGAAACATATTGCCTACCATTAAATGCCTCTAGTACCCACTAATGCCACTAGGGAACCTTACTCAAGAAATAACATCTGTACTCGAATCCTGTAAAAGCCTAGGCGCAAGCTGATATTTACAACTTCCCTGCAAATAAAAGAAAACAGCAAAAGCAAGGCAAGAAATGGCGTTTGCACTAGAATCCTGTAAAAGCCTAGGCGCAACATTTAATGTTTGACACCCAGAGCCCTCACTGATATCTTCTAGAATCTGTTCATGACGATGTCATGTTGTGAAATTCGAACGATGCTGATATCTACAGCTTCCCTGCTAAGAAAACTTGCAGCACTTGAAAATAGCAAAACCGAGATGACGTCATGATGATATCTGCAACTACCCTGCTAATAAAACAAAACAGCAAAACCAAGGCATGATGGTAGTTCCGGCTAATGCCGCTAGGTAACCTTACTCAAGAAATGGTGTGCCCGTATAGGATTTCTGATGAAAATTTCATTCCCCCTCCCACCCCATACCATCTAGAATACATTGGCATGAACAAAAATAATTTGAATTATTAATACGCTTATATCTCGAAAACCAAAACCCACCCACCATTTAGAATCCATTGGCATGAACAAAAATTTCATACTATTACCTTTAATTATTACTAATATTAATTCAAAACCAGGGGTAACACTTGAAAACAACAAAAGCCTACATTTAGGCGCACCACACATCCAGGAAAACCGTAGAATTTTCCTGCTACGTGTGGGCACAAGTGAAGCAAAAACTTCACACATCCAAACAAACCGTTGCATGCTGCCATGTGTGGGCACAGGAAACCGTAGCATGCTGCTACGTGTTGGCAAAAGTGAAGCGAAAACTTCCCACTTTCAAGAAAACCGTAGCATGCTGCTACGTGTGGGCACAAATGAAGTAAAAAACTTCACATCCAAGAAAACCATACCACACATCCAAGAAAACCGTAGTACCGGAACATGCTGGTAGCATCGGCTAATGCTGCTAGGGCGCGAGATGAAAAATGTTGATGTCAACTTAGAGGCTACGAGTCTGAGATGAAAAATAAGCGAACTTAAGAAACAAAATCGAAATCCTTTGCTATTTCCCTATGCTGGAGAATGCTAAAAGTGGTCTCGAATCCCCAAAGTGGTCTCGTATCCTCAAGACTCGAGATGAAAAATAAGCGAGCTCCAGAAACAAAATCGAAAACATATGGTGAAGAGTGCTAAAAGTGATCTCGTATCCCCGAAACTCGAGATGAAAAAAGTAAGCGAGCTCCAGATGGTGTTTGCACCCCCTAAACCCAATAACAATAAAAATTATAATTTGCTAAGAAAACATCAAACCAAGGTGATGTCATGTTGTGAAATTTAAATGATGCTGATATCTACAACTTCGTCGCTAATATAACTTATTTAGGTGCAGCACCTGTAAGGAGCAGAACGAAGATGACGTCGTACGTGATATCTACAACTTCTTCGCTAATAAAAGAAAACAGCAAAACCAAGGCATGCTGGTAGTACCGACTAATGCCACTAGGGAACATTACTCAAGAAATGGTGTTTGCACTCAAATCCTGTAAAAGCCTAGGCGCATGCTGATATCTACAACTTCTCCGTTAATAGAAGAAAACAGCAAGACATGCTGGTAGTACTATCAGCTAATGTCGCTAGGGAACTTTACTCAAGAAATGGCCTTTACACGCGAATCCAAATTATGGAATATGCTAAATTGTATCAGGGCATTGGATGGGAAACATATTACCTACCATTAAATGCCTCTAGTACCCACTAATGCCACTAGGGAACCTTACTTAAGAAATGACATCTGTACTCGAATCCTGCAAAAGCCTAGGCGCATGCTGATATTTACAACTTCCGTGCTAATAAAAGAAAACAGCAAAAGCAAGGCAAGAAATGGCGTTTGCACTCGAATCCTGTAAAAGCCTAGGCGCAACATTTAATGTTTGACACCCAGAGCTCTCACTGATATCTTCTAGAATCTGTTCATGACGATGTCATGTTGTGCATGTTGTGAGATTCGAACGATGCTGATATCTACAGCTTCCCTGCTAAGAAAACTTGCAGCACTTGAAAACAGCAAAACCAAGATGACGTAATGGTGATATCTGGAGCTTCCCTGCTAATAAAAGAAAACAACAAAACCAAGGCATGATGGTAGTTCCGGCTAATGCCGCTAGGTAACCTTACTCAAGAAATGGTGTGCCCGTAGAGGATTTCGGATGAAAATTTCATTTCCCTCGCATCCCATACCATATAGAATCCATTGGCAAGAACAAAAATAACTTGAGTTATTAATACGCTAATATCTCGAAAACCAAAACCTACACACCATCTAGAATCCATTGGCATGAACAAAAATTTCCTACTATAACCTTTAATTATTGCTAATATTAATTCAAAACCAGGCGCAACACTTGAAAACAACAAAAGCCTACATTTAGGCGCTCCACACATCCAATAAAACCGTAGCATTTTGCTGCTACGTGTGGGCACAAGTGAAGCAAAAACTTCACACATCCAAGCAAACCGTTGCATGCTGCTACGTGTGGGCAGAGAAAACCGTAGCATGCTGCTACGTGTTGGCAAAAGTAAAGCAAAAACTTCCCACTTCCAAGAAAACCGTAGGATGCTGCTACGTGTGGGCACAAATGAAGCAAAAAACTTCACATCCAAGAAAACCATACCACACATCAAAGAAAACCGTAGTACCGGAGCATGCTGGTAGCATCGGCTAATGCTGCTAGGGCGCGAGATGAAAAATGTTGATGTCAACTTAGAGGCTACGAGTCTGAGATGAAAAATAAGCGAACTCCAGAAACAAAATCGAAATCGTATGCTGTATACATATGCTGGAGAGCGCTAAAAGTGGTCGCGTATCCCCAAAGTGCTGTCGTATCCCCAACATCCAAGGCATAAACCAGTACAGCCAAGACACAACACACATTTAGTATGGACTCGAACCACATTGCGACGGTGGCGCCATCTGTGTCGAATTACTGGAAGCTAAAAAGGCTAAAAAAGCTCTTATAGCGTAACTACTAACAGAAGAAAAGAAATCAGAGGAAATCCTGGAAAATAAGTCGACGAAAATATCGTGAGAAAAAAAAGAAAAATAACAGAGAATGGATAATTCTATAAGAGATAATATTCCTCCTTTTTCTGAGGATGAAAATAATGTGGTAAATGATCAACATCTTTAAGTACCACAGGTTCCTCCATCACCGGTACCAACTATTCAAATACACCTGATCGTTATAAAATAAATACGGGAAATGAACAAACAGAAAAGTTTATTCATGAAATAGACAAATCAAATTACTCATACTAACAAAGTGGAAAAATAACTAGCTAAATACATGAAACCCTAACAAAGGATAAATAATAAGTTATTTAAAATTGAGAATACTAATGAGGATGGTATCGGGCAAACCGTTTATAGTATTATGAAAAGTAGTGAAATAGAAATAACAAAGAATTTACTTCTAGTACAACATGACAAGTCACTAAATGAAAATTATTCCCAGAAAAAAAAACAAGTATTCCCTCCCTACATTTGTTAGAAGTAGAGTAATGAAAAATACAAACATTTGTCTAGTTGTAAGAGATTTTAAAATTATAAGAGACTTTCAAAGGCTCAACTCACAAGATTTCAGATATGAAATACTAGCTTTCTTGTAGGATGATGAAAATACGTGGATTTGTCGAGGAAAATTAATTTTGTAAAAAAGATGGAATTATGGCACAAAAATGTAGGAAAATATTTGAAAAGACGATCCAGATTATCAATTGAGCTACGCTTTGCTTTGTAGAAACTTACCATTCTTGATTAAAAAGATGAAGATGTCAGATAGGGATGCATGTAAATGCATTGCTCATTCAAATACTGCGTATGTTAACTGGATGTGTTGCACTCTGTCAGTGAAATTTTTTACTAAATGTGAAAGCAATAAGCAAGATATTCAAGGATATTGTTCAATCTTGTATCACTTAAGATTAATATTCAATTTGTAATTTAAGACTTGTTCAATATAAAGTCATGTTTAATTTGTATCAATTAAAATCTATATTCAACAATGTGATTTCACTAAATGATTTGCTCAATTATACACTCCATTGAGAATTTGCTCAATTGTCTACAAGATATTGTTATGTTAAAAATATTGTTAAATTTACGGGCCTTCGAAAATTCTATAAAACTCGTCGAAAGTCAAAAAGGCTTGACTCAACATTTGGTCCTATACGAGCCGAATTGTAAAAGAAATAGAAAGCTATCCAAGAATTTCGTTCGAGTTTGGATATCACCGAGAACACATGTCTGCATCTGGTCTGCAAATAGGAAATTGGAATTTACAACATTTTAACAGCAAGATCGGAATCATCAAAGTGCTGTATATTGAATTGGTTAAAATTTCGCATTTGCACGTATCATATCTCCAGTCCTACATTTATCAGAAGATATTGTATCATTATAGCAGTAGCATACAATCAAGCCATCGCCATGGCCGAAATTACCGTTAGCCGTGAATGAGCTGCTGTAAGTACAAGTGGTCACAATGTTTCGAGGTAAATTTTTAACATCTGAGAAAATATTAAAAAAAAAAACGTTTTGGACCTACATGAACAATATTTGCTATTTGAGGTTCGATACATATATCAGCAATTATTCGCAGTAAAGTACGACATTATTGGGTAATGCTGTAGTTAGATAGTCAGTATAAGTTCGAGTTCAACTATTGTAAAATAATTCATATACAACCTTTAACTTTGTGCGTTGCAAACATTGGCTGGAAAAATAGAATCTTAGACGCATAATATCATTTAGCTTTTCTGTGGATAAATCGGCATACAACTTTATGGATAAATTCAGTAATTTAAGTGAAAATTTTTCTATCCTAGAAGGTACAGTGATTCATTTACGATAAAGTACATTGGTAATTAAATACATATATTGAGGTTATATTTGATCTGAACATTTTTATATTTGACATTTGTTTGAATTATTATTACTTGCGAAAACAGGGACTTATATTATACCTAATCAATAAGCTATTGGATTTGATTTGGTCATTTGAAGTGAATTAACAAACATTTTTAAATAAATAAATCAAAATACAAGTGTATTGAAAAGATTGTGCTCCGTGATTGAGAATTAATATTAATTAAAAAAAATAATTAAGCAAAAAAGATAGAGACAGGATTTATACTGAATTAAAAACAAAACGTGCATCGATGCAAAGCTTTATCACATGGCATAAAAATTATATTGAAACGAACGCGAAATCGATGAATATGTTTCATTTTGAAACACGATTAGGCTTGTTAGAATCGTACTTCCAGTAATTTCTGGATCTTCTATCTGAACTGGAAATATTAACAAGATTGCGACGCTGAGGATCAAAAGCGGGAAGTCGATAAATTGTATTGCACAGCAAAATCTAAGATTCTTTGCCATATTGCGCAGTTCAAAGCTAGGCGTTCGGTTGCTAATGTCTTAGATACAACTACGAGTCGCATAGTTCGGTTACCAAAGTTACAACTACCTTATTTCTCGGGAAATCTTACAGAGTTAGATTCTTACGGAACCTTTACCAAGTTAATCCATGATAATCCTGTATTAACAGAGATAGAGAAATTTCAACATCTGCGCTCATGCTTAGGCGAAAGGCCGTTATACACAATTAAAGCTTTAGAAACTACCGACAATAACTATGGAAAGCAGTTTACTTAAATCTAGATACGACAATACAGCGATAATTTTCCAAGCCCACATTAAAGATTTTTTTGATCTACCTCGACTAAAGGGCACTTCATCATCGCACCTTATAGACTTAGTAGATTCGGTCAATGCTCACCTCCGTGCTTTGAATTCACTCGGTAAAACACAAGACATATTAAATGAAATTTTACTGCATCTTGTTTCATCAAAGCTCGATAACGATACCCAAATTAAATGAGAGGATGAAATTACTATTGAAAAGCTCCCATCATGGGAATTCTTCGCAAAATTTTGAATAATCGCTGCCTTAATCTCGAAAATAGAGACATCAATTCAAGATCTTTTGTTAGTTCCACTTTCTGCTCTAAAGAATTGAAGGCTTCTCCAAGCAAACGAAATGCATCGTTTTTGTCTGCATCCAAAGGGAATTGCCGTTGTTGTAAGGGCAATTGTCTCTTTATAGTAAAAGGCCAAAGATTCTTAAAAATGTCCCCAAAAGAGAGATACTTTGAAATAAAAAGATTGCCGCTTTGCCTACTATGTGTGAATAAAGGTCATTCAATAAAAATTAAAATTAAAAATTAAGGCGGTTGCGTCACCTTCCAAGGAATACAGTGGAAGTTTTCTAGACAAAATTTCCAAAGTGTCATCAAGTTACAGCACACATTCGAAGCCTACCAATGAAGGTAGTGACTACATCCTGTTAACTACAGCAGTTATTGAAGTCAAATACAGATTTGGAAGTTTCTTACCTTCTCGCGCATTATTAGATTCAGCTACTCAGTTGAACTTTATTACTGAAAGAATGACTTAACTCCTAAATCTAAAAAGAGAAAGACATAATGTAGAAATTTTGTTCAAGAAAGAATTTTTTTGGATTCTCCGGTATATAGCAAAAGCTAAAAAATGTTCTAATTTCTTATTTCATCACACAACCCATTAATTTTTGGTGACAAGTTTCAGGTCTTGGTTTGACTTATCAACAGGTTTCAAATAGAGAAATTGGGTGATTTGGAAAACAAATGACAAAATGAAAGAAAGAAGAAATAAATGAAAAGTTTGAGAATTTTTTTTAAATTTTTTTAATAAATAAAAAAAATTGTTTTTTTCTATTTTTCTCAAACTTTTCATTTCTTTCTTCTTTTTTTTCATTTGTTTTTAAAATCACCCATTTTCGCTATTTGGGACCTGTTGATGAGTCAAACCAAGACTTGAAACTTGTCACCAGAAATTAATGGATTGTGTGATGAAATAACAAATTAGAACATTTTTTAGCTTTTGCTATATACCGGAGAATCCCAAAAAATTCGTTCTTGAACAAAAGCAAGTTTAACCCGATAAAAAGTCCAGACGTAATCTATTTATTTTTCCTCCTGGGCTTGTATAGGAGTGTTTTTTTCTCATATAATTCACACCCAGAATTTATTATGAGTTTATATGAGAAGAGATCAGTTTGATCTATTTTCAATCGTCTGCAGCAGGCAGAAAGCCAAGCTGCACCGATGAGTGTAAGGTGTTCTGCTGAACGAAACGCTTCTTCTTCTTCCTTATCTTCTTTATTTTTCAGCCCACTGCGTGGCGTATACAGGTTCGATTCGCTTCGAATGAATTTGTTTCTTTAAAAAAAAAATTTTAAATTTGTTTTAATAAATAAAAAAAATTGTTTTTTTCTATTTTTCTCAAACTTTTCATTTCTTTCTTCTTTTTTTCATTTTTTTCATTTGTTTTTCAAATCACCCAATTTCGCTATTTGGGACCTGTTGATGAGTCAAACCAAGACTTGAAACTTGTCACCAAAAATTAATTGGTTGTGTGATGAAATAAAAAATTAGAACATTTTTTAGCTTTTGCTATATACCGGAGAATCCCAAAAAATTCTTTCTTGAACAAAATTAAGTTTAATCCGGTAAAAAGTCCAAAAGAGGATTCTTTCTATTTATAATGTAGAAAGTAATGGCTTTGGCAAAATTTGTACACAACTAAGGAATAAAACTACCGCGACCATAAAATCTAGATTAAAGGAATACTCAACTGGTTTCGAACTGTGCATATTGCCAAACATTACTGATTTTCAACCTCATTTTGCTTTTGATATTGAAAACTGGGGAGTTCCAAAAAATATAAAATTGACCGATGCCTTATTCAACAAGCCCCAACGCATTGATTTGTTCATTGGAGCCGGACTATTTTTTGAGCTTCTAGCAGTCGGGCACATTCGTTTCGGAAACAATTTGCCACTTCTAAGACTCTCTTTGGCTGGGTCGTAACTGGAGAAATTATAGAAGAAAAACATGACTTAAGTCAAAGGTGTCTTACTAGTCTTCACGTTTTAAATGAAACCAAATGTGAAGAGGAATCACTGGGAAAGCTACTAAGCTACTTTAGATAGTAGAAAATGTAAGGCCCTCTTGACCGATTTTAAGTAAGGAGCATAAAGAATGTGAGCATCATTTTCTGGAGAACGTCTCTCGCACTTCTAATGGTCAATTCATGGTGAGAATACCATTTCACAAGGATCCATCTCTATTGGGTAAATCATTCGAAATAGCTAAAAGAAGGTTCAACAACCTGGAACGGAAGCTAAATAAGCAACCTGAGTTGAAAGCTCAATATGCGGACTTCATACACGAATATGCGAACTTAGATCATATGGAACGAATACATAAATCTGAAATTGAAGATTTAAATTATTTTCTTCCGCATCTCTGCGTCTTGCGACTAGCCAGCTCATCCACTAGTCTAAGGGTAGTATTCGATGTGTCATGCCACACCACCTCTGGGTTCTCTTTGAATGACATTATGACGGTAGCTATCGTTTAGCCTGGGTTGTTTGACATAGTTATCAGATTTAGATTTAACTGTTATGTAGTGACCGCAGACAAATCAAAGATCTTTTGGCAGATTCTTGTAAGCCCCACGGACACCAATCTTCAGTGTATAGTTTGGCAAGATAACTCCTTTGAGGATCTACAAATATATCGGGTGAAAACAGTTACTTACTGTGTTGCAGCTGCGCCCTTTCTCTCAACACATTGCCTACTTCACCTCGCAGATAGTAATTCGAAAGGCTTCCCAGTGGACTCGCGCGTATTAAAAAGTTACTGATACGTGGACGACATGGTTCCTGGCCCAAACACGATCGAAGAAGCTCTACAGATTCGAGCTGAGACTACCGAGCTCTTTTCTAAAGCTCAGCTCTAGGTACGAAAGTGATTTTCAAATGACACTACAGTTTTAAACGGAGTTCCTGATTATAATCGAGAAAAACTGCGCAAGGTCAATCGATCCGATCTTACCAAGACCCTTGCGCTATTTTGGGAACCACACAACGACCAGCTCTTATTGTACAATTTGCCAAAGGACAGTTCATCCGTGATTCTTGGTCTTTTAAACCAAGTCATTGTATTCGCAAAGATTGCTGCAACAGTAGTGGAAACTAAAGTTAAACTGGGATGGATCTTTATCTGAAAACTTAGATACGTGGTGGGAACGATACCGGAACCAGCTGAAATTAATAAATGACTTTAAAATACCTCACTTTACAAATTTTCATGATGCTTCAATATATTGTTGGACTGATTCAACAGTCGTACTCTATTGGCTGGCTGGAGATGCATCTGCCTACCCTACCTTTATAGCAAATCGAATTGCAAGGATCCAGGAGATGACATCCACTTTCATTTGGAGACATTTAAGATCACAATATAATCCAGCTGACCTAGTATCGCGTGGAACATTACCAGAAAGTCTTTTACAATCTTATATTTAGTTCAATATGCCAGAATATTTACTGCAGATGCCTAAGCTTTGGCCCAGACGAAATAACTCATACTATTCATTAATTGATAATCCTGTACAAATAAAAGCAAAGATAACGAAGACAACTAACATCAAGTTTGAAGATTTCTTAGCAAGGATAAAATTATTGAATGATTTTTCCAAGCTACGGCGGATATTTGGCGACATCCTGCTATTCATCACGCACTGCAAACTGACAATTTATAAGAAGGAGAAGATAAAGGGAATGAAAACTGCAAATGAACTGCATACTGCCGTATTGCGTATGGCAGCTTTTGTACAGAAACTGGAATTCACAGTGCGCATTTAGAAAGAACTTCAACTGTCTCTTCTAGTAGTCGTTTCAGATCATTGCGTGCATTTTTGAACACGCAATCGAAATTCAACTCATCAGATTAGGAGGGCACCTTCGATACGCAGATCTACCATATTCAGTGAAATATCCTGTCCTCCTCCCAAGAAAACATTCTTTTGTGCTATTCTTAGTTAATTATTATCATGTAAAAAATTTACATGCAGGTCCACAAGCATTAGACTGACGTTTTGGCTCATTAATGCGAGTAGTATTGTTAGACAGGTTGTACATAGGTTTATTTGCTGCTTTCGATCACGACCACAGATGTTCCAGCAAGTTATGGGAAATTTATCACGACATAGATTTCAACCCTCCAGGCCATTTGCCAACGCAGGTGTTGATTTCTGTGACCCATTCTGGCCCCACCATCGAATTAGAGGAGCAAGGCCTTACAAGGTTTACGTCGCAGTCTTTATTTGTTTTACTACAAAGGATATTCATATAGAGCTGATGTCAGATTTATCAACATGCGCCTTCATTGCAGCGCTCAAACGTTTCATTGCTTGAAGAGGCTGGAGGGTAGATTGTCGGAAGCAGCCGCAAAGTCTGCAAAGACTCATTTGGTTCGAACTGTAAACGGTGCATCATTATCTTATGAAGAACTTTTGACAGCTATGTCGTCAGATCCAGCAAATTTTGATGTCCTTATACCAGGACATTTTTTGAACGCGGGTCCACTGCAACAAAAATTGAATTGGAATTCTAGGTCATCTAATGTCAAAAGTGGCTCTTTAGTGCTCCCCTCTGATGAAAATTCTGATGAAAATCTTCCTCCACAAAGGTGGTTACTTGGTCGTAATATGCAAACTTATCCTGGCTTAGACGGTATTGTACGAGTTCTCCTATTACAGACAAAAAATGGCGAAATCAAGCAAGCTATTCAGAAGCTATGTCCGATTCCCATCGATGATGTACATGATGAAGAAAATAAGAGTTGAAAGGGATCCTTGTATTAACTAAGATTAATGTTCAATTCGTAATTTAAGACTTGTTGAATATAAGGTCATATATAATTTGTATCAATTAAAATCTATATTCAACATTGTGATTTCACTAAATGATTTGCTCAATTATACACTCCATTGAGAATTTGCTCAATTGTCTGCAAGATATTGTTATGTTAGTATTGGTATGAGCTACGCTCCCGCTATAAAATTCTCACTTGTAAGATAGCTTTCATCGAGAGAAGAGCAGCGTGTTAAATAGATGAAATAAATTTTGTTAAAAGGTAAAAATATTGTTAAATTTACGGGCCTTCGAAAATTCTATAAAATTCGTCGACAGTCAAAAAGGCTTGACTCAACAGATATCATAAAGATAAAAGATATTCAAAGTGGATCACTAAAACTGAAAGAATTACTTGTCCGAAAACAAACAAGGAGAAAATAGTCAAAAAAATCTTGAAAGCAAAAAAAGAGACTATGAGCTCTGTTGAAGTTATTCGAGAGGTCGAAAATATTGTTTTGAGTTTTTTGTCTCATGAAGGATGAATACTTCACCACTATTTAAACATATGAGAATTGAAGAGAAATTTCAAACGAAATGAATGGAACATACATAGAGATTTCAGTGAAAACTACAAGGTCAAATATTCTCAAGAAGTACAAAGTCTTCCCTTTGGTTGTTCAAGAAAACAGATTATTTCGCACACAGTAGTTGACTACTTGAAACATGACAATAGAGCTAAAGTTCAGGTCTTTGTACTTTGAGTGATTCTTTTTTACACAACGAACCAGCAATATGGGCTCACCTTCGCCGAATTTAAGAATGTCTACCAGCAAACGTTGAAAATGTACATATCCTGAGCAATCTATCCAGTACAGAAATAAAAATATGGTTTACTTCTTATCAAAATATTTTAGAAACATATTCCCAGCAAAATGTTTCACTTGGAATTATTCGGAAGCTGGTCATGGAAAAGGAGCACCGGATGGCTTTGGAGGAACATGTAAACGAACTGCTGATCAGGAGGTTGCCAATGGAAAAGATATCGTAAATCTTAACACTGTATACACAATTTTCAAAAATAGTTGTCCAAATATCAATTTTTTGTTATCAATGAAAGAAATAATTCTTGCATCTGACGAAATGATCACATTTAAAGGAGCAATGCAGGTTAATCAAATAAGCGGAGGAATAAATACTGAACTGTGCACGAGAAAATTGAGCTGTTTTAACTGTAGTTATACAAGTAGCTGCGAACATTTTGAATTCGGTAGCTTAAAATATAGAAATGCTCAAAATCACCATTAAATGATCAATGATAATCTGAATAACTTTTCTCATTTACCTTGTTCCAGTTCAAGAGCCCATTACTGGAATGTCTACTCGCTATCTTCTTCGACATCTTCATCATCATCATCGTCATCGTCATTGTTCTCTTCACTCGCGCAGATTACTATGGAAACCATTGTACGCGGATATTATCCTGGCTGAATTTCCAGGGTTTAAAGAAAAGGAGTCTTCATAGATTCAATTATCTCACAAAAATGCAGCTTGGCTCATACAGTTTTTCTATTCATAGATACGTTTGCTTCTGTCAAGCGATAGAAGATGTCAAGGACGAGTTCGAAGTGAAGGTTATGTCCTTAAAAAGTTTTAAAGCAACCAAAACTTCTTTTAAAAATATTGAAGTAGATATCTCTTAATAAAGCGAAACCAAAGTCTTAAATTACTTAAAGTTTCATCAATTGTGGAAGAAACAATTAAAGCAATTTTTTCTTTCCATCGTCCAATTGATGTTTTTGAATTATAAAACTCAACATTTGACTGGGGATGATAGGCGGTAGTTCGCAGTTTCCTAGTAATTTGCACAATGCTTTCATGACTTCGTCCGTAAAATTTGCACCCTGATCTGTTACAAGCTCCTTGGGTAATGTGTATCTACTAAGTATTTGTTCAAATAAAGCCCGGGCCACGGTATTCTCCTCCTGATCTTATATTGCTTCAAAATCGACGAACCTAGTGAGATCATCCATCATAGATAGAATATCCTTATTTCCATTCTGACTTGTCGGCAGCGAGCCAACTAGATCAACGTATACTTCATCGGAAGGCTTCTGCGAAATTTCTGTTATCACTAACGGCATTTTATTGGTCTTAGAATGTTTATTTCTTTAGCATTTCATACAGCGCATAACATGTTTAGAGATATCATTCCTCATTCCCCTTCAACAATAGAAACGCTTTAGCCTTTCCAGAGTTTTGTTCCTTCCGAAGTGTCCTCCGAAACGTGAATCATGAAAGTCTCTCAATATAATCTCTATGTCCCCTTGGTCCGTTATACACTTGGGTCTTGTGTTTTTCTGGAGCCTTATTTCTGTTATCTCAGTCTCATCTATGTCATCCCATCTTTTTCAGATTCTCGAGAAGGCTGTTTTTTCTGGTTTTCTTTGTTTCCCTTTCTTCTAGCTTGAGCTCGGGTAATTGTGATGCACGGGTATTCCCTACCACATTGATCTTCACGTTGGTCTATATCTCGTGGAATTCTGCTAAGATCATCCGAATTACCATTTTCTTTTCCCTTCTTGTAGACAATCTCAAAATTAAACTCCGAAAGTTTTGGTGGAACCTCACTATGCGAGATGTGGTGCCCTTAAGCTTAAAAATTCCTCGAAAAGGTTGATGGTGATGACGACTTTAAAATATCTTCCAAGCAGGTAGCATTTATAATTACGTACTGCCCATACAATGGGTAGCAATTTCCGTTCCGTATCCAAAAATTGTTTATTACAAGATGTTAATACAATTCAGAAAATACTACACAAATGCTAGAAGTGGAATAAGTGTAGCACAGAAGAGCTGGGAGTAGAAGTTTAGAAAACATCTCTTAAGGCAGAAGATGAACAATAGACTCAGGTCAACAGCAACAGATGTGCCGTTTTTCCCAGGAGGACATACTCCAAACTCGTAATTCAAACAGCAGCAGGTCGAGGCAGACGTACACCTTACCGTTGATATGACATCATTCTTGCAGCGAATCCAGACCATACTTTCCGACTATCATCAACAAACAGTTCGAGCGGCTAGATTAAATTTAAGGCTCACAATTATATTGTAACGTGGTGAATTCCCCACTTACAGATCTGGCAACTAGCGCGGATAAATTATGAGCTTGCGCGCGTGCAGAGCCCACGGGAGGTCAAGGCACCTGGACTACGGATAGAATCTGAATGGTCAAGAGCAAAAAAAGAAGGATTGGATCTAGTGAGGACAGTGATCTCGTAAGCGGTCGAGTAACAAGTTCGGTTTCATTGGGAAAAGATAAAATGATAATTAATTTGAATTTTTCTGTTATCAATCAATCAATTTTTCTGTTATCTAGTATCTCAGTTTGAGTTTATTTTTTGTAAAAAAAAAACATATAATAAACCAATTAAGTGAGTTACCTGATTCGCGAATGTTTTACGTTCGTTGCTTTGTACCCTCCTCGCACGGACTTTTGTGAGGCACAAGTCTTGGCAGCATAACGAAGTAGTACTGGAAAGGTTCCGAGAATCCCTAAGGACAGTAAAAAAAAATTGTACAGACTTCCTAGTGGAGACACATAAGTTCCATTTCTTCTCAGTTCATTGGAGGAACAGCTAAGTACCATTTTCGTTTTCCTTCTAATTTTTTTTCTAGCCAGCGGAATTGACATCTGGAGCCGTTTCGTAGGTATTTGGTTATTTTTTTTTCCAATTTGGTTCGTAAATATTACGTCACAGGGTCAACGAACTCCTCTTGAAGATCTTTCCGTAAAAGCTCTATAACGAAAGATGCCGAGTAAAGGTAAATAGCTGAAATTAATTACCCACCAATATTTTTTACACGAAGCGCAGAGACATCAGAAATATACGCAATATTCCTTACAGAAAACAGGGGATACATCAAAATATGACCAATCTTTTTGTTCGTTTTCAACTGCACAAGTAAAATTAATACGCACGCGTATCGAACTTGTCAGAATTGCGAATTCTGACATAGAACAGCTGATTTCATAATTTGAAAGAAGCTTGCAGTAATTTTCTTCCTCGGCCGATGCGCGCACCACAGCATGGGTATTTTGTGAACTCAGCAGACAGCGCTAGATTTTTTCTGGAAGCTTTAAAGAACTTGATTTAACCGATACACGATCCAGATTTCCAGACAATTGTGTCGAAATAGAATTAGCGAATCTGCAGCTTTCTAGTTACAATTCAATTCCAGGCGATTTTGTCGAAACAGAATAAGCGAGTTCGAAAGTTTCTAGTCACAATTTAATTGCTCCCTTTCCTCCGCTCCGCCAGGGTTAACAAATAAAAGCGCTACCATCGCCATCAATACATTATTTGGATGGAAACATACAATTGCTAGTACATAAGGTCGAAGCTTTTACGGTGATTAATCAGTCGATAGCAAAGTTAAACCATCAACTTAACAGTTTTGGGAAACTGAAGAAGTCCACAACAAACCCATAACGAAGCCGGAAGACGACGAATGAGAAAGAATCTTTAAAGAAACACATCGTCGATCATCGATTGAAAAATGGGCATTATTAAGTAGAATTTCCACGCCTTATTTTGGTATCTCGACATATTTAGCTCTAAAAAAAGACTCCAGCATTTGAATGGCAAATTCAGTGGCGATAAGAATTTAGAAAAGGAGTATACCAAATGTTTGGACGAATTCATAACACTTGGCCACATGGAGGAACTCGATTCCACAGTCAACAGAAATGGCAAGGACTATTATATTCCTCATCACACAGTTTTTAAAGACACCTAAACGACTAAGCTTAGAGAAATGTTCGACGCCTCGGCTAAAAGCCATAAAGGCAGGTCCGTAAATCAGTTTCTATTAGTTGGGCCAACTATACAACTCAAACTGCTCTCAACTCTATTGAAAAGGGGAAAATATGTAGTAGCAATTACGGAAGGCATTAAAAAGATGTATGTATCTCAATACATTCTAAGCATCGTGCATTTCAAAAAATTATTTAGCAGAATTCACAAACAAAATGTATTCAATTGGCTACAGTTACATTGGGTACCTCAGCAGCACCGAATTTAGCAATACAAGAGCTTGCAATAGATGAAGAGAATAACTGGCCTCAAGCGTCTAAGGCTGCATTCATTGACTTTATGTAGATGATTTTTTGACAGGAGCAGATACTGTCGAAAAAGCTAATGAACTTCAGAAGCAATGTACCAACATATTAAAAACAGGGGGTTTCAACTTAAGAAAATGGACCAGTAATAATATTAAGCTATTAGAGCCAATACCGATTGAGCATAGAGAATTAAAGGCTAGTCTTCACTTCGATGAAAATGAAGTCATTAATACTTTGTGAATTAGGTGGAACCCTGCATCCAAATGTTTTACTTTCGCCATTATAACCACATATAAGTATTAAGTAGTGACAAAGAGATCCAGTTTTTCTGAGGTACCAATATTCTACGATCCGTTGGGCTGATTAGAACCCCTGTAGCGAAACTATTAATTCAAAATTTATGGATAGCTGGATGTTCATGGGACACTGCAGTAGATGAGAACATTACCATGTAATGGCAAAAGTTTAAAGATTCATTGAAGAATTTTGAAAGATTTAAGATCCCATGATGAGTAGGGACAATAAAGACATCCCCAATTATTCTGCTCCATGGATTCTGCGATGCTTTCAGCAAGGCATATGCCGATGTAGTACGCGTGTAGGCTATAGATGTAACAATTACATTCTTCATATTGACATCCAAGATGAAAGTAGCTTCAATTCGGCCAATTACTGTGCATCGACTAGAATAAAATGGAGCATTAATACTGGCTCGACTAACCAAGAAAACAATTCAAGATATGCAATTAGAAGATGTAATAATAATCGCTTGGTTAAATTCAATGATAACCCTTCAATGGATCCGTAGTCATCCATCGAATTGAGAACGTACGTGGCTAATCAAGTCGTTGAAATTTAAGAAACAGTAGGTCCAGAAAAGTGGCGACATGTGTCTACAAATCACAATCCAGCTGATATCGCATGGCGAGATATAAGTACCAATGAGTTGTTAGAGAACAATTTGTGGTGGCACGGCCCAGAGTGGCTAATAAAGGGAGCAGAGGAATTGTTAAATATAATTGTATCAACTAACCGACCGCAATTCAAAGCAAAGAAAGTATCCATGGCTAACTTCCACAGTGGCGTAAATTTAGAATTCTTGGTAAACTACTCATCCTTTCAAAATTAAGTCGGGTTGTGGCAATGGTCAAAAGATTTGTACACAAATGGTGCAGACATATCGGTAAAAGAGTGGGGAAGTTATTATTACAACTGCTGCAAGCAGTTCGTAGGACAATATTGCAATTAGTTCAAAGTTCCCGTCTCTAGGAAGCATCCAGTCGTTCTCCTAAAGGATCATCACATAACAAATATCATAATCGAGCAGCTATATATCGAGACACTGCATGAAGGAGTAGGCTGATGTTAAACACTAGTCGCGCCTTGTATTGGATTTTGGATGGCCGAAGAACTATTCCACGCATACTCAATCGATGCAAAGCATGTGTAATACAACATCAACAATCAAGATCACAATTAATGGGTATTCTTCTTGACGCACGAGTGAACATTTCAAAAACATTTTCGAATATAGGCGTCGACTATGCTGGCCGATAAGTATAAAAACATTTTCATATACAGCTGAAAAAATATACAAAAGCTATTTTTGTAAGCTATCCATTTAGAATTAGTATGAGATTTTCGTTTATTGCTTCATTTAAAAGATAAGTTGCCAGACTATGCACTGATATTTATTCCGGCTGTGGTGCACATTTTAAACGTACAGAAAAACATTACATAAACATATTGCTCAAGCAGTAAAGATGCATTGCCAGAAATATATAAGTTCCAAGAAGATTACATGGCATTTTAACCCAGGTGTTTAGTCGGTCAAATACTATTTTTATTTTTTTATTTTTTTATATTATTAAGCCAAGCTCAGGGGATACCTTACGATGCAAAGCACAGCTTGGCAGGAAGGAAAAAGTAAGGGAATTAGATATCATGAGGAGAGTGGCGGAGGTTCTGATATATGTCACTCTTAAACCTTCGTCGATTGCATGCCGGAGGAAAGACAGAAGTTGGTATACCGTTCTCCATTCGCACAGTTCGGGATAAAACAGCACAACGGAACTTTACAGTACGGCCAAAAGTAATTTTAAGGACAGACAAATGTGGCGGCTTGCGGCGCGTATATTGCGTGCAGGAATTATTCTACAAGGGATCACACTAGATATTTTATTGGAACATTGACCATGCATGCTTTATCGATATAAAGGAGGAAAGGTATCCAACATTGCGGCAGTGTTCGAGCGAGTCGATAAGACAAGCTATTGCCACATCGCCATTAAGCTTGAAGGCTCTCTTCTGGACAAAATCCAATGAAACTAAGCCTGTGCGACCAGCCCAAGCCCAAATATGGGAATTATACGCCATTCTAGGTCTGATGTAAGACTTGTAGAGAAGCTCAAGTACTTCTTGCACCTTTTCAGACATCCAAGCCGTTTCGATACTTCTTTGGCAACAGAGAAGATGTGATCACTCCAGTTTAACTTACTAGAAATATTAATTCCAAGAACACATGAAGACTCTGTATCGTAAGTCAATTCTCAAAAGTCAATTCGCCAATCAATATATGTATGTATACATATGAAGAATATTTGACATTGCTAACTCAAATTGAAGCTTGTGGCAACTTACTTCCGCTATATCAATTGGAAAAATTGGTAAAGATCTTTCGGTACTAACGCCAAGACATTTTATTATTGGGCAATCACTTAATGCTGTTCCTGAACCCAAATTAATTGGAAAACAAGGAACCCCAGCACAACGATGGAAGCACAAAAGCCTAAGTGGTGTGAGACCCAATCAAACATAAAGGTTGAATACGTAGTATTACTCACAGATGAAACTACTCCATCTACATGTTGGCCTTTAGGTAGAACTGAGCAAGAATTTCCAGGCGCTGATCTGATGGCTTGATTAAAGTGGTACAAGTACATACCAGAACGAGTAGCTTTCAGCGACATATTATAAAAATATGTCCCTTACCAATGACTGCAGAAAAAGTCATGAGGAGTAGCAAGGTCATACATTGCCTGCACATCTTCAGATCAGTTTTGTGTGGGTATTGTATAAGAATGTGAATTGTGTAATTGCAGATAAGAAAATGCAAGAAGATATTTGAATTTTGGCTGAATATTTTTCATTTTCTCCACCCGAGAGTCGCGTGAGAGCACCATGGATGAAACCGGAAATCGAGGTCCTCGGTGTAAAAATACTAATGCCAATACAAGAGCTACTGCAAAACTGACCTCTCCAGGGTGCAAAACAAAAAACATTCCAAGTAAGCCAACTGCCGGGTGGAATTAATGGACAGTAGGTCACCAAATGGAGCTTCTTACATCCTTCCACATTAATAAAGGAAATAATGATCCGAATGGATAACGACATCCAAACGTTTACCAGTAGGGAAAACAAATATTATGTATATGTCACAAAAAGAGTATTGCAACGGATAAATTTTGAAAAATTTCAAAATTCAAAAAGTAAGTTAAGTAATTAAAGTTCAAGGTCGATTTTATAGATCGATATGAATTCAAATTACATGTATACAAGGACGGAAGAATCTGTTTTCATCATCACCAAAGAGAGATATAAGCTAAAAACGTAATAAATAGATTGGATGTATAAAAAAGAAATATTTTTTTTTTATAATAAATACATACATAAGTTGCATTTGGAATCTTTCAACTGTTTCATCAATTAAGACATTACAAATTGAATAATCGTTGAGGAGTTCTACAGAATTTTTGCAAAAATAAAAAATTTGATATTGAACATAGTAGTTCAACGGCTGGGAGTATGTTTCGGTAGCTAATGCTAAAACTCGAACTAAGTTTCAATTCAACTTTTTACTACTCAGCTTGTATTTGGATATTAGTAAAATCATGAATATATATGTTGAATTCCACGTTTTACTAATCACTTTGTATTTGGAATTTAGTAAAATCATAGGAGACATGAATAAACAGTTTTACCTCGTATGTGAAGTCTGGCACATATTGTACTTAGATTATAGAGCCAACAGGAAGTGTTGTTACCTGTAAAATTCGTGTGCCCGAGCGTGGATTTTTTTCACGGTCCCATGAAGTAGGTCAGCATTATATTGAAGAGAGAGACAAATGTATTTTCAGCTGTCAAACGAGCTTTCCTAATTTGAAAGAAATTTAATGTAATTTAAAAGTAGTGAAAAGTGCAAGATATTATATTTAAAAATAGTGCTAAATAGAGTGAAGAGTGTAAGTAATTATTTATTGATATTATAGTGATAAATTTCTAAGTGGTGTTCATGTATTTTCAGAATGAAGTGTTCGGTAAAAAATTGCTACAACAACACCAAAGTACGACTTGGGAAATCATTTTTTAGGCAAGTACAGTTATAAAATATTATTTTGTGTACTTTACACAGCTTTTTATATCAAATTACATTAAAAATACATAACAAAAAGGATGAAATATCGAAAAATTCCTTTCCCAGGGTATGTTGGCGTAGTGACGTCGAATAAGAACATTTTCGGTGGGAGCAAACGCAATATTTTCAACCATATATCTTGTTGTCCCGCTCTTTATATTGATTCTATTACACGGCTGTACTGAGCTTTCACTACAGCGGCAACAGATACTAACACAACTAGAATTTGACTACACCAAATTAGGCTTATCACACTTCCTGTACTCTCTATATTTTAAGCATATTGTATTATGAAAACGCGTTGCAAATTCAAAAAGATGTCAGTTTATCGACAGGACTACAAGGGACCACAAGAAAGGAATCTATTAGAAGCACCCAGCAATTAATATTCAAAGGTGTATCAACGGAAATATGTATAAATGATTTCTTGGTTTTTCAGGTCACCGTTTTGCGAACCTCGGCATTTTATCTCAAGTGATACACTATACGAAGAATCTGCACACACGTATTGCGAAATTGTATCGATGCGAACGTAAAAGTGACAATATTGACACTGTTCCAAACAACGTCATCATCCTTTCAAAACAACCTCATCATCAACAAATGGTTTTTTTTTTTGTCAAATCTAATGCCAGTAATTCAAGATATGTAAAATTTTCAAACAAACTGAAAGTCGTCACAAAATTTGTTGTGTTTTCAGCACCACCCATTATTATTTTCAGTAAAGAGATGCAAAGTTTCTGTCTTACAAAACAATTATTAAAAAAAAAATTTTTTTTTTCAGTGCTGCCATAATTTCATTCAAAAAATATAATATATGAAGCTTCATTTGTCATTTGAATCAGAAAAATCGGTCGCTCCGTTCTCGAGATATGATTATTTGAAAATGACGTTTCATCGGAAACTCACGAAATTTCTAACACCCCTAGCGAGGTGGTGGGAAAACCTGAATCAATGGCACTGGGACATCCCAGACGAGTATTGTTGATGCAGTATGCAAACCGGTTTGTTAGGGAAGAGGTGAAAAGACGCAAAGAGATATTTCTTTGAGTCTTTTCACCTCTTTCCTAAAGAACTGGTTTACATACTGCATCAAAAATACTCGCCTGGGATGGCCCGATATTAATAGTGAATGTAAATTCTTAAAAAAAAAAAATTCTATATTTCCTTTACTAGTTTTAATAATTATTAAAATTAATTAGTTGGACAAACTGTAAATATGTATATGTATATACACTTCTAATTGCTCAAAAACTGAAAAAGAATGCTAACATGAAAGGCCACACTGCTGGTCCTCTACCTCCCTCAACTAACAGAATGAGAATGATAAAAAATTGCCGCAGCCAAGCTGTTATCTCTCGCACCGTACCGATCAAGAGCTCTCTTTCGTGATTCTAGCAGATTCGTTATTGATAAGATAACAATAATTGCAAAATGTATGTTCAGTGGCGTCGACCTTAATTGCACAATTGATAAATTTGTATAGATTTATTGTATTTTAAGTTTAAGACTCAATAATAAATTAAATATTCTGATCTAATTTCTTACAATGTTTGTAATTAGCATGATCAGTGAACTTTGTGTCCAGCAACATATAGTCGAAATATCTTTATGCTATGGTCTAACTCTAAGTAGGGGCACTATATCAAAATCACTTACGTGGGTGCATGGGGTCAGCAGTGACCCTAATTTCTTTCTAGAAATTTAAGTAAACCACAAAATATTCAAAAACGAAAACAATGCAGTTCGATAACTAAATATTATTGCTTTAACAAAAAGTGAAAAACATGTAACTTCTCTTTAAGTTAAGATAAAAATCAAATAACAATTATTTTATATTACATACTGAGGAACTTCTTTCCAGTCTTTATAGAAAAGTAAAAAAAATAAGAACCACTATCAGGAGAAGAGTATAAAACTACACCATCTACTCAAAGCTACATTCTCAACATATGTTTTATTTACTTAAGCTAGAACTCATTAGAAAATATTATAAAATATCGAAGTTTCGAAAGATACCTAAAGGTGGCTTCCCACGGCGCGTGATTTCACGAGCCAAGCCAGCTCGTGCTCGTGCGGCGCGGCCCGTGAAATCACACGCCGTGGGAAGCCTGCTACGAGCGCTCGTCAGCTCACGCCGCGCCTATACACTTCCCACGGCGTGTGTTGGCTCGAGTTGATTTGCGGGCGGTGCCGCCGAAATGAAGAGTAAATGTCACGCGCCGCCTCGAGCCATCTCGCGCACGCTCGCGCCGCGCCTTTGTAGTTACCGACTCGAAATGGAACGGGCGCGCCAGCACAGGCGAGCTCGCGCCACCACGAGCCGGACCCTTCTCACGGCGCGTTGGCTTGTGCTCGCGCGGCGCGGCGTGTGAAACCACGCGTAGTGATAAGCCAGTTCAATAAAACTTACCTCACGAAAAAAATTTCGTAAGTGGGTGCATGGGGTCACAGTTCACAATAGTACAAATGCATGCGTACGTTGCATTGACTCGAGTACAACGATTTTCAAAATAGTGTTCTAAGATGAATAGTTACTGGAAGACGGAAGGTCGAGAGAGAAAGCGTTCTACTTTTTTTTTTTTTTTTTTAAATTGGTCTGACCCCATGCGCTACTTAAGGGTTCAATACACAAAGTTGTATTATAATCTGCAGAATCACTGAAATAAGAGCATTTAATAAGTTTTATTCGTATTCACAATAAAAGAGGATGGAAAAAGGCTGATTCGGGAAAGTTTCAGTAATAGATATAGTGTAAAGTAATACCGCAATGATTTTAATAAATTTAAAATTACCTATAGAGAAGTTCACTGATACATTAGATTAGCATGTTTTATAATATGCTCTTCATAAACATTACTTATAACTAGATTAGTTACTTAATTGCGTTATGCTGGGTATAGAAAATGTACATTAGATTGAGATAGATATAATGATTTTTAAGGCTTTTTGTTGTTATTAGAATTCTTTTGTGCAATGAAGATTGCAATCCAAATAACTAATGTGCTCACAAGCTTTGGTAAGCTTTTTAAAGGACATTCCCAGACTGTATGGTGAACAATTTCTTACTTTCAATTTTCATTGTTTAATGCAACTAGCCGCTGATATATGTTTGAATAGATCCTTTGTGATATTCAGTGTTTAAATACGAAAACTATTTAAACCACCTAAAAAAATATGTGATGAAGGAAAATGGTGGTCTAGTCAGATATATAATAGCTTGATTGAACGAAGCATACATAGTTCTTGCTCCAAACCAATACAGTATCCTTTATTTGAGAAGTTCAATGGAAATTATTTTGAATCAATAGCAAAATTGATCTGCCAGTAAATGCTACTAATAACTTGTATCTTACACAGGACAAGAAAGTATATAAAATACGACAAAAAAAAAACCGAAAAGGCAGTAATCACTCCTTGAAGGCTCTCTTGTCGAAGAAAACATGAGTCCAATTTTCGAACGTCCTTTAAACTTAATATCTATAAATATACATATTTTGCACACGTACAAATGACTTTAAAATTTTTGTAAATAAAGAGACGTATAGCTTAGCTGTTATCGAAAGAAAAATTGTGGCTTTTCATAGAGACGATTACGATAATCCCTCCACATGTTTCATACCTCACATTCAGTTTTAAATTTTACGCTTATTATCAGGTATTCCTTTCCTATTTTTTAAACTGCATAAATACTTGCACAGAAATGGAGGTAGTTTCCTTTATACAACAGGTAATGATATATAATTATTAAGTTTCAAAACCTTTAAGCGTCCTTATTTTCAGAACCTTATTCATCTTGTTATGGAAGCATATGAGTGTCAACTCAGTTCGTGAACAGTGTTGACACAGGGTGGCACGCTAGCACCTCGGCTAGTACGGGAGAGTTGTAGGGTAGGTAAACCACATACCTGCCGCTATCACAACTCATATACAAAAAAAATTTCGTGCCTTCCAAAACCCAAGCACACCATCCAGTCCTGAAGGGACCCTTACACCACTTACTTTTACTTCTATTGAGGACATAGATTTAGTGTCTTCCAGCCGAGCCCCATCCATTCAATAACACTATGGCCAATATGTAACAGTGTCCCTATTAAAATAAAACCTGCAAATGTAGTGAAGGAGCGGACCTCTACAACCGTTAATTCAGGAGGGCTGCAGGAGGGTGAGAGAGATATGAAAAGAAAAAACTTCTTTACTGCATTATTTAGTCGTGTTTCTTTTGAACATATATATACACATACGAATTTTTCATCTAAACCTTACGGGCATCTAAGCCATTCACCAAAGGCTAACAATAGTCCTAGTTGTAATAATTTACTATATCCCTAAATGTTCCTTATAATCTAATTATGAGACTTATTGCCTTTTGGGAAGACTCTATTTTCCTATAGACAGATTACTTTAGTTAGCCCCCAAACGGAAAATATATCCTTAAACTGAGATCTAAAATCTTATTTCTTTATTCAAAAATTAAGAGCTTGAAGCTCTAGATGTAAGAACATTTGACATGACAATTATAATCGGGCTAATATTCCACTATTCGCTAATTTAGTCGCGCAGGTGAGTTTCATATCAGTTTGGCGTTCGAGATCCACGTACCCAGGGAAGTTTCAAGAAAGTTTCAAGATACAACCGTTGTTACTTCGTCAGCAACCAATCAAAATAAGCACATAGGGTGATTAGTTATCGCAACATACATATGCAAAAGAAAATTAATTGTTCGAAAGTACTTCGGCTATGCGGAACTGTATTTAGCAAAATTCAAATTCAATTCTCTACGATTTTAAACCACATGAAAAACTCTGCACATCTTTTATTCAAAAGGTATTATTTAATTGTTCGGCGACCCGCCTCCAAATCATCTTTTGAGAGCAACTAGGCTCTTCCTACAGATCCCTCCAGTATCCGCCGAGTTCTGTGAGTAGATAATATTGCAATATTCATTTTATACATTCCCACAACTCTCTATCAAATTCCTCTACAAGTACCGTTCTCACTGCAAATATTTTCTTAGTGTAATAGATATGTATATACAGAATCTATGTATATTTTCCAACACATATTCATCTTTTTCTTCTTACAGAGATAAGCTGCTGCAATATTACATGATGCATCTATAACTTTGCAACGCAATGTATTTCTAGAACGGTTCTGACTGTAAAAATATTTACAAGCAATTTGATAGGATTTTATATTCTGAAGAGCTTTTCAGTACAATATAAAAATGCAGGACTAATAATTTTCACAGTATCCTTAAGAAACCTCAATTTGTGTCTTTCAGTCTGCTGTCTGTCTGACAGTTTGTATTTTTGTCCACACGATAGCTCGAAAACGCACTCACTCAGAGTACTGAAACTTTTCACACGGGATTGTTGAAAAATGAGTAAATCTGTGTTCGAAAATGGGACGAATCTAACGACTTGTTCGTATGGTTGCCAAAATTGCAAACACGAAATGGACTAAATCGGGCACCCATTTCTTGGTGTTGCAATACAAAACTTTGGTTTCCTCCTCCTTCTTAGTGCTACCCACTGACTTGTAATCATGGACTGAGCAATTTGCTATTTCAAATATTGTGTTCGTGTATATCAGAGTTTGAGCACCCTTTAAACTGTTTACTGCATAAAAACATGTAAAACTCAACCAACTAGATGAAATTTCACACCCGAAAATCGAATTAAATTAAAAAAGTATCTTTTTTATGTTTAAGTGATATTTTAATCCCTTATAAGCACACTTATGAGAAATTAAACTGATTCCGACTTCAGTTTTCAAAAAGTTATTTTTACCTGAATCCTGCGTTTGGGAAAGAGATGTGAAGCATGGTAAACACTATCTTTACCTTATTCTTCATGGGGTGATTGCATTTGCAGTCAGAATAAAATCATCAAATCATGTTGGTAGCTTCAACTCTGTCATATCGCGAAAGAGAAAGCTATAAAACTTGTGCCATTCTTTCCTATAGGGAAAGAACAACACACTCATCCCATTGTTATAAATCAGTGGTGTTGCCACACAGAATTTTGAGCAATCATTTTATTTAACTTTTATATTGACTTAGGGTATAATATTATTGGTGTTAGACCAATGTAACTTTTTTTCTTGTGAAAATTATATTTTTTGGCAGGACAATAATACTTTAGAATTTTAATATCTGCACTGCAGTGAGCAGTTAAAAGAATACGGGGAACAGTAAACATCAGTTGATATTGCAAAGAATCTATAATCAATCAAAGTTTATGCTGTCGCATGCGAGAATACTCGAATCATGGTTAAAATTAAGCAACTATCACAGCAATTAATATAACATAGCAAAGTAACAGAACACACAGGAAACTTTTGTGCAAAGGATATTTTTAACAAAGTATTAACAAGTAAAGTGTAATATATTTTTTAAGAATTTAAGCAATCTGACTTCGAAGATTTAATTATTGAGAAAGGTGGAAGTGCGATTGGTGATATTTGACGATATAGAAAAATTTAAATATAGCATAAAACTTTATGAACCCATTTGTTAACTTGGAAATTCTTGCCTATCATCATCTTACAATATTTTTGGTCGAACTCAAATGTTGGTGCTAGCTTGAAATTACGAATGAATATGGCATTGAACAAATACACCCTGCCGGTTTTTTGTCTGTATAATATTGTTGAATAAAAATTAATTATAGAGGGTAATAAATATCTCTACTTTCCGGTGTATCAGCTTTCTATATTATCCGCATGGCGTGAGTATGATATATAAAATGGACGATGCCCCAACTTGATAACGTAATCAAAGGGTAAGGCTGCAATGTCTTGCTCTAATATAAAACGATTCCTCGATCTGATGCAGAGAAGCCCTACATTTTTTCTGAAATATTTACTGAAAGTATTTTCTTTATTCATTATTGGGTGCTCTGCCGCTAACAATTTTTGTGACTAGGGACCGAAACACTTATGATTTTGACGAAAAAGGTATTTTTTACAAGCTAGCTACCGCCACCGCGTTGGTGTGTGCTTGCCTTAAATTGATAAGTACCGTTAGGAGATAAAGTTTTAAATTCCTCCCAAGAACTATTCATATCACAAACTACCATCTTTTAAAAGTTTAGAAAAGATGTCTCCTTTCTTAAATTTATTCCACGTAATTATCCAGAGGGGCTAACCAGTTCCCAGCCAGTGCATAAAGCAAGTGTGATTCTGAAAGTAATTTAAGCAGAGATGTTTTCTTAAACATATTTATTAAGAACAAAATTATGCAATTATATGAGCTCATAAAAAAACAATATTCTAATTAGTTTGTTAGATTTCAGAGCCCCTTGGTATTATCGGTGTGTCGAAAAAGAAAATCAACAAACCGTAAAGAGGTACATGAACTGCAACAAAAGAGAATGTATAGATCAAACCAAATATACGCATGTTTATATGTAAATATATATATATGAACCGTTTATTATGAAATTGGCGAAAGTTCATTTGGGTATATTATTTCTAAATTCTTCAGACTTCTTTAATAAGCATAATTGGTTAATAAATTTACTAAATTTACACTACCATTAACTTCCCAACACAATCAATCAACCTTAAATCTTTCAATATAAACGGGTCATATATATATCCGATAACTCGACATTTGAACTGTCATCGAGAGTCCTTAATGGATCCGTTCAATATTAGGCAGATAGAATTTCATAGTTATTGTGTAAATTTTATACACGATATTTTCATGGAAATAATAAATAAAATTTAAAAATGAGCTAAATCGGGCAATTCCTTCCTTTTGTTTCCATATAAAAATTTAAGTTTTTTATATATACTGTGCAAACCATCAGTCCAAGACGTTTACATTATTATATACGGGTATCATAAGAATTGGTCTTACCAATTCCAGCTTCTTTACTTATTTTTTGTTGTGTGTCAGTAATGTCTATTTAACATTTCATTTTCAGACTTTCGTGGACTCTTTTAAGGATCGTGGGCCGTAGACACAGTGCATACTATGCCTATTGAATAACATTATCCTCAGAAGGGTATCAGCAACCGAAATGCTCAACAAGCAACATATCCCAAATTTGACTCTAAATGCTGATTCAGAATAATCGTGTGGCGAAAAACATACAGTGACATACCACTAACCAAGTATGTACCTTGTGCCAATTATCATTGTAAGAAAGAATACTATGATGCAGTAATTTATTATTCGAAAAAACAAGGTAAGAGAACTTCAAAATAGTAAGATTCTTGGTTTTACTCCAGGTGTCTTAAACTGGGCAATGTCATCGAGTTCAGCGAAGTTTCAGCGCTTCATTAATTTTAATATTTTTAAACTAGCACATATACGCTACCAATGTCGGAATTATTTCAAAATCATTTTTGACGGCGTCAGAATTCTTTTTACAAATATAAAGCTTGATCGTAGATAAAAACTTAGGTATTATTGTATCTAGTCAACAAACAAACTTCGCACAATATCATTTTCGTAAATACAGCGCCACTTCAAACATCCAAAGTAATAAGGTGCAAACTACTAAGGTAAATAAGTTATTTAATACTGACCTTCAACTTATGAATTTCCCTCTTCAGCTTGCAGATTTCACTGTCACGATTCACAACAACATCTCTAAGGTGAGTAACTTGCTCCTGGAGGGCTTTGATTTTATCTTCGCGGTCGGTTTTGGTGTCGAACATAATATTACCAGTCATTCCTCGAATATAGTCAACTTCGTTATTTCCGAATTCCTTGTACGCATCTACACCAGGTGAACCCCTTAGGAGCTTTGAATTTTTTCTTACCTTGAAAGAAATATTCATAAACATCAAAGCACTGAGTTGATTTTATTTTTTATACCTGATCGATAAAACTTGGATCCTGCATAATTTTGGATGTCTTGCGTATTAGGCATGCAGAGTTATTTCCAATTGGTCCTAGAATCCCAGACTCTAAGAAAAATTTGCGAGCGGGGTCTATTTCATCTATTTCGGATTGTGCTTGGTGATACAGAGTATCGTCGCAATTTTCCGATATTTTGATATTATCACTGCTTATCTTGTTCTCATAGTCAGAATGAATCTGGTATAGCTCAGGCGATTGCAAATCCCCTCTTGAATTGCTTGAGCCGTCAGCAGTGTCCAATACGTTAATTAAATTTCCCGAATCAGTACTTGTGTACTCCTTTCCACTTCTTTGTATAATTTCTCGGCTTTTAACTCGTGGTACTTTATTGGTTCCTTGCTCTTTGATATTATTTCTTAAATCATTTTTTGTTGAAATTTTTATTAGAATCTCTGGATGAACTGCCACGTCCAATATTGTATAATTTCCAATGTTTGGGGAAGACAATCTTTTCGGATGCTTAATTTCAACCTTGCCACTCTTCGTTATTATACTAGTAGATTCGCTTTTGACTCCGAGATTTGTGGTCGGACACTTATTTTCATCAGTAAACACGAAGGTCGTATCGGGATGAGAATATGGCTGGAAAAGCTTTTTGGGCTTCTTGGTGTTGTCGCTGGAATTCTGATAACGCGTACAGCTGAGACTGTCGCAGCGATTGGTCTCAGCAAACTGCTCGCTGTCGTTAAAACTCACAAAACCGCTACTGCTGGAACTATTGTTGGTATTCGATTGAGGCGTTGATTGTGTACTACAATCGCACTTCGCGAATAAACTGCCACAAGTGTGACTTTTCCTAAAAGTCTGATGTAGTGCACTTTCATGGTCAACTGAATAGATACTGCTTTGATCCGTAAGAGACTTTTGTAAGCGTCTTGGGGGTATATTGTGATAAACTTCAAAAGATTTCTGTTTATTTATGGCTTTTGTGTTGGCGCTCGAAATCTGCTGGTCATTTTCTTTACCAAAAGCTTGATCACTAGAACTAACACATTTGCCCTGATGTTGAACGAGTACAGAGCGAGTATTTTCATTTTCCATAATAGATTTGTAAAGTGCTGATTGGTTTCGTTAGTATTTGTAGTTAATTCTTCATTATGATTATCATTTCGTACTGGTTCGTCTTTTTATGAAATGCGATATCAATAAGATGTCACGAAATAGAGTGGATATTACGTGTGCTTCTAGAAAAATTGTTCTCTTTTGGTTGCAGAGCAGATAATTCAGTGCCAAATTATGTTGATATTTCCGAATTATAGTTAAACACCTGGAAGAAATAAGAATTAATTTAATTTGGGGTTTAAAAAAACTGAAAGTGTTGTGTATTTTATATGTATGTAAGTGTTACAGCAATATTTAAGGAAGAAAACTATTATCTTACTTGCCATTACAGTAAATTGTCTTTTCTAAAGCCATTGTTTGTTGAGTGAAATACTAAAGAGAGAAGTCCTAATGGTACAGAATTTAACTTTTAATTGAACTTAGTTTTGTATACCTCAGTGTACCAAAAGAACAAAAAATATTTTGACAAGTCCACATTTATTTTTAAGTTAATTCTGATTTTAAGTATTTTTATTGATCTTTATGAGTAAAAGAAAGTATCATTATCCATCTTCAGCATCACATTGCTTACCTTATGTTTCCAATTTCGCCAAATACTATTTTGAATTACAAAATTTATAAAAGATCAACAATATTTTTAGATAGTTGTGTCGTATAATTTGATTTCGTGATAAGTCCATAGCCACACTAACGTGTTGTGTTGAAATTTAGAAATACGTTTTGCGTTCAGAGAACAACTAAAGTTGCCCAATTTAGCACCGTACCTCTTGTTTATTAAACAAAATATTATTTTAAGTACCTTACTGTAAATAGTGATTACTGAGAAATATTTTAAATTTGGAATTTTCCTTACAATTTCTTTAAGTTTTTGTTAAAAGTTTTATATAATATTTAATAAAACATAAATATTTTTTAAAGTTTTTATTTAATACTTTATTTAACTGTAGTAATAGTGTAGTAGTATTAAAATATTTTTTTCTTTATTTTCACCAACGTTTCCCATTGTATTTCAACGCTTCATTAGGGCTATAAAAATAAATACAAAAGAATTCATTTAACAGAAGTAAAAACCTTAAATTTATTTTTACATTACCTCAAGAAAAATGAAAAATTGCCAATAGGAACTATTATAATTAATAAAATTACACATAAAAATTAGTATAAAGAGCAACTCGTCAAATAACAGAAGTATTTAATAAATATGAATATATATAAAAAAATTCACTTTTAAAATTAAAGCTTTTTAATAAAAACTTGAAAATATCATAATAGGACGGTTGGCGCCCGAAATTATGTATATACCTACTTCTCGCCTTATTTTACTGCAGGAGTTTTTCATATAAGTAACCATAATTCGCACAAATTGTTTCTACATGTTATCTTTTTACATCATTAGAAAGAAAACATATTGGGCTGCAATTTGTGATAAATAAATGTTTCTGTGGAGGAAATAGTTTTAAGCTCTAGGACCCACAGACTGCAATATATAGACTGCTATAGTCCGCGCCACGAAAACTGTACTATCATTGTTATCAGAGGGAAAATTATAAGTTTGTACCATTGTGTATATTCCAAATGGTAAAAGAGCTTGACATTATAAAGAAATTAGGCTTTGATATTTTCGAATTACTATGTAGTATTTTCTTGTAATTTTAATAAATATTTATGAAAGTATTTTCTTTTCTTTCATTCTCGCAAAAAAATTATTTATTATAAATAAATTTCGTCACAGTGATTCTAAAAGCAATTTGAAATTTCAATTTACAATCACAATCAATATAAATTACGTAAATGAAACATAAAGAACTTCAGTAGTTTCATTTTGACGAATTTGGCATATCAAATGACAGTTAAAATATCCTAAATAACTTGTGTCTAAACTAAAAGGATTTCACTTTATTAAAAATCTTTAATTTTAAAAATGAAAATTTTTATATATATTCATATTTATCAAATACTTCTGTTATTACTTAAAGACCTAGAAAAATATTTGAAACGGGAATCTTTATGATTTGTTCAAAAAAAGTGTTTGATCAATAAGCTTCATTAATAAAATCCCAAGAGGTTTTGCAATAGAAAAGCAGATAAAGTTTAATCAAGGATTTTTTTGTAATCAAATACAAGACCAAGGAATATACATATGTAGCCTATTTCCAGCTTTACAGTAGGAATATCGGCATATAACTAATTAGAATAAGAAAATTTAATACTAAATAAACTCTCTAACATAAGTGACACGACATAAAACATGTTTACGAGGATGAAATTTATCTGACCTTGAATCAATAAATTAACTTAATTTAAGTGGAAAAATAAAAAAAAATTATATTGGTTAGATTGGTAAAGCGGCAACCCCAAATTAAAATTTCCCTGAGCTTGATAGATAAGTTTTCGTGGCGTGGACAAAATGATGAGGCCAGCATATACCTCCATCAGAGGAGCAAAACATGAAAATTGAGTTATACTGAGGCGCAAAACCTCCCAATTTACTGTCAAGTTGGGGGATATTACAAAATTACGGCTAACATAATTACCTAAAACGGAATGGAAAATTTTAATTTTATTTAATCGTTAAGGAATGTTACCACTTAAATCTTAAAAACACGAAAATGTAGTACAACTTTGCGTCAAAGTTGTGTGTATTATAATAATTGCACATAAATAGTTACAGAAAAAGGATAAACAGAGGTAATGACATTTCAAACACAAATAGTGAACTTTTTCTGTGACTGGGTGTAACCACTGACACCGAAACTGTCATTTCACAGTTCTTTTCCTCCCACCACACCAGCACGAAAATGGCAGATTCGGTGAGAGTGTTGACACCGAGTCGCAGGAAAGAATTAATTAAAAGATATCTGGGCTTTGTATGTAAGTGATTAGCTTGAGAAAACCCTATAATTAATGACATATGCCACCTTTGGTTCATAATTACGTAATAATGGTATATCAAGTAGATAAATTAGTACTTGAATATGAAAGATAGTGAGGTGCAAGAGGAAGTGACGGAAACAAAACAAATAAAAAAAAAATGTTACTAATTTCGAAAGTTTCTCTTTTCAGAAACGAATAATTAGCCAAATTATGATATTATTGCGAAGCAAGTTCAATTTATAAAGAAGATTGAACCTTTTTCTGTTTATTTTGAAAAACTTAAATTATGTAGTACATTGATAAAGGAAATAAATTCAATAATGTTAACCATGCTAACGGCAAAATTTTTCCTTTTTATATCTGTATTTTGCATACAATTTGGTGTTTTTAATTTTTTTGGAATGATGTGCTTTTGGTAAGCTTTCACTTGTTTTGAAAGTTCTGCGGGCTGTAGTCTAACTGCTCAGAAGATGTATGCCGTCCATTTTCTGCATTAGGTATACATAATATATGTGCAGGGGCGGATCCAGCTAGGGGGGGGGGCGCCCCCTTGAAGACAAAAGAAAATTGCAGTAGATCTTCTGAGTTTTTCCTAACAAAATGACTCACATCTATTCTACTGCACCTTTCGTAAAAAACGTAACAATTTCTGGAAGCGTTCAATATGATACATTTAGGAACGCAGGCCCTAGCTAGCAGCTTGGCCTTCGCTCATGCTTGTTGGAGCCTATAGATAAAACAGGAAGCGCGGATACCTGTACATGAGCGTCGCTTTGCTCGGGGTGTTTGATGAAAGACAGAGTCCATTCATGTTAACGTGATGGAAGGTTTGTTTCAATTGAAAACCATCTGCCAAAGGGTCTTTTGTAAGCTTTCTATGTAAAGATAGCTTCTTAGAATATTATCGCCGCGGCGTGGAAAAACAAACATTAAAAAAAAACAATTATAACTCGAAATTAGGGTTATTCAGCGAAACTATACAACGGCGAACAAGTCATTGTGTATTGTTTTAGTGAGTGTTAATACATTTAAAGTAAGACATTAATTTTTAAATAATTTTTTTTTATTATTGCGTAAAATGTCAGAGTTTTTATAGAATACTTAGCCCAAACGATAAATGAAAAGTAAATAAATCTGCAGATTGGGAAAGTCTCAATGAGCCTGTTTTGCTTCAATGGATGTTGTTGAATGGACATTTGAATTTTGTACAATTCTAAGTCTTGGGCATGCGTGAATACATTCGGTATTTACACAGCAGATCTTAACAACAAAATCGTATTTGGTTTAATGATAAGTATAACCAAGCAATAAAAGAGAAATAGCCGGCTTTTAGCTCCTATCAATTGCATCCATGTCCAGAACTGAAACATTATCCAAAAACAAAAATTTAATTTTGACCAGAATCTTCGCAAAACGCAAAGGCAGCAAAGGTTTCTAGTCCCTGGTCAAAACCATCAGGAACACCTTCAACAGTTCTTCTATTCCTTCACTAGTTTACAATGAAGTGATTGTTGACTCCCTGAATAAAATTAATATTTTGACTGGTCGATTCACTTCTAATTCTCCTTTTCCACCTACTTTACATCTCCTTTATTCAACGTATCCACAGCTGCAAGTCCTGATAGTTTCACGCCCCCGTTAAATAAAATCTGTGCCTCGTTCTTGGCTAAAGCTCTGCGAAAACTTATTCGACAGGAAAATTTCCAATTGCTTGGAAACTACCTCACGATCAGCGTATTCCCAAGAAATGAGAGGGTAGTGATCCCTCAAAATTTCGACCAATTACAATCACTTTGATTCTTTAAAATGTTTTTGATTCTGTCATTAACTCCAAATTAGTGAAGTATCTAGAAACTGATCAAACCCACAACGATCGCCAATATGGCTTTTCTTTTTATGACTTTTCTTATAGAACGTTGAAGCCGCAGTCTTCTCAATTTTGGTGAGTCCAAAATCGTTGCCCTAACATAGTGTCTGGAGTTCAGCCCTTTTAGTCAAACTTGAAGCACTTGCCTCTCTCATCCTCCTCTATTATGAATGTAAAGTGTTTTATCTAGTCGCTTAATACGGATTTTATTAGATGACTTTACATCTCAATCTCAGCCAATAAATGCCGGGGTGCCTCACTGCTCTGCTATCTCTCCATCACTCTTCTCAATTTTCATTAATGATCTGCTTTGCCTTACTTTCAATTCCATCCATTGTTTTGCCGATAACAGTAGTAGTAGAGCTATGGCGGTTCTGGACCACATTTCCATACAAAGGGTGTCCGGAAAAATCCAACTATTTTGGTGGCTCTGGACTGGGGTTCTGGGCCACTGAGGGGGCTTCCGTCTAGTGGTATACGTCACAGGGCATGCCTGGGGAATTCCTTTCCCATCGTCTGGCTGACCAGGTGATGACGTCATCTGGTTGCCGATCCCCATCAGCTAATCAAGCTCTGTCATATCTGATTTGAAAATTCAAACTGTTTTAGTCTACGCCTGCATGAGGGAATTCCTTCCTACCGTCTGGCTGACCAGGGGATGACGTCTTCTGGTTGGCTGATCCCCATAAGTTGTTCAAGCTCTTGTCTTAGCTGCTTTTTAATAAAATAATGCTGGCTTTTGCTGGAATCGAACCGAGAACGCTTGGTTTTGTAAATTCCAAGGCGCTCTACCATCAGGCCATGGAGGTGTTGTGTGAATGTTCTTTAAACTTGCTATATACGCTTAGAGTTGTGGGAACAGAGACATCGGGACACTTGTGCGAGGCTGGACACACACGCACAAACACACACACACACACACACACACTACGTCATACCAAAAGGTTTTCTACCAAGTGATATTCCGTATTGCACCATGTTATTAAATAAGCAACAACAACAACTAACGTAGGTAGGTATGTTGGCTTAGATAAGAAATTACCTAATTTTTGATCTTCAGGTGCAATGCTTCTAATTTGATTCATTGCATAAACAATTCGAATAATGTAAACAAAATCGCAGTCGAATAATGTAAACAAAATTCGCACAGAGCCGAGTAAAGTAAACAAATTGAACGATTCCCGAATTCTTTAGCTGAAAACAAAAATAACATCTGATAAGTTGTCTTAGATGAGTAGTGGAAGTTATAATTGAAAATTTCTTTTGTAGATAAAAAATCAACAACAACTAAAGCGTAAGTTGTTGTCTGTATGTATCTTTTATAAACAAAAGTGATCATGATATTCGATATCTAAAAAGAGATCACGGCTGCTTGGGATGGTAAGAATGGAAATTAAAGCCTAGAAAATTTTCGCTGTAGGGGTGTGCGTGTACTGAAAAGTCTTATCAGAAATCCTCTACGGGCTATGGATATTAGCGATCATACCTTTTAGGATGTAATTCATATTACTAATAATTCAAGTCTAGGCTATTTGTTTTTTAAGCATTAAGTTGAGAAATGGTTAAATTAAAATCTTTGTGAGCTATAATATTAATGTAGGATGATGTGGCGACTTAGATGAGTAATGAAAATTGTATAGCTGCAGCCTTGTTAGAAAATTTTTAGTCTTCAAGTGTAATGGGATGACTGGTAATTTTATATCAAACAAACTCGCACAGCCGAGAAAAGTAAACAAGTTGAGCGATTTTTTTGTGTCTATTGGAAAATCTTTCGCTCAGTAAAAATCTTATCAGCAATACCGCTTCATATTTATATCCTCTAAAGTATCATCATCCGAAATGGTGTTGTATCAATAGTGCAATAGTGAGACCGTGGTACTATAAGTTAAAAGCTTTGGTGGATGGTATTTAGCATCACATAATTCTAGTAGGATATAGAAGCTTTGGTGAAGACCGGGGCGATGGTCGAGAGTGGTTAGTGTTATTTACTTATTATTAAATCTTGTCATGAAAGCATTAGGTTGGTTAGGGTGGATTAAATTAAAAGTTTTGATGAAAGAAGGTGGCATGATTATATTAATTTAGTTTTGGATGAGTAGTGGAGTGCTGTAGTATGTCTCGCTCCAACACATTAGGAAGCTTTAGTGAATACCGTACCTTGAAACCATCTCGCTCTCTCAAAACATCTTTCTCTCTCTAGCACACATGTTTGAGGTGGACTTGATCATATACATGCCAGCTTGGACCTTGCTTGTCTGCTTTGTATACTATGAGTATAGTATGGTTGCCTGGAATTATCAGGCTTGTTGTTGAATGGGGATATGTAACTTGTTGGCTGCGATCATTAGCGGCGGGGTGGGGCCGCTTTAATGATCTAACTTCTATTCGTACAGAAATGTGGTGTTTTGATAATCCTAAGCCTACTTTCTTATCTTCCGAACCAAAATAAATTGTTAACCAAATGACTACGATTCCTCAATCAAGAACTCCCTTTTGAGTAACAATTGTATATGGCGCCGTACCTTGGGCTGATGATATCGAATGTCTACAGATTCGGGCTCCGGTTGCAAATAGACACACATTCAGCTACGAGTTAGTGGGCGTAATATGTAAGGTTACATTTTAATCAAAACTATTTTATTATTTTGATAAGTAAGGTATATAGTAAATGTAGCCTTTGGGAAGGTAAGTAACCAAGCTGTAAATTACTAGAAGACTATTTTCCTGTATAGATAGTAAGTTAGGCTCTATAGCATATATAAAAATGCAATGTTTGGCAGTTTTCTATAAGTATCAATATAGAACATTTTAGATAGCGGACTCTCAATGCACACAAATAGATTTCTGTTTCATGGCTTGGGAAGTATTCTCGGGGTTTTGGTATGAGGGATTGAATCGATGTATGTATATGTTTTTATTTGACTGAAGCAAAGTATTCTCACGGCTTCGTGATCCAAAGCTTAAATATAACTGAAATTCTTAAAAAAATGTTGAATCGAAGACTAGTTCTATCGTAATATTGAGAAGGATTTAAGGGTTTAAGAAAAGAAGGTGGTAGTATGATATGTTGATTTGAGGAATATCTTGGATGAGCAGTGGTAGTTGTATGGGTGCGGTAAAAGAAAGCCTTATTAACAATTGTTTTTATGATCAGGTGTAATGGCACGGTCAATGTTACCACTTGAAATCTTTCAAGAATAGCTTTTTAGCATAGTCCGAAAGTGGCCACACCTTTGTAGGAAGATATTGCTATGATATTAACATAGTATGATATGTTGACTTAGATGAGTAGTGGAAGTCGTATGGGTGAAGTAAAAACCTAATTTTTGGTGATCTGGTATAAAGGAATGACCAGTGTTGCAATACGTAATCTTTCTAGAGTAACTTTTTCGAAAAGTGATCCTTTTCTGCTAAGCGATGAGAGTTCGACATCAAAAATCTCATGTTATTTCTTATGGAAGTCCAAATTTACTTTTGCAATTATCTCACTTTAACACATCATCTGTCTCTCTCTAATACATATGCTTGAGGTGGATTTGGTCCTATACTAGCCTGCTTGGAGCTTGGTATTATCAGTTGTTTGCTTTATATGCTATGAGTATATACATGTTGGCTTTAGGTTGAGTGTGGGTTAAATTAAAAGCTTCGACGATAGAAGATAGTGCTATGATATTAAGTAATGGAAATTGTATGGGAGCAGTAAAAGAATAATTTTTGGTTGTCAGGTGTAATGACATGGCTTAGCAGGTAATTTGATATTACCTTTTGCCAAGATCGTGGTGGTTGAAATTGGGTTAAGTGTAGTGGTGCTCGAAGTTTATTTTATGGGTGGTGGGTGTGCATAATATAGTAGGAAGCTTTAGTAAATACCATACTTTTCAACCATCTGACTCTATCAAACACATCTGTGTCGCTCTAACATTAATCTGTTCATACTTGAGGCGGTTATGATAGCTTGAAATTATCTTATTCATATTGGTCAATGAGGAATTCCACAGGGTTTGTTTCAATTCGTTATATTTTTCGGGTCTGGGATTAACAAATATTTTGAGAATAAAGTAAGTTTGGTGATGCTTGAACTCTCCTTTATGTGCGGTGGGTGCATATAATCTAGTAGGAAGTTTTAGTGAATACCATACCTTTCAATCATCTCGCTCTAACACACAACATCTGCCTCGCTCTAACATACATGCTTGAGGTCGACATGATCTTTTACATGCCAGCTTGGAGCTGTGTGTGTTATCAGTTGTTTGATTTATATGCTATGCCTGCCTGGAATTATCATGCTTGTGTTGGGTTGGTCTGTATACTTGCTGGATGAGAGCTTTAGCGACAATATGCCATAGTTTACTTGCCAGCTTGGAACTTGCTGATATCAGTTTTTGCTTTATATGCTCTGGCTGTCAGGGGTTATCATGTGTTTAGCTGGGCTTGGTGAATATATATCTGAAAATAGATCATGTGAAACTGCTGCGATATTAGAGTATTTTCTTATCAGGTTGAGAGGGGCATTTTTCTCGATGAGCATAAGAAAAAAATTCAAGATTGCTATAACTTTTTAAAATTATATAAAAATATTGAGAAAGTCGAATCAAAATGTTATGAGCACCATGTAAGCTGGGCTTGGACAAGAGAAGATTCAACGGATTCAACAGTGTGAGTTTATGGCCGAAAATATAAACAAATTTGATACAAATGATTACCCAGAAGATAATCAATTCAATTTACCGCTCATGAATAAAAAGATTCCTGGTCTATAAAAATATTATAAAAATATTGAGAAAGTCGAATCAAAATGTTATGAGCACCATGTAAGCTGGGCTTGGACAAGAGAAGATTCAACGGATTCAATAGTGTGAGTTTATGGCCGAAAATATAAACAAATTTGATACAAATGATTACCCAGAAGATAATCAATTCAATTTACCGGAATTCCTGGTCTAATGAAGGATGAGCTGAATGGGAAAATAATGAGCAAATTTGTAGGCTTGCGCTCGAAAATGTACAGTCTGCGTATAAACGTGAAAGCAAAAGGAGTAAAGAATAATGTAGTCCAGAGGCATATCAATTTCGTCGACTACGTCGAATATTTGAATAACAACCGAGTATTAACTTCTAATCACAGCTCCATACGATCGCATAACCATAATGTCTACACGATCAGCCAAAAGAAGATTGCATTGAGTCCATATGATAAGAAGCGGTATATTATGAGTGGGACAACGGATACTCTACCATGGGGACATTACTCTATTCAATCAGAACAGCAAGGAGCAGACGCAGAAAACATAGTCTAAGCATAGTCTAAGATATATATTTTAAACAAAACTTGTATTATAGCTAAAATACCATTTAATGAAATACTTTGTTTTAATTGTATTTTAGTCTAATATATACATTATAGTAAAATAAAAAAGTTGGAGGGAAATCGATTAAAGGAAGCCCAACCATTGAATGATACACTAAAAATTAAATGTTAATATTTTTCAATTTATAATAACTTATATTTTATATATGGTATCCTTTTTATTCAATTTCCCTACTAAGTTCAAAGCTCCCGAATTACATTTGCCCACTACAGCGAGCTCCTAATCGGATGGTTGAGCGTTTTACCCAGAATGCTAGGGCGGCTTGAGAAAAAACGTATACACGTGGGCTCGACCTTGACCCCTAACAACACATTTGAAACCGGAAGGGCCTTATCTGACCTGTTTGAAAAGCTGTTAAGCTGTTATATGACCTGTTTGAAAAGCTGTTAAACTGTTATCACACCTGTTTAAGAGCTGTTAAGCTGTTATCAGACCTGTTTAAAAAGCTGTTAAGCTGTTATCAGACCTGTTTGAAAAGCTGTTAAGCTGTTATCAGACCTGTTTGAAAAGCTGTTAAGTTGTTATCTGACCTGTTTAAAAAGCTGTTAAACTGGTTTGGAAAGCTGATAAGCTGTTATCTGACCTGTTTGAAAAGCTGTTAAGCTGTTAGATGACCTGTTCGAAATGCTGTGTATCTGTTATGTGACCCGTTCAAAAGCTGTTAAGCAGTTATCAGCCCTGTTTTGAAAAGCACTGTGGAATCCCCTGTGACATGCTTGATTATAGGGAATCAAGGTTGTAGACTCCAAGATACACATCCGGGTGAAGGTCAAGGACTTGATGCCCTTCCTGTAATTATGGATCTATTTTGAGAGATACCAATGCACTACTCCCATGCCTTTATGCTGTATAAGTTTACTGATTATAGGTTTATACTTAGCCGCTCTATTACCTTTTATTTGTCCATCTTAAGCATAGTCACGTCTATATTCATTGGTATCTCTCAAGATAGTCCCATGCCTTTATGCTGTATAAGTTTACTGATTATAGCTTTATACTTAGCCGTTCTAGTACCTTTTATTTGTCCATCTTCAGCATATTCACTTTTGTATGCATTGGTATCCCTCAAAATAGACCCATAATTACAGGAAGGGCATCAAGTCCTTGACCTTCATCCGGATGTATATCTTGGAGTCTACAACCTTGATTCCCTATAATCAAGCATGCCACAGGGGATTCCACAGTGCTTTTCAAAACAGGGCTGATAACTGCTTAACAGCTTTTGAGCGGGTCACATAACAGATACACAGCTTTTCGAACAGGTCATATAACAGCTTAACAGCTTTTCAAACAGGTCAGATAACAGCTTAACAGCTTTCCAAACCAGCTTAACAGCTTTTTAAACAGGTCTGATAACAGCTTTTAAACAGGTCTGATAACAGCTTAACAGCTTTTCAAACAGGTCAGATAACAGCTTAACAGCTTTTCAAACAGGTCAAATAAGGCCCTTCCGGTTTCAAATGTGATGTCAGGGGTCAAGGTCGAGCCCACGTGTATACGTTTTTTCTCAAGCCGCCCTAGCATTCTGGGTAAAACACTCAACCGTCCGATTAGGAGCTCGCTGTAGTGGGCAAATGTAATTCGGGAGCTCTGGACTTAGTAGGGAAATTGAATAAAAAGGATACCATATATAAAATATAATTTATTATAAATTGAAAAATATTAACATTTAATTCTTAGTGTATCATTCAATGGTTGGGCTTCCTTTAATCGATTTCCCTCTAACTTTGTATTTTACTATAATGTATATATTAGACTAAAATACAATTAAAACAAAGTATTTCATTAAATGGTATTTTAGCTATAATACAAGTTTTATTTAAAATATATATCTTAGACTATGCTTAGACTATGTTTTCTGCGTCTGCTCCTTGCTGTTCTGATTGAATAGAGTAATGTCCCCATGGTAGAGTATCCGTTGTCCCACTCATAATATACCGCTTCTTATCATATGGACTCAGTGCAATCTTCTTTTGGCTGATCGTGTAGACATTATGGTTATGCGATCGTATGGAGCTGTGATTAGAAGTTAATACTCGGTTGTTATTCAAATATTCGACGTAGTCGACGAAATTGATATGCCTCTGGACTACATTATTCTTTACTCCTTTTGCTTTCCCGTTTATACGCAGACTGTACATTTTCGAGCGCAAGCCTACAAATTTGCTCATTATTTTCCCATTCAGCTCATCCTTCATTAGACCAGGAATCTTTTTATTCATGAGCGGTAAATTGAATTGATTATCTTCTGGGTAATCATTTGTATCAAATTTGTTTATATTTTCGGCCATAAACTCACACTGTTGAATCCGTTAAATCTTCTCTTGTCTAAGCCCAGCTTACATGGTGCTCATAACATTTTGATTCGACTTTCTCAATATTTTTATATAATTTTAAAAAGTTATAGCAATCTTGAATTTGTCTCTTATGCTCATCGAGAAAAATGCCCCTCTCAACCTGATAAGAAAATACTCTAATATCGCAGCAGTTTCACATGATCTATTTTCAGATATATATTCACCAAGCCCAGCTAAACACATGATAACCCCTGACAGCCAGAGCATATAAAGCAAAAACTGATATCAGCAAGTTCCAAGCTGGCAAGTAAACAATGGCATATTGTCGCTAAAGCTCTCATCCAGCAAGTATACAGACCAACCCAACACAAGCATGATAATTCCAGGCAGGCATAGCATATAAATCAAACAACTGATAACACACACAGCTCCAAGCTGGCATGTAAAAGATCATGTCGACCTCAAGCATGTATGTTAGAGCGAGGCAGATGTTGTGTGTTAGAGCGAGATGGTTGAAAGGTATGGTATTCACTAAAACTTCCTACTAGATTATATGAACCCACCGCACATAAAGGAAAGTTCAAGCATCACCAAACTTAATTTGTTCTCAAAATATTTGTTAATCCCAGACCCGAAAAATATAACCCTGTGGAATTCCTCATTGACCAATATGAATAAGATAATTTCAAGCTATCTTTACCGCCTCAAGTATGAACAGATTAATGTTAGAGCGACACAGATTTGTTTGATAGAGTCAGATGGTTGAAAAGTATGGTATTCACTAAAGCTTCCTACTATATTATGTACACCCACCACCCATAAAATAAACTTCGAGCACCACTAAACTTAACCCAATCTCAACCGCCACGATCTTGGCAAAAGGTAATATCAAATTACCTGCTAAGCCATGTCAATACACCTGACAACCAAAAGTTATTCTTTTACTGCTCCCATACAATTTCCATTACTTAATATCATAGCACTATCTTCTATCGTCGAAGCTTTTAATTTAACCCACACTCAACCTAAAGCCAACATGTATATACTCATAGCATATAAAGCAAACAACTGATAATACCAAGCTCCAAGCAGGCTAGTATAGGACCAAATCCACCTCAAGCATATGTATTAGAGAGAGACAGATGATGTGTTAAAGTGAGATAATTGCAAAAGTAAATTTGGACTTCCATAAGAAATAACATGAGATTTTTGATGTCGAACTCTCATCGCTTAGCAGAAAAGGATCACTTTTCGAAAAAGTTACTCTAGAAAGATTACGTATTGCAACACTGGTCATTCCTTTATACCAGATCACCAAAAATTAGGTTTTTACTTCACCCATACGACTTCCACTACTCATCTAAGTCAAATATCATACTATGTTAATATCATAGCAATATCTTCCTACAAAGGTGTGGCCACTTTCGGACTATGCTAAAAAGCTATTCTTGTAAGATTTCAAGTGGTAACATTGACCGTGCCATTACACCTGATCATAAAAACAATTGTTAATAAGGCTTTCTTTTACCGCACCCATACAACTACCACTGCTCATCCAAGATATTCCTCAAATCAACATATCATACTACCACCTTCTTTTCTTAAACCCTTAAATCCTTCTCAATATTACGATAGAACTAGTCTTCGATTCAACATTTTTTTAAGAATTTCAGTTATATTTAAGCTTTGGATCATGAAGCCGTGAGAATACTTTGCTTCAGTCAAATAAAAACATATACATACATCGATTCAATCCCTCATACCAAAACCCCGAGAATACTTCCCAAGCCATGAAACAGAAATCTATTTGTGTGCATTGAGAGTCCGCTATCTAAAATGTTCTATATTGATACTTATAGAAAACTGCCAAACATTGCATTTTTATATATGCTATAGAGCCTAACTTACTATCTATACAGGAAAATAGTCTTCTAGTAATTTACAGCTTGGTTACTTACCTTCCCAAAGGCTACACTTACTATATAACTTACTTATCAAAATAATAAAATAGTTTTGATTAAAATGTAACCTTACATATTACGCCCACTAACTCCTAGCTGAATGTGTGTCTATTTGCAGCCGGAGCCCGAATCTGTAGGCAGCTACATTCGATATCATCAGCCCAAGGTACGGCGCCATATACAATTATTACTCAAAAGGGAGTTCTTGATTGAGGAATCGTAGTCATTTGGTTAACAATTTATTTTGGTTCGGAAGATAAGAAAGTAGGCTTAGGATTATCAAAACACCACATTTCTGTACGAATAGAAGTTAGATCATTAAAGCGGCCCCACCCCGCCGCTATTGATCTCAGCCAACAAGTTACATATCCCCATTCAACAACAAGCCTGATAATTCCAGGCAACCATACTATACTCATAGTATACAAAGCAGACAAGAAAGCTCCAAGCTGGCATGTATATGATCAAGTCCACCTCAAACATGTGTACTAGAGAGAGAAAGATGTTTTGAGAGAGCGAGATGGTTTCAAGGTACGGTATTCACTAAAGCTTCCTAATGTGTTGGAGCGAGACATATTACAGCACTCCACTACTCATCCAAAACTAAATTAATATAATCATGCCACCTTCTTTCATCAAAACTTTTAATTTAATCCACCCTAACCAACCTAATGCTTTCATGACAAGATTTAAAAATAAGTAAATAACACTAACCACTCTCGACCATCGCCCCGGTCTTCACCAAAGCTTCTATATCCTACTAGAATTATGTGATGCTAAATACCATCCACCAAAGCTTTTAACTTATAGTACCACGGTCTCACTATTGCACTATTGATACAACACCATTTCGGATGATGATACTTTAGAGGATATAAATATGAAGCGGTATTGCTGATAAGATTTTTACTGAACGAAAGACTTTCCAATAGACACAAAAAACCGCTCAACTTGTTTACTTTTCTCGGCTGTGCGAGTTTGTTTGATATAAAATAACCAGTCATCCCATTACACTTGAAGACTAAAAATTTTCTAACAAGGCTGCAGCTATACAATTTTCAATACTCATCTAAGTCGCCACATCATCCTACATTAATTTTATAGCTCACAAAGATTTTAATTTAACCATTTCTCAACTTAATGCTTACAAAAAAAATAGCCTAGACTTGAATTATTAGTAATATGAATTACATCATAAAAGGTATGATCGCTAAGATCCATAGCCCATAGAGGATTTCTGATAAGACTTTTCAGTACACGCACACCCCTACAGCGAAAATTTTCTAGGCTTTAATTTCCATTCTTACCATCCCAAGCAGCCGTGATCTCTTTTTAGATATAGAATATCATGATCACTTTTGTTTATAAAAGATACATACAGACAACAACTTACGCTTTAGTTGTTGTTGATTTTTTATCTACAAAAGAAATTTTCAATTATAACTTCCACTACTCATCTAAGACAACTTATCAGTTGTTATTTTTTTTTTTCAGCTAAAGAAATCGGGAATCGTTCAATTTGTTTACTTTACTCGGCTCTGTGCGAATTTTGTTTACATTATTCGACTGCGATTTTGTTTACATTATTCGAATTGTTTATGCAATGAATCAAATTAGAAGCATTGCACCTGAAGATCAAAAATTAGGTAATTTCTTATCTAAGCCAACATACCTACCTACGTTAGTTGTTGTTGTTGCTAATTTAATAACATGGTGCAATACGGAATATTACCTGGTAGAAAACATTTTCGTATGACGTAGTGTGTGTGGGTGTGTGTGTGTGTGCGTGTGTGTGTATGTGTGTTTGTGTGTGTCCAGCCTCGCACAAGTGTTCCGATGTCTCTGTTCCCACAACTCTAAGCGTATATAGCAGGTTTAAAGAACATTCACACAACACCTCTATGGCCTGATGGTAGAGCGCCTTGGAATTTACAAAACCAAGCGTTCTCGGTTCGATTCCAGCAAAAGCCAGCATTATTTTATTAAAAATCAGCTAAGACAAGAGCTTGAACAACTTATGGGGATCAGCCAACCAGATGACGTCATCCCCTGGTCAGCCAGACGGTAGGAAGGAATTCCCTCATGCAGGCGTAGACTAAAAAAACAGTTTGAATTTTCAAATCAGATATGACAGAGCTTGATCAGCTGACGGGGATCGGCAACCAGATGACGTCATCACCTGGTCAGCCAGACGATAGGAAAGGAATTCCCGCAGGCAGGCGTAGACTAAAACAGTTTGAATTTACAAATCAGCTATGACAGAGCTTGATCAGCTGATCGGGATCGGCAACCAGATGACGTCATCACCTGGTCAGCCAGACGATAGGAAAGGAATTCCTCAGGCATGCCGTGTGACGCATACCACTAGAAGGAAGGCCCCTCAGTGGCCCAGAACCCCAGTCCAGAGCCACCAAAATAGTTGGAATTTTCCGGACACTTTTTGTATGGAAAAAGTGGTCCAGAACCGCCCTAGCTCTACTACTAACAGTATCCTTGGTTTCGCTTAATCCCTTGACATCATTGGCGACTACAGAGGAAATGTCACATCTGACAAACTAGATTGCCTGATTAGATTCTTGAATAACCACCTTGATAATATCTTCGCTTGGAGTGAACCGAATCGCATCGAATTCAATACATCCAAGTTCCAAAGCTGTCCCAACTCTTTAACACAAGATCATAATTTTTCCACTCTTGTTTCTTTCGATGGAGCACGGATTCCTCCATATAAAACTCGCACTGCAAGCCGCGTACATCCTTTTACCCTCTAAAATACTTTCGGTCGTGTGCGAACCTAGAACAGTCTCCAATCTTCTGTCTTTTCTCCTGCGAAAGTTTAAGGGTAACATGCATCAGCACCTTCGCCACCCTCCTCACATTTCCTAATTCCTTTCTTTATCACCTTCTTGCCATGCTGTGCTTTGCATCTTAGTTCATAGGATATCTCCTGCGCTTGGCTTAATAATATAAAAAACAATACTCAGACTTTCTTAGCTTGCCGACGAGGTTTAATACGCACAAGTCATGTATTGCATCTATTCTGTGACTGCTATTTTAAACAAATGTAAATTTTTAATTCCTGTATTTAACAAAGATACATATTTTATGATGATTCGTGAATTCGAATAAAATACATTTCCCTAGTTTTACTAACTAAAATGGATGTTTGGGAAGTTTTACACTTCCACCATTTACAAACCAAAACAAAATGAAAAATCTAACATCTCCTTTGACTTTTCGGAGTGGCGAAGAACCTTGAACAACTTTCTTCGTTGCGAGTGGTAGCCACTTGCTAATCTGTTCGACTCGTATCTTTTAAATGATAAATTTTGTGCTTTTAACATTTCCGAGTAGTGGCGAGTGTCTTCAAACTTTTGTTCAGTTTTCAGCATTTACCATTTTTAAACCATAGTTGCGCCTCTTCACCAGAATCCTGGATCCGCTACTGTATATGTGTAGATTTCACGGAATATTTTAATTTTTATCGTTGGTGATTTCTAATATTTCTTTGGGAGGTTACAAATTTTGCTAAATTTTGCTTAATAGGTATAAATTGAAAAGTTGATATCTCAGAATATACTCATTGCATCACCATGAAATAAACACTATTTATTTTGGGAAGCATTGAAATTTCCAATAAAAATTAATCTATGCCCTTTTTCTGAAAATTTGCTTTCAAGGATAACGGATATTTCCGTTATCCTTGAATATCTTAAAATGCGCACTCTCGATATTTTTAATTTTTTTGTATTTTCATCCCTAATAAGTTTGGGTGAAACTATAGAAAGGGGAAATGGAACTTTTCAAAGCTTGGATGGCGTTAATTTTTAAATATATGTAGGTATGTAATTCGGAAAACTGAACGAAACATGATGAGGTATGGTAGCTGTCAGAATATATAGTGCGTTCGGTAAATAAGTAGGATGAAATATGTCAGTATTTTCCTTAGGGTACCTTGGTGACACTTTGCTTGAGATACCTGCCTCTAATATCACTGCATCCTTCTCAAATTTAAGTTTGAAAATTTTCGGTTTTTTGGAAGAAGTGTAATCACCAAGCTGTTAACTCCTTTGGCGGATATCCGATAAAATTTTAGCAATGTTCCACAAAGCACCCTTCATTTTTTAGAGCTATACATAACATGGTACATGTTACAAGTGATACGGTTTTTTCAGTTTGATATATACATGCATATGAACATATATCGAAAGTCATTGATGTTGTATTCTTTCGGATTTTTGGAGCCTTTGGGTGTTCAACGAATTATTAATTTTATATTGTTCGTTCGGCAAAATATGACATTTTCTTTAAAGCTGGAGCAGTTGGCTTAGAACTTAAAGCAACAGGTTACATAAGCACTATTCGGGATTACATAAGAAAAATAAAATTGAAAAAAAGTAAAGATTTGTAGCAACAGGAGCTAAAAAACCATCATAAGGTGTGCGTTTTCTCAAAAACAAAAGAAATGCCTATAATTTGAAAAATGCATGACTTAGATTTTTTTCATATTTTTCTGGTAACTGTTACGATTTGGTCTATCACCCGGTTCCGGCTTGACGTCGACTTACGGGACACCCTGTATATACATATTCAACTAATCAGGATTAATTTAGCCATTCCACACGAAAACGATAAAAAGTGCTTGTTTTGGACCCGACCATCTCCAATTCGGATGAAACATTCATAATTTGTAGGGAATACCAAAATAGCTCACACATATTTTTTGCTTTCCCCTACCACCCTCACCACTTGTCTGGTTGTGGTTTGAATTTTCGTGATTTTACGATGAAGAGTAATTTTCAAAAATTCATATCGAGAATGGAGCAATTTGCTCATTCAAATTCTAAATGATGCTTATAGTACAGTCATTTCGGGAGTTTGGAAAAGTGATATAGGTACTATTTATAGATTTCGATGTGCTCTTTCTGAATTTTCACTTCGTCATATCATATCTTTGCCGCTCGCGCCGCCATAGTGAGAAAATGGAGCCCAAAAACAATTTTTTTGCAATATTTCCTTTCCGACTTATTTTACGATAAAAATAGTTGTGTAATAAATTAAACTAATGAAAATTTCCTATAATTTGTGTACTCACCCGCTTTTTTGTAATATGAATGGTATCAGCATACGAGCGCCGCAAAGTCTACTTCAACACACTCCACTCAACGGATGTTACAAACAAAAAAGTACAGATTTAAATTATAGGAAATTTCCTCTAGTTTAACACGTTCCCACCGGCATGTACCGCTGGTGGTACATGGTGGTAGTACACAGAGGCTTGTCCTATCGAACGGTGGTATAAAGGAAGATATATAACGGGTTTTCCAATAAGAGGTGTTATTTTGATATTTGAGGTCTTGAGTCGACGCTGGGCTGTTGGCGTAGACCTTCTCTTTCCCATGGCCCCAAAGGAAGAAGTCGCAAGGTGTTAAGTCACAAGATCTCGGTGGCCAATTGTGATCACCTCTTCGAGAGATAACACGGTCCGGAAACTTTTCCCGTAAAAGATCAATGGTTTCGTTGCTTCAATGGCACGTAGCGCCGTCCGTATTGTTGAAAGTAAACGTTGTCCTGATCAATACCATCCAATTCCGGCCATAACAAATCATTAATCATCTGTCGATAACGCAATCCATTCACCGTAACTGCTGCTCCAGCCTCATTTTCGAAAAAGTAAGATCCAATGACCCCGCGGGACCATAAACCGCATCAAACAGTCACACGTTGAGGATAGAGAGGCTTTTCAACAATAACTCATGGGTTTTCCGAGCCCCAGATGCGACAATTTTGCTTATTGACGAAGCCATCGAGGTGGAAATGGGCCTCATCACTCAAGATAAGTTTTCGATGGAATTCCGGATCATTTTCATGCATTTCAAGGACCCAACCAGCAAAGACTCGACGTTGTTGATGATAGGCCGGCTTGAGTTCTTGTGTTAACTGAACTTTATAAGCCTTAAGACCCAAATCTTTATGCAAAATACGGTGTAATGACGTTTGTGGAATGCCTAATTCCAAAGAACGACGGGAAATGGACAAATCCGGGTTTTCTTCAATACTTTCGGCTACAGCAGCAATATTCTCGGCTGTTCTTGAGCGACGTGCACGGGTTTTATTCTTCGCATCACTAACTCGTCCCGACAGCTCGAATTTTTCTGCCAATTTCTGTATTGCGGTCCGACAAGGTGCTTCACGACGACCCAAAAATGTTCGAGTTTTACGAACCGTCTCTGCCACATTTTCATCATTTTTAGAGTGAATTTTAATAATTTCAATGCGTTGCTGAATCGTGTATCGTTCCATTTTTATTAATGGCGTAGTTTCTACTTGTCAAATATAAAAAAATTACAGCTCCAAAAGTGACATCTACCGAAATAGCGGGCTAATTAAAATAACACCTCTTATTGGAAAACCCTTTATATCTTTTTTGTTAATGGACTTGGTTGAAGTTTGAATAGAATATCAAAATCTCACAAATTTTTTTGTGCCCCCCCCCCCCCCCCCGCTTCGGGGTTAGAAATTTGTTGATTTTCAAAAAACTCATATTTCGAGAACGAAGCAACCGATTTTCGTAATTCAAATACCAAAAAATGGCAAATGCTTTACATTTTCCAAAAAAAACTATAGCAGCACCGAACGAAAAAACTATTTTAAAAATAGTATTTCGGAATTTACGGTATGCGGTGACTTTAATAGATCATAAACCAAATAGTTTTGCGCGGGTGGGTCGTACAGCAATGCCATTTTTTTAGTTGTATTTCTGGTATGATAATGAAAAAGGTTAGCTTGGTAGTTCGGGGGGCTTGGGTGGTTGTACCACCTCACATAATGGTTGTCCAAAATGGGGTGTATGTGGGTCATATTAAAGAGGAAAGGGAGTGTGATCGAGTGACGGAACTACTTTTTTGATCTTGTAAATTTCATAGAGACGTTTTTAACGTTAAAAAAGTTTTTTGGCATTTGGGTTCCTTCTTTTTGCATATATTTTTCCCGTTCTTTATTTCGCGTTCATGAGCGGTCTGTTGTGAACTTTTCTTGTTTGGGCAGCAAACTTCGCCGACTTAACGGTTCTTTGCAAGCACTGTATAAAAATAAGACCATTATTTCACTCAAAAAAACGTCCTTTGCACTTTTAAAATGACTGGTTTCCTTTCTTTTCGAGTTATTTTCGAAACTCATTATCGGATTTAAGAACTAAGTGTGTCAAAAGAATCGCCTAAGTTCATAAAAGATGGTAGCACCGAAAAATCCCAAATAAAACTTTTTTTAATGGAAAACAAACGGTAACTAACGGTAATGAAAAATATGATCGAGCCATATGTAGATGAAAGTCTGTCAATAATAAAGGATATCCTACAAAATATTGAGAGGACTTTACATTAACAAAATTTCGTTAAAATCGGAAGTATGTTAATTAGATGCATATGTAAATTTTCAAGTAAATTACAACAATTTTTTTAAATAGATTTTATGAATAGTTCTAAATTTTCGTTTTGTAGTATTCAAGTTTGCTCTAATGAATACAAGAATTGAAAAATATAAAAAGTATGTGATATGTTATATATTTTGTTTAATATTTGTTGTTTACAATAATAACTGTGCTAATTAGTTGCATGCCACTGTATATGCCGGAATACTACGGGTGCAAATTTAAGGAGTGGGCCCAGCTGGGTGGTTTGGAGATATAAATGGCAAAGTTTTCGGATATTTTAAAAAATGTTTTTTTTTCAATTCAATTTATTAGTACGGAAATTACCTAGGAGGGCTAAATACGGGTAGTTAGTTACAACCCCTGTTTGTCCTAAAAATAATTCTTTTCGCTAAATCTCGATCCGATTCTAATTAAATCAAAGATTATTTCTGCAACATACATTACATTACATAAAACGCCATCTTTCTGCTAAACTTTGCAACTTTTAAGCCACTTTTATTTCCTTAGAATTAGCTAAAATCAGTAGTGATTCATTTAAGAGAAGCCACAAGTCATTATTCCCAGTCGTGTAGGATTAATTAACAAAATTAGATTGAATGATTTGCTAAACTATTTTCTAATTAAGTTGCTACTGAAAAACCATTACCCTTTGTATCATAAAAATTTCAACTTGCTCCAAAGAAACCGAACACTACCGTAATTTTTTGTTCATAGTTCGATTAGATTTTTTCTAGCCAGACGTCCCAGTAAAAAAAAAAAAAACAAAGCCGAACACCATCCTAAATTTTTGTACATAAATAAATAAGGTTTCTGACTTGAGACTAAAAATAGAAAAAAAAGTACAAGAAGTCAGAATAATACAATTTTTTTTAATGCTATTATTAAAAAGATTTTTTTTCTCGTTTGGTGCTTCTATATTTTTTTATAAAAAAGATAAAGCATTAAGCTTCTTTTTGCCTTTGAATAAATAGAAAAAAAGCGTGCTCCGTTCCAGTGGGCATGATAGGGGAAGCAAAGAATTATGCGTGAGCTATTTTGGTATTTCCTATGAACTGTTAAAGTTTCATCCAAATCGGAGATGGTCGGTGGAGAGAGTACGGAGACGCCAGATGAAGCAAAACGTGAATTCGACCGCAGTCTCATAGTGACAAACATGAATATCAGGCCCAGTTGCACGTGTTAATTTATTATATAACTACTTTCATCGTAAAATGAGTCGGACAAGTAATATTCCAAAAAACTGTTTTGGGCGCCATGTTTTCAATAATTATAATAATATTACGCATTTATGCACAAACTAAAGATAAGAAGTGGCAAGAGTTGTCGAAAATGTTGCGGATTACAGGTAAAATTATATTTTTTACGTTTTAGTTTAGTTTATTTCATATATTTCTATAATATTTTTTTAAATTGTATATTATATTTAAAATTTTACAGTTTCTGATGTGAAGCGGAAGTGGAAATCATTAAGAGATTGCTTCAATAGGGTGGAAGCCAAACGGAATAAGGCGATTGGGAGTGCTGCCTGGATACGATCTGCCCTTATTAAAGAATTCCCAAGAGCAGATAGTAAGAATTTTTGTATAAATAAATCTTTTTAAATATTAATTTAATTATTTTCTATAATATCAATTGATTTTCAAATAGAGCTCGGAGAGATTATGGAGGCTCATTCCTACTCGATTAAGATTTTTTTTTTAGTAAGTTTTGGCGACGAAGAAAATCGGCCATTGTCGTCTACTGTGGAAATACGCCGATAGCCGGCTATCAGAAAACAAATCTACCGATATTCATTCGACAAGAGAACAGACTTCTTTTAGCAATCTCTTGAGATGGACTCCCGTGGAAAGACTACAAGACAAGAGCAATTCAAAGCAGGGCATTATAAGAACAGCACAAGCCCAACTAAGTGCTTTAGTCGAGGTAGTGCAAAGCAAAGTGCGCCAAAAAAGTCAAATTGAAACCTTTCTTCAAAACGTGGCAATGCTTGTTGAAGAGGTTGATTTTCTCCTCGCAGAACTCCTCAATATCCAGCAGGATATATTAAAACCAAAACTACTTTCTCATTCATTTTCTTAACAGTGAAAATGTGATGTGTTCTACTGTCATTGCAACTTAATAAAGTTGATTAAGATTTTCCGGCATCTCCAGTTTCTATTCTCGCATACAGAACGAAATATTTAAAAATAACAAGATAGTTTTTTCAAGAACTTTGGTTGCTTAGGTATTTGATGATATCACTCCGATAAACCTGACGGTTGCATACAAAGTCTCGAGTTACCAAGAAGTGGATCAATTTAATAAAAATACAAATAAAAATTATTTGTTTAAGAAATTTTATTTAATAATATCCTCCAGCGCATACACATAATTCCGAAAGTATTTTCTATCATTCTTCTGACTGAAGATAGTTTGTATTGAATACTTCCTTATCTTTCCGCAAGTTTCTTCAAGAATATGGACGCATTAAATTTATCCTTAATGGAAAAGTTACATCAGCAACGAAGTAATTCGGGAGCATTTGATTTGCCGTTGGTAAAGCACAGCAGCAGGGAGTGTCCCGTTTAGATTTTTTCTGTCAAATGAACTATGTGCAAAGATGCCTCCGTCGCTCTGGCAACCAAAAGATCCGATTTCAACAAGTGTGAAACAGTAATTAGCTAGCAACACAATTTATAATGAAAATATTCTGAGAAGGACAAGTAATATTGATGTGTTTACCATCAATTGCTCCTACACAGTTTGGCATTCCACTCAATTTTAAAAACTTTTTAGAAAAAGTTCGCCATTCCGTTTCATTAGGCATTCCTAAATAAATAGCGCTCAATTTATACCATATAACTTCATAGATTTCAAGAACAATATTTGGAACTGTTGAGATGTGCAACCATGTTCCATGCGCCAAGTGTATGTAATATTTGTCATTCTATTTGAAATCTTCTCAAATTTCTTTTTTAAAAAACAAAGCAAGAGTTGATATTTATTTACACTTTTCCTAGTTAGTTTACGGAATTTCTGTTTGTCTCTCTCTTGCACAATTTAAAAATTTGTTAAAAAATGCTCGTTCGCGCTCTGTTCCCGTATTTTACGGTCATATATTTCCTTGTTCCGCTGCCTTTTATCTTTTAAAACCAAGTCTATGAGGGTTATGTAGCTCACAGTTGCACATCACAATAACAACATTAGTTCTGTAAAATCATCCATCTCACTGATTAGTTTACCAAAGTAACAATTTACTATAAAAATATTAAAATAATGACAATTGACAATTCCGTCACAGTTCTTTTGGCTAGTGCGCGTGAATATAGCTTACTTGGCTTTAGCGTCTTGTGGCTTGTGAATACATTTTGGGCCTGACTCATCGTCAGCATGTAGCTTTTGGAAATCGTCTTTCAGATACACTGAGACTATTCCCGTGTGGTCTGCTATATGTACAAATAAATTTGGATGTGGTACTTAGTTTCATTCAAAGTAGTGCTCCAGTGGAAGGATAGGTCAATATTATTAAGAATTAATTACTTCCTGGAAAACTCAATCGAGCGGATGTAGCTGTCGAAAAAATGATAGAAAAATAAAAATACTCGACAGTGAATTTATCTCAAATGGCAGCGAAGATTTTGGATTTCAAGAAAAAATGAATATGAGTAGAAATACGTTGGGGAATCCTTCACAAAAAAACAACAGTGATTTTCAACAGACAAAATTAAGCAATTTAACGTAAAAAAAATATGCGGACATTAAAAATGATTTTGAAAGTAAGAAACGAAAGTTTCTTTTAAAGTCACAAGAAACTATAGGACACCTTTCCCTGAAAATCGAAAATGGTAATCGCTACACGTTTTGTCATTGTTAATGTATGCAACCTGTGAAGATAGCGATTGTCCAACTGATGCTCACATAACATATGTATTTTCTGTAACAAATCTGTTCACGATTTTCGGCAGAGCTCAAAAAGTTTTATAGGAGAAAACAAAGGATATGGGGAAAAACGAATGTGCATAAGAGTGAGACTATATCTGCACGAATCTGAAACTTTGAAGGTTTGACCAATAAAGAAAGAAAAAAAGACATTCGAGATATTTATGTAAATAGGGTCAATCACGATTTTAACGATGCTATTTCGTTTGCAGCATCAAAACTACCTATTCTAAGGAGTACGCATACTTTATAATAAGTCAAAATTAACAATGTTGATATATCATTTGGCAACACATGTGCATTTTATAGCATATTCTAAATACTTTTGGCTGCTGCAACAGACAAAGATGATATTAAAAAATACATTGAGTCCAATAGATATGAAATTGTTATCAAAATACTTACCGACATTAGAAATATAAATTGAAACAGTTTGGAGTAAATCCTAAACCGGGTCCCATTGATCTTTTGGATTGCACATGTAATTTTCGCTCGCTAGTTCACTATTTCTTCCGTAAAACGCCAACTTTTAACGATCTAACTATTTGCGAAAAAAGTTGCAGCCTTGATTGGAAAATCTAGTTACGGTAGAAATCGACTAAACACTTACATACGATTTTATGAATTAATAAACAGGACTAAATGCATTCGAAAAAAATGTGACGCGACTAAAAATATTGTTGAAATATGTAAGAAAATAGAACTAAATATATATATATTTTTTTTCAATTTTACGTACACTGAGTATTTATACTCTAATTACATTTTTGCTGCAGGAAAAATTGTCATATTTTAGGTTGCTTCCCGCGCGAAAATAATGTCATTGGATTTAATTCCAATCTAGTTTAAAGAGCCAAAAATGTTCCAAAAATTGCTAAAATATTTCCAGCATTACTGGTTTATTCAAAAACAGGTTAGTCTAAATTTTACTATTAAAATATCTCAAGGGTGCAAGTATTATATGTAAAGGATGATAAGAATATTATAATGAATATTTATCTTAATTTGTTATATTAAAATATTAGCAAAATGAAAAGAAAAATAATAAAAAGGGTATTTGTTTATTTTCAGGAAAAACTCTCATCTCATCTAGTTTCCTTTAGATAAAGGACACGACCAATTTAAGAGTTTTACCAAAAATTAACGACATATTTCAGAATGTAAAATTTTCCAATCCGATAAGGTTTGGTAGAGTGAGCAGAGTAGAGTAGTGTGCTGCGGTACTTAACGTGAACTTATCACCAGATCCAGTTACGTTTAGCAAAATGGAGACGAAAAATTGCAAGATGTAAAATTTTCCATTTCGATTAAGCTGTGTCGAGTTCCAGTCAGTTGTAGTACTAACTCGACGTTAACTTAGCACCCCATCCAGTTTGCTTTAGAAAACAAGGCACGACGAATTTACTGGTTTTACTGTAAATTAACTACAGATTAACCACAAACTTCAGGATGTAATATTTTCCAATTCGATATGGTTTCGTCGAGTTCCAGTGAGTTGCGGTGCTATTTTAATGTCACTTTAAGATTGTTAAGAACAATGGACATGGCAAATTTAGGGGTTTTACCAAAAATTAACGAAAATACTAAAATGTAAAATGTTCCAAGCAGATAAGGTTTGGCCGAATTCGAGTGAGCTGCGATGATAGCTTGACGTCAACTTATCACCACATCCAGTTTCCTTTAGAAAAATGGACACAACAACATTATGGTTTTCACGCCAAATTTTAATATGTCAAATTATACAATTCAATGAGGTTTCGTAGTACCACCTCCAGTTTTCTTTAGAAAAAAGGACACGACAAATTTATGGTTGTCACGAAAAATTAACGACAATTTAACGACAAATTCCGGTACGTCCAATTTTCTAATCTGATAAGGTTTGGCCGAGTTCCATTCAGTTGCGGTGCTAATTTGACGTCAACTTCCCATACAACACAAAATTACCCAGCGACATACCATTTTTTCCAACCGGTCCCGTAACTTTATTTCCAAGAGTTATTAGAAATATTGGATCATTCTCAATTTTGTACAAAAAAGTACATACGGGATGACAATTTTGGGACAGTCATGGGAAACTCGTTTTTACCCCCCCAGAATTTATTTCGGTATGCTCGCTAAACCTCGTGGTGCGCGTTGTTCTCTGGTGAGATTGCTAATTTGTCGCTTCTGACGTTTTTGTAGAGCAAAAACAGAATAACAAAATATGTATTGAAAAACGCCATACGACAACTGCGTTAAGTAGATAATTAAAATGCTATTCCGTTCTGAAATTTCTTCTTGTTTTAGAAAAATTTGTTGGTTAATTTCAGAATGTGATTTTTTAATTTGGTGTTTGTGTTTTGTGCAAGTGCATATACCTCTAGCATTTTTCTAATACCTGCCTCTCAAAAAAAAAAAATTCTATATTCGCAGAAAATCTCAAATAATATCTTAAGATATTTCCTGCACATCCTGAAAACAAACTGAGAGGTCGGTAATACGTCTCAGGTACGTTTTCAGCGGGGATTATACATTATTGAATGCGATAACTAACCACAGGGGGAAGGGTATGGAATCTACCAGAGATATCCGAACCCCGGACATTGCCCACTCCCAGTGCTGTGTAATTTGAATCTGTTTTGGCATGTGAGATGAAAAAACCAAAATTACCGACATTTTGCAGGCTAGAAATATCTTGGTAATCCCCTTAGTTAAAGAGTGTTAACTTCTTTTTATTGACTATAATCGACATAGTGAATAATTGTGTTGCATATTAGTGAATTTTGCCGAAATCCCAACTTAATAATTGGAAGAACGAAAATATTCCGAGAAATTTCCTTAACAGTAGTGTAAAGCCATGACCACGGTCAAGAAATATAAACAGTAAACGAAACGAAAAGTAATTAAAAACAAACTAAGTTTGCTCGACTTTAAAAAGAATTTGCAACGCAAGTAATTTCCGCTATGCAAGCATAATTCTTGATTGAGAAAATATACACACCTGAGGTCATTGCTTTACTATACCAATACATTGTGATTCATTCAGAAATTGTGTGATCAAAAATGCTGACACTACAATTCTGATTTCTAATTTTATGTATTCCAATTCTGCAATAATCCCCCCTTCAGAATTATAAAGAAACACTGATTCCTTTGTAATCATTTTATATAAATCAGCAGCTATTTTTCAATAAAAATTAGAATTTATCTGACCATCGAAAGGTGTCTTTTAATTCTCAAAGTTAAAATCGGGATACTCTGCAATCATACTATAAAAGCGGCATACTCTACCCTCATGCTATAACAGCGGCATACTCTGCCTTAGTACCAATACAACAGCAGCATACTCTGCCATAGGAAGAATTGTGGCATATTCTGCCATTTAAATAGAGCGGCTTCTTAGCCATCGAAAGTAAATTCAACAACCTTCTACCTTTTCAATATATTCTTGGTACAAATCATAAAAATAAATTACTCTTATTACATGGCGACGCTGCGAAACGAACCATCAGCGGAGATTTTCGACGCCACCATACGTAAGAGTGCTGTGGCCCAGTCTGTTGGCCGCAACAGGCTGGCAGTTGTACCGGTAGTAAAGCGGAATACACGGCGGCAGTGATTAAATATGGTACTAGAGCACGGTAATTGCCCGTTTTGTTTACAATAGCACAGCTGCTTGATTTCAGTGACATTGGCCAACAGTCTCGTCATCGACTGTAGAATATTACCGCGACATAATAATTACATATGGTGCGGGTCAGATTCTATTTCCGAGTTCCGTGTGCAAGTTTTCGTAGTGCACAACTAAATTGGTGTGGTCAGTTCTGGTTACAATTAAACAGTGGTGGGTCCGCGGCGCTAATAGTTAGATTAAGTTATATAATACACTCCAAAGACAATAAAAGCAATTACCAAGCCATTGCAAAAACATACATGCATAAGAAATAGTTACACGCCCACAACAATAACGAACAAGAATGAAGGTGTTTCAGTACAAACCATCTAGAATAGAAGTTCCTGTAAAGTATCCATTTTAAATCACTAAACCAACAACGCTGCATATACCTTCTACAAAGAAAAATCAATAAAGAGAATAATCAGCTTACAAGAAGCAACACAAGGTAATCCAACAGCTGGTCCCAAAGTGATAACGATTTCGCAATATAAAGAAAAGAAGAAATTTGCAAATAAAGGGGGGAAAAAAACTATACAATCAAACAATAAAAGGGGCGGTATAGCAGTTAGACTCCACCAACAGATAACAGAGCTATACAGAATTATACCTATAACTACAGAAAGAAATTTAAAGACAAAACTGATAAAAAAGCTTGACCATTTAAAATGGGAAAACCATAATCGAAAGAAGTGATTGTGGCCCAAAACCCAGCAGCAGCAGCGACATGTATGGTAGTGCAAACAATTTCAATTCACGACGTATTGCACATTCCAACCGATGTGATGATTGTCATCATAATAATATTGATAACAGCTGCGAGCTAAGTTGGAAGAAGACTTCTAAAAAAATACATAGACACCAACATTAAGAAAAACGTAGACACTATGGCTAGCATCTAGTGGATAGATATAGCTCGAGTATAGCTTTAACAGATTAAATATTTACATTCCTGTTTATAGATTTTATAGATAGCTTTAAAAAAAAATTATATTCTTTGCATGGATCTATAACAATAAATTTATATTTTTTTATACATATGGGTTTCTAGGTAATTAGTAATAAAATTATTTGATATGGGATTACATATTAACAATGGAATAACTTTCTTTAAATAGACTTATAATTAATGGCAATTTTATTTTCTTAACAACAATAAGAGAATATATGTTTGAGTTCAATAAAGAAGAAGAAGAAACAACTAATACAAAAGCTCAACAAACTAAAAGAAGAAAACCGCAAACGAAAGAAGTAATGGCGGAACAAAACGAAAAACGTGCAAAACAAATTCAATGCAAAGTTCATAGAACTAAAATCGATATTCGAGGAAAAAACTAAAGAAAGTCGAAACAGTACAGAAGATTCAGAATCCGAAGAATCAAATCTAGAATCGAATACGTTACAAGAAGGAGGCACAAACAATGAATGTTTTGTAATGTAGCTGCAATTGATAACCACAACTAGATTATGGCATTTAGGTGGATAGTGTAGCGGTATGAAAAATAGATATGTGTGCTTGTGTTTAATGCTGTATTTATTGAACAATTCTTATCGAGACACTCAAATTCATAAATTCACTATATTTTAATCCTGCTCACTAATTGCTCGATTGCATGTGCAGTTGTTATGCCGTATCTTGGCATATGTTCAACTAAATGCAATTTATAGCCTTTTCTAAAGTTTCACGCTTTATGCACTTATTTTAATTTCACTTTAATCTTATTTTAACTTAACTACTTAACAATTTTTGTTTCGTTGCATATATTCTTGAAATGCCAGATTTGGCATGTGTTTAATTTTATGCAAGAAACTTATTCAATCTACGCACTAATTAGTATTTCACACAATACTTATCTTTAAAAAATCCAAATCCAACAAAAACTTTGTGTCCCTTGCCAGCACCAATTGCACAGCAATTTCCAGCAGGTATAATAATGTACCTTAAACGTGGCACTTTTTATTATATGCTTAATTGCTGAAATTCAAAAATTATAAATCACTTGATCTGATGCTATAAGTTGCATGTATATGATCGATTTGACAAAACTGAAGGAGGCACAAACACATATGATTTGGCATTATATCATAAAGTGCACTACAAAAATACTGCTTGGCAAACTGAGTTCCACAAACAGGAGAACTAAACATATTTGAAAGAAGACTTAGTAACCCGACTATTATGTCATCTCAATCAAAGGGATAGATAGAGGCGGTAAGTATTACAACTCAGATTGAGCAATATTTTGCAACAAGAATATTTCAATAATGATGAGGTCTACACAAATCGTCCTGAATTATGAACTTGAAATTGTGTACAAACAGGGAAAAATAGGTACAAACAAACATGCCCTGTCAAGAATAAATATGGACTATAAGAAATTGAGAGCAATGATACCAAAAGAAATAAATATTATCACACGTAATATGAAAAAAAGCAGCAAAAGGGAATGGCGAAAACAGACGGTATAGAATCAGGCCAATTGTACATATATATGGGAATGTATATCCATCTCCGACATAAGAAATATTAAGCGCATACAATTCGATATAGCGTACGCACAAAAGAATGCGAAAGATAAAAGTTTTCCAGAAATAGATATATAACTAAGAAAGGGGTAACCGTTCAGTACAGCGATAATCCTATATTTAACTCTGGTTACATAATGGAGAAGCTGATACTATAGATGAATGAGATTTATATTAAAGAAATAGCACTCGCAAAAGACGAAGCTATATTTAATTACATTGAGATAAATGAATTCAAGAAGAGATTCAATAAGCAGCAGCAAAATGATAAATGTGGTAAGGCAACACCACTGAAGATACTACTTTATGAACCCCCAATAAGGATCAAGGATCCAAAGATTGAATAAGAATTAGTGAAAGTATACCATGACAACAAACATGGTGGACACGCTGGAATTAAATGCTGCATAAACAAATTGAAACAAAGGTACATATGGAGAAACCTTAACAAAATTATAAAGAAGAAAATAAACAAGTGTGATAACTGTGCGAAGAACAAATTCAAAAAGTACACAAATGAACCTCTAGTGATAACGGACACACCAACCAGTAGTTGCGAAAAGATATCAGTTGACACACTAGGACCTCTGAAAATATATATTTACATACATTCAAACGCTACATACGAATCGACAAAGTTCGTAGAGGCATACCAGATATAAACCAAAGAAGCCGGTTCAGACTCAAGACTAAGTAATCCAATAAAATAGTTAAATAGTGTAGAATGATTATATAAATAAAGATTAGAATTGTTTAACTTAATTAATTACCAAAAAAAAAAAAAAAAATTTCATATACATGGTGTCCCGTAAGTCGACGTCAAGCCGGAATCGGGTGATAGATGAAATCATAATAGTTACCAGAAAAATATAAAACAAAATCTAAGTACTGTATTTTTCAAATTATTGACATTGCTTTTGTTTTCGAGAAAATGTACACCCTACGGTGGTTTTTTAGCTCCCGTTGCTACAAATCTTTACTTTTTTTACTTTATTTATCTTATGTAATACTGAATAGTGCTTATGTAATCCATTGTTTTAAATTCTAAACCAACTGTCCCAGCTCGGAAGAAAATGTGACATTTTGCCGAACCAAGAATAGAAACTTTAACTGACTAATGAAAAAAAATGTACTCCGCCAGTTTGGCAAGTAATTTCAAAAGTTGACGAATTCAATTGGGATTCGAAATTCGTATAACACTTGCTACATTATTTCTTAACTTACGGAAAAAAAATTTTTTCTTCAAGAAGCAAGAGCAAGATAGTGACGCTAGCTCGTCAAATCATTGAGTTTTTACAACTATGCATCGTCTATTCTCCATAGAGGGCCGACTTCCAAACCAAGTACATGGCGAAGGAAGAGTTCCTTACCTTACGAGGACGTAGTACTTCAAGCAGTTAAAGAAGACCCAAGTACTTCGGTATACGTGCAATCCAGGAAAGCACAGGAGTGCCTAAAAGTATAGCTTACCGAATTTTACAGAACATGAGCTCCAGAATTACGGAAGCAGTTGAATTTGCGTTTAATTTTAAACTTAAAGAAAATTTGTCCTAAATTCAATAAAAAGTTAGGATCACTAACATGAAAGCGTCACTATATGTCTCACTCACACTTCATGTAATGACTCTCCGTCCCACCCATACTAGAATCTTAAAGTTACGGTCTTACAGCAAGCGTTGAGTACAGTGAATCATTTTTAGTAGGTGAAAAGAAATTTTTCGAAACTGAGTTTCTTGAAGAAAAATTTCTTTTTTCCGTAATCTAAGAAATAATGTAACAAGTGTTATACCATTTTGCAATCCTTATTGAATGCGTCAACTTTTAAAGTTACTTGCCAAATTGGCATCGTACATTTTTTTTTCATTACAGTCAGTTAAATTTGGCTGAAATATTAATTTTCTATTCTTGGTTCGGCAAAATGTGACATTTTCTTCCAAGCTTGAGCAGTTGGCTTAGAATTTAAAACAACAGATTACATAAGCACAATTCAGGATTACATAAGAAAAATAAAATTGAGAAAAGTAACGATTTGTTGCAACAGGAGCTAAAAAACCATCGCAGATTGTACATTTTCTCGAAAATAAAAGAAATGTCTAAAATTTGAAAAATACATGACTTAGATTTTTTTATATTTTTCTGGTAACTATTATGATTTGGTCTATCACCCGATTCCGGCTTGACGTCGTTTTACGGGACATCCTGTATAAAAATTTTGTTTTTTTGTTTTTAAGGGTGAGGATGGAAAGCCATGACCACGATCAAGACATAATCATTGGAAGAACGAAAATATTCCCAGAAATTTCCTTAACAGTAGTGTAAAGCCATGACCACGGTCAAGAAATATAAACAGTAATCGGAACGAAACATAATTAAAAAAAAAACAAAGTTTGCTCGACCTCAAGAAGAATTTGCCACGCAAGCAATTTCCGCTAGGCAAGCATAATTCTTGATTGAGAAAATATACACACCTGAGGTCATTGCTTTACCATATCAATACATTGTGATTCATTCAGAAATTGTGTGCTCAAAATAGCTGATACTACAATTCTGATTTTTAATTTTATCTATTGCAATTCTGTAATAATCCCCCCTTCAGAATTATAAAGAAATACGGATTCCTTTGTAATTATTGTATATAAATAAGCAGCTATGGTTCAATAAAAATTAGAATTTATCTGACCATCGAAAGGTGTCTTTTAATTCTCAAGCTTAACACCGGCATATTCTGCAATCATACTATAAAAGTGGCATATTCTGCCATCATGCTATAACAGCAGCATACTCTGCCTTAGGACAAATACAACAGCAGCATACTCTGCCATAGGAAGAATTGTGGCATATTCTGCCATTTAAATAGTACCAAGGGATATCATCATAACAGCGGGTTCTTAGCCATCGAAAGTAAGTTCGGCAGCCTTCTGCATTTTCAATATATTCTTGGTACAAATCATAAGGAATAAATAATCATGGATAAATCATTGTCTGACAATCAAAGCAATCTTATTACAGTAGTGTGGTTTTTGCTCCAGTCTCAGTTCTTAGTAACATCTGTCGACTGGCGTGGTCAGAGTTCGTAATCAAAAGGCATCCACTACGTATATAAAACGGTTATCGTTCCGTTCACGAGAAGATCAAAGCTTTCACTAAAGGCTCCTCTTCTCGATAACACGAAATTGATATTTTCAGAAGAAGTTAAATATCTGGGGGTCACCTTAGATAAGAAACTTTCCTGGAATTCGCATCTGTCTAGAGTGACGGAAAGAGCGATAGGATCTCTCTACACGTGCCGTCGCATTGGCAGAACATGGGGTCTGAAGCCAAAAATGATGTACTGGATGCACACCACGGTTGTTAGACCCATGGTCACCCCTCGCATGGTGGCCAAAAACTAATGAAAAGAAGGCTGAGGCTCTGCTTCAAAAAACACAACGGCTTGCCTGTCTAGGAATAACTGGTGCCATGAGGACCTGTCCTACAGCAGCCATGGAAGCCTTACTAAACCTTCCACCCCTACATCTGCAGGTGAAAAAGGAAGCAATCTCCAGTGCTATTAGACTGCAAAAGGAGAAACAGTTAAAACCAGGGAATCTGGTTGGTCATTTAAGTATCTTAAAACAGATACGCTTTGAGCAAATGACGACAATATCTGATATAATCACACCCAAGGTGGATTTTGTAAGACCATTCGATGTGGTTTTGGGAAACCGACAGCAATGCCGTTCCACTAAACCGTCCTTTCAACAAGGATCGATGGTGTGGTATACAGACGGTTCAAAAACGAACAGTGGAGTCGGACTGGGCGTATACGGCCCCAGATGCCATATATCAAAGGCCCTGGGCTCTACCTCTACCGTATTCCAGGCCGAGGTATTGGCCATAGAAGAATGCGCCAATACCTGCATTAAAAGAGCTATAAATGGCTCAACTATTAATATTCTCTCGGACAGTCAAGCTGCCCTCAAGGCCTTAAAGTCCTACACCATCAAGTCAGGGATAGTCTGGGAGTGTCTAGAAACCCTAAAAGATTTATCAAGAGGAAACAAAGTTATCCTCATGTGGGTACCTGGACATGAGGGCCATAAAAGCAACGAAATTGCTGATGGCCTAGCCAAAAGAGGAGCGGAAACTCCCTTTGTCGGACCGGAGCCATTCTGTGGCACCTCAAAGTGTTAACTCAAAGCTGCCCTAAATAACTGGGAGAACAACAAAAATCCCTATACTGGGAAAGGCTACAAGGACTTCGTCAGGCAAAAAAGTTTATCGACTCCTCTGGAGGAAAAACAAAAGAACTATTACTCCTCAAGAAAACAGAGCTCAAAATAATTACAGAACTCTGCTCAGGCCATTGCCCCTTGAGGTATTACCTTAACAAGATGGGCTTGGCTGAGACTTCATCTTGCCGCTTTTGCCAGGATGCTCATGAAACCTCGGAGCACCTGCTCTGCAACTGAGAAGCATTGACCAGGCGGAGACTACTCCATCTCGAACATGCTTTTCCTACACCTAACTACGTACGGAACCTCAATCCCAGAAGGATCCTAGACTTTATTAACAGTCTGAACCTAGAAAGGGAATAAATTCAACGGGGACTCACAATAGATCTTTTAGGTCGCGGTGATTGCGAGGCTGACGCCTACACACCCCTCTACGAATCTAATCTAATCTAATATAAATCGATCCAGGAAATTCAAAAAGGTAAAACATTCTGTTGAATAATTGCAAATTTTCGCATACTCTCGAAACTTCGCCGATAGGCAACAAAAAGGGGGCATGCGCCATTTCTTGAAGCGGAAAAGTTTTAAAACAAATTATCTACCCAATTAATGTGAAGAAGGTTTTGGAAAACTGAAATATAAAGTGCAACTATCAGCATCAAAACCAGGAAGGAAAGGCGAAACTTATCCGAATGTGGATATGAAAAATCGGACTCCTATGTTGCAAATATAAAGCGCCAGACGCATCGTCAGGGGATCACCTGCGATGATAGAAGGACGAGGCGGAGAGTGTGGCTGAGACTTAATGATTTATATCTATAATTTTAAGACATATAGATATATATTGAATTTTTTTATAATACTTTTTGATACACAAATTGCCATAAGAAGAAAAAGATTAGTGTATGGACTGTTTACTGATTACGAAAGTCATTCTATTGGTGGGGCAAGTGCGTAGGGCCATATTTAGTTAGTGAATGAAGGAGCAAAGCCCGGAAATTGGGAAAGAGTTTAATTAGAGAAGACCGAATTTTGTGCTCCAAATCACTTTGTTCATTTAAATAACATAGTTAATGTTCCTTCAGCCCCCCTAGGATGTAATTTAATAAGTTTAACTCACTATTGTTTCCTAAAAAGGGAAGGACACACTGGAGAGAATTTCCATATATATATACACGAAAGAACAAGGTTCCGTCTGAAAGAAATGAGTGACATAATAAGGAGAACGTAAAGAAAAATCATACTAGTACGTAAAGTTAACGACTGGTGGTCATAGCAAGTGCAGCAATCCAAAAGGTAGGATTCATTAACTTAATATGTTTCCATGTAAATGGAACCTTTCAGGTCGTCGAAGGTAACCATACTTTTGTCTCCAGGGGCCGAATTCTATAACACGGAGAATTTGGGAGATGAGAATTTTATTTTTTTCGAATTCCTAATTCCCTAGTTCTCCATTCTGAATTCACTAACATAGTTGCAGAATTAGGAAAAACGTAAGAAGTTTGAAAAAGTACGAATAGCCTGGGACGATTACGGTTATCACGTTTAGTTGTAGAGGGTTGGGCTCATTTCATATTTGAGGCACATCTGTCTGTTATCTTCCAATCTCGAAATAAGTTTAAGTTTCATTTTTGTAGGGGTAGTTTTTGAGGGATGTAGTGGGGTAGGTATAACAGGAGAATGAGGATAATGGAGAGAACAAGGAGAATGTTTCAATTGCTTATCAGAACTAGCTTAACACAAGCTCGCTGCAGTGATAGATATAATAGCTAAACGGCCATCAATACATGCTTTTCATCACTTAGTCGGTGTTAGAATTAGTAGATATGTTAAACTAAACATAAAACGAACACGGGATAAAATGACATGCAACATAGAATAAAACAAGCAAAAAATTCAAAAAAGTTAAATAGAACAACAAACTAAATATTATATAGATGTTTTTTTTTAAAACATACTTAGAAACGTCAACAACAAAATTCTCATCCATATTCTTAACAGTAATACGCATGCGAGTAATAGGTTCGTACGTATTAAAATTAGACCTTGAGGAGTTAACATGCAACAGTGGTAGCCTTCTCAAATTTTGCCTATCGCGAAAAGAGATTTTGTTAAATAACAACGGTGTGTCAATATTCGCTTTTAAGAGTTGATGCACGAAATTTACATCGCCAACCGTGCGACGTTTCTCAAACGATTGCTTATTTAGAAGCTTCAAGCGATCCTCATAGGGTGGAAGAATTGATGAATTATTCCAGGGTAGGTGCCTGAGAGCAAAACGTAGGAAGTTCCGCTGAACAGACTCGATACGGTCGATGTGTGTACCGTTAAATAGAGACCAGACCTGGCTAGTTTATTCAAGCAGTGGTCTCACAGAGCAAGTGTACAAAGCAACGTTATGGTAGGATTCGAAAACTCTCGGGACCAACGTTTTATAAAACCCAGCATAGAACTACTCTTTGATACCATATAGTGTATATGGGAGATAGAATTCAATCTTTGGTCACACTTGACACCAAAGTCACAAAAAGAAACCACATGGTGAATCGATGAATGCGAGAACTCGTAATAGTAAGTAATTGTTTTCTGATTTATGTGGGAAATCATAACTGCACATTTGTCTATATTGAATACCAAAATTATTACTTTTGCACCAATCGTAAAATTTTTGAAGGACAACCTCTACCAGTTCAAAATCGTTGACCGATTTAATCTGAGGGAAAAGCTTAATGTCGTCAGCTTATATCAAGATTTTGCAGTGCCTCAAAACAGAGACAATGTCGTCAATAGATAGAATAAAGAACAAGGGACCCAAGTGACTACCTTGAAGTATGCCATACGAAGCCATCAAGACTCTAGAGATGGAATGGCGGCAACAGATTTGGTATGTCCTCTCATCTAGGTATGATTCCATCCATTTTAGGAACGCTGGGGGAAACCCCCACTTTTCCATTTTAAACCGTATCACAGAGTGAGATACCTTGTCGAAGGCTTTACTGAATTCTGTATAAATACAATCCGTCTGGTAGTCTTTTGCAAATCCGCCAATGGTATCCGAGAAAAATTCCAACAAGTTAGTGGTTGTAGACCTGTTCAAAATAAACCCATGTTGGTTTGAAGAAATCAAGTTCTTTCAGTAAATTGACACCTGAGAGTAAATGATGGATTTGAATAATTTAGGCATACAAGATAATAATGTTAAAGGAATTTTTCCATAGCTGCGGGAAACAACCGGTATCGAGCGATTTTTCTTAGCGTAGCTGCCAAGGCAAGGCAACAAGACTTAAAGAAGGCTGGAGCGATACCATCTGGACCCGTTGTGAAGTCATTAGGAAGCTTATAAATATGATCGAGTACGTGCTCATGTGAAATGGAAGGGATAGTGAATGAAACGGTATGCGAGTCGTTCATATAAATGAAGCTGCTATTTGGAGGTTGAAAATCTGACGAGGCGTTGTCAAAAAATTAAGCAAGCATATTACAAATTTCAGACCAATCATCACTAGCAGCATCTTTGTATAAAAAAATTGCAAATTGAACCTAAATCCAACGTATTGCAAAGCAACCAGAAGATACGGCTCAGGAGTTAAGGTCTACACAACCTCTTCTCATAACGTCAGCAAAGAACCCAACACTTCCTCAGACATAATCCATCAACCAAGGCAAGGAGAGAGATCGCCCCAATAAAAAGACGAGCACGCTAAACAAAAAATCAGGTTGTCTCAATTTAAAAACAAACGAGGTAATGTCAAGTCTTTTCGGGAATCTATATGAAATAACGCCAACTGAAATTGTCAAACCATCTAAATCTATCAATATTAAACCCCAAGCCAGTCAAAACGCTACAGCCAAACATCACACAGCCCCCAAAACCAAAGCTAATAACACTGGTCGACCCAGGGAACCGACAAGCAATATTGGTAAGAAGGCACGGTATCCTAGCAAAGGAATTGAACTGGCAACCAATATCTTGATCTCGAACAGACAGGAGGATCTGCACAAAATACCACCAGCAGCCACAACTGCAACAAAAAAACCAAGCTGAAACTATTGTCACGACAGCACGAAAAAGGGATACAGTTGGCATAAATACCTATCCAAAAACCCTCACTCATTTTTGCAGTTCCTAAAAAATACAACAAAAATACACAAAGAATCAAGTTTTAATTTGAACAAATTCAATACTTATCTGATGATAAAACTTCTGTACACTCTAATCATCTCCTACAATCAACATCTATTACCCCTCGATGCATCCAGTCCAAATTTGCGTATTAATTCCTAAAAAAATAGAAGGGAATCACAAAGTAACATGTTCCTAGAAAATCACTAATAACAAAAATACTTATCTAATTAAGTATATCAGCTCTTGCGGCATCCCATGATTATCCTAAAAGTTGCCCTAGTCTTTACTCCTTTTGCTTTCTTTACAGTTTTACCATCGTTTATACATAGACTGTACATTTTCGAGCTCAAGCCTGCAAATTCGCTCATGATTTTCCCATTCAGCTCATCCTTCATTAGACCAGGAATCTTTTTATTCATGAGCGGTAAATTAAATTGATTATCTTCTGGGTAATCACTTGTATCAAATTTGTTTATATTTTCGACCATTAACTCATATGCATTTTTCTCTTCAAGTTCATATATTAGGGAATCTGTATCTGTATACACGACTTTACATTTGTCTCCAAATACACGCTGCTTAAGACTGTAGTGCTAATAATAGAGGCATATCTTTAAAATTTCCAAAACTGCCATTCCAATATAGAGAGGCTTATTGAATAAGATTGTGAGTCGCCTTAATTCCACAGCAACTAAATTCTCATCAAATATCGTTGCACTGTGGAAGTTGGGTGCCGTAATCCGAATTTTTGTACCATAGTGACCCACTTTACGCAAAGTGTTATATCGCTATACTTGCGAACATTTTCCATGGTCATACCAAAGGCTGCATTATTCATCTTCTTATAGCTGCCCTTCCCATGATCGCTGGTAGCTTGCTTCCGTTTGGTGGTATTTGAGTCAATATATGGTTTAAGCCAAGCTGATTGGTTGAATTGAAGAACCCGGTGCACTTTTTTCAGGATGAGGCCATGTGATAAGCAGTACTTCAAATTTCGGTAGTGTATAACATATTTAGTTTTAGGATGTAATGTTGTCAAAAGCTTTTCTGATTTTGCTCCAGGTGGTGCTGCATGCTCAGAGCAAAACGGTAAATCCTTATGTTTATGATGTAGATGTTGAGGATAGTCCAAGTCGACTTCGAATATGTATCCAATTGGTGCATCATCAGGAATCTCGAAAACGTCGATATTGGGAGCATCAACCCATTTGAATCCTCCGGTTGGTAAACGCTGTGACATGGCCCATCCATAAAGGATATTTACATCATCATACATCAGGTATTGCTCTTTCTTGTCAGGCTTAAAATCATCCATATATTTATTATTTGCTTTACTATATCTGTTCGAGCATTGACTTATATCACCTCGAATATCTCTCTCTATGAATAGCAGTATATCTACGTCGGTTATCAGCTCTAGTTTCACTTTGGTGTATTTTAGCATAGCATCCCATGTTAAGCCTGGCATGGTGTAATAATGTGCTGGATCTAAATTGTCTTCATGCACACTTCTCGAAAGTTCTCAAACACATCAGCCAATAGGAGAATATCATTCTTAAGGTATAGATCTGAGTACTCACCAAGTGTTTGTAATTCAAATGTCTGCCAGTCATTTTCAGCACGATTGTAGTCATCAGGGCATATAGCACTGTCATTCAGTTTATTGTAGAACGCTTCCTCTGTTGGCAAGTTCCGGAAATACAATTTATCCCAGTCTTCAATAAAATCATATGGGAAGACACTTTTGCGTGTAAGAAGTGTGATAGTGTCATCATCCAATCCCTGCCATACTGATCTTGTAATGTTTAATTTATCCATTGGCAGCAATGATGATAGCTTATCTAAAGATTCAGCCATAAAACGGAAGGAATCGACGATTCTGAATTTTATGTGCTTGCTTTCCATGTGCTTGGTGAATGAGATATATCTTTTCTTGTTTATTAGCAAGAGATCAGCTTTTCCAGGGAAAGATGTAGCTACATCCTTAATAATGAAGTGGGCAACATATCCGGATAAATCATGAAAAAATACTGGATCTATGGAGCAATCTTGATACATAAGATTGCATGCATTTTCGCTGGTCTTCGATATTTTCCTGTTAAGTGGCAATGATCCCGAACTGGTTCCTCATCAGCTACAAACGTTTTTTCACATATATGGCAGCAAGTATTTTCCATATGTGAACGCCGTTCCTCTTTGGTCAGGGGTTGCATTGTCCTGATGTTAAGCTTTTCTTTGTACAGCTATGGATGCAATTTTTTGCAGTTCTAATGCAAACCATTGTTGGCAATTCTTGCCTCGATATGCTCTGTAATATGAGAGCTTAGCATCATGTTTGAAGTGGAAATAGAATCCTATGCTATGAACTTCATATCCTGGATTCGTTGAGTATTTTGATCATTTCCCTGAATCGGCTTCAATATTGACTGAAGATCTGCATATACACAAAACGGGACTGGATTGTTATGGTTATAATTCTTATATTTCAACCATTTCTTTTGCTCTGAGGGACACATAATTCTGCAGTGGTTTTGCTTCTAGCATTTGGTAGTGTGTGAGGCTAATTGTGCAGCAGAGTACAAGCAGAGCAAACATCTGTCGCATATATGCCTTTTAGCATGATTTTTCGAAGTTTGCTTCGATACAATGCGGGAAACTTCTTTAATCCAGCAGAAATGATATCTGACCCCATCATCATTGTCATTCATATGATCTTCATCCCGGTCATAGCCATGTTGTAGCATTAAGAGATTTACATGTCGCTCCATCTTGTGTTTCGTAAGTCTAACTGGAACTGTGGTGAAGAAACGCTCTTTCTCTAGGGTGAATACGCTTATTGATAAATCGTTGTGATCTTCAAATTGCGTAATTTGCTTAAGTGTCATGGGAAATGTTATTCCAGTTAAATTAAGTACAGTTGAATAATGTGGGTATGATGAGGTCCTATCGGAGTGAACATTTGCAGGATATAGCGCTGATGTTACAGCCCAAGCGAAGCATGCTTTATCACTATTTTTACATTGATGCAAGCTTTCTTTGATGCAATTTCCTTTGGTAGGGGTATATACGAAGATCCTCGAAGCTGCTCAAACTTGTTGATGTGTACTGCTAGATGTATTATTGAGTGCAGTGCCCAGCCACTCTCTTTTTCCTGGAATTCTTCCAGCTGAGTGTGTATTGGATCGAAAATGTTTGATTTAAACCACTCCTTTAAATTGTCATCATCAGCACTAATTGGAGCAGTTCTCGCTTAGAAATATTTAACTTCTTTTGTCATTTCATTGTCACCAGTTTCTTTAACAAATTCACCGCAAAACGTTGTCGAAACTTTAATATTAAAATAATGTTTTAAGGTATTTTGAACACGACGCGTTAATAATTTGGCAGCTTCTTTCATAAATAGATTCGGATTGATATGTTTTAAATTTGAACACCTTGTCGAATTCTGTCTGCGAACGCTGTCTTTATTTCCTCCCACTTTACAAAATCACTTCTTCTTACACGAGTAATTCCCGCAGCTCGACGGGGAGCTCTCAGTAGCGCTCTCTCAATGCTTTAATTTGCTCGATGCAGCTCTCGAAATGTGGTTTCCTAGCATTATTTTTACAATCTCGAAATGGAACTTGAAATCTTTGCATGATTCTATTGCACTTTTTAACAGTATTGTTTTTATTCAATGAATTTCTTAAATACTCCACCACATCTTTTCGCAAATTTTCAATTATTGAAAAACTTTTATTTACTAAGACCGAAGACATTTTTAATTTTTTTCTATTAGACACTAACACTGAGACTTACTGAAACTGAATGATGGCTCCTAGCGGTTTGCGTGCGCTTTTATAGGAACACCTCGCTGTTTACTTTATACGAATTTATTTACAGGAAGTTATGTGGTATCAAATTACGTAAGGATGGCTCATTCGATTAAATTTTGTTTACACAGGTGTGCCTGACTCATTCAGCGAATTTGTTTACAGGAAGTGAAGTGATATCAAATTACGTGAGGATAGTTCATTCGATTAAATTTGTTTACACAGGTGTGCATGACCCATTCAGCTTAAATGCGAATTTGTAAACAGGAAGTGGGGTGATATCAAATTACACGAGGATGACTCATTGTTTACTTTATTCAGCTGCGCGGATTGGTTACAACAGGATTAAACTTGTTTTGGAAGATTGCCTATAAATTAAGGAGCTGAATCAGATTCACTATCAGCTTCATTCCAGAGTTCAAACAAATAGGAAGCAAGGAGAAAATAAAAATAATGTCAAACGCAATGGATGAACTAAAGAAGTTGGAGCAGTACCAACCGTCCCTGAAGACCTGCCAAATGGAGTTGGATAAAGAGTACAAGATTCTTGGAGCGAGAAGGTGTACAACTACATTTGGAGCTCGTGTGGTTCTGGATTTGGAGAATTATCAACTATTTCTTCCTTCACGATACAACACAATTTCGGACGAGACTTTGAGTAAAATAAATGCCCAGGGAGATTTCTCGTGATTAACAGAGGACCAAACGGGCGATCATACAAAATTGAATTTATTCAGAATGATATTAATCTGTATCCAATTATTTATTATAATCTTTGAATAATGTGAAAATAGTTTTTTTTAATTAGCCGTGATAATGAAGGTCATGTTCAGTACAGCTGCTCCACGAGTTTATATGATTGATTATGAACCCAGAAAAGGACCATGGGAGACAAATGCCCTGGATCGCTTTCGCTTCCGAGATAGGATTAATAGAACTTCAGATATATTGTTGCCACTTTTGGATATGAAGCACACAGAAAAAGTTCATTATTTAAGATTTAATGATGCGAATAAATGTTAATAAAAAACAATTTTTCATAAAACTTATGACTTTTCAATACACACTCCTAGATGCAAAAACCATTGTATACTTTACTTGGCGGTGCGAGGAGGTGATATCAAATTACCAGCCACCTGGCTACCGAGGGTTTAATTTCCACTACTTCTTATAAGCAGCCGTGATCTATTTTTAGATATCATGATCACTCTTGACTATTTAATCCGCAGTTGTTTTTATTTTCAGCAAAAGAAATTTTCAATTATAACTACTCATCTAAGACGACATACTAGTTGTTGTTTTTTTTTCCCAGCTAGTGAGAATCTTTCATAAATTTGTTAACTTTACTCGGCTCTGTGAGAATTTTGTTTACATTATTCGACTGCGATTTTGTTTACATTATTCGGCTGTACGAATTGTTTATGCAACGAATAAAATTAGAAGCATTAGGCTATTTCATATTTAAGTCATCATATCTACCTACGTTAGTTGTTGTTGTTATTAATTTAATAACATGGTACTGTGTGTGTGTGTGCGCGCGCGCGCGCATGTGTGTGTGTGTATGTGTGTAAATATAGCTCAATTTGTTTACTTTACTCGGCTCGATGCGAATTTTGTTTACATTATTCGGAATTTGATTTTCGGACTTGTCCAAGTCAACATACCTACCTACATTGGTTGTTGTTGTTGGCATCAGTATCCTCCTAAAAGAAAACTTCTAGATAATGTCAAACTTTCAGTACAAAAGATACCTCAGCCCCCCCTCCCCCTCCCAAGAACCCAAAATGATCCTGAAATCCCAAAAAAGTTTGGGAAAAAAGTTGCCACTTTTTGTATGGGGAAAGTGGTCCAGAATGAACATAGCGTAACTACTGTCTTATAGTTTTCATAAAAAAATATAGCAGCTTCGAACGAAAAAAATTTTTGTTAATAATAGTATTTCGAGATTTATCGGTATACGATAACTTTAAAAATTCATTAAAAAAAAATAATTTGCGTGGGAGGGCCGTAGGGCAACGCCGTTTTTTTAGTTATATTTGTGGTGCTCGGGAGTAAAAAAGGGAAAAAAAGTGAATAAAAATTGGCTTGTTGGCGATGGGGGGTTGCACCACTCCCCAAAGGAGTTAACCAAAATGGGGCGTGTAGTGTATCAAATTAAAGAGGGATGAGAGTGTGATCGAGTGGAGTGGTCTTTTTTGTGCTGGAAGATGATAAAATTGAGTTTTTTTGTCTGACCTCAAATTAGGAGTGGGCGAACAGAAGGGTACATGTCCGGGGTCGGCCGACTTTCGTTGTTTTGCAAAATCGTGTCCGCTATGCTGAATTTTCTCTATTTTCAATATGCGTTTTTTCAAAATAGAACAAAAAGTCACACATTTCCGATGCTTAAAACTAGTTTTCCGATCAAAACGGCCATTGTCCACGAAAATTTATTGATTTGTTCAAACCAATAACCGAACAAAAGGGAACGTGTCCATCAATGTGCGAACAAAAAGGCACATGTCCTCCATTCCTGCATTTTGTGCAGTCAAAAGCGCATATTGTAAATTTTGTTTTTAATTTTTTCTCCTAGTATATTTCACATTTTTCTATATTCTTAGTATATCGAGAAGAAATCAATTTCTTAGTTCGGAAGTTGCCTTGGAGGGATAAATAGGGGTAGTTAGTTACAACCCTAATCTCTTCTAAAAATAACAGTTTTCACTATACCTCGACCCGATTCTAACTACAGAATCTAAGATGATTTCCGTAACATAATACGTTTCATCGGTCATTACATTACTTTCAATGCCATCTTTCTGCTAAATCTGTAATCTATAATCTGTCGTCTTTCATTTAAGAAAAACCACAAGTATTATTCCCGGTCGTTTAGAATTAATTAAAAAAATTAGATTCTAATTAAGTTGCTATTGAAAAACCACCAACCTTTGTCTCGGCCAACTTCAACTTTTTCCAACGAAGCCACATACGATCTCAAATTTTTGTACATACAATTATTCACAAAATTTTATTTCGAAACACTTGCTGTACAGATATCGGTAAATTTTTAACGGACATATTTCCCAAAAAACAAAAGTATTACGATCCATTGTAAAGCTTTTATTTTTATTATTCAGTACAAAAAAGAATCAAAACTTATCCTTCGACAAGTATATAGAACAAAAATATTTTTCACTAAATTATTTGTGCCTCCAATTTTCTTCACAAAATTATTTGTGCGCTTATAAAAAACTATTTACACAGCTTTATAAGTATGTTGAAATTATACAGGGTGCTCATATATGGTGTTACAAATGACGGCAAAAAATTTTATGGATGGGGGAGGGAAATCTTAACGGTTTTCGAGATAACCGGACTACAAAATATTAAGATATGTTGTTTAGATTACCGTATAACTTCTGAAAGTTACACCCTATGATGATGATTTAAATTCTATTAGGAATTTTGGAATTTTAATTCGGTTTTTTTATTTAACCACTATTTTTGTCAAAACACACGTCATCAACACAAATTTTTAATATTGGATTTAAGAAGCCCAACAATTTCGCTGACCTATCACATTCTGCGTTTTTTGCAGTTTTTCTTAACCTGTGAAAGTTTCATCCAAATCTCAGATAGTCGGGTTGTTAATAGTATTCAGTATTGGGGTGTGGTCACTGACTTATAACAATGGACTGAGCGATTTGCTATTTCATGTGGCACAAAAAATATTGTGTTTCTGTATATCACCGTTAGAGCACCCTTTAAAACGATTACATAAAAAACATGTAAAACTGAACCAATCAGATGAAATTTTACACCCGAAAATCGAATTAAATTAAAAAAATGTATTTTCTTGTATCCAAGTGATATTTTAATCGCTTATAAGGAATTAAACTCATTCCGATTTTAATTTTCAAAAGTTATTCTTAACTGAATCCTGCTTACGGGCAAGAGAGACGGAGCATGGTAAACACTATCTTTACCTTATTCCTTCTGAGGTGATTGCATCTGTAGCCAACATAAAAACATCAAATGGCATAAGCAAATGTTCCAGAATGGAATATTTTCTGTTGGTAGCTCTAACTCTGCCATAGGGCGAAAGAGAGAACTATAAAACTTGTGCCATGCTTTCCTATAGGAAAATGACAATACGCTCAGTCCATTGTTATAAGTCAGTGGGTGTGGTATATAGAGCGCGGAGCACATTTGCCAAAAATATTTAGCACTGAAAGTTTTAAACAATTCGTCGGTCGAATACTTATTTGTAGTAGCAACAAATTCTAGATTTTGGTAAATTGCATTTGTATTTTGACACAAAATAAATTTAATAGTTTTTATAAAAAAAAATATTTTTTGTATTTGAAAATAGGTCGAGTTTGTTAGCCTTTTAATTCCTCTAGAAAGCATCAAGCTTTTTATATTATTTTTATGTAATAAGGTTTATTATTTTTTTATTTTTCATATACCACAAAAACTGCTAGGGAGTAACCTTAATCCTTCATATACAATTAACTATTGCAAATGCGATAAATAAGTATTGTGAATCTTTTTATCTTCATTTTAAATACAAACTATAGTTTACTATAGGGATATAAATAAAAAAAAAAAATAAAATCAATCATTTGCAACAACAACAAAATTTAACAATGTGTTTTTTCGAGTTATTAGTATTTCTGCCAATAAATATAACACAAAAGATCACTCGTTTTAACTAAAAATATTTTTTTCAGTTTAAATTATTATTTAGTTGAGAGGAAAGTAATTGTAAATATTACTGTAAATTAAATACTCTTACAGTTTGTACACAAATAATAAAATTCAAAATTTTTAAATTCTAATTACATAGCTAGTAAGTCGTAGTTATTAAAGTACCTGATTAGCCCAGCGCTAATCAAGTAAATTAATTCTCACGTCGCATTCATTCTAATGGAATTCATATATCACCGGAAAATTCTACCATGCGAATTGCAGACGCAGCAGCTTTTTCTGATTGCACGGGAATGTACGCACGTACTTATCACCACCTGTATGTATGTACCAATAGCGTGCTACTCACCTTCATTTGAGAACTCATATTCTCAAAATATATTGTGAACTAAGCACTTTTTGGTAATTTTCAATTTTATTTCCCAGACTAAGTTTTGTATAAATAGGATAATTAAATGTACATATTTTACTCTTTAATAAACCATCAACCCGTAAAGAAGGCATTTTTACTGAACATTTTGGTGACCCCGACGTGATGTATTGAATGTTTCAATACTTCACTATCAAGTCTCATCATCTGTAAGAAACAATAAGCTCCCTAGTGACTACTACAAGTCACAAGAGCAGTGCAGCGGTACCACTCACCTACATATACAAAGGCAAAGGGTTCCAGTGTTTATTACGCGGTAGCAGCAGTTTTGATTACGGGTTGGCAGTTATCTCAAGAAGATCAAATACTAAGAAGAACAGCCGTACGTAGGCAACCCCAGGCAATACATTTTGGACAGAACAGCAGTGTTAAAATCAGAAGCAAATTAACATGCAAAAGCTAACCGCAGCACAGTCAGGAATTGGCCAGCAAATTTCTCAACTTCTTGAGAATTTCGGGAAGGAAAGCATTGAGCGGAGAACTATAGAAAACACGAAAGGCTCAATGCCTTATGAACTAATTTTTGCGAGAATTACGACGAAATTGTTGAAATTGGGGAGCATTCTTACTTTATGAAAAACTACTTTAATCAAGTAGAGAAGGTCGACAATGAATTTTTGCAAAGATTGAGTGAGCGACAGCCACATCATCACATGAAGATGAGCCCGAGCACTATGAGGAGTTAGTGCCAATGACTGGAAGTCTGAAAATGAGAAAACAAGTGAAGGCCACCATTGCTGCGCTAGAGCGAATCATTAATGTAACTGAACGCAAACATGCAAACGAACGAACAATCAGTGACTACTATAAATGGAAACGTTAAACTACCAAAGTTAACACTTCCAATTTTTGACGGAAACTACACCAAATGGGGGCAGTTCAAAGACTTGTACAGTAAACTCATTCACAACACGCCTCTGGGTGGAGCCAAAAAATTATACTACTTGAAGGCAAATCTCACAGGGGAACCTAGCGGACTAATAAAACATTTACAAGCTACTGACGATAACTACTCAGTGGCTTGGAAGCTACTCTAGCGAAGTACGACAATCGGAGGGCAATAGAAACAGCAGTTCTCAACCAGTTACTATATCAAGCGGCTCTCAGGATCTCAGGCTTGGGAATCAAAAGATTGCATGACACTAGCAAGGAATGTCTACTGGAGTTGGAGAACAGTGGCATCGATATCAAGCAGTGGAATCCCATACTGCTTCATTTACTCATTCAGAAACTCGGTAGGGAATCCAGGAGATTATATGAGCAGGCACTTAAGGCACCTCATGAATTAAAAACAATGGAAGATTTTTTCAAATTCATGGAAACAAGATTTCAGATGCTTGAAGTAATCCAGGCGAAGAAAGAATGCAAGAGGGTATCTACGTTGACGGCATCATCCCAGGTACTGAAGTACCCAGTATGCAAGGCAGATCATGGAGGTTTTAGGTTCCCAAAATTCCTCTATGCAATAATAGATAATCGGATTCAGCTCATCAGGCAGTTCAAATTGTGCCCCAATTGCCTAAAGATAGACCATGCAGTACATGATTGCACATCAAGAGGTTATATGAAATATGGCAAACGCCATAACACATTAATACACAATTCTCGTCAATCAGAGGAGCCATGAAACCTTATTCAAGCGAAATCACGACAAGGCATCGTTCATCGGAGCACAGACTTGGTACCAATGAACTATCAACATGTGAGCAGAGGCAGTTCAGTGGCTAATAGACGACTTGACTCCACTTCTCAGTACCAGCAGATTAGTCGTTCTACTCCATCTGAGACTACAAACTGACAAATATCTAGCTTACAGGCGTCAACACGCTCGCAGATTCTATTAGCAACAGCAATAATCAAGGTCATTAATGCCTCAGGAGTCCCGGTGAACTGTAGGGTACTCTTGGACTCGGACTCACAGCTCCACTTTACCTGCGAACGACTCGTACAGGCTCTGGGACTACCAAGCAGCAAAGCTTCACTGACGATTGGTGGTGTTGGTGGAATCGCAACAACTGCTAAGTACGAAACCACTCTCACGATACATTCAAGAATGAAGAGCTTTTCAGCAGTCATCAATGCTGTTATCTTAAAAAATATCAACGAACACCAACCGTCACAATACATCAAAACAGCGAACTGGGATATTCCAACTAGCATCCAGCTAGCAGACCACGCGTTCAATAAACCTCATGTCATCGACATGTTATTGGGAGCTGAATTATTCTTTCAACTCTTGCAAGAAGGTCAAATAAGACTACACAACCTGCCACTGCTTCAAAACACCCACTTTGGATAGATTCTTGCAGGAAAGGCGCCAACTCAAACTGGCTGCAGTCAAAGCTGTCGCATCGCAGCACAACCCTCAGTCTCAGCACTGGATAAACAGTTGCAAAAATTTTTGGAGTTGGAGCATCACGATTCACCATCCAAGTACAAGGCAAGGGAAGGACTCCTCTGTGAGGAGCATTTCCAAAATACCTTCCAAAGAACCGCGTCAGGACAATATATCGTCAAAATACCCTTTCGTGAGCTACAAATTAATTTGCGGTCGTCTCTGGAAATTGCTTCAAAGTGCTTCTATGCATTAGAAAGAAAATTGGAAAGAAATGCCGATCTCAAAAGGCAATGACATGACTTCATGACAAAATACCAAGAACTCGGCCACATGCAACCGATAGCACAGGAAGCCATTCCTACCGATCATTACTACATGCTCCATCACTGTGTAGCAAAGGCAGATACCAGGTCCCATCGTTCAGCCAGATCTTTTCACCATCAGAACAAAATTCAGAATGTCCAAGTACGCAATGACAGCAGACATCTGCAAAATATATCGGCGGATCAATGTCCACCCAAACGACCGAAAGTATCAACTAATTTTATGGAGGGATGACAGAGAGAAGCCTCTGCAAACATACCAGCTAAACACCGTAACTTACGGAACAGCCGCAGCTCTATTCCTCGCGACAAGTTGCCTGAATCAATTAGCCTTATCAGAATACGATGCATTTCCCGAAGCTGCGAACATGATTTTAGGAAATACTTATGTCGACGACATCCTGACAGGAGCTGACTCTAAACAAAGCATGTTAAAATTGAAGAACGACCTAACAGAGCTCCTGAAAGGCGGCTGTTTCGAATTAAGGAAATTTTGTGCTAGCCGTCCCGATACCTTACGAAATGTACCAGAAGATCACAAAGAGAAGATGCTACTCATTGACAATGGCGAAGTAACGAAAACTCTCGGATTAGTCTGTCAACTAAAGTAAGGCAGTTTTCACTATCAAGCAACTGAATGTGAAACACAAGGACTTACCAAACGCACAGTGTTATCCGAAGTAGCCCGTATTTTGGATCCTCTTGAGTTAATAGGACCAGTAACTGTATTAGGAAAGCTATTTCTACAAGACCTCTGGAAGGCCAATGCTCGTGGGACGAAGAACTACCCGCAGTTCTCGAGCAATAAAATGTCCAAAACACGTACTATTTTCAAACTCAGTCAATATCCAATTACACGCCTATTCAGACTCCAGTGGGTCCGCCTATAGGGCTTGCTGCTACCCCAGATCAGTGAGTACGCAAGGAGAAATCAGAGTAAGACTGTTATGCCTCAAGTCACGACTAGCACCAATAAAGGCTACTACGCTTGCAAGATTGGAACTATGTGCCGCGCTACTAAAGACAAAATTAATGGAAGGATTATCTCAATGCAAGCAAATAAACCTTTCAAGAATTTTGTATCACATTGACTCTGCCATTGTACTCGCTTGGATCTCATCACCGTCATATAAATGGAGTACCTTCATAGCACATCGGGTTGAACAACAACAATTGACTCAGCCAGAGCATTGGACACACATTGAAGGAACACAAAATCTAGCTGACATAATCTCCCGTGGAATGTTCCCGGATGCCCTCGGCCAATAAACTCTGTGGTTCAAAGGCCAAGGTATCTATCTGAACCTGAAGAAAAATGGCCCACATTTGCCTTCAAAATACCAGACAAGATTCCAGAAGCAAAACCAAAAAAAATCGTCTTCACAGCCATAGAACGAGTCAAACATGTTGATCTAGTCACATCTGTGAATCTTTGTAACTCATTTTTAAAATTACAGAGAATTTTTGCGTACTGTTTCAGATTCCTGCAAAATTCCAAATCTCCCAAGGGTTCGAGCAAGACGGGCGAAGTATCTATTGCAGAGATAGACATTGTCTTGAACGGAATTATAAAAAATATTCAACGCACAGCATTCCAGCACGAATACTCATCATTAAAGAAAGGGGAAGCACTTCATTCTCACCCTTCTCTTCAACATTAGACGACGTTTGTAGACGCCTCTACAGGAACCATAAAGGTCGGACAAGATTCCAGAAGCAAAACCAAAAAAATTCGTCTTCACAGCCATAGAACGAGTCAAACATGTTGATCTAGTCACATCTGTGAATCTTTGTAACTCATTTTTAAAATTACAGAGAATTTTTGAGTACTGTTTCAGATTCCTGCAAAATTCCAAATCTCCCAAGGGTTCGAGCAAGACGGGCGAAGTATCTATTGCAGAGATAGACATTGTCATTAACGGAATTATAAAAAATATTCAACGCACAGCATTCCAGCACGAATACTCATCATTAAAGAAAGGGGAAGCACTTCATTCTCACCCTTCTCTTCAACATTAGACGACGTTTGTAGACGAATCTACAGGAACCATAAAGGTCGGTGGACGGCTGAAAAATTCAGAACTCAGCCAAGAGGCCAAGAACCAGATTCTTCTGCCCAAGGACCACAAACTGAGTGAACTTCTATTCAACTATCTACACAACCAACATGTGCAAGCAGCATGTCAAGCGCTAACTGCAATTGCGATGCAGAAATACTTGGTCATAGACGCTAGAAGTTTGGCGCGCCAGACTGTCCATAGATTTATCCGTTGCTTCAAATGGAAGCCGAAGGCCGTTGATGAAATGATGGGAGACCTACATGTGGAACGGGTGAAGCCAACAAGACCCTTTCACACCACAGGAGTCGACTTTTGTGGACCCATCATGATTAATTACAAACTACGAGGAAAGGCATCTACAAAGGCGTACATAGCTGTCTTTATATGCTTCACTTCAAAGGCTGTCCATTTAGAATTGGTCAGTGATCTGAATGCCGAAGCTTTCTTTAACGCTCTAAAAATATTCATTGCCCGGAGAGGGCCGTGTACTACTATCTTTGGCGACAACGCAACGAACTTCCTAGGAGCACGAACACATTTAAAGGAACTAAAGGACATGCTCCTGTCGCAGGATATACAGTCATCACTCGCTAAATTATGCATCGAAAATCTCATTGAGTGGAAGCCCATACCACCACAATCGCGTCACTTCGAAGGGCTGAGGGAAGCGGTAGTGAAATCCGACAAGAATCACTTGATTCGCCATATGGGAAATGCCAATCTGACATACGAGGAATTACACACAGTAATTGTCCAGGAAGAGGAAATCCTAAATTGCATGCCAATAACACCCATGTCTTCTGATCCCAATGACCTCGAGGTACTAACACAGGGACACTACTTGACGGGAGATACCTTGATAGCATGCGCCGAAACTGATTTTTCTGAAAGAGACATCGAGAAATTAACAAGATTTCGCCGAACATATTCAATAAACATTTTGGCAGCGCTGGTCGGCTGAATATCTACAGGAGCTGCAAACGTGGAACAAATGGAGGAGTATAAAGCCAAATCTAAAACCGTCATAGAAACTTTCGACGGCGCCGACAAACTTACTAGAGTTGTTAGTGTCAAAACCCCCTCTGGAATTTTTAAACGGACCAATCACAACTTCTGCCCCTTGCTATAGGAGCAATATAGACCAGAAGATCTCAAAGCAAATGCCAGTGGCAGCTACCTCGGTAACGACTCCAAATCAGTCGAGGGAACGAAACCGAAAACATCCTTTCTAACTTTTAATCAGATTCCAGGACCATCCCACAAGAACGTAGACGGAGAGCCACCAGCAAAGAGGATGAAACAGAAACGACCCTATTATCCGCTGCGAGAAAAGTTCTTGCCAATAAATTCTAATTGGAAGAACTCACCATTTATGGAGAATTTCAAGAAAAAGCCCACTAACGCTACATAGATGAATAGAAGCCCCACATCAAAATCTATTAGCTCATCAGCTGCTTTAAAGTTGCTCTGCTCATGCTAACCTCACTTATAATGCTAGCCTTCGGAAATCCGCTAAGGGAATTGGCCGAAGTAACACCATCCTCAAGTAATCCAGGAATATTCTTTGAATCACTAGGACATGCACGTCTAATAAACAGCCAGTGGACCATTCTGGCATACTATAAGCTAGATAATTACTGGAGCGAACTGCGGGAATCAGAAAATGCATTGGAGAAATAAGCAAGTTATGCAATACAACAACACTCAGAAGAGACCACTGTTTGGAAATACTTTCCCAATTTCAACATAAACTCACGCAAATTGAAGAAGCCAATGAAATTCTCCACAAGCAAGGCGACCGAGACCGAGTTCGACACAAAAGGTCACCTCTTGACTTAGTATGTAACGTTGCGAACAAATTATTGGGCATCCTGGACTCGTCCTATGCTAAGTACATTGAAGAAGAAATCGAAAAAACAAGAATCAACGAGGGTTACTTAATGCATACTTAATGCAGCTAGCAAATAACCAAACATCAGTTTTAGAAACTACAACCAATATCATGAAACGTCAAGAGGTATCAATTCAAGACAAATTCAAGGCAATTCAAGACCATATACTTGCATTCAGTAAGTTTGTTGATGAGGTTCAGATGGAGAACCAAGCTACCCATGCTTTCAGTGCCTTATCGCTTCTTACCACACTAGTTCTTCAAAACTACCATAGAGCTCAAAATGCTTTATTAGACGTCATAACTGATATTCACCACAATAAGATCAACCCATTATTAATCACCCCGATGCAACTCCGAGACCAGTTGACTTTTATAAAGGACCATATTCCATCAACTCTAATTATTCCAGGAAATATTAAGGATGGCGTGTTACTTCTTTACAACCTAATGATAGTCCGAACCAGGATAGGAGAATAATAGATTTTATTTGACATACGGATTCCACTCGTCCTGAATGAATACTTTCAGTTATTCAAGATGATACCTGTTCCCATTCAACAAGGAGACAAACTCCTATTAATCAAGCCATCATCAGATTATCTCATCGTGAGTCTTTCCAGGGAGAGATAATACCCACTAGCTCAAGCAGAGTTAAACAAATGTCAACACTTAAGAGAAGACCAGTATCTATGTGACCAGAATCATCCCATCTTCAATCTAAAGGCCAACGTCAGCCAGTGCGAAATAGAGCTGCACAACTACAGACGAACGCTCTCTTCCAACTGCCGAATTCGCAACTCAAATCGATCTAATTTTTGGATACAGCTACATACTCCAAACAGTTCGCTCTACCATCTCGACAGTGAAACCACATTCAACATTGTATGTGGCACAGCAGTAATACTTAAGACTCTACAGAAAAATGGAATTCTAAAACTTCCACCAGATTGTTCAATCAAACAGACCTATATGACGATCACTGGTCACGAGCTTTATCAGAGCAAGACTATATCAGCATTTATTCCACGCATAAATTTAAGTATATTCTTCGATGAAGACCTACATTCAGCAAAAAGGGGACACCCATACATTTCTTCAGAGCTTCATCTAATATCCAACAATCATGAAATAGATGTGTGGACCAACAAAGTCAAGGATCTCAAGTAGTACTCGGAATCATTGCCCCAGGGAGTATCGCATCACGACATACATCATTACACCATTAGCTACATACTTATGATCGGATGCAGCTATTGGATGTTTACCAAATGGAACCAGGGGGATTGCTCCAGGAATACGCCACCACATTGCTATTCCATACCTCCAGTACCCGCAAGACAGAGCCAGCCGGACAACAATGAAGATTTTTTGTTGCACAGCAACCCTAGGGGGCAGGATGATTAGCCCAGCGCTAATCAACTAAATTAATTCTCACGTCGCATTCATTTTGAGGGAAATCATATTTCACCCGAAAATTCTACCATGCGATCTCCAGACGCAGCAGTTTTTTCTGATTCCACGGGCATGTACGTACGTACCTATCACCACCTTTATGTATGTACCCATCTCGTGCTACTCACCTTTCATGTGAGAATTTATATTGTCACAATCTATTGTGAACTAAGCACTTATTGGTAATATTTAATTTTATTTTCCAGACTAAGTTTTGTATAAACAGGATAATAAAATGTACATATTTTACTTTTTAGGAAACCATCAACCAGTAAAGAAGGCATTTTTACTGAACAATACCTATATCCTCATTATTTAAATACAGAAATTAGTTCATATAATATGTTAAGATTATTATTTTTAATATATAAGTGTTACTAGATATTTAATATTTATTTTGATATACACCTAACCCTAGGTTTCCACGGTACTCGATTTGTACGGTTTCGGTTTAATACGACTGAAAAAATAAAATATTATACTAATTTTCAGTTTAACATGGTCAAAAGATTTTTGAAAAAAAAAAAATAAAAAAAATTTAAAACAATCGCGCAAATTCAGAATTCGAAAAACTAAAAAACCACTATGCAGTACACAGTTATCTCGCCTGCACAGATCGAATAGGATGCGTTACAATGAAAAATTGTGTGTGTGCGCTCATGTTTTCATTTGAATGAGCTTTAAAATATTTATGCTTGAGCTCTGAGCTCCCAAAAGAGGAGCACAAGGCCGACAATGCAACAAATCAAAATGGAGAAAGAAATAGGATAGGAATTAAGGTCTTAACACAGTTGCGACGGCAGACGGCAAAATATTGCAGTAATAGGAACGATTTCCCCCAGGAGCCTTTTGTTGAGCGTGTATTAGTGTATTACATAGGGACGGATTGGGATTGGATTGAAATGTAGTTAGCATCCGAAAAGGGTCCCTGGTATGTAGGCCACAAAAAGCAATTTGTTCATCATCCAGACTTATGAGCAATTGCCCTTTAGTTCCAAGTTGGCTCCCAACGCCCTTCTTTCCGGCTTCATGCAGTTCTTCTGTGAGGCAAGGAATCTGTTCTACCTGAAGGGTCATCCAGCCAAAGGCCCAATCCGAGATAGTAGAGGCAAAGGTATTTTGGTGTTATCCCAATTGTGGAGGAGATTTCCTTCGAGGTTGCACCAAGACGAGCAAGTCCATCCGCCTTTTCATTTAAGCTAATACCGCTGTGACCTAGCACCCATAGCACCAGTACCCTGTTGTTCTGAAGAAGGGAATTCAGGGTGGTTTTACATTCCAATACATGTTTGAAGATTTTAAAAGATTTTGACAATGCCTTGACAGCTGCCCAGCTGTCCGACCAGATTGCGTTCACCTTGGTCTTAGTATCTGAGTTTAGGAGATATCTTCCCACTTCAAAGATGGTTTTGGCTTCCTCGTTGAAACCGTTACATGGCTTTCAAGGAGTATGCCAATTTCCATGTAAGGCTCCTCGCAGAAAACACCAACTTTTGTGTTGTTTTCCGATTTGGAGCCACCTGTGTATATGATAGGGTTTGTTAATAGATAAAGCACGGAATATGATTCCCATTCTACCCTTTCTGGAATTTTCGCTTTAAAGGTGCTCTTCAGCATAGTCTCAAGGAAGTGATCACTGACCCTGTCAATGACAAGTATGATGGACTGCACGAATTCAAAGATGGATTCATGTGGAACTCTTGTATCAGCGTGAATCCAGCTCCGATTGAGATTCAGCCTCAATGCAGCGATTGACGCCTATTCTTGACGTGTATATGCATCGGCTGTATGTTGAGAATGACCTGAGGAGCCTTCAATCTGGTTGACTTGAGAGCACTACTTACATTAACAGGACAGAATCTTTGAATCTTCTTCAATATATTGCGATGACTGGCAAAGTCCATTGCCATCCATCACACTACAGAGCCATAGGTTAGCATGGGTCGGATGATTCTGGTGTAGATACAAAGTATCATCCGTGACTTAAGTCGCTACTTTCTCCCTATGGAAATCCGGCACATCGCGAAGCTTAAAGGCTTTTTTTCGCTCTGTCCTCAAGGTGTGATTTCCAGCTTAATTTTCTATCTAATATGATACCTAGATATTTTAACCTGTACTTCAGTTCGAAACGTGTGGAGCCGAGAGAGGGCAGATTCAATCTGGGAGTTTTCCTTTTCTTAGTATAGAGGCATAAATCTGTTTTCAATGCACAGTCGGAAATCCGTAGCCCAGTGTCCAGTCCTCCAACTTTTTTGAATAATTAATTCAATTACGACGGCGAGAGAAGTCGACGACTAACGGTACTGTAGATATGAAATACTAACTAATTTTATCGATTTAATGTGTACGTTCGCCTGAATTTATGAAAAACCACATACTTATGATATGAAAATATATTAATATAAATAAAAAGAAATATCTTATATTGTATATACATGTATATTTTTTCAATATAAAATACGAATTTATTTACACTATTTCAATTTACACGATTTCAATTTATACGGTTTCGGTTTACATGGTAATTTTGGAGAACGAGTCCACCGTGTAAATCAAGGGTCAGGTGTATTGCATTATAAAATTTTCAAACATACATATTTAGAAAATGGAAATGGTATTAGCACAAGAATATGTATTCATAATATGTAGTTAGTTGTAAGGTCTTAATCACAGCGTAGTTTCAATACAGTTCTATAGTAATTTTGGTCCAAATTGTCCATGTACATTACCATTGAGATTATATATTTCATTTTCTCTTTGCTTTTAATAGAACATATTGTGACTTAGGTACGTCTGGAAGTGAAAACTGTAATGTTCATGTCTTAGGCAGTGCAGGATCGATTAAAGTTTTGAAGGGGGGCACAGACGTTAGTTGCTGCCCCCTCTAACAACGATCCTTATTTGGGCTATACTAGGAATCATATGTATGTAACATATGACCTATTTATACTGCATACCATGGAACTAGAACCAGAATTGTTAAAACAATTTGTATTTAAAATAAATGATTATTAAATAAAAAGAATTTGACATTTACACAAAATTAAGATCCATTATACATCTTAAATTTCGTTTGAATCTCAAACTGTTTTAAAATAACATGAAAGTAAAAAATCGTATCATTACAAATAAAGTTTATTTTATACCAGAGAAGAATGCTTCTTCTATCCCTCCTGTAGATTCCTTTAGCCTGATATTGACTTCAATCGATTCTTCGATGATGGAAGAAACCTGGAAGAAAAAAACAATTTTTATCAATCTGTAAATATAAGTGGTAAAGCTTTAGAAAACTTTTATATACTCGTATCTTAACCAACTGAGAGTTGTAAAGCTCAAAGTGTGGTCTTGAACAAATCCAATTATGTGCTAGAGCTATGGTCAGCTCTACCTGTAATGTCTTGCTGGGTTAGGCTAAATAGCTCTATGCTAACTAGGCAAAAGGGTTGAAAGCTCAATTACCTTTAGGATAATCCATTGTAGAGCTAAGGGAACTCTCTTACAGAATGATCACGCCAATTTGGAGTTAAAGAAAACTCTGATTTTATTTAACAATTTACAGTATTTTTATACACTAGGAAAATTGCTTGGAATCGGTCAATGCACACAAACATACAAAGCGCAAAGTAAGCATTTTACTATACTCAAAGTTCATACGGCACTATGCTTAATGCTTGTTTACCCATGAGTTCATTCGCATGGCTAGCATGCTTAGAATGTTATTTCTCCATTATTTCTTTTTTTTTACTCGTTTACAATTTTTCTACTGCAATTTCATTCATGCAGTGAATGTTTCATTCTTATATGTATAGTAAACTTGCAAGTAGGTTTTGTACTTTAATGCTTTGCCATTGCGTATTGCCTTTTTTGTGCACGCTTTGTTGTGCACGTATGTGTGTGTTGAGGGTCACTTAACTGGCGCTCTACACAGCCTTGCAATTTCAATATTGATATATTGATACTGCAATTATGTTAATCGCAATATAGAATTTCAGAGACACACTTGTGGTTTACGATACTAAGAATTTAATTAGAGAACTTACATTTGATTTATCACTTGTTTTGTCATTTGACTTAAGAAAGCTCAGTGCACTTAAAAAACGCGGCCAAATATTGTTTAATTACTTGTCTATATGAAAAATAAAAACGAAATAGACACTTCAATTTGACAAGTGTCAAATATTAAATGTCAGAAAAAGTTGTTGTCAACATTGCACTATTAAATTCGGTTTTAAAAGGTTAATGTATTAAATGATGATGGTTTATAACTAGGGCCATATTTCAATAAACTCGTATACCGCGTAAGTTTTTCGCAATTTCAATATTGAGTTGCAATGTACTATAGAATGAGTTTACATCGAGCGTGTCCCAAGCTGTTTCTCAGTATATAGAGACAGACTTGCAGTTGAGCGCAAAATGCAATATTGAAATTGCACGTCTGTCTCCGGTATTATTAACACAAGGATAACAAATTAACAAGTAAAAAAGATAGAATTGGTCTAAGACCAATTCTTATGATACCCTAGATGAATGCCCGTATTAAATTTCGTATGGTCACCGATCTATTCAAGTTTGATTTTGAAGTTGTTTTTCGCATATATTTCCAGAACGGTTTGTCGCACAGAAAAAATGATCATAACAAATTTTATATGATTTCGTATTCTGCAGAAGTTTTTAGTACAATAACAATGTCTTGGACTGATCGTTTTCAAAGAATACGTAAAAAACCTAAATTTTTATATGGCAACACCCAGAAGAAGTTGCCCGATTTAGTTCATTTTTGACATTTTATTTGCTAATGTAGTAAAAACATCATGTAAGAAATTTCAGCTCCCTGTGTCGACGCGTTCTCAAGCAGTGTCCAAATATATAGCGGAAAACGAAATTTATATATGGCTACCCCACGAAGGAGTTGCCCGATTTGTCTCATTTTCGAACTAAATTTTACTTTTTTGTTTTAAAGTCCGTGCACAAAATTTCAGCTCTCTAAGTATACGCGTTCTCCAGTTATCGTGCGCACGGACGGATGGACGGACGGACGGATGGTCGGACGGACGGACGGATGGTCGGACGGACGGACGGACGGAAGGACGGTCGGACGGACAGACGGACATGCAAAAATCCAAATAACTTTTAATATTATGAATGGGTGTCCAATCTATTTTGCTCTACCATCATTATTTCGAGGTGTTACAAACGGAATGACAAACTTAGTATACCCCTATGATTTCATCTAGGGTATAAAAATGTAATTAGTTTCGAGATGAGTTTGTTGTTTTTGCCGCTTTTGAATCTTCTCGGCTAAAATTACTAAAATTTGAGACGGTTTCAAACCGCCGTTCAGGTTGAAAGGATTTATCCGAATTTTTAATCGGACTCAAGGGCCTTAACTCCAGCTAAAATGGAAAAATTTAGCTGGCATAGAAAAAATTTTCTGGTAACTCTGTGCTTGTGCCAACATCTTATGTTCTATCTACATTCGAGGTAGGATCGCTGACTTATAACAATGGACTGAGCGATTTGCTATTTCATGTGGCGCAAATATTGTGTTTCTGTATATCACCGTTAGAGCACCCTTTAAATCTTTTACTACATAAAAAACATGTAAAACTCAACCAATCGGATGAAATTTTACACCCAAATATCGAATTAAATTAAAAAAAAATATATTTGCTTGTGTCCGAGTGATATTTTAATCGCTTATAAGGAATTAAACTCATTCCGACTTTAATTTTCAAAAGTTATTCTTAACTAAATCCTGCTTATGAGCAAGAGAGACGGAGCATGGTAAACACAATCTTTACTTTATTCTTTCTGCCGTGAATGCATCTGCAACCAACATAAAAACATCAAATGGCATAGGATAACATTAAGTAAGAAATATTTTGTGTTGGTAGCTCCAACTGTGCCATAGGGTGAAAGAGAAGACTGTAAAACTTATGCCATTCTTTCCTATAGGAAAATGATAATACGCTCAGTCCATTGGTATAAGTCAATGGGTAGGATTGATGGATGGTGGGGAACATAGGGTTACCAGCCACATTTGTATAATTTTTGAATTCATTTCATATGATACAAAGGTACAATTTGAGAATTAAGCGAAATTTTTACTTTAATTAGCTTAGATAGGCTTACAGACTTAAATTTAATAGACAGTAAATTGATTGACTGTTAAAGTATAAACACAATTGAAAGTATGATATCAGCAAAGGAGCTTTTGGATTCCGGAAAGAAGTGTTAAGTCTGGTCTGAAAAAAAATGTTTCAATTCTTGTAATTAGATTTTTTCTCGTTTAGTTATGAGTTCAGAAGTCATTCGTATTGCCGCCACCTTAAAACTAGCGCCCGGGGCAAGTGCCCCTGCATGCCCACCACAGATCCGGCCCTGGTTTTTATATTAATATTTAGAAGCAAAACACTTCGTTTAGTAATCAAGATATGATGGACAGGTGGAGCTATGGGTACTTGATAAATTTGGCTTTAGTAAATGGGACCATTGAAAATCCTTGTGATGTAATATAATATATAATTTCCATTTTTCATTTGCAATATTTGTGGCTTCACATTTTCGGATATTTCAATTTATCTAATGGCTTTAAAAGCTCGGCGGGACTGAATATGGTCAAGCCCCTCAAATGTCTCTCTATGGCGCAATGCACTGCCTCGATTTCCTGGATTAGAGAGTGGCCTGGCTCGCAGTATTTATATTCGATTAATTAAAGAGATGGATTTGCTTCTAGAAATTTTAACAACATCATAATATATTTTTATTTTGTGTGATACATGAATCTGACAATAAAATTATACGTCATATTTGGGTTGTACACAATAATATTATAACAAAATTTGAAGTGCAATTGGCTCTCTAACTATTCTTTCCAAATAGCACAGTATGTTTTCCATTTTTATCTCAATGTCCAGTAACATTGTAAACAGAAAATTATGTTTATAAAAAAAAAAAAATTTATGTCTTAGCTCGAGGAAGACAAAAAACATTTTGAAAGTTGTAACCAATTATTACGGTGCGTTTATATAAGTTTAAACGATCGCTATCTCTCATCAATTTAGCTGCAATCTCATTATTTTTGCATTCCTCAAATTTACGAAACGTCGCTGTTTCCGCCAATATATATATATTTTTTTCGTATTCCGAAGAAATGGTGCATCTGTCCTTCTTAGGAACATAAAAAAAACAAATTAAATTGAAGATTGAAACATTCCTGTAAGTACATTCTGTTACAAGTGAACGCCACCATTCCTCGTTATATAAATTGTGCATTTTGGCGGTACTTAAATTTGATTTGATATACTTCCTTGGAGTATCCCTGCGGCAATAATATGATTCGATAACAGGAAGACTTTCGATATGTCCTCTCACTTCTTCTATTTTTTTCAGGATTTGTGACATTTTTGACATGTAGCCCAAACTTCTTTTTAAAAGAAAAAAATTCGTGATTCGCTAATATCCAAGGTCTTCAGAAAGGACTTTTGGCACTCTCTAAACATACTGTCAATGTTTTGAAAAAAAATATTTATAGGACTTCAATCTGGAATTTTGAGTTAGGTTTTACACGCATGTCGTTTACTCTCTTTACACATTTCGAGTATTGACTTGCCGTGTAATTTCCAAAAGCTTTCATGTATGTGTTGTCTGTCCGAAACTTTATCATTTTCACTAACCTCAATATTCACAGCTCTTTGTGAAATTTGGTCAGTATACCCCCGTCTGACCTCTTTCTCTGGCAAGCCTTCGTAGATTCCTTTTCCAGTTTTCTGGTTTCCTTCTTCTTTTACCAAAGGGTGGTGTAGTCTGCGTTATTAGTTGGGAACTCGACGTAGTACATATAAAACTTATAGCCGATGGATCCTCGTTATTCATAGGTGTGTTATCTTTAAACAAAGAGCTTGATTTTGGCAACAGGGGTTTCTTGTGTTGAACTCATTTCTTTTAAGGTCTAGTCTTAGGTGTAATATCTTCACGGGTTTCTTCATCGATTTTATTATTGTTAGTGAAATACGAATCCACAAATGAATCGTCAGAATCTGAGTCTAACGCCTTAAGTGTGTCTACACTTAGTATGAAATAATGGAATAAAGTAATCCTAAATAATTTTTTCAATCAGAATTATAAAATTACATTTCCTCCAAGGAACTAAAACATCAATGGCAACGTCCGGCGATGGTGAAGACATCCTACAATACACTAAAATATATAGAAACATAACAAAAAATGTTTTATAATTTTACCTGAAAAGTTTACGTGACGATGATCGACCGGGAATTGTATATGCCACGCCACCTTATATAGAGTCTGTTATCCTTCCCAAAAATCTGTTAGTATACAACAAACAAGAACGCACTCTGGTCTATATAAAGTATATAGTGTACCACAAATAAGCAATTAGATATTTTTTTGAGTTTTTGCTGTTTTTGTGGTATGCCCTCATAAATCAGTTGCGTATGCGCTACCCCTAAAATTCAATTTTAATACTTATTTGTCTTACCCCCTAAATAAAATATGATTAAACGTTATATGATAAATAAGGAGCAAACAAATATTTCCAATTTTGCGTATACTGGAAATTTACTTTATTTCACCGAAGAAAGTTAAAATATTCTGATATCAGCATTCGAAAGAGCGTAATCCAGATAGACCGAACATTTATTCTGTTTTTTTAACGCCCTTTGAGGACAGAGGAGAGAAGAACATGAGGTAGCTGGAATGATTTTTTTTTTTAAACAACGCAAATGCGATTTTCAAGGTGTAAAAACCAATCAAATGTAATCTGTGCATTATTACAAAGTCAGATAAAGTATAATAAAACCTTTACATATATAATATTAGTTCTGAAATACTCAGATGAGAGCAGTGGCTACTTTACAGCCCTATTTTCTGACTCCTTTTATACTTGGGACACATATGCAGCCGCGCAAGTATTGCGTGCAGGAATAATTCTACAACAGATCAGACTAGATATTTCATCAGTATATTGACCAACATTGCGGCGTTGCTCGAGTGAGTCGGTATGTAAAGTTATTACTACATCGCCAATGAAGGCTCATTTTTGGGAAATGTCTAATGAATCTAAGACCGTGGACCAGCCCCGACCAAGATATGGAAATTTTATTCCATTCTATGTCTGTTGTAGGACTTGCAGACGAGTACTAAATTCGATCAGCTGAACTATTTTTTACAGCTTTTCAGACATGCAAAACATTTCAATGCTTCTTTGGCAACGAAAAGGAGGTGATCTGTCCAGTTAAACTTACTTAAAATATTAATGCCAAGAATAAAAATGGTGTTTCGTAAATCAGTGCTCTATCAAAAGGAAAGGAATGGAAAAATTATGATCCTGTTTTAAAGATATTGAGACAGCTTTGGGATTTAGATGCATTGAACTCAACGAGATTCACTTTGACCCAAGCGAGGATATTTTAATGGTCGGTATTTAATGTATTCAATTATCAACACATGTAATCTCATTTGGAAGGGGCGACATTCCCTCTGGAGTCGGCAAGAGTGTCAAATGAGGAGTAACTGAAATCAAGGGTACTGTCATGGACGAAACTATGGAAGGGATTCAAAATAAGAGAAAGCAGATCATTAACAAGAATTAAGAAGAATTAAGAATTAGATGGAGATATAACAGAGCGCTGGGGTACACCGGAATTTATAGAATAAGGTTATGATGAAACGCCATTTAGTACAACCCGTATTAGACGACCAGATAAAAAGCTTTCAATCCACAATTCAAGAGACGGGGAGAGACTAAGTGCTTTAAGTTTGGCCGGAAAGGATGGATGCCAGGCTCTTCGAAATATCTATTGCAATGATTTTAGACTCACCAAAGTTATGAAAACTCCGGTTTCAAGGTTCCGTAATAGAAGCCATCAAGTTTCTCTAAATGAACGTTCAGTTCGGAAGCCATATTGGCAATCGATGAACAGTTGACTGGTTTCTAGATGCTTATGCTTAATTAATTAGAAGTTAATGATATATTCAATAACCTTTGAAATATTCGAAGTGATTGAAATTGCACGATAATTTTTGGAATCGCGCTACTCTATCCTTTCTTGGAAACAGGCTAGACGTCAGTTAGTTTCCAAACAGTTGGAAATTTTCCTCTCGCTTAAGACGAATAAATGGTATACTTTGAGCAGAGATTTAGCTAAGAATTAACCGAACCTTTTAATTAACAGGGGCGAGAAACTATCAGGACCTGCGACTTTGGAGTCGTGGATTTCCTTAATGACCTTGAATATATGTCTCGTACGGATGTGTATTGGCTCCTGTATACATCCACATGGAAGGTATGTATTGGCTCTAGCACATCCACACCGAAGGTGCAAAACAGGTGATTGGAAGACGGGAGTTTGAAGCGAATCAGGCAGCGAAGATTTTAGCTTTATCAACGGAGTCAGCAACTACTTCACCAATGTTAGTATCGTGAAGGAAGAGCGGAGCTGCTGAAGTTACTCCTAATAGTCTTGAGCAGGGACCAGAAACCTTGCAAATTTGCGGGTTGCCAAAATTCAGTGTCTAAACATTTTGGTCAAAGAGGAATTTTTCTCTCTGGATGGAATGTGGTAATCGAATGTGTATTCTTCAACAACCCTGGAATCAAAACTGAGCTACCAATCAATTTCTCTAAGGTACTGATTGAGACTTTCCCAATAAGGGCATTTATTTTGTTTTTATATAACGTTTTAGGCTAGGTATTCTATAGTAAAATTTTTGCACATTTAACGAAATAATAAAACATTTTTATTTCAATATAAAACATTTTTATTTCACAATAAAACACTTACTTCAAATGTAATAAATCTACACAACATAACACGTTGATTTGTTTGCCGTGTAGTTTCCCTAAATTATTTAAGTGTTTGTTTTGACCCGCTGCAGCTGTTTTCAATTAAAACAAACCTTCAATCGCTTTAACCCGATTAGGCAATTACCTGTTTCGAACGCCATGTTCCACGGTCCACGTTCATGTAGACGAATAGGTATCCACACTTCCTGTTTTCTCTGTAGGCTTCAACAGCCACAACTTCAGTTGGAGCATAAGCCCAGCTGCTGGAAAACTTCAGGAAATTTATGTTATTTACAAAAAGTGCATTAGAATAGATGTATTGCACATTCAATCATTTTGTTAGGAAAAATTCAGAAGATCCACTGCAATTTTGTTTGTGGTTTTTAGGGGGCGCGCAACATATGATATTCACAAGTTGATTTATATAAAAAAAAATTAGCTAAAACCAGTTTCTCGATATTAAAGAAAACTAACATTTATTCTCTTTGCTTTCTTATTAAAAACTGAACATATACTTATTTCTTCAAATCTAAAGTCTACCTTTTCTATAATTTGAAAAAATGAAAGTCAATAACAGGAAACTGGAAACTGGAACTGCTTTTCGTAGGAAACGTGCCTGTCCGGCGGTTGGACTTTTGTGTGGTATCGACTTAATATGTGAACCATATTCAACTATGTCAGCAAAAGTTTCTATGATTTTATAAATTCTTACTAATTTAAATGGGTAAATCAATTATCTCTAAAATTGTTATTGATGAATTTGTTATTTATGAATTTAAGATATTGTTCTTGCAACTCGCGCCTGACGCGCCCCTAAGTGGTTCCGCCCCTGTATGTATATCTTACACATTTCTATTTTACATCAAATTCTTCACACTGATTCACTTAACTGCTGTATTTTTCACACGTCAATTTTATTAATTTTGAAATGATCTCAACTTATCATCTTCCGTTGTGCCAATTTTTTTGGGAGGTAAAATTAAATAAAACTTAAATTTACGACGGCTCAAATATTATTTGTAATTTTCTTCATTCAATCAAATTTATTTCTTGAGGAACTTATTTCATTATCTGGTTATTCTGGCATTCACTGAAATGATCGACAAATATTAACTAAGCGATTTATTGTATTATTGGAAACTGGACATGATGAACGCAATAAAACCAAAGTAAATTCATTACGTTTGTACCCGAGTTGAACTTACATTATAATGAAAAACTTTGGTCTGATCACTTTGATGAATAAATATTTCTTATTTCCTAAAATTTAAGCATTTTTTTTATTTTTTTTTTTTAAATTCTTATCGCAAACGTCAATTCTTTAATACGTTGAGTGATGATGATTATTTATTTTAACTGCTACTTATGCTCTCCCTCTATCATAACAAATAAGTAATTAGTTGACTAGAAAAGAATAAGCTAATAATACAAATACTAGTAATACTATAGATAGATAGATAGATAGATAGATAGATAGAATTTAATTAACTATGTATTAAAAATAAATAAATAAATAAATATCCAACAAGAATAAATAAATAAAAATGAATGAACATTTAATAAAAAAGAAACGCAAGGAAATAATTAAAATATCCCAATAGCCGAACGTATCAAGAGGCTGTAAATCTGCAGTATCGACAAAAAAATGGATGTTATTACAAACGGGGAGACAGGTGGGTTTCTTTTGCCGAGAGATCGAGAAGGGTCAGCAGCCAATCGAGGTGGAGAAGAAATGTGATTTCTTGTAGAGCTATACAAAGGCATTTTAAGTAAATCTTTAAAATTAAACAAAGAAAAATCCAAAGTTAAAGTAATAAAAAAAAAAAATTATAAAATCAAATAATCTAATAAAAATAACAGCAAGAAGTGTCACTAACGGGAGGAAGCTATTGAACAAGCAGTTCGGAGCACCGTCTACGTGGGATTAACGCGGAAACAAATCCAGGCGAGTATACCTCAGGGGTCCCAACGTCCATCCTACTAACGTTAAATAAGTAAAATACATTTATTTACAAAATTAACCTTATAAAATAAATAAATACATATAAATAGATATTTAGCAAGCTTTAGGGAAGCAGGGCGGCCGCTAGGACAACATATTAAATGTGTAGAACACAAATTTCAAATATATTGAAGATTTTCCTTTTCTTAAAGATTTCCCCTAAATCCTTTATTTCATTTACACGTGAAATCGAGATATTATTAATTTTGAAGTTGAAGTAGATTGTATCACGCTTTTTAGAATACGTGATAGTTTTATATTTATCGATATTGAGGTCAAGACAATTTTCTCTACACCAATCTTCAAGCTTAACAATATCATCTTGAAGGCATTTACAATCGTTTGCATCATAAATTACCCTAAATAATTTTGCGCCGGCAGCATAAAGCAAAGGAGGCGATGTAATATCTATTGGTAAGTCATTTATATAAATTAGGAATATGAAAGGTCCGAGTATTGTACCCTGAGGGACGCCCGATGTTCGAAAGGGTCTGATAGGGAGCCATTGAAAACCACTACATGGTTTCTCTCGTCTAGATAGGACAGAAACCAAAGAACAGTGTCAATATTGAAACCAATTTTCAGCATCTTTAAAAGACATTGTTGGTGACGAATCCTATCAAACGCCTTCGAAAAATCAGTGTGAATGGAGTCCACTTGCTTGCTTTCATCAAGAGCAGAGGCGATGGTATCGGTAAACTGGGTTAAGTTAGTAATTGTAGAACGTCCAGGAAGGAAACCATGTTGCTGATCACATATATAAGGTAAAGTTTGATGAAATAGTTGATTGTAGACAAGTATTTCAAAGATTAAAGCCAATGCATTTGACATAGATATAGGACGATAATTTGTAACTAATCTCGGATCACCTGACTTAAAAATTGGAGTAACAAATCCGCGTTTTAGCTCCAACGGAAATATTTTATGTGTGATGGATAGATTAAATAGGATACTTAGAGGATTTGCTAAGTTATTAGAGCATCTCTTATATACAATGTTTGGAATTCCATCAGGGCCTGGATTTTTATCACAATTTAGTTTATCTAGTACTTCATGCACCTCTTCAGATGAAATAAAGTTTACACTAATATTAAGTGAGTTATTGCAATTTTGAAGTGATACCAACTCGAAAAAACTGACATGAAGTATTCGGTAAATAAATTACTAATATGTTTAGGAGAAGATGAGGTGACATAGTTATATACCATCTCTTTTGAGACCGTATTCGAGCTTGGTATCCCAAATCGAAAAAACCGACATGAAGTATTCGGTAAATAAATTACTAATATGTTTATGAGAAGATGAGGTGGCATAGTTATATACCATCTCTTTTGAGACCGTATTCGAGCTCTTGAAATTTTTGCTAAAGGCCCAGAAGGCTTTAGGGTTTTCATGTAACGAAAATTCAGTCGAGTCCACATACCTATTTTAACATTCTGAGATTAATGTTTTAGATAATTTTCTTAGATAAGACAAAGTTTTATAGATTTCGGGATGGCTATTAACTCTATATAACCGACGATATTTTTCTTTCATATTTAAAACTTTAATAAGTTGATGACTATACCAGGATGGGAAACGTTTGTTTTTCCTTTTTGTTACTGGTACATGATCACAAATATTTAAATTTAGTATTTCGTAAAATCTCTCGAAGGAAAGAGAAACATCAGATGTAAAGACTGAGGAGAAATCAATACCATTGAGGTAATTATTTAGACTACTATAATCCCCTAAAAAGAAATTTCGCTGCTTAGTAAATTTATTTCGAGCAGACTTAGATAATGATACACTTAAGATTATATCTAAAGGTGGATGATGGAGGTCAATTTTTGAAAGTGGACATTCAGATGTTACAACGCTAATATTACTTTGAGGAAGATCTGACCATACCAAATCAAGAATCCTATCGTTGAAATTTGTGACGTTATTGTATTGGTTAAAATTACACAAGGTCATGTTGTTAATCACTGATTGAGCAGATTGACTAAAAACACCGGAAGACGTCATACAACTATTGACTAGGTCGAAGCGCCATGAAAGGTATGGTAGATTGAAGTCACCCACAAACAATATGTGCGGCTTCCCAGGAAATCTCAAAAATCTTTCGCTAATTCTTGAAAAAAGAGAATCGTAAGTTTCATAAGTGCTACTTGGAGGTATATATACACAGCACACATACAAAGTAAAGTTTTTTTTTTTTTATGTGAACCCACAGAATTTCGTCCGAGTTGTCATGAGAAACTAAACATGATAAGGTAAAAGACTTTTTGACTGCAATAAGACAGCCACCACCGTCTTTCATACCAGAGAGCTCCAAGTTTCAGTCCCTTCTATATAACACATATCGATTATCAAAAATTTCATGGCTGAAGATATTTGGTTGTAAAAAAGTTTCTGTGAGACATATGTACAATATCGTAATTATTTGATAACAATGATAAGTAAATTTCTGAAGTCTTTGTTCTAAGCCCCCTGACATTTTGATAGTATATATTAAGACTCATGCCAAATGAAGAATTAAGTTTTTTTTTAATAAGGAGATCTAAACAGTTTCCAGTTTTTATGGTAATAGGACTGCTATCATCGTCCTTTTTTAGATAGATAACCGAATTCTTTATCCAAACATATTTTTAATTGTGTTTCACTTTAAATTGCTTTACCTTATACAATAAAGATATCCTTTCCCCAGTTAATAATTCGTTTATATATATAATATCAGATCCTGGGAATCCTAAACTATCTGAAGTTAAATTCTTAGCAAGTTTAGACGCTGTAAGTATCCTATCCCGTAAAAATTGTGGGGAGTATTTTAAAATTACAGAACTTTTGGTCTTGCCTACATTACGTTTATACCCCGTCCTATAAACTTTAATTATGTCGTCGTCATCAACAGGTATTTTAGAGAATTCATATTTTTTATGAATCGTTGTTAAGAGTTTTTCATTTGGTTGTTGGGGAATATTTTTAATCTCCTTGATATTTGTCAATGATCTTTCCTCCAGTAAAGTGAGACGTTCTTTCATGTATTTCAGTTCTGAACTCATTTACGACTTTTCGAGTTCGCGCTTCTTTAAACGTATTTTGTGTTCTTCTCAAGTGACTGCGATGCTTGGATTTAATATGTTCAATTTCCTTACCCATGCGATTAACCACTGCGAGAAGACCAGATGTGTTCGTGTCTTCAGAGTCGGAATCACCAGCAGTGTAGGAATTATTTATGCTAGCCATTCCACAGTTTTGGCAACGAAAGCCACCCGCTCCACTAGCAATACTAGATATCAATTCAGAAGAAAGGTTACAGCATGAGGCACGATAATGATTTGGAAATGGACACACTTGAAGCCAATGCTTTTCTTATTGAAAGCCGTCCCACATAGCATACATTTAGGCGCCATGACAAAGAAGTAGATGCAACAACCACAATATTTAACGATGGAAATTAATGTAAATTAAAAAGCTAGTCACAACAGGTTTGAGTCTGTGTTACGTAATACGATGTGTGACCGCTACAAGATTATAAGAAGTGATGTGTTTAGAAAAGGCACTAATTAATCTGACCTCACACTTTCAGGTCAATGATATCTTCACACACGAAATATTTTTAGCTGCAAGCTGCACCAATCTAGATGAATTTTCAAAAATGAAGAATTGCAGATACCACCAAAATTAGTTGTAGAAAACGACCAAAAAGCATCCAAAATAAATACAAAAGTCTTCACCGAGATCTGCTACTCCAGAATTACAGCCAGGGCCCACGGCGTCTCACCACCAAACTTCGCCAGTAATTTCAGAAAAATTGAAAACCACGGCTCAGATCAAATGAAAACTTGCGCCTCCAGGCACAGCGGACAATTAACAAAGACAGAATATTTGAAGAAATATGTATAAAAACCGGATATAAGTCGAAAAACTATTAAATTAATGTTTAGGTAAAAACTTTGGTAATAATATAACACTTTCTTCTTCTTCTAATTCTTATGAGACTCTCGAATACCTCTGAAGAGCATATTGCAATGCTCGGCCGATTAGCGAATCGTCTATGGGAAGCAAATCTCACAATATATGTGAAAAAATGTCAGTTTGTTCGATGCAGTTTAAAATATCTAGGGTTCATTGCGGACGAAAAGGGGCTGCGAACTGATCCTGAAAAGGTTCAGGCAATGCTCGATTTCCCCCGCGCGAAGAATTCCACTGAGGCGTTTTATAGGACTACCGTCATGGTACAGACGTTTTGTTCCCTAATTCGCAAATGTTGTGGCACCACTACTACTACCTTACAAACGGTGGACGGAAACGTCAGCAATCTTTCCCAGATCTAAAAAGAGCCCTGTTAAAAACACCAGTTTTTACCACTCCAGACTTCTCAAACCCCTTTTATATTTAATACGATGCATCAAACCATGCAGTTGGAGGCGTACTCTTTCAGAAAGTTAGTAATGATTCGGAACACATTATAGCATATGTGAGTAGGAAATTGCGTGGTGCAGAACTAAAGCATTCTTTTACCGAAAAATAATGTCTAAGTATTATCTTCAGTATTGAAAAATTAAGAGGATATCTTGAAGGATAGAAGTTTTTTATCCTCACTGATCATTCACATCTCAAATCGCTTTTTCGTCAACAAAACGTATCTGGTCGGCTTGCTCGTTGCATTTTGCGATTGCAACAATTCAACTTTGAAATTAAACACGTGAAGGCGAAAAATAATGTTGTGCCGGACGCACTATCTCGCCCGACCGAAATTAATCTAATACAATGTATCCCAAAAGACACCGATGAAAGGTATTTAAAAATGTGAGAAAAAGTGAAAAATTGTCCCACACGTATGAAAACTGGAAGTTGGAGGGACTAGCACTATACATTAAGCCAAACCAAGAATCCATCAGAAGCTATGTACATATGGAAGAGATTCGTTCCTGAATCCCGTCGCAATGAGGTTCTTAAAGAATGTAACGATTCACCAAAGGCAGCGCATTTGGGCATCTTTAAGATACATACGAAAGTACTCGAACGGTATTTTTGGCTAGGTATGGCAAAGGACATCACATCCAAACCGACTACAAAACCCCCATTTGGCCTAATAGGAAAATTTAAAGAAGTCTCCAGAACATGGCAAATGATAGCTATAGAGCTGACTGGGCCCTTCCTAAGGTCTACCAAAGGCAATACATTCTTGCTGGTAGTATGTGATTGGTTCACAAAAATTCCATCATTGTTCGCAATACGCAAAGCGACGGCGAGAAAGGTGTCCGAAATTGTTGAGGGCAGACTATTTCTCGAATATGGCGTACCCAAAATTGTAATAACAGATAATGGCCGCCAATTTGATTCCCATGAATTTCGCAGACTACCAGCCAACTATGAGATTACAAAATGTTGGCTAAATTGCAAATACCACCCTCTCAATAACTTTTCTGAACGTGGAACAAGGTCGTGGGTAGCGCCATAAGGTCCTAAATATCAGACAAGCACAAACTTTGGGATCAGGGAATTCAATATATAAATGTGGCATTAAGAACGGCGGTCAATGTGATTGATAAAGAAAAGCAGATGTTGATGAAAATTAAGAAGAGAGATCGAGAGATAACTCGTATTAGGTAGTTAATGATAGATTCAAAACCCTTTGAAAGAATCGAAGTGATTGCAATTGGACGATAATTTGAGGGATCGCGACCCTAACCTTTCTTTTGAATAGGCGCTGAACGTGAGCTAGTTTCCAAGTAGTTGGAAATTGTCCTGTCGAATAAGACAAGTAGTATAGTTTGCGCAGAGGTTTAGCCTAGGATGAGACGCAGTTTTTAATTAACTGGGACGAAAATCAATCAGGTCTTACGGCTTTGGAGACGTCAATCCCCTTAAGGATCTTGAGCACATCTCAAGTACGGATATGTATTGGCTCCTGTATACATCTACACGAAAGATGCAAAACGAGAATCTGAAGTGAATCTAGCATCCAAAATATTATCTTTATCCCCGGGAGTCCACAATTACTTCACCATTATTAAGTAATGAAGGTATAGAGGAACTGCTGAAGTTGTTCCTGATGGCTTTGACCAGAGACCAGAAACCTTTGCTTCCTTTGTGACTTGCCAAGATTCTTTGTTTGATACTCTCGTGAAAAACAAATTATTCTCTATGGATAATTAACTTACAGATCATCCGTGCAGTCTTGTAGGCTTGCTTCAGTTCTTGACGTGGATGTAGTTGACAGGCAAGAAAAGCAGACCCTTTCGCTTTTATTGCTTGGTTGGACTGACTGTTGTACCAAGAGCGATTTCGCTGTTGTTCCGATCTGCTGTAGGAATACGGAATGTATTCACGCATGCCAAGATTTAGAATGTTATTAAGTTTTAATGTGCATTCATCAACATTCCACGAAGCAATACAGATCGACCAATCAATTTCTCTACGATACTGATTGAGGCTTTTCCGATCAGCATTTTTGTAGTGCCAAAGAAGCCAACTTGAGGCTGGCGAAGTAGGGCGGCACAGGTTTGAGATGGTAAATTGAGCCGTGATAAGGCACTGGCATGAATTACCAAGAGGGGAACGGATTGAGATAAAATATTTGTTGGGGTGAGATATCAAATACAGATCTAATAAATTAGCTCTATCCCCAGCTGCATCAGGAATTCGCCAAATAAGCGTTCGACCCGCAGGGCTTTTGGCAGAAGAAATGTTTCAGCCACGGTATGTTGTAGACATTAAAATCGCCTGCAAGGACGATTTCGGAAGAGAGAGAGAGAGACAGAGAACAAGTGATCAATATTATTGGAGATATTGTCAAATGTAATAAAGTAAACAGAAGTAGATAATGTGCCTGTGTAGTTTATACCTAATCCAGATGTAATTAAAATCTGGATTGGCGGAAGGATTGTAAAGGCCACATCATTCCGAATATATATTGCGATCCCCATATATGGAAAAAAGAGAGACATTAAGCTGTAACCAAGGACGTGATACTGATTAATATCAGCACCGAAAAACGATTAGCGCTTAATCCGCGAATGTTGCAGAAATGTAAGATAAAAATTTGCATCCTCAAAAGCAAAACAAAAAGTAGAAGAAAAAAGCGACACACAATACAAAGATATTTGGCCACCACCAGCAGTAGTCAACGATACAGCGAGGCAAAAAAAAAAAAACAATAATAGTGTTATACCTATTGCTTCAATTGCCTTCAATACCTCAGACCGTGCAGTTCAATGACCAGACCCGTAGTTCAAAGCAGTAACAAGTGCTAATGCACTTGCACTGAACTCGGACGGACAGATGAAAAAAAAAGAACGTTATCGTACTGTGCAGTTGCTGTGATAATGATGCTAGGGTATATAAAAGCCCTTCTCTTGTCAATATGTAATTAATTAAATAATTATTTATTTGTTTATAGCGCTCCGCACAGAATTTTTTTATTTATTTAGGTGTAATGAATTATAGTTTTTTCTTTTTATGGGCACAACAACAATAACAACACTGGATTTAAGTACTGCACTGAAACCAAAGCATCACAACACGGGGCAAGGACCGGACGATAGCTGACATTAGAAATAATAAGGAAAACTTTAGGGTTAATTTGGAAGAAAACTGCGATATATTAACCTCAAGACGAAACATTTCTTTGGCAATGGAGATGATGGAAATAGGTGATATTATAAATAATCAAATTAAAGGACGTTTTGAGAAAAGCGAAATATTTCGAATATTCTGTCGGGTTGATTAGAAAGAATTTAACAACTTTAAAGATAAATCCATTAATAAGAAAGTGTAAAAGCTAGAATTGGTCTAAGACCAATTCTTATGATACGTAGATGAATGCTCGTATGTAATTTCGTATGGTCACCAATCTGTTAAAGTTTGATTTTTGAAGTGGTTTTTCGTATATATTTCTAGGAAGGTTCGTCGGACATCGTTTGCACAGTGTATGTAAAAAACCAAGATTTTTATATGGCATAACCAAGAAATGGGTTTCTGATTTAGTCTATTTTTGAAATCTTATTTACTATTGCTATGAAAATGCTGTGTATCGAATTTCACCACTCTACGTCGACAAGTTCTCAGGCAGTGTTCAAATATATAGTGAAAAACGAAATTTTTGTATGGCAACCCTACGGAGTTGCCCTCTTTATTTACTTCTTTTAAGAATCCCGCGATCAAAATTTCAGTACTCTAAGTGAACGCGTTATCAAGGACAGACGAACGGACCTGCAAAAATAAAAAAAACTTCTTTGATATACCAGCATTATTTCTGTGAGTTACAAATGGAATTACAAACTTTATATACCTTATGATTTCATCTGGGATATAAAAATTATCCCATGCTTGTCAAAGAAAATCTTAAAAGCGAACTACATTATAATAGCAACACATTTAATGGCTTTCCAACTTTGTCGCAATTTATGAAACTTCTACAGAACAATGATTTAGTAAATACTTTTTCGAAAGTATCGAAAATAATTGAAGTCGCTTTAACAACCCCTGTTGCTACTGCTAAAATTGCTGAAGCAGAGCGATGTATCAGTACCTTAAACAGAATAAAGACAGTTTTAATAAATACGATGGGACAAGAAAGATTAAATGCACTTGCGGTGTTATCTATTTAAAAGGAAAGTAAGACATCAATCAAAGAGTTATTGAGAAATTTTCTGCTAAAAAATTGATGAGCAGAATATATATATAAATAAGATAATTATATCAATTTAGGCATAATTGATTCTTGTTATAACCTAGCGGGCAAATAGTTTAACAAACATATGTATAATATTTCAATGCGCGATAAATCTCCACATTCTTTAAACGAACGCAAAATATATCTTATTTCCATTTGACATGGAAATTTTTACGTGGAAACGTGGCGAGTATTGTGTGCTATAAAACTTGGGTACCAGGCCAGGCACCTTACCTATATTAGTGAAGTGGATAACAAAACAGCTGACTCCTATCGTATAAGTTGCGTGTCTGAGCCTTGAGGTATGCTTTCTCATAGCAATGTAACCTGACCCTGACCCCACTTGTTTATTTTATCAAAAATCACCACTGGGTTAAGGCATGTCTCAACTTCTTGTTCAGTAAGTAATTCCTGGATGGCTTCTGTAAGAACATTATTAAAAGCAACTTTTATGTCTAAGAAATCACATGCTCTAGGGGCTCAGTAGAAAGGAAGTTAAGCAATTTGATTCTAAGTCTGCTTTCCCTTACTTTCAATCCCATCCATAGCTTCGCTGATATAAGTAGCTTACTTCTTTGACACTTTCAGATTATTGAATAATAATTTTAACAATATCTTTACTTGGGAAAAAGAGAATCGGGTCGAATTCAGTGTATGTAAGATCCGAGACTGTCTTATCTCATTAAAACAAGACCAAACCTTAACCACTGCCTTTTCTTTCGATGGAGCACTAATTTTTGATTCATCGTCACTAAGCATTCTTGGCATTAATATTTCCAGTATGATAAACTGGACAGATCACATCTTCTCTGTTGCCAAAAAAACATCGAAATGTCTGGGGTTTCTGAAAAGGTCTAAGAAATATTTCAGCCTATCAAATCTAGCACTCCTACAACTTCTACATTAGACCCAGACTGGAATCAACTCAATTGTCCAGAAGAGAGTGTGAAAGCTCATTGGTGATGTGGCGTGGTTATTAACACAAATTTCATTTGAACAGTTAATAATACGTTTAGATCATGAATATTTTTATGAAAAGAAATGTCAGACTTGCAATGATTTGATTTATATAACGAAAACGTATTTATTGATTCGTTTCATTAATATAATTAAATCTTTTATTGGATTGTTGTAAAATAAAAAGACATTTTCATTAGTGTAATGAAGACATATAATTAACATGCATGCATTGGATTGATGTAATGTTTTCTTAATTTATTATTAGCTTTTAATGATAGTTTCATTGTATCAATGCAAACATTCATAAGTTCGATGTACATGCTTTATGAAAACAGTAATAAAACTTTCTTTGCTTCAATGAACATTTTGTATTCCTCCACTGTAGGTATACATCAGATTGTGGTACCCATTCTGTGTTCCAGTAGAATAGAAGTGCAAATAATAGCTCATTGTGATAGTGTTAAGAGCATCAATACGGAACACATTCATGCTTTCAACAAACGTATCATTGAATCAATAAACGAGATTATTGCGGTAATAAAATTATTATAGATTATGAAAAAAGGCTTCCTCTGATGAAGCCAATTACAGTTACATTATTTTTGGTGTGTTGAACACTTATGTTATATTTACACACACAAATTTAAAAGCGAGCATCTGTAAACTGTTTTCTTAAGTTGTGTTTGACTTGAACAGATATTCTGCCATTTAATGCGAAGTTACGCTCCAGTTTCCATTGTTTGTTTTCAGCTCACGCGTGCATAATTGTGATTTTTCTTAAAAATACCTGCTGCTATTTTAAAAATGTGTACTCAGAACAGTTGATATAAAAATTGGTTGATTTTAAGGATTCCGCGATTTTTTCTGAAATTTCTAAGCTGGGTAAGTATAAATACTTTTCTCTTTTTGAATTCGCAATAATACTGAAATTTTTCATATGCAACTATATATACTACATTTGATGACAAGGAACAGGAAAATAATATTTAAATAATAATTTTTGTATGCAAAACCAATGCCAGGTCCAAAAATTATGAAAACCTTTTATTTTAATGAGTTCACCGTACTAAATTAACAGTTCTAAATTGAAATTTTTGAAAATGCAATGTTTCAACTGCAAAAGAAATTTTGTATCGATTAGTGTATTGCTTTTGTACTTCAAAAGATATCATGATATGAACACAAATAGTACTTTGCTGTGCTCAAGTTTTTCAAAATGTAGGCAGTTTTAAGAAACAAAGGAATTCACCCAGTCCATCAATAGTCGAGATAAGTAGAAATATCAAGTGTTCTTCAATTAATAAGGGCAATACTGTTGTTGATTCAGTAGAAATATCTAGCAATAAGAGATCGAACGTTGACAGAAAGTTTGATTTCAAAAAATCTTTTAAAGAGTTCTTAGAATCTGCTGCAACATTTTCCTTAAATTTACATGAGATTGACAACTTTACAAGAGAAAATGTTAAAACAATTCAAGATAACTTAAAAATTTATATGTTAAATCCCTTATTGGATATTTTTAAAGATTTCTCCAAAATTAACTTAAGTAATACCTGTGAACGAAATTTTAAGCTTAATAGCAAAGTGCAAAAATCAATTTCAGTTATGTAATAGTGATTACTAATTGACAAAATGGCTTAAAAGTGAGAGCTATCTAGAAAACATTAAAGAGTTCACAATAAATACTCAAATTGACAAAACATTACATAAAGGCAACCTTCAATAATCAAAGATAGAAATAACGGCCGTTTTATTGCCCTTACGCTTCCAGTTCAAAAAAAAAATTATTTGAAGACAAAAAACTTTTAAGTAGAATGTTAAGTTTCATGGAATCGTTGAGAACCAGCGCAAAGTATACAAATTTTATTCACGATAATTTGTGGCAGGAAAAAACTTAATTATATCCAAATAAAAGCTTGATTCCATATTTTTTGTATACTGATGATCGCGTTTACTTTATATTGGGATTAGTGCTAGGGGATAATCTTGGCCTTAATTTCTTCCATGGATTTCAGAAATCCTTCTCAGCAAATTATTTCTGCATGTTTTGTAAAAGTTCAACACTTGAAACTCAAGGATTATTTGTTAAAAAAAGGATACTTTGCGTACAGTGGAGAACTATACCGTTGATATCAATATAAAATCTGCTTTAGCAGCAGGTTTTGTGGCAGATTCACTACTTAATAACATAATTAGTTTTCGTGTCGTCGAGAACTAGAGCTTCGACGCAATGCATGATATAACCAACAAGCATTTAAGAATGTCGGACGTGAAATGATGACTTTTATAAGTCTCTTTCCTTTAATGGTATGTGATTTAGTTCCATCGGATGATGTTGTTTGGAAATTTGTACTAAACTTAGTTAAACTAAAAGACCTGATTCTCTGTTTTGAAATGACTGATTCCTCCATTGATCTATTGAAATGCAAAATAGATGCGCATAACCGAGATTATGTACAACTGTTTTCAGATACATTGAAGCCAAAGTTTTACAACCTCATTCATTATCCTACAGTTATTCATCAATCGGGGCCTTTGAGAAAATTTTGGTAATTTAAATATGAAGCGAAACATAAAAAGTTTAAAAAATATTCTCATATAATCACCTTACAAAAAAATATTTGCTTAACCTTAGCTCGAAAATTTCAATTCATGTTTGCAAGTCTGTTACGTTCTAAAATTGGTGGCGGTCTTGGCGATGTCGTGACGGCATATAAATAATTTTTGGTCTTGGTTTTTATGGTCTTGATGCTGCTTTAAACTTTCCTTTCAGAACCACAACAACTAGGATAATCGCGCCGGTTTCGGTTGACCTCGTGATCGTTGAAAAATCTAAAGAGCAACACGGAAATACTCATAGATGAAATCCTCTGCGCTGCATGGTATCATCCTCAATCCTTTTGCAGCGCGGATCTTGGTGCGAAGCAGTAACTCGTCAAACATATTAATCATGGAAGACATTTTATGTGCCGAAGACATATACAAAAAGGAAAAAAAAACTCCAATAATTAGAGAACTATAAGAATCATCCACTAGTACTAATATGAGTTGCGAAAACGAAAACGCACATTCGGAAATTGTTGAATTAAAATTAAGATAACCTGAATCAAGAGAATTGGTATTTAGAATTAGAATCAAGTAAGAGGTACAATTAGTCAAAATAGTGGAATTGCGAATATTGTTAATAGCTTATTAGAATGTAGCAAAAAGTAAAGTAGTTATCTCTGTAAGCATAGTCACTGAGCCACTAGAGCAGGAAAAGGATTATTCTTATAATTTTCTTTTGCTGCTAGCCTGCCACAGTTGTTCGGCAGTCTTCTACCAATTCGCCATGATATTATCACTTGTCGAGCTAGTCCAGACCTCTCGAGGCCTAACAAGGAACATGCAGTGCGATCATACAAATTAAAGTGAGAAAAAGAATTATAATAATAAGTACAATAATAGATAAAGCAATAAAACGAAATATCTTATTATGAGAAACAAGATAATTAAAGTATCTAAAACTAAAATTATCTAAACATGCAAAGCAAATCAATTAAATTATGTAACAGTGCAAGACGAAATCTTTAAGTTATCTAAACCTGAGAAATAAAAATTTAAATGCATAAAATATGCTACTAAGGACTAGCTACTAGCAAATGGACAAAATAATTACGATTTGCTGAAAATCACAAACATAAATAAAGAAAAGCATTAATCGTGCAACCAGTATTAAAAAAAAAAATAAAAAATAAAAGTAATTACTAGTGGAAAAAAATTCTTACATACTAAGACATTACTAAATGCAATACAAAAAAAAAAAATGAATAAACTTCTATGAAACAAAAAAAATAAACAAAATAAACACGACAGTTGTAAGGTTTGGCCGCATTCGTGAATTGGCGAACGGGAACACCAAAACTGTTTGTGAACATCCGGAAAAGAAAGAAGAGGCACACCAGACAGCCAAGTGACAAGACCGGTTCTTTGTGGATTCGAGTTTTTAAGCCGGTATTCTATCCAGTTTTTATTTTTATCGTCTTAGGAGTAAGGAATTTAGCAAGAAAGTGAAAGTGCGCTATAGTAACTGTGAAGTTGTGAAGGCCTGGAAGCGTTTGGAGTGCTTACAATATGTCCTTTTTGCAGAATAAGCATAGCATACGTAATACAAAACAATTTGGTTTAATTTTTTTTTTTAATCTTGGAAAAAAAATTAATTTTGTTCAACCTTCTTGAAATTCCCACAGAAGAAAAGTATCGTTGCACAAGCAATTGTTGTCACTCTCCTAATTAGTTGTCACCTTATTAAACGTACTTATCTTGGGTGGCACGTATTCGCAAGATTCTGAAACGGGATGGACATAGATAGTGTATATTATATTAAGCAGCTGACGGCGAAGTATCCTAAAACTCGCATAAGTGTTCACCAGACGGAGTGGAAAAAAAGTTCTTTTTTTTTCTTAATGTATGTATATAAATATTATAAATAAACGGTTGAAAGTATAACCTTCCTAGGCTTCAATAAGAACAATATTACTGAAATCAATTTCAGATCTCGATGTTGCGAAGTAAAGAAGCAATTAGTATTACTTAGTTATTGTTAAGGCAAATTCACAAATTCTTTTTAATTCTTGTTTACTTTGCATATCGTACTCAAGTAAGCTATGTGCGTAGCGTACACAACTGATAGTGTTTCTAAATCAATATATTAAGCATAAGAAGCAGATTATGCGTTTATTTTCTATCTCTTAGGCATACTTTTCAAATTTCCGTGGCCGATGGAACATTTTGTATTCCGTTTAGTATCTATATATTCCCTTATTCACTGCAGTTATAATTAGAAGAGCTTCCTTACGCTCTTACCCCCTTTATTAGTCGCAAAAATTTATTTAAATCTGCTTTTGCCATGGAAGTCAATAGGTTGTCTCAGGAAGACCTCGTGTACGAGATCACAATACGAGGCTTCAAGTTTAGCTTGATGAAATGCGATCTAGTCTCAGAGGAGCATTAAATGATGAAAAGTCAGGGCAAGTATTGCTCATTCGGCTTTACCCTTTTACATTCGAACAGGATAGAGAGGCTTTGCCAAAAAAATTAGATGAAACTAAAGGCTTAGTTGCTACTCCTGTCGGTTCAGGAGAATACAAGAAGATTAGAACCAAATTAGAATGGGCTTTAGGTAGAATTAACAGATATACAGCTAAAGAAGAATCCCATCAGAAGGATAATGCAGATATTAGAAACACATTAATTGCAACGTTGGGTACTTTACAGGATCAGGTCGATGGTGATGAGTCGGGAACAGATGAAGATGAGAGCTTGCTCACAACTAGAGTAGTTTTTCAACCCCCAACCTATGGTTGAATTATATAAATGGGGCATTCAATTTTCAGGAGACCCAGGGCAGTCATTGAATTCCTTCCTCGAGAGAGTCACCGAGCTATGTGAGGTCAGAGGCGTCAATAAAACTCAATTATTTCGTTCTGCTTTAGATATTTTTACAGGTGGGGCATTGATATGGTATAGAGCCAATAAGAGCAAGTTTAAATTATGGTCGGAATTAGTGTCAGAGCTTGGGAAAAAATACTTAGCTCCGACTACGATGATCGACTCATCGATGAGATCAAAGGGAGAACTCAAGAGAAAGATGAGAGCATTGGAACTATGTATGTCGCCATGATGAATAGTTTATTCACAAGGCTTAGACAACCCTTACCGGAGAAAGAGCGACTAAAAATAATCAAGCACAACGTCGCAGCCTTTTATCAGTCACAGCTCGGACTAACGGAATTAACAACTATCCAGGATCTCGTAGATCTAGGTCGAAAACTAGACTCTGTTCTTGTTTCTGTGGAATCATTTGTACCCCCTAATAAACGCAACTCTCACTTACTCGAGCCTGACCTATCTTATGTATCAGTAAACCATCCCACGTTAGCCTCTACAAATAGTGAAGATTTCCATCAATATACGAGGAGACAATATAGATGTTTTAATTGTGGTCAAGAGGGGCATATAGCTAGATTTTGCCGAGTTCAGACGGGACGTAGCCATCATCCTAACAATAACAGTCACAGAAACAATAGAAATTCTGAAAGGACACAAAGAAACCTACCAACTCATCGCAATAACTCTAATAACGTCTCACATTCCAACCCTTTGTCGGGCAACGAAGAAGAGCTCAGCAGTAGGTGGCGAGTTGAACTCACATTCGTCCCAGAGTGCCGCGACTTGTAATGAATCCTCTCAACCGAAATACGGAGTAAGGGATGTACTCGCTTGTTTAATGGACTCTGTCTTTACGAAGGTAGAGAATGACGTGCACCCCTAATTAAAAATACAAATATTTGGACTAGATTTTGTAGGTGTTTTGGATTCAGGAGCTTCACACACCATTATTGGTGGATCTAGGTGGGATGCATTGCTCAAGATGGGACTGTGCATTAGAAAGACTAGATACGAGAACGTAAAGTTAGCAAATGGTGATAATGTTGCGATCTTAGGTGAAGCCAATATACCAATTGAACTTGAAGTAATGTTTGTTTAAGAGATACCCTATGCTATCATATTTTTGGAAAAAGATGGATATAACTGCAAACTTAAAAAATAATTCCTGGAACTTTAAAACGAACGGTTCGGTGGACTATTTGTCGGCATTGGAGAGCAAGTCCAAACTCTCCTCTGAACAACAAATGGGCTTAGATAAAATAATCAACAATGTTTAGGCGAAAATGGGCAAAGGGCTAGATTGCATTACAAAAGTGAAACATGGCATTGGGACGAATTCCAGTCCGATTAAACAAAGACATTATCCTGTTTCACCTGCAGCGAATCATTGACAGAGTTAGACGAAATGTTGAAGGAAGTTATAGTGGAACCACACAATAATGCGAGGTCATCACCTGTTGTGTTTGTGCGGAAGACGGATGTAACCTATCGTTTCTGCGTAGATACCAGAAAGCTTAATAAAGTCACGAGGAAAGATGCAGACCCTCTACCATATATCTCGACTATTCTGGATAAACTGCGTTATGCGAACTATATGTCTTCGCTAGACATTAAATCGGCCTTTTGGCAGGTCCCATTTTCGAAAACCTTTAAACAATTTACAGCTTTCACCGAGCCCAGCCGGGGCCTATTTTAATTTCGCCGTATGCTTTTCGGCTTGACAAATTCGCCTGCCACGTGGCAACGACTTATGGATAAAATTTTATCAGGAAACTTGAGAAATCATATTTTGTATATTTAGATGACGTGATTATAGTAACCAAGACCTTCGAAGAACATAAAAAATCTTAACAGAAGTGCTAGATAGGCTATATAGTGCCGGTTCAGTTATCAATTATGCAAAATGTGAATTTTGTAGGTCAGAGTTGAAGTCTTTAAGTTATCTGGTCGGAGGAAATGGTATGCAAGTGGACCCAGGAAGGATCAAATGTATTCTAGACATACCCAATACCAAAACAATCTCAGAAGTTCGAAAGCTTATCGGAATGGTTGCATGATATCGACGCTTTATATCAACCTTTTCCACGATAATCGCTCCCATTACGAACATTTTAAAGAAAAATAAGAAATTTGATTGGTCTATGGAGTGCGAGGACGCCTTTCGGATCATTAAAGATAAACTCATAACCGAACCCATACTAACCTGTCCAGACTTCACTCAGCCATTCATTGTACACACCGACGATTCAGGTTATGGTATAGGTGCAGTCTTAACTCAGAAAATACAAGAGAAAGAGAAGGTAGTAGCATATTATAGCCGATCGTTGAATAGATGTGAAAGAAATTATTCAACGATGAAGCGCGATTGTTCCGAAGTGATCTGGGCTGTAGAAAAGTTACGACCCTATCTTGAAGGCACGCTGTTTACGATAGTCACTCACCATGCCTCCTTAGTGTGACAGGTTCTGGCGCACTGTTTTAGCTTCCAGGATTTATCCACAGATGGCGCCACAGTCGCTAGGTGGTTTGAGTCCATACTAAATGTGGGTTTGCGCCTTGGCTGTACTCGTTTGTGTCGTGGATGCAACAGTGTGTCTTGGCTGTACTGGTTTATTCCTTGGATTCACCAATGAGTTTTGACTGCGCCCTAGCGGCATTAACCGGTACTACCAGCATACTCCGGGATGTGTCATTTGGTCTTGACTGCGCCCTATATTAGCCGGTACTACCAGCATGCTCCGGTACTACAGCTTTCTTGGATGTGTGGTACGGTTCTCTTGGATGTGTGAGCTCTTTGCTTCACTTTTGCCCACACGTGGCAGCATGCTACAGTTTTTTTGGATTTGCGAAGTTTTTTGTTTGACTTCCGCCATCACATAGCAGCAAAATGATACGGTTTCTTTGGATGTTTGGTGCGCCTAAATGTAGGCTTTTGTTGTTTTCAAGTGTTGCGCCTGGTTTTGAATTAATATTAGTAATAATTAAAGTTAATAGTAGGGAATTTTTGTTCATGCCAATAGACTCTAGATGGTGGGTAGGTGGGGGGATAATAAGGATAGGGATGGGGGGTAATGAAATTGTCATCAGAAATCCTCTACAGGCTTTGGTTTTCGACATATTAGCGCATTAATAATTCAAGTTATTTTTGTTCTTGGCAATGGATTCTAGGCGGTGTGGGGTGGGAGGGGGAACGAAAATTACATCAGGAATCCTCTACGGGCTTTGATTGTCGAGATATTGACGACATTTTTTCGTACAGAAATCGGGCGCAAACGCCATTTCTTAAGTAAAGTTCCCTAGCGGTCTTAGCAGGAACTAGAAGTTTTCTTAGCAAGGATGTTGTAGATATCAGCATCTTTCGAATTTCACAACATGACATCAGCACGAACAGGTTCTAGAAGATGTCTGTGAGGGTTCTGGGGGTCAAACATAATATGTTGCGGCTAGGATTCGAGTTCAATCGCCATTTCTTAAGTAAGGTTACCGAGCGGCATTAGCCGGTACTACCAGCGTGCCTTGCTTTTGCCGTTTGTTTTTATTAGCGGGGAACTTGCAGATATCAGCATGCGCCTAGGCTTTTACAGGATTCAAGTACAGACGCCATTTCTTGAGTAAGGTTCCCTAGCGGCGTTAGTCGGTACTACGGACATTTAATGGTAAGTAATATGTTCCCCATCCAATGCCCTGATACAATTTGGCATATTTCATAATTTGGATTCGAGTGCAAACGCCACTTCTTGAGTAAAGTTCCCTACCGACATTAGCTGGTACTACCAGCATGCCTTGCTCTTGGTGTTTTCTTCTATTAGCGCAGAAGTTGTAGATATTAGCGTGCGCCTAGGCTTTTACAGGATTCGAGTGCAGTCATCATTTCTTGAGTAAGGTTCCCTAGTTTCATTAGTCGGTACTACCAGCATGCCTCGGTTTTGCGGGTTTTTTCTTCTATTAGCGGAGAAGTTGTAGATATGCTGTTTTCAAATGCTGCACCTAAATAAGTGTTCTTAGCGGGGAGGTTGCAGATATCAACAACATTCGAATTTCACAACTTGACATCACCTTGGCTTGATGCTTTCGCAGCAAATTGATATTTTCGGGTTTAGGGGGTGCGTTTATTGAAAAGTCACAGTTGCATTTTTGAGTGGAATCACCATTTCTTGAGTAAGGTTCCCTAGCGGCATTAGCTGGTGCTTCATATGTTCTTCACTTCGAGGGAAATTAAGGTTCCCTACCGGAATGACGTCATCTGGGTTTTGCTGTTTTCAAGTGCTGCGCCTAAATAAGTTTTCTTGGCGGGGAAGTTGCAGATATCAATATCATTCGAATTTCAGAACATGATATCACCTGGGCTTGATGTTTCTTAGCAAATTATTATTATTATTGGTAATTGCGGGTGGGTGGGGTGGGAGGTGAGTGCATTGAAAAGTCGCAGTTGCTCTTTCGAGTGCAAATACTATTTCTTGAGCAAAGTCGCCTGGTGACAGTAGCTGCTACTACATATGTTGTTCATTTCGGGCTTTGGGATACGAGATCACTTTCATCACTTTGCAGCATAGGGAAGTACGATAGGTTTTCGATTTTGTTTTTACAGTTCACTTATTTTTCATGTCGGAGATCGCAGCTCTATATATTTGTGAAGGGGTGGGAAGCCTTATTGCTGGAGGTTGCTGTTTAAGTTTTATCTGGTCTTGGATGCTACAATTTGACCTTGAGGTACCCCTCCTGTGTCTTGGTACTGGAGGTTGGCTGAGAGCTTTAGTGGCAATATCTGATACTATGACTATGATTGTCTGGGGTGTGTTGGATTGGGCTACGTATCCTGTACCAAGGCTTCGGCAGAATGTGTGCGGATTAAGTAATGATGTGAAATACCCTTAATGAATTTATATCGGGGACTGTATACTTGTCAGCTTGAGTTTGGTGTTAGTTGTTTACTTTAGTATGAGTGCCTGTGATATATTGGGCTGGGCCACTTGGTGGCTGAATAAAGTTGTGAAATTCCCTAAGTGAATTAGTGTAATTAGTATTAGTAATAATTCAAGTTAACCCTAGGATATTTTTGTTCATGTCAATAGACTCTAGAAGGTGTCAGTGGGAGGTCTTTGTTCTACGGTGGACAAAATTTTCATTAGAAATCCTCCACCGGCTATGATTTTCGAAATATTAGCGATCTTACCTTTTCAGGTATAACTAATATTAGTAATAATTCAAGTTAACCCTAAGATATTTTTTTTGTTCATGCCAATATTATTAGTTGAAAAACAAAAACAAATATAACCTAAGTTGTGGTTTAACGATTTGATGATATTAATCTGTCGGTGTCTTTTATAACTAAGATTGCACCATGTAATAATGTATCTAAAAATAAATCAGGCGAAGCTAGTTTTGGTGAATATAAGTAGATATGTTGACTTAGATAAGTAATGGAAATTAGTAAATGCCTAATTTTGCTATTCAGGTGTAATGCTTCTTATTTGATTCCTTGCATAAACAAATGCTGTTTACATGTTATCAGACCTATTTGAAAAGATGTTAAGCTGTTATCAATAAATTTCGAAAAGCCTGCGCTGAGTATTGGAAGGATGAATATGGTTTTTTGATGATTGATAAGGATAGTTCATTAAACAAGGGGCGCTACCGTAAAGGATTTGATACCTTCATTGTACTATAAAAGGATGGAACATGTGAAATATTTATAAGTCGAAGTTGTAACTCAGCCGAAAGTACACCGAATCCTGTGGACCAGTTGACTAGATTAAAGCTGTTCACCTGTTATCAGACCTCTTTCAAAAGCTGTTAAGCTGTTATCAGAACTGGTTGAGAAGCTGTTATCAGAGCTGGTTGAAAAGCTGTTATCAGAGCTGTTTAAAAGCTGTTAAGCTGTTATCAGAGCTGTTTGAAAGCTGTTCAGCTGTTATCAGAGCTGTTTGAAAAGCTGTTAAGCTGTTATCAGAGCTGTGTGGAAAGCTGTTATCAGGGCTGTTTAATAGCTGAGAAGCCATAAACTCATATGCATTTTTCTCTTCTAGTTCATATATTAGAGAATCTGTATCTGTATACATCACTTTACATTTATCTCCAAGTACACATATCTTGGAAATTTCCATAACTGCCATTCCAATATAGAGAGGCTTATTGAATAAGATCTTGATTATACTATACCTGTTCGAACATTGACTTATACCACCTCGAATGCCTCTCTCTATGAATAGCAGTAAATCTACGTCTGTTATCAGCTCTAATTTCACATTAGTGTATTTTAGCATAGCATCCTATGTTAGGCTTGGCATGGTGTAATAATGTGCTGGATCTAAATTATAAGTCTTCACGCACACTTCTCGAAAGTTCTCAAACACACCGGCCAATAGGAGAACATCAGTCTTAAAGTATAGATCTGAATATTCACCAAGTGTTTGTATTTCAAATTGTTGCCAGGCCTCTTCAGCATGATTGTAGTCCTGAGGAGATACACTACTGTCAGTCAGTTTATTGTAGAACGCTTCCTGTGTAATTTATCCCAGTCATCAATAAAATCATATGGGAAGACACCTTTGCGCGTAAGAAGTTTGATAGTGTCATCATCCAATCCCTACCACACTGGTCTTGTAGTGCTTAATTTATCCATCAGCAGCAATGATGTTAGCTTATTTAAATATTCAGCCATAAAACGGAAGCAATCGATGAATCTTAATTTTATGTGGCTGCGTTCCATGTGCTTGGTGAACGAGATATATCTCTCATTGTTTATTAGTAAGAGATCAACTTTTCCTGGGAAAGATGTAGCTATATCCTTTATAATGAAGTGTTCATCACATTCAGGTAAATTATGAAAAATTACTGGAACTATGGAGCAATCTTGATACATGAGATTGCATGCATTATGGGCTGGTCCTCGATATTTTCCTGTTACGTGGCAATAATCCCGAACTTTTTCCTCATCAGCTGTAAACGTTTTTTCACATGTATGGTAGTAAGTATTTTCCATATGTGAACGCCGTTCCTGATGTTAGCTTTTCCTGTATAGCTATGGATGCAATTTATTGCAATTCTAATGCAAACCATTGTTAGCGATTTTTGCCTTGATATGGTCGGTAATATGAGAGCTTAGCATCATGTTTGCAGTGGAAATAGAATCCTATGGTGTGAACTTCATATTCCTGGATTCGCTGTGTATATGGATCATTTCCCTGAATCGGTTTCGGTATTGACTCAAGATCGGCGTACACACAAAACAGGACTGGATTCTTATGGTTATAATTCTTATATTCCAACCATTTCTCTTCCTCTGAGGGAAACATAATTCTGTAATCATTTTGTTTCTCGCATTCGGGAGTGTGTGATGCTAATTTTTCCGCAGAGTAAAAGTAGAACAAACATCTGTCGCATATATGTATACACTCTATGGTTACATTTTGAAGTTTGTTTGATACAAGGCGCAAAAGATCATTTATCCAACAGAAATGATATCTGCCAGCATCGTCATCATCATCGTAATCATCATCATCGTCATCTTCATCATCCATATGATCATCACCCTAGTCATAGTCATCTTGTAGCATTAAAAGATTTAAATGTCACTCCATCCTATGTTTGGTAAGGCTAACTGGAAATGTGGTGATGAAACACTCTTTCTCTAGGATGAGTACGTTGATTGACAATTCGTTCGGGTCTTCAAATTGAGTAATTTGTTCAATTGTTATGGGAAATGTTATCCCATCTAAATTAAGCACAATTGAATAAAATGGATATGATGAGGTCCTATCGGAGCTGATGTTACTCCCCACGCGAAGCATGCTTCATTGTTGTTTTTCACGTTAATGCAAGCTTTCCTTGATACAATCTCCTTCGGCAGAGGTATATAAAATGATCCCCGAATCGGCTCAAGATTGTTGATATGTACCGCAAATGTATTACAGAATGCAGTGCACAAGCGCTATCTTTCTCTTTAAACTGTTCTAGTTGAGGGAGTATTGGGTTGTATATATTTAATAAATACCACTCATTCAAATTATCCTACAGTTCTTGCTTGGAAATACTTAATGTCTTTAATAACTTCATTATCACCAGTTTCTTTAATAAACTCACCACAGAACTTTGTAGCAACTTTAATTAGATATTGTTGTTTTAGTGTATTCTTTATGCGGCGAGCAAGTAATTTGGAAGCATCTTGCATAAATAGCTTATGATCTAGATGGCTTATAATCACGATAACACCTGCCCTAATTCTACCTACGGGTGCTGTTTTTATTTCTTCCCACTTAACAAAATCTTATTACTCGTTGATTAATTCCTCCACCTCGATGGGGAGCTTTGATTAACATTCTCAACGATTTAATTTGATCAATACACTTCCGAAATGCTGCTTGGTATTTACGATAGTTTCTGTTGCACTCTTTAATAATATTGTTTTTATTCACAAAATTTGCATCACTTAAGCACTTCAACACATCTTGTCGCAAGTTCTTATTTAATGAAAAACTTTCATTTACTACTGTGATAGACATGTTTAATTTTTTTTATTAGACACTAACAGTGAGAATCACTTAGATTGACTGGTGCTCCCCAAAAGTTTGCTTGCGCTTTTGTAGCAACGGTTTGTAAACAGGAATGATCCTCCTGCTACAATAATCATTGCACAGGATGAATTCCAATGAATTTGCTTACAGGCTGAGATAATATCGAAATACACGATAAACAAAAAAATCTTTCAAATTAATTTGATTGCTTTATTCTGCTGGTCGTATTTGCAAATGAGATTGTTTACATGAATGCATACAAGAAAATGTGAAAATTTGTTTACTTTATGTGAATTCCAATGAAACGTTTCGATCGGTAAAATTCTTGGAACAATAAAATTTTTGGCTACCTACAGATATCAAATTACATGAAAAAAAAAAAATAAACATGAATGATTTGCTGATATTGCTTAAATTTGTTTACAGCAGGATGTGAAAGTTTGTTTACGAATCCCAATGAAACGTTTCGATCAGTAAAATTGGTGGAAATGGGCTGCTTGCAGGAAGTGTGGTATCAAATTATATGAAAAGAATAAATGTGCTGATACTGCTTTAATGAAATTTGGTTACAACAGGATCTGAAAATTTTTGTTTACAACAGGATGTAAAATTCTTGGAATTGGGCTGCTTACAGGAAGTGTGGTATAAAATTACATGAATCATTCAGCCTAATGTGCTGATATTGCAAATTTTCTTTAAGCGGGATTAAACTTGTTTTGGAGTCACGACTATAAATTGAGGAGCTGAATCAGATTTGCAATCAGTTTTATTTTGGAATTCAAAGAAGCAACAACGACTTAGAGTAAAACAAAGGCTGGCGCAATGGATAAACTAAAGAAGCTGGAGCAGTACTCACCAACCTCGAAGACATCCCAAATGGAGCTGGGCCAGGAATATAAGGTTATTGCAGCAAAGCGATGCAAAACTGCATTTGAATATCGTGTAGTTCTCGAGTTGGAAAACTACCATATATTTCTTCCCTCGAGGTACAGCAGAATTTCAGAGGATTCTTTGAATGAAATAAACTCCAAGAGAGACTTCTATGTAATCAATAAAGGAGCAATCGGGTGTTCATACAAAATTGAATTTATTCAGCATGATGAAAATTTGTATTCATTTAATTATTATAACCGATAAATAAAAGTTAATAATGTGAAACTAGTTTTTATTATTAATATTTCTAAATTATTAATGATAATGAAAGGTACATTTAGTACTAGTGCTCCACAAGTTTATATAATTGAATATGAGCCCATAAAAGGACCTTGGGAGACATATGCTTTGGACCGCTTTCGTTTCCATGATAGGATTCATAGAACTTCACTTATATTGCTGCCAATTTTGAATATAGAACATAGGGAAAGACATAGTTTATAACTTAAGGTTTAGAAATAAATAATTTATTTGATGTGAATAAATATTGGAACTTAATTTCGTTTGGCAACATTTTTTTCAGCAAAAGAAATTGTATCAATACACATCACAGCAACCATATTTTTTACCTTTAACAAGATTTGAGGTTGCCGACATTGTTTCAGTATGCCTCATAAACCTTAGCATGCTGACACGTGTGCGCGAAAGTGAAGCAAAAACTTCCCACTTCAAACAAAACCGTAGAATGCTGCTACGTGTGGGACAAAAGTGAAGCAAAAACTGCAAACATCCAAGAGAACTGTACCACACATTCAAGAAAACCTTAGTACCGGAGCATGCTGGTAGTATCGGCTAATGCCGTTAGGGTGCTGTCAAGACCAAATGACACATCCACACACATCCAAGAAAACCGGAGTACCGAAGCATGCTAGTAGTATAGGCTAATGCCGCTAGGGCGCAGTCAAGACCAAATGACACATCCCGGAGCATGCTGGTAGTACCGGTTAATGCCGCTAGGGCGCAGTCAATACTCAATGGTGCATTCAAAACATATACCAGTACAGTCAAGACACAATGGTGTACCCAGGACATAAACCAGTACATCCGAGACACAAACCCACATTTAGTGTGGACTCAAACCACCGAGCCACGGTGGCGCCATCTGTGGAGAAATTCTGGAAGCTAAAACTGTGCGCCAGAACCTGTATAGCGTAACTACTAGTATGGCTACGCAATCTGAAAGAGCCTTCTGGAAAATTGGCTAGATGGGCATTACGGATGCAACAGCACGAGTTTAACATTATACATCAGAAGGGCAAAGAGCACCTACTGCTCGACTTTCACTCTCGATCAGTGCCTATAGTGAATTGTGTCAATAATTAGCAAAATCCCACAGATGATTGATACAAGAGAATGGAATACAATGTAAAGGGGAAACCAAGCAAGTACCCCGACTGGAAACTTGAAAGTGGGCATTTTAAGCCAAAGTATCCGGCATTAAATTTGGAAGTAAACAACTGAAAGCAGATATTATCTTAAAGCGAACGAAAAGAAGCCATTTATAGGGCTGATGATATTCCCACCTCAGATCACTGTGGATTACAGAAGACCTATGACCGACTAGTCCACAAATACTATTGACCACAAATGAAAGCAGATATTGCAACGTACGTAAAAAGTGTAAACTTGTCAACCCGTGCTTCGGAAACCAGCAGGATTAATAGCTACCCGGAAACTTTCGAATAATCCGTGGGAAACAGTAAGTATTGATCTCATTGGACCTCTACCTCGTTCAACCAGAGGATACGTCTACATACTCACCGTAGTAGACCTATTTAGTATTCAATTCAATTATTACAGCCTTAGACGATTCTGTCTTTCTACTTTTAGGGGTGCCAAAAACGTTAATATGCGACAATGGACCACAGTTCAAGAGTCGGGAATTCCAAAAATTGTGCGCGGGTTATGGTATTGAGATTAAATACACTACGTGCTGGCATCCCCAAGCAAACCAGGCTGAAAGAACGAATCAAGTTATCAAAGCGATCCTCAGGGCTTATGTTAAGGAAAACCACCGTAAGTGGGATTTTTATTTAGCAAGAGTAGCTTGTGCTATCCATACAACAACCCAGGAGTCGATGAGACTAACCCCCTTCTTTATAAATTTTGGACGAGAAATTTTTCTCAATGGAAATGGCCATAGTAAACTATGTAACGAAGAAGAGTTCAATGCCGAAGAAAGGTCGAAGGCTTTAGAAGAAGTTAGGAACAATGTAAGAAAGAGGCTACAACAGGCAATGGATCATAGCAGGAATAGCTACAACCTACGTATTAGACATTCTATATTTTATATCCACGATTAAGTTTTTCGGAAAAATTACGTGTTGCCTGACATGAGTAAATATTTTAACGCAAAATTAGCACCCAAATACATCGGGCCTGTCGAAGTAATTAAAGTAGTTTATCCTTGAACGTACGAGTTGTCCAATAAAGAAGGGAAATCGCTAAGTAGATCTATTTCATTCAAGAGGATTTCAGTATATAATTCTCTACTACATTCTACTATAACTCATTCGCTTACATAAGTTAATGATTTTTATTCCTTTTTTTTTAAGCACTATCAGTCATTGCCGTCTTATAATCCTTTGGATCAAGTGTTGAGGTTTTGGTATAGATTACCTTAAAGGTATTAGGTATAACGGATTTTGTGGCGAGCTTCTCTATAAAAGACTAACGTTGTTAAAGTAGAATTTCATTTCAGTGATAATCGGGTAACACAAGGATGTATATTCCAATTTCGCGTAATTTAATTTGTTTGTTTGAAATTTCAGGTAAGTGTCTCGGAGGAAAGGGAAGAGCGATACGTTCTAAAATTGGTGGTGGCCTCGGCGATGTCGTGACGTCATATAAATATCTTTTTTTATGGTCTTGATGCTGTTTTAAACTTTCCTTCCAGAACCACATCAAATAGGATCATGGCGCTGTTTGGGTTGACCTCGTTATCGTTAATATATCTCGAGGGCAATACGGCGCTTCGTGGCATCATCCTCAAGCCTTTTGTAGCGCGAATCTTGGTATGAAGCAGTAACTCGTCTAACATATTAATCATGGAAGACATTTTATGCGCCGAAGACATATACAAAAAGGGAAAAAAACTACAATTAGAGAACTATAAGAATCATCCACTAGTATGAATATAAGTTGCGAAAACGAAAACATACAATCGGAAATTGTTGAATTAAAATTAAGATAATCTGAATTAAGATCGCAATATTGGTAACAGAGAACTGGTATTTAGAATTAGAATCAAGTAAGAGGTATAATTAGTCACAATAGTGGAATTGTGAATATCGTTAATAGCTTATTAGAATGTAGCAATAAGTAAAGTAGTTATCTCTGTAAGTATAGTCACTCAGCCACAAGAGCAAGAATAGGATTATTCTTATAATTTTCTTTCAATTGTTGGCCAGTCTTCTACCAATTCGCCATGATATTATCACTTGTCGAGCAAGTCCAGACCTGTCGAGGCCTAGCAAGAAACGTGCAGTACGATCATACAAATTAAACTGAGAAAAAGAATAATAATAATAAGAACAATAATAGATAAAGCAATAAAACGAAATATCTTATTATGAGAAACAAGATAATTAAAGTATCTAAAACTAAAATTATCTAAACATGCAAAGCAAATCAATTAAATTATCTAACAGTGCAAGACGAAATCTTTAAGTTATCTAAACCTGAGAAATAAAAATTTAAATGCCTAAAACACGCTAATAAGAACTAACTACTAAACATGGACAAAATAATTACGATTTGCTGAAAATCACAAACATAAATAAAGTAAAGCATTAATCGTGCAACCAGTATTAACAAAAAATAAATAATAATCAAAGTAAAAAAATTGGTACTTACGAAGACATTACTAAAAGCAATAAATAAAAAAAAATTAACAAAGTTCTATAAAACGAAAAAATAAATAAAATCAACACAACAGTTGTAAGGTTTGGCCGCATTCGTGAATTGGCGAACGGCAACACCCAAAACGGATTGGGAACATCCATGAAAGAAGAAGAGGCACACGAGACAGCCAAGTGACAAGGCCATTTGTTTTTGGATTCGAGTTTTCAATCCGGCAGGAGCCATTTTATTCGAGTGGCATTAAAAGTAATTAAAAGCATGGCGCAAGTTTCGAAATACCTAGCTGAAATTAATATAAACACTAGTCAAGTAAAAAGCTCGAAGTGTTGGCAGTATCCACAAGTAAAAAATGAAAAAGGGCAGAAAAAGCCCAGGTAAAAGAAAAGTCGACGCCGCAGTGTTCGAGAAGGAGAAAATGTAGCAGGAGATGCTTGGACTAAGCCAATAAGTTTAAATAAAGAAAGCTAAGAGAAGGAAGGTAGACGGCTGTTGAGCAAAGCAAGTAAAGGACTTGGCGATGCAGTTAAGTTAAGTTAAGTATTCCTATTTTAAATATTATTATTATCTTCGGCTTCGATTTATACCTTCTCCCCTCGTGGCTGACTGACTGTCCGACATCATTTTATTGAGGGTGGCCTCTTTTTTTTTTTTGTATATCACACTATAATCATGCCGAACATGGTAAATAGACCGTAGCATTTTCTACATATTTATTTACAGTACAAAATAATTTTATTAAGGATCAGATAAATTTTCCTTCTGATTGCATACTCTACTCATACCGTATATCGTTCATATACCGTAAGGATATCTTTCTATCTATATGTAGGTTCACGTGACCAGGTACGCTTAGTTAACCTGTTAATAATAAGGGAAAATTTCCCTCTGTTGCTTTCATATTGTAACCACACCGGTTTCATTTTCTATAATTTTCTATATATATTATACCTAGTATGTAAGCCAGAAAAAAAGTCCTCTTTTTCAAGATGATCGGATACGTTTTATAACGTGGTACTAAAATAAAGGAAAGAAATACAGAAGAAGATTAGTGTGTATGCTCATTTTAGGTTTAGGGATCTATCCTCTCGATGAAAAGATCACGTGGCGCCCTTTCTTCCTTGTTCATTTGCAATACATTTCAGGTAAAACGTAAGAACCCCGCCATCTCCGCGGGCTAGCGTCTACGTAGTCTGGGTGTACGTTACAAGTCAACTTTTTCAAAATATCTCAAAACTCCCTAGTAATTAGCACGATATTAATCAGAAAACCCGAGTGGAGAGTAATTAAAAAACTATCATATATAATATGTTGAAATTGGATTGCGGTAAAAATGATGGTAAATATTTTCAACGATATAATTCCTAATTCCTCGTTTTCTCTCTGTACATGGGCAGCTCTCTTAGCCGATTCAGAAATAGCTTAAAAATATTTTTAAATATATCCAAATATATCCACCTCTGAATTATTCTATTTTTGCAAATTAGTTAGTAACGTATTCACTTAGCTTTAATTATATTTTTGTTACATTGAAACTCAATTAAAATTATTATTTTGTAGTTATTAAAATTAATTGTGCAAACAAAAAAGACTGTAAGTCTTGTTGTACAGTCAACCAGTATAAATAAATTGAAAATTGAAATATATGTATAAGGGAACGCCTTATGAAATCGTAATTGACATAATTTCTTATAATAATACTATTTGATTTTTGTCAGTTTGTAGAAAATATTCAGTATAATTCTCACTATATAGTCTACTATATTAATCCTACATTGCTTGGAGAATTTTCAATATTGGCCATTGATGGCTTAATTGGCCCTCCAGTTAATATAATTAAAACTGCTACAGGAAAAACGATGATTCGAATTAAAGAATATTATTTTGCAAATTTGAAATGAATATAATAACGTGAAGTAATTATTGTAATAAATTAAATACTATAGCATCATACATTATTCTTCTAAGTAAATAGTCTTAATATAAAATAGAACATTAAATTTCAATGCCCAAAAAAAAAAAAAACATTAAGGTTATTTCTTGTTAAGAAGTATACTACATTGTATAAAATTAGAGATAGAGAGTTAGTTTATTATAAAAAAATATTATCCGGAAATTTACCATGGATTTCCTTAACAATCAAGAACAAAATAATTTACAAATCTATCGGACAATTCATTCAACTTCAAATGAAGATTTACTTTAACCATCATATTCCAAAACCTATATTTGCTTGGATAATTCATCAATAATCGAAAGTCAAACTGAGACAGATTCCACTGAACTAATTGCAGCATATCTCGAACTGAGTAGTGATAACTACTGTGACCGTAGCACTGTTGCCAACCTTACAAATACCTATGATGATTACAATTTGAATTGCGAGCGTATTTCACAAAATAGTTTTAAGATTTCTGAGGCCGAATGTAGATACGAAAATAAACAAAAGGAAGAACTTGTCAATTTATTAAAAGAATGGAAATTAGAGAAGCTAGCGGAACATTTAGCTGGTGAGTAATTTGCTATTAAAAGATTTAATAAAGTGTAAATACTATTAACCAGGGTAATAAAACTTCATCCCTCCTTTTAATAGTAGCTACATATTTAACTTCATTTTAATTGAAAGTTCATTTACAAAGTATTACTTTTACAGGCATAAAAGCTTACGTCAATATATTGAAAGTGATGAAAAGACATCATATTGAAAAAATTCTTAAAACCGTTAGACGTTGTTACTCAAATTCTGTTTGAGCACCAGTCGGAAATATGGAGAGATTCAACTGGACTGCCACTTTCCAGTTATGAGACCTATGAATCTCGTAGAACACCTTCATTATCTTTGGATATAGGCCAACTATCACTACGATCGGTTTGCACACGAGTAACTCCGTATACTTCCGGATTTTACACTCCTGAGCCAAAGGATATATTAAACGGATCACTAAAGGGAAAAATGTTATGCGAATATTACAACAAGCATCATAAGTTTACAGACGACCAAAGAACTTTACTTGTAAATATTATTGCCCAATATTTTGACAACAATAATTTGCATTTGTCCCTGGCCAGAAATCAACAACTCGAGGAGGAAATAGTATTACGATTTCCTGTAATTTATATAATTTTATGTATTTTTGAAACTACTTCTAGCTATATTATATCACAGGAATTATATAGATCGGGTATGCGAGGTAAGATTTACAATAAATTTTGTAATCTCAAAAGTACGTTAAAGCTATATCGAAATCTGAAAAACTTTCAACTTCAAAAGCAACTGACAACACTACAGAGGAAAAATTTTTTGGTAATTTATTTAAATAGTGCCAAATGCATAAGTGATGATAAATCCCACTTTTAATTGTTATATTTAGTTCCAGAATCGAACGCTGAAAGTTGCATAAGATCGTTAAAATACGAAAATTTAACATTTGATCAGTTTGACCATTGCTGGAAATCTTGTACTAAATACAGAATTAAAGAAATAAAGCAAGCTTCATCAACCCTGGAAATATTACAAAAATGGTCTCAGTATAAATTACCGTCTTAAGTTCAATTCATATAAACTTACGTTTCCTTTACTTCAAATGCTTTTGTTTCAGACTGATATTGATGTCAGCTTGTTATTTAAAAATAGCTATTCTCTGACGGATAACTGGATTGACATATACAAATGTATATTAACTTTTCTTATGACGGATTTCAGCATTAAGGAGAAGCAAATTAAGGCAGTGGTAGGCTCCATACATCACAAGGATCTGACAAAAGGTTAGTTAGTTTATGAAAATTCAAAAATTGATAGCAATAAAGATAAACTAATATTTGTATTCAAAGTTACAGTCGAATTTAGCTAATCTGGTTTTTTTAAGGGAATGTACATATTATAAATTACTTTAATAATCTCTATTGATATGAAAACTTGAACTGAATTATAAGAAAGTGGAAATTGTGTCAAAATCGCATATGTTACAGAATATTCACTCATTTAGTACGCAATAAAATTCTTGGTTAACATCTTATTGATCCACATTAACCAGTTACCAAAACATATTGGTGTATGGATTTTTTAAACTCGATTTTTCTTTGTTGTGAAATAAGAGAAATTTCTTTTAAATTTCGCAGTTTAAAGCTATTTATTAAAAGTACAAAAGACATTAAAACAGAGGTGCAATGTTGACTTTTTCATACATATAGACTTCAAAAATATATTAGGGATACGTATTGTTTAAGTTTCCACAGATAGCAGAGATGCAATATTGTTATGGGCTCTGAACGGGTATTGGTACCCACGCATATAATTATACGAAAAGATAATAGGGGGAAGAATTCGACAACAAAGTTTACAATTAAAGATCCACAGGAATCTTTCCTCCTCCTTTTTTCAACCATCCAAGAAGTAGAAAACTACTTGGAGTTCATGAAGAAGAATGGACAAAATGTTCAACCGTTAATAATTGGTGTCGGGGAAATGGCAAATATCAAAGAAATTTACGTTTACTTTGACGGTATAAAATACAAATTTAGCAGTTTTATTAGGACTGTTAACATATGATTCAAGACATTTCATTGATTCAACTTGGAGTATCCGACGCCAAGTATGTTATTTTGGACATTCGTATAGCTATTTTTTTATAAAATTAAAAGTAACTCTTCTAAGAAAGCTCCAAAAGTCTATATTCTCATTCAGGAGCTTGAAAATATTTAAAAAAATTAAGAAACTTTTTAATTGTATTTATTATAACACATAAAACATGCCAATGAAAGGTCATTTTGCACACTATTTTCGAGCATAGAATGAGAATTGTTAGTAACTATGTAAAAACGCAATTTTCGAAATGTTTCACTAATAAATTAGATCTTCTAACTTCAAGTGAAATATAAATTAATTTAATATTTGAATTTAAATTATTTTATGTGAAAATCATTACGATTTCGACAAATTTTTCACTTAAATTTATTATCTCTGATGGTTGATTAATTTTCTAAAACTTACTACGGAAATACTTTTCTTGATTAAATTTAATTTGAATTTAAAATATAAATTAACTTTTCTATTAAAAAAAAAATCTATTTAAGTAATACAATTAAGACTGAACTACTTGTATACTACTGTGAGCATTGTCTTTAATTTTTCGATTTTATTTATAGTTTGTTACGTAATTATCCGTTTAAAATAAGGCATTGTTTGATATATGACACATAAGCGACTGTATACTAAAATTTAAATATTTTTTTTTTTTTTGATTTTTCAAGAACGAAAATAAAACCTTGTACCTACATCTATCTAAAAATCAATAATCATTTTATTGCTCATTAGTTGGAGAAGCCTATCTTCGTGATATATTATGCAGAGCACTAAACAAATTTTACATTCAGTATGTATTAAATATATGTACGTACACACTTATATTTATATGCGAGAGTTCTTCAATAAAGATTTAGGAAAACTTGTAAAAATCGCGGATTGTTTGTGTTCTAGACATAACTAGAATAATATATTAATTTGATTATTTTCAAATACAATTTACAAGTGAAATCTCTGAACTGGTAGTATTTAATGTTAGTTGTGTTTGTCATCTGATTGATATACAGTGACATAAAACAAGAGGATGTATAAGCGAAAGTGTTTTTATTTTGTCTTTTTAGGTTATCGAATGTTTCTTTATAACTACAACAACTTTTCTTACACTGTTATCAAAAAATAAATACAAAAATATTTTTATAGCAAATTTTACAAGAACTAGTAAATTAATTTAAGACTAAACTATTATTCTACCATTGCGAGCATTGTCATCCAATAATAGTTTGAAAATAAACTAAATGTTTTGTCGGAATAAATAGTTTAATTTCTGTACTTAACATTTTCATAGGGTATTGTTAAAATTCATTCACTGTATTCACACAACATTACTTTTCACATAATTAACAAACGTCTATTCAATTAATAAAACGTTTATTGATACAATTAAAATATATTCGCAGCGTTTATTAAAGATTTAATTAATTTTAAGAAATTGCACTGGTAATATCTATAAAACTTTTAATTAATATTGACCAAATTTCATATATATGAAACTAAAATCTGCTTCATCAAATTGATAAAAGTTTTATTAACTTAAAAAAATATAACGGATTAATAAACCTATTTTATAGATTATTGGACAAATAACAATAAAAATTTTGTCAGTCTAATGCCGGTTTTAATTGTAAGTGTAGATTCACTCGAGCACCGCCGCAATGTTGGATGCCTTTCGCTCCTTTTTCGATACATGCATGGTCAATGTTCTCATGGAATATCTAGTCTAATCCCTTGTAGAATTATTCCTGTAAACAATACTCGCGCAGCAAACCGCGCGTATACTTTTACTCCTCAAATTACTTTCAGCCGTACAGTAAAATGCCGTGATACATTTTATCGCCTTCCTGCCATGCTGTACTTTGCATCATAGGATATCCCCTGAGCGCTTAGCTTAATAATATATACAGGGTGTCCCGTAAGTCGACGTCAAGCCGGAACCGGGTGATACACCAAATCGTAACAATTACCAGAAAAATATAAAAAAAATCTAAGTCACGTATTTTTCAAATTATAGGCATTTCTTTTGTTTTCGAGAAAATGCACACCTTGTGATGGTTTTTTAGCTCCTGTTGCTACAAATCTTTACTTTTTTTCAATTTTATTTTTCTTATGTAATTCCGAATAGTGCATATGTAACCTGTTGCTTTAAATTCTAAGCCAACTGCTCCAGCTTGGAAGAAAATGTCACATTTTGCCGAACCAAGAATAGAAAATTAATATTTCACCCAACTTTAACTGACTGTACTGAAAAAAAAATGTACTACGCCAGTTTGGCAAGTAACGTTAAAAGTTGACGCATTTAATAAGGATTCTAAAATGGTATAACACTTGCTACATTATTTCTTAGATTACGGAAAAAAAAATGTTTTACTTCAAGAAACCCACTTTAGAAAAATTTCTTTTTACCTACTAAAATTGATTCTATTGTACCCAAAGCTTAAGAGCGTAACTTTAAGATTATAACTTGAGTGAAACGGAGAGTCATTCCATGAAATGCGAGTGGGACAGATAGTGACGCTTTCAAGTTAGAGATGCTAACTTTTTGTTAAATTTAGGACAAATTTTCCTTAATTTTAAAATTAAACACCAATTATTTGGATGGTAAGATTTATTATTTACAAAAGATGTTCAAACTGCCTTCCTTCAGCTTCAATACAAGCTCGACATCTTCTTAAAAAAGATCTGGTTATCAGGAGCGCAAATCTTCCGTTGTTGCAAAATTCAACTGCTTCCGTAATTCTGGAGCTCATGTTTTAGTAAAATTCGGTGAGCTATACTTTTAGGCAATGCTATATATCTTGGATTGCACGTACCGAAGTACTTGGATCTTCTTCAACTGCTTCAAGTGTTACGTCCATAAGGTAAGGAACTTTTTCCTTCACCATGTACTTGGTTTGGAAGCCAGCCCTGTGTGGAGTGTAGACGGTGCACATTTGTAAAAACTCGATGATTTGACTCGCTAGCGTCACTATCTGTCTCACTCACACTTCATGTAATGTCTTTCCGTCTCACTCAAATTAGAATCTTAAAGTTGCGGTCTTAAGGCAGGCTTTGGGTACACTAGAATTATTTTTAGTAGGTAAAAAGAAATTTTTCCAAACTGGGTTTCTTTAAGAAAAATTTTTTTTTTCCGTAATCTAAGAAATAATGTAGCAAGTATTATAGCATTTTAGAATCCCTATTAAATGCGTCAACTTTTAACGTTACTTGCCAAACTGGCGTAGTACATCTTTTTTTTTTCAGGACAGTCAGTTAAAGTTGGGTGAAATATTAATTTTCTATTCTTGGTTCGGCAAAATGTGACATTTTCTTCCAAGCTGGAGCAGTTGGCTTAGAATTTAAAGCAACAGGTTACATATGCGCTATTCGGAATTACATAAAAAAAATAAAATTGAAAAAAAGTAAAGATTTGTAGCAACAGGAGCTAAAAAACCATCACAAGGTGTACATTTTCTGGAAACAATAGAAATGCCTATAATTTGAAAAATACATGACTTAGATTTTTTTTATATTTTTCTGGTAAGTGTTACGATTTGGTCTATCACTCGGTTCCGGCTGGACGTTGACTTACGGGACACCCTGTATATATAAAAAAAATGAAGTCATTCCGAAATAAATGTTATTTTTACACATCTGTGGGTATGTGGAACGTGATTTAAAAGAATGGAAGTCCTAAAAATTGCCAAAATCCGTAAAATTACTTGGAATTTTGAAAAAAGATTAGCAATATGCAATCGTGATCTACAGATATAAATCTGAAGTGCTGTTTATTGCTCAGGTTAGAATTAAAGGAAACGATATACCACCAGCGTCGCTTTTTGCGAGAAAGCGTGTATTCCTGGGTCTAGGGCCTTCGCCAACTCAATTGACATCCACGTGCTTCAGAAAAGAAGGATAACCATGCTCCTTGGGGAGTATCTTGCTAAGCTTTGCTTCATCCCGTTGTCGTTCTGTGGATTAACAATGCTCTTTCCATGTCAGAGTCTGTCTTTTGGCTTTCCGTTTCACTAAGTATGTGACATTTTAGTATCTAGTAATTTTCAAATAGATGAATCTTACAGTTAAATCCTAATTAATGCAATCCTTACACCAGATATATTAACTATTTATTTCCTGGAGATTCTACTGAGTTTGTATATTTATAAGCCCTTTCACATGCGTAGTTCTTGATAACATCATTAGGCCCCACTCATTATATCTACGGTAATAATTGTTGCCAATCCAATTAGAGTTTTTATTAAAATCTAGAAGAGTTTTGTTAAAAATAATCATTAAGCGAAAAACATTTTTTGGAAGAACATTACAAAGTTTTCTTACATATATCGCAGATGTTAGATTGATTCGCTCAATTTCCAGCTATGGGCACTCCTAATCAAATACTGAGTACACTTTCAAGATCAGTATGCCACAGCTACAGTTTTGGTGCATATAAGGTCTATTGAACCTAATTGAACGATGCTTTTGTTAGCGGTAGACGATTCACTTCATCACGTTCTAATGAACCGGAAGTATGACAATGATATGGCGAGAAGGGCAGATGAATGGTTGTGTATTGAATTAAGCTAACTACTCTAATTGATAAGTCAAACGAGAAGCGTAATTTACTATGCTTTATCATAATTATATAGGGGATCGGCATTAGCTTCACTGTCTTATAATTGAATAATAAAATATATTCCTATACCATAATATCCGCGTAATTTGTACGCGGTAAGTTGTGTGGGTCATAAATATCCAAGAAGTTGCAATAGTGTAAATTGAATTCTTTCTAAATTTTTGGAGCATTTAACCAGGAATAAAATATTTCCTTGTTTCATTATCACCTAGCTTACTTGGCATATTTTGATGAATTATTACTTCAGCAGCAGAATATGTGCTGAGAATTTAAATTAGTTTTTAATATGAAATATATAGAGGTGTAATTTATTCTTTTTTCGATTTTACCAAAATTTTTACCTATTTATTAACTTTCAATTTCAGCATACAAGTTGTTCATTCGGCGAATTAAGTTCATCTAGCTCTCTTAAGCACAAATTAGAAGGAAAATTCGAACTCAATAATACAAAATAATTTACTTGATGTAATGTACCTATGTAATCCTATATATGAGTTACCAGAATAACGTACTTTTATATTATTATTAAGCCAACCTCAGGGGATATACTATGATGCAATGCACAGAAAGGTAAACACCTGATCCGGAATCATGATATAAGAAGATTGGTAGAGATGCTAGTGTATGGCACTCTTGAACTTTTGCAGACTATAAACCCAAGGAAAGATAGAAGATGGTAGACTGTTCCACATTCGTACTATTCGGGATAAAAATCGTTACTGTATAGCCGAAAGTATTTAGAGAGGATGGAGGTGGTTTTTAGCGCAAGTATTGCGTGCAGCAATTAATCTGCAAGGGATCAATTTCATCAGTGACTGTGTATCGAAAGTCAGTGCTTCATCGAAAAAAAAGAAGTAGTAAACTATTGATCATCTTTCTTTAAAGAGTTAAGACAGCTTTGTGTCGTGAGAGTCGATATTCAAGGATCTAATCATGTAATCTCAATTGGTTGCACTCCCTCTAGAGTGCGCGAAAGTGTGAACGGAGTAAGCGAAATCAACGGTACCATAATGAGAGAAATGATAGAAGAGGAGGGAAGAGACCAAGCGCTTGAAGTTTATCCTAAAGGTCAGGACACTAGACTGTATCAAAGGCCTTTGAAATATCTATGGTAATGATTTTAGACTCACCAAACCATTTCAGCATTGTTCCATAAGAAAAGTCATTCTGCAGATGAGCTTCCAAACCGGAAAGCATTTAGCGATCGTAGATGAACTGATTTTCTAGATACTTCATTAATTTCGAATCGAAGTGATGGAAATTCATCGATATTTTAAGAAATCACTGCTCTCTTCGATTTAGGCAGTAGGCTGAACGTGGAGTATTGTTGAAGCAATTGGAAAGTTAATCAAACTCAGGACTAATAATAAAATTACAATCGAAATTTTAGCATGATATGTCAGTGCTTCTTTAACAGATTCCCAATTCCAAATTTTATTTTAACCATGTGCCTAAACAAACATCAGTTTTATGAATTGTTATTAGTTGTTAGGTATTAAACATTTTCGAACTATTTGTGGTAATCCACTGAAAAATAGTATAATTTTGGAGAAATTATCTAATGGGATTCAGTTCAGGGGAATACAAAATTAAGTGAGTTAGCACTATTGGGCGGTAAATATACATCTGTGAGTAGCTGATCAGCCTTTCCATACAAAAACTGTCCGGTTAATTCAAACTATTTTGGAGGTTCTGGAGCGGGTTCTGAGCCACTGAGGGGGATTCAGTCTAGTGGTCTACGTCAGGGAATTCATTTCCTACCGTCTGGCTGACCAGGAGATGGCATCAACTGGTTAGCTGGCCCCCCGTAAGCTGTTCAAGCTTTTGTCTTAGCTGATTTTTTAATAAAATAATGTTGGATTTTTGCTTGGTTTTGTAAAATGTATGTAGGTAGGTATGTTGACTTGGATATGTCCGTCTTCACGCCGATAATCAAATTCACATAGCCGAATAGTGTAAACAAACTCGCAGCCGAGTAATGTAAAAAAAATCGAATAATATAAACAAAATTCGCACTAATTAATATTAGTAATAATTCCTAGGATATTTTTCTTCATGCTAGTACTAGGGAGTAAAATTTTCATCAGAAATCCTCTACGATTCGAGATATTAGTGATCTTACCTTCTCGGTGTAATTAATATTAGTAGCTAAAAAACACAAAAGCAACAACAACTATAACCTAAGTTGTGGATTAAAGATTTGATGATATTAATCTGTAGGCATCGTTTATGAACAAGATGGCACCATGTGATGATATATCTAAAAATAGATCAGGCGAAGTTTGTTGGGATGAATGTAGTAGGTAGATAAGTTGACTTTGCCTAATTTTGCTGTTCAGGTGTAATGCTTATAATTTATAGATATATTAGGACAGCCGAGTAATGTAAACAAATTTGTACAGCCGAAAAATGTAACCAAAATCCCAGTCGAATAATGTAAACAAAATTCGCACAGACACGAGTAAAGTAAATAATTATATGATAGATCCCCAATTTGTTTAACTGAAAAAACAACAACTGATATTTTGTATTGGATAAGTAGTTATAATTGAAAATTTCTTTTGCTGGTATAAAATCAACAACAACTATAACGTAAGTTGTGGTCTGTATGTATCTTTTATAAATAAGAGTGATCATGATATTTGATATCTAAAGAGAGATCACGGCTGATTGGGATGGTAAGAATGGAAATTGAAGCCTAGAAAATTTTCGGTGTAGGGTGTGCTTGTACCGAAAAGTCTTATCAGAAATCCTCTACGAGCTATGGCTTTCGTGATATTAGCGATCATACCTTTTCTAATGTAATGCATACTACTAATAATTCTAGTCTAGGCTATTTTTGTATGCATTAAGTTGAGAATTGGTTAAATTAAAAGCTTTGATGAGCTATAATATTAACGTAGGATGATGTGGCGACTTAGATGAGTAATGAAAATTGTTTAGGTGCAGCCTTGTTAGAAAATTTTTAGTCTTCAAGTGTAATGGCATGACTGGTAATTATATATCAAACAAACTCGCACAGCTGAGAAAAGTAAACAAGTTGAGCGATTTTTTTTTGTGTCTATTAAAAGGTCTTCCGCTCAGTAAAAATCTTATCTGCAATGCCGCTTCATATTTATATCCTCTAAAGTATAATCATCAGGAAGGAAGAAACAGTTGATAATTCTTCAAATTCAATAGTGAAGACCGTGGTAATATAAGTTAAAGGCTTTGACATAATTCTAGTAGGATATAGAAGCTTTGGTGAAGACAGTGGCGATGGTCGAGAGTGGGTAGCGCTCTCCACTTATTTTTAAATCTTACCAAGAAAGCATTTGGTTGGTTGGGAGTGGATTAAATTAAAAATTTTGATGAAAGATGGTGGTATGATTATATTAATTTAGTCTTGGATGAGTAGTGAAGTGTTATAATATATCTCGCGCTAAAGCATAAGGGGCTGATGACATCGAATGTAGCTGCCTACTGATTCGAACTCCGGCTGCATATAGACACACATTCATTATTTTCTTAAGTAAGGTATATAGTAAGTGTATCCCTTGAGAAGGTATGGAACTAAGCTGTAAATTACTAGAAGACTCTTTTCCTCTATTCAGGCTCGTGCGCACGGGGGGGGGGGGTGTTCTGGGGGTTCGCCCGCCCCACCTAGGTCCCTTGGACATAGAGTTTTAATAAGCGCTATTGTTTTTTTCTAATAAAAGTTGAATTATCTGAAAAACTCCAGGATTAAAATAACTGTTTTTCTAATTCTCGCCCCTTTTCCACCCTCTGTCCATTATCGCTGAAATCAATGCTGCTAAGAAACGATTTGATACCTGTGACGACTTATATATCTTGCTGTAATTATTTGTTTTATGCTCTCCTCTAATTCTTCTGACACTACTCGAAAATCCAAATTATTTCGTGAAATTCCTTCGTTAATAAGTACCTCGTTACGTATTTGAAACAGTTTTCAGAGTAGGCCAGCTTTTTGATATTGTTTTTGTGAATATTTAATATGTCAGTTCAAATATACTTATTGTGAGCAAAAGGCGTAAAAAAAGAATTGTGTTGTTAATTTTAAAAAGTTACCTTATGTTGGTAAGGTGTTAGTATTTTACCAGAATATTAAAAATTTCTACAAAAGTAAAGAAAGAGAAAGTGCTAATTAAAAATAATTTAAATCACTAAACATTTATTTGTTATCAAGATACAGTTTATAAAGTGGTGTCTTTGGAAAAACTATATTGTCACCCTTTACACCTACTGAATTGAGAGTAGTAGTTATTGACACGTTGACAGAGACAATCACTTATTATATATAAACACGGATATTCGGCGCTTTCTGAGTAAAAGACCACGGGTCGAAAACGAAAATGTAAGTACTCAAAGAACTAAATAGAGGTAGCGAAATTTCTATAACTCTTCTAATTCCGTGAGATTTCTACTTTATTGCAATTAGCTATATTTTGAAGTTAATTAGCTGAAAAGTACATAGTGTTTGCTGGGACATGAACGTAAGTACATGTCTCCCCTGCCAGCATTGAGTTTGGTATGAACTGTAAAATTTCTATAACTCCGCAATTGCTGTATAGTTAAAAAGTTATTTAAAGACAGTATTTTTTTAAAAGTACTCTCATTTAAAAATGCCGAGAAGAAGAGAGCTAAGCGTTGAAGAGAAAGCAAAAATAAAGCCGTGTAGGGATACAGGTTAATAGATCCAAAAAATTTCTGAAAAAATTGAAAAATCACACCGCGTAGTACATAATTTCATTATAATGGGGGAAACTTATAGAAGAAATAACTTCAGTGGGGGAAACACAAAATTTCAAGAAGTTATCTAGACAAAATTGTCAAAATAATAAATATTAATATATATTAAAATTAACAAAATTAAATTTAGTTTGAAGTGTAAACTTAATCATGAAGTTTTAAATTTTTTTTTTTTTTTAGAATTAAGTTTTTTTTTTAAATATTCTTCTATGAAATTCTGAATATGTTTGTTTTATCACTTTTATAACTTTATACCTATCAAAATTACAAAACAAATAAATGAAATAAAAGTTTTCTGTAAAAATATGTATGGAGTTATAGAGATCTCGTTCCCTGTAGCTATTTTCGTAACCTACCCGCACTCGCTTTTTCGAGGAAATGTGATAATGCAAACTGAGACAAAGTCGAGGTCTGCAACACGTTTCGTCGGAGAAGCCACAATTTCTTGATTTACATTGTTTCTATATTGACAGGATGTCCATGAATATAGTCAGGAGACACTTAACACTCAGCTAAGTACTACAGTAGAAACTGCATGTGAAATTAATATCAGTTCATGCGATATTGGATCATTTGCACAAAAACCTTCAGCTGATGGTATCGGCTCGATCGCTGGATTGCAAACTAAAATTTGGGCTCCCCCTGAAGGCTACAATTTCCGTGCATCGGGATCTAGAAATTTGAAGTTCCAACGATCTTGGCTTCAGAAATGCTTATGGCTGGCGTACTCAGCGAAAGAAGATGGTGCGTTTTGCAAATGCTGCGTCTTATTTGGTGTTCGACAAGGAGGGGTTGGCCATCAAACTTTGGGTCAGTTAGTTACCAATCCCTTCAAAAACTGGAAAAAAGCACTGGAAAATTTTGAAAAGCACCATTTAATGGAATACCACAAGACATCACTCTTGCAATGGACTTTGAGAGCAAGAATCGAAGAAAAAAAATTTTTGCCTGTGAATTTGCAAGTGTCGAAACAGAAGCTGGACTTTCTGAATGAAAGTAAACTACGTCTGATTTCCGTAATAGAAACAATAATTTTCTGTGGTCGCCAAGAACTCGCTTTTCGAGGTTCCAAGGACGCAGGAAGAATTTCTGAAGATGAGCCATCGCTGAATGATGGGAATTTTCGAGCACTCTTGAGGTTCATCAAAAAATGCTATGTACATAAGCAACCGAATTCAGAATGAACTTATCGCGATTTTCCATAATTTGGTTGTAAATCACAATATTGATCGAATCAACAAATCGAGGGGCTTCTCTTTTCTTGGAGATGACACGCCTGATATTGGTGGAATAGAACAAGCTTCAATTTGTATTCGATACCTAGATGAACACGATGGTAAGTTTATCATTCGTGAAGATTTTTTTTGCTTCCTTGTTATCTCAGATTTTACCGGAAAAGGCATAGTGACAGCTTTTCTCGATTTCCTAAAATCATCCGGACTTGATTGCACTTATTTCTTTAGGCAAGGATATGATGGCGCGAAATCGGTCAGTGGAGAGATTTATCCACTCGCGCTCTACTCCCACTGCGCTGCTCACAGCTTCAATTTGGTGGTCAGCTCTGCGTGCAACATAACTGTAATAAAAACTTCCCTGGGAACTCTTCAAAGTATTCACAATTTTTTTATATATGTAGACGCGTTTCCAAATGTCCATCAAATCCTTCGCCTAATGGCGATTTTGCCTGTCACTACAGCGACAAATGAACGCTCTTTCTCGACATTGCGTCGTCTCAAAAGCTATCTCAGATCGACCATGACTAAAGATCGGCTGAACGGTTTAGCTTCACTTAATATACACCGAGATGTCGAAATTGAAGTGCAAAAAGTTTTGACTGAGTTTTTTGTACCTCGAAGAATTAATTTGTTGACTGATGGCCACTAGATTTATGATGTCTTTTTATCATTATTAAATGTGTTTGATTTTTGAAAAACTGTTTCTTGAAATATTTACAAACTCCATACCTAACGTAATATGATAACTTAAGACCACAATTCCGAATGGGCGTTCTAGGCCAGTCAATAAAGACAATCAATCCACATTAATTCCAAAAGTTTTGAAATTTTGATGGAATGTTGGGTAAGCTAAAGCAACAACAAATTTAATTTTGTAACGAGGTCCGGAACATGTCCAAAATTCCAAAAGTCCTGCAAACTCAAAGCAATATTCACTCTGATATTTTCCACAATGTATTAAATTTGCTACTCATCCCCCCCCCCCCCGCAACAGAATTTTTTATTGCAAAATAATGCTCCTATTTTATAAATATCAAGAATTTACAAAAGTGCTGTAAACGGTAGAAGCATTATTTTGTAATAAATAATTATGTTGCGCGGGGCGGAATGAATTTCAAATTTAACACATAGTTGAAAATTTCAGAGTGAACATTGCTTTAAGTTTGCAGAACTTTTGGAATTTGTTTATGGAAGTTATAAGAACTTTTGTTTTTTTTTTTGCAATTGCTATTGCGCAAGTTCATCGGAGCATTGCCCATGTATGTAGCGATAAAGAAGCGAATGGCATCCAATATTGCGGCGGTGCTCGAGCGACTCGATATGACAAGTAATTGCCACATCGACAATGAGCTTGAATTTATGATATTAATTAAAGTATTTAACTATCTCCAAATAAGAGAATTTTGCTTGTAGTTTCCTATCACAAAACCCCTCCCTTTGAAAAATCCTGCGCACGGGCCTGGCTCTATGGAAAGTAAGTTAGGCTCTAAGCAAATATAAAGTCAATTTTTGGCAGTTTTCCATAAGTGTCAATATAAAACGTTTTAGAAAGCTGACCCCCAACGCACACAAATAGATTTCTGTTTCATGGCTTGGGAAGAATTCTCAGGGGTTTTGGTATGAGGGATTGAATCTATGTATTTTGTACAATGGACTGGAGGTATATATGTGTTTATTTGATTGGGGAAAAGCATTCTCACGGTTTCATGTTCCAAGGCTTAAATATAACCGAAATTCATAAAAAAATGTTGAATCGATGACAATAACATTAAGCTGCCATAATATTGGGAAGGATTTAAGAGTTTAATAAAAGAAGGCGGTAGTACCATATATTGATTTGAGGAATATCTTAAATGAATAGTGGTAGTTGTATGGGTGCAGCAAAAGCCTTATCAACAATTTATTTTATGATCAAGTGTAATGGCATGGTCAATGTTGCCACTTGAAATCTTTCGAGAGTAGCATTTTAGCGTAGCCCGAAAATGGTGTTTGCGTAGCCACACCTTATAGAAAATGTAAAATCTTACCAATTTAAAGCTTTGCAGGAAGATATTGCTATGATAGTAATATATTATGATTTGTGGACTTAGATGAGTAGTGGAAGTCATATGGGTGAAGTAAAAACCTGAATTTTTGGTGATCTGGTATAATGGAATGACCAGTGTTGCAATACAAAATCTTTCTAGAGTAACTTTTTCGCAAAGTGATCCTTTTCTGGTTAGCCGATGAGAGTTCGACATCAAAAATCTCATGATATTTCTTACGGAAGTCCATATTTACTTTTGCAATTATCTCGATTTAACACATCATCATCATCTGTCTCTCTCTAACACATATGCCTGAAGTGGACTTGATCATATACTTGCCTGCTTGGAGCTTGGTATTATCAGCTGTTTGCTTTATATGCTATGAGTACGGTGGACTATACACTTTTGGCTTAGGTTGAGAGTGAGTTAAATTAAAAGCATTAAAGATAGAAGATAGTGCTATGATATTAAGTAATAGAAATTGTATGGGAGCAGTAAAAGACTAATTATTAGTTGTCAGGTGTCATGGCATGACTTGGCAGGTAATTCGATACTATCTTTTGCCAAGATCGTGGCGGTTGAGATTGGGTTAAGCTTAGTGGTGGTCGAAGTGTATTTTATGGGTGGTGGGTGTGCATAATATAGTAGAATGCTTTATTAAATAACGTACCTTTCAACCAGCTGACTCTGCCAAAACATCTGTTCGCTCTAACATGAATCTGTGTTGATATTTTAGGTGGACATGATTGCTTGAATTATCTTATGAATACTGCTCAATGAGGAAGTCTATAGGTTTTGTATACAATTCGTTTTATTTTTTCGGTCTGGGATTAACAAATATTTTGAGGAGAGGTTTTAATAATGCGATATCCTAAATGGCAATAAAATGAAGTTTATAAGAATTCGGTAACAATATGTCTATAAAAATCTAATAAGCAGAAGAAAATTGTATAAGACTCTGGTAAGAGAATATTCCATATAAAATCTAACAGGGAGAAGAAATCTTATAAGAATCTGGGTGTCTCTATTGAACCGCAGGAGACTTGATTTTTCACAGGGTTCCGTGGTAAGCACTCTTTGCAAAGTTTCGAATGGGATCCTCAAATAAATGATAGTACGGCAGAGTTATCCATTTCAGAACCTTTTTCACATAGCTCATAAGCTGCTTCATTAATATAGATATCCATATGTCCAGGAACCTAGAATAGGGTGACCTGATATTTCTTATAGGCTATAGCTTTACCCAAAACGAAGCCGGAGACCATTTTCTGAAATCAGTTCTAGGTGAAAACATATCCTATAATTTTTACAAATACATAGTGGTAGAACAAAATTTTATAAGAATTTGGTAACAGTATGTTCTATCCAAAGTCTAATAAGCAGGGAAAATTTTTATAAGAAATTGGTATATTCTATACAAATCTAAGTAGCAAAAAGAGAATTGCATGAGTATGTGGATAGTGGTTAGTGTCTTCTTGAATGTGAGACTGCTAAGATGGATATTGAGGAGTTTATAAGAGATTATTATAACATGTTTGTTTTTCGATGAGCATAAGAAACGAATTCAAGAATGCTATAAAATTTTAAAATTATATAAAAATCTTGAGAAAGTCGTTTCAAAATTTTATGAGTACAAGGAGAGGTTCGCTTGGGCAAGAGATGATTCAACGGATGGATCAGTATGAGTCTATGGCTGAAAATATTGATAAATTTGATCCAAGTGATTACCTAGAAGATAATCAATTCAATTTATCGTTCATGAATAAAGCACTTCCTGATCAGCTGAATGGGAAAACCATTACCGAATTTGCAGGCTTGCGCTCGAAAATATACAGTATGCATACAAACGATGGTAAAACTGTAAAGAAAGCGAAGTAATAAAACAAATGTAGTCCAGAGGCATATCAGTTTCCAAGACTACGTCGAATGCTTAGATATCAAATAGGTATTAACTTCAAATCAGAGCTGCAGACGATCACATAACCATAACGTCTACAATGTCAATCAAAAGAAGATAACATTGAGTCCTTATGATAATAAGCGGAATATTATGTATTATACAGGAGCAGTTGTTCTATGCGGATTCTGAATCACTGTTTTAGCTTCCATGATTTCGCCACAGATGGCGCCACCGCCGCTAGGTATAGTAAGTCCATACTGAATGTGGCTTTGTGCCTTGGATGTACTGGTTTATGTCTTGGATGTTGGGGATACGTGACCACTTTGGGGGATACGAGACCACTTTTAGCACCCTCCAGCATAGGAAATAGCATAGGATTTCGATTTTGTTTCGGGAGTTCGCTTATTTTTAATCTCAGGCTCGTAGCCTCTAAGTTGACATCAACATTTTTCATCTCGGGCATTGGGGATACGCGATCGCTTTCAGTACTCTGCATTATAGGGAAATAACATAGGTTTTCGATTTTGTCCCTGGAGTTCACTTATTTTTCATCTCGGGGATCGCAGATCTAAACATTTGTGAAGGGGAGATACGCTTTATTGGTGGAGGTTGCTGGTTAAGTTTGATCTGGTCTTGGAGGCTACAATTTGTCCTTGAGATGCCCCCCCCCCTGCGTCTGACCACTGGTGGTTTGTTGAGAGCTTTAGTGGCAATATCTGATACTATGAATAGAACTGCCTGGGGTGTGTTGGATTGGGCTAGGTTACCTGTACCAAGGCTTGGGTAGAATGTGTGTGGCTTAAGTAATGAAATTCTCGAAGCGAATTTATATCGTGGCTGTATACTTGTCAGCTTGAGTTTGTTGGACAAATTTTTTATCAGAAATCCTCTACGCGCTATGGTTTTAGAGATATTAGCGATCTTATCTTTTCAGGTATAATTAATAGTAGTAATAATTCAAGTTAACCCTGGGATATTTTCTGTTGATGCCAATAGTATTACTTAGTACTTCTTAGGTGTAATTAATATTAGTAGTTCAAAAACTAAAAACCAACAACAACTATAACCTAAGTAGTGGATTAAAGATTTGATGATATTAATCTGTAGGTGTCTTTTATAAACAAGATTTCACCATATGATCTTACACCTAAAAATAGATCAGGCGAAGCTGATTGAGGCGAATGTAGGTAGACATGTTCACTTAGATAAGTAATGGAAATTACTAAATGTGTAATTTTGCTCGTCAGGTGGAATGCTTCCAATTTGATTGCTTGCATAAACAACTAGCACAGTCCAGTAAAGTAAACAAATTCGCAGTTGAATAATGTAAACAAATTCGCACAGCAGACAAGTAAAGTAAACAAATTGAGCGATTTATGTTTTTTAATGTTAATTTCTTTAGCTGAAAACAACAACAACTGATATTAATCTGTATGATCACGGCTGCTTGGGATGATAAGACACATGAAATCATTAGAAGAAATGAAATGGATATTAAAGCATTAGAAAAGGTGGCCAGGTGGCTGGTAATTTGATATATTGCGTAAACAAATAATGCAGACTAAAGAAGACAAATAGAGCAATTAATGTTTTTTTGTATCTAGGAGTTTGTATTGAAAAGTCTTACATTTTATGAAGATTTGTTTTTTATTTTGAATAAAATTTCTCAATCAGTCACACTGTTATGAGATCTGATTAATCCCCGATATCATAATTCACATGAAGCTGATAAAAATACGATAATTTTATCTTCATACTATTGGGGTGATCACATTATTTTCTTACCATTAGGTTGAGATTGGGTTTAATTAAATGTTTTGATGAAACAAGGTGGTGTTATAATATCAATGTAGTCTGATATCTTGTCTTAGATGAGTAATGGAAGTTGCTTGGGAGCTGTGAGTAAGGAGCAAGGTCGCTTCATATATATGTCCCTAAATTATTATCCAAATGGTGTTGTATGAAGGAAGAAAAATTGATAGTAGTGAAGATCGTAGTGGTGGTTGAGAGTGGGTGCTGTAAGTTGTGGATTAAATTGAAAGTTTTCATGGATCTTAAGGTTTAAACTTTTAGTCTCCAGCAGCAATGTTTTCTTTATGTTGACTCGGTGGCTAGATAAGAACGTGTTAATTTCATGTTCATAATTGCATGTTGTGTTGAGCATATGATGGTAGCGGGTTTTTCTTATAAATCAAGCAGTTACGCTGTTATGAGTTTTGATTGACTGCTACATCTAAAAAATAGTTCATGATGCTGATAAGAATAACATAATTTTATCTTCATCCTGTTGGGTCAGATGCATTGTTTACTTTCCATTAAGTTGAGAGTGGGTCACATTAAAAGCTTTGATAGAAGAACGCTGTGTTATGATATTAATGCGGTATTATATGTTGTCTGAGGTGAGTAGTCGAAGTTGTATGGGAGCTATGAATAAGCAGTAAAATACTAATCAGCAATCTCGCTGGATATTTATCTCCTCTAAAGTGTCACCCGAATGGTGGAGTATGAAGGAACACTGCCAGTACAGCTCCCCAAGTGCCGTTTTGTTCCACTCTCTTTACTAGAAAAACGTTCATTTATTAGCGCGGTTGACATTTTTTATTTGACCTATTGCTGAGGCTTATCAAAACTGACAGATGTCTCCTATCATCTTACATTAATGTCTACTACCGCCTTCTTTTACCAAAGCCTTAAATTGAAGCCATTCTCAACCTAATGCTTTCATTTTTTTTACCACCCCAGTAACCTTCATGCGGTCCATTTTTAGATATCAAATTTCATAACATGCTGCAATGATCACGATTTTCTCTGCTCATAGTAAAGGGTTTTCCAATAAGAGGTGTTATTTGAATTAGCCCGCTATTTCGGTAGATGTCACTTTTGGAGCTGTCATTTTTCTTATATTTGACAAGTAGAAACTACGCCATTAATAAAATTGGAACGACATACGACTCAATAACGTATTGAAATTATTAAAATTCACTATAAAAATTGTGAAAATGTGGCAGAGACGGTTCGTTAAACTCGAACATTTTTGGGTCGTCGTGAAGCACCTTGTCGGACCGCAATACAGAAATTGGCAGAAAAATTCGAGCTGTCGGGACGAGTTAGTGATGCGAAGAATAAAACCCGTGCACGTCGCTCAAGAACAGCCGAGAATATTGCTGCTGTAGCCGAAAGTGTTGAAGAAAACCCAGGTTTGTCCATTCCTAGTCGTTCTTTGGAATAAGGCATTACACAAACGTCATTACACCGTATTTTGCATAAAGATTTGGGTCTTAAGGCTTATAAAGTTCAGTTAACACAAGAACTCAAGCCGGCCGATCATCAACAACGTCGAGTCTTTGCTGATTGGGTCCTTGAAATGCATGAAAATGATCCGGAATTCCATCGAAAACTCATCTTGAGTGATGAGGCCCATTTCCACCTCGATGGCTTCGTCAACAAGCAAAATTGTCGCATCTGGGGCTCGGAAAATTTAAGAGTTTTTGTTGAAAAACCTCTGTATCCTCAACGTGTGACTGTTTGGTGCGGTTTATTATCCCGCGGGGTCTTTGGAACTTACTTTTTCGAAAATGAGGCTGGAGCAACAGTTACGGTGAATGGATTGCGCTATCGACAAATGATTAATGATTTTTAAGGGCCAGAATTGGATGGTATTGATCCGTACAACGTTTACTTTCAACAAGAAGGCGCTACGTGCCATATAAGCAACGAAACCATTGATCTTTTACGGCAAAAGTTTCCAGACCGTGTTATCTCTCGAAAAGGTGATCACAACTGGCCACCGAGATCTTGTGACTTAACAACTTGCGACTTCTTCCTTTGGGGCCACGTGAAAGAGGTGGTCTACGCCAACAGCCCAGCGTCGATTCAAGACCTCAAAGATGGAACTCGTGAGGCTATCGAGGACACAGGGCAGCCACTTTGCCATTTGGTTATGGAAAATTTCATGAAAAGGATATGGTCCTGTAGGCGTGGTCGTGGCCGTTATTTGGCTGATGTTATTTTCCGTTATTAACGGCATACCTTCGTCTTTATATCGAAGTAAAGATCCGATCATTTATCTAAAAAAATGGCACTTTTCTTTGAATATCAAAATAACACCTCTTATTGGAAAACCCTTTATAAACATGTTCTTGACATCGATTCAACGTTTTTATTAATATATTTAAGTCGTGGTAAGGAAGACGTGAAACTGTATTTTGCTTCAATCAAATAAGCACATATACCACCAATCTAGTGCATAACATACATCGACTCAATCCCCATATCACCCATGAAAGTATTTCTTGTACACTACACAACATTACATTAACTCATCTCAGTGTTGCATACATACATATCCACAGCTGGCAAGTATATGGCCAAGTCCCGAGTGAGATGGTTTCAAACTATGATGTTAACTAAAGCTTCCTAATGTGTTAGAGCAAGACAGATGATAAGAAATAACATGGGATTTTGCTGCCAAACTCTCATAGCCTAACACAGAAATGGATCATGGGAAACATTTGCTCTGTATAGCTTTTTGGATGTGAAACACATAGAAAAAAATTTATAAGTTAAGATATAAAACCAAATAATGAATTTGATGTGAATAAATATTGTGTGAAAAAATTGATTCACTATATATTATTTACAGTTTTTGTTGTTTTTCAGTAAAGGAATTGTGAATCTTACATTTTCAACTTTCACTACTCATCATCCACATATTACTCACAGATCACAAGTACTCATCTAAGACTAAATATTTTACTATATTAATATAATAATTCAACCTTCTTTCGTCAAAACTTTTAATTTAATCCGCTCCCAATCTAATACTTTCCTGGTAAGATTTAAAGATGAATAAATAATACTTCCATATCCTAGTAGACTTATATCATTCCAAATACTCACTCTCAACTTTTGTTTTCGACCTTCCTTTTCGAGGAGATAAATACCAAATACCATCCATCAAAACTTTTAACTTAATACATATCTTACAGTGCCTACTCTCAACCCCCCACCACGATCTTCACTATGTACTTGTGGGGAATTATCAACTATTTCTCCCTTCATACCCCACCATTCGGGTGACACTTTAGAGGAGATAAATATCCACCGAGATTGCTTATTAGGATTTTACTGCTTATTCATAGCTCCCATACAACTTCCACTAGTCACCTCAGACAACATATAATACCACATTACTATCATAACACAGCGTTCTTCTATCAAAGCTTTTAATGTGACCCACCCTCAACTTAATGGTAAGTAAACAATGTGTCTGCCCCAATGGGATTTAGATAAAGTTATCTTATTCTTTTCAGCTTCATATGAACTATTTTTTAGATATAGGAATCAATCAAATTTGTTATGGTACTATGTAGAGTGACTGGTTTGGACGTAAAGTCCAGGCTGCCAGCATGAGCTGACAGATCACTCGTCGGACATCGTTGACTGCAGGGCGGCACGCTAGCTCGCCACGGCTCATTGGCGAAGAGTGTGGGGAGGTTCCACATAAAAATCTGCCGCTACCGTCAGCCATAATAAAAAAAAAATCGTGCCTATCCAACAAAAAGCCGGCGCACATTCAGTCCTGAAGGGACTTTTACGTCACTTGCCTATATCCATCGTCGAAGGCGCAGATGATCTGTCTTCTTGCATGCCTCAGCCACCCATCTGACTCTGAGGGCAAGATTTTTCAGAGTCCCTATTTGACCTGTAAAGAGAGAGAATAGCGGACCTAGACGACCTTCATACGAGAGGGGCTCCGGGAAAGTGAGAAGAGAAAGAAATGAAAACTCTAGTGGTTCATTTCGTTATGATATATTGGTACTACCAGCTTCGTGTACACATAAAGCCTTATCTAAACTTACGCGGGCACAAACATCTCTGTCCCGAAAAATTAATACATAATAGGGATTTTATCCTATTTCTCCATATCGCATAGGACTTAATTATCGTAAGTTATATCAAGAAATTCAAAACATGAGTAGACTAATAACTCAACTACAGATGAACTTTTCCTTGGATAGAAGGATGAAATGTGTGTATTTGATAACAAACATAAATCTGGGTTTGTAAAAATTCCATAGGTGAACGTTGATGAAACAGAAGTTCCCGAAAAGAGAAAAGTTTTACTATCACAACTAAAATATGTTTTCTAACATCTAAATATTATTTTAGAATCAACAAGTATTAACTAATTTAAATTTAGTTCTGGTCAATTGCGTCAATTTTAGATTATGTTCTGGTAATCAAATAATATTCGTCACTTTCTAACTCTGAAAATTTGGTAAAGTCGAAAAATGCTTTGGCTTTACCTTCCGTTCACGAAGTTACTTCTTATTCGAAAATGTTTCTCTATAGGTTATATAGTTTAAATAGCTTAACTAATTCTCGTCCAGGGCATGACGGATGCTCACTAAAGGAACGTTTTTTTCCTTTTTCCTTTTTCCTATTTTAGTCTTAGATATAAATTTTATTTGAAAGAAATTCTATACTTTATGTAGGCAAATTGGCCCTCACTGTTCAACTAGCATCAGATTTTTTTTCATAATATTCAATATAAAAAGTTCAGTATGATACGCCCGGCTTAATCCGGCTCGATTTTAGTTTTGTTTTACATTTTTTTTCTTTGTAATAGGGTGCCGAAATGAACGACTATACTTAGAGCGCTAAAATGATATAAATGTATAGGCACTGGTCCTGCTGTAGCGTTTATCTAGCGTTCATTTAGACATCCGAAATACTCAACGAAAAATTCATAATAAAAGTAAAACTTGACTTACAGATCAATGCTGGGGATCCCCCGTAGAGGCGCCTCCTTGGAATTTCAGCTCCTGCACTGCTAAAAGAATTAATATACCTGGACATATAAACGCTATTGCCTAGTGTTGTCTAACATTTTCACAATTACTCAGAAGCAATTATAACTAGACGTATATCTAATGCTGACTTGGAAGTACAGAAATATTTTTCTTATGAGAATGACCTAAAATTAAAATTTGTCACGTAGACACTGAATGGGATCGTGCGTAGCACCCCTTGTTGCCAAGAAAAAGCTAATGCTGTTCTGAATGTTCATTAACATCTCTCTGGTACTGTCATGATGTACAGGAATGTATATTTTGTATATATGATGCACCAGAATTATACAATTCTTGCCATCTATGCACGGAATGATCTTGTGCGTAGCAACCCTTGTAGTAAAATCTAAGCTGTGATATAGGCTCAAAACTCCTCTCTCGTAGGGCGATAATGCAAAAGAATGTATATATTGAGATATGTAAGGTGGGCTGTATGCACTTCAATTAAAAAAAAAATCTGCCGCTTGGACAGTGAATGTATCTAGATACTCTGGATAGCACAAATATTACTCCTCAAGCTTCGATGACTCCGGTAAAATCACATTCATTTCGTCGTTAACTTCGCAACGCCTTCAAGAAAAATTCAGCAAGATTCACAGTCCTCCTCCAATATTATCACAGACTTTCCTCAAAAGAATGTAGCCGGCAAGCCAGACAAATTTTATAAAAACTTATTAAAATTGGTAAAATTAATCTTCCATCAGCAGAACGCGCGGATAAAAAAACTGGCACGTTCATATCCCCCAGCTCAATTCCCGATTTTTTCTTTCCCAGCAATATTTCCTCAGTTTCAATTGCTTTTATCTTCGAATTTTGGAAATATATTTTGGGAAGTACCGTATCGCTACGACCGCGTGATGCGGATGCTGTCGGGGCTCAATATTTTTTTGCGTTCCGCATATGGAGTTGGTTTCCTGTCCGATGGTTTTAGTAAATTTTTGGATTCACTACTGCACTTGTTCGCCGTGTGGAATAATTGACAAAACATCCACGATTCTTCTTGTTTTTCTTTTCTCTTCAGCATGTCACCCCGAGCTCGAGGAAACGCACTTCTCTCGGTGTGGGTGCATTCGAATATTCTGTTTGACAGCCGCCGGCATACAAGCTGCAGTCTCTCGTGTAGCATATTGCTATATACAATACACTACGACCATAAAAAATTTCATAACAGCGTAACTGCTTGATTTATAAGAAAAACCCGCTACTTTCCTATGCTCACCACAAGATGAAATTATGAACACGAAATTAACACGTTCTTATCTACCCACGGAGTCAACTTAAAGAAAACATTCCTGCTGGAGACTAAAAGTTTAAACCTTAAGATCCAAGAAAACTTTCAATTTAATCCACAACTTACAACACCCACGCTAAACTTCCCCCACGATCTTCACTATTATCAATTTTTCTTCCTTCATACAGCACCATTTGGATAATAATTTAGGGACAAATATGAAGCGACCTTGCTGATAAGGTTTTTATTCCTTACTCACAGCTCCCAAAGAACTTCCATTACTCATCTAAGACAAGATATCATACTACATTGATATCATAACACCACCTTGTTTCATCAAAACATTTAATTAAACCCACTCTTAACCTAATGGTAAGAAAATAATGTGATCACCCCAATAGGATGAAGATAAAATTATCATATTTTTATCAGCTTCATGTGAACTATGATATCGGGGATCAATCAAATCTCATAACAGTGTGACTGATTGAGAAATTTTATTGAAAATAAAAAACAATTCTGTAAGACTTTTCAATACAAACTCCTAGATACAAAAAAACATTAATCGCTAACTTTGTCTTCTTTACTCGGTATTATTTATTTACGCAAGATATCAAATTACCAGCCACCTGGCCACCTTTTCTAATGCTTTAATATCCATTTCTTCTAATGATTTCATGTGTCTTACCATCCCAAGCAGCCGTGATCATACAGATTAATATCAGTTGTTGTTGTTTTCCGCTAAAGAAATTAACATTAAAAAACATAAATCGCTCAATTTGTTTACTTTACTCGGCTGCTGTGCGAATTTGTTTACATTATTCAACTGCGAATTTGTTTACTTTACTGGACTGTACTAGTTTGTTTATGCAAGCAATCAAATTGAAAGCATTCCACCTAAAGAGCAAAATTACACATTTAGTAATTTCCGTTACTTATCTAGGTGAACATATCTAACTATATTCGCCCCAATCAGCTGCCCCAACGAACAATTTTTTTCCTATATAAAGCTCGGAGCTCTGCTAGGGAATAAATCTTGCGAACTTAAGGTGTTATAAGAAGCCAGATTATTGTCTCACCAAGTTCCCAGGGAATTGCACTAGACTCTTATAGCGCTAAAGTGGAGAATCCCATATCATGCTCGGGGAATAAAATTTAGTGTTGATATAGGAATAATGATTCCTATAATGTACTTATATCGTAATCTCATATTGATGCTCAGAGCTTATACAAGACTTTATATATATCCTATTGTAGAAATTTAGTGTAATAAGTTGTTGTAGGATTTCCTAAATTAGTCTACTTCACTTATATAGGAATTAAATATATCCGTATGTAATAACTTATTTGGAACAAATTATCCCATATAGGAAAAGTCATCCTAATGTAAAATCGTTAAAAGACAATAGATCCTAGTTGCGTCTACAAATTTATTATTCATGTGGAACTTATTATGCATGCGTGACTTAGAGTCCTATAGGAAGGTTTCACTTAACGCAAAAGATGGTATTATAAAATATGATTGAGGAACATATTTATTAATAATAAACTTATTTTTTCAACTTGGTATATATTTGAATTTACCAACGATTTAAATTTTACTGTTAGTATTTATCACGCTAGATCGAAAAATAACAAAGCGCCTCAAAATAAATAAATAAATAGAATGTTTAATTAATTATGGTTAAAAACAGTTATGTTCATTTCGTTCTCCAAATAAATGGAACTAATGTGAATTTATCTAGTTTTCAATAAATTTACTAATATGTCATTATTTTCATATTTCTAAGCTAATTTATACCTAAATAAAAATGCGTCTTTTTTTATTACAAATATGGCCGCCCAAATAATCAGCAAACATGGCTACTGGGTAGGGGTATATAAGAAAGAGATGATATAGGACTTCAGTTCTCCCGTAATGATTATAAATGTTGATATAACACACAAAATTTCCTACCATGACTTCAATACCTACAAGGGCAGGAATAAACGCTTATATAGGTAACAAATTCCTATATAAAGATGTAAATTGCTGTGTTGAGAATAGATATTTTGGTATGGCATTTGTAATGCTATATAAGCATAGTAGAGCAAATACCGAAATAACAACATTCATATAGCACTTATGCTCCTATTTCGTGATGTGAATTCCTATATCAGAATTTCGATCGGCCAGCGTAGTGTGCTTTTAAAAGATTCTTGACAGTTGAAACAACAACTTGCAATAAGTTTTTGTGAGCGTGCGCACAGTGGCATACGGTAATATTTTTAATTTAAAGCACTCAACTCGGTCTATCAGAATTGAGTTGAGTGCATAAAACCATATAGACGAAAGAAAACTGAAACAAAAATCCAAGAAATCGAATAGCAAAAGCAGACGACAAATTTTGTGGATTTTTACTATCAGATTTCGTAGAATTTTGTTTAAATTTTCTTTCGTCGATTTGCTATTTTGGTTTTTTTTTTAATTATAGTTGCATATTTTAGAAACATGCCATATAAAATTGTGAAGACAGTGGAAAACAGCGATACCATCCGCATGCTATTTGCACTGGCCTCCCGTAAAACGAGTTACGTTGCTGCACGCAGGATATACAAGCTAAAAAGGCAAGGCATTGGGGCAATAATCGTTGGTAGAAGTTTTGATATCCTGTAAATTAATGGCTTCATAGCAGATGATGTATTGCAAGTCAACGGCGTAGATGATGTTATTTTTAGAACATTTTTTCTTACTTTCTTATGTAATGTACCGGATTTTAAATTTTTTTCCACTCATCCATTAAATTCGGTATTGTAATTCTAATTTCACAGTTCTTAAGCAACTGCGCATGTAAAGGAGGGTAATATATTAAATTTTTCCTCGGCGTTGTACTAGCTTCGTGCCGTAACATGACACTTTAGCATCTCCTATGAGCTTTGGTATATGAACACAAATTCCAAGTGATCCCCTTCATCCTATATAAAACTTCACAAAATACTGGTTGCTTATATGAGTGTTGATATCGAAAACGAATTCTTACTGAAATTACTTATTCCTCGCAGTCTTATATAAGGGTTAATTTGAGATTGATTTTTGATATGGAGCTTGATATATGAACATACTTCCCAAGAGCTGTATTCCCATATTTAAATTCCCCAATACTGATATAGGAATATTATATAGGATTACAATTCTCTGGGAATTATGGTCCCATATACTCTTGTTTATAGCACTTATATTCAAGTAGTTAATTCTTCATATAGGACTTATACTCCTTGGACTCATATAAAACAACAAATGTAGATATAACACTCTAGTTATTCCTTTAAGAAATACAAGATCTATGTAAGAACTTAAATGTTGATCGAGATTTATATAGGAGCCATATAGGAAACATTCCAAATTTTTAGCACTTGAAGTCTTAACGATGTTCCTTGGGGCGCCTGATCTATTTTTAGATATAAGATCATATTGTGCAATCTTGTTTATAAAAGGCACCTACAGATTAATATCATCAAATCTTCAATCCACAACTTAGTTTATAGTTGTTGTTGGTTTTTTGTTTTTGAGCTACCAATATTAATTACACCTAAAAAGGTAAGATCGCTCATATCTCGAACCATAGCCCGTAGAAGTTTTCTGATGAAAATTTTACCCTCCTAGTACTAAGTAATACTATTGGCATGAACAGAAAATATCCTAGGGTTAACTTGAATTATTACTACTACTAATTATACCTGAAAAGTTAAGATCGCTAATATCTCTAAAACCATAGCCCGTAGAGGATTTCTGATAAAAAATTTGTCCACCCCCACTGACACCTTCTAGAATCTATCAGTATGAACAAAAATATTCTAGGGTTAACTTGAATTATTACTTATACTAATTACATTAATTCACTTAGGCAATTTCACAATATTTCTTATCCACATAAATACACAGCTGCACAGATCCATCCACGCCTTAGTTAACGTAGTCCAGCCCAACATACCACAGGCACTCATGCTACAGTAAACAACCAACAACAAACTCAAGCTGACAAGTATACAGCCACGATATAAATTCGCTTATACAGTTTCATTACTTAAGCCGCACACATTCTACCGAATCCTTGGTACAGGTAACGTATCCCAATCCAACACAACCCAGGCAGTCCTAGTCATAGTATCAAATATTGCCACTAAAGCTGTCAGCAAACCTTCACTAGACAGACACAGGAGGGAGCATCTCAAGGACAAATTGTAGCCTCCAAGACCAGATCAAACTTAACCAGCAACCTCCACCAATAACGCTTCCCTCCTCTTCACAAATGTTTAGATCTGCTATCTCCGAGATGAAAAATAAGTGAACTCCAGAAACAAAATCAAAAATCTATGCTATTTCCCTAAGTTGGAGAGTGCTAAAAGTGGTTCCGTATCCCCCAAAGTGGTCTCGTATCCCCAACATCCAAGACATAAACCAGTACATACAAGATCCAAACTCACATTGAGTATGGGCTCAAACCACATATCGACGGTGGCGCCATCTGTGGTGAAACCCTGGAAGCTAAACCAGTGATCCAGAATTCGCATAGAACAACTGCTAACAAGTATGATAACAGCTTAACAGCTTTTAGAACAGGTCCGATAACAGCTTAACAGCTTTAAAACAGGTCAGATAATAGCTGAACAGCTATTCAAATGGCTCAGATAAGAGCTTATCACCTTTTAACCAGGTCTGATAACAGCTTTTCCAACAGGTCTGATAACAGCTTAACAGCTTTTCGAACAGGTCTCATAACAGGTTAACAGCTTTTCAAATAGCTCTGTTAGCTGTTTAACAGCTTTTAAATAGGTCATATAACAGCTTAACACCTTCTTTTCAAACAGCTCTGATAACAGCTTAACAGCTTTTCAAACACCTCTCATAATACCTTAACAGCTTTTAAACAGGTCAGATAACAGCTAAACAGCTTTTCGAACAGGTCCGATAACAGCTTAACAGCTTTTCAAACAGGTCTGATAACAGGTTAACAGCCTTTCAAATAGCTCTGTTAACAGTTTAACAGCTTTTAAGCAGGTCAGATAACAGCTAAACAGCTTTTCGAACAGGTCTGTTAACAAATTAACAGCTTTTCGAACAGGTCTGATAACAGCTTAACAGCTTTTCAACCCACCAGATATCAGATAAACAATTTTTGAAATAGTTCTGATAACAGTTTCAACAGGTCTTATAGCAGATAAACAAATCGGAGCTCGTTGTAACGTGCGTGATTATACTCTTCCGCATCAAGGTCAAGGGTTAGACGCCCTTCCGGTTTCACAGTGACGCCAGAGGTCAAGGTCGCGCCCACAGGTCAAAGATTTTTCTCCCGCGCACGCTCAACCGTCCTAGCATTCTAGGTAAGATGCTCAAACGCCCGATTAGGAGTACACTGTAGCGGGCAAATATTGTTAAAGAATACCTTCAGGAGTTCTGGACTTAGTAGGGAAATTAAAAAAGAACACCATATATAAGATATCATTATTTATTTATTATAAATTGAAAAGTATTAACATTTAATTTTTAGTGTATCATTCTATAGTTTGACTTCCTTAAATCGGTTTGCCTATAACTGTGATCATACTTTTTTTATTATATCTTAGGCTATAATACAACTAAAACGAACTGTTTCATTAAATGCTATTTTAACTTTAATACAAGTTTTATTTTTAATACTATCTTAATCAGCCTTAGACTATGTTTTCTACGTTTGCTCCTTGCTGTTAAGATGAAACAAAGTAATACTCCCATGGTAGCGTATCTATCGATCCACTCATAATATTCCGCTTGTTATCATAAGGACTCAATACGTTATGGTTACGTGATCATGTGCAGCTCTGATTTGAAGTTAGTACCCGTTTGTTATTCAAGCATGCGACGTGGTCTTGGAAACTGATATTCCTCTGGACTACATTTGTCTTTATTCCTTCGCTTTCTTTACAATTTTACCATCGTTTATATGCAGACTGTACATTTTGGAACGAAAGCCTGCAAATTCGGTAATGGTTTTCCCATTCAGCTGATCCTTCATTAGAGCAGGAAGTGTTTTATTCATGAACGGTAAATTGAATTGATTATCCTCTGGGTAAGCACTTGGCTAAAATTTATCAATATTTTCAGCCATAGACTCATACTGATCCATCCGTTGAATCATCTCTTGCAAAAGCGCACCTTACCTTGTGCTCATAAAATTTTGAATCGACTTTCACAATATTTATGTATCATTTTAAAAAGTTATAGCATTCTTGAATTTGCTTCTTCTGCTCATCGAAAAAAAAAATATTATTATATTCTCTTATAAACTCCTCAATATCCAGCTTAGAAGTCTCAGATTCAAGAAGACACTAACCACTATCCAAATGCTCATGCAATTCTCTTTTTGCCGCATAGATTTTGTATAGAATATACCAATTTCTTATACAAATTTTCCCTGCTTATAAGATTCTGGATGGAACATACTGTTACCAAGTTTTTATAAAATTTTGTTTTACCACTATGTATTTGTAAACATTATAGGATATGTTTTCAGCTAGAACTGATTTCAGAACATGGTCTCCAGCTTCGTTTTTGGTAAAGCTATAGCCTATAAGAGATATCCAGACAACATAAAGTCACCCTATTCTCGGTTCCTGGACATATGGATATCTAGAGCAATGGAACAGCTGATGAGCTAGGTGAAAAAGGTTCTGAAATGGATAACTCTGCAGTACTATCATTTATTTGAGGATCCCATTCGAAACTTTGAAAGCAGTGATTACCACGGAAACCTGTGAAAAATCAAGTCTCCTGCGGTTCAATAGAGACACCCAGATTCTTATAAGATTTCTTCTGCCTGTTACATTTTGTATGGAACATTCTCTTACCAGCTTCTTATACAATTTTCATCTGCTTATTAGATTTTTTTATAGAACATATTGTTACTAAATTGTTATAAACTTTCATTTTGTTGCCATCTAGGATATCGCATTCTTTCATCAAAGTTTTACATTTAACTCACTCTCATCCTAATAAGAAAATACTCCAATATCGCAGCAGTTTCACGTGATCTATTTTTAGATATGTATTCACCCAGCCCAGCTCAACACATGATAATCCCTGACAGCCAGATTATATAAAGCAAACAACTGATAACACCAGTAGTTGTTCCATGCCTGTTCTGGACAACTTTTTCCATACAAAAAGTGTCCGGTTATTTCCAAATCATTCACATCTTCTTCTTCCTCTTGAGGTACGGTGAGCAATTTTGAGGAGGATCTGGGCCACTGTTTGTACTAAAAATTTAACGTTATACTATGGGAGCATCAGCTCACTTTTTCCATACAAAAAGTGTCCGGTTAATTCCAACTATTTTGGTGGTTCTGGACCGAGTTCTGGGCCACTTTGTGGGATTCCGTCTAGTGGTCTACGTCACAGGGCCTGCCTGGGGAATTCCTTTTCAGGGGGATTCCGTCTAGTGGTCCACGTCACAGGGCCTACCTGGAGAATTCCTTTTCTACAGCCTGTGTGTGTGTATGTGTGTGTGCGCGTGTGTGATAGTGTTCGATATATTACCGATCTTACCTATTCAGGTGTAATCAATAGTAGTAATAATTCATGTTAACCCTGTGCTATATTTTTTTCATACCAATAGATTCTAGAAGGTACCAGTGGATAGGGTATTAGTATTGCTGGGGACAAAATTTTCATCAGTAATTCACTTTGGGGATACTAGATCACTTTCTTTTACTTGAGGAGAAAATGGGACTTCGATTATCTTTTCATCTTATGCTCTAGTTTCTAATTGGGAGATATACAACAATCACCCACGGTAGATTAGTGTTGAGGAAAACGATACAAACAAATCTGCAAGGTACAAATATCTGTCATATTTGATCGTATTCAATGGACAGTCCATAGAAAGCCGACTGTCCTTTGCCAATTAGCTGATGGACAGTTCTGAAAGTCCAAGAGACTAAGCTGGCTACTTACGCTTTTATAAGGGCTCAGTTATACATATACAGTTAAATTTAAGTGTCAATTATTAAAAGTATCCATTTAAATCGCCAACGCTTGAAAATTACTGCAAAGAAACTCTCTTGCAAATCAAACAAAATGTAGAAATACCAAAGAAAACAGTGATGGACAATACATAAATCTATCGCATACAAGCAAGACCTTCGAGAATACTCACAAGCCATGAAACAGACTACCCACTACCACATGAGAGCCCCAACGGAGTCCTAACACTCTAAAATATTTGCAGTGTTCTTATGTAAAAGTGACAAAAGTTTGATTTGAATAGCTCCTCCAACCTAAACTACTTTTCATAAAGAAAAATGATGTACTGATAATCTTAAGCTTGCTTTCTTATCTTCCCAACCATAATAAAGTTTTTATACTTTTCCTAACAAAATTATGTAAAAAAATTTATCTCAACCAAATGACTACGATTCTCAAAGATGCTGTGCCGTCATGGAACGCTGTGGGGGTGGGCTGATGATATCAAATTTAGCTGCCTACAAGTTACTATAAGACAATTTTCCTGTATGGATAGTAGTTTAGGCTCTACAGCAAATACGAAGTCAATCTTTGGGACGTTTCCGTAAACATCAATATAGAATATTTTAGAGATCGGACTCCCAACACATAAATATAGACACAGACAAGAAATACCCAGTATCATCGGTAGTTCAAAGAAAGTGATGTATTAGAAGAGCCAAAACCCTCGAGATTACTTCCCAAGCCAGGAAACGGAACTCTATATATGTGCGTTGTGAGTCCGTTTTCTAAAATATTCTATATTGATACTTATGGAAAAGTACCAAACATTGACTTTACATACGCTATAGAGCCTAAACTACCATCCACATAGGAAAATAGTCGTCTGGTAATTTAGGGCTTGGTTTCTTACCTTTCCAAAGGCTACACTTATTTTATACCTTACTTGACAAAATAATAATATAATTTTGATTACAAAGTAAACTTATCATTGTACGCTCAATAACTCTCAGCTGAGGAATAATTACATTTGTGTATGTACAGCCAGAGTCCGAATCTGTAGGCAGATACCTTCGATATCATCAGCCCACGGACATACATATAATAAGAATAGACTAAGCCATCCTATAGTCAAAAATTGCACAAATTTTGGCTAAAATCTATTTGACCCTTTCAAGCTCAAAATGTAGACAGAACTGTAACCAATTTTGGAAACAGTACGGCTGTATTAATTGGAATGCACGAAATAAAGGATTTTCACAGCCTGTTCAATATTTGTGCCATTTTTGAAGCAAGAATGCTCAGTCCATTCTTATTATATGTCAGTGTCATCAGCCCACGACATGCCATGACGGCACATCGGCATACAATGATTACTCAGCTGAGAGTTTTTGTTTGAGGAATCGTAGTCATGTGGTTCAAATACTTTTTTCTAAATAATTTTGTTAGGAAAGCTATAAAAATGTTATTTCAGTTCAGAAGATAAGAAAGCAAGCTTAAGATTATCAGAACGCCATTTTTCTGTATGCATAGTAGTTTACAGCGGACGATAGCGACCGCCATGACCGTTTTTACCCAAGTGGGAACCCATGATATCTTCCGTTATGAGGGCCCTCTAAAAGAAATTATTTTCTAAACTGCTATGGGTTATCAACAGGACTAAACAACAGTCTAGTGTATATATGTATAAGCGGTACTTTTCATGTTTTTTGATTTGCAACACCATAAATGACTTCCTCAAAGTCAATTTCGTGCAGGACATCACTTTCTACGGATGTGAGCGACAAGCTGCTCAATCTTTCTTGAAGTATTGTACTTCTCAATTATTTTTTTTAATCGTTTCGATTTTGAGAAGGAACGTTTCCCACTGCAGTTTGTGACCATCATGCATAAATATATTCTCATTACTCTTTCTACATTTGGAAATGTGTCCTCGATTTTGTCTTCAATTTTGTCTTATCTTATAAGATGATATATGTAGTTCTGAAATACTAATAGTTTCTTCATTCTCACATATCTTCACAGATAGCAAATATTCTTTTAAATACAAACATTCCATTTCTTTTTCTTCCGCGCTAATTTATCAAATTCTTTGCAACTAGATATTTTTCAACCCTTCTGACTTCAAAGTTTCCAAATGCGAAAAAAACTGAACTGTTAACACATTTCCCTACAGAAATCTAGTCGTTGTTTTAGATGCACGGTTAGGCTATCAATTATTGGTAAACAAATTTCTACCTTGAACCTTCTTTGCCATTTAGTTGAAAGCGCAGAGTCATCAAGAAATGTCGTACGCGAGTTCTAGCTTTGATTCTTTGAAATATGTCCTTAGTCAGCATCTTGATTTTTTGCACCATTCGAAATTATCAAAATTATCTCTGATAGTATTAATAAAAGTACTAAGTGAAGTAAACAAATTTGTTGCACGTCCATTATTATAGTTTCTATTTGAAGCATGTTACTTGTTTTGTCCATTCTTTCCAATATGGTACCCCACATTTTTGTTAAAATAATAAATACCCACTTTTCCATTTTTCTGGACAGCCTGACAGCTTCGTCTCTAATTTCTTGCGGCTGCTCGGTATCTCGAGCAATAGACGTCAGTGCGTCTAAAATTTTCTCATAACCTCCATGTAAGGCGCTTCCTGCATCGGCTCGCGTAGATCTTTTGGGCTCAGAAAGACTTTTAAAAACTTTATTTGAACCTGAATATTCTGCCACTTTATTTCAGCGTTGGTGTGGGTGGAACTCGAAAAAAATCGTACATCTTTTAAACCATGTGATAAAAACTTGTTGCCTCTTATACACACCCGGAATAATGAAGGCCTACCGGGTTATGAGAATGTTCCGCGCATGAAACAAAGGTAGCAAATTCATATTTCTCCTTAATTCTCGCTTTCAATCCAGAATATTTTCTCGACATATTTGACGCATTATCGTAGTTTTGCCCTCTACAGTCCCTTATGCTTAGGTATTTTCGTGCTATAAAATGATCTGGTTGATATATTTCCAATTGTTGCATCCACCCAGAGAACAAAAGTTTAGGTATGTATATTAGAAGGGTTGAATAAGCAACATGAAAACCATAATAGGGATTTCTTCGAAGCCGAATAAACAGCCATACTATCTGCTTCTATGTAAGTTCTGGATGCTTCGTAGAAGTCGTAATCCAAAATTCGCGTATCTTTTCTGTAAATATTTCATGAAATTAATTTCCAGGATCATCAATAAAGTTTTCTGTGGCTGAAGTAGACATTTGTTGATCAGAAAAAACAACTGTCGGTGAAGTCAATGTACTTTGCCGCCGAGACGAATTGCTCTCTTTTTCTGACTCGGAAAAAGTTAATTGAGGAGAATTGGATTCTGAATTCCCTCAATATTGTGTCGGTATGACTCGTGTGAAGGATTAATTTGATCGCAACTTACAGAAGCTCCTGGTATAAATTATGATATTAATTTTGGTAATTTCTCAATTATTTCCTTTTGATGCGCAACTTTTTTTTTCAGAATAACTAGGATATGATCGTTTCGACATATTTTAATTCAGTATTTTATAACATTAAAAAAAATTTCAAACATGTGAACACACCGAAAATGCGAGTAAACTTAAGGAACGTTTACAATGCAGAGTAGAAAGAGTATTTGCCACAGATTTGGGATGATACAGAATTTAATACTATATGCTAAAAAGAAAAAATAACAAACAGTAAACAATATCTTGACCGTTTTTAATTTGCCTATACAAAGACTGCATTCATAACTCGGAAAGATATGCTTTATTTACCTTAAATTTTACTGCGAATTTTCTTGAAAGTTATTCTTCGGAACTTTTATGCGTTATTGGTAGTCAATAGCAGTTCCCATAATTTGGATCGACTCGACTTGGGCCACTAACAATTTTTATATGCATACGTCATTTTTTCTTTGGAACTCCTACGAAAATTTTTCCTCATAATTTGTATGTGCTAGGTATGGTACGGTCTGCAATATTTCCGGAAACAGAAAATTAGACAGAAATTGGGGGGTATAAATTGATTTTTCTACTAGCACATTTTCGCATTTTGTGTTAAGTCGACCAATTCATGAAATTTTCTAATCAGCGAAAGAAGACGGGAAATTACAAAAATTCTGACACTATACTATAGGTTATTGTTATGTTACTTTGTATGAAATTATTCTTTCAGTAGCTAAATTCTAATAGCTAGACAAACTAGTAATAATTCAGAAAATTTGTTATCGAATGGTCTAATCTTGCAGGGTCTAGGGGCCCCTAGAGCGCGGTGCCCTGGTCCTTGGCTCAGCGCGCTCATGCGGATGACAATTGAGACTGCGGTTTATACAATTTGATTTTGTGAGATATTGCAAAAAAAAAAAATGTAGATATGTACCGTGGCCGCTACCGCTTCGGTGTGATTCAGCTTTATTGTCCTAGATGGTAACTGCTTATTTTCCATGAAAGCACCAAAATCTTCAGAAAATTTCATGTTGATTATAGTCATTTCATTCTGAAAGTGGACTTTAGTTTCTAATTATATTTCGATTCCAATAAATTATTATTTCTTTAAAAGTACGTTATTGATCAACTATACTTTCAATTAAACAAGTAGGTACATTGTGATGTTACGTATTATGCTTTGCGAAAAAAATATATATATGGAATCGATGATAAACTAAACGTTTCATTGGCATTAATATAGAACTGTTTAAGGACGTATCTTATGGGTCTTATGGGTCAATTTTAATATCACAATACGATTAATAACTTTAATAATTATCATACATTCTTTCATTATGTACCTATACCTATAACGAATGTTTACATCAAAGTTTTTAAAGTACGGTAAGTTTGATGAAAAATAAAAATATGCATGCCGTAAATTTCAGTTAAGATTAAAGATTTTTTTTTCAATGAAATTTTATCAAATGAAGTTTTACATTTACAAATAACCTTGACTGTATTTATATACATTTTGCATAATAGGGACACAAAACACAGAAATGCCAATAAATTATTCTCAAAAGAGCTGATAACACCAATTAGCTCAATATTTACAGTCACTTAACTTTTAGAGAAAAAAAACTAATTTGTTTACCTGTTATGTACAGATGTCTACATATGTGGAAATCGGCTTCATATTAAGTTCGAATATCTCCAGCGTAAGTTCCGAGTGCAATGCTGAATGAAGAATAAAACTTTTAATTGGAATCAAACATCTTCCATATGTTCGTAAACAAAAGTCTCTTTCGGAAGCTTGTTTATCCAAACATCCACAAATTTCACAATAGAGGTAATTATTTAGAGTTCAAACACATTCTGAAGGTTAAGACAATTTCCTGTGATTATTATTAAGTTTACTACCTACATGCACTTGCTTTGCGGATGAAGGAGTGTGAAACCTTGTTTTTTTTTTTAATAATTTCCAGTCCCCTAAAGAAAATTCACTGAAATCCTATTGCAAGCACGCTTTGAGCTGACCGCGAAAAAATAACTCCCCGATATGCAGCAATAATATTAAAGTGGTGTTAATGCGACGAGTCACGCATACTGTAGCTATAGTTTTGTGGCGACACTCATAGAATAAAGATTTTTATTAATGGATGAACTTGACTTCGAGTATGATGCCGTTTTAGCGGTTAAGTGCGATCTGAGCTGATAATTAGATACTTAGCAATGGAAAAACTAGACCGACGAACCCCATCTGTAAAGTTCTACATACTCGTGCGACTGCTAAAAAACTGATTCAAATAGCTTTAGCTGAGAAGTAATATGCCTATCATACCTGGAAGCTTGCTTGCGGCTTAACAGGAGGAGACCTAGAGTGTACTTTGTTATAGCTTTTTGTTACTGTAATTTATGACCAACGGCAGCGTTGATATGTTAAATAACTGTGGATACCTATTGTTGCTAGAGCTTCGAATTGGGACTTTCTGTGAACTTGCATATAACGTATTGTATTGATATATCCAAAACTTTGGAGGGTGAAGGTTTCGACCACCGGCTGACTTTGCATGAAAAGTTATTTTTAAGTTCTATATGCGACATTCTTAGAGCTCCAACCTTGAATACATGAAAAAATAGACAATCATTTGAAATATTTATTTAAAAATGAGGAGATACAGTAAACAGATAAAAAAATAATAATTCCGCGAGATTATGAAATCGCGTTATGAGTATCTACTATGACTTTTCTTTTCAAGCAGATGAAAAATGTAGGTATATATGTGTGTAAAAACGTTTTCGTTATCTCGATTGGTGAACTTTCGAGATTTAGGATTGTTGAAACAACGGTGTTGCTAGTAAAATTACGGCTGTGATTTCTTTGCTGATAGTGATGCTACTGTGCTCTCAGATCTGACAAATATCTAATATGGCCCCATAGTACTCCTATAATACAGTAGCTTTGAGCTTTGCAATAATAATTGCAATTAAATAAAAAAAAAAAAAATTAAAAGAACTTAAAATAAACAACTTTTATAAATAAATTTCACTATAAAGTAAAAAAATCATTGCAAAGAATTTAAAAATTTAAAGTCAAACAGATAATATAAATTTAAAATATGTGTTCGATATGTGGACCAGAATGTACATAATAAATGACCACCTTTATGTAACTCTTTGATCGCAGTATACGTGCAATTAAATTTTGTAGAATTTTGCTTGACGTTGAATTTCTTGCTCTGCTTGATATCAGCACGTAGATATCAAGTTTGATACAGCTCACTAAATACTTGTGTTTCAATATACTTCTTTGGCACGTTAAGGCTCAGTAAAAAATCAATGTGGTTAAATACTTCATAACTTTTATTGTCGACTCGATGCTTACATTTTGAAGTTCTGAACCAGAAGAAGCTAGAAGCAGTTTGATCATTTTCCCAAGCTGAGATGAAAATGAATGAGCTGAGATGAAAATGAAAAGATTAATGCCAATTGATAGGAATGATTTTATGGTAAAAATTACATGGATTCTTGGAATTTTATAGGAAGATGTTTAAATTGATTAATTAACTAATTGACTGAATTATAGAATATATGTACATTAGAAAAATATTTAGTTGTAGAATTCATTATAGAGAAAGTCCCTTCTTAACAAATAGTAATTTGAAAATCTTATTTCATTTGCATAGGTCTCGCTGGGTTCGTATAATTCCCACACGTACTAGTTCATCCTTGTGCGGGTTAGTTGCTACAACTCTACCTAAAAGCCACTTTGAGGATGGAACATTGTCATCGCTGATGAGTCTCTACTAATTCGTCTCACCTCAGACAGTCTTAAGTAGTTTGGGTTGAACTTTGTCTAAAACAGTTCGTGCATTTTCAGGAGGTCTGTCTACCATATTTGCCTTATAATGCCAATTAAAAATGATGATGCTGGGTACAGGTATGTCCTTTGAGTTTCAGAAATTAATAATTTAATCACATGATTTGCCTTGGGTTGGATTATTGGATGTTTCACGTTAAAATTAAATGGAGATTTTCGAGGTTGGCCTCCAACTTTTAAGGTTCCATGCTGATCGATGTGAGGGCTTAAGTTTATTATTGTACCTGTACAAGTTCTTGGATTTCAGATGAAGGTACGGATCACGATCGCATCGTTCCTCTTCTGTTGATCGGTAACTGTAGTAACGTTCTACATATAAATGTATATAGAGCTATTATAATAAAATTGAGGAAAGCTTTAGCAACATAAAACAGAAACACTTTAGGTAGTACAAAAAAAATAGTATGTCATAAAATACACAAGTATTATGGATCAAAGTACAATTAATTAGATTTGCCTTTGTAGAAATTGAGCCTAGTCTGATCTATGTAGCCAAAGGGAATTAAAAACAATGTACATGGGTTGTCAAAAGTAAAATTTTTCAAAAAGAAAAAAAAATGAAATAGAATTAGCAAGAAAATAATAATTATATTAAAATAAATATTTTAATAATAAATAAAAAAGAGCATGTCTCTATCTTTTTTTAAAAAATAAATTAATTTTTCTTTTTGTTATATATAAGAATAACTAATTATTCGAAGAATCGATGGAGTGAGGAATTGCTATCAATAAATGACACCCGAAACATCGGTTTTGGTGACCCCGACAGAGGGCAACAACAATAAAAATATTACAAAAAATTCCCAGATCCTCTAACGGCATCGCGTAATTAAGGACAAAATCTATTGGCATCCATAACTTACTTTAGCAACCACCTCAACAATGAATGACACAACATCATAACTCACACAGCGATTGCAGCTTCAGCTGCTGCTGCTGTCGCTAGTCCAGTTTTTCCACAACGGCATATCTTTGATGGCTTATGACCACAACAGAACCAACCAAACACGATCTTTGGTTCCCGCCACCAGTGGTAAGGAACCATAAGATCAGTTCAAAGCAAGATTTGACACAACGAGAAAAATGAGAAGCTACAATTATATCAATAAATAAAAGAAAAATCAACAAAATACACCAAGAGTACAAAAATTAAGAAAAACAACCAAAAATGTTGGAATTGGTCTAACAATAAGACCAATTTTTATGATAACCTAGGTCAATGGTTCCCAACCTTTTAGGGTAATCGTATCCTTTGGTAATAATTTGGAATATTACGTACCCCTAAATTTTATTGTTATTTATATACAGCAAAAAAACAATATTATATAAAGAAAAAACATTTATTCACCTTATATTTAAAAGTTATTAATTAAAAATTATGAAAAAAATTAAATTTAGTGGGAACGTTGTTGCTGCTTACCGTCAACCAAATGTTGTAGTCGTGGTAGGGTGTTTGAGAGAGCCAACCGCATGTCATGTTCAGCCTTTAGTTTGTTCCTTAATTTTGTTTTTATGAACACAAGCACTGAAAATCGAAATTCGTAAAAGTAGGTAGTGAGAAACGGAATAAGAGCTTTCAACGCCCGTTTGACCAAAACAGCATATGCTTCGCTTTGTTTACACCAGAATACAGCAAACGCCATTGTTTCAAAGTCACTACTTTTTTTTTCAATCCGCAATTCAACGAGCTCTTCTTCTGCGTCATCAGCATCACCAATTTGATCCAATGAAATGGTGAAAGGGTTTCTTATCCAGTTATCAACTACAAATGTGCGAGCAATAATGCCATCGAAATTAATTTGAAGATTTTCCAGATGCATTTCAATACAGTCCAGAGCCTTGATATCAATTTCACGTTTAACTTGCAAGGAAACTGTTTCATCAAAAAGCGAAAAATTGGCGTAATTTTCACTTTTAACTCTTCTGGCATAGAGAGCGAACTTTTCTTGAAATGGTGTAACTTTCTCCTCGGCATCTAATATATTCATACCTCTACCTTGGAGTGATATATTTAAGGAGTTTAGATGGCTAAATATATCGGCATGGCAAGCTAAAGAGAGCACGAAGCTGGTATCTGTGAAGTATAGCAAAAGAGTTACTTCTTTGTCACGTATAAATGTCTCAATTTGAGATCTAAGTTCAAAAACCCGGCTAAGAACTTTTCCTTTGGATAGCCAACGTACTTCTGTATGTGAAAGAAGTACGGTATGTGTGCACCCAACTTCTTCGCACAACACTTTAAATAGGCGGTGATTAAATGCCCTTGATTTGATAAAGTTTTCGGTTTATACGAAAATATCCAATACCTCTTTGAAATAAGAAGGAAGATTCTTTGATGCCAAAGCATGACGATGAAGAACGCAATGACTAGGAAAAGCATTTGGGTTTATCTGTTTCACAAGAGCAATAAATCCAGAATTTTTCCCGAGCATAGCTAGAGCACCATCAGTACAAATAGCTCCCACATTGTTCCAAGAAAGCCCATTGGCAACAAAAAAATTATTCATAATTGACATAATATCCACAGCCTTTGTAATTTCTGTCAGAGGTTCACAAAAAAGAAAATCTTCTTTGATTTCGTTTCTATTCACATATTTAACAAAAACAAGAAGTTGAGCACAGTTAAAAACATCAGTGGATTCATCCAATTGCAACGCAATTTTTGTTGAACTTTCTTGTATTTGCTCCACTATCTCCTTTAAAACATCTTCTGACATATCTTTAATTCGGTCGTGAATAGTGTTGCTGGATAGTGGGATTTGTGATATTTTAAGTTTCGCGTCCTTACCACACATAATTTCCGCCATTTCCATCGCATCTAAGTTTCCGCGATTGTGTGAGGTTTTTTATCTTTCGCAATCCTCAATGCCACACGATAACTTGCTTCTAAAGCTGTTTTTTTCTCGGAAACAATTACGTGATTAGCGAGCTTTGCGCTTGTTTCAAATCGGGCTCTCTAAATTTTGAATAAAGCTTCTATGTCATTAACGTTGTTTGGATGGACTGCTTGTAGATGTTCTTTAAGTTTGGATGGTTTCATATAACCATTACTAAGTACTTTCGAGCAAAGTATACATTGTGGCCTTTGCAATCCATCTTTGTCAGCTAAGAAACAACCCAGTGTGCAAAAGTCCTCGTTTTCGTTACGAAAATGAGAAGATTTTATCGGTTTAGCGATGAAATGATATCGCAATGATATCTTCAGCGTTAAGTTATCGGACCGCCTAACGTACGAAAAGGTTTACAAGTTGACGATATTTCCCCTCACATCGCATCGCAGAAGCGATAAGAAAGTGATACGTTTACATGCCAATAAAAACCTCGGAAACTTATCGTTTTTTGATCTCTTTCTTAACGAAAAATTTATCGAGTTCGGATCCAAAATATTATCAATTTCGTATCGCTAATGTTAGTGACATACGGATTTTAATTAATTAGCGTTGCTTTTTAAAATCTATCTGGTTAAGGATTAGACATATCTGTTTATTTTTGTACGTTTTTTATGTAATGACATTATATTATTATTATAATTTAAGTTGAGCTCAGATCTGATTTCTCCATATTTGGTGGTGATTTGCTTGTTCCAGATTTGTTTATTGACGTCAAAGTATCCTTTTTATTTTGTTTTGCAAACCTGCCCTTGGCGTAATTAAAATATTTTTTTAAGGTGCCGTCCATATCCACGTCGGATGTATGAAATCTGCTGTAACATACTCCTGCAAGTCAATACAAAATATATTTATTAAGCGCTGTTACTTGCGAGACTGAAGGTACCTTTCAATAGTTTTATAATTGTGAATGATTTTATTCTTATATTGTTATGGTATCGAAACCATGAAAAGTAGATGGCTACTTCATCTACTATTAAGTTCCTCAGGTTGCTTTTAAGGAAATGAGTAGCATCTATTCCCCCAGTTTTTCAGAAAAAGTCATTCTGAAATATACATATGCTCACATTATGGCTGAATCAAAATATAGCTTAGGCGATTAAAATTGTTTTTACCAATTGATTTGCAGCACTCTCTTTATGATTTACTCGTTCTTCTAATTGGAAATTGTGGTAGTAGCTCAAAATCATGTGACGTGTCTAAATTTGATACTACGGCAATTTTTTTATTTAGACGTAGTACTTCTTTGGTCAGAACTTTGATATCATTACGTACTTTTTCAAAGTAAGAGCTGCACGAGCACCATGGCAAATTTGTTATTTTGTTCTCAAGATTACCAATTCTTTGCAAAATTTCGGTTAGCACTTTTGTATTATCTGTAAAAGAAAAAAAAATAAATATGTGACTCCTAAATAAACTTTTGATATTACCAGGAGCGGCAGGTGTCACAGTCTGCAACTCTGCATAAGTTTTAGTATTTGACAATGCTACATTCTTGATTTTGTTTACCTAATGCACCTCATAATATTACAAAGCAAAGCTTACTCACCTGTTTTGTAATATTTTCAACTCGTAAATTTTGTTTTTCCTGTACAATTGTTTGCAAAAATTACTGCTTCTTCACTCACGCACGACCAATTACAAAATGCAACACTACATCAGAAATCGACAAAACTTCAATCCCGTTTTTTCCCAAGAACATACCACGCGCGGGGATTCGATGCCATTTTATCGCTCAAACGATAAAATTTTCTCACTTTCGGAAAGTTTTCGGAACGAAAACGAGAACTTTTGTTGTTTTCACTCGTATTCCTTGTTTTTATTTAAAATTCCGTTTTTTTGTCATCAAGCGTTAAGAAAACGGATTTAGGTAACGATAAATGAGATTTCTTGCACACTGGGAACTCTCCCTTGACATTGTGATAGTATGCGTTAGCTGTCGATAAGAAAAAAATAATTATTTCTGGAATCTAAAACAATTAATTATGCACTGGTTTATTTATTGTACTTACCAAAATAAATCGAAAACCGTTATATATATTTATTTTTTGTACACGTTTTAGTAGTAAAAACGATAACAATTTCATAATTAAATTACTTCAATAGTGCACAAAGAACTGAAAAAATTAAAAACTCAGGAACTTTTAAAAATCAACCAAATGCTTACAAGTAGTTTTTATAATGAATTTTCTTACTATTCTGCTATTACATATGTCTCTTTTCTATGACAACCAAAATTTCAAAGACTACTAATGATTTTTCATATAACGGCTTATTTCTTATTTCAAAAATAAGAAATACATATGTACATATTTGTTATTGTATTTAGTTTTAGGAAATTTGCTTTTAGAAAACCGAACTGTGTTCAAAAAAATTGAGATTTTTGTTTGTTACTAAATTTTAAAGCAATGAGTACTCCTCGTACCCCTATCTGGTCCATATTCCAGCGGTTGGGAACTCGTGCCCTACATGAATGTCCGCATATAATTACGTATGATCACCCATCTGTGCATGTTGGAATTTTGAAGTGGTTATAATCAATTTCATAGAATTTTAAATTCCGAAGAACTTCTGAGCACAATAATAACATACAGGACAAATGGAATGACATCTAGTGTATAAAAGAGTAAATTATAAAGTGAAGTACGACTAAACATTTTTAAATAAAACTGCATCTTGTTCTTCAGAATCATGTTAATTGAGTATTTTAGACGATGAAGTCCATATTTAGCTTTAATTTACTATAAAAAAAAAAAAGAAAACGTTCATATGTAGTGGGTATCTACATATTTGGAAATTTATATCTATAAATATTAATTTCTCTCAAAATCTTGCTAGAACTAGAGTATCTTCCACTGGCAAATTTCCTCCTTCCACCCATTAAATTATATTACTAAAGTCATTTGTAACCTCATAAACAGTTTTGGAGCTAGGGTTTATTAATTCATCTTCCCATTGTTGTTTCACACTATTTTCTTCATTCCACCTTCTGTTAATGGTTTGATGGCTGTCATTTGCCCAATTCATTATTTCTCCATTGGATAAAGAATTATTATCGGACACAATATTTGGATATAAATTAATTAGTGAAAGATCATCGTCATCATCGAAATTATTAATTGGCAAGTTTAGTATAACTTTTTCGATGTTTATAAAATCCTTCCAAGCGTTTTGAATTGCAGTCGTTGGAATATCCGCCCATGCTTGTCGAATTATATATGCCACATATTTGTTAATTTTTAAGATGTATCATTTCCTGGTTTTGCAGTAAAGTTAAGTAGCAAACTTCCTATATTTAATTATCATGTTTTTATTTACATCTTGATCTGACGGTTGCAGTATTGTTGTGATATTTGGTGGAAAGAACATGACTTTGAAGTCAGATTCTCCCCTCAGTCATTCTATACTATGACATGCAGCATTATCTATTAATAACAGTACTTTGGCAGACAGACCCTTCATTTGTAAATGTAGCATATGCTGATGACTTGTCATACTGTTCTCGGGAAATTTTTACCGACGATCCGTGAACTAACTCAAAGAGTGCTACAAAAGCTTCTAAACTGGGCTATAAGATGCGGTCTAGGGCTTAATCCCGCAAATACCGAGCTAGTCCTCTTTACACAGAGGAGAGTTATTCCAACTTTCACACACCCAAAACTGGGTAGCATTACTCTTGATTTTAAAACTAAAGCCAAATATCTGGGACTGTTATTAGACTCCAAATTTAATTGGAGTATAGATCTCAATGAGCGCGTCAAGAAGGCGGGCATTGCATTGTATGCCTGCAAGAAAACTTTTGGCAAGAGTTGGGGTTTACACCCTCCTATCGGGCACTGGATGTACATCGCTATTGTAAGGCTTTCCTTACGTATGGGATCTGGGTGTGGTGGAATGCTCTTGAGAAAGCGACGCATCTGAAAAGTCACACTAAAATACATAGAGCTGCTTGTGCAGGGATTACAGGAGATCTTCCAAGAACACCAACGCAGCAATGGATGCTCCAGCTCCTGCCCGTCGACACCCATGGGAAATGTATAGCTGCAAAGAGTGCACTAGGTCTTAAAGAGTCGAGCTGCTAGTCAAGAGCAGACATTGGTCACAGCAGAATACTGAGGATTTTTCCTGCGTACTGTATACGGGAAGCTACGGATTACATTGTTCCAAGACTAGACTTTGAGAAAGCGTTCCCAACTAGCATTCCCAGTTAAGAGCAGTAAGATGGTAATCGCGTGGCAATTGACTCTGATATGTGTGTCTTTACGGATGATTCGAAAAAGGATGTGGGAATGGGAATCAGTGGGAGCTTCAAATACAGGAATCGTGTCGCCTACCAGACCACTGCAGTGTGTTCCAGGCAGAGGTTGCAGTGTGTTCCAGGCGGAGGTCCTGGCCATTTGCAAACCAGCAAGGCTGCTGCGTACAACGTATGTTTTATGTAACGATCGAGTCATAAGGATTTGTATTGACAGCAGAACTGCAACCAAAGCTTTGTACTCGAGTACCATTACATCGCACCTAGTGTAACGGTGTCGCTGTGAGCTCGGGAAACTGTGTGCTAACCACAGAATTGTTCTTTACTGGGTACCTGGTCACAGTGACATACCTGGAAATGAGGCACATATATGGACGAGGAAGAGGTTGAGAGCATTCAGCACCTGCTGTGTGAGTGCCCTAACCTTGCTAAGCGTAGAAGGGATACGCTTGGTAGCTACTTTTTCGGCGAACTGGTGGAATTAGCAGACAAAGATTTAGGGGAACTGGTACGGTTCATAAAATCTTGTGGATGGTTTTATCGCACCCCCTATCTTCTTAAATATCTTTTCTAGACAGAGTTCGAGTATAGTGGTATCACAATGGACCACAGATGGTCTCAGTGTGGCTGATCGTACAACTTCTTGCGATGGACGCCACTCTAACCTAACCTTACCTTTGTAAATGTTCTTTCGTTTTTGATATATATTCATTGAAAAACCATTCTTTAAAAAAAGATGTGATTTGCTAAGCATTCTTTGATGATCTAAAATAAAGTACCGGAAGCCAGGTTTTGAACACTCGAGGATTCCTCGCTTTTCCTGTCAGCATTAAGTCGAGCTTATGATATCCAGTAGCATTACAATATTATGGTAACACTTTCTTTAGAGTTTTCCTTCCTGGAGAATATTTTACAGAAATTGGAAAAAATCTGTTGAACTTACTCATTAAGTGCTTTTAGTTATAATAATTGATCATAGATATATAGGAAAGGCCAGAATCTGTCTGCAATGCGGACGGGTCCCAGTGTGCTTTTTTTTTTAATGAAAAGAATATCTAACCCTTTATTATATAATTCATTTATGATTTTCTCTAAAAAATAATGAAAATACTCATCGCTCATTATTTTAAAAGTATACTAAGGATAACTGAAATTCATTCGGCGTCGATATAAAAAAATCGGTGCCTGTTTCTAAGAAATATAAAAGTACTGGGGTCGCTTCCAGAAATTTTTTCACGGAAAATTAACAAAACCCAATACGTAAAGTGAAGGAAAAGTTCACATTGTTTTCACAATTTTACATATTTGTAGTATCTAGTAGTAGCTATACCAAAGGTGGTGTGGACACTTTTGAACAATGGTGCCACAAATATAGTGTGTCAAGAAAAACACGCTGGTGGCCAATGTGTGCATTTTATGGCCTATTAAATGTTGTAGGAATAAACTCGTTTATACCTTTACGTCTTTCAACTCAAGAAACAAAAATCTGTTGAAAAAATACGCTCTTTTTTAAAAAAATTTTTGCGTTATGTCTTCTAAGACCATATTTGGAGGAACGTATTGAGCACAGCACTTTGCCTTCTTGACTTAAGGGTAGGATTGAAAAGGAAAGACATATTGAATAGTTGAAAGTTCTTCGTGGAAGGGAGTAAGGTGCGCTTCCTGTCCACAAGCAAAGGATAGAAAAATTAACTAGCAATGCGACAGCTACCAGCGATGCATCTGCTCAATACATTATAAAAAATTGTGCTTTAACTGTCGTTATAAATAAAATAAAATGCATATTTTCATGGCATATGTACAATAATACTATTTCTAAATTATCAAAACTTTCATACTTAAAAAAACTTTTGAATTCCCTAGTTAAATCAACTAATTTCACAGTAGGGTCTTTATCGACCCCAGGGTAGGAAAATCATGACTGATACTCTGCGTAGTAATAAAGGGTTACAAAAATTAGCACAAACCCAGCTTATCTGTTACGAGCTCCAATTATAGCATGCTCCTGATTTTTAATGAAAACTATACCTAAAAATAAAAACATATAAAAAAAATATAAAAAAAATTCAAAAAATTAAAATTAAATAAAAGAAAATTAAAAATATTAAAATAAATTAAAACAAATTAAAAAAAAGACCTAGTAAAGTCGAGTCGGACTCGCACACAAAGGGTTCCGTTCCATCGTACAAGATTTAACACAATGTAATTTTTATATCGAGCAAAAACAAAAATTTATTGTCTGGGGACCCCCTTTAATTTTTAACTTTATCTTATTGTTGTTATAGCAGCTGTAGTAATACTCACTCCTTGAATCTTTCATGTGTCCACCTATTACGGTTCAAGAGATACATCGATTGTTAAGGTCGAGCAAAAAGCGCCGAAAAAATCAGGTTTCTTGTAAGGAGGCCCCATGTATTTTTAATTTAATTAACTTCTATTATTTGGTGTTATAGTGGCAATAGAAATACAAACTCTGTTAAAATTTCAACTGTATACCTATTACGGTTTATGCGATACAGCCTACTGACAGACGAACGGATGGACGGACTACGGAGGCTTAGTAATAGGCTCCCGTTGGGTACGGAACCCTAATTAAAAAGAAAAAGTTACAAACTTAAGAGAAAATCCCGTTCTAAGAACCGGAAACTTTACCTACTATTTTATATATTTTGTAGTTCGCTCTTCAAAAAAGAGGAAACACGGTTTGTGTAATTTATGCTACAGTTTATGGTGTGACAGTTGAGTTTGAAACAAAGTCTAGGATTTGTTCCTTTTTTTTCTAATGTAGCAAAGAGTTGATTTGTTTATATCATATTTTTTTGAAAATTTCTATTGAAGACAAGTTTTCGTCCAAATCGCTTAGAATTTCATTTTTTCGGATATTGGCACCGCACTTCTTTTTCGACTCATTATTTTTTTTTTTTCGAAAATTCATTTTTATTATAATTCGCAGTTATTCAAAGTTTCACCTAACGTTAATAACGCACTGATACGAATGAAAAATAGAGAACATCATTGAGAACAAACAAGCCTACTATACGAAGCGCCTTGAAGCGCAATTCTATGTAGTCTTAAAACATTCGTAGACATTTTTTTTTGTATGCATACACGGAAAAAAATTTGCATTTCTTGGCAAATTATAAGAAGAATTTATAAGGCACAGTATTTTGTATTATAAGTAATGGTGTTATTTGCATGAATTGATAATTTATAAATATTGCTTCCACTTTCACTAAATATAAAAGAATTTCATATAACATTGAATAATATCGTCATAACAAAATCTATCAAATTCTTATGGTAACTATTACCACATATTACTACCACATATGCAACCATGACTATAGTGGCATGTTGGCGGATGTTAAAATTTATAATACGTTAAGTTATTCGAATGACGGTAATTGTAACTTTTATTAAAAATATGAATATATATTTTATCCCAAAATGCGAATATTATAGCTCTCACACCTTTTGTTTTGTATTTGGACATATAAAGTTGTTGGCTCACATTATACATGTGTACGTATTAATCTGTGCTAAAATTATAACTCTCAGAGTTATGTATTTAAGCGTCAGTCTTATCAATGTGACCTACCTCCTTACCCGAATGATAGCTGTTTCCTAAACATTGCAGTACGTGCTATACGTATAATCTAATTACAAGAACTAGGGTTAAATGGAATTGCAGCATTCCAGTATCAGTGCACATTCGGAATGAACGCGAGGTCTCGTGAAGTTAAGTGAGTGAAAATAAAAATTTTTGTTTTAAAAATGTCAGACAACTTTGTGCGGCAAATTCTGACATCTTGGAATTTAAGCAGTTTGATTGAAAAATTTCGTAGATAAAAGTATATTGATAGATTTGTCCCATTCTAATTGGTTTACATCTCTTCAGGGCTTTTAAAGTAGTTTTGAAGTACATTACAGTAACAAATTCAGAATTCGTTTCCAGTTAAATCCATTGGAAGTGCGTCTGAGTGAAGCGCATTTCACATATCAGTAATAAATTGGTAAGAATTGAGAAACATATTTTTAATTATAATAAAAAAAAGTTTTACAATTACAGACAATCTATCGTTTTAGAGGTTCACCAGAGGCAATTGACAAGCCATTGACGCAGTGAAAAGACTATAACTGGAGATGTACTGCTGTGAAAAGGGCTCTTAACTTACTAAATTTAATTAGTAAAGTATTATATATATTAAATATATTTAAAGAAAATAGATTTTTTTATTTTGGAAATGGTGTGATTCTCTTCATTAGTTCAAAACTACTGAAATATGCTTGAATATTGTGGTTCTCTTCACTACTTCAAAACTACTGAAATATGCCCGAATATTGTGGTTCTCTTCACTACTTCAAAACTACTGAAATATGCCTGAATATTGTGCATCTCTTCACTGGTACAAAATTACTGAAAAATACCTGAATATTGCGCTTCTCTTCATTGGCTTAGAAGTACCGAATACATCCCCCAGAGACTACAGCATAAAAGTAATGAAAAACTGACGCTTCCCTCCTCAAAGTGCGGGGTTTTCAGTTTTGGTGGCGCTACCTGTCCTGCTCTTACATACGCAAATAAATCCTTTAAAAACGCGACAGTGGTTATTTGTGTTAGTGTTTACCCTTGAATTTTTTCCCGACTGACTATCCTTTTTCACTGGAGCTGGAAGGCTGCGGTTCAGGCCTCCTGAAGTACATTTTCAGTACTTCTGTGCTATCAGGGTAGTTTTATGTTCTAAGGCGTTTGTGAAGTGTGTATGGTAGCCATTTTAGGTAAATTTTTTTTTTATAACCATCACATTGCCTTATGTATATATATAAACTTATAAACGTGCTCATATTTTGCATTACTATGTACGCATACCTATAATGCTCCATACATTTTGTAGCAAATTTTCAAATAAAATTAGTGACAAATATTATTGTGATTAATTGGAAATAGTTAGTACGAATATCCGGAATTTCTATTATTGTAAAAACTCAAGATCGTTTCTTCTTTGTGCAAAAACTGGTTACATTATATTTTCCGTTGATTTACGAACTCAGAATTCTCACCTGCTTTAAAATAAATTATTTTTTTCTTTACGTCAGAAGAAGAATTATCAAATAAAGGAGCGTTTGAAAGTCTTAACCTAGACATTTTAAAGGATATTATTCCTAAAGCTGGACCCCGCGCAATTTTTTTGAAAAAAATTTACTACGTATTTTGGGTGTCAAGAACAGGTATGTAGTTTTATATTATCCTTTATTTTAAAGTAGTTTGCCATATTCCAAATCGCTTTCCAAATTGATCTGAAAACAGAACAGGATTATTTCTACGTAACGTTTTGAGCAACCCCAGCCTTCACAGGATGTTTGGTTCCACGTACGGAATATTTCATTGCAAAGGTGTAGGATCAAATGAAAGGTAACATTCTGAGGTTCCCAAATCTTATCAAGAAGTGCTATGGTTATTATGCATTTTGACAGGAAAATCGTTCAAATTTTAACAATTTAGGATGTTTTTCATTTTTGTCACTTTCACCACCAATAACTGCCGATAATAGAGGGAGGACAAGTTTTTGGTCACTTATGGAAAAGCTTAGACGGTTTACTGTCATTTCGCCCTATTTTTATAGGGTACATAATAAGAAAGTTATGGGCTGTTAAGAGAAACAAATAACACCCAAACGAAGAATTTAGCAGCCCATTTTCCATAAAATATATTGCTGGATAAGATCTATAACCCTCGGAATTACTCCGGTTGCGAAACAAAACACCTTGTATTAACTAGTTTAGATTAGTAAGATTAGTAATTGTGGCTCCATTTGAAATATACAGTGAGAGTTACATCAAATATATTATTTATTTTGTTCATAGTAAAAAAGTTTTAAAAAATTAGCGTTTTTCTGGTTATATCAAATAGAAGATATTATTCTTTTAATAAAATGTTCATGATAATACTTGTTCTAAATTCAATTTTGTAGACAACGCCACTTTTAAGTAATAATCCAGTCTTAGCAAGAGAAGTAACCCAGCAAGACTCGTTTTACTTAAACACAACGGAACTAAATAATTCTAATGTCTTATTTGAGGAAAGTGGTGCGTTACTAGAATCCTTGACTGATTCTCTGTCTGCTTCAACCTCTTCGGATTATCCCATTTATACTGTAACTGTATCTGTCACCAGAACAAATGAGGGTGTTTCAACTTTTAAGGATGTCATTATAAAGAATTTTTATTAAAAAAATGAAAAATTGGACAATAAACATAGAGATTTGTTGTCGTCACTTATTATACATGGGGAATTTGGATCATGTGAAAATAATGTAAAAATCATTTCATATCGATTCCAAGATTTATCCAATGAGATTGTCAGAACTTTTCCAAGCAAAACTTCAGATATATATTTTGTGACATTTAATAAAATTGGCAAAACCCTAGCTACAGGAAAATTGTGGAATTCATATAATCATAAAGTTAAAGCAGCGGATACCTTAGCATCACCTGTGGAAAAAGATATAGCTGGAAAAATTTCTTTCCTAGAAAGTAATATAACTGCTCTTGATAAAGTGAAAGCATTTTGGAGTGACACTAAAGTTGTTAGATTATAGATTCTAAACTGCCGAAAAAGTACATGTTCAATTCAAAACTATTTAAACTAGTTTCCAGTCTTAAAAGGGCCTGCCGGTTTCCATCTTTTACTGCAAGATTTTGATGACGAATATAAAGAAAAGACAAATAACTTATTTTCTACTTGGCCGAGTTGGAATGAAAAAATAAACAAATATTGGGCTAACAAAATTAGGAGAGATATGTCAAATGTTTCAATATCTCATGGAGCTTTAAGTGGTTTCATCATTTTATGCAATTCACTTGCAAAATCTACTTACAACAGGAAATCCAACGAAGACTGCACCAACCCTAAAAAACGGTTGAAATTAACTGAAGCGGAGGTGCTCCAGTCATTTTTTTCATTAGAACAGGTAATTAAAATTAAAAACAAAAATAATTATATTTATATTAAAGTTCACCATAATTGCAAAAATTCGAAAAAAATTACGAAAGTCTTCAGCCTTCTATCATTTTAATTGGCAATGACTTTGGTAAGATCTAATATATTTTCGAAATACCTTTTTACTATTATCTTTTGCATTTTATCACAGATGCTATTGCTGCGGCCTATGTAGCAGTCGACGACGTATTATATACCTTTGAATCATCACTCAACGCAATTGATACATGCTTCAAATTATTTTATGCTCTGAATGCAAAATATCCTTCTTCTTGTGAGCCAGTGTGGACTTTCATCGAGAAGGCTGTTTATAATATAGCTACGCCATATGATAGACATTTTGCAAATGTGAATTCACTTACCGCAGATTTAAGTTAACTAATCTATTCAGTAAAAATAAATTTAAGTTATTTTAAAATACATACAGTTAGCTTTTTGTATCATAAAATGGAATCTTTTAAATATTTTAAATTGCTTTCCACATACAAGGGATATATAAAACATATAAAACTTTATCAGAAATTTGAAGTGAAATATATTTGTAATAGTTGTAATTCTGATGGAAGAGTTTTTTCAAAATTTGACTCATTTCGAAAACATATTGTGAAACATTTTTCTACATTAAACATAAAACATCAATTTCGTATTGAAAATTCCAGTAATTTAAAAAATAACGCATAGTTCCACTTACTAATAGTAGCGAAATTTGCTCTAATGACACTAAAATTTCAGCAGAACTTAAATGCAGTATTCAAACACTAGAAAATATAATACAGAATGAAAATATAAATTTACCTTGTAATATTTACGAAATGGTAAAATTTGTGAAAAAGCAGCAAATGAATCATTTTCAATTTTAAAAAATTATTTCCAAGGAAATATACTTAATACAATAGAACACTTTATGACTGAATCATTGGAAAAAAAAACCAATTAACATCCACAATCATAAAAGGAATATTTTCATTAATTAAAGATTCTTATACAGAAATGCTTTCTATTGAATATGGAAGAATTAAAGCTTTAAGTAGTTCAACCTCTTTTTTTCAACCGGCTTCTGTTATAATAGGAGAACGCATTAATCCAATCCCACAAGATCCAAAGATCGTTTTAAAATCGGTTAATGTTACAGCTTCAGTTATTTCACTAAAATCAACATTAAAGAATTTTTTTTTTCAAGTAAAGAAAATTGAGAGGAAATTGAAAAATATTTAGTTTATTTACAATCTAGTGCTTCTGGTATTAGTAATATAATTCAAACAGGAGAGTAAAGATATCTACTTTAGAATGTAACAGCACAACTATAATTTTGCCCCTTATTTTATATTTCGATCAATTCGAAACAAACAATGCATTAGGCTCTAGAGCAGAGCAACAAAATCTTGGGTCTATTTATATTTCTATTGGATGCCTTCCTCCAAAATTATAATCCAAACGTAGCAATATATTCTTGGTTATATTATTGAATTCTCTAGACAGGAAAAAATTTGGGAACGTGCATTTGGTCCATTTATAGAAGAACTTAAGTCTTTGGAAGATCCTGGAATTGAATACAAAGATTATTTTCATACTTACTCTATCTATCGGAGATAATAAGGGATTAAATTCTCTTTTAGGTTTCACTGATTGCTTTGTTGCTAATTATTATTGTCGGCATTGCAAAATCCATCAAACCCAAGCAAGAATTGCTTCCAAAGAAGATTGTACATTGTGACGAAACAAAGAGAATTATGACCAAGATGTCACAATAAATAACGTATCTGAAAATGGAATAGTATCAAATTACAATTTTAATAGTTTACATAACTTTCATCCTACAACAAATTACTCTGTCGATCTTATGCACGATTTATTAGAAGGGACACTTAATTACGAAATCAGCTTAATGTTGAAAGATTTTATGTTCGTGGACAAATACCTAACTTTGTCCGAGTTCAATAACCGTATCTTTTTGCTTAATTATGGTAATTATGATAATATAAACAAACCGCCTGAAATAAGTACAGACCATTTAAAGTCTAACAAAATAAGATATTCTGCTTCGTATTTATTCAATTAAGACGTATTCTAGATATAGTTGTTTCGCCATGTGTAAGTCAAAAAACAGTGGTAGACCTACAGAAATGTATATATAGGCATCACAAATCATTTTATGAAGTGTTTAAAGTACCAATTCTACCTAAGCATCATTTCCTGACACACTATCCGCGCATAATGAAAACAGTTGGACCATTACTTAACATTTGGTCTATGAGATATGAGGCCAAGCACAAAGTACTGAAAGATATAGCAAAATCAACGACACCTAGAAAAAATATATGCCATAAGATCTGCCACCGTGATAGACCATATTTGTGTATTAGAAAATGATGAAGTGTACCTTTGCATTAATGTTTTATCAACTTTGTTCTTTGACAATCATAAATATTGTCACGTTGTTAAAAAAACCTGAAGAGTACGATGTTCTTCTTTTCACCGGGAAATATGAAAAAATGTTTGCTTTCATCGAATTTAAAGGAGACTTTCTCATTTTTTGCCGATATTATAATTTGTTCTTCATCTGAGACATTTTTTATTACGTTTAACTTTATAAAAATAATTTTTTTTACATTAAGTACATATGTATGTATGTATGTGACCTATGTATTGGTATATTACTTAAAATTGGAAAATTTATATTTACTCCATTATAAAGAAAAATAATAAATGAAGATTGGTACGCTCTTATTTAACAACCCCCTACTTGTAAAAAATCTTATAAAAAGGTTTTCGTTATTGATTTGAAATTATCTATTAAAAATTAAATTCCAATTTGTCAACTACAACACATTTCATATGATTTCTTTAACAAAATTTGTCGCGTACCCCAATTTGCTTCAGTATGTCTTATAATGATTAAAGATTTTGCTATGATGAATAAGTTTACATATTAAAGTTCTATACCTATAGAGCTAACGAAACATGTATACGTCAGTATAATATATATAACAACTGTGCAAATACTAATTAATTGTATGGTTTCGGCAGATATTGTGTGATACGACATATTGATTTAGAACGAGATTATCAATCACACTTACTTTTTAATTGAGTGCAGACCGGTTTCAGCACATCGGCTATCATCAGTACACTAAAATTGTATTGCTCCCAAACTGATCTCATACAGTGGCTTGCAGAGTGGTGAGTAATAGAGCTCTGGTTGGTCGTTAAAGCAGGGATGGTCTTTGTCTTTTAGTGCTCGAGATATCTCTAATGATTCCAATAGATTTAAGTTCATTCCTTTATTACACACGTGTAGAATCTTTGCGTTTATATCAGGTACATGATTGTTGTCTAATAAATGAGTCGCATAACTGGATTTGTTATTTTTGTTTCTGAAGTAGCTGGTATGTTCATCTATTCTTTCCTTGAATGAACGATCCGTTTGACCAATGTACACTCCCTGATATGTTGAACATTTCAAACTATAAACCCCATTCTTTTGTAGCTCTAACGTCTTATATTATTTTTTTAAGACTAGATGCTTCCTTTATAGCTTTTTCCTTTATTCTTTTCGATTTAGTATTTTATCAATTAAGCTATCTTCAAACCCATTGTTGGTGAAATTTTATTGTAAACTGAAATGCAAGTTCTATATTATAAACAAAAATATCTGGTTCAACCATCAGTGCGTTAAATTTAAAATCATACCAAGTTATATAAAAGTGAAGTGTAACAACAAATCATTAGCGGCAACAAAGTCTAAAAAAGCAGCAGAGATCATTTGGCTAAGATCTGAAATAAAAAAGTGGTATGCAGCTACAGACAATCTAAGCTTCTACATATATTTAGTACACAGCTGTTTGATCAGTGTACTACATACAATAGAATTTGAGTGGCTAGACTATGACTAGGACAGTAACAATGACGAGTGACGAATAAGTTAACAGACGAGATTACGGTGATTCCATGAATTTTTATAAACGCGTAGTTAATTTTACTGATATAAGTCTAGACAAAAAAGAGGTCGCATTACTGGAAAAAGTTAGAATGTACACTCCTGAACATAATATAAATAAAAAAGATCTTGAATATTTAGCTCTTGATACTGAATTTGCCATCAGTAAAATACCGATGAACAAAGATGTTAGGTTACTCAAGGAAGATTGTGCTAAATGTATAAGATCATTCCGTAGCAAAGATGTGAACGTGGTAGAGTTAAATACAGCTAGAAATCTGCAAAGAAAATTAGATATAATAGTCTAGTAGTTACTAAAGCGGATAAAGGAAACTCTCTCGTTGTTATGACTAAATACAGCTACCTAAATAAGGTTAACAACTTTTTAGACTGTGATAATTTTTGTAAATTGAAGTGTGATCCAACTAAAAGCTTTAATCGTAGTATTAGAAAGATACTTGACAATAGCCAGATCTTATTAATTAATTATAAGATATTCCAACTGAAAATCATGAATGCTATACCCCCAAATTTGTCAGGCTATCCAAAATTACATAAAGTAAACATACCCATCAGACCAGTAGTTTCAAGTACAAACTTCTTATGTTACAATGTGTCCAAAGAGTTAAACAATATCATTAAAAGAATCACTCCAAGCTTCAGATATACCATCAAAAACTCTCTTGATTTAATAAACAAAATTAAAGACTTAGAGATTCCAAAAAATGCCAAACTGGTATCATTTGATGTCACTAATCTTTTTAGAAACATAGCCTGTGTAGAGTGTAGGGAGATTAGTAAGAACACTATTAAGCAGTCTGATTTAAGTTCGGTTCAAAAATATGAACTTTTTAACCTTCTAGACGCGGTTCTCAACCTAAATTATTTTACTTTTAATAACCAATTTTATAAACACAACGACGGGTTAGCTATGGGTTCCCCGATATCTCCGTTTCTGGCGGACTTATTCATGAATAACTTGGAAAATAAAATATTTAAATTGAATTCTCCACTTTTATGTAACGTCGTTTATTGGTATAGATGTGTGGACGATGTGTTATGTCTCTGGACAGGTACCGAAAGACAATTAGACAATTTCCTTAAATAAATGAACACCTTTAACCAGAAAATACAATTTACATTAGAACTTGAAAACGATAATAGAATTAATTTCTTAGATTTAACAATAGAAAAGCACAATAATAAACACAAATTTAAAATATATAGAAAACCGACTTGTACTGATATGGTCATACACAAAACTTCTTTTACATATCCCAAATATAAACAGGCTCCCTTCGAGAGCATGATTCACAGAGCTATATATACCCCTATGGATATGGACGACATGAGGGAGGAAATTAGAACTATAAAAAAGATAGCACATAACAATGTGTTTGAAGATAGCTTAGTTTATAAAATACTAACTCGAAAACTAAAAGAAAAAGCTATAAAGGAAGCAACTAGTCTTCAAAAAATAGTGGTCGACAATCATATCTGGGCTAGCCTTCCATACACGGGAAAAATTTCGGTAACCTTGGCAAACAAGTTAGAAAAGAATAAAATTAGAATTGGCTTTAAGACAACACAAAATTTAGATAATATTCTTCCCAATATTAAAAATAAGACGTTTATAGTTTGAAATGTTCAACATGTCAGGGAGTGTACATTGGTCAGACGGGTCGTTCATTCAAGGAAGGAATAGATGAACATACCAGCTCCTTCCGAAACAAAAATAACAAATCCAGTTATGCGACTCATTTATTAGACAACAATCATGTACCTGATATAAACGCAAAGATTCTACATGTGTGTAATAAAGGAATGAAATTAAATTTATTTTAATCATTAGAGATATCTCGGGCACTACAAGACAAAGACCATCCCTGCTTTAACTATCAAACAGAGCTCTATTACTCACCACTCTGCAAGCCACTGTATGAAATCAGTTTGGGAGCAATACAATTTTAGTGTACTGATGATAGCCGATGTGCTGAAACCGGTCTGCACTCAATTAAAAAGTAAGTGTGATTGATAAGCTCGTTTTGTATCAAATACTAATTTGTATGATGTGTCAATTTATATTATACTGTATACAAAACAATAGCAAGGTGCTCTATGTAATATAATTTTGATTGCAATACAGGTTTGAATCAATCATGTGATGTGGATTACTATATATATAATACCTGATGTTAAGCTCCGATGTTCGTACTAATATAGCTTTATCGTTAAGTAAGTTATTTATTTTACATAGAAACTCATTTATGCACGACAGTGGCCGCTACTGAGATTGTCTGATATGGTTACAGATAATTTTTCTGAATGTTATATTACATAACTCGACAACTCATAAATTGAATAATATTTCGGTAATACTGGTTGTTATATATTTTCACTATCCCTAGATTTCATAAATACATAAGACGCGCTATATAAAAAATGATACTGAGAGTTAAAATTTCTCTCCGTGTATTTTTAGGATGGTATATGGGATGTGACCCACGTGCATGAAAATGGATTTTTCGGCGACAAAAATTTCCCAAAAGAGTTTCTTATATCAGGAAAAAAGTACACCACCGCATGGCTCTCGACGAAATTTTTAATTTTATGTGCATCATTTCGTATTAGAACCACCGCCACCCCCGGAGGGTCTTACCACTAACCGTGCAAGTATCCATAGAAAAAAAAATCTTCTACGAGTTGTAGCTGGTAAAGAGCTGAGGTGATCAGTGAACCACGCTTTCGGATGGGACATAACCCTACCGAGTTAGAGCAGATCTAAGGTGTGAAAATGTAGTGCCCCAGTTCGAATAGATTAAAGACTTAGTACGTTTTGAGCCGAATTTTAGGTATCTCAATAAAATTTATATGGTAAATGGCCAATGAAATAGGAAAGTATTTAAAATGATGGGATGAAAAATTATGTGACTTTTTTTTTTTTCAAAACGCCCTCAAAATGTAATGTACATTGTTTTGAACTTTATGGGATTTAAAAATTTCTTTTGGCGCAATGGTATGAGCTACGAATCAAATCGTTTTGCATTGGATGGGCTAATATTCAGCTAAATTAAAAACAAAATATATAAAGCAATTAGTCTCAGTTATTCAAGTCACTATGACCAAAAATGGGGTGGAATTAGTAGTTTGTTGAAAAATCATGAAAAAACTCTATATCTGCACAGAATCGCAGAACATACATGAGGCACCTAAATTATACCTTTGGACTGCACTTCTCCGGCCACCCTGTATATACGAATATTTATACTTTTATAGAAAATTTTAAAAAGAAAACTCTTACTTCCGCTTTTTTCGTGTTAACGAATTAGGTACCGCGAAAATAGTAAGTGTCAAGTGGATGGATTGACTATTCAATGTTCTGTTCGAACTTTTACAAAATTGCAACAAGGTAAATAAAACCACAGAACAGATAACCGTTTATGAAGTTCCTGTTTACTGTTTAGATCCTAAAATACTTGCTGAACTTGTTAAGCAAGTTCTATCAAGCCAGACGTCTCTTGACGAGGAAGCCCCTCTCGCTTCGGCTGAAGTGTTGGACAGTATAATTGAGGGAGAAAACGCAGGTAAGTGAATTTAATTTCTACCGTAATTTATATTTCTTTTAAGTTGTCAAATCTGACTTGATTTAGAACTTCCTCAATGTGAAGAAGAGTGCATTTGTGTTGATGCTGCTGTGAAGCTGTTAGTATCAACAGTTGGAGACCTTCGGATAAAAGTGGGCAAAGCTTAAAATTAAAAAATTAAAATAAATAATAACGGCTTTGCAAATAAAGAGTAAATATAGGGGTCTGGACTGGACCTTCAAGAAGGCAAAGTTATTTTGCTTATATTACTTTGACTTACAGCAGATCGCGCGAACAAAGGAACAGCAACTCCCAACTAGACTCATTGAACTCTTCTGCTTCTAAGAAGAAGAAGACATAATATGAAGAAATTATAGAAGCGCTAACACTCATCCGACAAGAGAGAAAAACCAGACACCGGCAGCATCTTGAAAGCTGTGGATGAAGCTAGCGGGAGGAGCGAAGACATAATGGAGGAAAGAAATAGTATTTTGCGCGAAATGTTCAATAATTTCAAGCTTTATTTTATTTAAGAAATAAAGTCCAAACATTTTTAATATTTAAATTTAATTTAATTTATTTTAATTTAAGGAATGAAGTGCAAATATATTTAATATTTACAAATGTCACTAAAGCACATTGCTGCTTTGCAATCTCGCGTTGATGCCGATACACACAAACAGGAACACAACAAAAATGAAATGAAGTAAATGAAATATACGCATTTTTTGACAAAGAAATGCATTGCACATGTAATATAATTTCTTTTTTAAATTATAATTTTAGTATAAAATAGCCCCTTGGCACTGATACATTTGTAAGTACACTGAATCCCGAAAGGCCTTCGCTGCAGGATGTGGAGCAAATTCGGCATGCACCAAATTATTTTCTTTGCTTACTTCCATTTCAGCAGGCTCTTCTGTAAAATCTAAATCAGGTTCGCTTGCCAAATTATGTAGGACAAAGCAAGCGCGTACCTAGTGCCACAGTTTATCCATCCCTTTCAGCTTGCAGTAGTACAGTTTTCGAAATCTCTGCTTCAGTATACCAAATGCATTCTCGATCACAACACGACAGGAACTAAGGTTTCCGTTGTACATCCTTTGCGCTGCAGTTACATGTCCATTATATTTATTTGGTGTCAGCTATTTTGTAATGGATTCGCAGAATCTCCCAGTATTCAGTTATCTAGTCAAATAAATAAAAAATGTTAACATGTCTTATTTTATATATTAAGTAGTTGCTTATATTACCTTTGCAAAGACTTTCTAATTTTGAGTATATAAAAGAATTTTTAAATCCTCTGCAGTCATGTGCAGATCCTGGGTACCCCACGAAAATGTCTATGAATTTTCTATTTTCTTCACATATACCCTGGAGGATAATACTCGTACGCCCCTTTCGGTCTAAATAACCATCCTTCCCTTCGAGGATCTATCATGATGTGAGTCCCATCGATAGAACCTACAGACACACAGGAATAATATGATTATTCAAAATGTCATGAAACAAGATAGCTAAATTTTGTTACTTACCAATAATTTTTGGGAGTCCGGATTTATTTCGAAAATTTTCCGCTGTTTCTTTCATCTTCGAGCTATTCGGCCATTTAATAACGTCTTCCGAGACACCGCTTATAGGAAGTTCGTCACACGGCTTATTATTTGAGTTACAATGGAAGGACAGATATCAAAGTGATCTAATATGTCTCTAAAAGAACAGGCTTCATGACCAGTATATCATAGGAAAATAAGTATATGTTTCCCCTCAGACAGCTTTTCATCAGCGCGAAGGCGAACATAAGCTTGGCATTTTTAAATCGGTTTGAAAACTTATCAAATATTTCGCGATTGACTCGAAAGTGCCTTATGAATTCTTCACTTGAGTAGGTTGGGACGACTTCCTCATAATAATATTTGATGCTGTTCCTCTTCCTTTTTGTTCTGGGAACCAATATCAAGAATATATCAACCTCATCATCATCATTCCTTAAATAATTCACAATTTTAATCAAATTTTCTTTTTCCGACTCTTCTTCCTCAGTGGTTAACAAAGTCACAAACAACTTGGTATTTTGTACATGGCAATGTTTTTCCTTTTTCTTTTTAAATTTATTCCACCAAAGCTAAACAAAACACAAATCTCAAAAGTCCTTTCTCTCTTCGTCTTGTTTTTCGTGAAGTTGCATGAAAAGCGTTCGTTTACTTTTTAAATTCTTCCTCCACCACACGAGTAAGTTTTTACCCACAAAGTTTTTGCACAAGAAGTACGCAAATAGACCTAATATATTCTTATATCTGAAACCTTGAACAGCCTGGTAGCCGAACTTAAGGGAAAGAAAGAAAAAAGAAAAAACAAAGAATACTCCGACCAAAGGAGATGTAACCCTAAAACCAAAAGAAAAACGGCCTATAATATAGTAATAATACCAGCAGACACCAATTATTGAAAATGCAACAATAGAGAAAAATAGTAATTCAAGAAATACCAAGAAAACCCATCCTGAATCATAATGCACAGGATCATAAATATCCTACACATTGTATATATAGAACAAACATTTCCTGTTGACAATCGAGAGTCACTAAAAATCAGGCAAAATATACTAGCCTCGGCTAGTTAATTCTCCCAGAAAACGCGTTAATATGCCTCCTGGATAAGCACACCCAACATATGTAGAACCCTTGTGCGAAAAGATCATTAAGCACAACGATTTTGAAAGTGTGGAGAAAAACCTTCGCAATATTGAAACAATACAGGTCTCAACTCAGAACCAAACAAAATTACGCAGGCAATACCTGCAGTTATACATACCCGTAAGTAGAGATAAACTAAACTTTACAGCCTCTTAATGCCAACAGTAAATTCAGATTAACAATCACAATTTGACAGAACAGATCTTGAGCACATTAAAATCGATAAAGTAAGTTTTCTAAATATATGAAATATGAATTGAGTATTAGTTATTCAACATCAATTCATTGTATAATTCGCGAGCAATATTTTTTTGCGGAAAATAACCAGGTGAGCATCGGTTAATCAAAAATCCGTGAATTTGTCTAACGATAACCACGAGTATCCGCTAGTTAATCCGAAAACCGCTGATTGCAAGTTCGGTATTTATACGCAATAAAATCCGTGATCCATAAATAAGCGAATTGATAAAAGACGCAACCACAATAGAAATATACGTAAGTACATTTACTTATGTAAAGCGAACGCGCCCTTTAATTTAACAGGCGTACACCAATTAACTTTAACTCGTGTGAGGGGAACTTTCGTTAAGTTTAAATATCCAATTTTCAGTAAGTATAGTGCGATAAGAATCGCACATTCCGTAAGAACGCGATGTGTCAAACCATTAAATTATTACTAAATGATTAAAAGTGCAATGTAAAACTTAAAATGGAATAAAAATGGTTCTATGAATTAATAGAAAGCACAAATCTTCAATTAAATCAACTTCCAATTGTTAATTTTTTCACTTTTACCACTTTTTAAAATTTAACACATAAAATGTCATTCGGGCACTGCACCAATCTTCAATTACATCAACTTCCATTAGATAATTTTTTCACTTTTACAAAAATTGAAAACATTAAATATCAAGATAATAAATCTTACGGAATGCGATATATATTTAGGCTAAAAGTATCAATTTTTTGTAAGTAACCTCAGTCTCGTTTAATTTCGTAAAGTTATTTACTTCTATTGTGGTTCGGCCTAAAGTGATTATTGTAACACAGTCAATACAAAATGCCATAACATAATTATATAATTGGTAAAGTGACACAACTTAAGAAGTTCTCAGGCCCAATATGAAAAATAAAAAAAAAACAACCCTTTCACCCACGTCCAGGAATACTTTCCGCAACCTTGAAATACTTCTGCACTTCCCCGGTACCCATATATTGCAGCATTGGAATCATCCAGCTCCCACACAAGCCACTTCACCGCACCTTACACCAAACACTTCGTTAACTTCACGGTTCCCACATTTTTGCAACATTTGGAATCAACCAATTCTGGAATCAAACATCTTCGCATAATTCCACATCATGTAAGTACAAACTTCCAATGACTTATAACAATAGGCTAAGCGATTTGTTATTTCATGTGGCACAAATATTGTGTTTCTGTATATCACCGTTAGATCACCTTTTAAAACGTTTCCTACACAAAAAACATGTAAAACTCAACCAATCAGATGAAATTTTACACCCGTAAATCGAATTAAATTAAAAAAAAAAAGTTATTTTCTTGTGCCCAAGTGATATTTTAATCGCTTATAAGGAATTAAACTCATTCCGACTTAAATCTTCAAAAGTTATTCGTAACTGAATCCTGCGTACGGGCAAGAGCGACCGAGCATTGTAAACACTATCTTTACCTTATTCTTTCTGCGGTGATTGCATTTGTAGCTAACATAAAAACATCAAATGGTATAAGAAAACATTCAGTAAGCAATATTTTGTGTTGGTAGCTCTAAATCTGCCATAAGGCGAAAGAGAAAACTATAAAACTTGTGCCAGTTTCCTACAGGAAAATGGCAATACGCTCAGTCGGAACCCCTGGAATATACAAACCATGAACAAAGACGAATAAAGAGAGCAGCGGGCCGGTCAGCAGGCGACATCCACAGTCTTTTTGCCTTGTCTTACTTCAGGAATTTTTTGCTTGTATTTTGTTCAAACGCTATAATTTCCACAAATTTGTTCTACCTGTTATTTTTTTTTAACTATTAGAAGGAAAATATATTTGGCTGCAGTTTGTTTTAACTTCATTTTGCTGTGCGAGTGACAGTTTTGGGCTTTAGGACCTGTTTAAGATGAAATTTTAGTTTTTCCTCCATGACTAGTATACAAAAAGCAGCTCTTACTGAATGCTGTCCCCGGCACGTTGAGGTCTTGTAATGTGCCGGTGCCTTCGGCGAATTCCTGGCTTGTATTATATTCCGGGGGTTACGGCTCTGTCTGTTATAAATCAGTGGATGCATCCACTCCACTGACTTATAACAATGGACTGAGCGATTTGCTATTTCATGTGGCACAAAAAATATTGTGTTTCTGTATATCACCGTTAGAGCACCCTTTAAAACGATTACATAAAAAACATGTAAAACTCAACCAATCAGATGAAATTTTACACCCGAAAGTCGAATTAAATTAAAAAAATGTATTTTCTTGTGTCCAAGTGATATTTTAATCGCTTATAAGGAATTAAACTCATTCCGACTTAAATTTTCAAAAGTTATTCTTAACTGAATCCTGCGTATGGGCAAGAGCGACCGAGCATTGTAAACACTATCTTTACCTTATTCCTTCTGAGGTGATTGCATCTGTAGCCAACATAAAAACATCAAATGGCATAACCAAATGTTCCAGAATGCAATATTTTCTGTTGGTAGCTCCAAGTCTGCTATAGGGCGAAAGAGAGAACTATAAAACTTGTGCCATGCTTTCCTATAGGAAAATGACAATACGCTCAGTCCATTGTTATAAGTCAGTGATCCACTCTGATGGTATACAGATATATCGCCCGCCACATATAAAAGTAACCTAACTAAAAAAATGCAATTTTTCAGGGGAGAGAAAAAAAGAAACATTATATAATTTATTCTAGCTTAAAGCAGTAATTGTTTGTTAAAAATAGTCTGAACTCTGATGTTCTGATAATTGTTGTAAGCATTTGTAAACGCAAGTATCAATCTCTGAAGCATAAGAATATAAAAAATTGGTAAAGAGCAGGAGATGCGTCCATCTTGCGGAGAAAATGTAGAATTAAGTATTCCACAAAGATAAGCGAAGTTCAGAGAAATGAGTTATTTATAAAATATTGGGAACTCAATAACATAACAAGGAACGCGACTTTATTTCTAAGAATATGGAACAAGTAAAGCCATGTTATCGGTATAAAAAGCCAGGAAGCAACCGAAGTATAAACAATCACTTCTCCTTCGAAATTGATGGCAAAAAAATTACCGTTTCCAAAGAATTCTTTAAAGCAACATTAGATATAAATGATCGACCACTTCGAACCATGAGAGGCAAATGCAAAAACCATAGGATACTGGCACCTATACTAAAATAAAGTGTTCGTGATCACATTGATTCCATCCCACGAATTGAGAGCCACTACCTCCGCCAACGGACTACAAAATAATTCATTGATAGAGGAAAAACTGATGCACAATTCTACACTAAAAAAAAAAAAACTTGGTAAAATCAACTAAAATCCTTAGTTAATTCCGAGTTAACTAAGGAAGTTGGTATAATTAACCAATTCAAAATTGTGCTTTTACAAGGAAAAACTGTTACAGTACAATATTTTTGATAAATTAACAATTCCATGGTAGATCTACAATGAATATTGTTAAGGTACAATAATATCGAAAAGTAACAAGAAAAATGTTCAATTGACACGAATATTGTATAATGACCATTATTTCGTACGTAATTACCAACATTAATTGTAAGTTTTCCTTTACGTTGTTACACTACAATTTTTCTTTTGACGGAACAGTTGTCTTGTTTGATGTAACTATCTAACTTTAGGTTGATCAAAAATATTGTTATACATACTGCTACACGATACTATACTGAAGGAAAAATAAATTATTGAAAATTACTTAAGAAAAAGGCTTCACTGGAGACATAATATATTTTATTTATACCTATACAGATATATGAATATATAATTTCATTTTTAAATTAGTTAAGGAGCAACTTACAATCTAGTTTTAATAATACCTTTATATTTAGAAATATTTTTCTCTAAAGTAAATTTTTCCATTAGGTAACGTGTGGACATGAATTGGTGGCCCACTAAATTCATTTATGTTGTACATAAAATATTTTTTATTTTCTAATTTATCCACCTCAAAAGACTGGAAGTGCTTCCTAAAAAATTTAACTCCATATTGTTCGCCAACTATATAAACACTTTTATTTGGCTCAGTATTAACAGCGAGGTCAACGATCAAGTACAAGTTAACATTATTATCCTTTTTTTTAATTAAGTAGAAATTTCTCTTATATTCAACATTTCTATAAGTCACGCTATTTATCGTGCATAATTTTTCATAATGATGAGGTGAAATACTGTCGCGATTTTCTATGAAATTATAGTGTAAGCTAAGCTTGATTAAATTTTCTTTAAGAGATTTAGGATATCTTAGTTCTTCTGAGCTTGTTTGATTCAATAGTTTATCTGAAAATTCTAGGCAACATTTTCTGCCCAAAGAAAGTGGTAAGGTAAGGTTTTTCTGGAATTAGTGTTATTACAATAACTTTTTAATATTTTGTGTTTTGATTCAAAACGGAAGCACCATATATATTTCAGAGGTCCTATTTGTTCAATAATTGACGGATAGTGTATTAGAAAATGGTGCTTCGGTTTCAAGTATTCAGAAAACAAGTTTTTATAAAGAAAGTGATGAGTCTTAATTTTGTTTTTCAAAATTAATAAAATAGCCTTGTCAAAGCAATACGTTAGGAGTATATCAATTATTTCTATCAACAAGCATAATAGTTTCCAATATTTATTATTAATTGGGACCAAGTCCCCAATGATTAATGGTAAAAAGTGGCAAAATGTCCACATTTCTCTTGCCGACATATTTAATTTATTTCTACTTATGTGCTCCATTTTTATGGCAGAGCTTATGTTACCTATTTCAGTGACCCCGTAATTAAACAGTAATTTTCTACTGTTTAATATATCTAAACTAAAAATTCCTTGATTATCTATTAAATTAAACAATATTTGACAAATGTCGTAATGGCACACCCCCTCAAATATATCGTGCATCATATCTACAGCATAATTTTCGATAACGTGGAAAGAAGAAATATTATTAAAAATGGAATTTTCTCTAATTCCTGTAAGTGTTGCTTTTTGTCTTGGGTCATCACTAGATAGTATACCGTTTTCGTAATTGGTTTTATTTCGTAATTTTCCTTAATTTGTACAAATTCTGTTTGAAGTTCTTCTTTTGAACATTTACAAAATCTGCAAGGAAAATTTGAACTAAAGCTTTTAACGAAGCCCAAAATTGTGTTAAGTCCTAAATTATCTCCTAACATAAGACCTAAAATAATGTATACACGAAACGTCCCATCTGTTGTTATAATTTCGATACCTTCTTATTCAAGCTTTTCAATTTCTTCTACTAAAGAATAGAAAAGCAGCTCATTTCCAAAAAATTTATCTTTGCTTTTAAATAGCATAGCCACAAATATATTTTCAAGACTTGAAAGTTTCCATTGTGGTAGACATGGAAAGCTATAATATGTGGCACCTATCGCTTGACATCCTGCATGTGACCCTAAAGGATTATTGGATTCAAATTCATCAAAGTAAAGAAAGTAAGGTATAACAATTTTGTCGGAATTTTTTAAATTTTGGGTTTTTTTCATCCAAAGTTCAGCATTGATAAAGTGATTCAAATTTTTCATACTACGAATTTTATCCATATTGGTTAAAGTTTCTTTCAGGACACCAGAGCTTTCGAAAAATTTCTTAAATTGAAATATTAGTGGCATTAAAATTCCTTCAGAATGATCTTCATCTAAATTAGGGGCACTATTTACAACAACGGGTCGGATTTCATTGTTTATGATATATCTGGAGGGCTCTTGATACAAATTAAGCTTGGTAAGCTTTTGATTAAATAAATGAAATGTTTTCATTTCTTTAAAAGGATCTTCTAAATAATTAAGAATGTTTTGAATTAATGCGCCGTCTTCTTTAGATAAAGCCAGGCAATGTCTTAACTGCTTGGAAATTTGAGTAAACAAGCCGTCGGCGTCTGTTAATCCCGTTAGAATTTCATCTACAAATGATCTTGATAAATTTGGTTTGGAATATAGCTTACATAGTAATGATAGGGAAGATTGATACAGAATATCATTTGTGATATTTTCAGTATTTTGGTAGCTTGTTATTTTTTCACAGTTAACTCCTTCTTGATCGTTGACGTAACTAATTTTTCTATCAGCTTCTTGATTACAAGATTTACTGTTACATTTGAAATGTCTTTTAAAACTACTAAGAGATTGGTAAGTTTGCTTACATACTAAATATTTGTAGTTATCATAAGGTTTCAGAAAATGAAAATATTTATAATGAAGAATAATTGCATCAATATCAGGAAATGATATTTGCGCTGAACAGATAAAACAAGTAATCATTTTTGAAAACCAGCATAGACCAATAAATAAAAAGTGTCTACTACATTAATAGAAATTGACCCTTTTATGACAAATATGCTAAATAAATCGTATAAATTTCAATGGTTTGAATTTTTCAAGTTATTAATTAAACAAAGAACATTAGGGCAAAATTTGTCGTATTGTTTGAAATCAATGTCAAAAAAATATTTTTGGATAAATTGCCAAAAAGATTTTGCAGATTCCGAATATTCAAGATTTAATACATTGAATGTTTTAAAACATATATCAAAGGCAGGTAGAAAATAATCAAATTTGTAGCAAGTTTCATTAAAATGTACAAAAAACTTACTGGAATCTTTACAAAAACCAACAGTGGCTGTAATGCTTGATTTTTTTCCTTTAGCGTTTTTGATAAGTTCCTTAGCGTAGAGTCAAAATTATTGCAGGTTTCTACTTCTTGAAAGAATGAGTCCTGTGAGTCCTTAATGGTGCTTTTTATGATTTTTCTTTTTTTGCCTCCCTCTCGCTTAGTTATTTTAACACTCGGTGGTAGTAAAGCGTGCAGTAATAGTGCAATGACGATATCTTCACGTTCTAAAAATTAAAAATGTTGTCAGAAAAATATTATTCTAATTTACCATACACCTTTACTAAAATTACCAGTAAGGACATCCTTTTTGTTAAGTTTCGCCAGCAAATGCAAATTCTGTTTGTCTTTAACTTTTTGATTTAGAACAGGTAAAATATCTTGTCGAAAGGATTCCCATCCACGCAGTAAGTTTCCTTCTTTGTTTGGAAACAAAATTTTAAAATCAAGTTCAATCTAAAATGAACTTAGAGGTAGTTATATGAGTGAAAACTACTAAGAGGCGCACCAAACTAAATCCATGTGAATGTTTATACAAAGGCCATTTTTGCAATACAGTATCTAGGCTTCCTTGAATAATTTTTATAGACAAAATATCTCTTCTTCTCTCTGGGTATGTTATAGTCCACTTGTTTTTGACATCACTCCAGGGCTCAGAATGTACTTTAAGCTAGGCAATATCCACAGAAAAATCTAAAATAAGTACAAGTATAGAAAAACAATAACTAATTAATAATTAGATTATTATTACCCTTTGAGTAGATAAGCTATGTATGTTCTGGCGCACTGTTTTAGCTTCCAGGATTTCGCCACAGATGGCGCCACCGCCGCTAGGTGGTTTGAGCCCATACTAAGTAGGTTTGTGTCTTGGCTGTATTGGTTTGCGCCTTGGATGCACCATTGTGTCTTGGGTTCACCATTGCATCTCGACTGCACCGTAGCGGGATTAATCGGTACTACCGGGATGTATCATTTGGTCTTGACTGCGCCCTAGCGGCATTAGCACGTACTACCAGCATGTTCCGGTTTTCTAGCGACATCTGTTCGGGCGCAAACGCCATTTCTTGAGTAAGGTTCCCTAGCGGCCTTAGCCAGAACTACCTGGATTTGCTGTTTTCTTTTATTGGCGGGAGAGTTCAGCATCATTCGAATTTCACAACATGACATCATCATGAACAGATTCTAGAAGTGAGACATTAGCCGATACGCAGCGACATCTGTTTGGGTGCAAACGCCATTTCTTGAGTAAGTTACCCTAGCGGCCTTAGTCGGAACTACCAGCATGCCTTGGTTTTGCTAGCGGGGGAGTTCTAGATATCGGCATGACGTCATCATGGTTTTGCTGCACCTAAATAAGTTTTCTTAGCAGGGAAGTTGTAGATATCAGCATCATTCGAATTTCACAACATGACATCACCATGAACAGATTATAGAAGATGTCAGTGAGGGTTCTGGGGTATGTGTGTATTGAAAAGTCTTATCTTTTATAAACATTTGTTTTTATTTCCAATAAAATTTCTTATTATAAAAGTATTTCTTATAGCACATTGTCCAATATGAACTTGGCAAGATGGCGCATTTGTGTTAATCTCTATTAGTTTTCCACAGTTGTATTCATCTTCGACGTTGATAATGATTTCACTCTCTCCAACTATCTTCTGCATCCAACGAACTTTTTCAGCTCCCTTTACATATATGATTTTATTTCGAAGCAGTGGTTCAACTATAGTGTACATCTTGTGATACGGTATGTAACCATCATCCCAGCGGAATCCATGAAAATTGTGTTGAAGCCATTTTACTTGCCTCTTTTTTGCTGAAGTCAAATCTGTGTATCTGAACGGTGGTTGAAATATAAAGTGCTGTATCTGGTTTTCATTGTTTAGAACTGCCAGTTCTTTAGTGATAAATTCATTGAGACTAGTTTTGAATCCTTGAACGTCTACGATGACAGCCATCTTCTTAATTTAACTTTCTAACTTCACTTGTCAGCGGACTGTATTCCACTATTCGATCGTGTAGAAGCAGACAATATGCTGTCGTATTAGCCGGTATATTTTCAGATGTCTTGAATTCTAGCCTTATGTCAACAGGTCCAGTTTTTATTGTTTCATTTTGATGTGAGCAATCAATGACAGCGATCGGAGCATCGGTTTTGAACTTCTCCCATGTGAGGAACGGCTGATACTGATGACCATAGTATGATTGTGTAAACTTTATATACATCTCATACAGCAATGCGTATCTATTCAAATCAAATTTCAAATTCAAATCATCATAGGGATATGATTCCGAGTTCAAATGAACTGTAACATCGGTGAGTTTGCAGTGATCAAACTTGCTTGCATCTTTGGTTTTATCGTTCCTTCGATCCGTTTGTAATGCTAAGATGATAAATCGAGGTTTCTCCAGTTGAGTGGAAGTCTTAACTGACCAGGTTTGATGCGGTAGTACTGGATACTCATATATGTTACAGCTACGGAATGGTATTTGTATCGGGCGACCTCTCTCGATAATTTTAAATAGTTGCAGCTTTTCATCATCGGATACTGTAACATGTGGAATGCTCCATTGAAGTTTGGTAATTTCAATTTTCACCACATCAGTGGGTGATATAATGGCATTATCATCTGTCCTGCTCCGGATCAATATGAGTTCATGTTTGGAATTTATCAGAATTTTCTTGTAATCTTCAGCGAATCCCAATAAAAATTTCAGAGGTACACAATAGTTAAACAGTCCATTGGTTGGTATAACGGATGAATCTGGTGACCAACTGCCGTTGAGTAGTATCCTGCTTACATTTGCATTTAGCGATACGTAGTTTTTTAATGTTGTCGCAATCCCAAGATTTCTTGTACGATCGATTTCCACTGCATTCAATTCATAGCGTATTTCCTCAAAAAGAAATGGTAGAGCGTTGTTAGCTAATTTTGCAGTTGCTGAAACGGTTCCATCCAGCTTTGTTAGCGACCCCTCAATGTAAAGAAAACTCCTGCTGGGTAGAAGATTCAAGTCCTGATGTTGTACAGAGATACGGATTTCATCGCTGTTTTTAAATGATATTAGAAATGGTGAATAGGAGTGATGTTCAAATTTAGTAACACTGTTATCAAAGTGAGCGTCTGGTGCAATATCTAGTATTCCTTTATTCATTGTTTCAGCGATAAGCCATTTGATTGTAAATATGCTGTATTTGCAGGTGTTAATGTAGGTCTTGATCGCTTCAAGGTTGTCCGCTGACTAATGATCTTGTCTGCTCCGAACTCGTATTTATCATTATTGTATATCAACATGCTGTGGCTTCAAATGTAACCTGATGGTTATAGTCTCTCCTCTGAAGTTGATTAAGTCACCGTCTTGGTCAAGGAGCTTCAATGTTAGACAACTTATACGTTTGGTGTTCACAGGCAAATAGATTACATTTTTGGGTACCTCCACTATTTTATACCCAGGCCCAACGTTCGGGGAAAACTCGTGGAGAGTGTGTACTTGTGTGTTGTTGAAGAATGATCCTGATATAATATTACATTCGATGCGTATAGTATTTACTTTAATGATGTTGACTGGCAACTCTGATGTATGCACTATATTAGCAGTCAAGTTTCTTTTACTGAATCCTAGCAGAGGAGCTATGGATCTCTGTTTTTCAAAATGTATTTCTTCAGTTGCCTTAACTTCACTCTTCAATGTATTATTGTTAGCCTTTATCGCAACCTTTATCCTTCTCCCTTCTTTATCCAAGTATCCTTGTACATATTTTGCTATATCATCAATCTCATAGGATCCAACAGGTATCTCAACAACCTCATTCCCTACATGAACCAGATTATTGCACACATCAATATTTGGTATAGAGTTGTATGTTTGAAAATCAATTAATCCACAAACATAATCCGTTGCTAGCTCCAGCGGGGGAAAGTACTCAGCAGTGAGTAGAGATGAATTTCCCGTGAGAGTAAGTGTTAATGACATGGTGGTTGATAATGAACTGTTACAATTTCAATATAGATACATTTATTTATAGATAATAATTAATGGCTATAACAATTATATAAAAACTTTAAACATAAGTGACCGCAAATTACTGCATCATAGTTCTGATAAGAACTGTAGTTGTACGTAATATTACTACCCAAGTAGTTTATGAGCTCCCTTGGTGGTTGGAGATTGCCAAAGCTATCAAAGTATTCGATGTTATCACCTTTCTTGTAGTACGCTACCCAGTGTGTACCTGCTCCAGTTGAGATCTCCAAGTTAACAATACCGCTTTCTCGCTTCCATGGCTTTTTAGGTAGATTATCACGCATAAATACTCCTCTGAAATGTGGCAAGTGTGTGGTATACTTGTGAAGATCCAACTCGTTTAGCGGTCTTTTGGGTAGCGTCTTTAATAGTTTTTTGGCTGTAGATAGAGTCCAAGTCCTTTTCTGTACGGCTTCAAGAACAGCCCGTTTCCATCTTTACCAACCGCAATAGTTTCCATTGCTTGGTTATGACGTTTGCTTTCTTCCAATTTTGCCTTTGCCACAGTGGTATCATTTACTGCTTTAGCTATGCCTGCTGCACCTCCCGATAGTGCTCCCAATGCTGAAAGCCCAGCAAACAGCGGGATGAGGAACGGAAGTGCCCCGCCAACTTTTGGTACAGGTATCACTCGTGGAGTTTTAATTGATTTCTTCTTTCTTTTCACAATATTTTTAGCTGCACTAAGAGCTATTTTTGTAGCTTCCATCAAGTCTTTTGGTTTTTTGACTTTTAAAATTTTACGTGCATTTCGTACTGCTTCTCGGAATGTGGGTTGACGTTTATTTTTAGCCTTAAGACCCATACCTAGCTTAATTTTAGCCCTCATTGCGTTTGTTATAAGCCAAGCGTTGGCACGTTCACTCAAATTTGCATACGTAGAGTTTGCACGCTGCCCGGCCTTTTCAGCTAATATTTTATCAGCTATATGTCGATCACTTGTATCTTTATGTCGCGAGTATGCTATATCGTGTTCCTTGCAGGCTGCGTCCAGTGGATTGATGCCTGGATCTCCTCTCGCCAATCTTTGTTGTAACTTTGTTCCTGGTCCACAGTACTGGTATCCCGGTAGATGTAATTCTACAGGTAATTTGTTGATGATTGAATTTAATAGTCCTCTGCCCCCTTTCGAAGCTTTTCGGGAGCGTTTCGATTTGTGATCTGGCATCTTATAAGGTTCCGATGATACTGTTGAAATGTAATATAAACAGGTGTATTTATAGGAATCCCGTTAGTCTTCAATATGCGGTTCATTAAACAACAACAAGCTTTTCCTGTTCGAAATGCTGATGTAGGTGTTATGAAGGTGAAAAAGAGGCATGGTCCCCTATTGCCTAATAGTATAAGGAGCATCATTGCTGGACCATCGAATTGTGGAAAAACTAATGTTATGATAAAATATTTACATATATTCAAAATCTTTACATCAACCAAAGTATGAATACTTGAAGCGAGTGATGACTCCCATATCAGGATTGGGGTATTATACATTCTCAAATAACTGCGACGTTCTACCATCAGAGGAAGCCAAATCACATTCAGTGTTTATTTTCGATGATGTAGCATGTGAAAAGCAAAATAATGTGCGATCCTATTTTTGCATGGGTCGCCACGAAGATATAGACAGCTTCTATCTCTGTCAAACATATACGCATATACCAAAGCACTTAATACGTGACAATGCTAATTTAATCATCTTATTCAAGCAAGATGACTTGAATTTGAAACATATCTATAATGATCATATGAACACAGACATGAAGTTTGATAAATTTCGAAGAGCCTGTGCTGAGTGTTGGAAGGATGAATACGGTTTCTTGATGATTGATAAGGATAGCTCATTAAACAAGGGGCGCTACCGTAAAGGATTTGATACCTTCATTGTACTATAAAAGGGTGAAACATGTGAAATCTTCATAAGTCGAAGTTGTTACTCAGTCGAAAGCACACCGAGTCCTGTGGACCTGCTGAGTAGATTAAAGCTGTTCACCTATTATCAGACCTCTTTGAAAGCTGTTAAGCTGTTATCAGAGCTGTTTAAAAGCTGTTAAGCTGTTATCAGAGCTGTTTGAAAAGCTGTTAAGCTGTTATCAGAGCTGTTTAAAAGCTGTTAAGCTGTTATCAGAGCTGTTTGGAAAGCTGTTAAGCTGTTATCAGAGCTGTTTAAAAGCTGTTAAGCTGTTATCAAAGCTGTTTAAAAGCTGGTAAGCTGTTATCAGAGCTGTTTGGAAAGCTGTTAAGCTGTTATCAGAGCTGTTTAAAAGCTGTTAAGCTGTTATCAAAGCTGTTTGGAAAGCTGTATACCTGTTATCAGACCTGTTTGAAAGGCCGTTATTCAGTTAATATCGAAGATGAATGAAAACCTATTAAAAGAAATCATCAAGACAAGGAATGCAGTGCGAAGGAAATTTAAAGCTCTAAAGATGGGAAGGATTGAAGCAGAAGCTCAACTTGAGGAAACTTTCAAGCCAATCACCAAACCCTTAAAAGAGTTTGTAACAAGAGTCAAAAACGAGCCACCTGTCAAATTGGAACCAAAAGAAGAAAAACAAGAAGAAGAAGAAGACAATGAGATTGTGGAACCTTTTACCCCTCCAAAACGAAAACATGTTAAAATGGAGGCTAGTAGCACACCTATAAATTATGGAGATTATTCCTTAACATCTGAGGAAGAATTCGCAACACCTGAACATTCAAGAACATTGACAGAAAGGTCTCCTGTCACCTCCCCCGATACGTCTGGATACATAATTTCAAACTATTTAAAGCTATTCTCTGATAATAGCCCTAAAATTGATCCAACCTATGGAGTTTACTATGATGATAGCGCGTGGAGAATCGGTAATTCAACGTTTGATGTTGATGATGTAGGAAATATTGTTATCAAGGGGACGAGCTATAAAACAACTTTGGGGTTATGTGAGCTGCTATTTATGAAAGATCCTGTAAAAAGTCTATATACTAAAGAGGATTTAACTAATTATGGATCTATTTTGAAAGATACCAATGCATATAAACGTGACTATGCTGAAGATGGACAAATAAAAGGCACTAGAGCGGCTAAGTATAAAGCTATAATCAGTAAACTTATGCAGCATAAAGGCATGGGACTAATGCGTCTGCCTAAAGAAAACATTGATCTCATTTACTGGGATGATCCAAATGAATTAGTGGATAGACTGCGCCTTCTAATGGCATCAAAGCAGGCTGGAAACACCAGTCACAACAATGAAATTATATCTATCCTGGAGGAGTTGCGAGAAGCAGATATTATAGTCTAAATACTACCTCATTACCATACTTCTTCACAATCTACAGATGAGCGTTGATAAGTTTGGACGTTTCTCTAAGCGAGGATATCTTGGGAAACCAGGTGAACGTGGACCAACAGGAGCTCAGGGACCAGCCGGTGAACAAGGAATTCAAGGCCCAGCTGGTAAACAAGGAGCTCAGTGTCCAGCTGGTGAACAAGGAGAGCGGGGTATTGGATTTAATTTAACGATAAATGGAGACTACGATCTGAACTCAAAGTGTATAAAACGACTTGGTGAGCCCCTTGAAAATGATGATGCTACAACCAAAGACAAGAGAAGAAAATTAAAATAAGTGTGGAAGAAATAAGAAAAACTATTAATATAGAGGTGGCAAATTTAACGCTGTATATCAATGGCGAAATCGCAAAGATTGAAAACTATCTGTTTACTTCAGTAATAAATAAGAAAGACTTGACACCAACAGATGGTGTATATGAGTAAAAACTTTTGAGAAATCTGTTTCATTTATAATTACGATGAGTAAGAGACAAGTGGTAAATGAGCTGCATAAACCAGCGAGAAAAAATTTTAAACGACGTCGTGTGATTATCAAAGGACTAGATGACTTGTGGCAGGCAGACTTGGTTGAAATGGATCCCTACAAGTATGTGAACAAGGGTTACCGCTATCTGCTGACAGTAATTGATGCCTTCTCCAAATATGCATGGGCAATTCCAATTAAAAGAAAAACTGGTGTAGAAGTAAGAGATGCCATGCAATCTATATTAAGCGAGGGACGAATACCCAAAAACCTGCAGACTGATGATGGAAAGGAATTCTACAACAGCCTCTTTAAAAATCTAATGCGGAAGCATGCAATTAATCATTACTCTACGTACAGTTTCCTCAAAGCATCAATAGTGGAACGATTTAACCGAACTCTGAAGGATATGATGTGGAAGGAATTCAGTTTTAATGGAACTTATCAGTGGATTAGTATGGTAAAGAAACTGCTCACTGAATACAACTCAAGAATACATCGAACTACAAAAATGAGACCCCGTGATATCAACATTTCCAATGAGAAACAACTGCTTTCAACTGTATACAATCATATAAAAATTGTTGTTCCTGCAAAGTATAAAGTTGGGGATTTTGTACGCATCAGCAAATACAAGCATATATTTGAGAAAGGCTATACACCAAACTGGACAGTTGAGATTTTTAAAATTATTAATGTTCAAAACAAACAAACAGATGTCGCTAATATCTCGAAAACCAAAGCCCGTAGAGGATTTCTGATGAAAACTCCCACTCCACACCGCCAAGAATACATTTCCATGAGCAAAAATAACTTGAATTATTAATACGCTAATATCTCGAAAACCAGAGCCCGTAGAGCATTTCTGATGAAAATTTCATTACCCCCCTCCCTATCTTTATTATCCCCCCCCCCCCGACATACCCACCATCTAGAATCCATTGGCATGAACAAAAATTTCCTACTATTAACTTTAATTATTAGTTCAAAACCAAAAGCCTACATTTAGGCACACAAGAAAAATCAATTATTACTAATATTAATTGAAAACCAGGCGCAACACTTGAAAACAACAAAAGCCTACATTTAGGCGCACCACACATCCAAAAAAGTGAAGCAAAAAACTTCCCAAAACCGTAGCATGCTGCCACGTGTGGGCAAAAGTGAAGCAAAAAACTTCCCAAAACCGTAGCATGCTGCCACGTGTGGGCCAAAAGTGAAGCAAAAAACTTCCAAGGGAACCGTACCACAAGAAAGCCGTAGTACCGGAGCATGCTGGTAGCATCGGCTAATGTCTCACTGACATCGTCTAGAATCTGTTCATGGTGATGTGATGTTGTGAAATTCGAATGATGCTGAACTCTCCCGCCAATACTGTTCATGGTGATGTCATGTTGTGAAATTCGAATGATGCTGATATCTACAACTTCCCTGCTAAGAAAACTCCATTGGCATGAACAAAAATTTCCTACTATTAACTTTAATTATTAGTTAAAAACCAAAAGCCTACATTTAGGCGCTCAAGAAAAATCAATTATTACTAACATTAATTCAAAACCAGGCGCAAAACTTGAAAACAACAAATGCTTGCATTTAGGCGCACCACACATCCAAAAAAGAGAAGCAAAAAATTTCCCAAAACCGTAGCATGCTGCCACGTGTGGGCAAAAGTGAAGCAAAAGACTTCCCAAAACCGTAGCATGCTGCCACGTGTGGGCCAACCGTACCACGCATCCAAGAAAGCCGTGGTACCGGAGCATGCTGGTAGTATCGGCTAATGTCTCACTGACATCTTCTAGAATCTGTTCATGGTGATGTCATGTTGTGAAATTCGAATGATGCTGAACTCTCCCGCCAACAAAAGAAAACAGCAAAGCCAAGGCATGCTGGTAGTTCCAGCTAAGGCCGCTAGGGAGCCTTACTCAAGAAATGGCGTTTGCGCCCGAACAGATGTCGCTAGAAAACCAGAACATGCTGGTAGTACCTGCTAATGCCGCTAGGGCGCAGTCAAGACCAAATGATACATCCCGGTAGTACCGGTTAATCCCGCTAGGGCGCAGTCGAGACTCAAGGGTGCACCCAAGACACAGTGGTGTATCCAAGGCACAAACCGATACAGCCAAGACACAAACCTACATTTAGCATGGGCTCAAACCACCTAGCGACTGTGGCGACATCTGTGGCGGAATCCTGGAGGCTTAAAAAAGTGCGCCAGAACATACATAGCTTATCTACTCCTTTGGAAGTTGGCCTTCATCTAATAAATATAATTCTTCTTCGGGAGTGCTTTCACGTTGTGAGGAAGTTGAAGTTTCGTTATCGAAAAGACCAATTTTTCTGTATCTTTTTTTAGTATTATAATATTTGGTGTATAGCTTTCCACTCGGATTTCCTTTAGAACCAGTAGGAGGCGCACAATAATAAATTTCCTACAAACGGATAATGCTTAGTTAAAAATGATATCTATATTTAAGGCGTAATTAACACACCTTGCTATCATTAAAATAGCGTTCAATATTTGAAGCTATTTCTTGAAAAGCTTCTCTGCTAATACTTCTTTTATTCTGTATATGCCAGGATATAATTGAATCAATTATTATATTTCTAGATATATCCGTTATGTGTTATGGTCGTAGCATATTGCATATAGCAATATGCCACCACGGACTGAAGCGTGTAGGCCCGGCTTGTTGTCGACTACAGCATGAAACCAAAACGCGCCCCGACCGAGAGAAATGCTTCCTCAAGCTCGGTGTCATGTTAAGTGACAGAAGGAAGAAGAAGAGCGTTCTTGGCGGAGTTTTTTTGAGTTTTTTGACAACGTAAGAAAAGCAAGAAGGGAGCCAAAAAAATCTCGGCGAATAATAAGTCATCGGGACAGAAAATCCTCCCAAAAAGAGTGTAATCCATGATTAAAGTGGTATAATGTCAAGAAAATCGATTTGTGAAATAAATATCGTAAATAGGAAACAAAACTAAGCCTAGCTGCCCAGCACGACGATTTAGCACCAGAGGATTACTGGAGAAAGGAGATGAGCATATGTATCCTCCACATAATAATGAACACTTCCAGAACCATCTAGTACAAGTAAGTGATTCAGTCTTACCTGATTCGATTACGCAAACAAAAACGGAGAAGCCCACATTCCTGAAGTACCGGCGAGGCCCCCACTTCTGTGGGATGACTATATTCATACATCATATGTAGCAACTCATATACAACGATTTGTGGCTTATGCGACATGCAGAATTCTACCGATCTTCGCTAGGTGAAGTACATGTATAGACCTGGATACCAATATATAGTCTCTATTTGAGTATCTATTCAGACGTCAACCTTATTTGTGAAATGAACTAATTTTGATCTGATATATAGTAGATAATTAAGGTACTTTCATTAAATAACCATATTTTTGATCTGATATATAGTAGATAATTAAGGTACTTTCATTAAATAACCATAATTTTTGATCTGATATATATAGTGAATAATTCAGGTACTTTCATTAAATAAACTATATTTTTTTCAATTGATATATATATGTAGGTATTAAGTAACTCAGGTATTTTCGTTAAATTCATTTGATTTCATATGTATGTTTGAAAATCATCTTATTAGTTAAATGAGTTACATATAGTTATACGCTTAGACATACACGGCTTTCTTGATTGGATATATATATAGGAATTCGTTCGCTAAAACAACTATATTTATTTACTTATATACTAGCAATTGTTATTGAAACCGGCTATATCATGTGATGATAGCTTATATCCCAATCAGATACAAGTGCTAACGCTTCTTAAGATGAATTGGTTAGCGGCTTGTGTGAAAGTGTCAGAGGACCTATAAGCATTAAGAAATTTAGTAAAAACATACCCACAGGTAGTCTACTGATAGGCTACCTTAATTTTTTTTAAATTCGTCAGGCATAGATGCGTTATTAGTTTTGTTACCAAGAGTGGGAAGAAAATAGTTGGTGTGATTATACCCAGTTCGGTGAGGCACAGACTAGTAGTACTGTAAAAGTGCAACCCAAAGGGATTTCGGACGTGGTCATTTATTTCGTCTATTATTTTTCTTTTAATTTCAGTGCAGCTGGAGAACACGCTTCAGGAGGCCTGCTGGATACGTGAACATTCCAACTATCAATTTTGTGAAATTCGGCTTGATAATTATTTCTTCGGGTTGCCTTCGCGAAACTAGCATAGTAGCGTAGTAGTATATAAACCTTTAAGTAAAATCTGTCGTATCCACTTTAGTATTGTAGAACATGACAGGACAATTAGAAGTAAGATACCAAAATCAGAATCCTACGGGGGTGAATTTAAGCAACAAAAAAAAAAAAAACAAAAAAACGAAATCACTTGTAATTTCGTACTAATATAGCGTTTATAACAAAATGAAGCAGTGTATTAGCATCTAAATACTACTATCAATCTATCTAAATACTACAAAAGTAAGAAATGCTAGTGTATAAATTAGACATTAAACCTATTTCATTATAACGTAAATATGAATTGCTGAACGTTTTTATTTCTTCCCTCACATTTACTGGAGCCCTCTAACATGAAGGTCGCATAGGTCCGCTCTAATTTCTTCTACAGGTCAGCCAAAGGGACTTGGAAATAGTGCCCCCCAAGTCAAAGGGAGGATGGGGCAAGGCCAAGAAGGCATAACATCTGCGCCTTCAATTCAGCAGTAAGCAGGTAAGTGACGTAAAGGTCCCTTCAGGACCGAGTGTGTGCCGTTTTTTTGTAGTGCAGGCACGAAAATTTTTTTTGTCTATGGATGATGACATGCGGCAGGTATTTCGGGAACTCCCCCACACTCTCCGCCATCCTTAGCCGAGGTGCTAGCGTGCCGCCCTGTGCTATCGCTGTCATCAGGCGATCTGTCAGCTCATGCTGGCAGTTTGGACTTAACGTCCTGGTCAAGTCGCCTTCCACATACTTCCATAACAAAATGGCGCCCAACGTGGGGCCACCTCAGTTAGACTTCGGTGGTCTAAATATAAATTTTACTGGGGACTGAGACTTTGAGAGAGATGATCATCTGGTATCTGCCAGTTGATTGACCTCAAGTCTCACATCCAGTAGAAGATATAGGTGGACCTGAGTCTAATTGGTTTTGTGAAAATTTTTTTTGTAAAGTAACGTAATATTTTGAAAGTTTTATTGGAAGTCTTTGATATTTTGAATTTTTGGATTAAAGTAAAGTAACGTTTTTTGAATTTAATGAAAGTTTTTTGGAAGTTGAAATCCGGCTTTAGGTTTGACTTCGGTCAAGCCTCAAGCCTGAACAGTTGTTGAATTTTTTTGAAAGTTTTTTGAAATGTTTTTGGATGATCTTTCCCGCTGGCCTTCTGCCATGGAAATGGTAGGTGGCCTCACGAAATCTTTCGTTTGAGCTCTTGTGGGGACATGTCTCTGTTGGCCAACTGGCTGGACAGAGTTATGAATCTGCGAGACAACTTCTTGGCTTCCAGCTAATTAGTTGACCAGACTCATGACTCTGCCCGGCTAGCGAACTAGCTGGACACGACGATTCGGTGAGGAGAAGAGAACGAGTTCTCGGAGGATGGGATTGATGCTGGAGATCTTCAGTGATCAGGAGTTGGCATACTGCTAACTGCCTGGCTGAAGAATCTCTGGCAGCATTCTCAGCCTTTGATACCTCCGACTTTACTCTTCCCAGATTTCTGCAAGAGCTCCGACTTTTTCAATGCACACACTCACGTCACTTGCTTATATCTGTATTATGACCTTGGAAGAGAGAGAGCGACCTGACCTCTTATGTGGGAGTTAGCTTCGGGAGGTGAGGGAGAAATTGTCTGATCTTTGAAAATTTTTGAAACGTTTGACCTGTCTTTGCGATTTTTTTTGGATTCTTCGTAGTTTGCAGAATTTATGAGAATTTAGTCGACGAAGTTATTGACGCTTCCTGACATCGGTTTTTGTTCTGGGGATTCAATCCTCATATTATCTCGATTTAAGAAGCTTAAATTAACTCTTCGAGTCCTTGTTTTGCAAAAGTTATTTTTAAAAAAAAAAATTTTCTTCGGACGCTTGGGAAGATATTTCATTGGATCATAGTATCTCATCCCAACTTTCAAATTTAGTAGCTCGTTAGCTTCGATCCTGTTTGAGCCTGTGATCTCGATTTTTGACCTTTTTTTTAATTTCTCTGATATTCTTCTTCGAACCTTTGGTTTGCAAAACGTTTTCAATTTTGACTCACTATGGGTACAGTGAGAACGCCACCACCTGCGACAAACGGTATGTCAATGCTACCTGAACCATGCTCCATCTGTCGTGATGCAAGCTGGTCAGTCGAAAGGAAGCCTGTAATAACCAAATGTGAACACATTTTTCACCAGGCATGCCTGCAGCATTGGATAGGTGAACATGCTAGTTGTCCTAACTGTCGGTGCCATATTACACAACAAGACTTTATCGAATATACAGGTGCAATCCCAAAGAGACCGAAGAAGGTGAAGCCTGTGAAGTCTACTAAGCACGATGTGCCGAGCTTCAATCTGCCTACTTTCGACCTACCACCACCTAATAGACGCTCTTTGTCTCCAGGAATGTTCAATTTGCATTCCCGGACGTTCACTAATCCCAACTCACGGCAAGACAGTCCATTACCACCAGCCCAAGGCCACACCTCAGCTGCTACGGATGCGTTGCTGGCAGGCCTGCGCATTCAAATGAAAGACTTGGTACGTGAAGGTCTCGAACACAGCCTCAGTACATTACGGTCTGAGTTAGTAGATAGTGTCCGTCAGCAAGTAGCAGCCATGGTGCCACCAATAGATTTTTCACGTCCACCCCCGTCTATGGGTAATCCAAGAACGTCGAACGATTTTCCCAATACAAGGAGACAATCATTCCATAGACCGCCTTCAGCCTTTGGTCAGCCTATGCCAAACCTCGCTCCACCTCAACCAACACCGCCTATTCGTGTTCCTGCACATGTAGGACAGCGACGATCCGGAAGTCCCATCCGTAGATGGAACCTGACGTACAATGGAAATAACGCAGAGCTCCCGGTAGACGAATTCATTTTTAGAGTCGAAGCGCTCACGCACTCCGCTCTGGAAGGGGATTTCGATCTGCTGGTAAGGAACATGCTTACGTTATTAACAGGACCAGCTAAAGATTGGTACTGGTCAATATTGAGGAATAACCCTTTCCCAACTTGGGAATTCATCAAAACGGGATTGTCCATGGAATGGGGAGTGCCCAAGGATGATTTAAAAATACGATTACAGCTGATGTCTCGAAAGCAAAAACCTGGCGAAATATTCGCTATGTACCACCACCATTTAGTATTGCTGCGTGACCAGCTACAGACCGCCATGCCAGACCAAGAGTTTCTAGAGATTGTTAAATCCAATTTGTTGCCTGAGATCCAGGAAAAAATATGTTTGCACCCCACTTATACTATAGGACAGCTGAGATCGCTGGTTACTCGTATCCAAGCTACGCAGACACGCATTGCTACAGCTGGTAGTTGGAATCCGTACCGGAACCAACGAGTGCACGCAGTTGACAATTTTCAGAACTTGGACCCTGAACTGGCAGCAGCAACAGGCAGTGACCACGGCCTAGGTGAGCTATCGAGTATTTCAAACAAAAATGCTATTGTCTGCTGGAATTGTGATCAGTCTGGTCATTATTATCAAGATTGTAGACAGACGAGTCGAGTTGTGTTCTGCTATGGATGCGGACGCAAGAATGTTTTCAAGCCTGATTGCCGCTACTGCAGACAGAAAAACGAGAGACGGGTCGGGAATACCAACACCTCTTCCCGACCAGCGTCAACGTCGCAAGCAGCAACTGTAACGAACAAGGAGGAAAGCCCGCTCCATTAGTAGACACTCGTGATAACTCCCTAACGTGTCCTCTGATATCATTCAGTGACTCTGGTGATATCAGAAAAGCACCGGATTGTACAATTACTTCACTGGAAGAGGCGGAGAACTTGATGGATTTCTCTGCAGATCTTCAAGCTCCCATTTCCACTTCTGGGGAGCCCATGACAATACTAGACACTTCCTTAGAAGAGTTTTTACTCTTCGATGTCCCGTTGACACCTATAGCACGTGTAGCTGACAAGGTTACTGAGCAGGAGATTTGGCCTCCTGCCATTTCTATCTTAAAACGGCCACCAAGCTCTGATATGACGAGTGGGCGTGAGCCAGTTTTACATCCGCTGACGCCGTATCATACGCGTCTGCAGAGATACAGAGCAGCAAGAGACCGAATTTTCTCCTCAGTAGCAGAGTTAGCTGAGATTATGTTTCCCGACCGGGATATGAGACCGAAAAGGAAAAGATCAACCGTTCGTTGGCGAGAATACTGTCGACGAATGAAACTGGAAAGGAAAAAACTAGCACAGATTTCCGTGTCGATGCCAGACGACATTCGACCGTACGCAGAAGTAAAGCTGCTCGGGCGAACTGAGACTGGATTACTTGATAGTGGTGCCACTGTCAGTATTCTAGGCCAGGGAGCTCTCGAGAAGCTTGCTGAAGCAGAGGTTGAATGGAAGAAGTATAGGACACAGGTCCAAGTAGCTAATGGTGCCATGACGACTGTTCATGGTCATGTGAACTTGGACGTCACTTTCCGTGATAAGACCCAAAACGTGCGTTTTTACGTGGTTCCTGGGCTCACACAGGCACTATATCTGGGAATAGACTTCTGGCGCCTCTTTGGGTTAGCTCCGGATGTCCTAGGTATAGTCGCAGAAGTGAATCCAAGTGGAATAGCTACCTCTGACACCGATGGGCATATCCTTTCTAGTTTAGAACACCAACGCTTAGAGAGCACAAAACAGCTTTTCCCCTCTTTCGCCTCTTTAGGCCTGGGAAAAACATCATTGGTCACTCACAAGATTGATACGAATGACGCCGCCCCGATAAAACAGCGCTTTTATCCGATTTCCCCGGCAGTGCAAAGTTTGATGGATGCAGAATTAGAGCGAATGCTATCACTGGGTGTGATAGAGGAGAGCCAGAGTCCTTGGAGCTCTCCAGTTGTTCTGGTAAGGAAGCCTGGAAAGGTCCGGCTTTGTTTTGACGCCAGGAAGGTCAACTCGGTTACGAAGAAGGACGCCTATCCGCTACCGCAGATAGACGCACTTCTGAGTCGACTTCCTCCGGCAAACTACATAACGAGCCTGGACCTGAAAGATGCATTCTGGCAGATCCCACTGGACACTGATTCCAGAGAGAAGACCGCTTTCACAGTACCTGGTCATCCTCTCTATCAGTACACAGTGATGCCATTCGGCCTATGCAACGCTCCCCAAACGATGTGCCGCCTCATGGATAAAGTCATTCCTTTCGATCTTCGTGAGAACGTTCTCGTCTATTTAGACGATTTATTAATTCTATCATCTGACTTTGACACTCATCTCATGCTGCTAGCCAGGGTAGCGGATTGTTTGAGGAAAGCTGGCCTTACTATAAACGTCGAGAAGAGCAAGTTTTGTATCAAGGAGACTAAATACCTGGGATTCATTGTAGGAAGGGGAGGTATGAGAACTGACCCTGACAAAATATCAGCCATAGTTGACTATCCGTCACCTAAAACTGTTCGGCAAGCCCGACGCCTACTAGGTATGGCAGGATGGTACAGACGGTTTATTCCGAACTATGCTGATTTGACTGCATCCATTACAGACACTTTGAAAAACCCGAGTCAGTTCAAATGGACATCTGAAGCCCAGACGTCTCTTGATCTACTCAAACAAAAACTTACTTCTGCTCCGTTGCTAGTGAGTCCAGACTTCACCAAACCGTTCGTCATCCAGTGCGATGCGAGCCAACAAGGTATTGGAGGAGTGTTGCTTCAGCTAGATGACGATGGCCACGAGAAGCCAATAGCCTACGTCTCGAAAAAGTTGAACTCCGCTCAACGAAATTACACCGTCACAGAGCAAGAATGCCTAGCTGCAGTCTTGAGCGTACAGAAGTTCCGGCCCTTCATAGAGCTTATGCCGTTCAAGATAGTGACGGATCACGCGAGCTTGAAATGGCTGATGTCTCAAAAGGACCTCAGCGGAAGACTTGCTCGGTGGAGTTTGAAGCTTCAGGGCTTCGACTTCACTATTGAACACAGGAAAGGAAGCCTGAACGTAGTCCCTGATGCGCTGTCACGCATTCATTGTGACAGCATGAACACAAACGAAGATCCTGGCCCGGAAGTTGACCTTAGTTCGCCATATTTCAATTCGTTGGAATATGAAGAACTGAGGCATAAGGTTAAAACGACTTCTGGCAAACTACCAGATCTTTGCGTCAGGGATGGCTTCGTTTATATTCGGACTGTTCCGAGAACAGGCGATCCGATCCAGGAGGAAGAAGCGTGGAAGCTTTGGATTCCACGTGGGCTTGTCACCGACGTCATTTCGAGAGCGCATGATCCGCCGCTAGCTTCACACGGAGGAATAGGGAAAACCCTAGAACGTCTGCGAAGACATCTGTACTGGCCACGAATGACAGTTGATGTCAGAAATTACGTAGCCGCCTGTGACGTGTGTAAAGAAACGAAGGCTCCTAATACTATTTTGCGACCACCGATGAAAGTCCAGTCTGTGATAGAACGACCATGGCAAAAGCTGTACGTCGATTTCTTAGGTCCATATCCTCGGTCAGTTAAAGGAAACGTCTGCATTCTGATAGTTCTTGACCACTTTTCTAAATTCCCACTTCTCAAACCTATGAGAAAAGCGTCTACGCTCAATGTATGCCAATTCATTGAGACTGAAGTGTTTCACGTGTTCGGAGTTCCGGAGACCATAGTCTCTGACAATGGAGTCCAGTTTTGCTCGGCTCAGTTCGCCAGACTACTGGAAAAGTATGGGGTAAAGCATATGCGAACGGCAGTTTACTCGCCGCAAGCAAACGCCTCAGAGCGAGTAAACCGGTCTCTGTTGTCAGGGATTAGGGCCTATATCCAGAAGGAACACACCAGATGGGATGAGAAACTGAGCCAAATAGCTAGTTCCCTCCGGAGCTCTTTCCATCAAGCTACTGGTTTCTCTCCCTATCGAACACTCTTCGGTCAACAAATGATAGAACATGGCAGCTCCTATTCCATCTTGAGGAGCATTGGAACTCTTAATGAGCCACTGAGAGTAGACGCAGAAGATAAAATGAGATTGATCCGTGCGAGAGTGCAGGAAAATTTACAACACGCATTCGAACAGGGTTCAAAAGCCTACAATCTCAGGGCAAAACCCGTCGAGTTCAAAGTTGGTCAGGAGGTATTTAGAAGGACTTTTGCCCAAAGCAATTTCCAACAGCAGACTAGTGCTAAACTGGGACGAAAATTTGTTAAATGTCGGGTTAGAGCCAAGAAAGGAAACTCACTATACGAACTTGAAGATCTGCGGGGAAAACTGTTAGGTGTCTATCACGCTAAAGACATCAAGCAGTGATCATCAGTATGAAAACATCGTCGATACTTATTGTCGTTTATTCCTGGTAGCCCTAAGAAGGCATCCAGCCAGCTTAACTGGTAAACTATAGGATATCACGAAGCCCTCCTATTGCCCCGTCAATGGTGGGTGATATACCTGTTGAAAGTCAATCTCATTATAGCACCCCTATCGCTTGTGAGTAGATAACCTTTTATAGTCCCTTCCGGATCGGCCTCATTAGGAGGAAAATTTTTCCTTGTCTGTCCAGCTGCAACATTTCGTTAATCGTCGGACATAGTAGTACTAGATCTATACCTGGTAGCCCTAAGAAGGCATCCAGCCAGCTTAACTGGTAAACTATAGGATATCACGAAGCCCTCCTATTGCCCCGTCAATGGTGGGTGATATACCTGTTGGAATCCATTCCCATATTCGGCTGTCAACATGTCACTACTTCGATGACGCCTTGGAGACACACCCTTGAACAATCGCAGCCTGAGATCAGGGTGAGAGGTTGCGCCGGGAAAGCTTAGCGATCAGTTCTTTAGGGTACTGATCGCGGGGCTTCCTCAGCATCTCGGTGAAGGAAGGCAGAGAGGCATCGACCGGCTGGATTTTTTGGGTTACCAGCTTGTCGATGTAGCTTTGGCTTCCCCACACGGAGAAGGATGTCGAAGTCTGATCGAAGACTGACGAGACTTCAAGGATGTGTCCTCGACGTGTCATCGGAAGTAGAGTCTGAGGATGAGGAAAGCATAGGGTCGTGGGACGTGACACACATTGAGCGCCCGCAGTGATGAGGCCTATGTGTAAGACCGGCTAGCTCAGTCGACCATTTTTCAGCGTCGTCTGAACCACGGGTGGCGCAGACCACTCTGCCCTGTTATGGTCGTAGCATATTGCATATAGCAATATGCCACCACGGACTGAAGCGTGTAGGCCCGGCTTGTTGTCGACTACAGCATGAAACCAAAACGCGCCCCGACCGAGAGAAATGCTTCCTCAAGCTCGGTGTCATGTTAAGTGACAGAAGGAAGAAGAAGAGCGTTCTTGGCGGAGTTTTTTTGAGTTTTTTGACAACGTAAGAAAAGCAAGAAGGGAGCCAAAAAAATCTCGGCGAATAATAAGTCATCGGGACAGAAAATCCTCCCAAAAAGAGTGTAATCCATGATTAAAGTGGTATAATGTCAAGAAAATCGATTTGTGAAATAAATATCGTAAATAGGAAACAAAACTAAGCCTAGCTGCCCAGCACGACGATTTAGCACCAGAGGATTACTGGAGAAAGGAGATGAGCATATGTATCCTCCACATAATAATGAACACTTCCAGAACCATCTAGTACAAGTAAGTGATTCAGTCTTACCTGATTCGATTACGCAAACAAAAACGGAGAAGCCCACATTCCTGAAGTACCGGCGAGGCCCCCACTTCTGTGGGATGACTATATTCATACATCATATGTAGCAACTCATATACAACGATTTGTGGCTTATGCGACATGCAGAATTCTACCGATCTTCGCTAGGTGAAGTACATGTATAGACCTGGATACCAATATATAGTCTCTATTTGAGTATCTATTCAGACGTCAACCTTATTTGTGAAATGAACTAATTTTGATCTGATATATAGTAGATAATTAAGGTACTTTCATTAAATAACCATATTTTTGATCTGATATATAGTAGATAATTAAGGTACTTTCATTAAATAACCATAATTTTTGATCTGATATATATAGTGAATAATTCAGGTACTTTCATTAAATAAACTATATTTTTTTCAATTGATATATATATGTAGGTATTAAGTAACTCAGGTATTTTCGTTAAATTCATTTGATTTCATATGTATGTTTGAAAATCATCTTATTAGTTAAATGAGTTACATATAGTTATACGCTTAGACATACACGGCTTTCTTGATTGGATATATATATAGGAATTCGTTCGCTAAAACAACTATATTTATTTACTTATATACTAGCAATTGTTATTGAAACCGGCTATATCATGTGATGATAGCTTATATCCCAATCAGATACAAGTGCTAACGCTTCTTAAGATGAATTGGTTAGCGGCTTGTGTGAAAGTGTCAGAGGACCTATAAGCATTAAGAAATTTAGTAAAAACATACCCACAGGTAGTCTACTGATAGGCTACCTTAATTTTTTTTAAATTCGTCAGGCATAGATGCGTTATTAGTTTTGTTACCAAGAGTGGGAAGAAAATAGTTGGTGTGATTATACCCAGTTCGGTGAGGCACAGACTAGTAGTACTGTAAAAGTGCAACCCAAAGGGATTTCGGACGTGGTCATTTATTTCGTCTATTATTTTTCTTTTAATTTCAGTGCAGCTGGAGAACACGCTTCAGGAGGCCTGCTGGATACGTGAACATTCCAACTATCAATTTTGTGAAATTCGGCTTGATAATTATTTCTTCGGGTTGCCTTCGCGAAACTAGCATAGTAGCGTAGTAGTATATAAACCTTTAAGTAAAATCTGTCGTATCCACTTTAGTATTGTAGAACATGACAGGACAATTAGAAGTAAGATACCAAAATCAGAATCCTACGGGGGTGAATTTAAGCAACAAAAAAAAAAAAAACAAAAAAACGAAATCACTTGTAATTTCGTACTAATATAGCGTTTATAACAAAATGAAGCAGTGTATTAGCATCTAAATACTACTATCAATCTATCTAAATACTACAAAAGTAAGAAATGCTAGTGTATAAATTAGACATTAAACCTATTTCATTATAACGTAAATATGAATTGCTGAACGTTTTTATTTCTTCCCTCACATTTACTGGAGCCCTCTAACATGAAGGTCGCATAGGTCCGCTCTAATTTCTTCTACAGGTCAGCCAAAGGGACTTGGAAATAGTGCCCCCCAAGTCAAAGGGAGGATGGGGCAAGGCCAAGAAGGCATAACATCTGCGCCTTCAATTCAGCAGTAAGCAGGTAAGTGACGTAAAGGTCCCTTCAGGACCGAGTGTGTGCCGTTTTTTTGTAGTGCAGGCACGAAAATTTTTTTTGTCTATGGATGATGACATGCGGCAGGTATTTCGGGAACTCCCCCACACTCTCCGCCATCCTTAGCCGAGGTGCTAGCGTGCCGCCCTGTGCTATCGCTGTCATCAGGCGATCTGTCAGCTCATGCTGGCAGTTTGGACTTAACGTCCTGGTCAAGTCGCCTTCCACATACTTCCATAACATATGGCTTTAATATCCTCGAACTCTTTAAGAACGAAGTTCCCATTAGGGTGTAACTTAATTGCTTCAATAAGGTTCTATTAATTTTGAATAAAACTTAAATGGTTATGTTCAGTTAAAAATGTGGAATTCAATTCTTACGAAGATATCACTCGATGCTATAGTGGATGTGGATGGAGATGATACCCCCGGTTGATTCAGATTTCTTGCTAACCATTCATGAACAATTGACTGCAATTGCTTTTCAGGAAATATTGGTATTGGAATATTAGACGAAAATAGCTCATCAATGTCTCTATCATCTAGAATTTTTAGAGTTTCAATGGTAATGTTTTGCTCTGAGAAAATGAAAATGCTCATATTTATGTTTTTATTTTTTGAATATTGTATTACCAAGAAATCCATCGTACAGATCGATCCGGTTAAAAGAGATAGAAGATTAGGGTCAGAAATTTGTCACTTTCAGTTAGTTGGCTCAGAGCAGTGAGATTATCACCAAAATTTTCAGCTTCACTGTTTGCAGTAATTTGTCGCGGGGACATGGACTGTTAAGTACTTGCAAAGAATTAATCTCGCTTACTTACTCACAGGCAGAAGTAGAATTGTTATCTAGAAAACACTCCGCCGCTCTTATAAAGCTGCTATCCATTTTATTGAAATATTTTTTTTTTGTTTTCAATAAATAAAACTATCCTAAAGATTTTAGCCCTAGAAAACAAATTTCATGTTAAATTTTATTAATGCAAAACTTTCTAAATTTTACGATTTTAAATTTTTCGAAACCGGCATATATTTAAAAAAAACAAGGTTTAAATTTATATTAATTCTGACAAGGTATTTACCACTGACTTATAACAATGGACTGAGCGTATTGCCATTTTCCTATAGGAAAGAATGGCACAAATTTTACAGTTCTCTCTTTCGCCCTATGGCAGAGTTGGAGCTACCAACACAAAATATTGCTTACTGAACGTTTACTTATGACATTTGATGTATTTATGTTGGCTGCAGATGCAATCACCGCAGAAAGAATAAGGTAAAGATAGTGTTTACCATGCGCCGTATTCAGTTAAGAACAACTCAGAATTAGTTTAATTTCTTAGAAGAGTGCTTATAAGCGATTAAAATATCAATTGGACAAAAGAAAATGATTTTTTTTTATTTAATTCGATTTACGGGTGTAAAATTTCATCTGATTGGTTGAGTTTTGTGTAGTAAATGTTTTAAAGGGTGCTCTAACGGTGATATACAGAAACACAAACTTTTTTGTGCCACATGAAATAGCAAATCGCTCAGTCCATTGTTATAAGTCAGTGGTATTTACTTACCGCGTAATCTCAAATAAGAAACCGAAGAAAATTATAAAAACTTATACTCCAAAAGCACGAAAAACACTTTTAATTATAAATATTTCACACTTTACACTCTTTTATTAATATTTAAAATACTGCCACTGTTCACTTATAGAAGCTTTACTACCCGAAGCGCAACTGAAACTAAAAATCGCGATGTATGTTATCAACTCACACAATGAAATCACAATGTAGTCAAAAAATTACATTTATGGAAAATAACTGTTTATGAATACCAATTCTATTGAAAATATTGTAAAAGAACTACACTGTAAAGTAAAATGTGGTAATGTAACAACGAGAGTGGTTAAACATCAACGTGTTGTGCAAGTTCAGTAGTTTTTTAACAATGGACATATAGGAAAAAATGGTAACAAAATAAGGTATTTTATTATATATATATTTATATGGAATTCAAAGCAGTGTGTTTGTTAAAATAAAATCTATCTACTCTTTTGTTTCTTCTAATAGAGGAACACAACAGGTTTGGTAATGTTTGATTCGCTTACAACTTCGAGTGGTTAAACGACAACGAGAAATTGTAAAAGCACAATTTCGCCTTGGTTAAACTAACCACAGGAACGTTGGTCAAATTAACTACATGCTTAGTTAATATTAAAAGGTTAGCACAATTGTTCACTAAAAATTTTTTGTAGTTGAATTTACCAATGATTTTTTTCTGAGTGTATAGGGACTACAAAAAAAACAAAAAAAAATTGTGAAGAAGCACAAATTCCAACGGTATCCTTATCAACTTTTACTCATTTATTCAATCATGAATTCAATACTTCATTTTACGTACCAAAGAAGGATCACTCTGTGAACTTTGCGCATCATATACCAATGCTGAAAGACATGAAAATGAAGTTGTTACGTATAATTTTGTTACGTATCCCTTATATATATATATATATATATATATATATTTTACCAATATAGCTACACTCGGTACTCACTGAACGGTTGGTACTTCAGGTGACAATACCTTAGCAGCACCTTATCCTTTCTGGATTCACAACAATCTCTCGGGCGCTGTCACTTTCTCAAATTATTGTCATATCAACCTTTATTCACTGACTTTTCTTAACAGCCTAGTACTACACTCTATTGTGGTTAATTTAGCACAGTATATCTAACACTAACGCAAAATAAACTCCTTAGTTCTATGTAAAACTAAACTTCTTTCTTAAATCTACTGAGAAACCAAAACATCTTTTCGTACAGAAGCGCAGTGTTTCGTCTAGTACAAGCTAGCGGGACAAAATTATTTTTTGAGTTATTTTGATTGTTTGTGTATATTGTAGGTATATTCCGATATTTTAAGAGAAAAAGAGGGCAAAGCTCCATATTGAAAGGTGTGTAGGCCCTACATCCGCGATAGGCACACCATTTGTCACGATATGGGTCACCATTCATATTTACATTTTTATATTTAAACAATTAAATTAAACTAAACAAAAACAACACAAAAATTACAAGGTAATTACAATTGATGTCTACAATATTAATATTAAATAACTGAAACAATTAAAGTAAAAACTATAAGTAGGTGATAATATAGTACAATTACAATTTTTAATGATCGCCATCAGATGATTCTTTCCTATTACTCTGCCATTCAGTAGAGCCTGACAACAAATAATCTTCCTCATTAATTTCGTAATGGGGTGATGTCGTGGTTGGTATGGAAGGTGGGATAATCAAGTGCTGAGCCTCCGCTGGCAAGGTCGTAATTTCCTTTCGCGGTATTTCTCTTAGTGGGTTAATTACAGGATAGGACGTAATCAGGAGTATCCTCAAAAGATCTGTATTCGTGGCAATACGTGACCTCTTTGTGGTGTGTCGGTCACGGAATCTACGGCAATCTTTATGTCTTGCCTCCTGGGCTTCTTCGGAAAGCTCCCCAATTAGATGGATACAAGATTGAATTACTTCCGCATTGTGTACTAGAATCTTGTGCACAGTAACGGGCATGGAGTACCATGAATACAGATCAAGGTATAATTTTCGTGTTTCAATGCAATACATTTCGAATTCCGAAAAATTTGTAAATTTATGTCATTTCCCGATGATAATGTTCTTAAAACTACATGAAATATTTTAATGAGCCTTACGTCCAATCCTGTAATTTCGATGCTTAATTCAGCATTAGAAAAAAATCTACGTGCTGTGTTTCCTTCATTCGAGTTACCATACCCACGTTATAACTTGCCACTTTTTTATATCTAAACGATAGCTTATGTGAAGCATACATTCAAAAGTACGGATCCATGCATGTAAGTAGATAATCCAAATCCAAAGAGCTGGGAAAGTTCTGTGTTGAACGTGTGTCCGTAAAGTGTTACACACTTTACCATCAGCCATCTTCAATAACAAGTCATGTGTAACTGAGATTTGAGATCCATCATCGTTACATAATGTTGGAAGAAGATGACTAATTTCATCTAACACCTTAGTCGTTTCGTCTTTCGTAAACTTATTTGTCTCCTTGGCGAAAATAAATTTGATAGGACGGCAATATAAAGTTGAAGAAGGTCGTAGGTTTTGGCCAGATCACGGTTTCGCCGTTAAGCAGTCTCAAGGGTACAAATGAGTATACGAACAGGAATTCATCTGTAGCGCTGGTGTTCTCAAATCTCTGCTTATACGTGCTTTGCCCAGAACTACCATCACAACCCCATTTGCTAACCAACGTGAACTATGAACGAAGTAACACACTTCTAATAACTTCAGACTGAGCTTCAACTAAAAGTTCAGCCGTTTTATTCAAAATAGAAAATAGCCTGTAGATTAATTTTATCTCGAGATTCAGTTACAGAAATGTGTTCATCACAAGGACAACAAGAAGCTTTGGATTTACCTAAACTGTAGAATGATGGATACACTCGATGTCCCGCCTTCACTGTCCACTTCCTAGCTTGCTTATATGAGTGAGTAGTCGAATTAGAGTCTACATAATAAGCTAATGCTTCGTCCGGAGTTAACTGCCTACTTTGGTTAGAACACTTCATATTCTTCTTTTGACTTCCACCAACTTCTCTGATTTGTATCGCGACATTTCGGTGCCCTTCCTTCCGCACAGCCAATTCCGCAACTAAAGTCAACTCACTTGCACTTCGAGTTTCTAAGAGATCTTCTACTCTACGTCTCTTCGTTTTCAATGAACAGTCATCGAACGATTTTTTGGGTCGGCCCATTGACAGAATTCCTGATGATGTTGAAGGGAAGGGCTGGTTTACACATAAATTATTTTTCTATTTCCGGGCCCTGTAACCAAGCTTTATGTTTGTTTAAGAACACTTCTTTGCTAGAATTAGATAATGTCCACTTTTCAATGAATTTCGAAGAAATACTTTAAATTTTCATCCTGAGCTTTCTCAAAGATTCGTCGGAAACATCGGTGATATTGTGTTTTTCGCGCACGTAATCCAAAAAACGACTGGTTCTTTCACATTTATTATGTTTCAGCCATTCTTCAAAAAATTCCATTTTCGTCATAGTTATGACTCGTTTTGAAATATGGAAAATCATTTTACTTGCGGGGCCTTACGGGGTCTAAAATATGTGTGAGTCTATGCCTGAAAATTGTAGTCATAATATATAGAAGTATCAAGACGAGTACATTCGGGTGAAAAAAGTTGCGATCCTTTGAAGTTTTCAATTATGGAAAAATATGCAGGATTTCTTTCTAGATTTTCAAGCTCGTATTAAAGCAAAAAATATGTGAAAAATTTGTAATTAAGTATATGATAATAGTGTACATACCGTCAACAGAATACTCCATCACAAAAAAATTTTTCACTATGCTACCAATTTTAATAGATCTAACCACAAGTGTGTCAAAAATGCAAGTGATTTGCAAATGAAATTCGAACGTGTTAATCACTTACCTTTCACCCCCGATAATGTACCGTAATAAAAAGATTGCCGCAATGAGATCTTGGAATTCTGTACCTGCGATGAGTTTTTTTTTTTTATCGAAACGATTTGGGATGAAACTTAAAACTTTTATTTTTCCCAAGTCGTTGTGTGGGAATATATTTTGATTATTTTACCCGTCCATATGATAAGCGGGGTATAGTTTTACGCGGGCTTATGGAACTTTGAATTAAGTAGTGTAATTCGTTCGGGTGTAGGAACTGCTGATGTGGCTTTTCCACTCGACTAAAAGATAAGCTGAGAATGATTGTAAGTGGGCTTATGAAACTTTCAATTATGGATTTCACACATTGCCATTTTAATTTCAGGAATTTTTGTACACAATATTCCTTCCCCCTGCAAAAAAGAGAGTTATTCTTGGAAGAGGAATAACTCTCGGGGGAAAGTTAAGCAAACTCTTCCAATAGGCAATGATTTTGTGGATAGCATTTTATCAGTACATATTGAGTTTCTGCTTTTGTTTATGTTTTTGGTACTTTACTGCGGGAGGGCCCGTCACAATCTTGGGACAGAATCTTGCAGTTGGTCATTCCAGTTTTTCTCACCAGCAAGGGTAGTTCGGGCTTTTTGTTTAAAGTATTTCGAGGCGTAAACTCGACACATTTAGGATGCTTTTCATGTTGAGACGGCCAGCATGCCTTTTTAAAGTCCGATGGGGCGTACCTCTACTTTTTACTCCATCTACGCCCTGCGTGTGACTCCCGGATGGTGGTGAGCGCCCTGCCACCATTTGGGGAGCCGAGGCAGCTGCTGGGCGTTACCATAGGGTATTATTGCCCTTATTTCCGCACATGGGACAATCCTTGGTGGTTGCAAGGGAAGGTGTATTCCTTTTGTTTTTGTTATTTTGTCTAGAATTTTTCCTTTTGTGTTTTTAGGCGGGTTCCTCTCGGTTGTTGGCATGCATGGACTGTGCACCTGCTGTAATGACGTGTTCGACTCTCCGGCGACGAGCCTCTTGAGGGAGTTCACCGCCACCCCTCCTTTTACTTTGGACTCCGAAGATTTGGATGAGTCGGAAGATGAGGGTTAGGGCTGCTGGAGCCTACACTTACCGTGATTCACACGTCTGATGACAGGAAAAAGAAAGAAAAAAAGTATTCTGGTAAACCTTTTCCTCTTTTTTTTTTCAAATAAAAAAAATTTTTGTAACATTTTCAGTTTTTTATTTTCACTCCTGTTTCCCTTTTAGAAAAGTTTGTATGATTGGCTCTTCTTTGTTTTTGCATTTTTGGGTTAGCGTGATCGATGGAATCAGTTGGATGGTTTGCACAGGTTTTCGGTCTCCACATATTATGGTTTGTTCACAAGTTATTATTCTTTAATTTTTACAAGGTTCTTTCCTTTTGTTTTTATACTTATAAGTATATATATTTCAATATTTTACCTTACTTTAGTAACTAGTTATTTATTTATTTCTACTTCTATGTTCGATTTCAAGAGAAATTAGTTACCGTAGGTTAATTAGGTTTTGTTTTCTAATTAGTCGACTGAATCCATATAATTTCTACTGATTAAAAAAGTTATCTTCTGCGACGAGGAATCGAACTCTCCTTGTTCGAATCACAAACGATAGCCCTGCCACTAAGCTATACTTCTCATAGCAGAAAAATGAATAAGCACCTTTTAACTACACTTAAATTTATTTAAACAATTAATACATTTAGTTCAAGGTTGTTTCAACTATTTCTAGATAACTTTATAAGTTCAAGTTCACTTCAACCAATTCAAGCAATGAAAGAATGAAAGCACTTCCGAAGACAAAAACGATTTTATAAATATTTATGAAAGTAACCTTATATTGATTTCTCGACTTTATTATAGATTTCAAGCCCGATTGTTTTAAATTGCGTTCAAAATTTTCAATTGATTTCCAAATTTTCTACTAACCCCGCAACTAGATTACTTGACCTTTTGACTACCTATTTAAAAAAAAGGCGTGTTCTCTTCTCTTAAAAATACCATTTGAATTTTCCAGAAATTTGATCATTTAAAGTAACGGTCAACTGTTTCCCTTCAAAAATCTGTGTGTTTTTATATGCTATCCCCTTCTTATAAAACTTCGCCTAAACTTATCGATAGGTATTGACCTCAAATTTCTGCATTGAAGTGTTGGTAGGAGTGCTAAAATTCCAAGTCTATTGCTGCAAATGTCACCATCAAAATCCCGGTCAAATCAATAGGTAAGTAGATATTAAAACTTGTCTAAATATATTTATGTTCATAGGAAACTTCGTGTTATTTATGTTTGTTTAAATGTTTTGTGATGTGGAATCGTTTTTGTCGTTGGTGAGTCTTGTGTAATTTATTTGTTTACATATTAAGCTTTTGTTTACATTCTAATTAATTAAAATTAATTTACTTGTTTTCTGCTATTTAAAAAAGCAAGATTGGATTAAGTACAAATTGGAATAATCGAAACTTTAGATAGGTATTGCAAAATACTAAATTCTAAGAAATATATTTTGTGATATATATTTTTTATTATAGGTTGATGATTATGCTGCAACATGCTCCCCGCCTTGAAACAATGAGTTTCAATGAGTTCATATGTGACTGGCTGTGTTGTTTGTTTTCTGAGGTACGTTTACTTCTCTCACCAATGTATTGTGTTCTTCTTTTTGATTTATGTCTGTAAGAATATAAATGCTGCAATTGGTTTGAACTATGATGTTGAAAATTAAGTGAAGAAAACTTGGATAAATGGATTTAAAGGAAGGAACTTAATTGGGATATTGTGTTGGAAGCGGACAAACTTTTGTGATGGGACATCGGATTGTGTTGTATTTTGTCTTTAATATAAAGACCCTTATCAGAGAATCCTTTCCGGTATGGGTTTTAATTATTCTTCCCGTTAACCATTGAGATGGTGGAATTCGTTCAACTGTGACTAAGACCAATTGGTTTTCTTGTAGATTTGCATGCTGTATTAGCCACTTTTGTTGCTGCTGTAGTGCTGACTCCAACGACTCCAAAATGTTTGGTACAATCTTTGAACATATCAATAACGATCCAAATGATGTATGTTCGTGTCTAGCAGAGTGGGCTCTGGGGGTGTAAGAAGTGGGATGGAATGCCACTTGATACCTTGATTCTCAATTGCTTGTGCAATTTTATGCTCGATCTGCTGGACCATTTCAAATTTATATCTAGTCAAAACTGCATTCGCTCCAATGAAATTAGATCCACATTCACTTTAGATCTCTATGCACAGCCCGTATCGTGACACAAATCTTCGAAAGGCGGCGAGAAATCCAGGGGTTGAAAGATCGCTCACAATTTCAATGTGTTTAGCTTTTGTTACCATGCATATAAACACTGCTGTGAGGCCTTTATAGTTTCTAATTTATCTTCCTTTAGATCTTTTTAAGTCGAAAGGTCCGCAATAATCGACACCCGTATGTGAAAACGGACGTGGCCTTTGTACTCTGTACTCAGGTAGATTCGCCATCAACTGCTCCCTCGTTTGGACGTTTTGTCTAAAACAATCAATGAAATTGTTAATGTGCGTTCGAATTGAGTTTTATGCATTTATGACCCAATAATGTCTACGTAACAATGACAACATTAGTTGAACGCCTCCGTGTATAGTTCTTTTATGAAGCTCATCAGGAATTAGTTTGGTTAAGTGGCTTCTCTCAGGTAAAATGATAGGGCGTCGCTCAGAATATATTAACGATGAAGCCGACCTCCAGCTCTAAGCAGTTTATCATTGTCAAGGAAAGGATTTAATTTGCTCTTATTTCCAAGGAACCAATATTTTGTAGCAGTCTTTAACTCGGCTGTGGTGAGATATTTGAAACCTTGAGATTGGAATTGATTACGCATCTTTACAATCCATCGTTTACAATAAGCAGTGACTCTCATAAGTCGTGATAATGAGGAAAATCTCTCAACTATGTTTAATTTTTCATCCGACGTTCGCACATGAAAATTAACAGCACCCTTAAGTAAGCCTAACGTTGTTTTGATGCTGTTTCTTCTGCGCAAATTTTCCTCGGCTGTCTTTAACCATTGAGGGCCGTTCCACTAAAGAGGATGGTTCTTTAATATTTTTGGAGAAATACCTCTACTTGCGCAATTAGCGGGATTGGTTACAGTTGGCACATGATTCCAGGAAGTTTCTTCAAGTAGATTATGGATATTCGAAACTCGATTGCTTATAAACGTTTCCCAAATAGATAGATGTTTTCCTAGCCACGCCAATACAATTGTGAAGTAAGTCCAGGCATAGATTTTCTCTACATTCAATGAATGTCATGTTTCACTTGTGTCAATAATTTAACCAAAAAATTTGCGCCACATAACTGTAATCTCGGCAATGGTATTGTTTTAATAGGCGCCACTTTAGTCTTTGACGAAATCAGCTGAACGTTGATCTCATTATTGATTTGTTGAACCTTGACAAACACTATAGCGGAATATGCCTTTGTAGACGCGTCGCAGAATCCATGTAGGTCGATTTTGGTTGATGTGTTTCTACTTGAATTCATCGAAGTATTTTAATATGTTGCAATTCAAACAGATTCTTTCGATACTGATTCCACTGATCAGCAACTTCTGGTGGAATTTCGTCATCCCACTGGAGTCCGGTTAACCATAAAGTCTGTATGAGAATTTTCGCTGTTATTGTGACTGGAGATAGCCATCCAATCGGATCGAAAAGTTTTGATATCTCCGAAAGAACCTTTGTTTTTGTACAAGTGTATGTTACGCTGTCAATATTAACTGAGTAGGATAATCAATCAGTTCGCGGATTCCAATATATTCCAAGAGCGTTGATGTATTCTGAACTGCCTGATAATGGTAGGTTCACTTCACGAAATTCATCAGGCACTGCTTGGAGTATCGCTTCATCATTAGAAGCCCACTTTCGAAGTTCTAATCCACCACCTTCCCAGATGCATCGAATCTGTGCTTGTTTAGTTATTGCCTCTTTCATACTGTTTGCTCTGGAGATCAAATGGTCAACGTAGAATTCATATAGGATTGTTTCTGCTCCAATAGGATACATGTGAGTCTTGTCTTTTGCCAGTTGTTGCATTGTTCGAACAGCTAGGTACGGCGTACTTTTTGTTCCAAAGGTTATGGTAGTTAGTTTGTAATCTTGGCCATCATCTGGTGAGCCTCTCCAAACAATCCTTTGATACTCAGCGTCTTAAGGATGCATGCGAATCTGGCAACACGTTTTATGTATGTCTGCCATGAATGTTATCTTGCACTTTCTGCATCGCATAAGAATAGCAAAGAATGAGTTCTGGATAATGGGTCCATTTAAAACAACATCATTTAATGACTTGCCGTTGCTTGTTCTTCGCTAAGCATCAAAAACTACGCGAGCCTTTGTTGATGTACTGTTAGGTTTCAATACTGCTTGATGAGGTAAATAAGAACAACTGTAGTAGGTGTTACCACATTCATCTTCCTTACGACGTTCTTTTTCATTTGTGTTTGTGAGTTTCAATTTCAATTTTTTCAATTTCAATTTCAATTTTATTTATTTTTATACGGTATCAAATAAACTTATAACAATATCTAGAGTGTATAGAATGCAACAAAGTAAAGAACTAATGAAGTAAAAAGCTTAATAATGTACTTAAGGTACCTAATATTAATGTACAACACAAATTAAGTAAAGAAGCCAAAAAAAAAAGCTACTTAAGAGAGTAAAGTATAGTAAAATGCTGAAACAATTAAATTGTGGGATTGAGTGAGTTACTACAGAGGGCAGATCGTTTATGAAGCAACTGAAAAGAAGTGGGTCTAGGACAGAGCCCTGAGGAACACCTGATAATATCAAGAGAGAGTCCGATAATGTATTATTTACAGACACTCTTTGCGTTCGTCCGTATAGATAACTATAAATGAGTTTGGCCGCAGAGCGAGAAAAATCAAACCTACGAATCAGTTTCGTTATTAATATACCAAAGTCAACTGAGTCGAAGGCCTTCGAAAAATCCAGTAAAGTAAGAAAATTAACCAGATTATTATCTATATTCTTACTAAGATCGTCGACAATTTTAACCAGAGCTGTGGTGCAGCTATGTCCTATCCTGAACCCAGATTGAAATGTGGAAAGCAGGTTTTTGGAAGTGAGATAATCATTAATTTGCAAACACATTATGCGTTCCAGACTTTTCGATAATGGGGAGAGTATGTGAATTCCTCTGTAGTCATTAACCGAGGAAGATCGAGAAGTTTTAGGGATAGGAATAACCTTTACGATCTTCCAGCTCTTGGGAAACACAGACTGATTTAGACAATTATTGTAAATAGCGGTAAGAGCCTCAATGATAAATGGCAATATGAGCTTGATAAACCTCAGCGTAATTTCATCCATGCTGATAGCGTTGGACGAGATTGAAGACACTGCCAAAACTACTTCATCCCAAGCTACAGGATGGAATGAAAAACCAGAATCAACTGATGCCTCCTGCAAATAAGTATCAGCATGTAAATTTGAGGAACGTTATGACCAACGCCACTAATAAGGTGGGAATTCATGTCATTAGGATCAACACAACAGTTCTCACGGGCTGCACCAGCGATTCCCATGTTACGCAGATTACTCCACAGGATTTTGGGAGGGAGATCGGCATTTAGTTTAGAGCGGAAGTAAGCACTCTTGGCATTCTTAATTTCCACTTTAACAAAGTTACGTGCTCTGCGATACATATCCCAATTAACGCTTGTCCGTACCTTTTTCCATCTGCAGTAAAGCATATTTCTCTCTGCAATTAATCCTCTAATATAGCCTGTGAGCCATGGACAAGATAGTCGATGTTTATATTTACGCTTTAAAGGTACATGTTGCTCATAAAGATTTAGAACTAGCTTATTAAAGGCCAAAACCTGCTCGTCAATCGACGGAATATTGACAATTTCCTGCCAACGGCAGTTAGAAGCATCCTCATGTAAAGCCGGTAAATTTAGATTTTTCCAGTCCCAGTAGTAAAAACAAACTCTTTCATTAACCAGGTTGAGTTGAATATCATAGGAAAGAAATACTAAATCGTGATCAGATATACCAGGAAGGGAGAACTGATCATGAAATAAAACAGATCAAGTAAGGAACTACTATTTTCCCCAAACCTGGTGGGCAGAGTATTTACAACTTGCAGGCCAACACTGGATACATTGTCCACCAGCATCAAGCCAAGGTGATGTCAAGTTGTGAAATTCGAATGTTGTTGATATCTGCAACCTCCCCGCTAAGAACACTTATTTAGGTGCAGCATTTGAAAACAGCATATCTACAACTTCTCCGCTAATAGAAGAAAAAACCCGCAAAACCGAGGCATGCTGGTAGTACCGACTAATGCCACTAGGGAACCTTACTCAAGAAATGATGACTGCACTCGAATCCTGTAAAAGCCTAGGCGCACGCTAATATCTACAACTTCTGCGCTAATAGAAGAAAACACCAAGAGCAAGGCATGCTGGTAGTACCAGCTAATGTCGGTAGGGAACTTTACTCAAGAAGTGGCGTTTGCACTCGAATCCAAATTATGGAATATGCCAAATTGTATCAGGGCATTGGATGGGGAACATATTACTTACCATTAAATGTCCGTAGTACCAACTAACGCCGCTAGGGAACCTTACTCAAGAAATGGCGTCTGTACTTGAATCCTGTAAAAGCCTAGGCGCATGCTGATATCTGTAAGTTCCCCGCTAATAAAAGCAAACGGCAAAAGCAAGGCACGCTGGTAGTACCGGCTAATGCCGCTCGGTAACCTTACTTAAGAAATGGCGATTGAACTCGAATCCTAGCCGCAACATATTATGTTTGACCCCCAGAACCCTCACAGACATCTTCTAGAACCTGTTCGTGCTGATGTCATGTTGTGAAATTCGAAAGATGCTGATATCTACAACATCCTTGCTAAGAAAACTTCTAGTTCCTGCTAAGACCGCTAGGGAACTTTACTTAAGAAATGGCGTTTGCGCCCGATTTCTGTACGAAAAAATGTCGTCAATATCTCGACAATCAAAGCCCGTAGAGGATTCCTGATGTAATTTTCATTCCCCCTCCCACCCCACACCGCCTAGAATCCATTGCCATGAACAAAAATAACTTGAATTATTAATGCGCTAATATGTCGAAAACCAAAGCCTGTAGAGGATTTCTGATGACAATTTCATTACCCCCATCCCTATCCTTATTATCCCCCCCACCTTCCCACCATCTAGAGTCTATTGGCATGAACAAAAATTCCCTACTATTAACTTTAATTATTACTAATATTAATTCAAAACCAGGCGCAACACTTGAAAACAACAAAAGCCTACATTTAGGCGCACCAAACATCCAAAGAAACCGTATCATTTTGCTGCTACGTGATGGCGGAAGTCAAACAAAAAACTTCGCAAATCCAAAAAAACTGTAGCATGCTGCCACGTGTGGGCAAAAGTGAAGCAAAGAGCTCACACATCCAAGAGAACCGTACCACACATCCAAGAAAGCTGTAGTACCGGAGCATGCTGGTAGTACCGGCTAATATGACACATCCCGGAGTATGCTGGTAGTACCGGTTAATGCCGCTAGGGCGCAGTCAAAACTCATTGGTGAATCCAAGGAATAAACCAGTACAGCCAAGACACAATGTTGCATCCACGACACAAACGAGTACAGCCAAGGCACAAACCCACATTTAGTATGGACTCAAACCACCTAGCGACTGTGGCGCCGTCTGTGGATAAATCCTGGAAGCTAAAACAGTGCGCCAGAACCTGTCACACTAAGGAGGCATGGTGAGTGACTATCGTAAACAGCGTGCCTTCAAGATAGGGTCGTAACTTTTCTACAGCCCAGATCACTTCGGAACAATCGCGCTTCATCGTTGAATAATTTCTTTCACATCTATTCAACGATCGGCTATAATATGCTACTACCTTCTCTTTCTCTTGTATTTTCTGAGTTAAGACTGCACCTATACCATAACCTGAATCGTCGGTGTGTACAATGAATGGCTGAGTGAAGTCTGGACAGGTTAGTATGGGTTCGGTTATGAGTTTATCTTTAATGATCCGAAAGGCGTCCTCGCACTCCATAGACCAATCAAATTTCTTATTTTTCTTTAAAATGTTCGTAATGGGAGCGATTATCGTGGAAAAGGTTGATATAAAGCGTCGATATCATGCAACCATTCCGATAAGCTTTCGAACTTCTGAGATTGTTTTGGTATTGGGTATGTCTAGAATACATTTGATTCTTCCTGGGTCCACTTGCATACCATTTCCTCCGACCAGATAACTTAAAGACTTCAACTCTGACCTACAAAATTCACATTTTGCATAATTGATAACTGAACCGGCACTATATAGCCTATCTAGCACTTCTGTTAAGATTTTTTATGTTCTTCGAATGTCTTGGTTACTATAATCACGTCATCTAAATATACAAAATATGATTTCTCAAGTTTCCTGATAAAATTTTATCCATAAGTCGTTGCCACGTGGCAGGCGAATTTGTCAAGCCGAAAAGCATACGGCGAAATTAAAATAGGCCCCGGCTGGGCTCGGTGAAAGCTGTAAATTGTTTAAAGGTTTTCGAAAATGGGACCTGCCAAAAGGCCGATTTAATGTCTAGCGAAGACATATAGTTCGCATAACGCAGTTTATCCAGAATAGTCGAGATATATGGTAGAGGGTCTGCATCTTTCCTCGTGACTTTATTAAGCTTTCTGGTATCTACGCAGAAACGATAGGTTACATCCGTCTTCCGCACAAACACAACAGGTGATGACCTCGCATTATTGTGTGGTTCCACTATAACTTCCTTCAACATTTCGTCTAACTCTGTCAATGATTCGCTGCAGGTGAAACAGGATAATGTCTTTGTTTAATCGGACTGGAATTCGTCCCAATGCCATGTTTCACTTTTGTAATGCAATCTAGCCCTTTGCCCATTTTCGCCTAAACATTGTTGATTATTTTATCTAAGCCCATTTGTTGTTCAGAGGAGAGTTTGGACTTGCTCTCCAATGCCGACAAATAGTCCACCGAACCGTTCGTTTTAAAGTTCCAGGAATTATTTTTTAAGTTTGCAGTTATATCCATCTTTTTCCAAAAATATGATAGCATAGGGTATCTCTTAAACAAACATTACTTCAAGTTCAATTGGTATATTGGCTTCACCTAAGATCGCAACATTATTGTGATGGCCCAATATACGGAAGATTCTTCCAGCAGCCAAAGGTATTACAGCGAAATAATCAGCAATTGCTAAACAATAACCTCGCATGGTATTGTTCTGCAACTGTCGTTTGTTTTGCTGATTAGCCCAACAGCTGGCTGCGATGAGCGCTTAGTGGAGCAATCGACGATTACGATAATAATTTACCTCGCATGGTAATTATTATGTAAAGCGATTGTTTACAACTAAGCGACTCAGGTGCTGCAACCGGTAGAACAAACGACAAGGTTGTTGTCGTTTGTTTACATCCGCGTTGTTAGTAAAGTTTACTTCCGAATATTGGTGCATAAAAGACCAATGACTGGTCTGGCGAGTGTCGTTAATTGTTCAGTCGCGAGTTAGCTTTGTTTTAGATATCAAGTTACAGTTCGGTTCGGAGTACTTTTAAAATATTAAGATAGGTCAAGTGTGGATAAATAAAGAAATTGTTTCACGGTACTTCATGCGTTTTTTATTGTTTCACTTTTGTAATTCGCGAGTTTTATTCATCGATTGCTCAGGGGGGCACGACAATTGGCGCAGCCGGTAAACTTAGGTAAGAAATTTGAGAATTTCTTGCTGTTGTGTTGTTTTTGTTTTTTCATGGTTAATTTTCTTTTTTTTAAATTTTTTAAGATTGTCGAAATTTTTTTTTCTCGATAAATTTATTTTTCAGATATTACAATAAATTAATTATTTTACTTTTCAGGCTTAATTTAAGAAGTGCTAGATTAAGTGTTGAGTGTTATTCATGAAAATCAGGAAATAATTTTTCTTAAACAAGTTGTACGTTGATTAAATAGGTGCAAAGCCTTACTTGGCTTCGCCATTTATTTAACAACAACTTGTACGTTAATTAAATTGGTGCAAAGCCTCATTTGGCTTCGCCATTTATTTAACATTATAATTTAGCAATTCCAACCGGTTATACATACACGTACATACAACAAACGTGCCGTGCCCTGGAATATTTTCGTGTAAGGTGCTCATAGGAGAGTACTTGTTGCACAGTAAAGTTCCAAAAATACAAATGTTTTGCGGTTCGGGTTTAAAGTAATTGGTTTAGTCTGCGAGAAGTGACATTGAAGAGTGAAGTGACAATACATTAGGAAATCTTGTGATTCATTAGTGTAGATGTCAGTAGGGAGAAGCAACGTCCTGACGAGAGAAGAACTTTTGCGATTTCGAGAACAGGAGGAAAAATTGGAAAATAAATCACAAGAGTTGAAAGAGTGCCAAGATAAATTAAAAGGGTATGAACAAGACTGGCAATATATCGGAGAACGCCTAACATCTGAACTTAAGAAGCGATTGCCAAGTGAGGAATTAGAAGCTGTACTCGAAGAACTCAAAACTTGCACCCGGACAAGTACTACGGGGGAGGCACTTGATTTATTAGTTACAGCTACTTTCGACGTTATCCACAAAGGAGAGAATTCGTTGGAACAAGCAGTAGAAGAAGGCCAAAAGGAAAATCAGGCTCTAATAAAGCAAGTAAAAGTTCTGAAACAGCAGTTGCTAGAAGCAGAGAACTTATCAGAAGAATTAGAGAAGGAAATAGAACTTGGTCCAAATACACAGGAAAAGGAAAAAGGCGCTGAGTCACAGAAAAGCTGTGGACGAAAAAGGCTGTTATTCTGGGAGACAAAGCAAAGTGGAAGTGTTAAGACAGCTAAAAGCCAGTATTCAACACCCAAGTCAGTTGCAGATCAAAGGCCGAATAAGAACATAGAGAGTCGTACGGAAAAATCAACATCACACAGACAACAAGACAACATGGTTGATTCGCATGACAAAATCATGGATATGGTGTCCAAATATGTCCCAATGTTTTCGGGGGAAAGGTCGCCAAAGCTAGCAAAGGAAGTGCACCGCTTCCTAAACTGCTGCAAAGATCTTTACGATCGTCTTAAGGCCGAAGAACAAGATATCTTCATGAAATGTGTAAGATATCGGTTGATGGACGATGCATACTATCTGGTAAGTTCAGAGGAGCCAAAAGATTTTGCAGCATTGCAGCAGATCATTAAAACTGCTTATATGCCTAAAAAGTCTTACAGTGAATTGAGAACGGAAATGATAGCATGCAGACAAAGACCCGGAGACGACATTAGGGAATATGCGGACAGATTGAAGGATTTGTTGAATCAAATTAAAACGGCAGTTTCAGCTAAGTATCCAGGTAAAGACGGGGTTTTGATTTCAGAGTTGGAGGCTGATGCAGTAGCCACGTTCAAAGCAGGCGTGATGAACCGGACTACGCAAGTATACCTAACAGGCCGAAAATTTCAATCTTTGGACGAAGCACGGGAGGAGGCAGATTACTTCGAGAGAGACGCCAGGCGACTACAGGTTAGAGAACCAGGAATGCTTAACTATAACGGGGAAGGCATTAGAAGAAGTCCACTGAACAGTTGGAGTACGGGCAGAGTTGACAAAGACGAGAACAAACGGACAGCAACCCCACCAAGACATGGGCCAGCTTCGTCAGGGATGTTCAGGAACCCCTCTGCCCAGCTAAAGCAACCCAGAAATATCAAGTGCTTCCAGTGCGGGAGGCAGGGGCATATTGCGAAGGAATGTACAGAGAGAAGGCCGTCCCCTTATTGTATAAGATGTCGGATATATGGACACGAGGCGACAGAGTGTGGGAAACAACAGGTAAGGTTTATGGATACACATGTTAGCAGCCCGGGAGTAGGTCAGGCAGAGGCTGTAGTTCTCTATTGCCAATTCTGTAAAACCTCTGATCATTATACAGAGATTTGTGTGAAAAAATATATTGCCGATCAGGGAAACGGGGATCGGCAGCTGGGGACTTTTACCGCAGCTGCCTTCAACTAACAAAAGTAGAGACAACGAAAGTCCCACAGGATGTAGCCAGTGAAATAGAACTAAGTTTATTTAATAATTGTATAATTACTGTAGAATCGAATATAGGTATAAAGGGTAAATTGGTGTTATTGGTTGACACAGGGGCAACGTGCAATGTGATTAAGGTAAATCGTATCAAGGGAACTACGCCTATACAAACATTACAAAAAATCAAAATAGGAGGGTTGTTTGGGGCACAAAGAAGCTCAATCGGAACATGTACAGCCAAGCTACGAATGGGTGAAGTTGAACAGACTTGCGAATTTAACGCCATATATGACACGGACTCAATCGGAGCTGATGGAATACTGGGTATTGAATTTCTCAGAGATAGAGCTGTCATTGACTGTATAAATAAGAGATTGTCAATACGACCTATAGATAAGAGCAAGGACAGAGAACCGCTTTTTGGTTCCATCACAGGGAAAGAAAAAGTTGAAGTCATAGGGCTGAAATGGTGTACACAAGGAAGCCCAGGTAAACCTAATTTTGAAGAAGTGCCTAACCCAAGTGATATTAAGATTCGGCTTAAAGATAGAATAACAGCATTAAAAGATGTTGTCGCCAAAGCAAGTGAAGTGTCAAATAGCATACAAAGGTTCTTGACTGAGGTAAGTATTAATAAAGGAAGAGAAACACCCGAACTAGAGAGCCCGCAAACGAAATCACAGAAGGAAGATATGATGGATACAAAGCAGACACTAGCAGAGTCAGTGGAAGAGGGACAAGCGGAGGAAAATACCTTGACCGCAGCTTTTAACACAAGAGCGGATCAAGCTGAGAGCCCAAAGGCAAATGTAGCAAGTGGAAAAGAGAAGGAACCAAATAATCCTCGCAAGGAAGTTAGGTTTGATATTCTCAAGACATCCTCGTTGCTGTCTGATACACGGCGCACATTCCGCAGAAGGAAAAAGAGGGGAAAAATCTTGAAGGCATCCCTTCGCACAGGAGTAGCTCAGGAAAACAATTCTCCTCTTTCAGAAACATTCGTGAGGTTTCCAGATGATATGTGGGGCAAGAAGCTAGTACGTGATAAAGAGAAAGAGTCAAGAAGTCCTCGCACGGAAATCGGGCTCGAAACTTTCCAAACCACGGCCTATGCAGAAGTCTTAAGTATCGAACATAGCCTGCATCTAAAAGGGGATAAGATAGCTTCACCTCCAAGAGCCGGAGAGCTCAAGGAATCCATAATACGAATGGAGCCAAGGACGGAGCAGCTGATAAGCATCCAAGTTACAAGCGAGGATGAGATGGTGTGTGTGGCAGAAGAAATATGTCCCGGCGTGTACTGTAGTAATACCCTAATCAGGCCTAAGAATGGACAGGCATTTGTTGGAATAATCAACGCTAGAACTGAGGCAGTTGAAATAAAGAATTTCAGACCTAAGCTGGAGAACCTAAGTAAGTACTCTGTGCAGCCTATAGGAGAAGGTCGACTGGAGTACAATCTCAGTCAGCAACGGCTTAAACTAATGAAACAATCACTAATACTAGGAGAAGACCTAAATTCAGAGGAAAAAGAGTCCGTGACTCAAATTTGTTACGAATATAGTGATATTTTTCATTTGCCAGGAGACAAATTGACCTACACTCCAACGAAAACCTTCAAACTGCCTTTAATCGCTAACACAGGACCCATTCATAGGAAGCAGTACCGCATGCCGGAAGCTCACAGAGAAGAATGTAAGAAGCAACTTGAAAAACTGTTAGAGGAGGATATCATAGAGCCTAGTGATAGTCCGTTTAACTTTCCAGTCCTGCTGATTCCCAAGAAGGGAACTGACGAATCTGGTAACCGCAAGTATAGGTTGTGCGTAGATTTCCGGGAACTAAACAAGGTTTGCATTCCATTTTCGTATCCACTTCCGCGAATTGAAGACATTTTGGATCGGCTGGGTCATTCCAGGTACTTTTCCACGTTAGATTTAGCTAACGGGTATCATCAAGTATTAATTGATCCAGAAGATAGAGAAAAAACCGCTTTTAGCACTAATTTCAATTATTTTCAGTATAAACGATTGCCGTTTGGGCTAAAAACTGCGCCTCCATTTTTTCAGTCGCTCCTAAACGGAATATTAACAGGGTTACAGGGAATAAAATGTTTCGTGTATCTCGATGATGTCGTTATATTTGCAAAAAACTTAGATGTACACAACAATAAGTTGAGGCAAGTATTTCAACGTTTTCGGGGTCATAATTTAAAGCTGCAACCCTCTAAATGCCAGTTTCTGAAAAAAGAAGTGGTGTATCTGGGCCATGTATGCTCGGAACAAGGAGTAAAGCCAGATCAACGTTTGGTGGAAGTTGTACAGAGCTTTCCGCGACCAAAGACGGTGAGACAGGTTCAATCTTTCCTAGGGTTAGCTAATTATTACCGGAAATTCGTTCCTAGCTTCTCGGAAATCATGGCTCCAATTAATTATTTATTAAGAAAAAAAATAAAGTTCAATTGGGGACCCAAGTGTGATGAGTCATTCGCCCTAATTAAAAAGGCTCTCACTACACCTCCATTGCTAGCTTATCCTGACTTTACGAAGGAATTTACATTAATTACGGATGCCAGTGGGGAATCTCTAGGAGCTGTGTTAGAACAGGAAGGTAAACCTGTTAGCTACGCCAGTCGCACGCTAAATCAAGCGGAAAGAAATTACTCGACCACAGAACGCGAAATGTTGGCTATAGTGTGGGCTGTACGCAATTACAAATGCTATCTCTTGGGTAGACATTTCAAAATTAAAACGGACCACCAGCCACTCAGAGGTGTATTCAAGGTAAAGGATACAACATCACGTATGGTAAGGTTCCATCATAAGTTGTCGGAATACGATTTTGAAATTGTTTACCAAAAAGGAAAGGAGAATGGCAATGCGGATGCGCTGAGCAGAATACCCCGAGAGGAAGCAAAAATAGGAACTGATGGAGGTAAAGAATACCCGTGCTTAGCAGTCACACGCTTACAAGCTCAGAAGAAAAAACTCGATGCAAGTGATGATCTGCCAGAGTCTGAGGAGGACTGGGAGGACGTCGATGAAACTCCGATTACGTCAAGAAGGCTGCAAGGCAGTCAAACACCACAATACGTTACTGATCCCGAAGAGATCAAGGTAATATTAAAAGATTATCATGACTCTCGATTTGGGGGGCATTTCGGAAGGAATAAGACCTTTGAAAGGATAAAACGCTTCTACCGGTGGAAGGGGATGAAGGCTGATATTGCCACCTATATCAGGCGATGCTCGAAATGTCAGAAGAATAAACAATGTAAGGCTATTAAAATGCCACTTGTCGTAACGGAAGTCTCCGAAAAGCCGTTCGATAAGATTTACATCGACTTGGTAGGACCATTACCTGTAAGCCACTCTGGTAACAAATACATTTTGTCAATGATGGATGACTTAACTCGGTTTGTTGATTTCGTAGCGATACCTGATCAGGAATCGAATACGGTAGCAGGGGCGTTATTCGAGCAAATACTTAGCCGATATACGTTGCCAAAGCAATTGGTGACTGATCAAGGAGCTAATTTTACTGGTGAAGTCATAAAATCTCTGTGCAAAATGCTAAGGATAAAAAAGTTGCAGACTACTGCCTATCACCCCCAATCAAATGCGGTGGAGCGACAGCATTCCACCTTAGCCAATTATTTAAGGAGCTTCGTTGATGAGGACCCGAGAAATTGGGATGGATTTCTACGCACAGCAGCACATGCGTACAATAATACTGTGCATTCGGGGACCAAACTTACGCCAATGGAAACCCTGTTTGGGTTCATATCAGAAGTTCCGAGCAGCCTACAACGCAAACCTGAACCAATATACAACGCTGATAGATATCACGCAGTATTACGGTTCAAATTGCAGAAAGCGTTCAAGTTGGCAAGAGATAATTTGCTCCGAGGTAAGTCTCTAGCCAAAAAACATTATGATAAATCGGCAAATGCTGTAGTAATTCATGTCGGCGAAAAGGTATTGCTTAGAGATGCAGCTCGTGCGGGAAAGTTGTCGTCTATTTTTAAGGGGCCCTATGAAGTAATATATGTTCATAGTCCTGAAAACGTGACCATACTTCAAGGGAACAGACTCAAGCGGGTACATACAAACCGTTTGAGGAAGTTCGAAGAATAATGCGTCCATACTAATATTTTAATAATAACTCACCTCTTTTCATATTGCAGACAGCCTAAAAATTCCAAAATACCATGCAGCAAGGGAAGGTCAGGGCTTGAGGACCGATAATAAGGAACCTGTTCTACAAGGTTAAGGAATCTAAGAGACGGAACGAGAGAAGACGAGTATCAGGTATAAAACATATATTATTGTTTTTCCTTTTCAGCAGTAGATAAGACAATAGGGGAATTAGAATATAGAAATAAAGGAATTATTGTTTGTATAGTATATGAAAGAATAAATTAAAGATATTCGTCCAAGTAAGTAGTTAAGGCAATAAAGAAGTTGAGAAGAAAATAAGTCTTTAAAAAAAAAAAAAACTTTAAGTATGTTAACTAACAAAATAGGATTAATTGTAGCAACCCTACTAACATCAATATTAATTATATTCGCGGAGAATTCAGGCTACAGCATTCGGCCAGTCGCATTATCAGGAGTGCTGTTTGAAAACCTGGGGAAAGCCAACTTCTACACAAAGCACTGGACCATACTATCACAGCTGCAGGTACCGGACTTTTCGGAGGAATTGAGTTTTGCAGATAATTGTAGCAGCCTGGTTGCACAGCTCTGCGAGAACATCCATACTGATATCAAAACTAGATGCACGATAGCTGTTAAGGAGATTAAAAGCTGGACATCAAAGATTGAGCGTCGAAATGAAGAATTGTCGCATCACACCCATTCAGAACCATCGCAGCGAGTAAGGCGATCATTTTTCGATGAATAGGTTCATTATCGAAAACTCTTTTTGGAACGATGGACCACACAGACTCCGAGAACATCTATGCGGAACTGGATGAGCTCAACAGAAAGGAGAATCGTACCTTCACGTTACTCCAAGAACAGGCTACGGTTATTAAATCCACTTTCGAACTTAGCAACGCATCACGAGTCAGAGCCGCAGCAGAGCGCGAAGAACTGAGACAAAAGATGACAGCCATTGTTACTGCACAAAATAATCAAGTGGGGGAAATAGCATTGCTGCAGCAAAGGGTGGAGTTAAATGAGATGCTGACACTATTGACTCTACAGTTGCGGGAGATAAGCGAGGTGCAAGAAACGTATGCAAGCATTCTGGTCTCATTGAGCGTGGGAAAGCTACACCCACTAATAATCCACGCTCGAGAGATGACAGATATTATAAGAAATGCTACACGGCAATTTGATTTGGCTGAAGAATTCCTGAATTTTCAATTACTCGCTCAGATAGCCAAGGTAACGTCAATTCAGAGGCGACAGAATATTCTAGTTCGAATAGATATTCCCCAGCCACAAAGAATAGCCTTTGATATTTATAAAGTATATACAATTCCTACAGCAGTAGATGATGAAGATTACCGTATTTATGATCTGGGTTCTGAGTTTGTGGCAGCTAATAACCACGAACGTCAGTACATCCTGTTAGACGAGAAACAATTTGGAAACTGCAAGCGGTTGACAACCCTCGAGGATAATTCACGCCTCTTATGTCCACAATTAGGACCAACGGTTACAGCCATTGGCGACAGCTGTGTGCTGAATCTTTTCCGCAGCTTCAACGTCAACGCCAAAGCTTGCAAAGAAAGAACTATTCCGAAATGGAACAGCCTAGTCCGGATGATGACTAGAAATCATTGGTTGTTCATGATGTCTGGAACCACCAAATTGGAAGTAAATTGTCGTGATTCTCCCACATCCATCGGCGAGTTGTCATCTACAGGGGTATTAACGCTAGAGGAGCACTGTCATCTACAAATGGGGGATCTTCTAATTACATCTGATGACGACGCCCGACGTAACATAACTCTGTGGCAGCCAACCCATTCAGAACTACCATCTTGGGACAGTTTCAAGGCGGAACCAGTATCTCGGAAGGCAGAAGTGACAATCGGGAACCAGCAACAGGTACAGCTTCTAGCTGCAGATGACTTCAACCAGGCCTGGAGAGACCATGAAAGAGAAATTCAAAAGATGCAGGGCGCTGTCAAGGAAGAGGAGATCTACCGGCAACAACATCATCCTCACGTAATGTACATGGCCGCTACATCGGTGACGGGTTTAATAAGTATCGCCAGCCTAGCACTAGCAGTAGGAGTACTGATCTACCTTAAACGCTGGAAGGGGAAGCAAGTAGCAGCACGATCCAAGCAATTGTCGATAATACCTCTCACTCGGAGACAAATCCAAGCAGTCCAGACCCCGAAGCAAACAGTCCAGACCCCGAAGAAAACAGTCCAGACTCCGAAGGAAAAACAACCCAGCGAAGATTCGGAGGATATACAGGTCATAGTGCCAACAACAGCCTCCATGCCGACTGTAAACTTACCCACGATCGTAGGGAAACAGCTGGTGCAGCTGGAATAAGTAAGCTAACCACTGTAGGATTAGTTTTCGTATTATGTATGTATAATTAATGTTTATTTTTTTTTGATAACGAGTTAAGTAGAGCTTACTATTTAGTTTTTATTTTCTTCTCAACGTAGTATGATTCAGTTAGCATGTTTTAAGTTAATGGTATTTATGTACATGAATAAATAAAATTTGTAAACTAAAACTGTAAAAAAAAAATGAAAATTGGAATAGAAAATTTAATGTATATAATTTAAAACTGTAAAAAAAAAAGGGGGAAAATGTATAACAAGCATAATACAGAAAAATGTACAAATACGTGAACATGTAATTATAATTTTTTTTTGTTAATTAGTCAATAAATAATAAAGAAATTAAACATTGGATAAGAAATAAGTAAGATTATATATTAAAGTGCATGTGAATTAATTAAGATTTTTTTTTTTTTTTTTTTTTTTTAGTCATGAAATTTTAATAAAGTATAATGAGAAGAAAATAGAGATATTAAAATGAAAAAGGAAATAAGAAAATTTCGAAAGATGTAAAAATGTAATGTACAGAAATGTAATGAAATAATGTAAAGAATCTGAACCGAACGTAGATTAAAAAATGTTTTTAATTAAGACTGTTGCACTCTCCAGATCTAGTTCCCTGCGGAAACTAGTTTTTCCAAGGGGGGAGGGATGTGATGGCCCAATATACGGAAGATTCTTCCAGCAGCCAAAGGTATTACAGCGAAATAATCAGCAATTGCTAAACAATAACCTCGCATGGTATTGTTCTGCAACTGTCGTTTGTTTTGCTGATTAGCCCAACAGCTGGCTGCGATGAGCGCTTAGTGGAGCAATCGACGATTACGATAATAATTTACCTCGCATGGTAATTATTATGTAAAGCGATTGTTTACAACTAAGCGACTCAGGTGCTGCAACCGGTAGAACAAACGACAAGGTTGTTGTCGTTTGTTTACATCCGCGTTGTTAGTAAAGTTTACTTCCGAATATTGGTGCATAAAAGACCAATGACTGGTCTGGCGAGTGCCGTTAATTGTTCAGTCGCGAGTTAGCTTTGTTTTAGATATCAAGTTACAGTTCGGTTCGGAGTACTTTTAAAATATTAAGATAGGTCAAGTGTGGATAAATAAAGAAATTGTTTCACGGTACTTCATGCGTTTTTTATTGTTTCACTTTTGTAATTCGCGAGTTTTATTCATCGATTGCTCAGGGGGGCACGACATTATCACCATTTGCTAACTTTACGTTCTCGTATCTAGTCTTTCTAATGCACAGTCCCATCTTGAGCAATGCATCCCACCTAGATCCACCAATAATGGTGTGTGAAGCTCCTGAATCCAAAACACCTACAAAATCTAGTCCAAATATTTGTACTTTTAATTAGGGGTGCACGTCATTCTCTACCTTCGTAAAGACAGAGTCCATTAAACAAGCGAGTACATCCCTTACTCCGTCTTTCGGTTGAGAGGATTCATTACAAGTCGCGGCACTCTGGGACGAATGTGAGCTCAACTCGCCACCTACTGCTGAGCTCTTCTTCGTTGCCCGACAAAGGGTTGGAATGTGCGACGTTATTAGAGTTATTGCGATGAGTTGGTAGGTTTCTTTGTGTCCTTTCAGAATTTCTATTGTTTCTGTGGCTGTTATTGTTAGGATGATGGCTACGTCCCGTCTGAACTCGGCAAAATCTAGCTATATGCCCCTCTTGACCACAATTAAAACATCTATATTGTCTCCTCGTATATTGATGGAAATCTTCACTATTTGTAGAGGCTAACGTGGGATGGTTTACTGATACATAAGATAGGTCAGGCTCGAGTAAGTGAGAGTTGCGTTTATTAGGGGGTACAAATGATTCCACAGAAACAAGAACAGAGTCTAGTTTTCGACCTAGATCTACGAGATCCTGGATAGTTGTTAATTCCGTTAGTCCGAGCTGTGACTGATAAAAGGCTGCGACGTTGTGCTTGATTATTTTCAGTCGCTCTTTCTCCGGTAAGGGTTGTCTAAGCCTTGTGAATAAACTATTCATCATGGCGACATACATAGTTCCAATGCTCTCATCTTTCTCTTGAGTTCTCCCTTTGATCTCATCGATGAGTCGATCATCGTAGTCGGAGGTAAGTATTTTTTCCCAAGCTCTGACACTAATTCCGACCATAATTTAAACTTGCTCTTATTGGCTCTATACCATATCAAGGCCCCACCTGTAAAAATATCTAAAGCAGAACGAAATAATTGAGTTTTATTGACGCCTCTGACCTCACTTAGCTCGGTGACTCTCTCGAGGAAGGAATTCAATGACTGCCCTGGGTCTCCTGAAAATTGAATGCCCCATTTATATAATTCAACCATAGGTTGGGGGTTGAAAAACTACTCTAGTTGTGAGCAAGCTCTCATCTTCATCTGTTCCCGACTCATCACCATCGACCTGATCCTGTAAAGTACCCAACGTTGCAATTAATGTGTTTCTAATATCTGCATTATCCTTCTGATGGGATTCTTCTTTAGCTGTATATCTGTTAATTCTACCTAAAGCCCATTCTAATTTGGTTCTAATCTTCTTGTATTCTCCTGAACCGACAGGAGTTAAGGGTAGCAACTAAGCCTTTAGTTTCATCTAATTTTTTTGGCAAAGCCTCTCTATCCTGTTCGAATGTAAAAGGGTAAAGCCGAATGAGCAATACTTGCCCTGACTTTTCATCATTTAATGCTCCTCTGAGACTAGATCGCATTTCATCAAGCTAAACTTGAAGCCTCGTATTGTGATCTCGTACACAAGGTCTTCCTGAGATAACCTATTGACTTCCATGGCAAAAGCAGATTTAAATAAATTTTTGCGACTAATAAAGGGGGTAAGAGCGTAAGGAAGCTCTTCTAATTATAACTGCAGTGAATAAGGGAATATATAGATACTAAACGGAATACAAAATGTTCCATCGGCCACGGAAATTTGAAAAGTATGCCTAAGAGATAGAAAATAAACGCATAATCTGCTTCTTATGCTTAATATATTGATTTAGAAACACTATCAGTTGTGTACGCTACGCACATAGCTTACTTGAGTACGATATGCAAAGTAAACAAGAATTAAAAAGAATTTGTGAATTTGCCTTAACAATAACTAAGTAATACTAATTGCTTCTTTACTTCGCAACATCGAGTGAGGGATTGACTATTGACGACAAGAAGATTCGTATTCAAATCGCCCGTTAATAAAACGTGTACATAAGTAGCACTTAACGGCTACTGTTCGAGCCTTTAACTCTTCTCTAATGAAAATGCATGTACCACCCCCACGTCTTCCCATTCTGTCATGACGAAACAAATTATACCCTTGAATTTTCACCAATGAATCGGGGATGTGTTCAGATAGCCAGGTTTCTGAAATACAAAGAGCATGAAGCGTACTTGCCTGTAACATATAACGAAAATCATCAATTTTGGGGAAGATGCTACGTGCATTTATATGGCTTATGTGAAATCCATTTACCCGATCACATAATATATTTATTAGAACATAAGAATTCACTGCACAGTTCACGTTGGCGTCCATTAAGGACATGTATGTGGTATGGAGCAAATCGCCAGGTCGTTCCTCCCGGACAGCAGCAATCTCAGCCTAGCCCAACAGTGCGAAATATAATTAGTTCTCAGCATTTTAGGGTTATACAAATCTATAAGATTAAAAATTAAAAAATTAAGGTTCACAATTTTAGGACAGAAAGAAAAAAACGAATAATAACGATAATTCATGTTAAGATATGTTAATAAATTCAGAAAGAATTAGAAGCTACTACTTTAATTAAACTAAGCGAAGCAAAGTAAAAAACATTTTTTTTTGAAAATTGAAGAAAATACCTATGTACATACGTTGCCTCATAATTCAGTCACAACCCAAGAAAAATACACATATTTACTTAACGCGATCATATGTTTGATGAAACAAAATACCTATTCCTGCAAATTACAGATGAATTTCTTGCAGCTAATGTTAATCACACGGTGAAAGAAAATTTAGCCTCATGCTGCCGCTCATTTAATTCAGCAACAGTATTTTTTTCGAAAGTCAGCTGGTCTTGATGACAAATCATAGAAGGGGAATCATTCTCACTCCGCTTGATATAAACCGCACCGTTGTATACGAATGCCCTGACAAGTAAACCACTCTGCACCTTGTCCCTGGCTGCTTTCAACAATTTCCTGCTGTTACTAGTTAAACCGTTGAACTGTCGTTTTTGGGTTTCAAACGAAAAACGTGTGAATATGATGAGATACTGTGGCCGATTGTTGTAGTGATCTTTGTTAATAGATTATTTATATTCTCTGTTTTATCATACGGTACACCATGGATAACAATATCTGAAGAGAACACATTGTTATTGATGGAAGTATACTTGTACTGCAACTTTTCAATCTCTAAATCAAAAGCGGAAATTTTATTTTCAAATTCCTGCTTCATAACATTAAATTTCTCGTCAATCTTTCTTTCTAATTCACCGAAAAATTCACCAATTATAGTCTTCAACGAAACTTCCAACTTAGCTAATAAATCACTCTCCAATTTTTTTATATCAGCCATGATATCACTCTTAGAAATTGATGCCGATCGATTTTTGCCAGATCTGAGTGCCATAAACAACAAAAAGAAAAACTCCGTACGAGTATAATATTAGAACTGCCGAATACAAATTTATGCAGGTTAGAAAGCAAAATTAAAGAAATTCTGCGCAACACTATTGCAATGTTAAGCAAACAATGAAACCGAACGAGGAGGCACGAAACACGTCTTTACTCAGCGGCTGACATACTATGTAATTTAAATTTAAATACTCTTTAATGCAGTTTACGTATTCATTTTTTAAATAATCATAGTGCTCAAAGCGTTTCTCCATTTGAATCATCCTTACAATGGCCATATTTCTGGATGAGCCGAGTTTGACATCAGCATAATTGAATGGAAGTCGGACCTGGTATCTTCCGTCAGAACAACGTGTAAAGTTTCTGATAAAATGTTGTACACAGCTGCTTTCTTCATCAGTTAACGAAGGTGTCGAAGGTAAATCCTCTAGTTCCCAGAATTTCTTTAAGATTTCATTTAACTGGGTGCTGATATGAAAATTTTGCAGATATGTTCGGTGAGAAAAAGAAGAGCTTGTGCTTCCGGATAGTATCCAGCCAAATATAGTTTGTTGACCCACTGGAGTTCCATGAAGTCCTTTACGCACCCCAACTGAGATAATCAACGGGTAGATGTCAGCACCTAATAAGCAATCAATTCGCCCAGGTCTATCAAATGTGGGGTCAGCTAATTCCTGCCCGTCTAGATGCCTCCAATTAGTTTGTGTAATTCGTTGACTTGGTAAAACACTTGTGATCTTTTAACAATAAATGCCTCAACCTCAGTGATATCTTTCCCAGCATCGTTCGGTGATACAATTAATCTTGCGCGTGAAGTTATTTGTCCAGCAGTTGAGTCACCTAGACCATAAACATCGTCCACAGACTTACGGGGTAATCGTAAAGCTTGACAAATTTGCTCTGTCACAAATGAAGCTTGTGAGCCAGGATCAATGAGAGCTCTACATGTTTGTTTTTCACCATGTGGTGTAGAAATTGTAATTAAAGCTAGCTGTGTTCTTTTGTGTACCTTGTTGTAGAACTCCCATATACTGGAGAGAACAAATTGTTCTGTCGATTGAAGCGAACTATTTGTACGGTTCGTTTCATTTATAAATTTTCTATGAAAATGTATGAGGAGTTCTTTTGTGTATTCTTCGTGCTACTCTGTTCTACTGACACAAAAGAACACAGCTCCTGTAGCCAATAAGATATTGTGAGGTCGTGAAGGTTGACTGACCAGAAATGTCTTCGCCGCTGGAGATGCTTCATCATCGCACGATGACGAAACCGATTGATTGAGAGGTTTGCTTCTTCCTATTTGAAAATCAGATGTATTCTCTTCCTTATGCAACGTAGTATGATGGGGTTTTTACATATATAGCATTTTAGCTTACTAGGGCATTTAGCAGCTAGATGACCTGGTCCCAAGCAATTAACACAAAGTCCTTTAGATTTCATCAGATCTTATTTAGCTCGATGAACAAGATTTCAATATTTTGAACACATTTTTACAAAGGTGGCACGAGAAAGAAGTTGCGAGATGGAAAGTTTGATGGTTCCTCATGAATTTATCATGGTGCATTGCAGGCTTAGGCTCTTTAATTTGTAAGCGTTTTGTACCATGGATGGCTTCCAGCGTCCGAAAATGAGCTTCCAAGAATTGTTTGAGTTCATTCCAAGTTGATAATTCCGTGTTAGAGCTCAGTGATTGGTCCCACAACTTTAACGCTTCAAATGGCAATCTTTGGGTAATAAAATAAACTAGAATAGGGTCCCATGTATTTACTGTAATTCCTAGATTTTCAAGAGCAGTCAGACATTCAGTGGTTTTATCCAGAAGAGATTTTACGCCTTCTGTTGATTCTTGGTTCACAGTTGGTTGATTGAATAAAATTTCTAATTGCGTTTTATCCAAAATTCGTTTATTTTCATACCTTCTAATTAAAGTACCCCAAGCCTGCTCATAACTCGCGCTTGTAATTAAAGTGTTAGTTAATAATGCCTTCGCTTTTCCAGCAAGATGTGCCTTTAAATATTGCAGCTTTTGAACTGACGACAAGCCTTTGTTATCATGTACAAGAGACTTGAACATATCATAGAACGTAGTCTACGTTAAATAATCTCCAGAAAATATTGGCGGTGATATTTTGGGAAGCCTGATATCTTCCTGCTTAGGACGTACATGGATGATTTTTATATTGTCTTGATCAGCTGTTTCTATTGTTTCTACTGGTGGAAAATCTCCAAGAGAATCAGCGTCTATTTTGGCATGAGAATCAATGAAAAATTCTTAAACTTCTGCAAAAAAAAATCCGTAAAATACTTCTCCTTTTCCTTAGACTCGTCTGTAGCAAGTAACACAATCTCTTGATGTCATTTCTTTAATATCATTCCAATTACCCATCAAATTCGTTAACCTAGCATTATAATATGATTGAGTCACGGGCGAATCCAGACATTTGCTCTAGAGGGGCGGGTGGGGGGGGGGGCGATCGCCTCCATCGCCCTCTATAACCGCACTTGCCATCAGTTGTGGACCGCTCTGTATAGCTTTTACATTTTCCTTTCAGCATGAAAATTTCATTAGCATTCACACATCGCCGGAGTTCTTTTATCTATTTAATATAAGTTTTTTATTCCGTAAGGATAGTAAAATTTAATCCCACATAAAACTGTCATTATACACTTCTTTCTTGTTGTTATGACCCAGATCTTAATTATTAAGTTAGAAATTATATTCAAATTCAGTTTAATCATGATAAAACAAGAATTTCATTTAGTCTAGCGTAAGCATTTTAAAGGCTTATTATTCTTAAGTTTATTGAACCAGCGATCATAATTCGCCACCGTGAGCAATGCTAATTTCCATTTTTTCGCTTTACATGCAGTTTTTACAATATTTACGCCAGAGGAATTACTACTGGGTCAGCATTCTCACTGCGGTGAATTATTAATCGCTCAAGTCGATGAACCCTGTTTCTTACAGGTCAATTTGTGTATTGATTGTTAATATTGATTACGCATGTTCAATTTTATTATAAATATATTGAATGAAATAAATAATATCCCAGTTTTGTTATAATCGACAATCAGTGCGTTTTTATTAAGTCAAGTCAGAACGGTCAGCTTTTCAACCATTCTCCATTATTTTGAGTATCGATAAAAGCATCGATATTCAATTCTACAGCTGTCTAGATTGTGCATCTAGGCCTATACATCTCAGTTAAGGCAAAGGAGCTTTAACTTTAACATTTGTCTTACTGCTGGTGTTTTTCATATAAAGGCCGTTTGGATTATTTCGTTCAAACACTATAATTTACTGGGCTGGACTACAATTTCTTGCAACTTAAATGGTTAAAGAAATTTTCGAGGAAAGCTAATTACGTAGGGTTATTTGCTTTAAATTAAATATTTGTAGGAAACTGAATCTGAAATTAATTACCCCGGCTATAATAATTTTCTCAACATGCTACTTTTCGTCAATATACACCCGACTTTTGTAAGCTTTCGATAAAAAAAAGTGCAACAATTTTGATTGTACTGAAAATTCCTTGGTGATATAATTTCAAATTTTTTGAGAATAATTTACGACTAAAAAAAAAAAATAAATAAAACAAATAACTACCTAGAGTTCTCCCTTTAATTAAATGTTAAAATTATATTAGGTTTGTATAAATTTTAAATTTTTCATGGTACACAAAGAAAGCGAATTCAAAGCAAAGTAATTTAACTAAGTGTTTTGATAAACCAAATTTCAATTTCGGGAGTTTGTTTTTCACTCTATTGTTTAAATTTGAACTGCCCAGCTCTTGCTTTCTTTGTATACTTGAAAAGTTTAAATTTTATACACACAAATGTAATATAATTTAAAAATTTAATTTAATTCAAAATGAAGGAAAACTCTAGAGAACTGTTGTGATGCATTCATTAAGTGAAGAGAGAAATTATTTTCTATATTTTAAATGCGGGTTTAGAAACAGTTTTTAAAAAAACAAAATCTGTATTTTCTATTTCATTTGATTACATAAATTTTGATTTATTAGAGCACTAGGGGGGGGGGGGGGGGCGATCGCCACCGCTGTAGTCGCCCTTGGGTTGAGTATGCCTATCTTCTCCATTTTTACCATAATTTCGCACACATTTTTTTAAATCGCTTTCCAAATTTACTTGTAATTTAATTAATGCTTGCATGACTTTGTGAAAAAATAACAAATTGCACGCAAAAATATAATATGGAACAGACTTACCAGATTTTGCTGCCAGAATATTCTTGAAGATTACGTAGTTGAAGCACTAACAAATTTTCACTATGTTCTTTCAATTAACATACATATATGTATATACACAGTCAGATTCGAGAAGTTTCTACAGTTCTCACTTTGCCACAGATTTTTTTTTCTTGTTCAATGTCGATTCGAGGGACCAATGTTCGATTTCAACAGGAATTAGTTACCGTAGGTTAATTAGGTTTTTCTTCTAATTAGTCGACTGAATCCATATAATTTCTACTGATAAAAAAATATAAAAAAAGTAATCTACTGCGAAGAGGAATCGAACTCTTCTTGTTCGAATCACAAGCGATAGCCCTGCTACTGAGCTATACTTCTCATACCAGGAAAATGGATAAGCACCTTTTAACTACACTTAAATTTATTTAAAAAATTAATTTTGCATATTTAGTTCAAGGTTGTTTCAACTATTTCTAGATAACTGTATAAATTCAAGTTCACTTCAGGCAATGAGAAAATGTAAGCACTTCCGAAGACAAAAACGATTTTATAAATATTTATGAAAGTAACCTTATATTGATTTCTCGACTTTATTATAGATTTCAAACCCGATTGTTTTAAATTGCGTTCAAAATTTTCAACTGATTTCCAAATTTTCTACTAACCCCGCAACAAGATTACTTGAATTCTCGACTACCGATTTAAAAAAAATGTGTGTTCTCTTCTCTTAAAAATACCGCATTTTAGGAATGTAACATCCATTTGAATTTCCAGAAATTTGATCATTTAAGGTAACGGTCAACTGTTTCCCCGCAAAAATCTATGTGTTTTTGTATGCTATCCCCTTCTTATAAAACTTCGCCTAAACTTATCGATTGGTATTGACCTGAAATTTCTACATTGAAGTGTTGGTACGAGTGCTAAAATTCCTAGTGTATTGTAGCAAATGTCACTATCAATGTACGGAAAATCGCTGTCAAATCAATAGGTAATTAGATATTAAAATTTGCCTAAATTTATTTATGTTCTTAAGAATCTTTGTGTTATTTATGTTTGTTTAAATGTTTTGTGATGTGGAATCGTTTTTGTCGTTGGAGAGTCTTGTGTAATTTATTTGTTTACATATTAAGCTTTTGTTTACATTCTAATTAATTAAAATTAATTTATTTGTTTTCAGCTATTTAAAAAAGCAAAATTGGATTAACTACAAATTGGAATAGTCGAATCTTTAGATAAGTACTGCAAATATTAGATTCTAAGAAATATACTTTGCGATATATAATTTTTATTATAGGTTGATGATTATGATTGCAACACTACTGTTAGTGGTTTTTTCGATTCTATGCTAGGTTAGACTAATTGTTCTATATGTATTTATTTATTCATATTATTTATTACGTTTTATTACTATTCCTTATTTATTGAGGGAGCTGCGCCCTTTACTTTGTTTATTGATACCGTAAAAGTTTATCCTTCTATTACAAGATTCGTTTTCTGTTTCCTTTTACATATATATCATTTTTTATTACAGTATTACAGCCGGCCTAATTATTTGTTTTAAATTGTTTATTAAGGTTTGTTGAAACCGCTTACATTCGTTGTATATATTAGGAATGTCAGCGACGGCAACTGTAGTTGGTAGGGTGCGGGTCCTTTTAAGAGGGGTAGGTTCGGTTGTTTTGATTTGTTCGATTTCTTTCTGCGCCCCTGGAGTTTTCTCAGATTTGTGTGAACGATATTTTTTATGGATGGGTTTAGCCATTTAGTGACCAGGTACAGCACCATACATGTGATGATAACAGCAGTCAAGGATGCTGATGTTGTAGCTAGTACATAACTAACTTTTCGTATAGTTCTTTTAATAACTGGGTACCTTCCAGGATGATGCTATTAGTGACATCTCCTGAGTATAGTTTTGTCTGGCTTTTTGCAGACTTACCTTTTTGGGGTTTCATTTAGGTATTTATCCACTATTTGTTTTAATGGAGCTACGTTTAGGAAATAGTTAGGTTGTTTGAGACTCAATTGCTGGATATTCTCAGCCTCATAGTGTAGGACTTGTGATCCTACTTGTAGTTGGCAAGATGGTTGATAGTTATTATTCCTTGACCTTGTACTTTTGAGGTAAGAAATTGTTGGATACACTGAAAGTGTACAATTGCGGGTTCTATCAACGAGAATATCCACGAGTTGGGTTAACTTAATTTGATAAGTAGGTCTCGGGAAGGTATTTGTGCCCTGAATTGGCACTGTGGCGCTTCCTTTTAAAGAGCAATTTTACTACTCATTTCTTAGACATTTTCGTTTTTGTAACATGAATGCCTAGCTTAGCGATGTAAGTATCCTTTTTGGAATACTGAGTGATCTTTTTGAAGGTTTTAAGATCCTGCGATTATAGTAATAGAATATCCTGTGTCAGTACATGGTGCGCTACGTGTGAGTACTGTATATCGGGTACCAATGACTGTTTTTCTGCAAGTGACCTCACTTCGACTGATTTTCTGGAATACAGCTTGTCCGTTTTGCATGACAAGGGCACAGTAAACTCTTCGAGAATTGCTTCCGTAGAAGGAAACTTAAGTGCTTTATTTGGGCCTTCAACATTACACTTGTTTGATAGGAAATCGTTTTCTAATAGGCCATCATCGGAAAGGCCTGCATGTTTTGTACCACCTGAAACTTGCAGAGAATTTTATTTTTAAAATTGAAGTTCCCCTGCAATTTCCCAGTATCTTTTTCCGGTTCCAAAAGGGGTCTGTAAAGTGCATGCCTCATTGGAACTAATTATATTGAGGTCTTTAATTGCTCTTTCCTTAATAATACTAACCTCAGCGGCAGTGTCCACTGCTAGTTTTGTGTGGCCGTTTAGGCTGATGTCGAGTGGAAGTTTCACTGTAGGGACAGCGGATGCGGGCGCTTGAGATGACCCTTTTGATATGATTTGTGGGTTTAAAGTGGAGCCGGGGAGTTTGATTCGACTGAATGTCGTTTCCCTGACTCCTGGCTTCCCATTTCATCTTTTGTCGGCAGTTTTCATCTGCTTGTCCTCGGCAACCACAAGAGGTGCATTTGAGTTTTATATTAAAGACTTGAGGACTTTTCGTATTAAGCTGCTCGTGTGTAAGTCTATTGCAAGGGCGTGGAGGTACAAACTCTTGGGTCTGTTGACTTTTTCTGCAATCACGGACGTCATGTCCATAGATTTTGTAGTTGGAGCAGGAAGGGGTGTTTTTGCGCTTTAGGCAATCTGTGTAAGGGTGAACCTTTCGCCGGCAAAAATTACGCGAGGCGTTTCGGACCAGTGCATCTGTGCTCGCTTTTCTGGCATCAGGGTTTGTAAATGGTCGTTGTCGGGACTGTGATGAAGTTGGATTAATCACATTGCGTGAAAACTGGTTAGGGTTGTCAGGTCGAGGTGATACGAACATTGGTGTGGATGGTATTTGATAGTAGCGAGATCTATACCATGCCCTCGTTCGTAAATCTGGGTCTAATGGAAATACTGGGGGAACTTGTGCCAGAGGACCCTGGACGAATGTAGCACTTTGTTGCAATTTTTCCATGTCCAGGGCTTTTTGTATAAGTGATCACCTTTTACCTGCGTGAGCAAATACTGACACAGATGTGAGTTAGTGACTCCAGTTTTTAAAGCGTTTTTGGTGAAGTCCATAAGTTTTGTTTGCACAATCTAGTAATGAAGACAGTGATCGATTCTAACGGGTTTTGTCTGGTAGTGATTAATTTGTTCACTAGCTCTTGGTATGTCTCACGGGGAAGGTATGTTCTGCTTAGATGTTCTTCTACTTCAGTGAATGAAGCAGGGACGACTGACGCGAATAATTGATTAAGATTTGTAGTTCTCGTCCCAGTTGTGGGGTACTTTCACCCGCAAATAAGGGAACGAGTTGAGCTGTTAGCTTAGCTACTTTAGAGTATTCCACCATTATGTGTAGTCTATTGACTGAATATTTGAATTTGGTTGGACTAACTGGGCTTGTTTCTAGACTGTTTTCCGTTAAGGATTCTTCTAGCCAGTCAATCAGCAGGTCTTCGGGGGTTAGTTCAGTCACGTCGCCGTCACTATCACCGTCGGCACTTTCACTGTCACTTAAATTAACACTCTTATTTTTCCAAATTCTAAGTTTAACATTTCACTACTCTCCTTATCTACTTTGTGGGAGCGCGTATATTCAGTAAGCTTATTTAGCTCCTCATGGAAACGTACTGTGTTTTCCTTCAGTGCTTGCATTTGTGCGAGTCTATTTTCGTGGGTTTGACTCAGTTTTTTGCTGAGTGAATCACACTGAGTAATGGCTAGAGTACCTGTATCTCGCGCTCTCTCGTACAATTTGGTTAAAAATTTGTCAAAACTACAGCAGATAATGTGTGCTGTGCATTGGCACCTGGGGCTGGTCCCCAGTCGGCTAATGGTGGCGAGTCTTCCATTGCTGCTGTTTCTGGTTCCTGCTGAGGTGGAGTAGGAATGTCAGCTGACATATAATGCGTTTTTGATGAAAGCGGGGCTCCTTGCCTGCTTAGGTCACTTTGCTGTTATTGAGAGGGGGGTTTTTTCTTTAACCATCTTCGAGTTCCATCTCAATCCTCGGTCGATTGATTTCGTTCTGGTTTTGCAGCTGGGGGCGTCCCTGGGCCGTCTTAACTTCCCCTGGATATAGTTGAAAAGGGGGCTTATGATCTGTCTTCTAATTCCTCTTCAACTCAGGATTGTTGTCTACTAGCTTTGGATTGATGAGCGCTGGCTGCTAAAAGTTCAGCTGTATCCTGGCTGACTTGTGTTCGTCCTTCTGGGAAATTTTTGAATATTTCTTCACTACTTTCTGTGGGCTGTTTACTTGCATCCCTCGGTGTTTTTTTTTGCACTAATTAGGGTGAACGAATGCCTGCCTGGAGCAGAGGCGCTTAGAGATGGTATCTACCCGAGTGTTGGGGGTGACTTGGCTTGAGTGACTTTGTCAATGGGACCATTTAGGTTCGCAGGATAGCGGATTTTAAAGCTCTTTTGCCTATCTTATTTGACTTTTAGAAAATCAGGCTTCCACTATTCTACCGGCTGTGCCAATTTTGTTACGTATAATTTTGATACGTATCTCTTATGTATATTATGCACATATATACTTATACTGGGCACTCTCTGAACTGTTGGTACTTCAAGTGATAATACCTTAGCAGCACCTTATCCTTTCTGCATTCACAACAGTCTCTCGTGCGTTGTCACTTTCTCTGTTAATTTCTTTTCGTTTAAACAGCACACGCACTTACTCAAATTATTGTCATATCAACTTTTATTCACTGATTTTTCTGCACAGCCAAGTACAACGCTCTATTGTGGTTAATTTTAACACATGTAATGATACAGTCGATGAAATCCTGGTCGGCTTCTTTGATGTTAAGAATGTGCCCATTCTTCTCAGTTCCGAGGGTAATACGAAGAGGTTTAGATTTTATGAGTTTATGATAGGGAAATCGCAAAAGGGGGAGTATTACTAATTTTTGATAGAGATTCTTTCAAGGGAAGTTCTTAGATCAGGACCAAGAGTACAAGCACTTATAAGAGTGCGCGTCTAGATGAACATAATTACGTCTAGGAGAAATTGTTAGGGAAAACTAGGTAATTAGCTTGGCGCCGTAAATGTTAGAGTAGGTAGTGCGTGTTAGTGATGAAGAGTAGCTTGATGAGAGATTCAGATTACCTACGGGCTCGGAACTGAGTTGATGTCTTGGCGATTTTTAAAGGCGATTTGTTTTTTTTTTAATAAGCGTGTTATATAAACTATATCTAACACAAATGTATTTTCATAAATATCAAACCATCGTCTTGCTATTGTGCATATACTATTGCGCCCACAATATATGCAGCTCGCGACGATTTGCTGATAAGAGATTTTTCGGTGAAGGCTTGATCGTTTCAGTCTTCACTGACATAAACTTTCATGCGCCCGATATGTATGTAAATATGTACATACATATCTTATTTACGGCAAATCGTACTGAAGGTAAGATTTGTCGTGAGGCTTTTTTTCTGTTGAAACGACTTTGGATGAAACTTTCAACTTTTATTTTTCCCAAGGCGTTTTGTGGGAAAATGTTTTGATTATTATACACGCCCAAGTGATAAGCGGGGCAGGGTTTTACGCGAGCTTATGGTACTTTGAATTAAGAAGTGTAATTCGCTCGGGTGTAGGAACTGCTGATGTGGCTTTTCCACTCGACCAAAAGATAAGCTGAGCATGATTGTAAGTGGGTTCATGAAACCTTGAATTATGCATTTCAAATACATTGCCCTTTTGCAAATTCCTTTTAGGAATTTTTGTACACAACAAAGTCTTGGAAAAGAAGTATGATAAACTTCAAAAAGAAAAAAGTGGAAAAAGCCAGAGACAAAGAGAACTTCAACGAAAATTATATTGTGACCTGTTATGTTCTGCAAGGTGTTTTACCTTCGTCTAGAGGAGACTTATCTGTATTTTATTATAAGTCCAAATTATTTAGCTTTAATTTTACAATTTCCCAGCTTAAAAATTATGATGTTCATTGTTACTTTTGGCATGAAGGCCAAGGCAATGAAGTTCTGCATATAATAAGAGCTCCTAAGTGTGACCATATTCTCTGTACTTTTTAAGATACAGGATGTTTTTTTGAAAACTAGATTTTTCTCTTAATGTAACTCCTAAGCTGTTGATATTGCCTGTCTCTCCCCTCCCTTCCATTCCATAAATCATTAGTCTAGGTGAGTACTATCACTACCTGTTCTATTGATCTCCTAACAGGAGGTTTCTGTATAGGAACAAAATAAATGAATGAAATTCACTACGGTAGGTAATTTTGTAAAATAGCCTGAACGTCATCCATCTAGCTCCATACGAAATAATCTTTACTCCTAAAATATTATATAATAAGTAAAAAAGCTAGAATTGGTTTAGCACCAATTGATACCGTAGAATAATACTCGTATGTCATTTCGTATATTCATCCATCTGTGCAACTTTGGATTTTGAAGTGGTTATTCGCATTTATTTCTATTACGGTTCGTCAGACGGAAAATAATGATTACAACCACTTTTATAGAATTTCATATTCTGAAGACTTTTCAGAACATTTAAACCGTCTCGGACTGATCTTTTTTAACCTTTTTCACAGTATGCTTAAAATCCTAATTTTTTTTCTGGCGACAACCAGAAGGTCGTGCCCGATTTTGTCCATTTGTGAAATTATGTGTATTATTTTTTATTTTTATGAAAACACTATGCTCAAAATTTTAGTTCTCTACGTTGACGAAATTTTTGTATGGCAACCCTACGAAGGAGTTACCCGATGTGTTCCATTTTCGAAGTTATGTGAAGTAGTTACGCTATGGGAGTTCTGGACCAATGTTTTAGTTTCCAGGATTTTGCCGCAGATAGCGCCACCGTCGCTAGGTGGCTTGAGTCCATACTAAATGTGGGTTTGTGTCTTGGCTGTACTGGTTTATGTCTTGGGTGTACCATTGTGTCTTGGATGCACCTTTGAGTCTCGACTACGCCCTAGGGGGATTAACCGGTACTACCAGCATGCTCAGGGATGTGTCATTTGGGCTTGACTGCGCTCTAGCGGCATTAGCGAGTACTACCAGCATGTTCCGGTACTACGGTTTTCTTTGATAGATATGTGGTGCACCTAAATGTAGGCTTTTTTATTATGATTTTTCTTGAGCGCCTAAATGTAGGCTTTTGTTTTTTTTTAACTATTAGTAACAATTACAGTTAACGCTGGGAAATTTTTGTTCATGCAAGTGGATTCTAGATGGGTGGAATGTAGGGGGGGGATAATAAAGATAGGGGGGGGGGGGTAATGAAATTTTCATCAGAAATCCTCTATGGGCTTTGGTATCCGAGATATTATCGTATTAAGAATTCAAGTTATTTTTGTTCATGGAAATGGATTCTAGGCGGTGTGGGGTGGGAGGGTTGAACGAAATTTCATCAGGAATCGTCTACGGGCTGTGGTTTTCGAGATATTAGCGACATTTGTTCAGGTGCAAACGCCGTTTCTTGAGTTAGGTGCCTTTGTTCCCTAGCGATCTTAACCGGAACTACCAGCATGCATTGGTTTTGCTGTTTTCTTTTTTTAGCGTGAGAGTTCTAGAAATTGGAATGACGTCATCATGGTCTTGCTGTTTTCAAATCCAGCACCTAAATAAGTTGGGAGTTGTAAATAACAGCATCATTCGAATTTCACAACATGACATCACCATGAACAGATTCTAGAAGATGTCAGTGTGCGTTTTGGGGTATGTGTATTGAAAAGCCTTATGTTTTATAAACATTTGTTTTTATATCCAATAAAATTTCTTATTATAAAAGTATTTCTTATAGCACATTGTCCAATATGAACTTGACAAGATGGTGCATTTGTGTTAATCTCTTCTGCATCCAATGAAATTTTTCAGCTCCCTGTACATATATGATTTTGTTTCGAAGCAGTAGTTTAACTATAGTGTACAGCTTGTGATCCGGTATGTAGCCATCATCCCAGCGGAATCCATTAAAATTGTGTTGAAGCCATTTTACTTGCCTCTTTTTTGCTGAAGTCAAATCTTTGTATCTGAACCGCGGTCGATATATAAAGTGCTGCATCTAGTTTTCATTGTTTGAAGTTGCCAGTTCTTTAGTGATGAATTCATTGAGGTTTGTTTTGAATCCTTGGACGTCTACGATGACAGCCATTTTCTTAATTTAACTTTCTAACTTCACTTGTCAGCGCACTGTATTCCACTATTCGATCGTGTAGAAGCGGGCAATATGCTGTTGTATTAGCCGGTATATTTTCAGATGACTTGAATTCTAATCTTATGTCAACAGGTCCAGTTTTTATTGTTTCATTTTGATATGAGCAATCAATGACAGCAATCGGAGCATCGGTTTTGAACTTCTCCCATGTGACGAACGGCTGATACTGATGACCATAGTATGATTGTGTAAACTTTATATACATCTCATACAGCAATGCGTATCTATTCAAATCAAATTTCAAATTCAAATCGTCATAGAGATATAAATCTGAGTTCAAATGAACTGTAACATCGGTGAGCTTTCAATGATCAAATTTGGTAGCATCCTTTGTTTTATCATTCCTTCGTTCCGTTTGTAATGCTAAGATGATAAATCGAGGTTTCTGCAGTTGAGTGGAAGTCATAACTGCCCAGGTTTGATGCGTGGATTCCGGATGTACTGGATACTCATAAATGTCCTAGCTGCGGAATGGTATTTGTATCGGGCGACCTCTCCCGATAAATTTAAGTAGTTGCAGCTTTTCATCATCGGATACTGTAACATGCGGAATGCTCCATTGAAGTTTGGTAATTTCAATTTTCACCTCATCTGTGGGTGATATACTGGCATTAGCATCTGTCCTGCTCCGAAACAATATGAGGTCATGTTTGGAATTTATCAGAATTTTTTGTAATCTTCAACGAATCCCAATAAATATTTCAGAGGTACACAATAGTTAAATAGTCTATTGGCTGGTATAACGGGAGAATCTGGTGACCAGTTGCCGTTGAGTAGTATCCTGCTTACATTTTCATTTAGCGATACGTAGTTTTTTTAATGTTGTCGCAATGCCAAGATTTCTTGTACGGTCGATCTCCAATGCATTCAATTCATAGCGTATTTCCTCAAAAAGAAATGGTAGAGTGTTGTTAGCTAATTTTGCGGTTGCTGAAACGGTTCCACCCAGCTTTGTTAGTGACCCATCAATGTAAAGGAAACTCCTGCTGGGTAGAAGATTCAAGTCCTGATGTTGTACAGATATACGTATTTCATCGGTGTTTTTAAATGATATTAGAAATGGTGAATAAGAGAGATATTCAAATTTGGTAACACTGTTATCAAAGCGAGCGTGTGGTGCAATATCTAGTATTCCTTTATTGATTGTTTCAGCGTTAAGCCTATCGACTGTAAATATGCTATATATGTAGGTGTTAATGTAAGTCTTGACCGCTTCAAGGTTGTCCGCTGAATAATGGCCTTGTATGCTCTGAACTCGTATTTATCATTATTGTATATCAACATGCTATGACTTATTTAACCTGATGGGTATAGTCTCTCCTCTGATGTTGATTAAGTCACCGTCTTGGTCAAGGATCTTCAATGTTAGAGAACTTATACGTTTGGTGTTCACAGGCAAATAGATTACATTTTTGGGTACCTCCACTATTTTATACCCAGGCGCAACGTTCGGGGAAAACTCGTGGAGAATGTGTACTTGTGTGTTGTTGAAGAATTATCCTGATATAATATTACATTCGATGCGTATAATATTTACTTTAATGATGTTGGCTGGCACTATATTAGCATATAAGTGAATCCTAGCAGAGGAGCTATGGATGTCTATTTTCAAAATGTATTTATTCAGTTGCCTTAACTTCACTTTGCAATGTATTATTGTTAGCCTTTATCGTAACCATTATCCTTCTCCATTCTTTATTCTAGTATCCTTGTACATATTTTGCTATATCATCAAGCTTATAGGATCCAACAGGTATCTCAACAACCTCATTCCCTACATGAACTAGATTATTGCCCACGTCAATATTTGGTATAGAGTTGTATGTTTGAAAATCAATTAATCCACAAACATAATGCGTTGCTAGCTCCAGCGGAGGAAAGTACTCGGCAGTGAGTAGAGATGAATTTCCCGTGAGAGTAAGTGTTAATGTCATGGTGGTTGATAATGAACTATCACTATTTGAATATAGATACATTTATTTGTAGATAATAATTAATCGCTATAAGAACTGTAGTTGTACGATATATTACTACCCAAGTAGTTTATGAGCTCCCTTGGTGTTTGGAGATTGCCAAAGCTTTCAAAGTATTCGATGTTATCATATTTTTTATAGTACGCTACCCAGTGCATTCCTACTCCAGTTGAGATGTTTAAGTGAACAATACTGCTTTCTTGCTTCCATGGTTTTTTAGGTAGATTATCACGCATAAATACTCCTCTGAAGTGTAGCAAGTGTCTGGTATAATTGTGAAGATCCAACTCGTTTAACAGTCTTTTGGGTAGCGTCTTTTATAGTTTTTTGGTTGTGGTTGTAGATAGAGTTCAAGTCCTGTTCTGTATGGTTTCAGGAACAGCTCGTTTCCATCTTTACCAACCGCTATAGTTTCCATTGCTTGGTTATGACGTTTGCTTTCTTCCAATTTTGCCTTTGCCGCACTGGTATCATTTACTGCTTTAGCTATGCTTGCTGCACCTCCCGCTGGTGCTCCCAATGCTGAAAGCCCAGCAAACAACGGAATGAGGAATGGAAGTGCCCCACCAAACTGTGGCACATGTATCAGTCGTGGAGTTTTAATTGATTTCTTCTTTCTTTTCCCCATATTTTTAGCTGCACTAAGAGCTATTTTTGCAGCTTCCATCAAGTCTTTTGTTTTTTGACTTTTAAGATCTTACGAGCATTTCGTACTGCTTCTCGGAATGTGGGCTGGCGTTTATTTTTAGCCTTAAGACCCATACCTAACTTAATTTTAGCCTTCAGTGCGTTTGTTATAAGCCAGGCATTGGCACGTTCACTCAAATTTGCATTCGTAGATTTTCCACGCTGCCAGGCTTTTTCAGCTAATATTTTATCAGCTATATGTCGATCACTTGTATCTTTATGTCGCGAGTATGCTATATCCTCTCGATAATCTCTGTTGTAGCTTTGTTCCTGACCCACAGTACTGCTATCCCGGTAGATGTAATTCTACAGGTAATTTGGTGATGACTCAATTTAATAGTCCTCTGGCCCCTTTCAAAGATTTTCTGGAGCGTTTCGATTTGTGATCCGACATCTTATAAAGTTCCGATGATACTGTTGAAATGTAATATAAGCAGGTGTACTTTTAGGAATGCCATTAGCCTTCAATATGCGGTTCATTAAACAACAACAAGCTTTTCCTGTTCGAAATACTGATACAGCTGTTATGAAGGTGAAAAGGAAGCATGATGCCCTATTGCCTAATAATATAAGGAGCATCACTGTTGGACCATACAATTGTGGAAAATTTAAAGTTATGATAAGTTTGCTGGAACATCATAATGGTCTAAGATATGAAAATATTTACATGTATTCAAAACTTTTACATCAACCAAAGTATGAATACTTGAAGCGAGTGATGACTCCTATATCAGGATTGGGGTATTATACATTCTCAAACAACTGCGACGTTCTACCTCCAGAGGAAGCCAAAGCACATTCAGATTTTATTTTCGATGACGTACCATATCAAATATAAGATAATTTGCGATCCCGTTTTTGGATGCGTCGCCACGAAGTCATAGACAGCTTCTATCTCTGTCAAACATATACCAAAGCACTTAATACGTGACAATGCTAATTTAATCATCTTACTCAAGCAAGATGACTTGCATTTGAAACATATCTATAATGATCATATGAATACAGACATGATATTTGATAAATTTCGGAGAGCTTGGGCTTCGTGTTGGAAGGATGAGTATGGTTTCTTGATGATTGATAATGATAGCCCATTAAACAAGAGGCGCTACCGTAAAGGTTTTGATACCTTCATTGTACTATAAATGGATGAAAAGTGCGTAATATTCATAAGTCGAAGTTGTAACTCAGCCGAAAGCACACCGATTCCTGTGGACCTGCTGAGTAGATTAAAGCTGTTCACCTGTTATAAGACCTGTTTGAAAAGCTGTTAAGCTGTTATCAGAGCTGTGAGGCTGTTATCAGAGCTGTTTAAAAGCTGTTAAGCTGTTATCAGGGCTGTTTGGAAAGCTGTTTAACTGTTATCAGATCTGTTTAAAAGCTGTTAAGTTTTTATCAGATCTGTGTGAAAAGCTATTAAGCTGTTATCAGAATTGTTTGGAAAGCTGTTATCAGAGCTGCTTGGAAAGCTGTTAAGCTGTTATCAGAGCTGTTTGAAAAGCTGTTTACCTGTTATAAGTTCTGTTTGAGAAGCTATTAAGCTGTTCCCAGAGCTGTTTGCAAAGCTGTTTACGTGTTATCAGAGCTGTTTGAAAAACCGTTATTCAGTTAATATCGAAGGTGAGTGAAAATCTATTAAAAGAAATCATCAAGACAAGGAATGCAGTGCGAAGGAAATTTAAAGGTCTAAAGACGAGAAGCATTGAAGCAGAAGATCAACTTGAAGAAACTTTCAAGTCAATCACCAAACCCTTATAACAGTTTGTAACAAGAGTCAAAAACTTCCCACCAGCAAAATTGGAGCCAAAAGACGAAAAAGAAAAAGAAAAAGAAAAAGAAAAAGAAAAAGAAAAAGAAAAAGAAAAAGAAAAAGAAAAAGAAAAAGAAAAAGAAAAAGAAAAAGAAAAAGAAAAAGAAAAAGAAAAAGAAAAAAAAAAAGAAAAAAAAAAGAAAAAGAAGAAGAAAAAGAAAAAGAAAAAGAAGAAGACAACGAAATTCTGGAACATTATACTTCTCCAAAACGAAAATATGTTAAAATGGAGGCTAGTAGCACACCTATAAATTATGGAGATTATTCCTTAACATCTGAAAGAATTCGCAACACCCAAACATTCAAGAACATTAATAAGAAGGTCTCCTGTCACCTCCCCCGATACGTCGGAATACATAGTTTCAATCTATTTAAAGCTATTCACTGATAATAGCCCTAAAATTGATCCAAACTATGGATTTTACTATGATGACAACGCGTGAAGAATCAGTAATTCAACGTTTGAGGTTGATGATGTAGGAAATATTGTTATCAAGGGGGAGAGCTATAAAACATCTTTGGGGTTATGTGAGCTGATATTTATAAAAGATCCTGTAAAAAGTCTATATACTAAAGAGGATTTAACTAATTTTGGATCTATTTTGAGAGATACCAATGCATATAAACCTTACTATGCTGAAGATGGACAAAAAAAAGGTACTAGAGCGCCTAAGTATAAAGCTGTAATCAGTAAACTTATACAGCATAAAGGCATGGGGCTAATGCGTCTGCCTAAGGAAAACATTGATCACATTTACTGGGGTGATCCAAATGAATTAGTTGATACACTGCGCCTTCTAATGGCAGGCTGGAAACACCAGTCACAACAATGAAATTGTATCTATCTTTCAGGAGTTGCGAGAAGCAAATATTATAGTTTAAATACTCCTCCATTACCATACTTCTACACAATCTACAGATGAGCGTTGACAAGTTTGGACGATTCTCTAAGCGGGGATATCTTGGGAAAGCAGTTAAACGTGGGCCAACAGGAACTCAAGGATCAGATAGTAAACAAGGAGCTCAGGGTCCAGCTGGTGAGAAAGGAGAGCGGGGCATTGGATATAACTTAACGATAAACGGAGACTACGATCTAAACTCAAAGTGTATTAAACGACTCCGTGAACCCCTTGAAAATGATGATGCTACTACCAAAGACTACGTTGACAAGAATTAAAATAAGTGTTGAAGAAATAAAAAGAAACTATTAATAAGTGTTGAAGAAATAAAAAGAAACTATTAATATAGAGGTGGCAAATTTAACGCTATATATCAATGATGAAATCGCGAAGATTGAAAACTATCTGTTTACTTCAGTAATAATTAAGAAAGACTTGACAACAAAAGATGGTGCATATGAGTAAAAACTCTTGAGAAGTCTGTTTCATTTATAATTACGATGAGTAAGGGACAAGTGGTAAATGAGCTGCATAAACCAGCGAGAAAAAATTTTGAAAGACGTCTTGTGATTATCAACGGACTCGATGACTTGTGGCAGGTAGCCTTGGTTGAAATGGATCCCTACAAATATGTGAACAAGGGTTACCGCTTTCTACTGACAGTAATTGATACCTTCTCCAAATATGCATAGGAAATTCCAATTAAAACTGGTGTAGAAGTAAGAGATGCCATGCAATCTATATTAAGCGAGGGACGAATACCTAAAACCTGCAAACTGATGATGGAAAGGAATTCTACAACACCCACTTTAAAAATCTAATGATGAAGCATGCTGTTAATCAATACTCTACGTACAGTTTCCTCAAAGCATCATAGTGGAATGATTTAACCGAACTCTAAAGGATATGATGTGGAAGGAATTCAGCTTTAATGGAACTTATCAGTGGATTGGTATGGTAGAGAAACTGCTCCCTGAATACAACTCAAGAATACATCGACCTACAAAAATAAGACCACGTGATATCAACGCCTGCAATGAGAAACAACTGCTTACAACTGTATTCAGTCATATAAAAATTGTTGTTCCTGCAAAGTATAAAGTTGGGGATTTTCTACGCATCAGCAAATATAAGCATATATTTGAGAAATGCTATACATCAATCTGGAGAGCTGAGATTTGTAAGATTATTAAAGTTCACAACACAAACCCCATCCCATATCGGCTGGAAGATTATCAAGGAAATCCAATCACAGGAGGCTTTTATGAATTGGAGCTGCTAAAAGTTAAACACCCAAACCTATATCTCGTAGAGAAAATTTTAAAGAAGAGTGGAGATAAAGCTTACGTTAAATGGCTTAGATTTTCGTCAAAACACCATTCTTGGATTAATAACACAGATGTTTTATAATTTCTTCAAAATACATTTAACAATTTAAAATAAATTTATAATTGTAATACGTTATAAATGTAGCTATAATGCAAATTACTTTAATAAATGAAACTAAAACAATAATACATAATTTATTTACACTAGACTTAGATTATTTCTGCGGTTGCCACTTGTTGATCTGATGAAATGGAGTATGCCCCCATGGTAGAGTATCCTTCGTTCCGCTCATAATATGTCGCTTATTATCATAAGGAATCCATGTGATCTTCTTTTGACTGACAGTGTACACGCTATGGTTATAGGATCGTATGGAGCTCTGATTGGCAGTTAATATTCGCTTGTTATTCAAACATTCGACGTAGTCTTCGAAATTGATATGCCTCTGTACTACATTAGCCTTTACTCCTTTTGCTTTCTTTACAGTTTTACCATCGTTTATACGTAGACTGTACATTTTCGATCGCAAGCCAACAAAATCGCTCATGATTTTCCCATTCAGCTAATCCTTCATTAGACCAGGAATCTTTTTATTCATGAGCGGTAAATTGAATTTATTATCTTCTGGGTAATCACTTGTATCAAATTTGTTTATATTTTTAGCCATAAACTCATATGGATTTTTCTCTTCAAGTTCATATATTAGAGAATCTGTATCTGTACACATGGCTTTACATTTATCTCCAAATTCACGCTGCATAAAACTGTAATGGAAAATCGTAGAGGCATATCTTTGAAATTTCCATAACTGCCATTCCAATATAGAGAGGCTTATTGAATAAGATTTTGAGTCGCCTTAATTCCACAGCAACTAAATTCTCATCAAATATCGTTGCACTGTGGAAGTTGGGTGCCGGAATCCGAGCTTTTGCACCATAGCAAACTTCCCACTTTACGCAAAGCTTGATATCGCTATACTTGCGAACACTTTCCATGGTCTTACCAAAAGCTGCATTATTCATCTTTTTATAGCTGTCCCTCTCATGATCGCTTGTAGCCTGCATGTGTTTGGTAGTATTTAAGTCAATATATGGTTTAAGCCAAGCTGATTGGTTGAGTTGAAGAACCCGGTGCACTTTTTTCAGGATGAGTCCATGTGATAAGCATTGCTTCAAATTTCGGTAGTGTATAATATATTTAGTTTTTAGATGTAATGTCGTCAAAAGCTTTTCTAATTTTGCTCCAGGTGGTGCATGCATGCTGCCTGCTCAGAGCAAAACGGTAAGTCCTTATGCTTATCATGTAGATGTTGAGGATAATCCAAGTCGACTTCGAATATGTGTCCAGTTGGAGAATCATAAGGAATTTCGAAAACGTCAATATTGGGAGCTTCAACCTTGGAATCCTCCGGTTGGTAAATGCTGTGACATGGTCCATTCATAAAGGTTATTCAAATCATAATACATCAAGTATTTCTCTTTCTCCTCAGGCTTAAAATCATCCATATATTTATTATTTGCTTTACTATATCTGTTCGAACATTGACTTATACCACCTCGAATGCCTCTCTCTATGAATAGCAGTATATCTACGTAGGTTATCAGCTCTAATTTCACATTAGTGTATTTTAACATAGCATCCCATGTTAGGCCTGGCATGGTGTAATAATGTGCTGGATCTAAATTGTAAGTCTTTATGCACACTTCTCGAAAGTTCTCAAACATATCAGCCGATACGGGAACATCAGTCTTAAGGTATAGATCTGCATATTCATCAAGTGTTTGTATTTAAAATTTTTGCCAGTTCTCTTAAGCATGATTGTAGTCCTCAGGACATATAGCACTGCCAGTCAGTTTATTGTAGAACGCTTCCTGTGTTGGCAATTTTCGTATGGTTGCGTTTCTAAAATTTTACAAATGAGTTTAAGGCCTTCATCTTGCGACTGGGCAGCTTTCCTCTGGTTGACTAAATCGTTACTGATGATCATTGCAGTTGTAGAGCGGCTTAAAGCTTCTACATGTCTCATCATGTTGTTACGCCGATGCTCGAGATTTTAATCGAAGTCCTGCAGGTAGAGAGCACATCTAGCTATTCTCGGTGGGATTTCCTTTTTCTCCATGGTCATCTTCAAAACGACGCAATCGGTGACGATCTTAAATTGTATACCCAATAAATAAACTCGCATTACTTTTAATACTAATATAATGGCAAGCACTTCTAACTCGTAGCTATAATAATTTTCCTAAGCTGGCGTGGTTTTCTTACTGTACTAAATTACTGGGTGAAAAAAGTTATCGTCCTGGCTTTTTCAAGCAGTTTTGCTCCAAAACCTATCTTCGACGCGTCTGTATGTAACTCAGAAAAGCTTCTCTCTCAACAAGACCAAATTTAAACTCAATAGGCCTAGGAAACTTTGAGGCCTTTTTACATCTATTGCTTCCGGAAATAGTTTCACTGCATTTAACTTTGTAGCTGCTGGCTTAATCTGTCTGGCTGAAATTTGGTATCCCAAGTATTCTATAGTGTTACACATGAATTGACACTTTTTGCATTTAATTTTCAATCCATGAGACGCTGCGTAATGTAGTGTTTCTTTCAAGCGGAGTATTGCCTCATCTTCGTTCTTGGCGATTACAATTACATCATCAATGTATACTAACACATATTTCTTTTGAATTAGGCGCCGGAAAACTGTATTCACATACTTCCGGAATACGGTCGGTGAAGTACAATGCCCAAACGGCATGCGAAGAAACTCATACTGGCAATTTTGTGTCACAAAACTGGTATACTTTCTGCTTTCTTCTGACATTGAAACGTGGAAAAACCCATTTTCTAAGTCAATTGTCGAAAATATTCTAGCGTCGTGTAATGTATCCAAATGATCTTCGATGAGTGATAGTGGAGATCGATCGCTTATTATCTTTTTATTTAAGGCTCGATAATCACAAAGATGCTTCGTTCCATCTTTTTTATCGACGAGTACAACTGGACTTGCAAAGTCTGAGTGGCTATGTTGAATAATTCTTTCATGTAACCATTTACTGATTTTTGTAACCACTTCTTTCTTTTCCAATGGAGCAAGTCTTCGTGGTTTAAGGCTAACTGGGACCTCATCGTTTAATATGATTTTCAATTCGACTTCTGTCATCTCTCCTTTCCTCATTTCGTATTTATCATTAAGCTCTGAAATCATCGGGTTATATTTATCGATGCCAATGTCGGTCGCACAACATACCACAACATAAGTATCTTTCTTCTTCACTCTCAGTGCCCTCAAGGATATCACGTCCGATAAGCATTAGTGGTTGCAGGTATTGACTTGATATGACGTAGATCGTAGCTTCGAAAACCTGTTCGTCAATTTTCACGCTAGAGGTAAATTCGCCTAATGTTTCAACAGATGACAGTACCAAGCCCCTTATAGTTCGTCCTAATATGGTTATTTTGGGAGAACCTAACCTGATGTATTCATCCTCACGTAGAAGAGTAATATCACTACCGGTATCGATAAGTGCTTGAACAGTTTGATCAAGTATACCTACGTCTTTATAGGCTGAATTTGACTTAACTTCAGTTAAGGATAAAACACCACTACAATTGCTTTGATTCATTTTTGATTGACAGGTAGGTGCTTTGTGTCCATATTCCCCGCACTTAAAATACTTTGGGCCCATTGACCTTTTTTTACACTCGTTCGCGTCATGTCCTATCGTACTACAATTGTAACATCTACCGATTTTGTTCTTAGGCCGCGGAGGTTTATTTTCTGTTGACCTTTCGGGCTAGCATCGGTCTTTAAACCTTTTATAAACATCTAATTTAACTTTAAATTCTTTGAAATTTCGAGCCACATACAATATAACTTTATTTTGATTTGAGTCATAAATTCCATCTATCGTATAATGAATAACCGCAGATTCATCTATACGAGCCTTAGCACCCAATTCCCTCATATGTAAAAAGAATTCGTAAAAAGCTTCACCGTTTTTCTGTTTACGTGTTGCAAGCTTCATATGCACATCAGCACTATTTACATTTTCCGCGAATTCTTCTATCAAAAAACTGAGACCTTAGGGCTAGTTTTGCAGATCCGGTTAATAGCCGTTTTGCATACAAAAGTTTTTCAATCGGAGAGTAATTTAAAAGCACTGATACATTTTCTAAGTCACTGCTCCAATTTATGATATCGTAATCATCATTGCCGGAGAATTCGGGTAACGCATTGGACACATCTTTAAAAGACACAAATGAATTAATTGAGTTCGATTCAGATCGATTTATTTCGCGATTATCATTACTTGGTTGGTTATGTACTATAGCTTCCTCAGCGCTTTGGGTCGGCCAGTTTTCTCTTCTCGTTGATTCCCTTGCTAAAAGTACTTCGTGCATTTTTTTGGTCAAGCCAAGCACCTCTGAAAGATGTTCATATTGCGCGGTGTTATTAGCATTGCGACGTCTTTTATGAGGCATACTTATTAATTAAGTTCCGTAAATTCATACGACAAGATTTTGTAATTGTGAGAAAATTTTGAAATATCAACACAAATATTTATAATATAATTAAATCATAAAGTTCCAAAAATTGCTTACGACTTAATACTGCATGGGAATAAAAATGAGCCTACGTTTATGCAATTTATTTGGATCAAAGTTTGGGTATGTCTAATACGAAACACGCCACTTACCAACAGAGGGCGTGCAAAGCATTTAAAAGTTAATATTTTTAATAAGTATTCCCAAAAATACTGTGTCACTTTTATAGATAAATTGACAAATTATATCGTCTCTTTGCCGCAAATCATGTAAATGAAAAGAATTTACCTTGGAAAATTGTTTTTCTGTCACAATTTCTTATGCGTGATCAGAAGATAGTCTTCTTGTAATTTAAAACTTTGTTTCTTACCTTCTCAAAAGCTACACTTACTACATACCTTACATTACAAAATAATTTAATAATTTTGATTCAAAAGTAACTTGGCATTTTGCGCTTAGCTGAGTAATAATTGCATGTGCGTATGTGCAGCCGGAATCCGAATCTGTAGGTAGACAGATTCGATTTCATCAGACCACGGCATGCCACGGCACAACGTTATGTACAATTATTACTCCGCTGAGAGTTTTTGTTTGAGGATTCGTAGTTATTTGGTTAAGATAAATTGTTTTAAATAATTTTGTTAGGAAAGGTATAAAAATTTTAATTCGGTTCTTAAGATAAGAAAGCAAGCTTAAGATTATCAGAACACCATTTTTCTGTATAAATAGTAGTAAGGGCGGAGGACCTATTGAAATCAAATTTTTGTCAGTTTTCCATAAGAACACTGCAAATATTTTAGAATGTTAGGACTCAGTTGGGGCTTTCCTGTGGTAGGGCGGGATTCTTCTTCATGGCTTGTGAAGTATTGACGACGTTTTTGATATAACACACAATTAAGCATTTTTTTTTTATAAAAATTTTCAGGGGAAGTTAATAGTTCGTGAATGAGGGGCCCTGCAACTCCAATATGGTACAAATTTCTAAGAAGAAACATTTTTTAAATACAAAAAGTCCTATTTAAGAGTTCGGATTACCTACGCGGTATACAGAAAATAAAGTATGCATAGTGCAAAAGTGTAGTGTTGTTGTTGTTTGTGGCGGCATTTGGGCTCAATATGTGTTACTGTTTGTGTAATGTTGTTGTTGCAATCCATACGCGGGTACAAATAACGTCGCGAAACTGTGTAACATACCTAGTATTCTGTATACCGTGGCTTAAAAATAGATTTCAGTTTCAGAGCTCCTCCGGTAAACAGGCCCTTGGATGTATTCGGGGATTCTAAACGAAAAATTCCAACAACAATTTCGTTGACTATATCCCTACATAAAATGTGATTTAAGATTAAAATCGTAACTCCCAGAATATCCAAGCCATGAACAAAGTCGAAAAAAGAGAGCAGCGGGCCGGTCAGAACGCGACATCCGCAGTTTTCTTGCCTTGTCTTACTGCAGGAGTTTTTAATATAAAAGTAGTTAGTATTTTGTTCAAACGGTATAATTTCCATAAATTTGTTCTACATGCTGTTTTTTTTTAACTATTAGAAAGAAAACATATTTGGTTGGGATTTGTTTTAACTTCATTTTGCTGTGGCAGCGACAGTTTTGAGCTTTAGGACCTGTTTAAAATGAAATTTTAATTTTTCCTCCATGACAAGTATACAAAAAGCAATGAGAGTCAGCTGTTACTGCTTACTGTAACCGGCACGTTCAGGCCTTTTAATGAGTCGGTGCCTACAGCGACTTCATGGCTTGTATTATATTCCGGGGGTTACGTTTAAATGCAATATTTACTTATTATGATACAAACTTACATCAGTAGAATAGTCGCAGAATTCTACAGCTATAGGAATAGCTCCTCGTCTTATCCACGTTGCAAATATAGTTCGGTTCATATCCCGTTCATCGAAGTGTAGGATGCAAGCACAGGGATAAGTTGCTCGTAGTACTTCATCAAGTGAAACACCAAGGGAATCACACCACGTCGCTAATTCAGTTTCCCCGGAAGGAAAGCTTTTATACAAAATAAAACTATTACCCCGTTATTAAGAACATAATTAATTAGAATTACCGAAACATAACGATGGGTCTACCCTCCACAATATTTCCTTTTTTTCCCAGGCAGTTATTCACAAAAAAGAAAAATCCACTAGAACTATTTCACTATTTTGTTAGGTAGGCGCAAACAATATTTTTTGCACAATTTAAAAGCTTTAATACCGAATAGTAATTAAAATTACTGTTTTATGTACACTTCAAAGCACAGAAGTAATTAAAATTACTGTTTTATATGTGTACACTTTAAAACTCTTGATAGTAATTAAAATTACTGTTTTTATCTCTTCCAAAAATTCGTCTTATTGAAATTTGACAATCTCAATAACTTTAAAGAGCGCGCCAATTACCGTTAATAAAATTTTATATTGGCAACTCCGTTACCATATCTGTCATTAATATAATCGATGCTGAATATAATTAAAATCATGTTTATAAGAAAGAAACGGCTATGCTTCCGGGAGGTATTTTTTCCCCTTTCATCTTCAGCCAATAGTTGGGTCATATTGAAGTGTTAATAATTAATACTTAGCATTAAAATATTTGCATTTCAAATAAAAATACTCTTTTTAAGAATATAAATTTCGTTTACTATTCATATAATTTTTAATATCCACATTTATAATATTTCACCAAAATAAAAAAAAAAAACAATTCGTATTGATTTGTGTGGTACTTTAAAAAATGGTACCATTTGAGACAGCAAAACGAGGAGTCCATAGTATATATGTAAGCGAGGAAAGCAGCTTTTTATTTCATATCATTCTACTTCATTTGGAACGTTTCGCTGCACTGCTAACCGAGTAACTCGAAAAAAGTGAATTTCCATTTATATCGGGAGCTCCGAATATCAACTGCGTGTTTTTTTCTCTGATAACTCCTTCATAATGTATTCGAACTGTGTATGGAATTTTATGTAGAATTTAAATGTTCACAAAAAAAAAATGGAAAAGTTGACACCATTTGGTTTTGGGAATACACAACCAATTCATGTGTCGTGCGCCGGCGATTATCTACTCAGGTCATATATATGTTTGTAACTATTCGAAGGGATACCCTATTGAACTCAGATATATTTTCTGAAATAGCAGATAAACCAACGTTTCTTATGCGTGTTAAAACATGTTGGACATAGCCCAAGAAAATCGCGCTAGATGGCATCATTACGAAAAAAACGTGAAATCGTAATTCAAAAATAACGCTTGTTGGCGCCAAATCGACCGAAAAGTGGGGTGGAAAAAAGAAGTAAGCTATTTTCTGTAATGTACTCGCCGAGACCTTTCAAAGAAGTACCCGCATGCCGGGGTACGAGAGAAAGTAAAAATCGCGATTTTTTCATGGGCTTACTTACCCCTTGAAAAATGCTCAAATGTGCTAATTTTCGCTGGAGTTACCGCAGTTAAATTGACATAGAATCGGAACGAAAGCAGAAAATTTTTTCGGAAAAAATGCCTCGGAGAGAGAAGATCTGTGGATATCTAAAGGTGGGCATGCAAAGTTACAACAGTTTTTATTATTTTAAAATAGGTAAATGAAATCAGATCTTCCTGAAATTTAGTATAGATAAGCTCCTAATATGCACGCATTCATAAAAAAATAAAAAATTGGATTATTCAACAATTCGTTTAAATATAAAATTTTATTGTTGTAGCTACCTGGTACGAAATGTGTAAGACAAATATGCGAGTGTTGCATCCTAAAACGGCTCCCTTGGGTATGCAGTTTTAATTGCTCACACCACGCCATTTTACCCAGCTTTATTCGAGGCAATCAAATTTGGAACTACTATTCAAGCAGCAGCAACGATAAGAGATGCGAGATTAGGCGGTATGTCCGTATTCCCTCCCCCAGCTGCAATGCTTCTACCGCAATCATCCCCTTAACTATGAACACACCGAATTCCCCATCACCCCCGCGTGGCAACAAGATTTACCCGAAAAGTGGGGTAGAAAAAGAACTAAGTTATTTTCTCATATGTACTCCCCAAGACCTTTCCAAAAAGTACCCGCATGCCGTGTGATTTTTTTCTGATTTTTTGAGTTTATTTGGATTATCGTCCCAGGGTACTTTTGATGCGGGGTTGGGACCCCCGGCGGTTTGGGGACTTCTTCTACAGCATATTGCATACCAAATGAAAGGTCTCGGCGAGTACTATCGGGCGGTGTACTTTTTTATCCAATCTGGAGAACTTCGTTGAAAGACATTTTTTTATATAAATCGTCGGACAATCGTACAAATTTATCCCAACCCCATAACTCGGCTAAATATCATCCGATTTGCAAAATTCCTTTTGCTAATTTTGTCTGATATTTCGAGTATATTTTCTTTACCCTCCCGATTACGTTGAAATATTCATTGCGAAACTTAAACGAATTGTTGAATAATCCAATTTTTTTTTCTGAATGCACGCCTATAAGGAGCTTATCTGTACTAAATTTCAGGAAGATCGAATTTCATTTACCTATTTAAAAAAAAAAATAAAAACACTAACGAATTTTGCATGACCACTTACCGCCACCTACCGGGGATCCTTGACAACTAACGGGCATACCACTTATAGTACTAGATAACCACATATCTCCTCTGTATTCAGTATTTTACGTGAATCAATTTGCCGCTTTCCTTCAGATTGTATGCCAATTTAAGTGCGGCAACTCCCGCGAAAATTTACATATTTGAGCATTTTTCAAGGGTAGTAAGCCCATGAAAAAATCGCGATTATATCACATGAGTACATAATCGTCAGCACAACACATGAATGGATTGTGTATTGCAAAAACAAAGTGGTGTCAATTTTTACATTTTTTTTTAACTGTTAAATACTACATAAGATGGTTAATAAAATTGCATTCACAGTTAGAATACTAATGTAGAAGAAATTTGAAGAAATTTTCAGAGAAAACAATTTTTTAGATCAGTACATTCATTTAGCGATATAACTCAAAGTTTCTCATTTCGAGAATTCGCTTGTTCTAACCCAGTTATATCAAAGCAACTAATGAGACAAATGATCAATGAAATGAAGAGCTGCTACTATCCTCTTTCTTTTATGTGCGATTAAATTGTTTAACCAATTTTTCCTTTAACTCAGATCGTACTATCACCATTTTTCTCCATTAACACGAGCTACTTCAGAAGAATGCGTATATACAATTACGTAGTAATTAACTTTTCTTTAATTCCTTTACCATCACTAAGTAGTACATCAAATTATAAGCAAACATAAATCAAGACCAAAGGTCCACTCGGAACAAATTATCCATTGAAAAAATTCAACAACTGCATATTCAAAATTCCCCATACATATGGAAATTTAACTTTTTTCAAAATCGCTCCATACGTGGAAGGGGTAGCAAGGGATAAATGGAGTAAAGTGATATGAAGTGGAAAGCGGTTATCCTACACTTACTTTCTGTCACACTTACATTCATATCTGAAGCAGCTTTCAATATCAAGCTTGCTTCGCCTTCTAAACCACTCTAAGCAAACTGGATTACATTAATACCTGAAAAACCAGGCCCAACCAGAAATCGGCTAAATATAGCCGATTTGCAAAATTGCTTTTGCTAATTTTTTAAAATTTTGTTTTTGATTTTTTGAGCATATCTTCTTTACCCTCCAGATTATGTTGTCAACATTAATTTTCGACGGCCAAAATTTTGGTCTGAAATACTCATTTCGAAACTTATTTAAAATAATTGTTGAATAATCCGATTTTTTATTTTTTTGTGAATGCGTGCCTATTAGGAGCTTATCTATACTAAATTTCAGGATGTCATTTACCTATTAAAAAAAAAAAAAACTTTACGAATTTTGCATGCTCACTCACCGCCACCTACCAGGGGTCCTTGACAATCCTCGGGCATACCACTTAGACTATTATATAACCAAGTATCTCCTCTGTATTCAGCATTTTATTTGAATCAATTTGGCGCTTTGTTTCAGATTCTATGCCAATGTAACTGCGGCAACTCTAGCGAAAATTTGCACATTTGAGCATTTTTCAAGGGGTAAAAATGACTTAGTTCTTTTTTCTACCCCACTTTTCGTTCGATTTGGCGCCAAAAAACGTTATGTTTGAATTACGATTTCAACATTTTTGCTAAATGATGCCACCTAGCTGGATTTTCGTGAACTATTTCCAACATGTTTTTGCAGGCATAGTAATCACAGGTTTATCTGCTATTTCAGAAAATGTATCTCAGTCCAATAGGGCATTCCTTCGAATCTTTACAATCATATATATCACGTGAGTACATCGTCAGCGCAGGACACATGAATTGGTCGTGTATTGCGAAAACCAAATGGTGTAAATTTTTACATTTTTTTTAACTGTTAAATTCTACATAAAATGATTAATGAGATTGCATTCACAGTTAGAATACATTATGAAGAAATTTTCAGAGAAAACAATTTTTTAGATCAATACATTCATTTAGCGATATACCTCAAAATTTCTCATTTCGAGAATTCGGCTGTTCTAACGCAGTTACCTCAAAGCAACTCATGAGACAAATTATCAATGAAATGAAAAGCTGCTGTTATCCTCTTTCTTTCATGTATGATTCAATTTTTTTAACCAACTTTGCCTTTAACTCAGATCGTACTATCACCATTTTTGAGGCCAGCACGTCCCTTTAACTCGTACATGAACTTGTCTGCCAATATTTTTATATATTTCTTTTTACTATTTTCGACACTCTCGTAGACCCACTTTTTGTCGTCGCAGCGAGCTGAAATTTGGCACACAGGTTCATGTTGCGTGACTATCGCGTGTCTATCAAAATTTGAACTGAAAATTTGCATGGAAAACCCGGAAAATCGGGAAGAGCATTTGAAAAGTTGGTACAAATTTGATTAGTGATAAGTCCGTTTCAGGAAAAATGCAGAGTTTTCCGATATTTCCGAAAAAAATTTTTCGGAATTTTCCGACGTTTCCGGAAAATTTTGCGGTAAAAAAAATTTCTAAATTATGCAGGATCAAGTTCCCTATCAACTGGCATCATTACTTTCTCTCCGACAATGGTGAAAACTTGCAAAAAAAATCGAGGAAAATTCATGTAAAACGCTTTTCGGGATTTTTTCCGACCAAAGAAGCGTTTGAGCATTTTGCAACCTCAGACAAAGTTGTAGAGCGAAATGAGTTGCATAAAGTTGCTTTTGTGGAAAACTCCATGGAAAACCCGGAAAAGCGGGAAAATCATCGGAAAAATTTTCATCGATATGATTAGTGATAAATCTGTTTCAGGAAAAATGCAGAATTTTCCAATTTTTCTGGAAAATTTTCCTAATATTTCCGGCATTTTCCGACTTGTCCGGAAAATTTTCAGACAAGAAAGTTTTATAAGCTATGCGGAATCATTTTTTTCCGTCCTAATGGCATCAATACTTTCTCTTCAACAATCATAAAAACTTGTATTAAAAGTCGAGGAAAATTCATGTAAATTTAAAAAAAAAAAATTCAAAAATTTCATAGTAATAGGAAAAGTCTGTGGAAAACATGGAAAATCGGGTAAATTCATGTTATATGGGTTCAAGTTAGAATACAGCTAAAAAGCGCTGTTAAAACATAATTTGAATTTCAGAAAACCGTTGCAGTACTTCAACCATTTGATACTCGAAAAATTTTTGTTTTCGGATCGGCACCAAACATGACTTAAAATGTCGGTAATGATAAGCTTAACAAAAACTTCCAGGCAACCACGGTGCTGACTTCCAATCAATTCGTCGTAACTGCCTTCAAAATTTCAAAATTTATCGAAACTGTTTTTGTGTTCGAAGTACGGTCAGTCCATTGGAAACTCTCGAGTCGTATGGACGCAAAAAAATTTCACTGCGAATATTCAAAAATTGGCTCAAAATAAAGCAGAAAGAAAGAAATATAAGGATAAATATAAGAAAAATTAAAGGAAAACAGAAAATTAAAAAGAAGTAAGAAACTAAAATTAAATTAGAATTAAGTAAAAATATAATTATGTTCGATTAAATTGATATTAGAACTGTTAGGAAACAAGAAATTGTTATTCATCGAAATGATCAGACAGAAGTTATTTATTTGAAAGTGCTCAATTAGGGCACTAACGTAATAAACTTACTTTGGCTTTATTGTGTAAATTATGTCAAGTTTTCCAATAAGACAATAAAGCGCTTAATAAATATTTGTCGATCATTTCAATGAATAACAAGAAGCAATAATGCAAGATTGACCCCATTACGAAATAATTTTACTTAAGAAATAAATGTAATTTCATGTAACAAGAAAGAAGTTAATAGAGTATGATTCAAATTGTCGTGTAGTTAAGTCGTTTAAATTATAACTCCCAACATAAATTGGCGCAGCCGGTAGCTTTTACCAAAAAAGAAAAGAAAAATTTACGTAAAATTAGAAAAATGGAGACAGTAAATAGTTCTGTTTTAAATCTTATTCGCCTTTTTTCTGGAGAAGATAATTCCAATTTGTCGAATGAGATATGTATGTTTATGACTTGTTGTCGGCTGGCATACGAATCTTTAGAAACCCCCGAAGAAAAACTTATTTTATTGAAATTAATTCCCACTCGTTTGCGTGGTCGGGCATTAGAATTGTTTCACGATAAGACTTTCCAAACCATTGAAGAGCTTTTCACTTCCTTTAAAGATAATTTTTCGGATGAAAAATCCTATATGTTACTTAATAATGAGCTTCGTTTAATGCACCAAGTGCCTGGTGAAAGTCTGCTAACGTTTCTAAATCGTGTAAAAAGACAATTAGAAAAGTGTAAATTGAAAGCTAAGGAACAATTCCCAGCGGGTGCACATATTCTTAATACAGAGTTAGAGGAACTTGCGGTTAATAGTTTTAAAATGGGAATATTTAACCCAACTCAAAAGTTCTATCTTTGGCAAGATCCAGAAAGAACACTAGAGGCATTGACCTCCAAAGTTAAACGACTCGAACAAGCAGAGCAATTCATGCTCTATCCAAATTTTGGTACACTAAATTGTACAACAGCTTATTCAAATCTTTTAACAAACCCCAATCCCATAAATGCCAATAATAATTTTAATTTTAATAAAAATTTTACCATGAACCAACCTACAGAAAACAGTTCAAGGTTAACACCTGAACACAAAAAGCAAAATCAGGTCAAGTGTGGTTTTTGTAATCGCCTAGGCCATACATATTACGAATGTCGAACTCGTAAGTCGACACCGTATTGTACTTTTTGTAAGGCATATGGTCATGCTTATCAAAATTGCCAACGAAAGCAAACCAATTTCAGAAATCATAATAAATTCATTAAGAATGAGCATGGGAATTCATATAAAAAAGTGAATATGAGTCATGTCGACCGTTCCGGTTATAATGAACAACCTTCTGTTCTATGCAACTTTTGTTTTCAACCTGGACATGACGAAAATTACTGCATAGCTAAAGAAAGATGGGAGAAGCGATAGCTACAAGAAAAACTAAGAAGATTGGAAACGGGAAACGATTTGGAGACGTCCGCCGACACCCCGGCACGTCTCTAATTAAAAACACCGTGAAAGGGTGCTCCGCTGAGTGATGTTCCAGTGGTAAATATCCCACTGAACATTACAAAAAATGAAAATGCTAACTTGATAGTTGACACCGGTTCAGAAGTGAGTTTAATAAAAGAAAACAAATTAAAAGAGAATATAGAAATCAACAAACATGAAAAAGTTAAGCTTAAAACGATAAATGGTCAAAGTTCAACTGTGGGAACTTGTGACGGTAATTTTTTGGTCGGTTCAAATTACATTTGTAAATTTCACGTTATCTCTGATAATGATAACATTTTAAGTGATGGAATCTTAGGCAACAATTTTTTGTCCTCACACTGCGTTGTTGATGGACCATCTCAACGCCTCAAGTTTCCTCGCACGGAAACGAAACGCTGAAGATATTTTTGTACCCTTTGTCAAAAATACTTCGAATGTTGACACTCCAATAATGGCAAAAATCAATCTTAGATCACGCTCTAAGGGAGTTGATTTGATGCCTAATGATGGATACATGTCTCAAAAGTCAATCGATACAGGATTGCTCTCAAGTGTATGCATTGAAACACAACAAGCAACGAATTCTAACTCGCAAGCTAAGAAAGTTGGTGTGCTAAAAAGTGATACAAAAGGGAGCATAGATCCCAAGCAATTGATAACATTCGAAGGAAAAATTAATTTTGAATTAGCTTCTAGATCGGAGGTATTGGTGCCAATTAAATTAAACAGTAAGGCAGAACTGTTCTGTTTGGCTGCTGAGATTGAGAAAGGTGTGTACATTGGTAATTGTTTAATAAGGCCTTTGGGTGATACAGCCGCTTTAAGTGTTATTAATGTAAACGACTACAGTGTGAAAATAAAAGATTACTCACCTCAGTTGAAATCGCTTGATAATTATGAAATAATTAATTTAAATATAAATTACTCTAAACAAAATATTGAAAATAGCAATGAAGTGGAATGTGATATAAGAAACATTTTTTGCACTCAAAGCTCTAATTTAAAAAGTTATAAAAAGGAACGTATTAATAAAATAATGCATATGATTCAGTTAGGAGAAAATATTAATGTAGTGGAAGAAAATTCTATTTACAACCTTCTTTATGAGTATGAAGACCTTTTTTATTTACCGGGAGATGCACTTACTTATACTAAAAGTATCCAACATGATATCCCGACTCAATCAAATCAAGCCCCTATAAATCAAAGAATGTATCGTCTTCCTCAAACACAACGCGAAGTAATAAATAGCCAAGTGAATAAAATGTTAAACGAGGGAATAGTTGAACTGAGTAAAAGTCCCTGGAATTCGCCACTTCTAGTAGTCCCGAAAAAGCCGGGACCTGATGGGGAGAAGCGCTGGCGTATTGTAGTCGATTATCGCAAGCTCAATGAAGTTACTGTGGGGGACGCCTATCCACTGCCCAGAATAGAAGATATTCTAGACTAGTTGGGTCACGCCCGATATTTTTCCACATTAGATCTTGCTAGCGGCTACCATCAGATTGAAGTAAATGAAAATGACAGAGAGAAGACTGCATTTAGCACCCCTCATGGGCATTTCCAATTTAAACGTATGCCTTTTGGGCTTAAGGGGGCGCCGGCAACCTTTCAGAGACTAATGAATCATGTGCTTTCGGGTACATGTGAGTTCAAGTCATGGGCGTACCTTGATGATGTTCTTATATTTGCTAGTAACTTAATAAATCATGAGGATAAATTGAGAGAAGTTTTCAAAAGGCTTCGAGCTCATAACTTGAAGCTTCAACCCGAGAAATGTAGTTTTTTGCAAAAGGAAATTATATATTTGGGTCACAAGTGTACTCCTGAAGGTGTTCTCCCCGATCCAAGCAGAAGTAAATGTGTCCAAAATTTCCCAGTGCCAAAGACAATCCGACAAGTACAATCATTTTTAGGTTTAGCAAATTATTATAGGAAGTTCATCAGAAATTTCTCAAAAATTGCCGCACCAATAAATAAACTGCTCAGGAAAAATGTAAAATTCAACTGGGGTCCTGATTGTCAAAATGCTTTTGAGACTCTAAAACAAGCACTTGTGAGTCCACCTGTGTTAATATATCCTGATTTCGCCAAACCTTTCAGCTTAACCACTCACGTCAGTAATGATGCTTTAGGGGCTGTGTTATCCCAAGGTCCAATGGGGCATGATAGACCCCGAAAAACGATATTCAACGATTGAAAATGGTTACTTGCGATTGTGTGGGCAGAAAAAAATTTTAGATGTTACCTGTATGGACGTCGCTTTACAGTATACACAGATCATAAACCTTTACGCGGTGAAGTAAATATAAAAGATCCCACAAGTAGAATACTCCGTCTCAGACATAAACTGGCTGAATACGACTATAGTATTGAATATAAAGCTGGAAGATATAACACAAATGCGGATGCGTTAAGTAGAATTGCCGAAGTTAATGAACCCTTTTCCGAAAAATCAGCTGAAAGTGCGTGTCTGGCAATCACTAGATCGAAAACAAAACAAATTGCTGATAGAGACAAAGTATGCGAGGAAAAACAAGTAATAAGCACAAACATGAATAAAAACACAACTAATGAAACAGGAGAATCAAATTTAAATATCAAATATACACAGGATAATGAATCTAATCCAGCAGCAGTAATTCTTTCAGACCCCAAAGACATTAAAACTATTTTACGTGACTACCATGATCTTCCTCTTGGCGATCACCAGGGTACTTTTAAAACATACAAAAAAATTAGAAACCGATTTAAATGGAAGAACATGTTAAAAGACATTAAAAGTTACATAAAAGCATGCGAAGTTTGTCAAAAGAATAAAATAGGGAAAGACCATAAAATGCCAATGGAGATAACGGATACTCCATTTAAACCTTTTGATAAAACATACATGGATATTGTAGGTCCGTTGCCTGAAACCACTGACGGAAATAAATACATCCTCACTTTCGAAGACGATCTTACAAAATTCATGGACGTTGTTGCTATTTCCAATATGGAAACAACAACAGTAGCTAAGGCATTTTTCAACGAAATAATTAGCAGATATCGTATTCCTAAAATTTTGGTTACAGATCAGGGTTCAAATTTTACCTCTGAGATGTTCCGAACTTTGTGCAAATTTCTAAAAATCAAAAAACTAGAAACAACTGCTTACCATCCTCAGTCAAATCGTTCGTTGGAAAGATCGCATCGACCATTAATAGAATATCTAAGAGGTTTTGTTGATGAAAATTTGAATACATGGGATGAACACCTGAGACCTGCCATGTTCGTACGGAACAATAGTGTTCACACAGGTACCAAACTAACGCCGAATGATTGCCTGTTCGGTTTTACGGCCAGAATTCCTGATAACCTGAAAAGAGAACCATTGCCTATATATAACCATGAGAACTCCGTTTTATACCTTAGAAATAAAATTCAAGTAGCGCATAAGCTCGCAAGAGAAAATTTACTCCAAAGCAAGAATATATCAAAACAGTACTACGAAAAAAAGATTCATCTAGTAAAATTTCATGTAGGAGATGAGGTTCTATTGCGAAATTCAGCGAGACGGAATAAACTGTCCCCTTACTGGACAGGACCTTTTCCAGTTCTCTACATAAATAGTCCCGTAAATAGTACTATACTTATTAGAAAACGAAAGCGCCGTATACACAATAGACTGAAGTTATTTATATAAACATTGTTTTCCAGAATGTCTCGCATACTTCTCATTTTGGCATGGTTACCAGTCATGATCGGAACAGAACCCGTGGAACTACATCCCGTAAGGCAAACGGGGATTATATTCGAAGAAGTTGGACGGGCTCTCACATATCGACAACATTGGACATTCTTAACGCAAATAAAATTCCCTCTGTGGAACGACACTCTGGGTTTTGTACGATCCTGCGAAAAAACTTTGGAATATCTATGTAGTGGTATAAATTATGGCCCAGGTGAGAGTAATTGTAAACATTGGAAGAAAGAAATAAATTTAAGAATTTTGAAAATTGAGGAAAAAGTTAATGAAATCAATATTTATACGCAGTGTAACACATCAAGAAAGAAGAGAGGTTTAGTTAATTTAGGTGGTTCAGTAGCAAAGTTCCTTTTCGGAACAATGGATCACGAGGACTCAGATCAAATCTATTCTATATTGGAAGAATTAGAGAATAGTAACAAAAAGAGTATAAGCCTAGCCAAACAACAATTAACATTAATAAAAACAAACACAGAAGTTATGGGAAGTTCACTCTTAAACCTCACATCGCAACATAATTTATTAGTTGAAAAAACTAATCGTTTCAATAAGTTTGTGGAAGATACGTTAAAGAATACCACAACTGAAGTACGGCTGATTCACGTAATGGCAGAAATAAACGAAGTCGCTTTATTCATGTTAAATGAATTACAAAAAATTTCGGAACAACTTACAACAACATTTTTTGTTTTGAAATCAATTCAACGCCAAGAACTAAGTCCATTAATGCTTCCCGCTAAAGAATTTAAATCATTATATGATGAAATAACATCAACTCAACATGATATAGAATCTGATTTTTCCATAACAAAGCTTATCACTAAAACATATTCTCAATGTTTAGGTGATAGAATCCTCATTAAAATCCTTATACCTATTCTTGAAAGTGCATATTTCAGTGTAAATAAGATCTACCTAATTCCCACTCCAATAAAAGATGAATTTATTCCATTTTTGACGATATACCGGACTATTTATTTCATAGTTCATTTTTACATAAAAATTTTGAATTGAGTCAAGAAAAATTCAAATCACGTTGCATCCCATTAAACACTACATTCCTCACTTGTGAATCAGTAGAGCCCATGCGTATCATCCCAAAGGAAGGAGATTGCATCAAAAATTTGTTCAAAAATCCTTTCTCAGAATCACCTACCTGTGCTCATCGAATACTCAAACATTTTGACAATCTTTTAGTTCCCATGCAGCATGAAAATGCTTGGTTATATTGGATGCATAATCGTAGTCCACTATATTGTCAGTGTCCAGATGGCTTATCCACTGTGCATTTACAAGGTGTAGGTATATTTAGACTTCTACAACCTTGTAAATTCAGACTTGCAGAGTTTATTATTCCTTTTAAAACAAATGCGTTGTATAATTTATCGTTCACCCAACCAGAAAGTCCAGAAATACCAATACTGGATAAATACCAACCAATTTTAAGAATGCAGAAGGTTAATGGGGGCGACTTAAAAAGTTTAAAGGTACTAGAACCATCATCGTTACGTTCCATTCTTAAGGAAAGTAGCAAGACTATTGAGCATTTAGAGTACGACATGGCCCAAAGCGAAGCAAGTAAATCAACTGCTTACTTACACAAGAAGTTTAATATTTTAAGTTCTTCTCTTGGTACTATTCTGATAATGGTTTGCTCTACTCTTCTTATCATAAGCATAATAAAAAAACGATGTAAAAAATCGAGTCATCCGCCAGAGGTAAAACGGAGGAGTGAATTTATTTCTCAACCTATAATAATTCCCAGAAGAGAACAAATCATTGTTCCCTTACATAACTCGCCTCAGAACAATGATGTTTGCGTTGAAACATGCCAGCCTGCAACTACTGATACTAACAATTAAAAAGAAAAAGGGAATAAGATTAATTAGTTAACAGTTATATAATATATAGGGTCCGCCATCTAACCTTTTTTTTTTCAACTAGTGCTTATTTCGTGAATGGTAACACTTAGCTCATGTCTGATTTGACAGATAATTAGTTTTATTCTTCCGCTGAACGAATATGGTTGTGTATACGCTTGAACAACGCTGGGAAATATTGCCTGCGATCGACTTACAGAAGATGCCGATTTTGCCAAAAAAATCATCTTTTCGGATGAAGCTCATTTTGATCTTGGCGGGTATGTAAACAAGCAAAATTGTCGCATTTGGGGCACAGAAAACCCGCACGCATACATTGAAAAGCCGATACACCCAAACCGAGTCACTGTTTGGTGCGGATTTTGGTTCAGAGGCATAATTGGGCCATTTTTCTTCGAAAATGAGCAAGGAGTGGCCGTTACAGTCAATGGCAATCGTTATCGGGCCATGTTGAACGAAAATTGAAGAGGAGGATATTGGCAACATTTGGATTCAACAGGACGGCGCTACGTGCCACACAACCGAAGCTACACTCAATGTTTTGCGCTCTGTTTAAAAAAAAAAGTTATTTGGCGGACCCTATATATCCAATAAGTAAAGTATTAAAATAAAATTTGCTATCCAAGACAAAAAAAAAATAAATAAATAATGAAATAAATAGAATTCATGGTAACATTATAAAAATAAGTATATATATAATGATATTGTAATCTGGCAACAAGAATAAATAAATTAATTAGCAGTTAAAGAAGAGTTACAAATAGTCTAAAATAATTAATAATTTAGGGAGTTAGAACAAAAATTAATATGAGGTATATACAAAATCCGACATTTGCAAACGTTTTTTAAAATTCCTTTTATGTTATTATATTACCAAAACAAAAAGGCAAAAAAATGAATAAATAAGTAAAGTAAAAAAAAAAAAACGACATTAAAATAAAATTATTATGATACATAGAATCTGTAAAGGGGGAGGCATGTTAGGAAACAAGAAATTGTTATTCATCGAAATGATCAGACAAAAGTTATTTATTTGAAAGAGCTCAATTAGGGCACCAACGTAATAAACTTACTTTGGCTTTATTGTGTAAATTATGTCAAGTTTTCCAATAAGACAATAAAGCGGTTAATAAACATTTGTCAATCATTTCAATGAATAACAAGAAGCAATAATGCAAGAATGACCCCATTACGAAATAATTTTACTTAAGAAATAAATGTAATTTCATGTAACAAGAAAGAAGTTAATAGAGTATGATTCAAATTGTCGTGTAGTTAAGTCGTTTAAATTATAACTCCCAACAGAACAATGTAGTTAACGTGAAAAGGGCAGAAAATAAAATAAGTAAATAACTAGTTTTCAAACAAAACTGAGGCCAAGCCGCATGAAAAAGTAGAAAATAAACTTTTCTTCACACACAGAGGTGGACTCAGATTTTTTGATTGAGACATTTCTCTTGAATATTCTTTCCCTTCATGAATCAAATCACTTATTACCTCTGATTGATCATACAGAAATATATCGGTGATTGTCAGCGAATAAAATCAGAGTCAACCTCTGTGTGTTAAGAAAGGTTTATTTTCTATTTTTTAATGCGGCTTGGCCTCAGATTTGTTTGAAAACTCGTTTTTTACTTATTTTTTTCTCCATTGACACGAGTTAATTCAGAAGAACGCGTATATACAATTACGTAGTAATTAACTTTTTTTAAATTCCTTTACCATCACTAAATAGTACATCGAATCAAATCATTTAGCGACATACCTCAAAAATTCTCATTTCGAGAATTCGCCTGTTTTAACGCAGTTACCTCAAAGCAACTAATGAGACAAATGATCAATGAAAGGACAAGCTGCTGTTATCGTCTTCTTTTTTTTATGTGTGATTAAATTTTTTTAACTAACTTTGCCTTTAACTCAGATCCTACTATCACCATTTTTCTCCATTGACACGAGCTACTTCAGAAGAACGCGTATATACAATTACGTAGTAATTAACTTTTTTTTAATTCCTTTGCCATCACTAAATACACCGTTAAAAATGTTTACTACATTTAATGTAGGCAACTATAATGCCTAAATAGGAATGTAATTCCCCACTTCGAATTGTACATTCCTACACAATTTGTAAAATTACATTTCTATCTGGATTCAATATTACATACAGATATATACAACACCTATTGCAATGTAAAATTACGTTTCTGTCTGGTTTGGAAATTACCTAACTGTATGTAGACTACATTTTGCAGTGTAAAAATACATTTCTTTTCAGAATCGTATCAATAGCTATAAGTAATATATTTTCTTCATTTTTCGTTACAATGAATTTCCCTACTGGTGTGGTAGGAAGAAAAGAGCCAGGAAATGACCGATTCGTTGGCGGTGGTTACACCGTGTCGCAGAATAGAATTCAGTATATGGGAAACGCGGGCCGAAATGTCGATTATCAAAATCCTGACTGATTGATGTTTTGAAAAAATCGACTATTCAAACTGTAATATTATAAATTATAGTATAAAAAACTGATTTTTAAATTAAATTTGTATATTATGTTACACTTGTAAGAAAACCGTACTTATATTTTCGTTCTACGATTAAATTGGTTGTGCGTTATTTTAAAAATTAAGTTTCTCTGTAAGCTGGCCCACCCAGAGCAAAAAAAGAAAGACTTTCATGTTAAATGTACATATATTGAATTCAAATTCCTTCATGTAATTATCAAAAATCTATGTTTTTAAAAATATGATACGTGACATAAAGAAACCATATTTATCTAATTAGTTAAATAAATAAATTAAACGTAATAATTAATACATCTGAAGCAAAATTATAGAAAGAATTTATTTGGTGTTAGTTACTTTTGATATTAAATTAATTACTTTGTTTATAGACATCAGAGAACGCTTTTTGCCTCTAGCTATATCTGAATTAGTATTAAAAAAAGAATCTCTGTATGAACTCCAATGATAATGACGCTTCTGTGGGATATCTCACGTTAAAACTGTAGTATACGGCGAACACCTGTTGAACAGCTTCCAAAAAATTCATGCTGGTACAACTAACTTCCTCGTAGTCAGCATAGAAGTAATAAATGAACCCACCATCGTTATCTAAGAAGAAGGAATTGTATAAAAGAAGTATAAGATTTTACAGTTACCTATTATTATAAATAAAACTATATCGTATACTAAGATTGTATAAATTGTAAATTGTATAGGTATTACGAAATTTGTATCTCAACAATGCTTTATTCAACTTCACCTGAGTAATAATTCCTGAATAATCAATTTACTTACACCGAAGTTTAAGCTTGGCGAATCTGAAGAAAAGCTTTTCGCTAAAAAATTCGTATGGTAAGGCATATCGTGAAGTAAAGCTATTCAGTAAAATGTAACTGAATAAAAAAAAACATTTCAGTAGAATGAAGTTGATAGATAATATAGAACAACTCGCATTCATAAACAGCTGGGAAGATCGAGCAATTATTTATCACATACAGAATCAATCGTCTGGCAAAGGAATGTTATACTAATCTTGACACCAATGATAAATTTTGGGATGAGTGGAATAATATAATTAAAATGTCATTCCCTGAACAAGTTAACTTGGTGCCATCTCTCCGGAAACTTGTTAACCGGGTGGAAAAAACCCTCTGAAACGTTGAGAGAAAATTGCAAGAATGACATGTACAAACATGTAAATTAGTTGGTGTTCACGGGGAATCATTAAAACTCAGTAATGCTTATCTTATTGATATTTCGATGTTTATCACGTCAAGCAACAAAAAAATGTTGAGGTTATTAATTTAATCTTAGAAAATATTCCCCTTCCAGTAAATAAAGATAAGGTAAAAGAAAGCATAAAAAAAGTTCAGATTTTGTCATATGTATACTACCTTATAAAACATGGATGGCATGCAAAAATAAAGCCAGAAATTAAGCACTTTTATCAAATTCGAAATTTGTTATCCACAGGTGATGGTTGTCTTTACTACCGTGAACGTCTAGAAATACCTTTGAGTCCACAAAATGATGTTTTAAGGATTATTCACGGTAATCATGATGGTATAGTCAGAATGAAAATGGTAGGAAGAAGCTCCGTGTGGTGGACAAATTTTGACAAAAGTGTTGAAGATTACGTAAAATAGTGCTCCGTATGTCAATATACAAGTAAAGTCCCGCATGAACATATTAACACAAAATGGCCATTATGTTCCAGGCCATTTTAAAGAATACATTCGGATCTATTTTTCTTCCAAGAAAAAAACTTGATGCGTACAGTAAATATATTGACGTACGTATCCTTTCAAAAACAAATGCAAGTAACGTTTGTAATAGTCTTAAAAGTTTCTTTAAGATTTTTGGATTGCCAGGCCAAATAGTGTCCGATAAAGGACCCCCATTTAATTCTTCTGAACTTATATCCTTTTGTAAATCGATTAACATCCAAGTATTAAAATCTCCATATTATCATCCACAAAGCAATGGATTAGCGGAAAGAGGAGTCCAAATAATAAAATCAATCTTAAAAAATATCTTGTAGATCCTGCATTGAAATCTAAGACAAGATTGAAACTATTTTGCAGTTTTGTAATCACACACCGTCTACGGTAACAAAGGCAACACCCGAAAGCATGATTTTTTTTTACCCCCTAGAACGATTATGAATTCCTTAAGTAAAAATGTAGAAATAGTAGATAGAAAAGAAATAAATGAAAAGTTTAACAATACTAAAAACTAAACACAAATGCACCAAATGTAGAACAATCAACACTTAATAAATATAAAGATAATGAAAAAACTAAAAATACAATTAGAATTGAAAAACCTTTTAGGGTGGGAGAGAAAGTGCTCTATAGGAATCCCTTTAAGGATTTTGTAAAATGGAAAGCAACAACAGTTTTAAAAGTAATAAGTTCGCTAACATATCTTATAAATCTATACAATAGTGTCAAATACGTTCATAAAAACCAGCTAAGACGACCAAATTTATCTGATGAAGTTCACCCTATTTTACATAAAAATGAAATTGGTGAAATTCCGAAAGAGCAACTTCTGCCTCAACATTTGTGGACTCGTTTAGTGTTAGTCGTGAAAGAGCGTCTGCGACTGACATTTCGTTTGAAGGTCGGAACTTAATATTATATTTATACATAGACATTGTGACTGCCCACCGTTGCAATTTTGATGTAGCAATATTCAAGGTACCCTTTTTCGGATTAAAAATTTCGGTTAAGGGTTGATTATCGGTGCATAATGTGAAATTATGCCCATAAATGTATTCATGAAATTTCTTTAACCCAAAAATTATGGCTAAAGCTTCACGATGTACTATACCTGCGAATATTTTTTTTCTGCAGGTGAAAGTTTACGAGACGCGTATAAGATTGATTTATCTATCCCATTTATGCTATGAGATAGTACAGAACCGACGCCGTATGGACTAGCATCGCATGACAAGACAATAGATTTTTCTGTATCATACATTTCTAAAATACTATCTTCGCAGATGAGACGTTTTAATTTTTCAAAGCACTTTTGTTGCTAATTTGTCCATTTAAACTTTGTATTTTTATTCAGTAAATCATATAAATCCCTTAGTTGAGTCGACAAATTGCTAACAAAATTGCCATAATAATTGATAAGACCTAGATATGATTGACTTGGCTTTGACTTTGTCTGGGTTTGGACGAATACCGGAATTTGTGACAATATGACCTAAATATTCTACTTGTGTATCAAAAAATTTGCATTTTTAGAGGTTAATCTTTACATTATGTTCATTTAGCTGTTTGAAAACCAGAAAAAGTGTATTTTACAGTCCTCGTAATCCGATCCTCCCACAATGATGTCGTTCAGATAACAAGCAACACTGGAAATCCCTAATAAGACTTGATCCATGATAGACTGGAATATCGACGGTGCACTATTTACACCAAAGGGTAGACGCGTATATTAAAGAGTCCTTTACGTGTGTTGATGGTTAGATATTCTTGAGAGCTTTCCGCAACCTTGAGTTGTTTATATGCTCCTGACAAGTCTAATACGCAAAATATTTTACAGTTTGCCAAACTGACAAAAATATCGTCGGCTCTCGGAAGGGGATAACGTTCCGTTTCAATATATTTATTGATGATGACTTTAAAATCAATGCAAATTCGAATATTTTTTCCCATCTTTGACACGATAACTATAGGTTATGCGTATCGACTATATTTGACTGGACGTAGTATTCCTGCATCACACAATCTTAAAAGTTCCTCTTCAACTTGCTCACGCAGCTTAAATAGTACAACATAAGCTTTGTGGAAAATTGGTGGACTATCAGATTTTACGACAATATTTGCTTCAAAATTTTGTATACTTTGATTAGGTGAATTATCAAAAACTTTTGGAAATGTTTTTTTTATATAACTTCAAGGTAGACATTATTTGCTAGTTACCGACTTTACTTTATCTTTATAAGTAAAAAATTCTCGCCATGAAGGATAGAGGATGTCCAACCAGGTCCGACCCAATGAGGGTTTAAAATATTTTTGACTCTTAATCACGACAAGCTCCAACTGATGCTCATGATTTCCGTCCAAGCGTTTCACCGCTACCATAATTTTTCCCAGGCATTGTATCTCTGACCCTGTAATTGATAAATACATTTGAGAGCAAAAAAATAACTTTACATGCCCAAATTCTGAACGGTACTTAGCTTCTGAAATTACTGATGCACATGCTCTTGAATCTATTTCCATTTCTATATTCTGACCTTCTACATTGACTTCAATATTGGCTGGGCAAGCGATTTTGTGTACAACTGGTAAATCATCGGCTTGCATATAGTTTAAGTACTCCGCAGCATCCGATAATTCTTCAATTGTATTCAGACCACGACATTGTTGACTTTTTGATGTACATATATACTTGCGTTGAATTTTTTGTTCTGCAGAGCGTAGAGATATGACCTTTCCTGTGACACTTGAAACACTCCCAGTTAACTGCGGGATATGTATTAGCATCGTGTTGTCGACCACAACGATAGCAACTATTGCTGGAATTATTTACTTTCTGCTTTGATTGTGCTTGTAGTTTTTTGTATACTACTTTGTTTAATTAGTTGCTTTAAACTAATATTTGTTTATCTTTTTCATTTCAGATACGTTGAAGATACAGGAGGCAAGTGAAGACTGGACACAGGATCATGGAATTATAGGGAAGTATTAAATACTTTATATATTGTATTGTAATTGTTTTTTTTTATTTTTCAGCTGTGTTCAAACACCGTGACTTTGACTCTTTGATTTTACACCACAAGACCGTATTGTAAAAGTGTTGTATGTATCTGACTAAGATAGCATTTCTCGATTTTGGCTCTCAGCCATTTCCCAATTTATTGCTATTTAAGTAGCACTTTTAAATGTGAGATTACTTTCTTTTAAAAATTTTGAGCTTTACTGAATATCCCTAATACCACAAACGAACTTGTCTCTTAAAGCTCTTTGCAAATTTTCACCAAAATTACACTTCTCCGCGAGTGACTTTAATTTAACAATATACTCGACAATGGACTGTTCATTTTGTTTTGTTTTATAAAATTTATACGATTCACTAATCTCGTTAACAGGTGGTTCAAAGTACTTCGTAAGTGTTTCCACCAGTTCTGTGGTAGATGGATCATCTGGTGAACATAGTTTTCGCAGTATTGGATATGTATCTGGACTAATATAAGTTATGAACAACGGTACCTTTTTTTTCTCAGGCAAGTCGTTCGCAATAAAAATTGCTATACTCGGTGAAATCGGTTCCTATAACAAATGGGTCCATGTGTCCCATAATAAAACTTTGCATGATGACTGTCGGCTTTTGCTTCACTTCGCTATTATTTTCTTCTTCGGACATTTAACAATTTCTGCTTTCTTTTTTGTGACTTAATATCACTCAATCACTCAATATCATACAATAATCCTCGTCGCCAGTTGTTCTGTCTGGTAGTGTTCACGGGGAATCATTAAAACTCAGAATGCCTATCTTATTGATACTTCGATGTTTATTAACGGCAAAGGTTCAGGCGAAACTGAACAGGCTAAAACTAATATAAGAAGAGCGACCTAATGTACATAGTATGAGAATGAGAGTACATATAATAGCAGTTGGAAAACATGCTGTTTAAACTTTTATGACAATAGATGCGTAAAAAATATAAAAACTGGTAAACTGGACGGATATAGAAAAAGACAATCCCTTGCTAAGTAATGATACAACAGAAATGAAAAATTTAACTGCAACGAAAAGGCACACATCAACTAAGTACAGAAAACCTAAGGTAAAATGTAAAAACTGTCATCGTTTACCCTATAGTAGTCCAATCCTTTTAGTGAAAAAGAAGCCAGAAGAGTAGGGAATTTATAGGATATAAAAAATAGGTCGATAAAACTTTAAAAGATCGCTACCTGATCCGACGAATCGAGGATCAAATTGAAAGATTGAAGTGGCATAAATTTTTCTCTAGTTTATACTATCCAGCTGGTATCACCAAACACCACTTAGCGAAGAATCAGTTCAAAATACAGCATTCATAGTTCCTGATGGACATTACGAATACCTTCATATGTAATTTGACTTATCCAATGTACCAGCTGTATTTCAGTGGACTATAAATACCATGTTAGGAATTCTTGGTCTTCCGACTGTTATGGTCTAAATTAAATTACTTTCTGCCAATGCTATTGATGAGGCAATAAAATAACATTGAAAATAACATTAAAAATAAATATTTGCAATACAGTATACAGCAAGTTAATAGAAAGATCTATCAAAAAGTAATCAATCAATCAATAATCATCCGACACCAAGCAATTTATATGAAGCGCGACAGGGACTTGCAAGTTACCTTACAAAATTTACTTGTAATTTAGCATCGATACCTGAACAGTTGAAAGGCTTATTAAAAAAGAGACATAATAATTTCATCTTTTATTTTGTTAAAAATTAAACTTACTTAAAGACTATTACTTTTTTTTAAGATCAAAATGCAAGGGCGGTGTAATAGTTCCTGACATCGATTAATACCCTAGGCATACGGACAAAATCAAGATCATTCGTTCGTAAATCAATTTTTCAAAAATCGCTTTACTCTTGAATTTTAGTTGAAAATGTGCTGTCCATTCAATTACATATAAAATTAATAGGACTTTCGTTTTAATTCACAAAATCTTGGGTAACTTCATTTGTGAAAAAATCAATTACGAATGAATGATCATTGATTTCGTCCGTCCGCCTAGGGTATTACCTCAGTCAGGAAAAAAATACTTTTGATGATTGTTTTTTTATTCAAAATCGATAGAAGAAATCACAGATATTGTTTATATTATACAATTAAAAATTCCAATCCATGGTTCTGGTCCCGGAGGCCTAATGTCTCTTTTGGGATCTTCAACCTATAATTACAAATATAAATTAAATTAAGTTACTTTGCCACAATTAAAGTCTTACCATCAAAAAGTCAAACAAACGTTTCCTGTCCTCATTAAAATAATTAAAAATAAATTCAAAGGTGAAAGCTTCTTGTTCCTTGTACATATCAGGTGTTTTGTCTGAGAAAAATTTTGCAGTCTTAGAGTTCTTTATTGTTTTGACAAATACTACGAGTTTTTCGGCTTTTTCATTGAAAGTAGTGCTAAAATTTAATATCAAATGTCAAAATGTTGAAGAATACACCCTTTTCTTAATAGAATTGGCCATGCTCTTTTTATAGCTTCGATAGGAGGTGATCCATTTAAAAACATTCTTTGATGGGCGTAAGTTTCATTAATTAAAATAACAATTCTTTCGTAATCCTCCTAAGAAAGCCATCGCTTATTGCTGAAAGACAGCAGCTCGTGCTTTTTTATTTGTAAGTTCTTTTCTTCGACGTCTTCTTTGCTCAGGGAAGGCTGCCAGTTTGCGCATGTTTTTCCAATAGTTTTCAAACCTTTTCTTTTCTTTAATGGAATCTTTGGATGAAAATCCTTTAGTCTGTTTAAGTAATTATTATGGTTTATAAGCTTTCTTAAAATTCTTGAATTAGTAAAACTGAAGTCACTTCCATCGTTATTCCTCTCGCCTAAACTGGCTGGATACTTTTCATTAAGTTTATTCGAAACTTGACATAATTTCGTTGTGGGTATATAAAATGAAATTTGCCTTAATTCAGAAATAATTATGTGTATTATTGTGCTAATTTCATGTCCCACTTTCTTTTTCTCTCGAAGCATTTTTAAAATATTTTGAGGAAGTTTTTCCCAAGGTATGCTGAATTCTTTAAAAATTTTGTCAGCACACTAAGGGCCAAGTTTTTCTGAGCTATTTAACAAAGACAAAGCTGTGCTGGATAAAGGCAATGAAAGCACATAGTGGTCATCAATACCTTCTCAGAACAACTGTCAATTGTAGTTGAACTACTAGGAGCATTTTCGAAGCTGATATTGCTAAACATATCATTCGATAATGTCAGAGAAGAGCTTGGAACTGCAACTGGTAGCCATTTCCCCCCCTCTTGAAGGATAATTAAGGTGTCATTTGCAAAATAATCGAAGGCCTCGTTATCTTCCACTTCAGATCCATCAACTTCCAGAACGAATCTGCAGCCACTAAGGCCGATTAATCGACCTAATAAAAAAGTAAATCAATACAACGTATACTTCGGTTTATGGGAAAATGTTGGTACTTTATCCAAGAGTTCCTGAATAGATGCTGTACAAACTATAGCATTCTTAATATTGCGTTCCTGGTTCCAGATTTTAAACCCGAACTTATCCATTGTGTGTTGCAGATATATTTTTTTTATCACTTAGTACTATTTTAATTGTAAATTTAATATTTTGAATTAATTGAAAATTTTGTTTATATAGAAATTCAATATAAACGACTTTTAGTTAAGATTTTTTCCTATTAGTGCGTACTTAAAAGTAAAAAATATTTCTTTCCTACTTCTAATAACAAAACTGGGTTTATGTCATACAAGTTCTCAAATTGGTCAGTCCATTCATAGAGCCCTGTTTTATAATTGTACCAGAAATAAGTTGTTGTTCCGTACAAGAAAACCCGAGTATAGTTATAATTCAACAAAATATTCAATATTTTTAGTACATTGACATTAAAGTTAGCATCACAATTCAGAACTACATAGTTTCCTTCCTTTTAACTAATACCCTTCACAGCTATATGTTTTGTCGCGAATTTTATATCTTTATCTAAGGCTAGGCTAAACATATCCGGTATAAAGGATGTTATCGAATTACATTGCATATCGCTTGCAAATCTATCAGAAGATATAGAGCTCTGATAAAGTTGATGTCTTTCCGATAACACTTTGGTAATATTTACAACATTTTTACATCGAATAGCAATTTTCTTAAAATATTGATGTTTACTTTCAAATCTCATAGTCCACAATTTGATTAACGGACCGAATTGGCGCATTAAAACAGAATAATGTGTAAGCTGGTTGGGGTGAATGTAGGTAGATATGTTGACTTAGATAAGTAATGGAAATTAGTAAATGCCTAATTTTACTCGAGTTAAGTAATTCAATTTTGCGATTTATGTTTTTTAATGTAAGATTCCCAATTTCTTTAGGTGAAAACAACAACAAATGATATTAATCTGCAGGATATTATGTATTAGATGAGTAGTGGAAGTTATAATTAAAATTTTCTGTTGCTGAAAAAAAAAACAACAACAGCCACTATACCGTAAGTTGTGGATTAAAAATCTTTTATAAACCAAAGTGATCATGCTGTGATATTCGATATTTAAAAATAGATCAAGGCTGCTTGGGATGTTAAAAAATATGAAGTAATGGAAATTAAAGCCATATCAGAAAATTTTCGATGTACATATGTGTGTATGTATTAAAAAGTCTAAGGTTTTATAAAAAATCATTTTTTTATTGTCAATAAAATTTCTTTTTGGGTGGGTTAAATGTAAAGTTTGATGAGCTATGATATCAATGTGCGATGATACTAATATAGTAAGATATGTTGACCTAGGTGAGTAGTGAAAGTTGTATGGGTACAGCACTCTTACTTTACTCTCTACTTTTCATCAAATTTTTGGTGATAAGGAGTAATGGCATGACCTTTTTAGACTACCCTGAAAGTTGTTTGAGCAGCCATATCGGAAAATAATTATATATTATTAGTATCAAAGCTTCATGATATTGTCATATTTTTCTATTTCTTCTACTTTCCCGAAGATTAGGAATTAAATAGAGTTACCTGGTTACGGTTAAGCCGTAACCGTTACAGTACGCTGTTAACGGCAATATTTTGACCGTGTTCTGCTGCAGCAATATTTGCTTGTTTCCCTCGGGTTGGACTCCGCTACCTGACCCCCTGGCCTAGCAGTCGCCAGTTGGGTCAGAGTAGATCCCGGCCTTTTACTCGCGGCCTTCTAGCCGACGCTTCAGATTTGAGACTACTTTTATTGTCGGTGGATTGGTTAAATGCTAATAAGAACACTTCCTTGACTGTGATTTAATAATCTTTTTATTTCTTACTTTATCGGACAGCAAAAACAAAAACTTAACCAACAAACTATCTATAGTGACTGAATCTCTCTCCCCTTTTTCTTTTTTAGCGGGGCCTACGTGACCTACCCTATTACTACTCTCTACTTTTTTCTTTTACAAATTTTGCATGGCCTGACCTTTATTTTTATATGTGTAAGTTATTTCTGTGACTTTTACATCGTTTTTGTTACACCTAAAAATGTCAGCCTTTATTTGTAATACATGTTTAGATTTAATGACTTTAAAATTTTAGTACATGCTTACGTTTTATTGACTCTCAAATTCATTTACCACGTGCCAAAATTACTACCTTAATTTTGTAATAAATGTTTACATTTAGTGACTTCAAAATTCTTTTTACTACATGCCGAAGTTTCTACCCTCAATTTTAGCACATGTTTACACTTTATTGACTCTCAAATTCATTCACTACGTGCCAAAATTTCTACTTTAATTTTTTAATACATGCTTAGATTTAGTGACTTCAAAATTCTTTTTATTACATGTCACTATTCCCACCTTTCATCTTTGGATGAATCGGTTTCTACTACATGTTATCATTCTTTGCTTGTTTACAATTTTAGGTTAGAGGAATTCATTTCTATTGCATATTATGTCAACGTAGTTCACTTTCGAACCTATTGAAATCCCCTTATTTACCTTACTTTTGGGAAGCAATATTGATTTTCTAGTCAAAGTAAATTATTTTGAAATTATTGACTTTCTTGGGTGAGCAATATTAACTTACTAAGTGATAGATGTCGAAAATAGTTTATTTCGATAAAATTCCGATTTTATGTCTAAGCACAACTTCAGCACAATGGTTCGTCTTTGCGCTGTTACGTGTGGGGTCGCCCTTTTTTAGTGGGGTCGACCTTTTTTAACATAGACGGTGGTGGTCCCTGCATCGGGCTAGATCTAATGAATTGCAGTGACAGCTAGGAGTTGGAATGGAAACGAGTTTTTACTTTGGGTTTAAGGTTCTGCTATGTTTCGAGATCTATCTTCTGACAGCGAATCTGTCAGATGGTGTGATGTTGACTTCAGACCTGACATTCCCGTGATTCGTGTTTGTTTTGTCTACCGCATTTCTTCAAATATTACCCGTATACCTATTAAGAAGTCTCTGAAATTTGTCGGGCAAGTGGTTGAGTTGGGTATGTATAATAGAAGTGTTGGTCGAGCATCAAGTTCAATTTTAACTCTGGAAAACACTTTGCAAAGTGGGCAGAGGAAAATTGTTTTCTCGTTCCTCGGAATGAGCTTGCCGCTATAAACAGATGATAAGATTTTGAACGCTACAGTATTAAAACCTCAGTTATGTAATATAAGTTGCTGCTACGGGCTCACATATTTCCTTAGCAATGCGCTCTTTAAGTCTTGTTGGTGACGGAATATTCTTGCAGGTTAAAATAGCACAGGGTGCAGCTGTAGGTGTCGATAGCTCTACCTGCTCTACAGGTGGTACACGAGCCTCCATGAACCCGGGCCCCTTGTTGGGATTATTTTTATCGTCCCAATTGATTTCCGAATATTCACAGATAAGTTTACTTTCCTTTCGCTCAGAAAGCGTAGACGTGAACTTCTTCTTTTCCTATCCTTTCTTTTTAGTGCGACATTGTTATCAAGACACTGTTGTTGACCATTTCTTATATTGGCAGCAAAGGAAATAGGGTGTCTAGAAGAGCACGTCTCGCAGCACTGTTGGCTACAATTTAAGGACGACGTCGCTTAAAGTTTTTGAAAGCTGGTTTATGCAGTTCATTCACGACTTGTCTTCTACTCATTTTACCGAATGTATAAATACAACCCAATGAATAACAGTTTTATATAAAATATTTTAAAACCAGCAATGATCAAGTTTAGTCATCCGTTTACAATGATGGTTGCTGGACCTTCAGGCTGTGGAAAAACAACATTTGTAAAAGACCTTCTCAATAATATATTTTTAACAAGGTCGAAAATAACAAGAGTTATCTGGTGTAATACAGAACATGGGGCTCTGCCCTCAGATACCACATTCACTAATATCGAATTTATTGATAGTATTCCTGAAGAGTTTGTAAATTATACACAGGGACCTACATTAATTTTATTGGGCGATATGAAGTTAAATGCTTTTAGCAGACAAGTATTTGAACTCTTTACAAAAGGATCACACCATCGCAATCTTTAACCAATCCTTGTAACAGAAAATGTATTTCATCAAGGCAAGTTTTGCCGAGACATATCACATAACTGTAAATACCACGTTGTGTTTAATAACCCTCGAGATAAGAGCCAGTTTATTCATTTGGCGGGACAGATTTATCCAGAAAAAAGTTCAGAGCTGCCACATGGATATTTTCTGGTAGATTCCACTCAAGATATCAACGAGGTGTTAAGATTCCGTACTGATATTTTTATACCCTAGATGAAATCTATAGGGTTTGTCATCCCGTTTGTAACACCTCGAAATAATGATGGTAGGGCAAAATGAATTCGACACCCATGTATAAAATTAAAAGTTATTTTGATTTTTGCATGTCCGTCCGTCCGTCCGTTCGTCCGTCCGTCTGTGCGCACGATAACTCGAGAACGCATATACTTAGAGAGCTGAAATTTTGTACACGGACTTAAAAAAAAAAGCTAAATTAACTTCGAAAATGAGACCAATCGGGCAACTCCTTCGTGGGGTTGCCATACAAAAGTTTCCACTATATATTTGGACACTGCCTGAGAACACATCAATATAGAGAGATGAAATTTTGTACGTGGTGTTTGCATTACACTAGCAAGTAAATTTTAAAAAATGGACTAAATCGGGCAACTCCTTCTTTGTGTTGCCATATAAAAATTTAGGTTTTTTACGTATACTGTGAAAACGATCAGTCCAAGACATTTTTATTGTACTAAAGACATCTTCAGAAAACGAATTCCTATAAAATTGGTTATAATAATTTTTTCTGTCCGACAAACCGTTCTAGAAATATATGCGAAAAACAACTTCAAAAATTAAATTTGCACAGAACGGTGACAATACGAAATTTCATACGGGCATTCATCTAGGGTATCATAAGTATTGGTCTTAGACCAATTCTAGCTTTTTTACTTGTTAACACAACAATTACTACTTGTTTCTGTCTACCTTTAACCAGTAAAAATGGTGTCACGAATGAATTGATTAAGGGACAACAAGCATATGCTATATGTTCTTGGAACAGCGAGACCGAAATTAAGGCAGGCCTTTATTAAAAATGCCGAACCCGAGGTCATTAAAACTCTTTGCGAAATAAGTCTTAATACTTTGAAGGGAAACCATATCCCTCATGGAAAAATGTATAATTCGCTCTGTAAGTATACAAATGATTTGCGAAATTTGGTTGTTGCAAAAATATCTGTACCCAGACAACGTAAAATACTGATACAGCGAGGAGGCTTCTACCAGTGTTATTAGGAAGTGTATTATCAGGTGTAAATGGTTCATTGATCCAGAAATATGTTTAAAAAAAATAGTTTTTTTTAGATTATAAGGTAATCGCGGCTGAGGATGGTTTAACCCAGTACACTGTACCTGGAGAAATGAGTATAGATAAGCTGCGAACTGATTAGAAAGACACGACACGGAAAGTACTACAGTTGACAAAGGTAGAAAACCATCCAAAAATCAATCTATAATAAAGCCGTCTCTGCTAGATCCGAGTCAATATATGCTTTCGTTGCCGGTTAAGAAAGCTGTCCGAGAAAGAGAACGTCTAAAAAACGCAACAAAAACTAGAAGTGCCAGCAGTGGCGGATACAGCTCCCCTAGAGCTCTAATAATAATAAATCAAAATTTATTTTCTAATCCAATGAAATAGAAAATACAAAAAAATTTTTTTTTAAAAAAGAGTGTTTCTAAACCGACGTTAAAAAAATAGCAAATAATCTCTCCCTTCACTTAATGAATATATCACAACAGTTCTCCAGAGTTTCCCTTCATTTTGCATTTAATTAAATTTTTAAATTATATTACATTTGTATATAAATTTTAAAATTTTCAAGGTATACAGAGAAAACAAGTTACACTACAGTGAATAACAATTTCCCGAAATTTAAATTAGGAACTCCTAATGTTTATCAAAATACTTCCTTTGAATATGCTTTCTTTGTGTACCATGAAAATTTAAAAATTTTTATACAAATGTAATTTGATTAAATGGAAAACTCTAGATAGTTATTTGATATATTTATTTTTTTTTCCTTTTTTGTCATAAATTATTCTCAAAAAACGTAAAATTATATCACTAAGGAATTTTCAGTACAGGCATTGTTGCACTTTTTTGTGATCGAAAGCTCACAAAAGCCGGGTATTTTGATGAAAAGTAGTATGTTGGGAAAACTATCATATGTGTGGTAATTAATCTCAGATTCAGTTGTCCTGCAAATATTTAATTTAAGGCAAATAGGCTAATATATATGTATATTAACCCTACCTAATTAGCATTCCTCGAAAATTTCTTCCAACATTTAAGTTGCAAGAAATTGCAGTCCAGCCCAAGAAATTATGCATGAAAAACACCAGCAGTAAGGCAAGCAAGAAGTGTATAATGTCTATTTTATGTGGGATTAAATACTATGCTTACGGGATCAAAAACTTATATTATATAGATAAAAGAACTCTGGCGATATCTGAATGCTAATGAAATTTTCATGCCAAAACGAAATGAGAAAACTATACAGAGCGGTCCACAACTGATGACAAGTGCGGTTATAAAAAGAAATAAAAGAAGGAGTCAGACGAAATACAAATGAAGAAGTAAATAAGAGTAAAGTTAAAAGGGTAAAGCGTGATGCATCTGATCCGTTGAAAGAAATAAAAGAGCAGCATAGAAAAGAAATCAAATCACTTAGCATCAAAATAAATGAAACCGTTAAACTTGAGTGGACTAAAGTGAAACTTGAGCAAGCTAGTTACAGAGCTGGACAAGTAAATTTTGCTGCATTCCTACTAACATTTTATAACGCTATATCATCATCATGGTATACCATGTACTTGGATGATGTTAAGAAAAAGATGTGGGATCGGTTAGAAGCTGACCTTTTTTTATGGTGTTATAGTAGAAGTAAGCTACAAACAGGATCCAGACGAAATTACATCACATATATCAGGGTAAAAGGGCTTCAGAAAATGTTTTAAAATATAAAAACTATGAGTCAGTTGAAGCCTTTGTTGATGACGTATTTGGACAAATTCCTAGACATGAGAGAAAGTATTCTGTCATACAAGATTCGATAGACAATTACACACATCCAGCGCTTAGCATCAAAAGAGCTCGTGAGACAGAAAAAAAACTGGCGGCAAAAGAGTACATGATGTATATGAACTCCAGTTGGAAGATTTGGGAATCACAATCAAAACAAAAAAAAAACCCTACCATCTCATCTTAATGTTAGAGATCTTATTACGCTTTTTATATCAAATGTACACTTTGACGATCAAAATCTTATTGAACAAGAAAAACAAAAGATAATTATTCAAATTAAAGATACCATTTTTAACATCTTGAATAGATTGAATAAAGATTCGATTAATGGTAAACCGTCCGAACAGCGAAAAATTATATTAAAGGTGGCAATATTTTGGATGTTCCATACGGAAAGCAAAGTTCCGGTGAATATTTAACTACACCAGCGCCTACTGATACTAATATAGACCACCTGTCCAACTTCTTTACGGATATACTTCTCCAAACATCTGAAAATAAGCGTGAGCCTGACGCCACATTGTCAAAAATAAAAGAATCTGTTAATACGGCAGGATTACGTCAGGAGCATATGTCAATAATAGACACACTTAATAGACTGGAAAGATCAGTTACGGACTTGGCACTAAGGTTACCGCAAGAGTCTTAGCAGTCAGCAAAGGATTGTTATGACAAATACATAATTTATTTCTACACTGATATTATTCAGCCGAGATTTATAGGTGATTGGTTAGCACGATACTTACGTATAATACCTTTAAAAGAATGTGAAAGTACAATAAGATTTTAACACGTAGATTACTGTACTATTGAAAAAACTTTATCGAAAGTATTTCTATTAAAATAACTAATCAGCAGGGTAAGCTAATTGACTTCAAGCCAGGCTATATTCCGACATATATAATGCTCCATTCTAAAAGAAAATAAACTATAAATACTCATACATAAAACAATTTATCGCAGTGTATAACTTCGAAAATGAATTCATATTATACTAAATATTACACAATTCAAAGTGGTGGTGGTTTAGGGGATATTGGAGAATTATATCGACCTCCTCTTATTTACCAGCGTGGTAGAGGAATTGGTAGTTTTTCAGCGGTTTATTACGATATTTACAGCCTATGTTTACATATGGGGCAAAAGATTTGAAGCAACAAGCAATTTTAGAAGAACCAGGTAGTAAACCTTTAACAGATATTTTAAAAGGACAGGGAAAAGCGGCTGCCGAAGAACTATCACAGAAAGGTATAAATAAGCTGTTTGGTAGCATGGGTGGTGCAGGAAGTAGTAGTCGCATGCTTATAAAAAGACGCAACCGCTTTGCAGCTTTACATTTCGCTCCAACTTCTAAACGTAAAAAGCGTTCAAAATCACAAAAGTCCGCTAAAAGAGGTAAAAAAAAAGACAGCTAAAAGAGCATCTATTAACGGCAATCGTAAGATACGTAAACGCGTGTTAGATATTTTTGATAAATAGAACGAATGCATGAAATCTGAATTAGACCTTTTCTCTACACCACCTGTACAAAGCAGCATCTTAAAAACTTAGAAAGTATCTTATAAACCTATAGCTTCTTTAGATAACTCGTATTGGAATTTGTATCGCTAGGACACATATCGAGACTTATCAAGCATATACCTTCGTTTGAAATTACAACTGGTTAAAATCAAGCACGGAAAAGAAGAACTTTACACAGGCAAAGATATCGAAATAACTAAACCGGATAAAACCAAAGACACTGTTCGTGATGAAGGCCCTGGCCTTGTAAAAAACATACTCCATTCACTTTTCCGACAATGTACAATTTATTTAAATGGAAAACCAGTTGCTCAAACTGATAACAATTACAATTATAGAGCCTATATTGAGAAGTTATTAAATTACGGAAAAGATGCCGCTTCAACACATTTGGAATCGGTTGGCTGGTATCTACATCAAAATAATATGGAGGTAGCTGAAAATTCTGAGCTAAATGAGGATTATTTGGCAAGACAAAAGCTGTTTGATAAAAGTATTGTTGTTGAGCTAATTGTGTTGATTTACGGGTAGTTTTATTACTCGAAAAACCCGAATTTTATGATGACAATTCCCCACGAGTTAAGATAGTAGAAGCAATTATGTACATGAATCATGTAACTATCAATCCTAACGTCTTGCTGGCTCATGAAGCTATTCTCCAACGCTCCAACGCTATATATCCGTATAAACGAGTTGAACTTAAGACGTATACAATACCCGCAAATATATTTACATTATCTTTGGACAATGTGGTTATAGAACAATTGCCAAATCTACTAGTTTTTGGGATGGTTGACAACGAGGCATATACCGGAAAACGAACAAAAAATTCTTACAACTTCAAGCACAACAACATCACCAGGTTTAACTTATCGGTGAACGGGGTACAGGTGCCAACTCAACTTCTAGAATTTGATTATTCAAAAGAAAATCCTGGTAGCATTCGAGGGCATATTACATTGTTTAAGGGAACCGGTATACATTAATTCCATTTTCATTTCAGCTGAACAAGAATGAACACGATTGAGCTTGCAAAGGCATTAACAAATAACCACACGATAAACAGGTTTTTTAAAGGTGTTTTTCCATGCAGTCATCTACCATAAAAAATAAAAAAACCTGCATGTGTTATAGCTACCACTGATCCGGCACATAAAGGCGGGTCGCCTTTTATTTCCCAAAACAAGGCCTTGCAGAGTACTTTGACTCTTTTCCCCTACAGGTTTTTTCGAAAAATTTTTATTAGCTAATTCAAGCTCTTTTTGTAGTAATATAAAACGACTGTAAAGCCAGTTTTCAGCAACCTGTGGACATTATTGTTGTATATTTATATATTCTCGATGCAGAGGACGGAGCTTTAAGACTTTTTTAAAATAGTTTGATTCGAACGATCTAAGTTTAAATGATAACAAAATTGTTAATTTATACCGTGGCATATATTGTAACGGCTATAATCTTTTTCTTTGCAAGTAAAGAATATCTAATTTTCTTCTTGGGGTACGAGGGCTTATTTACTCATCATTGGACAGCTCATTTTTAAATCCAGACTCGTTAAAAGTTCAATGAATTTCTTCTTCTTTTTTTTTTTGTTCAAATGCACATGGGAAAAATTGTTTTTCTTTCCTCGCAAGGGAAAGACAATAAATTGAGTCCAAGCGGAAATTAAGCTCGAGACAATTAACAAAATAAATCGCCCACTAAACGTTTCTTTTTGGAATACAAAGAAAATGCAATTTGAGCATTTCCGATCACCCAACAAAGGTGCTGATCAATCAGGTGCAATGCACTTGAGTAACTTTCCCTCGTATCGTTTTTTTTGTATGTGGCGATCGAAACCCCAACATAGTAAAGCAAATCGATGGAAGAAAGATCTTCCGCGGGAGCTCGTCCAGTTTTGTGTTTTGTTTTTCGTTCGTCTTGTGCGCCCTTACAGAATTTGAAAAAAAAAAAATCAAATCAGAAGTAATAGTGGCTATATTAATATTTCTTTAAATAAAGACCGGGCATCGAGCAATTGTGCGTGCATGCCGGAAATATTGAGACGTTTATCCGAGAAGTTTACATTTTTTTTTATAAATTTATTTGTGGATGTGACTCGATAGTTACTGAGTGACAGCATAAGCTCTTTTTTTCTGCCCTCAAAGAAGGGAATTTTGGATAAATCTAAGGTGAGGTGTGATTACTTGCTCATTGCCGGGAAAAATTTATTTAGTGAGGTTTCTTCTTTCTGTTGTTTTCGAGTACAGATATCAGGTGACAGTATTTGGCCTGCACGGTGTGGATCAGTGCCGGAGGGAAAGGACAAAGTAACAAACAAACAAAAAGTACAGAAATAGGCCAGTAAAGTTTGCGCAGCATCGATAGGGCCAAACCTGGCGCCTTCTAGAGCGCCCAAAGATTTCCTTGGGGTTAAACACCATCCAAAATCATCGTTGGAACTTGATAGTGGAACGGAGGAGAAACCAGCAAAATCCACTGATAGGAGAAAACGAAAAAAAAAATCCCAAGAGCAAGCAGGAGAAATTTCTTATCTTTTTTTGTAGTTGTTTTGTTTTCACAGCATTAATCACCAGGCGCTGAAGCGCTTCTTCGCCGGGAGATTGGCAAGTAAGTACATTTACGACAAATTAATTGTAATGTGAGTAGATTGTGTTGTTTTTTGCTTCTCCTTGTCTTCTCGGGGTTATAGGCTAATTCTGTATTTCTTCCTCTGTTCGTTTATTTCAACTTTTTGGTTTTATATATATGTATATTAGCAATGAAGTCGGAATTTGGCGATATTTTTTTTTTCTTCTTTTCTCTATAGAAATCTAAATTAGTACATTAATATATTAACGTAGTTCTTTTTGTTTTGCGGAATATTATATTGAAGTAGTTTTTTGTTTGTTTTGAAAGTATTTCCGGATAGATAGTACGTATATATATATTTGTATACATGTGAGCTGCCATCATACTTCCACTTAGCGATCTTTATTTTTTTTTGTTTTTTTTTATATATAGATTCCTAGAATAGTGTATTAATGTAAGGGTTAATTTGGATTACCGAATTCTTTCATAGCGATTTTGTGTTTTTTTCTCTTTATTTTTTTTTATTTTGTTTCTTTGATATAACATATACATGTATACATACTCACGTATTAGCTTGATTAGCAATATATACGCTAGTACAACGACGTAGTTTTTTTTTCTATGTATCTATGTATACGCGTCATGATTATTAATATATAAGCTAGTATAGTAACTTAATGTCTTGGTTTTCTTAATATATCTATACCTATATACTCGCTTATGGTTAATGAATTGATTTCCAAATACCCATATATTACGCCTTTGTCTAGTAGTGTGACCCTTTTTACTTTTGTGCGTGTTCGGGGAAATAAATAAATAATAATGGCCATGTGCTAAGTTTCATATTTTCGTTTGGTGTCGGGTTTGGTTAAGGTTTTGGGGAAGCTCGAGATGCCGGGAGGATAAAGTAACTGGCAGGCTCACCTAGGAGTATGAAGAGGGCAGTGGTGGGTGATGCAGGTAGCCCAGTGTGACCCATCATTCTAATTGGTGTCACCTCTTCTATCTTCAAGCCTTTTTTTTGTTTTTGGTCTTAATTTTATTTGTGTCGATTTCTTCCTATCTTCCAAAGGTACAGCAATAGGTAGTTGATCGGATAGCAAAGAACCTACCCAAGCCCTGAGCTTGAGCCGGCAAAAGTCTGTACCTGCTCATCTAAAGGTCAACCTTCATTGTCCCTAAATAGCAACCAAGGGGCAAAAAGTAGCCATAGCAAGTTATCTGTCTCGCTGAGTTCGAAGGTCGGGAAGCGGCCACGCTCAGAGGGGAACATGACTGGCTAGCCGGTTACAATATCTAAAAAAAAAGCATCCATAATCTTGATGGGATTTTTATAGCCAGTCTTGCAAGCCTGAGATCAAAACTATAAAAACCTAAACCCTAGCTGTTTTTGTATTCAGCTTAACAGTGTGATTTGATTAAAATGAAACCATCACATAAAAAGCAAAGGACTCCCACAAAAGGTAAAATGAAGTTGTCCAAAGGTGAAGCAGCCGTAAAAGAAAAAAGGATATTGTCTAAATATGCAGCAGAAGTAGCTGGTGAAAATCTTCTCTTAAACTACACGTACCATTTGGACGATTGCCGTAACCGGAAAGTAATACTGGGGTTTGACCCTTTATCATTCGAAGCGAAAATAGTGTTTCATCGGAATGGCCTCTTTCCGATATCAACACCTTATTTCGGCTGGGTAGCAGTTTACGAGAATCTGAAAGATATAAAAACAAAATGGAAGAGATGCTTCCAGCGAACCAGGTCGAACCAAAAAAAGAATACATGATCCCCGTCAATATCGGCAGCATTATACTATCGCAAGCGGAGCTTTATAAGATGTTTGAAATGCTGAAATTCTTCAATATTGTCATGTTTCACAATAACAACGCTTCTGAAGCTCTTAAGGAATATTATAAAAAGTATGCTGACAAATGTAAAGAAAAAAATGTGTTAAAATTACCATGTGAAGATTTTTTTTTCCAGTCGAACTTCTTATGTACACTTATATTATTCCAGACCTTTTTAGGAAATACCAATGTATTGTATTGCAAATCTAATTTTTGATGCAATGAATTTCAAATGAAATAAAATAAATATAAAAAGTATTTTATTTAATTATTTTATTCACTGTCAAATATATATAAATATTAGTACAATTTTAAGAGCACAACGTACAGCAGATTAATTTCCATGAATTTCACAATATACTTGAAATTGTATAAGGTTGTTTAGTTTTGGTATTTCAAGTTGTTTTATTTTAGCTTGAGGAATGTATTGCTGAATAAATTTTCCTTTTCAAGTCCTTTTACATAAATTGTTGAATTTGATAATTTCGTCAGTATGTCAGGTAGATTGTTGTAATTAATAGTACCAGCGTTCCATCTTAACCCGTTTATTCGGTTGAAATTGTAATCATCCTGCCAACGAGCTAATGCAGACAATTGATTATACGGGTATGGAGGTATGAAATAATACACGGTTGGATTAAGCGATCCGTGTTGTAAAAACGACAACTCCTTAGCAAACAGCTGGCCTTTAACTACTCTGACAAACTGTATATCTAAAACAACACTGTCCGTACTCATGACTTTTACTGCAGAAAGGAAATACCAAACAGATATTTAAATATACGTTTTAAGGCCTTATATATGTAGGTTTCTCGAAAATAATATAACAAATTTCAACACTATTTAACAAATAAAATTACTGTCATAAACGATGTACATTTTTTTTTCGTATAACAGTTGTCATATTTATGATTATTTTAATTTATGCATTTACTAAAAATATTTTATTTACCTAATTACAATAAATTATTCAAATCTTATATATATTACATTCTGGTGCTCTTAAAACCGTAAGGATAAGAAAAACCATCCTGCTTAATTACTCTTTTATCAAATGTAAATCTAATTCATTTTGTTTCCGGTTCAGATACAATTACACCAGGTAATTTTCGTTAAATTTTACATTTATTTTCTCGGTTTCTTCAAAGATAATTTTGTTCATTTTATCAAAATTTATCATTTGAGAATATTTAAAGTTTAACGAAACCCCTTTACATTTGGTGACGTACTCAAAACTACTGGTTATTTTAATTTTCAAACTATAACCTTTAGCTACAATTGTACTGCCCGTAGTCAGAGCGTACATACAAAAATGTATGATGTGATAAAGTTGATGCCACTGGTATAAAGTTAGTGGTTGTATTCGTTTATCTACAAATTCTACACTTCACTGTTAAACTAGAGCTTTAATACGCAATAAATCTTAGATACAAATAGTTTAATTTATCAATATTCAATAAATGAGAAATATAAAATATGTAATAAATGTAGTAATTTTGTTGCAAATAACTTGTACTCACCTGATCTATGTTTGGCAGTTGATTAACTTGATTTTAATAATTTTTACTGAGGTTGGGATTGGGATATTCTTTATTCTGGTCGATACCCAGAATAAAGTGAGGTGAGTAATTCTTACTGCAGTCGAAACCCACAGAGAATCTTTATTGCAGTCGTTCCCCACAATAAAGTGTTGGTTAGTAATTTTCTTGTTACAGTCGTTACCCGTAACAAGAATCTTTATTGTAGTTATTACCCACAATAAAGTCTTTATTGTAGTCGTTACCCACAATAAAGTGTTTTATTAGTAATTTTCTTGTTACAGTCGTTACCCGTAACAAGAATCTTTATTGTAGTCGTTACCCACAATAAAGTGTTTAGTGTTAGTAAATTTCTTATTACAGTCGTTACCCGTAATAAGAATCCTTATTGTAGTCGCTACCCACAATAAAGTCTTTATTGTAGTCGTTACCCACAATAAAGTGTTTTATTAGTAATTTTCTTGATACAGTCGTTACCTGTAACAAGAATCTTTATTGCAGTCGTTACCCACAATAAAGTGTTTTATTAGTAAAATTTCTTATTACCATGAATCAAGTTCGAGGAAGTAAATATGATTCGCAATCTTATTCGATATACTGTACAAATTAATTTGTTTTCGTTGCAAGTAAGTACCTATATTTAACAAAGCGAAAGTCATTGTATACCATATTGATTGAAATTAACATAAATTCGTTTAAATTACTTTAAATATATTTAGCAAAACAGCTCGATAGCAGCAATGACTAAAATGGTAACACTGCATACACACATGATGAGTTGCAGTTGCTATGCTGTGTTATTGTTGCTATGCTAGGTATTGTTACTATGCCAATTATTGTTGCCATGCGCCTTTGACTACCGTTCTTTGGTGCCGTGTGCAAACCATGGCTATATAAACAGCAATTTAACTTGACTCGATCTCTTTTTCAGTTTGGCAGTGCAGTGAGTAACTTGATAATTTTTTAGTGGTATTTCCTAGTGTTGTGAATTTGTATTAACAGTTTAACACTTTGTTTGGTTGACAATTGAAATAAATTTTTCTTATTCTGGGTTGCGACTAGATTAGGAGATTTATTTGAATAGGGACTAAAGCAAAGATGGATAAAAGCAAAACATTCCTTCAATTACAATTTAATTACAATTAAGAGAAAAACAAATTTCTTTTTTTATTGAAACAATGACAGTTTTTGTTTTGCACAATACTGTACCTATATAATAAATAAATAATATATTAGCACCTTTCGCCATCTTATAAAACAAAACAAAACTCAATTTTTCATACCCTTTTCGCGGTGGAACTGCGTATGTTTGCACAGCGAAAAGATTAGCGAAATTCTTCGTTTCTACTTTCGCCTCACTTATTTTCCAAATAAAAATATTTTCACCTACTCAGTAAATAATAATCATAAATTACATAAAATTTAAATATTTGAACAGTTTTCTTAGCTTACAAAAATATTTAGGTACTATCTAAATTGTTTTTACACAAGTATTCTTTCAGAAAGTCTGGTGGCTCATAATCTTTCCTATCACAATAATAACTAATTGGTACTGGAATTTTTTCCAGAATTAATCCATTAGATGTCTTTTTGGCAATTTTTCTATAAAAGTTACATTTCCTTTTCCCATAAACGGGAATATCTGCTTCGTAAGGGGGACTTAAAATATCAAAAAACGCAGCAACTCCACCGACAGCCATAATCTCATGAAAATTACCTTCTGTAGGTGTTAAAATTGTACATTGTGAGGTGCTGCTGACAGTTTTTACGGGATCAGCAGCTACAACAACGCTATTTTCGTCTACCTCAGGATGGCATCTCGTATAGCTTTGAACAAGTAAACTTCCCGATATGCCTTTAAGTATTCCGTGCATCATAGGATGATCATGCAAAGGCATCGTATAATTTCCTCTTAAAAAAAATACGCTCATAGCAACATCATTGTTTTGGAAAATATGAATATATGTACATGGTGCCTTTTCTGGAAGATTAAATGTCGTCTCAGTTAAAATGTCATTCTCAATATTTAAGTCTCGTGCAGTTAGCTGATCCACTAGCTGCTGTAACATTTTAAAGTTCCCATTAAATGCAGATGCATTCTGTCGATCAAACGTGTTAAAAACTTGTTTAATCACTCTTCCAAAAAGTGCTGACATACCGATCTACACATATATTTTCGATCAAACGTCAAACCATTTCATTTCAAAACAAATTTCTTTTTCTTCTTCCAAACGAACATCACTCTGCTCGTGTACTATTCGTTCATTACAAAGATTGTGTAAGCGTACACGTTGCCGTATACTTCAACGTTATGTCAGTTGTCGATGATGAGCTTAGAATATACATATACCAAACGAATGGTTGAATCGTGTATAATTAGTGTACATGAGCAAAGTTTTATAGTGCCACTAGTGCCTTCATATTAATTACAAAACAGAAATGAAGCGAAGTCGGTCAGTGCTTGCAAATATAAATCGGATTATAAACTAGGGAAATCGTGTTTCAGGCAAGTGCACTATCTAAATTTTGTTAATAGAAGCAAAGATTCATATAAATTAAATATGTGAATTATTTCAAAATAAAGTAAAACAAAAGTAAAGTAGAAAGAACAAACCTATACACGACGTCACTAAATTTCTCTCCATACAATATGGCGGAACGCGGTTTGTACGAAGCACTGACATACAATAAGAAAGGCCTGAGCCATCCTATCCAATTGCTATAGTCAAAAATGGCACACATTTTTACTAAAATCTATTTGTCTCTTTTAAGCTCAAAAGGTACACTGCACTGTAACCAATTTAGGAAACAGTACGGTTGTATTAATTGGAATGCATGGGAATTGATATAAAAATGCAGACAAATATATTATTTATATACGTCTATCTCTTACAAGCTCAAGCATATTTGGCATCAAATCTGCAGAGGGACACATTTTTCACTAATATTAAAAATTAAGTTTTGTGTTAATTAAAACGAGTTTAACTTCATAAACAATTTTCATTTAATGCAATACTATTTTACAACATCTTTAGTGTTTCCAATCTACAAATAATAACTAATTATAAATCGGTGTGCAATTGTACGAAATAAAGTGTTTTCACAGCCTGTTCAATAATTGTGCCATTTTTGAAGCAAAAACGCTCAGTCCATTCTTATTATATGTCAGTGGTACGGAGGGTCATGTTCCCTCTGTCTTTGTAACCGTGGATTAGTCAAATGGCTCTGAATCAAAGTTTACGAAGGAATAGAAGAAGAAGAATAAGCGGCACGGCCACGTAATTTTACAATAAAACGATATAATTTAAAGTAAAACCCACTTTTTGAAAGTAATTATTATAAATTAACCAATATTATTTTCAGAATGGAGTCAATGAGTAGATATATTTCACCAATAAAACCTGCAGAGTTTCCACTTCTTGCGACTGTATTACTAGCTATTGCAACATTTTTTACAGCTTGGTTTTTCGTTTTTGAAGTTTCCAGACCAAGAAATAATGCAAAAGAATCGACAATTTTTAAGGAACTTCTAATAAGTTTGTTTGCATCAATATTCCTTGGCTTTGGAGTACTATTTCCACTTTTATCTGTCGGCATTTATGTCTAAACAAAAACATTCTAAGAAATACATTTACAGTCGTTACCCGTAATAAGAAACTTTGCTTTAGTCGCTATTCAAATAAATCTCATAATCTAGTCGCAACCCAGAATAAGAAAAATTTATTTCAATTGTCAACCAAACAAAGTATTAAACTGTTAATAAAAATTCACAACAGTAGGAAATACCACTAAAAAAATTATCAAGTTACTCACTGCACTGCCAAACTGAAAAAGAGATCGAGTCAAGTTAAATTGCTGTTTATATAGCCATGGTTTGCACACGGCACCAAAGAACGGTAGTCAAAGGCGCATGGCAACAATAATTGGCATAGTAACAATACCTAGCATAGCAACAATAACACAGCATAGCAACTGCAACTCATCATGTGTGTATGCAGTGTTACCATTTTAGTCATTGCTGCTATCGAGCTGTTTTGCTAAATATATTTAAAGTAATTTAAACGAATTTATGTTAATTTCAATCAATATGGTATACAATGACTTTCGCTTTGTTAAATATAGGTACTTACTTGCAACGAAAACAAATTAATTTGTACAGTATATCGAATAAGATTGCGAATCATATTTACTTCCTCGAACTTGATTCATGGTAATAGGGAAATTTGATTAATCCATGGAATTGTGTTAGATTCGATGTCTCTAGTGCAATATAGATGGCACTATTTTGTTCCACTATGTACCTTCCTTCCATTTTGTCTTGAAGTGTGTTTCATTTCTCTAAGTTGGCTCACTGTATAAAAATATTCGCGTGACGTGCGACATCTGACATATTCAATGTTTGTATATTTACTGCGTTGGACAACATAATTATTAGGTATTATAACTTTTATGAAATTTTAATTAAGAACTCGATTCTTTGTGGTTTTTTTGTTTCTTGCAGAGGTGCTGACTCCGCAAAGAAGTTCTCCAATGTTGATGTTCGCCACAGAATCTTTTTCCGTTTTGGAACATACTGCCCCCCTTTGAAAGGCTGGATGGCTTTCAAGTATTGTGTGTGAATGCTTCTGAAATACAACCAATATGAAATAAATATTGAATATGTCATGAGAACTTGATGTTTGATTTTTCTTTTAACTTAATATACACCGTGTTTTTTAATCTATATGACTCTTGGTGCCATACTAATGTGCTGGGTTTATTTATGTAATGATTTATGCTTAATTTAAATGTATTAAATGTTAGAGCTGTTATCCTTATGTAGTTGATATATTGTTTATTTTGCTACATTTTCCGTAAACTGTTTGGCAAATTCTGTAATCTCGTGGAACGCACCGTTATACGCTGCCTTAAGCAGGGGTTCATTAAATAAGTGCGCTTTGACTGTGCGAAATGACTGAAGTGAGAATCAACAGATCATCATACTACTTCTGTGTTAACCGCTCTAAATTTTTTAATTCTGTCGCTGAATGCTATGATTTCGGTTGAACATGCCAATATAAATTTAAAGGGATAGATGTAAATATCTGCCATCATAGTCCGAAAGCTTGATTTCTTTGAAATCGTTGCCTACAACAGCCAAGCCTTTGAAATCAGGTGGTAATTGCTGAAATTTTAGCGCTCAAAGTCGTGTGCTTGTATGAACCATCCCGTGCGCTGATTTACCGGTTCTTTGCAAATCAATGGAACATTTCTTAAAATCGAATTGCTAATAAATTACCTCTTTCTTAGATAAATAATGTAACATTTTTTAAACTCAAATCCTAATTTTGTGGCGTATTACAGTGGTCAAAAACTCCGGTTAGCTCGTGAAGTGATGATCCTAAAATGACAGCTAATTATGAAATAAGAAAGCCCCTATTAACAACGCAGACCAACAAAAAATATGTTTCATGAGAGACAGAAAGAAAACTGGTATTTCATAACATTTTATTTAGCATTCTTTTATTTGCTTAATACTTTAATGGTGCCATCCTTCATGAGGCGTACGTTGTACCGTGTCCCATCTTGGGTGGTGAATCGCTGCTTACGCTTCTTCGATTTTCGGAGGGCATCCCAAGATACGGTGATGGTTTCACTGGTCCCCGTAGGATTGGTTAGTGTCAGGTACAGATCATTGCTTTGTGCTGTTGCCGGAACTAGTACAAGGTCTTCCAAGATCTTGACCTTAGGATTTGCAGTTTCTGCTGGAGATTCTGCATTGGAAGGTCCTGTCACTTCTTGATATTGATGACTTTGAGATCCTGTTGGGGAACCATTGGCATTGGGGTCTGAAGGCCATGTTATGGCTCTTGCATTGGATGTTCCTGGCACTTCTTGGTGTTGGCGACTTGGAGAAGATGGTGGCGAATCAAAAATCTCAACTATTTCCGAGTCCTCCAGTTGCAAATGCTTTAATCGTCTGCCGATTTTGTTAATGTTGGATGCTGTTTGTAACCGTTTGAGGTGCCTTTCAAGGTTCCAAATTTCCTTAACCTCCTGCTCTATCGTTCTTCCTGGATTTGGTGGTGAATTCTTGTTCCCGTCGGAAGATTCCATCTTGCTATGGTGAATTTGAAACTACTCAAAGGAAAATTTTATCTTTTAACTACCTTGTGTCGCACAGCGCTCGAGGTTTAGACAAAACTAACTGAGCCCTTGGTTCCTGCGAGATCTGGCGTAAAATTTGCTTATCAGATTAACGGTTCAAGAATTGTTTTACAGACAACAATTAGCTATTGTTTTAACAATTCGTTGTAATACGTCATAGCAAGAATGCATTTTGTGCATTTGGTGAGGAATGTGATCGTGTTTTTTTTTTTGTTTTTACATAGATATATGAAATTATTGAATATTGTTTTATTGTTTACCGATTCTGATTATTGCATTGGAATTTTATGCAATTGAATACTTGCTGTATGTACTTGCTGTATGTACTGTGATGACGAATATGGATGGAGGGTAGATATTCGGGAACAAAATAATAAGTTAAGAGGAAAGTCATTTGAAATGTCCTTTAGGCCAGAGGAAGTATAGCAAACTTTGTAACTGGTCTTTTAAGAACTCCATTCTGATTTTTAATGCTTACAACTCTTACTATTTTATCTGCCCCTGGATGTATGTCGATGATTCGTCCCAATACCCAATGACATGCTGCTAGATTGGATTTCTTTATGATTACTAAATCTCCTATTTTAGGATTGGATGCTGGGGATTGCCATTTTGGTCTATTTTGCAAGGAGTTTAGATAGTCTTTGGACCATTTGCTCCAAAACTGTTGTTGTAACGATTGTGCATAATTCCATCTGGTTAATGATGAACTGTTTCTCTCTCTTATAGGTTCTGGAGGAGTAATCAGTGCACTGCCTATTAAAAAATGTCCGGGTGTTAATATATTAAGATCATCTGGATCATCTGAGATGGGACATAATGGCCTTGAATTTAAGCAGGCTTCAATCTGTGCTAAGACGGTTGCGAATTCTTCGTAAGTTAACGATGAATTTCCTAATATACGCCTAAGATGGTGCTTGATTGACTTAACTCCTGCTTCCCAGAGACCTCCGAAATGCGGGGCTGAAGGCGGGTTAAAATGCCACCGTATTCCGTCTTGTGCTACCTTTAATGCTATTTCTTGATTTGCTTGTTGTATGGCAATCTTCATGTCCTTTTGTAAAATCCTATCAGCTCCAACGAAGTTTGTTCCGCAATCGGAGTATATATCCGTACATAGTCCTCGTCGACTAGAAAATCGTCGAAATGCTGCTATAAAGGCTGCTGTTGTGAGATCAGATACGGGTTCTATATGGATGGCTTTGGTGGCCATGCAAATAAAAATACAAATATAGCCCTTGTATTACCGATTTCCTCTATGCTTGGACATTTTTAAGCTGATGGGGCCAGCATAATCCACCCCAGTTTGTTGAAACGGTCTTGATATGTTAACTCTTGAGGCAGGTAGATTCCCCATGATTTGATTTCTATTTGTGGCGGAATGTTTGAAGCAAATTATGCATTTGTGTAAGACAGCTTTGACTGTTTTTCGTCCTTGTGGAACCCAGAATTCATTTCGCATTGTTGATAAAACCAATTGTAGACCTCCATGCAAAGTTTTCATATGAAAATGATTGATTATTAATGATGTTAAGTTATGTTCTCTCGGCAATATGATCGGGTGTTTTTGATTGAAGGGAATATCGGCATTTTGCAGACGACCACCCACACGCAATAGTCCATGATTATCCAGAAATGGGTTAAGAGAGAGAATTTTACTTTTAGGCGATAATAAACGCTTTTCACGTAATTGCTTAATTTCGCTTTTAAATATATCCTTTTGAGCTAGTTTGATTAGCAATTGTTTTGCTTGAACCATCTCAACAGGTTGGAGGAGTGAATTGTTGCAATGAGTTTTGGGAATTATTTTGCGGCAGTGGTTGATAAACCTGAGACAGTAAGCAGTGATTCGTTGCAGTTTAGCAAACGTTGAGAATTTATTAAAAAGTTCATGAGTGTTTGACTGAGTAGTGGATAAACAGCTTACTCGCTTTTGTTCAGATTCTATGTTGCTTTCCGTAATAGTGATTGAGGCCATTTTTCTTCAGGATCCATCAACCACTGAGGTCCATGCCACCACAATTGGTGGGAATTTAATGAAGCAGGTTCAATTCCCCTGGAGTTGCAGTCGGCAGGATTCTCATTAGATCGCACGTGATGCCATGACTGTATATCAGTTAAATTTTGGATTTCTGCAATTCTATTTGCAACAAATGTTTTGTACTTGTTCGGATGATTGCGAATCCACGATAGAACAATAGAGGAATCTGTCCAAGCGAATCTGGGGATCTTAGTAAGATTTAGATCGGTTTTAATTCGATCAATGAGTCGAACTAAAGTACTGCGCCACATAACTCGAGGCGAGGAAGCGTGATAGGTTTGACAGGTGCTATTTTGGATTTTGCAATAAGTAAATTAACATACACGTTTCCTTCTTGATCTATAGCCCTGATATATACTGCCGCCGAATACGCGTGATTGGAAGCGTCGGAAAATCCGTGTATCTGGCACATTGATAAGTCACTAGTGGTGAATATCCACCGTGGTATATGGATTGAGCTAATGTGAAATAGCTTTTCTTTAAATTGTCGCCAGTGCATGTCGATATGTGAAGGTATCGGCTCATCCCATGAGCATCCCGAAAGCCATAAGGTTTGCATCAGAATTTCTGCTGTAACTATGATCGGAGATATCCAACCTAGTGGATCGAAAAGTGTAGCAATTTCTGACAACACAGAACGCTTTGTAGAACTGCGATCTGCGAATTGTTTATATTGCAAAGTGAAATGGTCAGTTCCTGGGTGCCAATGTATTCCCAGGGTTTTTACAGATTCATCACTTGCTAACCGTAATGGAAGTTGTACTTCCCTATGTTCTTCCGGAATGCTTGATAGGAGATCCGATGAATTGCTTACCCATTTCCTTAGGTTAAAGCCTGCTGACGACAGAATGTTAATCATCTGCGCTTGTATTTCCAAGGCTTCATTGATGGAATCTGCTCCAGTGAGCAGATCATCAACATAAAAATCACGCGGTATAATTTTGGCAGCTATAGGATATTTTGCGGCTTGATCAATTGCTAATTGGTGAAGGGTCTTGATGGCTAAATATGGAGCTGGCGTTGTGCCAAATGTGACCGTGGTTAACTTATAGTCTCTGATGCTTTCGCTGGGACTATTTCTCCAGACTATTCGTTGAAAATTTTGATCTGGGGGTTGAATGTTAATCATTCGGTACATTTTCTCTATGTCGGCTGACATAGCGTATTTATATTTTCGCCATCGAAGTAATGTTGAGAAAAGCTCAGATTGCCGTACTGGACCCGTATGCAGCTGTTCGTTTAAACTTTTCCCATTAGTGGATTTAGCCGAGGCATCAAAGACGACTCGAACCTTGGTCGTAGTGCTATCCTTGATGACGGCGTGGTGAGGAAGATAATAACATTTATCATGACTGGCTTCTTTATCAGCCAATATCATGTGCCCTAATGATTTATATTCGTTAATGCAAGCCTTGTATTCCTGACTAAGCTCAGGATTTTGTTGCAATTTGTGCTCTAGACAATAAAATCTTCGTAGAGCCATGCCACGAGAGTCACCCAAGCTGGGAGCTTCATTAATAAAAGGCAAGCGAACTTCGTAACGGCCGGCTGCATTTCGAAGATAAGTTTTTTGATAAAACTCTTCGCAATCGCGGTCTGCCTTAGACAGTTGTCTTCCTGGAGTAACTTCTTCGGTTTCCCAGAACCGCCGAAGAAGTTTATCGAGGGAAGACTCTTCCTCGTACTGAGCATTTACTGTTAAGGTGGACACAGTGGATATTGTGTGAGTGTTTTTTAAATTGCCGAAAAGGATCCAGCCTAGGGTGCTGTTTTGTGCTATAGGTGTACCTGGTGGGCCTTTTCGCAACCTTCCTAAAAGGATTTCTCCGTGAATATCTGCTCCTAAAAGCAGGTCGACTTTTCCTGGCTTGAAAAAGAGTGGATCTGCTAGTTGCAGGCCATGTACGTGGCTCCATTCCTTGCTTGGAATGGTGGACGGAGGCAGTATGTCCGTGATGGTGTTCACGATAAGGACATTTATCGTGGTTATCTTATTCGAAGTTGAATAAGAGTGAATGTTTACTGATGCTTGTTTGCTAACACTCATAGTTTCTGACTTTCCTAAGCCAGTAATTTGCATCGATGTGTTCATAGTGGCCAATTGCAGCTTGCGTGCGATGAACGTGACTTGAGAGCCTGAGTCAATTAAAGCTCGTAAAGTGAACATGGTGCCCTTTTTTGATGGAACTTTAAGCAATGCTGTGGCAAGCAAGGCTTGTGTAGTTCGCATTGTTGGATTCGCGTGAAGCGTTTGAATTGATCCCTTGGATGTGGAAGGCGAATTACAAGGTTGTACTTGTAGTAGTGGGTTGTCTGATTGCTTAGGTGAACCCTGTGGATTTGTGATATTCTTATGTAGTAAGGAATGATGTTTCCTTCCACATCGCTGGCACGTAAACTTGCTAGCGCAATATTTTGTATTGTGGCTTTTTGAAAGGCAGTTAATGCACAATCGATTTGACCTGAAAATTTTGAATTTTGAATCAACGTCCAATTTAATAAATTTGGGGCATTTGAATAATCGATGCTGCTCTTTACACATTATGCATCTGTCACCAGATGATGTAAAGTGAGTTGATGCTCTTGGTATTTGAGCTGATTTATTGGTTGAATTTGGTTTTGCGTCTGAGATTGCTTCAAAAGTTCTAAATCTTGTTTCTAGAAACGTCTTCAAAGATTCAAGGGTAGGCAGTCCATCTGCACTGTTTACCTCTTGTTCCCATAAGCGATGAGTTTCTGCTGGCAAGCACTGCACTAGCATATAAATCAAGATTGTATCCCAGTGTTTAGTGGGGACTTCTAATGCTTCGAGATCGTATATACATTCGGAAGATTTGTCCAGCACTGTTTTTATAGCCCTGGCTGACTCTTGTGTTGCTTTAGGTAAATTGAATAGAATTTTTAGCTGAGCATTAATTAACACTCGCTTGTTGTCGTACCTGTTAAGCAATATCTTCCATGCGCTGTCATAACTCGAGTTAGTCATAGGAAGTTGACGCAATAAGTGTTCTGCTTCTCCAGAAACACTTGATTTCAAGTAATGAAGTTTCTGCACTGGTGATAGTGCAGAATTTGTATGAACCAAGGAATGAAATAGATCGTGAAACGACCTCCATGATTCATATGACCCTGAGAATTTTGGTATTGTGATGCTAGGCAATCTCAGAAACGAAGAAGATTCATTATCCGTGCTTGGCTTTGAGTCTACTTTTGTTTCGAATGCATCTAATGCATCTCTGAGAATACCTCGAAACGTGTAGTATGTATTTTCCGCACTTGAGAAGTGATCGTTTGTGAAATAATCGTATTTTTGAAGCTCGCTTTCCTCTAAAGCCTGACTGGCTTGGACAATTGCATAATGTGTATTCTTATAATCGGACCAAATTTCGCTTAAGGCGCTTAACCGCTCGGAAATGAGTCCTTTCGTTCGTTTTTCTACATCAGTCTTGTTGTAGTTGTTGAACGATTTTTCGAATATTTTTGCAGAGGTGGTTTGGTTAGCGAAAAGTTTTTGAAGTGTAGTCATGTTTGAAAAACTTGGAATATATACCACTAGACTTTAAATTTGGCTGCGAAGGACCATTAAATGTACTGCCCGTAGTCAGAGCGTACATACAAAAATGTATGATGTGATAAAATTGATGCCACTGCTATAAAGTTAGTGGTTGTATTCGTTTATCTACAAATTCTACACTTCACTGTTAAACTAGAGCTTTAATACGCAATAAATCTTAGATACAAATAGTTTAATTTATCAATATTCAATAAATGAGAAATATAAAATATGTAATAAATGTAGTAATTTTGTTGCAAATAACTTGTACTCACCTGATCTATGTTTGGCAGTTGATTAACTTGATTTTAATAATTTTTACTGAGGTTGGGATTGGGATATTCTTTATTCTGGTCGATACCCAGAATAAAGTGAGGTGAGTAATTCTTACTGCAGTCGAAACCCACAGAGAATCTTTATTGCAGTCGTTCCCCACAATAAAGTGTTGGTTAGTAATTTTCTTGTTACAGTCGTTACCCGTAACAAGAATCTTTACTGTAGTCGTTACCCACAATAAAGTCTTTATTGTAGTCGTTACCCACAATAAAGTGTTTTATTAGTAATTTTCTTGTTACAGTCGTTACCCGTAACAAGAATCTTTATTGTAGTCGTTACCCACAATAAAGTGTTTAGTGTTAGTAAATTTCTTATTACAGTCGTTACCCATAATAAGAATATTTATTGTAGTCGTTACCCACAATAAAGTGTTTAGTGTTAGTAAATTTCTTATTACAGTCGTTACCCGTAATAAGAATCCTTATTGTAGTCGCTACCCACAATAAAGTCTTTATTGTAGTCGTTGCCCACAATAAAGTGTTTTATTAGTAATTTTCTTGATACAGTCGTTACCCGTAACAAGAATCTTTATTGTAGTCGTTACCCACAATAAAGTGTTTTATTAGTAAAATTTCTTATTACAGTCGTTACCCGTAATAAGAATCTTTGCTTTAGTCGCTATTCAAATAAATCTCCTAATCTAGTCGCAACCCAGAATAAGAAAAATTTATTTCAATTGTCAACCAAACAAAGTGTTAAACTGTTAATAAAAATTCACAACACTAGGAAATACCACTAAAAAATTATCAAGTTACTCACTGCACTGCCAAACTGAAAAAGAGATCGAGTCAAGTTAAATTGCTGTTTATATAGCCATGGTTTGCACACGGCACCAAAGAACGGTAGTCAAAGGCGCATGGCAACAATAATTGGCATAGTAACAATACCTAGCATAGCAACAATAACACAGCATAGGAACTGCAACTCATCATGTGTGTATGCAGTGTTACCATTTTAGTCATTGCTGCTATCGAGCTGTTTTGCTAAATATATTTAAAGTAATTTAAACGAATTTATGTTAATTTCAATCAATATGGTATACAATGACTTTCGCTTTATTAAATATAGGTACTTACTTGGAACGAAAACAAATTAATTTGTAGAGTATATCGAATAAGATTGCGAATCATATTTACTTCCTCGAACTTGATTCATGGTAATAGGAAAATTTGATTAATCCATGGAATTGTGTTAGATTCGATGTCTCTAGTGCAATATAGATGGCACTATTTTGTTCCACTATGTACCTTCCTTCCATTTTGTCTTGAAGTGTGTTTCATTTCTCTAAGTTGGCTCACTGTATAAAAATATTCGCGTGACGTGCGACAGCTGACATATTCAATGTTTGTATATTTACTGCGTGGGACAACATAATTATTAGGTATTATAACTTTTATGAAATTTTAATTAAGAACTCGATTCTTTGTGGTTTTTTTGTTTCTTGCAGAGGTGCTGACTCCGCAAAGAAGTTCTCCAATGTTGATGTTCGGAAATATTTGTAATAATAAGAAACTTGTCTTATCATTTATATGAAATAGTTGTTTGCTGTAGTAACTTGCTAAATATTTCATTGTATTAAATTGCTATTGTCATTAACATAATTTCAAGTTGCAATCTATTCTATTTAAAGTCATTGTTAACAATTCTCTCTGTATATGCTGTAAAACAACGTCACTCGATCGACTATCTGTTATCAGTGCAACGGATCTTCACATATTTTAGCCAAATCTGTAATCGCAAACTGACTGTGGTCGAGTGAGGTTGGGAGGAAAATTTATACTAGAAATCAATTAAAATAAAGTGCTAATTATCTATCAGAACAATTTAATTTGTATTTATTTTACAACATTTATTGGTCCTTCGTGAAGCCGGATATTAAAGGAAAATAGAGATTTTGTGATCATTTGTGAAATTTTATGAGATTGCAGCGAAGTTCATTGTTTGTGGGATCATCATTGGAAGAAGAAGTAAATTAGGACAATAAAGCGGTATCTTATTATTCATTGAGGACAAACTGTAAGTCAAAAATTTAATTTACGTGCTGTCTAAATTTGGAAACTAAACAACAGTGAAATTTAATTGGATGCGAGAAACATAAACTTCCTGATTTAAATTGGAGAAACTTCGTAATTCGAGCAAAGCGCAAAGGGTGATTGATTAGACTGTGCATAACGGATGTGCAGTACCGCAGTGTATTTAATTTGAGATGAACAAAGGAGCCTGTCATACTCGTGACATGCACTTAAACAATTATTCAGAATTATCATACAATGTAAAGAATAATTATTCCATAAATTGAAAGTTTATTTGTTACACTAACTTTATGTGTTATATGTTGAATATTGTGTTAATTATTGAAAATATACATACATTTTTTAAAGTTATTATACACATTTATATAATTAAACAACATTGTGAGTAACATAAATTTCAAAGTTTCATCGATCCATATAAACATATTTCAGTTAATTAAGACTGTGCGTGAAATATCTGTGCCTGTGGTTCGTAGTACATATATCGGACTTTATACTATTATCGGGTTTAGATTTGCGTATCAAGTCTAGTTTTAACATTTTGTAAGACTCTATATTTCATAGCTATCTCGTGTAATACGTATAAAATGGAAATTATTAAAGCTAAGCGCGGTCGTGTTAAAGGTATGGTGACCAGAATCGCTTCGTATTGCGAGAGTATTGTCGATGATACGTCCCTTGAATCTTTGCAAGAAAGGTTAGATAAACTCAATGAAGCTTGGACAGAATTCGGACAAATTCAGAATCAAATGTACCAATTTTTAATGAACCCGGGTATGTCGATCAAGAGGTTGAGAATGAACAATTCGAATCAAAATGTTTTAGTGCGAAGGTGCAACTTTCTCAAGCCATTAATGAGCGTCAGAACAGAGAACCTATCGATCCTAACGCAGTTAATCGCCTTGCTGATCAACAAGCTAGTTTTCTCGAAAAATTCTCTAGAACTTGCGTAAATTCTGCGACTTCTGATACAAAACTACCCAAAATCACAATTCCATCATTTTCTGGGAATTATGCTGAGTGGGTATCCTTTCGAGATTTATATATCGGGACAGTTCACGATAATTCCAACTTAACCGACACTCAGAAATTTCACTACCTTAAAGGCTTGCTGAAGGATGAAGCGGCTGGATTGCTCCGGCATATTCCAATATCTCAGGACAATTATCAGCAAGCTTGGGAAAGGCTTAATAAGCGATATAACAAGACAAACCAAATTGTAAAATCATTTATCAAAAATTTTTTGAGTTTACCTTCTCTTTCAAATCCATCAGCGCATGCACTGAGAAAGCTTTCAGATGGATCTGATGAGCTTATTCGAGGTCTGAAGGCACTAGGTAGTAAAGCAGAAGAACGTGATCCTTGGATTATATATTTGCTTCTGAATAAAGTTGATTCTAACACAAGACAATATTGGGCAGAGGAAACCACACACGTAGAGTTTCCAGCCATACAACAGTTGTTAGACTTTCTCGACAAACGATGTCGTGCTCTTGAAGATTCACAGACCCCAGTTCGCAATCCTCACTCGACCTACAAACAAACAAATTCGTCTAACATAGTTAAAAGTTTGCATTCATCGTCAAATTCGTCCTGTCCCAAATATAAAGGGGAACATTCTCTGTTTCATTGTCCTGTGTTCCAATCATCTGATGTTGTTTCTCGTCGAAATTTGGTCAGCGATAGCCGCTTATGTTTTAATTGCTTACGTCCAGGACATACTGCATCTTTATGCAAGTCCAAACAGTCTTGCCGACGTTGTCATCGCCGTCATCATACATTAGTACACATGCAGCAAGATTATAATCAATCTCATCGCGATCCTTCACACAAGGTCTCTCATGCATCTAAAACTAATCTATCGGTTCCTGGGTCATCATCGGCTGCTATTAGCACTCCTGAAAATTCGGAGGTAACGTCCAAGCAACCATTGCTATATGAAAACAATGAAACATATCCTACAGTTTTGAGTACTCATTCCATATCACATCAAATATCCTGTCCTATGTCGCTTCTTACCACTGCATTAGTACATCTTCAGGATTCGCGAGGGCAGATTCACACCTGTCGCATACTACTCGATTCGGGCTCTCAGGTTTCATTCGTGACAGACTCGTGTGTCCGTAGATTAGGATTAAGACGTAGGCATGCTAAGATTCACGTCACAGGCGTATCTTCTACAGGCGCTGGCACAACTAAAGGAGTCGTTGAACTTGAACTTTTTTCTCGTGTCAATTCGAAGAGCATCTTTATTAATGCTTTCATTCTCAATAGGATTACATCTCTGCTACCAAGTACGAATTTGAATACAAACTCATTTGAAAGTTTTTCATCATTATCATTGGCGGATCCAAAGTATAATGTAGCGGGTCAAATTGATATCCTCTTAGGTGCTGATAAGATATTTCATGTAATGGAAGAAGGTTGTATCAAATCCGATGAATTCGGTCCCGTAGCACAGCTGACTATCTTCGGATGGGTGATAGCCGGGAATATTATCAATCATCTCAATAATCACGACAACATCTCTTCTTGTATTTGTACTTATCATTCAGAATTGGACATCGACGCAAGTATTCAGAGATTCTGGGAGATCGAAAATATTTCAAACGAAGCAACCTTCACTCCCGACGAACAAGCAGCTGAGACTCATTTCGGACAAACTCATACGCGTTCTGGTGATGGTAGATATGTAGTTGAATTGCCTTTCAAAGGCAGTCCGTTAATTCTTGGTGACAATTTCTCGGCAGCCATGGCTCGGTTGCAATCTATGGAACAACGCTTTCAAAAAAATGTTAAATTGAAACAAGAATATCATAAGTTTATGCAGGACTATCTAACTATGGGTCACATGAAACTAATTCCAATTAACGAGATTAATACAGACACTCACGCTTACCTGCCTCATCATGCAGTGTTTAAACTGGACAGCTCGACGACAAAGCTTCGCGTCGTCTTTGATGGATCCTACAAGACGCTGTCTGGTATATCACTAACGACATTCTACTCATTGGCCCACCAATTCAACGAGATTTGTTGTCTGTTTGTCTTCGTTTTCGTCGCCATAAATATGCGTTCACTGCCGACATTGAGAAAATGTTTAGGCAAATCTGGGTTTCTCAAAAACATTTGGACTTTCAACGCATCCTTTGGCGTTTTTCACCTGATGATCTTATTCAACATTATCGGCTAACAACGGTAACCTACGGTACAGCTTGTGCACCCTTTCTAGCTGTTCGAACCTTACAGCAATTGGCTTCCGACTACCAAGATATTCTACCTCGGGCTTCCAAAGCTATTCTTGAATCTTTCTATGTCGACGATGTTATTACGGGAGCTGATTCTACTGCAGATATAATTTCGCTGAAAGATGATTTGATTCGGTTACTTGAATATGCGGGGTTCAAACTTCGAAAATTTAGCAGCAACTGTTGGCCCTTATTGACCTCATTACCACAAGAACATTGCGAATTGTCTCCACTGGAAATCAAAGACGATTCAAAATCTGTGAAAGCTCTCGGGTTACAGTGGTTTCCAGCTGTTGACACTTTCTCGTTCAAAGTTTCATTACCTTGTGAGATGCTTGCAACCAAACGTAAAATACTCTCGGATGCTTCCAGAATCTTCGATCCATTAGGATTTCTCACACCTGTTACTATTGCTATCAAGATCTTTCTTCAGCAGCTTTGGCTTCATAATTTAGATTGGGATGATTTAATACCTGATAGCCTAGCTGAAAGATGGATCATCTTAAGGAATGATCTAGCTAATGTGGAAAAACTTCACATACCAAGACACATATGGACGTCAGCTGAAGACATTGAACTACACGGATTTTCCGATGCCTCGGAAAATGCATTTGCTGCTGTTATTTATTGCCGCAGCCGTGATCAAAATGGAGTGTTCCATATTCGCCTAATTGCAGCTAAGAGCAAAGTTCCTCCACTAAAACAGATATCTTTGCCTCGTTTAGAACTTTGTGCATCTGTGATGTTAAGTCGTCTCTTCATAAAAGTAAGAGACTCACTCGTAGTGCCATCTTGTAAAATATTTGCATGGACTGACTCACAAATAGTCCTACACTGGCTTTCATCTGTACCTCGCCGCTGGAAATCGTTTATTGCAAATAGAACATCGGAAATATTGGCAACATTACCCAGACAACATTGGAGACATGTAAAGTCATCTTCAAATCCAGCAGACTGTGCTTCGCGTGGTATCTTAGCATCCAACTTAATGAGTCATGAACTTTGGTGGCAAGGTCCTCATTGGCTTCAAGTTACACCTGAAGACTGGATAACTTCGAACGCAATATCTCAAAACGAAGAAGTCAAACTATCACCATTTCTCGATGATCAAGGCATACTTCGTGTTGGAGGAAGAATCCAACACTCTGCTCTATCATTTAAAACCAAGCACCCAATCATTCTTCCAAAATCACATGCCTTTACTCGTTTGATAATCAAATACTATCATAATCAGAACTGCCACGCGGGTGCATCAGAACTACTTGTTATTCTACGACAGGAATATTGGATTTTAGGCTGTCGAAACATGGTGCGAAAGATCATTCACGAGTGTATTTCATGCTTTCGTCAGCGGCAAACTTCTGTTCACCAGATGATGGGTGTCTTACCTGCTCAACGAATTAACTATGCTCGACCGTTCTCGCAGGTTGGCATTGATTATGCTGGTCCTTTATTACTCCGATTACATCGTGGGAGAAATTCAAGACATACCAAAGGATATGTATGCCTATTTGTTTGTTTCACGACTAAGGCATTGCACTTAGAATTGGTAAGCGACCTAACTACGGATGCCTTCCTCGCCGCTTTAAAACGCTTCATTTCACACAATAATAAATGTGTTCATATCTACTCCGATAATGGGACGAATTTTAAAGGCGCTCAACGAAAACTGTCTGAAATGTATGCTCTGCTACAGTCCGAGTCCCATAACAACATTGTACAGGATTATCTTTCCATGGATGGAATCATGTGGTCTTTCATTCCTACTGCAGTTCCTCATTTCGGAGGACTGTGGGAAGCTTCTATCAAATCCGTTAAAACCCACATGAAGCGAGTCATTGGTAACAACGTTCTAACCTATGAAGAAATGTATACCGTTTTAACCCAGATCGAAGCTTTGCTTAACTCTAGGCCATTATGTCCAATTTCTGATCATGACTTAGATATTCTAACTCCTGCTCATTTTCTTATAGGTCAACCCTATACAGCACTTCCAGAACCTGATCTGTCAAACATACCGCAGTCACGACTAAAAAATTGGGAACTTCTGGAAAACATGATGCGAGGTTTCTGGAGAAGATGGCATCTGGAATATTTGACCTCTCTGCAGCAGCGAGCTAAGTGGTGCACACCCGTCAAGGAAATCAGTGTGGGTGATCTGGTTGTACTTAAGGAACCAAACTTGCCTCCATCAAAGTGGGCTCTAGCACGCGTTGGGAAATCCATCCAGGTCCAGATGGTCTCTCTCGTGTTTTCACAATTCGATCGGCTACTGGCAGGCACTTGCGCCCTATTACCAAAATTGTTCCTTTACCCATGAAGTAAACCTGGATTCTCCAGCGGACGCCGGGATGTTCCGAAATATTTGTAATAATAAGAAACTTGTCTTATCATTTATATGAAATAGTTGTTTGCTGTAGTAACTTGCTAAATATTTCATTGTATTAAATTGCTATTGTCATTAACATAATTTCAAGTTGCAATCTATTCTATTTAAAGTCATTGTTAACAATTCTCTCTGTATATGCTGTAAAACAACGTCACTCGATCGACTATCCATTGTTCTTTGCTGAGTACAATCTGTTATCAGTGCAACGGATCTTCACATATTTTAGCCAAATCTGTAATCGCAAACTGACTGTGGTCGAGTGAGGTTGGGAGGAAAATTTATACTAGAAATCAATTAAAATAAAGCGCTAATTACCTATCAGAAAAATTTAATTTGTATTTATTTTACAACAGTTGATGTTCGCCACAGAATCTTTTTCCGTTTTGGAACACCAATGCTTACAAACTTAGATATGTACGCGTTTTTTCCATAACATTCCAGCTCGTTTGTAAGTCCACCCAAAAGTTCAGATGTTTCAAACGTGTTTTCATTAGTTTTTTTCAGTGAAAATTACGCTATCAGTGTCGCAGTATAAAGCACGGTTTTAGATTTTTTCTAGTACTCCGTATAATTTCATACGTGCATAAGATGTCGTATATGCTCCTATAGGAATATTCACATGACCAATTACATCTAGATCTTGCTGAATATGTCGCCAGTTAACCCTTAATGTATCATTATTTATTACATATATGGATGATAACTCAAATCCCGGACTTTCCATGAAATCAGAAAGATCTTTAAAACTAGTTACAACAGTTGTTTGCATTTTGTCCCCGCTTTGGGAAAATTTTACCCACAAAGAATTAAGACATAGTTTTGCTTTGTGTCTTTGCCTGGAATTTTTTTCGATTTTTGTTTTATCTAAAAGAATATTTTCGTATTTTTCATTCTGCTGAATATACTATTCTCTTTCATCTTCATTATTACATGTACTAGGCCAACCGCTAGCTTCTTGTTTTAGCTTTAAAAACGTATTAACATATTCGGAGAATAGACCTCCCTGTCCTATTTCACGAGCATATTGAGTGTAGCTGTATTGCCAAACTTTAAAAATATATCTTATTTCATATCCTTGCTTAAGTGCTAGGGCAACTTCAGGAATTACCCAAGTACCTAATAACATTCTTTCAGTTTCAGTGTGTGGGCATTGATGATGAATATTAAGTTCGCTGCATGTTTTGCAAAGCGGAAAATATAATTTGTTGTTTATTTTAAAAGGAAGAACAGGAATAGTAATATTTTGTGGGGGAAAAATTCTACATTTAACAAACCCATCCATTTTTATCAAATCTTCCGCGGAAGGTACATCCCCATGTTTTAATATTTTTGGATGCCCAACAGGATAAGGTGCATATTTATTTACGTACGGACTTGCAAAGTCCAAATATTTAATTTTCTCATCAGCCTTTGCTTCATAATAAACAGCAAATAACTCAGTACGCCCTCCTGTTATAGCTTCCCGCAGATTAAGGGAAAGTACATGACTTTTTACATCGTTATCTAAAGACTGGTTTATTTCTGGATTTTTTTTAAAAACTGATTGAAATAATACTCCCACATAGTAATCAATTTAAACCCTGCACGTTTGATTAGTTCACTTACACGTGCCTTCATATCGATGATCAAGATTCTGGAATTGAAGTTTACTTGAAGTCCGGTTTTTGAAACCCAGTATACAGCCATGGAAGAAACATCCAAAAAATTAATGAACAGTATTGGTATCCGGATTAAACCCGTCAACTTTAAATCCGAATTTTGGTAGTTTTACTTCACCATAATTTTCTACGTGATTAATTTTCCCCCCAAGTTTGTTGTTTTCTAATGTAAGCCATTTTAGACCCTTAATTGACTGATTCGAATTTCTAATATACCCTTTTTAGGCATAATACCTAACAAATTTTCTTTTAAAAAGTTTTTTCTGTATACTAGCATTACTGTTGATGCAATTGTAAGAGCTTCCGTAAACGGATTTATTTGTGTTATTTTCTAAAAATTTTTTATAAAAGTTAAACAACTCTTTTGATTTTATTTGGTTGTCGTACCATTTGCAGAAGTTTTCTCTTTCATCTGTATTCATTTAGTCAGTGGCATACATTCTGTAGATGGAATTTGTTCTACATAGTTCCAGTTGTCTAAAGTATTAAAAAATGAGGGTAATATCCTTTTTTGATGTTTGGAATATTAAAAACTTTGGGTAGTTTTGATAATGCAAACGGTAGAAAATTTAACGAATCAATAAAAATTATCCGCCCACAAGTAATTTTCATAATTTTTGACCCATTCATGACTGGTACACCTTTTACCTTTCGTTTTATCAGTTCTGATATAATAAAGTGTCCATCGTAAGATTGCAAATTGTGCGCAATACAAATAATTTGTGTTGCAAAAGCAGCAATCTCCAAATTTTTCTACTATATTTTCAGATCCGTTTTGATGTTTAAAAATATGTTCGCGTTTGCCGCATTTGATACAGTCACCTTTGTCTCTAGTCTCCGAAATATAACATTCATTAGAATTCTGCTGTGCTATTATTAAGTTTACATTGTGTGCAAACGAGTCAGATTTCGTTTATTTTGAGTGCTTTCACAATCAAAAAATATGAAGAAAAATTTTTCTTTTTCTTTTTGTGTCAACTTTTATAAAACACAAGTGATCTTCTGGAACGTATTTAAAGCAATTCGTGCGAAACAACTCACCACAAATGTGAATTTCCTGTCGTTTAGAATAATCAACAAACTTATTACAATCTTTACAAACTTGTAAAGTTTTGCAAATAGTTTCTTTATTCAATATATTTTTTAAGTGATTATTGTAACACACGGTACCCTTAAAGAATCTTTTACATTTTTCACAATTTATTACTTCTTGCACAAATAAACACGGGGGAGATACATAACAATATGTACACTGCATTTCACATTTGCGGTAAAACTTATGATCATATAAATTATCACAAAAAACACAGACATTGTTCGATATCTGGGATAAAAATATAGTAGGCTATGTTTAAAATTGTAGTTGCCTGTGTAGCAACTAACTGTTTGGTTTTTGTTTTATTTTCATTCTGTCATTGGTTTTTTATTAAAAATAATTGGTTTAGCTGCTTTGGATTTGAAGTTTTTTCTTCTCGCTACCATTTCAAACTCACAAAACTAAAGTTAATTAACTTTTCGGCATCATCACTCCTTTATTTCTTCATTTTGGTCCTTTCGAAGCCGGATTACCGGAAAGGTTGAGAGTTTCTTAAATCGTGATTTGCCGAATTATTCGTTCTGATACAGCGTCCGGTCATAGTAGTACCAGCGTCTTTGTAAATTTATTTACTCGAGACTCAGTCGGTCTTCAGAACTTTTCTTTCGACCATTGGAGTATTCATTCTACAACACCTCTAAGTTGCACCAGATTTATTACGGTATTTCATATACTGTTCGCTGACGTACATCTTGACTCAAAAACTCGACTTGAGTATAGCATCTCAGTTGGAACATTTAAAAAACCAACGGAAGGGCATAGAAGGAAGAATTACATACTTTAAGAATCAAATTGAGAAGAAAAAAGGTGTAATAACTGATTGTTAACTTCAATCGATTCACAACAGACTTCCTTCATTATATGAAAAGTACGACAAAATTCAATCAGAACTGGAACAACTGGATGAAGATAAGTTGGAATTCGTCATCAGGGAACAATTCGAGGAAGAATACGGTTTCTTAGAATCGCTAGTACTCGAACTCATAAGATCTAAGCAGAAGTCAAACAGAATCATTGCTGACAACTCCATCTTTAAAACAAGTGGTAGTTCAACACAGTCTACAGGTACAACGCAGTTAGTAGCTGTTAAATTACCAGACATAAAGTTGCCTACTTTTAGTGGTGAACCAGAAGACTGGCTTAAATTTCGCTGTGCCTATTTGGATTTGATACATAATAACACGATTATTTCTAATTCCTCCAAATATCATTACTTGCTCGCTTGTCTTTCCGGAGGAAAGGTTCATAACTTTATATCAACGTTACCTATTAGCGATCTGAATTATGAAAGCGCGTGGAAAGCTCTTGTCAAAGAGTACGACAATGAAATTCGAATAATTAAGAAACATATGCGAAATATTTATGAACTTCCCAACGTGCAAGAAAATTCAGTTACCTTGTTACGAGCCTTTATAGACGACTTTTGGAAGCACTTTCGAGCACTCACTGCGCTTAATGTACCCACTGACCATTGGGACCTTTTGCTAACGCATCACTTATCAACAAAATTAGATACCAGCATACGAATGGAAATAGAACAAAAGGCTCCAGTGGACAAAATTCAAACTACAGAAAAGTACATGGATATTTTAGGATTACGCCTGCGAGTGCTCGAAGCTATGTCTTCGATCCAGGCACCAAAACAGCCCGTGCACACCAACACCAACATATCACCATGAGAAAAATCGTCGCACTCTTTTAACAACATCACCCGCGTCATCTTGTCCGGTTTGCAAATCAAATCACTCAGTTTTCAAGTGCTCAACATTCTCTACAATGAGTGTATATGAACGACGCGAACTTGTGAAAAAACTCAATTTATGCTTCAATTGCTTGAACTGTCATCATGGCTCACAAGTATGCAGGTATGGCTCTTGCCGAGTATGTCATCGAAAGCATCATACACTTCTGTTGAACACAGCTGAAAATAAATAAAAAATAATTAGAATACAATATATAAAATATTTAATACTTCCCTAGAATTCCAAGATCCTGTGTCCAGTCATCACTTGCCTCCTGTATCTTCAAAAAGTATCTGAAATGAGAAAAAAAGATATATATTAGTTTAATAGAATCAATTGGATTAACTATTAAGCAGCACAATAAAAAATTTAAGTACATACATGCATACTGCCAAGAAACAAATTTCTTGGCAGTACAACAACAACACTACATGAAAACATAAACATTGCTACTTTTCAGCGAAATTCATGTTACTGGCATAATAAACTATTGCGAAACATGCAATTATGTTTAAATATGCGAATAACATAAACTCGCAGAAGCTAAACATACTATTATTAATGAAAAATCAACAATTATAGCCATTGTTGACACTTCATTAATCACTTTTTTCAACACAAAATTTGCGCATAATTTGCATGATTCTTGCAAATTATGCACAGGAAAATCATTAATTAATACTTAAAGAATATATTAAAACACTTACCTCAAGAATTAATCCATTTATTATTGGAAAATACACAACACAAAACACGGAACTTCACAACTTAAAATCCGCGAAACCAACTGTCACCGCGACGAAGTAAATAATCACTTTTATGAAGTTGGCCGCGCTCTACCTGTTGGCAATAATTAAAAAACGCGAAATTGCCCAGGTAAGGAAATATTTATAAAAAAAAGTAATTCCAATTCCCATAATGAGTGGGAAAGAGAACGATGTGGAAACGAGACAGAAGAAAATTCGTGAGAGAATTTATGTTCCACACCGGAAATCAACATAGTATGATAGGGAGCGGCCATATTGATAAATTTTAGAAAAATTGAAATATTTCAATAAATGAATTAGGAAAAATTATGGATAATTAAAAATAAATTAATTCACATAATTTGGAATATTTTGACATTACCGCATGGACTTATAATGTGCAAAAAATATATGAAAATTGCATTTTTTCATGTGGAACTTGTCCGAAAATGGCGGCTCGGACATTATAAAAAGGAGGTGCTCCCTAACTAAACTCTCATTAGTTTGACAGCGATCGTACATGCAACTTCGCATAGATCCAGTGGTGTTTTCAAAAATCTAAAGTGCAAAAATTAATAATTTTCAATACAATCATATAGCATAAATCAACGTGCCAAGCAAGGTACAGCATTCACATGCTATAAAGATTGTAATAGCAAGTTAATAAGTTGGTGTGACTTGAATTTGGTGGTGAACGTTTTAGGATAAGTATTTGTTTTATATATTCTTAAAACATTTGGTGGTGGACATTTTAATTTAGTTTTTTCACATAGCATTGACTTCATGCAAGCCACGCATAATTAATGCTTCATGTGAAAAAAAAAACCAACGTAGATTAGTTAATATTAAGCTACACGTGAATTATAGTAAGTAAGAGACAGTGAAATTAAATATAATAAAAGTGAAATTGGTGAAAATCTGAGGTATAAAATTGAGCACGTGTCACGTTACGACACCTCAAGAATACATGCCTACAGATAATTAATTAAATTAATTAAGTACATTTAAAGTGAAAAAATTACAACAGAATTCAGACTAACGTAAAATAAGTAATTTTTGGTTAATAAAGTAACAGTAAACACAAGCTCACATATCTTGTCATTTTAACATACCGCTACACTAACCTACCTAAAATGCGGTAATATAGCTGTAGTGTTCAATTACCGCTACATAACAAAACATTTTTTGGTGGTTCCATCCAGGACTGTGTGCCTGTTTACTGTTGCGATTGACAATAATTCAGTTACGATTAAATTAGTCAAGCAATTCTTACTGTTATTGTGCTGAAACGTGGCAGTTTTTAAGAAGTTTTCAAAATAATAACTGTGCTTAGACGTGGCAGTTCTTATTAAAAAATACAAAAATTAATTTATAAACGTGCTTAGACGTAAAACTTCAGGGTGCTCAGACGAGGCAGCTCGAATATTTTCGAAATTTCTGTTATAATTACTGAACTTACATGTCAGTAAATCGTGTTACATAGTTACTTGCTGAACTTACATGTCAGTGACTCTTAATAAATAGCTGAGTAATTAAATTAACTAAAATTAGTAACGAAAATTTAGTTAAATATTTTTCACGTCAATTTGTCATACACGGTATCAATTTACGTTCTTCGACTAAATTTACATTTATCCCACGTGGCTTTAAATTGCTTTTTTTTCAATTATCTTTATCATTTAACCCACACGGTTAATTAACTAATCGTAAAATATCAATCAACATGGATTCAGTAGATAAACTAATCCTTACGGAAAGCATATTGCGTGCAAGAATTGAAAAGTTAATCGAAAATGGAAAGAAAACGAACCTTGTTAAACGAACACAAGGCTTTTATGAAACTAAAATTACCGATTTGAAGAAACTATGGGAAATATATAGCGATACAGATATGGCAATAAATCAGGCTTTATTAGAAAGTTCTGATGAAAAGCAACATGAGTATTTAGCCCAAGATAATCATAGCTCAACAGAGTTAAAATATTCCGAATATATGGGAGAATTAGTAGAAGGATTGCGGAAATTCGTCCCAACTTCTGAAGCATCAAGCTCGGGACAAGTACCTATTCATTCGACAACTGTTGTTCAACAGGAATCATTCCTTCCGCGCATTCAGTTGACCAAGTATGACGGCAACTACGATTTATGGCGATCATTTCATGATCTATTCATTTCTCTTGTTCATGACAATACAAAGCTAACACCAGTTCAAAAGCTGCATCATCTGAAATCTTGTTTAGTGGGTGATGCTGAGAAATTGTTGCGGCACACCCCAGTAACAAATGAAGATTACATGCCAGCATGGAACAAGTTAAAGGCTAGATATGAGAACAAGAGAATTTTAGTTAATCATCAATTAAAGGTTTTGGTAAACCAAGCCAAACTAAATGCAGAGTCTGCTAAAGGACTCAAGTCAATAATTGATACAACAGACGAATGTATCCAACAATTACAAAGTTTAGAAGTTGATACGACATCATGGGATGTACTTCTAATACATCTGTTAGTACAAAAATTACCTTTCATTACCCTCAAAATGTGGGAAGAAGAGCAGGGAGGCACACAAGAACTCCCAACATTTAAGTCATTTAAGCAGTTCTTAAATACACGGGTTAAACGTTCTTAAATACACGTTTAACCCTTCTGTCTATGAAGGTTTTAAAACCCTTCCGTCCACGGAAAAGATCTGGCTGGACCTCCATACATATTATATGAAAATAAATCCATATTACAGAAAAAAAAGTTATAAGCATGTTTTATTCTTCATTTTTTAGAAAGAATTTTATTATCTTATTTTTTTTTTAACAAATTTTATAATTTTTACAAGATTTTACTGCTATTGATGACTTGCTTCTTCTTCGTTGATGCATTTGTGGCACTTGTTATATTGGTGGCTATGTTGTAAGCAAATTGGATTAGCACATGATATGCAAGAAAATCTCGTTTTTCGCTGTATTTTTTCATTACTTCGGCAAATGAAACAAGATTTTTTTACAGTAGATGTAGACGACGATGCTGATGGCCAATGGCTCGTGGTCACTTCCGGAATTCTGTGCTGAAGAGGTTTCCCGAAGAAAGCTTCGATTCCATTTCTCACATTAAATTTAGACGAAATTTTTGAATTATTCATTCGTTGTTCGATCTGTGGAGTCACCAGCTGGTTCACTAAAGAATGTAAAAATTTTCGACGGGAATCTGTGTTCTGGGTTCGTTGCTTCTCGTTCACTATTCTGTATAAAATGAATGATGCCAACGCCGCAACATCCAACATGTTGTAGAAAAACGCCAATGACCATCGATTTGTTTGACGTTTACAGGTGTATTCATGTAACATCTGATCCATTAAATCAACACCTCCTTTGTTCTTGTTGTAGAATAATATCGCCTCTGGTTTTCTTGCTTCACCAACAACTTCATTATTATAATGTACCGACGACAATAGTAGAACAGCTTTATTTGTCTTAGGCACATATGAAATCTGTGAAACATTTTCTTGGAACGCGAATTCTGTAGATAATACTGGGCGGCTGCGATGTGGTAACATTTCCTGAGGAATGTACCTCTTGTTGCGTCTTACTGTTCCTACGAAGGCCATTCCTTCCAATAGAAGTTTTTCAACAGCTTCCAATGTCGTGAAAAAATTGTCGGCAACAATTGTTCTACCACTTGATATAAATTTTCTGGTGAGCTCAATCAGTACTCTCTCACCTTGATTGGTCTCTCTTTGCTGGCCTGATTCTTTTCCGGTATATAAAATTCCTTTACAGGGGTAGGCATTGGATGAATCGCAGGCCCACCATACCTTGATGCCATATTTAGCTGGCTTCGATGGGATATACTGGGTGAATCGTGTCCTCCCTTTATATGGGAAGAGTTGTTCATCTACTGTCACTACTTGTGTAGGTGTGTATGCACCCTCTAGATTGGAGTTGAGCATGAGCCATAGATCTCTAATCGGAGCTGCTTTGTCTAACTTTTGTCGCTCAGCCCTGGTTCTTTGGTCATCAAATCTTATGAACCTATTTATGGCCCAAAAACGATTTAACGATATTGTTGCTCTGAAAACTGGATGAGCTGTTGTTTTCCAAAGCTCCTTTGAATGTTGCATACTCGAATGATTCACTCCAGCTGCAATTATAATTCCAATATAGGAATATAACTCTTGAACCGTCACTGGTTCCCATACTGCTGGATTTTTTGGGTTCTTCTCTTCGTTATATTTTTTAATTTCACCTGCAGCTTTTCTGTTAGTTTCACGCATCACGATGTTTATCATTTCTTCGGTAATTATTGCTTTGAAAATTTGAAGGGGATCTTTGCCCATACCTCTTCTAACATTTCCTCCTCCTTCTCGAACAATGTTGTGTGCTCTGATGCGACCTGCTGCTCGTGGTATTTTTTCCCACTTAGTATTATCACGCGCAAGAAAATATTGATCAGAAACTTCATCCTGTTGCTGTTGAAAGGCCATATTGTTCTCTGCATACAATTCCTCCATGATTTCTTCATCCTCGCTATCTTCAATGTCGGTCAGGGCTCCTATCATCCCTTCGGATTCAACGTCAGAAGCATCTCCATCTGGAATATAATCCTTATCTTCATAATGTCACTGAAATCATTATCAGTGACATTCTCTCCTTCATCGTCACCTATTTCTTGAATAATCCTATTCAAGTGTTCTTCACGCTGGAATTTGGTCATACTGAAAATAAATAAAAATTAAATTTAGGAAAATTTTCAACTAAATAAAACAAACTTACCTTCTCCATGTAGATCTGGAAATACTCAATTCATCAGCCATTTATTAAAATATTCAAAGTTTTAAATCACCAAAAATTTTAATTTTTATCAAAAATTATAATAATTTCAAAATACTTTTATTCAGTTCGAAAGACGCTGACTAAATGGCAAAACGTGTTAAAAACCACTAAGTAGAAAACTACACCTGGTCAAAGTAGGTACACATGATTCACAAAATCTGTACCTAAAACTAATAAAATATATAAATGATATACACCTGGTCAAAGTAGGTACACATGATTCACAAAATCTGTACCTAAAACTAATAAAATATATAAATGATATAAATAAAATAAAATGAATCATTTGCCGTCAAAAACGAACAGTTACTGTATATATGTACAGCAGGTCCAGCCAGACCTTTTTCATAGACAAGAGGTATATAAATTTAAATATCCTTTTTTCTCACATACACATACGCCCACGAATTTGGTTACCTATCAAAACCATGGAAAAATAAATGGTTGAGGAAGTCATGAAGTTTCGGCAATGTGCGTTATATATTTCAATGAATAAAAACTTTCTAAAGTTCGAAAAGGTCTACCCAGACCTTTTCATTGACAGAAGGGTTAAGAATTTTAGAATCGTTAGCAGATAGTCTAGTTAAGTCCACACCACATCACAAACCAAACACCACACCAGATGTGACAAAGTCATATCACGTTACAAATGAATTTAAATGCGCAGCATGCAATGCCAGGCATTACCTCCAAAAGTGTCCGAAGTATCTAGCGATGGACATACCATCCAAATATCAGATATTGAAGGCATCAGGTCGGTGCTCAAATTGCTTAGGAATTCACCACTTAAATAATTGCACTAGCAAATTTAGATGTCTGAAATGCAATGAGAGACATCATAGCACCCTTCATGAAGAACACAATAAGGAAAAACCCAAGTCCTCAGCTGTTCATAATGAGCATAAGTCAGCACATGACAAAGTTAGATTGAGCTCAAGTCAAGCTACTCAATCTAGCTCCTCACAGGAAAGCTTTTCCCGGTTACAAGCAGTCAACAATACTGATGGCTTAAACACTAGTCATAACTTCGTAACCCGAGAAAGTCACAATGCTCTACTAGCAACTGCATTAGTAGTAGCACAGACAAAAAGCGGAAAACCTTATATTCTACGATGTCTGATAGATAGTGGCTCGCAATCATCTTTCATCACTGAGGAAGCTTGCAGGAAATTAGGAGCAGTACAAAGCCCAATTGCAGTCTCCATCACAGGCTTAAACACTAGCCATACAGCCATCTCAAGGCACCAAACAATACTCTCTCTTCGGCCTCGAACAACGAGATCTACAGCAGTATTAGAAGAAAACTTTCTAATACTTAAGAACATTACAGATCCTCTGCCTTCTAGAATAGTGTCTAAAAAGGAATGCGCGAAGCTGAAGAAACTGCAACTCGCAGATCCCACATTCTGGAAACCGGGAAGGATAGATGCATTATTAGGAGCAAGAGTTTATGCTCAAATATTGCGAACCGGTATTCGGCAAGGAACAAATACGACTCCTACAGCAGTCAACACAATATTTGGTTGGATTTTGCTAGGGTCTAGCATAGATGATGCAGAGCACAAAACGTCATCATTTACAATTACAACTGATGATGTGGCTCTTCAACTCAAGAAGTTCTGGGAAACAGAAGAATTTCCCACAAACCCCATTCTTAAAAAAGAAGACAAAGAATGTCTACAGAGCTATCAACTCAATCACCAGCGTCTGCATAATGGAACTTATCAAGTTAAGTTACCTTTTGTAAACGACGAGAACCCTACTCTGGGGCAATCGAGAATACAAGCAATCAAACGCTTTCAAGGAATTCAACGACAATTAGCCAGAAATCCAGACTTGAAAGTTGAATATGAGAGATGTTTGGACGAATATCTCTTGTTGGGTCATATGGAGGAAATACCTCCGCCCAATATCAATCAGCCCCATTATTATATACCTCATCATGCCGTTGTGAAGGAAAGCACGACAACAAAGGTGAGAGTAGTATTCGATGCCTCAGCTAAGACGTCGAATGGCAAATCCCTTAATGAGTATCTACTAAAGGGCCCAGTTCTGCAACCTAAGCTGTTCGCCACGTTACTCAACTGGCGTAAATATAAAATCGCTATGAACGCAGACATTGAAAAGATGTATCGCATGATTACCATGCATCCCGATCACCGAACATTTCAGCGAATCATTTGGAGACATCCTAAAACTAAGGAGATTCAGGATTTTCAGCTGAACACGGTGACATTTGGAACGGCGTCAGCGCCATACTTAGCTATTCAGACGCTACAAAAGTTAGCAAATGATGAACAGCAAAGATGGCCTTTAGCTTCTACGGTTACAACCACAGATTTTTATGTGGATGATCTCCTGACTGGAGCTGACAATCTTAATGACGCCAAATGCTTATTAAATCAGCTAATAGGTATGATGAAATCTGGAGGATTCAATCTCAGGAAATGGACAAGCAACAGTTCAGAGTTGTTAAGCCATCTTCCTGCAGAGCAATGTGAATTCACAGAAACACTAACAATCACAGACCTGGAATCTGTAAAAACACTAGGAATTCGCTGGCATCCTAAACTGGATAGTTTTTCCATTATAACCAAACCATGGACAGTTCATGCCAAGGTAACTAAACGAACCATTCTGTCTGACATCGCATCACTGTACGATCCTTTAGGCTGGCTGGCACCAGTGGTAATCACAGCCAAGGTGCTCATGCAAGCACTATGGATCACAGGATGTGCATGGGACAACAAGGTATCGGAGATAATAGAACAACAATGGAATAAGTTTAAACGTAACTTAAAATGCATAGAAACCATACAAATCCCTAGATGGATCAACTATTCATCTGAGGCAAGCATCCAATTACATGGATTTTGTGATGCGTCTACAAAGGCTTTTGCAGCTGCCGTTTATTTACGGGTAGACGATCAGAACGGCTTAATTCATACCAATTTGCTTACTGCAAAGACTAGGGTAGCTCCAATTAAGCCAACAACAATTCCTAGATTAGAGCTTAATGGAGCTCTATTACTTGCACGACTGCTTCAGGCTACACTTGAAGATATGCGCCTACATCATGTGCCAATCTTCGCCTGGACAGACTCAACAATTGTCTTGCAATGGATCAAGGAACATCCAGCCCGATGGAAAATCTACGTAGCAAACCGCGTCGTCGAAATACAAGACGTTGTACGCTTCGAACAGTGGCGTCACATATCCACAAAACACAATCCGGCAGATTTAGCCTCCAGAGGTATTCCTGCAGCAGATTTAACCAGTAATCATTTATGGTGGCATGGACCATCATGGTTAGCTGAAGAACAGGACAACTGGCCGAAATTTAAGGACATTTCGGAACAAACAAATTTAGAAGCTAAAGAACTGCCTACAGTAAGTTTTTTAGCGAAATTAGAAAACAATCATCTTTTACGATATTCGTCGTATACTCGCCTTGTGCGAATTGTAGCAAACATTCAACGTTTCATACACAATTGTCGGCATCCGCAATCGAAACTCGTTCAAGCTTTCACTGTGCAGGAATGGAATAATGCTGAAGTAACAATATTAAAACTCGTACAACAAACTGCGTTCGCAGAAGAGTATAAGAATATGTTGGGCAAGAAACCATTGTCACAACATAGCAAATTAATCAAGCTCAATCCATTTCTGGACAACAACGGTTTAATACGATTAGGTGGTAGACTTCTGAATGCAACATTGCCATATAATAGGAAGCACCCAATCATCTTACCACGTGATCATCACGTTACACTAATACTAATTGACAAACTGCATGTGGATACTCTGCATGGCGGTCCATCACTAGTTCTCAGCACTAGTCGAGATAGATTTTGGATCTTGGATGCTCGACGCCGAATTACTAGTCGAATACATAAGTGCATTATCTGTTTTAAACATCGCACTACAACAAGAACCCAATTAATGGGAAATCTACCAACGTCTCGAGTGAATATAACGAGACCGTTCCTTAACGTAGGAATTGATTATGCAGGACCTGTAATAATAAAAGCATCAAACCTACGAAATGCAAAATTGTTGAAAGCATACTTTTGCATCTTCATTTGTATGGCCACAAAGGCGGTACATCTGGAGTTGGTATCAGATCTCACATCTGAAGCATTCCTCGCTGCATTAAAACGATTTGTAGCACGAAGAGGATTGTGTAGTGACATATACTCAGATTGTGGCACCAACTTCATTGGAGGAAAAGCGATTTTAGATAAGGATTTGCAAGCAGCAATTAAAGGTGCAACTCCAGTAGCAGCACAATATCTTGCCTCCAAGCAAATCAATTGGCATTTCAATCCTCCAGCCTCTCCACACTTTGGAGGGATATGGGAAGCTGGAGTAAAGGCAATAAAGTACCATTTACGCCGAACATTACAACACTCCAGATGCACATTCGAAGAATACTCTACAGTCCTGGCTCAGGTTGAGGCATGTCTAAATTCTAGACCGCTATGCTACGTGAGAAATGATCCAGAGGATTTACTTATCCTCACACCCGGACATTTTTTAATAGGCCAAGCACTTAATGCCATTCCAGAGCCAGACTATACACATGAAGCAATACTACCTTCCAAACGGTGGAAGTACATACAACTATTATATAAACAATTTTGGGATAAATGGTCAAGGGATTACTTGAACCAATTGCAAACTCGACCCAAATGGTATACAAGACAACCAAATATTCAAGTAGGGGACGTGGTACTTGTAAAACACGATCAGATGCCACCCACAAGTTGGTTAATGGGCATAATCGAACAAGTGCATCCAGGGACAGATGATCTGGTTCGGGTAGTCAAGGTCAAAACGCGAAACGGTAGTTTTCTACGACCAATTGCAAAAATTAGTCCGCTACCATTAGCTATAGATTAACTACCTGTTCTTAGTGTCGTCATGTGTCTGTCCTTTTGTGTACTACTGTTGGCTGAGGGTTGTGTTCTATTCACGTTACGCCATACTAACTGGTTGCCATTTCAGATGTCATTCACCTACGAACAGGATGATACATTATACATTCTGGAAGACATTTACTTTAGCCCACCAGGAAGCCCGGAGCGGAGGATGTTGCGTGACCCGGGATGTGATGTCTTTGGCAGACCCAGGCCGGAGTTGGCCCCCGAATTGGCTTCAGGAGTTCGAGAAGAAGTTGTAGGAACTACAGAAGAAGTTGCCAGAATCAGAGGAGAGCCATCCACGAGCGCAGCAGCTAAAGAAGTAACTACGGCTACAAACTTACCGTTTGTAGGCCCAACTCCTTTTACGGATCCACACCCGGAACAGACAGTGGTGGTTAATGGCAGTCGGATATCATAGCTATCCAAACTTCTGCTGACCACAAACATAAACGAGTTCGAAATGAGGAGGAACAATAGTTTTCAAAAATTTCGAACACGAGAAGGCGTAGATATATAGTTACCACGATATGTATTGCAGCGTATCAACGTGAGAGCCATACAGCAGCGAAGAAATCGGGAAAAATTCATCAATTTACCCGACAAGTATCAAGTTAAACTAAAGGTTAACAAGGACGGAACGTTGATATTCCATCATTACCACAAGAGAGGTATACGCAAAATAAAAGAAGCTTTGGTTGAACAAACTGTTCAACGGGGGGGAGTATGTTGAACACAGCTGAAAATAAATAAAAAATAATTAGAATACAATATATAAAATATTTAATACTTCCCTAGAATTCCAAGATCCTGTGTCCAGTCATCACTTGCCTCCTGTATCTTCAAAAAGTATCTGAAATGAGAAAAAAAGATATATATTAGTTTAATAGAATCAATTGGATTAACTATTAAGCAGCACAATAAAAAATTTAAGTACATACATGCATACTGCCAAGAAACAAATTTCTTGGCAGTACAACAACAACACTACATGAAAACATAAACATTGCTACTTTTCAGCGAAATTCATGTTACTGGCATAATAAACTATTGCGAAACATGCAATTATGTTTAAATATGCGAATAACATAAACTCGCAGAAGCTAAACATACTATTATTAATGAAAAATCAACAATTATAGCCATTGTTGACACTTCATTAATCACTTTTTTCAACACAAAATTTGCGCATAATTTGCATGATTCTTGCAAATTATGCACAGGAAAATCATTAATTAATACTTAAAGAATATATTAAAACACTTACCTCAAGAATTAATCCATTTATTATTGGAAAATACACAACACAAAACACGGAACTTCACAACTTAAAATCCGCGAAACCAACTGTCACCGCGACGAAGTAAATAATCACTTTTATGAAGTTGGCCGCGCTCTACCTGTTGGCAATAATTAAAAAACGCGAAATTGCCCAGGTAAGGAAATATTTATAAAAAAAAGTAATTCCAATTCCCATAATGAGTGGGAAAGAGAACGATGTGGAAACGAGACAGAAGAAAATTCGTGAGAGAATTTATGTTCCACACCGGAAATCAACATAGTATGATAGGGAGCGGCCATATTGATAAATTTTAGAAAAATTGAAATATTTCAATAAATGAATTAGGAAAAATTATGGATAATTAAAAATAAATTAATTCACATAATTTGGAATATTTTGACATTACCGCATGGACTTATAATGTGCAAAAAATATATGAAAATTGCATTTTTTCATGTGGAACTTGCCCGAAAATGGCGGCTCGGACATTATAAAAAGGAGGTGCTCCCTAACTAAACTCTCATTAGTTTGACAGCGATCGTACATGCAACTTCGCATAGATCCAGTGGTGTTTTCAAAAATCTAAAGTGCAAAAATTAATAATTTTCAATACAATCATATAGCATAAATCAACGTGCCAAGCAAGGTACAGCATTCACATGCTATAAAGATTGTAATAGCAAGTTAATAAGTTGGTGTGACTTGAATTTGGTGGTGAACGTTTTAGGATAAGTATTTGTTTTATATATTCTTAAAACATTTGGTGGTGGACATTTTAATTTAGTTTTTTCACATAGCATTGACTTCATGCAAGCCACGCATAATTAATGCTTCATGTGAAAAAAAAACCAACGTAGATTAGTTAATATTAAGCTACACGTGAATTATAGTAAGTAAGAGACAGTGAAATTAAATATAATAAAAGTGAAATTGGTGAAAATCTGAGGTATAAAATTGAGCACGTGTCACGTTACGACACCTCAAGAATACATGCCTACAGATAATTAATTAAATTAATTAAGTACATTTAAAGTGAAAAAATTACAACAGAATTCAGACTAACGTAAAATAAGTAATTTTTGGTTAATAAAGTAACAGTAAACACAAGCTCACATATCTTGTCATTTTAACACACCGCTACACTAACCTACCTAAAATGCAGTAATATAGCTGTAGTGTTCAATTACCGCTACATTACAAAACATTTTTTGGTGGTTCCATCCAGGACTGTGTGCCTGTTTACTGTTGCGATTGACAATAATTCAGTTACGATTAAATTAGTCAAGCAATTCTTACTGTTATTGTGCTGAAACGTGGCAGTTTTTAAGAAGTTTTCAAAATAATAACTGTGCTTAGACGTGGTAGTTCTTATTAAAAAATACAAAAATTAATTTATAAACGTGCTTAGACGTAAAACTTCAGGGTGCTCAGACGAGGCAGCTCGAATATTTTCGAAATTTCTGTTATAATTACTGAACTTACATGTCAGTAAATCGTGTTACATATGTAGTTACTTGCTGAACTTACATGTCAGTGACTCTTAATAAATAGCTGAGTAATTAAATTAACTAAAATTAGTAACGAAAATTTAGTTAAATATTTTTCACGTCAATTTGTCATACACGGTATCAATTTACGTTCTTCGACTAAATTTACATTTATCCCACGTGGCTTTAAATTGCTTTTTTTTCAATTATCTTTATCATTTAACCCACACGGTTAATTAACTAATCGTAAAATATCAATCAACATGGATTCAGTAGATAAACTAATCCTTACGGAAAGCATATTGCGTGCAAGAATTGAAAAGTTAATCGAAAATGGAAAGAAAACGAACCTTGTTAAACGAACACAAGGCTTTTATGAAACTAAAATTACCGATTTGAAGAAACTATGGGAAATATATAGCGATACAGATATGGCAATAAATCAGGCTTTATTAGAAAGTTCTGATGAAAAGCAACATGAGTATTTAGCCCAAGATAATCATAGCTCAACAGAGTTAAAATATTCCGAATATATGGGAGAATTAGTAGAAGGATTGCGGAAATTCGTCCCAACTTCTGAAGCATCAAGCTCGGGACAAGTACCTATTCATTCGACAACTGTTGTTCAACAGGAATCATTCCTTCCGCGCATTCAGTTGCCCAAGTATGACGGCAACTACGATTTATGGCGATCATTTCATGATCTATTCATTTCTCTTGTTCATGACAATACAAAGCTAACACCAGTTCAAAAGCTGCATCATCTGAAATCTTGTTTAGTGGGTGATGCTGAGAAATTGTTGCGGCACACCCCAGTAACAAATGAAGATTACATGCCAGCATGGAACAAGTTAAAGGCTAGATATGAGAACAAGAGAATTTTAGTTAATCATCAATTAAAGGTTTTGGTAAACCAAGCCAAACTAAATGCAGAGTCTGCTAAAGGACTCAAGTCAATAATTGATACAACAGACGAATGTATCCAACAATTACAAAGTTTAGAAGTTGATACGACATCATGGGATGTACTTCTAATACATCTGTTAGTACAAAAATTACCTTTCATTACCCTCAAAATGTGGGAAGAAGAGCAGGGAGGCACACAAGAACTCCCAACATTTAAGTCATTTAAGCAGTTCTTAAATACACGGGTTAAACGTTCTTAAATACACGTTTAACCCTTCTGTCTATGAAGGTTTTAAAACCCTTCCGTCCACGGAAAAGATCTGGCTGGACCTCCATACATATTATATGAAAATAAATCCATATTACAGAAAAAAAAGTTATAAGCATGTTTTATTCTTCATTTTTTAGAAAGAATTTTATTATCTTATTTTTTTTTTAACAAATTTTATAATTTTTACAAGATTTTACTGCTATTGATGACTTGCTTCTTCTTCGTTGATGCATTTGTGGCACTTGTTATATTGGTGGCTATGTTGTAAGCAAATTGGATTAGCACATGATATGCAAGAAAATCTCGTTTTTCGCTGTATTTTTTCATTACTTCGGCAAATGAAACAAGATTTTTTTACAGTAGATGTAGACGACGATGCTGATGGCCAATGGCTCGTGGTCACTTCCGGAATTCTGTGCTGAAGAGGTTTCCCGAAGAAAGCTTCGATTCCATTTCTCACATTAAATTTAGACGAAATTTTTGAATTATTCATTCGTTGTTCGATCTGTGGAGTCACCAGCTGGTTCACTAAAGAATGTAAAAATTTTCGACGGGAATCTGTGTTCTGGGTTCGTTGCTTCTCGTTCACTATTCTGTATAAAATGAATGATGCCAACGCCGCAACATCCAACATGTTGTAGAAAAACGCCAATGACCATCGATTTGTTTGACGTTTACAGGTGTATTCATGTAACATCTGATCCATTAAATCAACACCTCCTTTGTTCTTGTTGTAGAATAATATCGCCTCTGGTTTTCTTGCTTCACCAACAACTTCATTATTATAATGTACCGACGACAATAGTAGAACAGCTTTATTTGTCTTAGGCACATATGAAATCTGTGAAACATTTTCTTGGAACGCGAATTCTGTAGATAATACTGGGCGGCTGCGATGTGGTAACATTTCCTGAGGAATGTACCTCTTGTTGCGTCTTACTGTTCCTACGAAGGCCATTCCTTCCAATAGAAGTTTTTCAACAGCTTCCAATGTCGTGAAAAAATTGTCGGCAACAATTGTTCTACCACTTGATATAAATTTTCTGGTGAGCTCAATCAGTACTCTCTCACCTTGATTGGTCTCTCTTTGCTGGCCTGATTCTTTTCCGGTATATAAAATTCCTTTACAGGGGTAGGCATTGGATGAATCGCAGGCCCACCATACCTTGATGCCATATTTAGCTGGCTTCGATGGGATATACTGGGTGAATCGTGTCCTCCCTTTATATGGGAAGAGTTGTTCATCTACTGTCACTACTTGTGTAGGTGTGTATGCACCCTCTAGATTGGAGTTGAGCATGAGCCATAGATCTCTAATCGGAGCTGCTTTGTCTAACTTTTGTCGCTCAGCCCTGGTTCTTTGGTCATCAAATCTTATGAACCTATTTATGGCCCAAAAACGATTTAGCGATATTGTTGCTCTGAAAACTGGATGAGCTGTTGTTTTCCAAAGCTCCTTTGAATGTTGCATACTCGAATGATTCACTCCAGCTGCAATTATAATTCCAATATAGGAATATAACTCTTGAACCGTCACTGGTTCCCATACTGCTGGATTTTTTGGGTTCTTCTCTTCGTTATATTTTTTAATTTCACCTGCAGCTTTTCTGTTAGTTTCACGCATCACGATGTTTATCATTTCTTCGGTAATTATTGCTTTGAAAATTTGAAGGGGATCTTTGCCCATACCTCTTCTAACATTTCCTCCTCCTTTTCGAACAATGTTGTGTGCTCTGATGCGACCTGCTGCTCGTGGTATTTTTTCCCACTTAGTATTATCACGCGCAAGAAAATATTGATCAGAAACTTCATCCTGTTGCTGTTGAAAGGCCATATTGTTCTCTGCATACAATTCCTCCATGATTTCTTCATCCTCGCTATCTTCAATGTCGGTCAGGGCTCCTATCATCCCTTCGGATTCAACGTCAGAAGCATCTCCATCTGGAATATAATCCTTATCTTCATAATGTCACTGAAATCATTATCAGTGACATTCTCTCCTTCATCGTCACCTATTTCTTGAATAATCCTATTCAAGTGTTCTTCACGCTGGAATTTGGTCATACTGAAAATAAATAAAAATTAAATTTAGGAAAAGTTTCAACTAAATAAAACAAACTTACCTTCTCCATGTAGATCTGGAAATACTCAATTCATCAGCCATTTATTAAAATATTCAAAGTTTTAAATCACCAAAAATTTTAATTTTTATCAAAAATTATAATAATTTCAAAATACTTTTATTCAGTTCGAAAGACGCTGACTAAATGGCAAAACGTGTTACAAACCACTAAGTAGAAAACTACACCTGGTCAAAGTAGGTACACATGATTCACAAAATCTGTACCTAAAACCAATAAAATATATAAATGATATACACCTGGTCAAAGTAGGTACACATGATTCACAAAATCTGTACCTAAAACTAATAAAATATATAAATGATATAAATAAAATAAAATGAATCATTTGCCGTCAAAAACGAACAGTTACTGTATATATGTACAGCAGGTCCAGCCAGACCTTTTTCATAGACAAGAGGTATATAAATTTAAATATCCTTTTTTCTCACATACACATACGCCCACGAATTTGGTTACCTATCAAAACCATGGAAAAATAAATGCTTGAGGAAGTCATGAAGTTTCGGCAATGTGCGTTATATATTTCAATGAATAAAAACTTTCTAAAGTTCGAAAAGGTCTACCCAGACCTTTTCATTGACAGAAGGGTTAAGAATTTTAGAATCGTTAGCAGATAGTCTAGTTAAGTCCACACCACATCACAAACCAAACACCACACCAGATGTGACAAAGTCATATCACGTTACAAATGAATTTAAATGCGCAGCATGCAATGCCAGGCATTACCTCCAAAAGTGTCCGAAGTATCTAGCGATGGACATACCATCCAAATATCAGATATTGAAGGCATCAGGTCGGTGCTCAAATTGCTTAGGAATTCACCACTTAAATAATTGCACTAGCAAATTTAGATGTCTGAAATGCAATAAGAGACATCATAGCACCCTTCATGAAGAACACAATAAGGAAAAACCCAAGTCCTCAGCTGTTCATAATGAGCATAAGTCAGCACATGACAAAGTTAGATTGAGCTCAAGTCAAGCTACTCAATCTAGCTCCTCACAGGAAAGCTTTTCCCGGTTACAAGCAGTCAACAATACTGATGGCTTAAACACTAGTCATAACTTCGTAACCCGAGAAAGTCACAATGCTCTACTAGCAACTGCATTAGTAGTAGCACAGACAAAAAGCGGAAAACCTTATATTCTACGATGTCTGATAGATAGTGGCTCGCAATCATCTTTCATCACTGAGGAAGCTTGCAGGAAATTAGGAGCAGTACAAAGCCCAATTGCAGTCTCCATCACAGGCTTAAACACTAGCCATACAGCCATCTCAAGGCACCAAACAATACTCTCTCTTATACTTAAGAACATTACAGATCCTCTGCCTTCTAGAATAGTGTCTAAAAAGAAATGCGCGAAGCTGAAGAAACTGCAACTCGCAGATCCCACATTCTGGAAACCGGGAAGGATAGATGCATTATTAGGAGCAAGAGTTTATGCTCAAATATTGCGAACCGGTATTCGGCAAGGAACAAATACGACTCCTACAGCAGTCAACACAATATTTGGTTGGATTTTGCTAGGGTCTAGCATAGATGATGCAGAGCACAAAACGTCATCATTTACAATTACAACTGATGATGTGGCTCTTCAACTCAAGAAGTTCTGGGAAACAGAAGAATTTCCCACAAACCCCATTCTTAAAAAAGAAGACAAGGAATGTCTACAGAGCTATCAACTCAATCACCAGCGTCTGCATAATGGAACTTATCAAGTTAAGTTACCTTTTGTAAACGACGAGAACCCTACTCTGGGGCAATCGAGAATACAAGCAATCAAACGCTTTCAAGGAATTCAACGACAATTAGCCAGAAATCCAGACTTGAAAGTTGAATATGAGAGATGTTTGGACGAATATTTCTTGTTGGGTCATATGGAGGAAATACCTCCGCCCAATATCAATCAGCCCCATTATTATATACCTCATCATGCCGTTGTGAAGGAAAGCACGACAACAAAGGTGAGAGTAGTATTCGATGCCTCAGCTAAGACGTCGAATGGCAAATCCCTTAATGAGTATCTACTAAAGGGCCCAGTTCTGCAACCTAAGCTGTTCGCCACGTTGCTCAACTGGCGTAAATATAAAATCGCTATGAACGCAGACATTGAAAAGATGTATCGCATGATTACCATGCATCCCGATCACCGAACATTTCAGCGAATCATTTGGAGACATCCTAAAACTAAGGAGATTCAGGATTTTCAGCTGAACACGGTGACATTTGGAACGGCGTCAGCGCCATACTTAGCTATTCAGACGCTACAAAAGTTAGCAAATGATGAACAGCAAAGATGGCCTTTAGCTTCTACGGTTACAACCACAGATTTTTATGTGGATGATCTCCTGACTGGAGCTGACAATCTTAATGACGCCAAATGCTTATTAAATCAGCTAATAGGTATGATGAAATCTGGAGGATTCAATCTCAGGAAATGGACAAGCAACAGTTCAGAGTTGTTAAGCCATCTTCCTGCAGAGCAATGTGAATTCACAGAAACACTAACAATCACAGACCTGGAATCTGTAAAAACACTAGGAATTCGCTGGCATCCTAAACTGGATAGTTTTTCCATTATAACCAAACCATGGACAGTTCATGCCAAGGTAACTAAACGAACCATTCTGTCTGACATCGCATCACTGTACGATCCTTTAGGCTGGCTGGCACCAGTGGTAATCACAGCCAAGGTGCTCATGCAAGCACTATGGATCACAGGATGTGCATGGGACAACAAGGTATCGGAGATAATAGAACAACAATGGAATAAGTTTAAACGTAACTTAAAATGCATAGAAACCATACAAATCCCTAGATGGATCAACTATTCATCTGAGGCAAGCATCCAATTACATGGATTTTGTGATGCGTCTACAAAGGCTTTTGCAGCTGCCGTTTATTTACGGGTAGACGATCAGAACGGCTTAATTCATACCAATTTGCTTACTGCAAAGACTAGGGTAGCTCCAATTAAGCCAACAACAATTCCTAGATTAGAGCTTAATGGAGCTCTATTACTTGCACGACTGCTTCAGGCTACACTTGAAGATATGCGCCTACATCATGTGCCAATCTTCGCCTGGACAGACTCAACAATTGTCTTGCAATGGATCAAGGAACATCCAGCCCGATGGAAAATCTACGTAGCAAACCGCGTCGTCGAAATACAAGACGTTGTACGCTTCGAACAGTGGCGTCACATATCCACAAAACACAATCCGGCAGATTTAGCCTCCAGAGGTATTCCTGCAGCAGATTTAACCAGTAATCATTTATGGTGGCATGGACCATCATGGTTAGCTGAAGAACAGGACAACTGGCCGAAATTTAAGGACATTTCGGAACAAACAAATTTAGAAGCTAAAGAACTGCCTACAGTAAGTTTTTTAGCGAAATTAGAAAACAATCTTCTTTTACGATATTCGTCGTATACTCGCCTTGTGCGAATTGTAGCAAACATTCAACGTTTCATACACAATTGTCGGCATCCGCAATCGAAACTCGTTCAAGCTTTCACTGTGCAGGAATGGAATAATGCTGAAGTAACAATATTAAAACTCGTACAACAAACTGCGTTCGCAGAAGAGTATAAGAATATGTTGGGCAAGAAACCATTGTCACAACATAGCAAATTAATCAAGCTCAATCCATTTCTGGACAACAACGGTTTAATACGATTAGGTGGTAGACTTCTGAATGCAACATTGCCATATAATAGGAAGCACCCAATCATCTTACCACGTGATCATCACGTTACACTAATACTAATTGACAAACTGCATGTGGATACTCTGCATGGCGGTCCATCACTAGTTCTCAGCACTAGTCGAGATAGATTTTGGATCTTGGATGCTCGACGCCGAATTACTAGTCGAATACATAAGTGCATTATCTGTTTGAAACATTGCACTACAACAAGAACCCAATTAATGGGAAATCTACCAACGTCTCGAGTGAATATAACGAGACCGTTCCTTAACGTAGGAATTGATTATGCAGGACCTGTAATAATAAAAGCATCAAACCTACGAAATGCAAAATTGTTGAAAGCATACTTTTGCATCTTCATTTGTATGGCCACAAAGGCGGTACATCTGGAGTTGGTATCAGATCTCACATCTGAAGCATTCCTCGCTGCATTAAAACGATTTGTAGCACGAAGAGGATTGTGTAGTGACATATACTCAGATTGTGGCACCAACTTCATTGGAGGAAAAGCGATTTTAGATAAGGATTTGCAAGCAGCAATTAAAGGTGCAACTCCAGTAGCAGCACAATATCTTGCCTCCAAGCAAATCAATTGGCATTTCAATCCTCCAGCCTCTCCACACTTTGGAGGGATATGGGAAGCTGGAGTAAAGGCAATAAAGTACCATTTACGCCGAACATTACAACACTCCAGATGCACATTCGAAGAATACTCTACAGTCCTGGCTCAGGTTGAGGCATGTCTAAATTCTAGACCGCTATGCTACGTGAGAAATGATCCAGAGGATTTACTTATCCTCACACCCGGACATTTTTTAATAGGCCAAGCACTTAATGCCATTCCAGAGCCAGACTATACACATGAAGCAATACTACCTTCCAAACGGTGGAAGTACATACAACTATTATATAAACAATTTTGGGATAAATGGTCAAGGGATTACTTGAACCAATTGCAAACTCGACCCAAATGGTATACAAGACAACCAAATATTCAAGTAGGGGACGTGGTACTTGTAAAACACGATCAGATGCCACCCACAAGTTGGTTAATGGGCATAATCGAACAAGTGCATCCAGGGACAGATGATCTGGTTCGGGTAGTCAAGGTCAAAACGCGAAACGGTAGTTTTCTACGACCAATTGCAAAAATTAGTCCGCTACCATTAGCTATAGATTAACTACCTGTTCTTAGTGTCGTCATGTGTCTGTCCTTTTGTGTACTACTGTTGGCTGAGGGTTGTGTTCTATTCACGTTACGCCATACTAACTGGTTGCCATTTCAGATGTCATTCACCTACGAACAGGATGATACATTATACATTCTGGAAGACATTTACTTTAGCCCACCAGGAAGCCCGGAGCGGAGGATGTTGCGTGACCCGGGATGTGATGTCTTTGGCAGACCCAGGCCGGAGTTGGCCCACGAATTGGCTTCAGGAGTTCGAGAAGAAGTTGTAGGAACTACAGAAGAAGTTGCCAGAATCAGAGGAGAGCCATCCACGAGCGCAGCAGCTAAAGAAGTAACTACGGCTACAAACTTACCGTTTGTAGGCCCAACTCCTTTTACGGATCCACACCCGGAACAGACAGTGGTGGTTAATGGCAGTCGGATATCACAGCTATCCAAACTTCTGCTGACCACAAACATAAACGAGTTCGAAATGAGGAGGAACAATAGTTTTCAAAAATTTCGAACACGAGAAGGCGTAGATATATAGTTACCACGATATGTATTGCAGCGTATCAACGTGAGAGCCATACAGCAGCGAAGAAATCGGGAAAAATTCATCAATTTACCCGACAAGTATCAAGTTAAACTAAAGGTTAACAAGGACGGAACGTTGATATTCCATCATTACCACAAGAGAGGTATACGCAAAATAAAAGAAGCTTTGGTTGAACAAACTGTTCAACGGGGGGGAGTATGTTGAACACAGCTGAAAATAAATAAAAAATAATTAGAATACAATATATAAAATATTTAATACTTCCCTAGAATTCCAAGATCCTGTGTCCAGTCATCACTTGCCTCCTGTATCTTCAAAAAGTATCTGAAATGAGAAAAAAAGATATATATTAGTTTAATAGAATCAATTGGATTAACTATTAAGCAGCACAATAAAAAATTTAAGTACATACATGCATACTGCCAAGAAACAAATTTCTTGGCAGTACAACAACAACACTACATGAAAACATAAACATTGCTACTTTTCAGCGAAATTCATGTTACTGGCATAATAAACTATTGCGAAACATGCAATTATGTTTAAATATGCGAATAACATAAACTCGCAGAAGCTAAACATACTATTATTAATGAAAAATCAACAATTATAGCCATTGTTGACACTTCATTAATCACTTTTTTCAACACAAAATTTGCGCATAATTTGCATGATTCTTGCAAATTATGCACAGGAAAATCATTAATTAATACTTAAAGAATATATTAAAACACTTACCTCAAGAATTAATCCATTTATTATTGGAAAATACACAACACAAAACACGGAACTTCACAACTTAAAATCCGCGAAACCAACTGTCACCGCGACGAAGTAAATAATCACTTTTATGAAGTTGGCCGCGCTCTACCTGTTGGCAATAATTAAAAAACGCGAAATTGCCCAGGTAAGGAAATATTTATAAAAAAAAGTAATTCCAATTCCCATAATGAGTGGGAAAGAGAACGATGTGGAAACGAGACAGAAGAAAATTCGTGAGAGAATTTATGTTCCACACCGGAAATCAACATAGTATGATAGGGAGCGGCCATATTGATAAATTTTAGAAAAATTGAAATATTTCAATAAATGAATTAGGAAAAATTATGGATAATTAAAAATAAATTAATTCACATAATTTGGAATATTTTGACATTACCGCATGGACTTATAATGTGCAAAAAATATATGAAAATTGCATTTTTTCATGTGGAACTTGTCCGAAAATGGCGGCTCGGACATTATATAAAGGAGGTGCTCCCTAACTAAACTCTCATTAGTTTGACAGCGATCGTACATGCAACTTCGCATAGATCCAGTGGTGTTTTCAAAAATCTAAAGTGCAAAAATTAATAATTTTCAATACAATCATATAGCATAAATCAACGTGCCAAGCAAGGTACAGCATTCACATGCTATAAAGATTGTAATAGCAAGTTAATAAGTTGGTGTGACTTGAATTTGGTGGTGAACGTTTTAGGATAAGTATTTGTTTTATATATTCTTAAAACATTTGGTGGTGGACATTTTAATTTAGTTTTTTCACATAGCATTGACTTCATGCAAGCCACGCATAATCAATGCTTCATGTGAAAAAAAAAAACCAACGTAGATTAGTTAATATTAAGCTACACGTGAATTATAGTAAGTAAGAGACAGTGAAATTAAATATAATAAAAGTGAAATTGGTGAAAATCTGAGGTATAAAATTGAGCACGTGTCACGTTACGACACCTCAAGAATACATGCCTACAGATAATTAATTAAATTAATTAAGTACATTTAAAGTGAAAAAATTACAACAGAATTCAGACTAACGTAAAATAAGTAATTTTTGGTTAATAAAGTAACAGTAAACACAAGCTCACATATCTTGTCATTTTAACATACCGCTACACTAACCTACCTAAAATGCAGTAATATAGCTGTAGTGTTCAATTACCGCTACATTACAAAACACTTCTACATTATAATAGTGCCCAGCTATCAAAAACCTTTCAAAACAACGTAACGTCATCAGAAGGGCAAATACTTGAACCTGATAAGAAATTCGATCATCCAGCTGTAGTTCTAAGCAACATAACTACACCACAGGCTCACAATGTCTCACAAATATTATTAGCAACAGCTGTAGTAAATATTTATGATTCTGGCGGACACAGGCACCAATTCAGAGCTTTGCTAGATAGCGCATCCATGTCTCATTTCATGACAGAATACCTAAATCACAGCTTGGATTAGCAATAAACGGTATAGGTGAACAGCCCAATTTTATTAAATATTCAGTGACAACAAATGTGGTTTCAAGAATTTCTCCTGCTAACTGGACAATTAATTTCGCTGTCATTCCTAAAACTACCGGTAAACTGCCTCTACACGAAGTAAACATGGAGAACCTTTATATATGCAATGAACTTAGTGAAAAGCTAGCTGATCCGTTGTTTTGCCATCCAGATGACATCGATATCTTAATAGGTGCAGAGCTATATAGTGAAATCGTGTACGGCAACAAGATACAATCTCCCAACCATTTTCCAGGTCTAATAGATAGTGCTTTTGGTTACGTTATAATGGGCAAAACCCCAGCCGTTATCGATACTCAAGTTTCTTCAGCTTCGTTTCTTTGTACGATCGAAGATCTTAATAACCAAATTAAAAAATTCTGGGAACTTGAATCATTCAGTTCATCTAATCGCTGGTCTATGGAGGAGCGAGAGTGTGAAGATCATTATGTTCGCAGCACTGTAACTACAGAAGAAGGACGATATGTAGTTTCGCTACTTTTGCGCTCAATGAACAAGGATCTAAGTGACTCCAAACAGAACGCTTTACGACAGTTGTATAATCTTAAAAGGACATTGTCTACGAAACCAATTCTCAAGCAGCAGTATCACGATTTTATGCGTGAATATATACAGGTCGGATATATGAAACCAGTGAAAGATGACAGCCAATCGTCAAAGCATTCACCGTCCTACTACATGCCGCATCATGGAGTCCAAAAGCCCTCGTGAACTACAACAAAACTTCGTGTCGTATTTAATGCATCAGCAAAGTCCTCCTGTGGTGTTTCTTTAAATGATATTCTCATGGTCGGCCCAACAGTGCAAGAAGATCTCCTCTCTATTCTCATGCGTTTTAGAGTACACACGCACGATATTAAAGCAGAAATTGCTAAAATGTATCGTCAGATATTAATCCGTGAAGATGAGCGACCGCTGCACAGAATAGTGTGGCGTTTTGACAGTTCTCAGCTAGTTCGAACATATGAGTTGTGGACTGTTACCTACGGAACAGCCAGTGCACTTTTTAGCGACTCGTGCATTAAATCAAGTTGCATTAGACGAAGTCCACATTCCAAAAGAGGAATCATCAAAGGTATTATCTGATTTTTATGTAGATGACCGCCTTACAGGTGCACCGACAATTGAGGAAGCGAAGGCCCTGCGTAGAAATATTACCAATATACTAAATTGTGCTTGCTTTGAGCTCCGGAAATGGTCTAGCAATGATTCGAAAATACTGGTGGATATCAACAGTAGTCACTTGGAGACCTCATGTGAAGTCAGCTTGCTGGGGCTTTTATGGAAATCTGATGTAAATCATCTAAAAATTCCAACGCATAATCTTAAAGTCTATAAATTTCATACGAAACGCACAGTACTGTCGACCATCGCAACTATTTATGATCCTCTTGGACTTTGTGCCCTAGTTACCTTCATAGCAAAGTGTTTCATGCAGACCTTATGGGCGCACCCTGATATTAGATGGGACGACATTCTTCCTTCTGCTTTGATAGAGCAATGGGACAGATTTACTCACCAGTTACCCAATACATTACGCGGGACGAGCGATTGTGGCCCGCTCAGAAGTTACATCAACCAGAAATGCAATGTTTGGAATTGAGGAAGGAAGTGCTAGAGTCTACGACCACAAACAGTAATAGGGTGGACATAGCAGTGTCAGTTACAATCATTCCGAACTACGATTACATTAGCAAATTTTCAAATTTGAATAAGCTACTTCGTTGTGTTGCCATTTGGCTAAAATATTTCCAAATGCTGAAGGACAAGGGGAGAACTGCATTGCTAAAGGATATAACAGCAGTAGATATCGATATGGCATTGAAGCGCATTCTCGTAATTGTCCAGCATCAAATGTTTCCTGAGGAAATTAAAAACCTAAAGACGCAGAGGAAAATTACCCGAAGCAGGAAATTATTTAATCTCAATGCCTTCATGGACACTTCAAGCATAATGCGCGTTGGAGGTAGGCTTCGAAACACTGATCAGCTTTCCTATGATCAAAAGTTTCCCGTAGTACTCGAACGGGAGCATCACTTCACAACTCTGCTTGTGAGGCATGAACATCGTCGAAATTTACATGCGGGACCTCTAGCATTATTAAAACACATAAGGCAACGGTTTTGGGTCATCTCTGGACGCAATCTTTGCAAGGATGTTGTCCATCATTGTATCTGCTGTTTTCGCAACAATCCAGTTGTTCCTACTCAGTTAATGGGTGACCTACCAGCTTATACCTTCATGAATATTGGTGTGGATTTGTTTGGCCCGATGTTTATCACACAAAGGATTCGCGGAAGGTCGCCGATAAAAACTTATGCAGCTATCTTTGTATGCTTCTCTACTAAAGCCGTACATATTGAGCTAGTGGAAAATTTAACAACTGCCGCCTTCATCTCGACTCTTCGCTGCTTCATCTCAAGGAGAGGACATCCGGCAAACATTTATTGCGACAACGCCACTCATTTTATTGGTGCTAGGAATGAATTGTTCGAATTGAATAAATTAATAAGTACAACAGAATATTCTAAAGCAGTTCAACGATTTGCACTGATGAACAAATCAATTGGCATCATATACCAGCACGTTCACCTCATCACGGTGGTCTCTGGGACCCACTTCACCCAATGTCAAGCGACCCATCGGATCTAGCACCTTTGACTCCAGGGCACTTTCTAATTGGTGCCCCCTTGACGGCGCTTTTAGACCCTAATTTGAAGGAAATGAAAATTAGTCGCGTTTTACGTTGGCAATTGGTCCAGCAGATTGCTCAGAGGTTTTGGTGTAGATGGTCAAATGAATATCTGAATTCACTTCAACCACGAAACAAATGGCACACATCTCAGGAAAACATTAAATCTGGATCACTTGTAATTCTCAAGGAAGAAAATTTGCCCCCGCAAAGGTGGGCAATAGGTCGAGTAGTAGGCATCAACCCGGGGATGGATGGGATGGTGCGAGTTGTTAGAGTAAGAACTGCGTCGGGAGAAGTCAATTTCGAAAGTATGCCCGCTGCCTCTTGAAGCTGTCGAGACGACAAACCAGTAATAATTTTGGAATGCTATTCCAAAGCGGCCGGGATGTTCGATATCTGGGATAAAAATATAGTAGGCTATGTTTAAAATTGTAGTTGGCTGTGTAGCAACTAACTGTTTGGTTTTTGTTTTATTTTCATTCTGTCATTGGTTTTTTATTAAAAATAATTGATTTAGCTGCTTTGGATTTGAAGTTTTTTCTTCTTGCTACCCTTTCAAACTCACAGAACTAGAGTTAATTAACTTTTCGGCATCATCACTCCTTTATTTCTTCAGACATATTTCTTATTAAAAAACCCCGTCGGAGATTTAACAACATAAAAATGGTTTTCAGCTTCAGAAAAGTAAAGATAAATTTTCTTATTCCGCAGAAAATGGGTGGATCCCTGCAAAAGTATATTTCCCTTTAACGAATTAAATACCACAATTTGAAAACCTTTCAATTTTTTTTTAAATTTATATAGATCTGATAATAAACATCCTTTATTTTCCGTTACTCGAAATAAAGCATTCTTACACAACACTTTTGAAAGGCTACGAAGTTTGTTTTCAAACTTAAGTGAACATTTTTTCGGTAGGGTGATAACTTTTTATATTTCTACTGAATAACACAAACATTTTGGAAGACATAAAAGCTGCTTTGACTAACATTTCTCAGACTTCTCTTATTTTTCAAGTAAGCGGTTTCATTCTCGAGGTTACAAATTTTTCCTCCTCCATATGCAAAATTCACTATATTGGCTTCGACCTGCAATATTTCATCCGAAAAAAATACGGAGTTTGGTTTAACTTCCGGATTATTTGGCAATAAAAGTGACAATGCCATTTGACTTCCCTCATTTCTGTTTAGAACTAATTCTTTAATCGCTTCAGAAAATGCACTTTCCATCCATTCAATTAAGTTATTAATGTCTTGATGTGAGGAATCTTTTAGTTGAAAAGTCATCCTTACGCCATCCATTTTAAATTTCCTGAAGTGTTTGTTTTCTTTAGATAATATTGTAATAAAGTCCCCACCACCTGACTGCACTGTTTCACTGAGTTTGATACTAGAAGAAGGTATAGTCACATCACCCATATTTCCTAATACTTTGGTGCTGCCAGTAGACTCACAAATATCCACTATGCCGGAAATGTATGGTTTGTTTTGGCTGGATAAAACGCTTACCTTTTCTAAGGTAGAAAGAGCTTCTTGAACAGAAAGGTTTTGGAAGCAGTGCTTATGAGAAATTGCATATTCAGAAATAATTTTATGTACTTTTAAAATCTCTTTTGTTGTTAAAGCAACATTATTTTCAAACATTTGGTTTAACCCTCATCTTAAAAAACAGTGGAAAAACTCTTCACCATTTTCTACAACTAGTTCTAAAATATTTAAAAACTTATCTGTTGACATGACGCCGTTATTTTATTAATCTATTTGGGCTGGTGATACTGCTGAGAAATTGCTGTAACAAAAAACAAAAACAAAAAACAATATTATAAAAACCAGCACTTCAATTTACTGCAAAAATTATGTCTCTTACTTTTTAATTTTGCCTTTTTTCTCTGCGAACTACCTATGATTAGTAAAACTACAGCTTTTGATTTTAAAATACGCACAAGATTTCGTGATAAACACAACATTTGCTTATAAAAGTTCGCTTTCAATAAAAATGACTGTATTTTCGTCTACCTTTATATACCCTAGTCTCCACTGTTTAAGTGTATGTCTTGCTTACAAAGTAATAAAATCCAATCCAATTGTTTTTCACTTCCGCTGTTGTATATAAAACGAAATTTTTCGTGTACATTTCACAGTTCTATATCAGCAATTGTTGGCTCTTAAAAAATATTCGTAAAGTCATAGTTTTAAAATAATATTATTTTAAAGCATGGTGAGTCAAAAATAATAATATTGAAATTTTTATGTCAATAAAATAATATGATTAACCAATTCAGAAAAAGTGCACATCGGAATTGTTGACGACAATCGGAAACGAGCCAGCGTATAAGCTTTTGAGAGCTGCAGAGCTTGAAACTGATAAGGAATATAAAATCAGCTACTTCAACTACATGAAAACGCAGTACGGCCAGAAATTAACGGTTTACCTGGATGGTAATTCATACATATACCTTCGAAATCGATTCTCAGAAAAATAAAAACGCAAAAACAGCTGGATGAAATTAACTCAATTCAAAATTATTTTGGAGAACAAGTTTCTTCAGTTTTCATTCATTCAAAAATGAAAAAATGTTCATCGATTCTAATAAAAATACTTGACTGCTATTAACCACGTCCTTTAATTCTTCGCCTGACATTTTATCAGATCATCGCATTAATTCTAAACGACGACGCAAAAACTTACCTTACCCAACATTTATACACAACTTTTATATAACCAGCCACTTTCGCTTTCAACACGCAAAATATAAACATCAAATTTTGCCCCCAGCAGGCCCGCTCGAAGACAGAGTGTAAACAACAACTTTGCCCCCGATCGTCCCCAACGTAAACAAAACTTTGCCCCCTATGGTTCCCCCCAGAAAAAATCCCGCCACTGAAAAAAACAAGTTTAATTTGAAACCCGAACGCGAAAAATATGAACCCACCTCTTGAGCAGGTAGACTGCATGCATTCACATGTGTCCGAACATAACAACTCTACTCTACTCTACTCTACTCTACTCTACATTTTTTCAGATCAATAGTGTCACACGGTATAAACACAACTCTATATTCTGGAAGTTGTTTCCAATTCCGCCACTTACTATACACCCAAGTGGTACAAATAGCAACTTTAGTCTCATCAACTTTCACTTTCACTCATCAGCTGCACAATTTCATGATGACCCATTAAGCGCCGCTATGAATTGTGTACGTAGCTATGAGGTAATCGCAATGCATTTGCGGAACTAAAGTAAATATATGTAATCACAGTGACCACGAATTTAAGCGGCACTGTTTTGAAATTGTACACCTGCGGTCAGTGAGTAAAAAATATTACTCAATGGCCCAGGTAGTACATTAATTCATTGTTTTAAGTAGAATAAAAACAAAAATAAAAATGAAGAAAAGAAGCGACGAGGCAGAGGTAGGCGAGTAGTAGAGGTAAGTTTTGTTCTGACCACTATAGCGTTCATAAGTGTCGAATTACTTGTCGTGTTTTACACTACTTGTACTTAGTTGAAGTAACGATAATTGTATCACACATAGTGCGTAATAAAACGTAAAACAAGTGTCGTTGTTTTGGTATATTATAATAATAAATAATAAAATAATAACAAGAGAATAAGTCAAGTGGTTTTTGATAGTGCAAAAGAACAATCTCCAGTGTTGTGGGAGTTACGTTGAGCAGGCGCTCAAATTAACCACAACATAAAGTGGCGCAGCCGGTAGGATCAAGGAAGCTTGGTTAAATAAACAACCGTAAACGCTTTAAAAGCCTTGATCCTATACGAACAAAAGGGGTACCTGTGACAAAGAGCCATATAAAACGGCCAAGTCACCCCCAACGCTCGGGGTAGATACATCTTTAGGCGCCTCTGCTCCAGGCAGGCAAGCGTTCACCCCTGTTAGATAAGAAGGCAACAAGGAATCCTGGCCACCAAAACATCATAGCAGAGGAAGTCAACGTCACCTCCAACTCGATCTCATCAGCAGCAACAAACTCATCAGTAGCAGAAAAACTCCGTTCCTGTGTTGAAAGGGAAAACGAAGACGGCTTTAAGCCCCCCTTTCAGCAGATCCAGGGGTATTTAAGAAGGCCTAGGGCCCCCCCGGCAGCGATACAACAGCAGACGAAAGTATTACAGTAAATTGGACAATAAAGAAACAGGAAAGTCATCACTACGAGGAGATGGGCAACAATAAATGCTCTAAGTTAATTAAGGTAAAAATTCACTTCATTCTTTAGTTAAATCTATTTTGATAATATATACTTAGATTAAGCTTTATTGCACGTATATAGAAGTATATACTATTAAATTATATTTTTTTTCTCCTCAAGAAAATTATTAGAAAATTATTATTTAAAAGAAAAAAATTTAAGAAAAACAATTGGTATAGATTTAAGATTTTTTTGAGTGTAAATTCCTTCAATTTGATCGGTTTTAAGAGTGATGTTTAATTAAGAACGGCAATAATTGATAGTAGGCGTGATAATTTAAAAAAAAAAATTTTTTTTGTGTAATTCAACTTGAAGACTATAGATCAAGTTAGTCACTTTAAATGTGACACTAGTCAGTTGTCAACTTCCTGTTGATTTTTGTTTTTTTTTAATTCAAATGAGAAGACTAGATCGTTGCGGTCCGATATCTCACTTGTAAATGGTTAGCCGCACTTTCACTAATTGCGAACAAATCAAAAAAAAAAAAATTTGACATAATTCAGAATCCTGTCTAAAAGTCCATTTTAAAACGAAGTAACAGTGAATTACATACATACGGTTCACAAATAAATGTTTCATTGAAATTTCTTTAATCCGGAAAATGGTAGATATTTCACTTTAAGTGTGATATTTGTTTTATCCATTCCCAAAGTACGTGTTGAAATCATTTTGTTTGATTTCCGTTTCGGTTGTTGGTCTCGTTCGAGTATTTCTCCGGTTATTGTCAAAATTTAATATAGAGAAGTAGCGTTGCGTGCGATATTGTGTAAAATTGTGTTAGTGATAGAAAAAAAAAGTGCAGTGTGAGACTAAAATCGATTCCAGGTAAGACACTAAATGTCGCAAGAAACATCAGATGATCCAAGATCACCCAACGCTGTACTGCCCGTAGTCAGAACGTACACGCAAATTTGAGTTAAGTGACACTGAAATGAATGCACTGATAATTTTGGATTTAAAGCAGTGGTTTATCCCTTCAACACTGTACACTTCCTTATAACTATCACTAAAATTATCACAATTATTTTCTACAATTTCCCAATGGTTGAAGTAGAAAGGAATTATACACAAGTGATTGGGTCAGAGATTTAAACACATTCGAAGACACACTTATTCACACAGATTTTTAATGCACGATTTCCAGGAATAGTTGTATTGGGACAAAACTCAACATATATATGTTCGGGTCAGAGAAAACACTTATTGGCAAACAATTGTTTATAAGATCGCTAAGAAAGCAATATATAAAATAAATATAGAGTTAGTTGATAAATATGCACACGTAGTGTATAGCGAATAGATATATATATATATATATGAGTAAATTTATTATAGAATAGATATTTAAATAAATAATAAAATGTTACAAGTGACTGGTACTCACCGACCCAAACTTGGCACTTAAGATGGTTGACTTCAAGCTAATGTTAAGACCCTTTGTTTTAATCGTTGATTAAAACAATTCTTTATTTCTGTTAAAGGCAGAAATAAAATGTTAATGTTAGTAATTATTATTTCAGCCAGCTCCCGAAATAATATTCTTTAAGTCAGTCAATGCCCGGCTTAAAGTGTTATCTTAACTTCAGTCAACTCCCGAAGTAAGAATTTTATTTTAGTCAACTCCCAAAATAAAATGTGTGTTAGTAATGATTATTTCAGTCAGCTCCCGAAATAATATTCTTTAAGTCAGTCAATACCCGGCTTAAAGTGTTATCTTAACTTCAGTCAACTCCCGAAGTAAGACTTTTATTTTAGTCAACTCCCAAAATAAAATGTGTGTTAGTAATGATTATTTCAGTCAGCTCCCGAAATAATATTCTTTAAGTCAGTCAATACCCGGCTTAAAGTGTTATCTTAACTTCAGTCAACTCCCGAAGTAAGACTTTTATTTTAGTCAACTCCCAAAATAAAATGTATGTTAGTAATTATTATTTCAGTCAGCTCCCGAAATAATATTCTTTAAGTCAGTCAATACCCGGCTTAAAGTGTTATCTTAACTTCAGTCAACTCCCGAAGTAAGACTTTTATTTTAGTCAACTCCCAAAATAAAATGTGTGTTAGTAATGATTATTTCAGTCAGCTCCCGAAATAATATTCTTTAAGTCAGTCAATACCCGGCTTAAAGTGTTATCTTAACTTCAGTCAACTCCCGAAGTAAGACTTTTATTTTAGTCAACTCCCAAAATAAAATGTGTGTTAGTAATTATTATTTCAGTCAGCTCCCGAAATAATATTCTTTAAGTCAGTCAATACCCGGCTTAAAGTGTTATCTTAACTTCAGTCAACTCCCGAAGTAAGACTTTTATTTTAGTCAACTCCCAAAATAAAATGTATGTTAGTAATTATTATTTCAGTCAGCTCCCGAAATAATGTGATTAGTTAATAAGAATTGTCCCTACCTAGTCAACCTATCCCAAACGATGCCAAGTGCAAAAAGAGATCGAGATCAGTCAGCTTGTCGTTTATATAGCCCTTGCTTGCACACGACACCACTGATAGAGTAGCAGCGGCGCATGATTGCAAGAATTGGCAGTGCAGCTGTGATCTTACGGTACTAGCGATAAAATTTGCCTAGCAACGAACAAAAATGCATAGCAACAAGAAACTTAGAGCTTCACATGCTGCTGTGTTAAATTAAATTATATTTGCAAAAAATAATCTCTCTATCACGTAGCGAACAAATTCCCGTTGGATATTACTTGTAATGATGATAATGATAGAATTGCAAAATTGATCGGCTTGATCTGATTATATTTGTGCCATGCATTGTATGCTACATGACAACACATGCTTTTGTTAGATGTTTTACTTATTTTTGGGAAAAATATAATTAGATTGAATTTATTTGATTTTCAGAATTCAATTTCAGCGTGGTATTGTTGTAATATGTTCCCTTTTCAGAAATTGTTTTTTAGTACGAATCTAACGGTTAAAACATATGATAATGATTTGCCCGATGAGGCTATATTTGTATTGTATTTGTGCAATATGTTATGTATATGACAAATACATAGCTTTGTTTGGTTGTGTATCTGTGTTTTGACTGAGAGTGATTAGATTTGATTTAGTTTTATAAAAATGTTCATGCTTTGTTTTCAGGATTTTTTCTTTTCAGAAGATATCTGTTGAGAAACATATATTCGAAGCGATTTGGTTCGAACATACTGCCCCCCGTTGAAAGACTGCAAGAGTCTTTCAAGTAAAGATCCTTAAGCTACATTTCTAAGAAAGAAGAAAGTTTGACCTCACTCACTAAGCAATTAATCAAGACATAGGTTTGGTGTTGTATTGCAGGAGTAGAGATAGATTGATGTCATGTTGTACTTATAGATACACGAAATATTTATCCTTGGGAAAATACACAATTTTCCGGTAACCACCTAACGATTGAGAGTAGAAAATCAAAATCAAGGAAGTGGGTGGAATGAATAAATAAGGACTATGGTGTAAGAAAAGAGAACATAATTCTTACTAAATAATTTTAATGTGACCATTAGCTTTTATTTTAACTTTAGGACCATCTTTGATGGTGAATCGCTGATTTCTTTTCTTGGTGCGCTTTAATGCTGCCCAGGATACAGTGGATAAGTTATTTGTAGTATGTAACCTACGTGGTATGTTGATGATACTAATATGATGTAATTCGGATTTGAAATCGCGTAACTGCTTAACAATGTGTGCCGGGATTGATTTAATCCATGAACATCCTGCATGCCATAAAGCTTGCATCAAAATTTTAGCACTAATTACAATTGGAGATATCCAGCCAAGTGGATCCAAAAGCGTTGCGATTTCTGAGAGAACAGAACGCTTTGTAGAGAGGCAATCAAGTCTCTTTCTGTATTGTAGCGTGAAGTAATCAGATCCTGGATACCAATGAATACCTAAAGTTTTTATAGACTCATCGCTTGCTAATCGCAAAGGAAGTTGAACTTCTCTATCAGTTTCGGGAATCCTTGATAATAGATCCGAGGAATTGCTGACCCATTTTCTCAAATTAAACCCTCCTAAAGATAACAGATTGGGTAGTTGGTCTTGTATTTTGAAAGCTTCTTCCATTGTGTCTGATCCTGTAAGAAGGTCATCAACATAGAAGTCTCGCAACACTATTCTTGCAGCTTCAGGAAATTTGTCGGCTTCATCGAAGGCTAGCTGGTTGAGTGTTTTGATTGCGAGATATGGGGCTGGCGTGGTGCCAAAGGTTACGGTGGTTAATTTGTAATCTTGAGTGGGCTCGTTGTGATTATTTCTCCAAACTATTCTTTGATAGTTTTGATCTGGAGCTTGAATCTTTATCATTCTATACATTTTTTCTATGTCAGCCGACATAGCGAATTTATACTTTCGCCATCTGAGAATGATGGAAAGGAGTTCAGACTGCAGCACTGTACCCGTATGTAGCTGTTCGTTTAGACTTTTTCCATTAGTCGTTTTAGCCGAAGCATCAAAGACGACGCGAACCTTTGTGGTGGTGCTATCTTTGATAACAGCATGGTGAGGAAGATAGTAGCTTTGTTCATTGCTTACTATCTTATTAGCCACTGTCATGTGACCTAATGACTTGTATTCGTTAATACAAGCTTTGTATTCCTGATAGAGTTCAGGATTTCGTTCTAATTGCCGTTCTAGGCTGTAGAACCTACGTAATGCCATACCACGAGAGTCACCTAGGCTGGGACTTTCTGCGATGAAAGGCAGGCGAACTTCGTAACGGCCATTTGCGTTACGAACATGAGTTTTTTGATAAAACTCTTCACATTCTTGATCTGCTTTAGACAGCTTTCTTCCTGGATTAACTTCTTCAGTTTCCCAAAACTGACGTAAAAGTTTATCCAGTGAAGTGTCGTCGTCGTAATGAGCTTTTGCTGTTAACGCAGATGCTGTTAAGAATGTGGATGTATTTTTTAGCTTTCCGAAAAGTATCCATCCGAGGGTACTGTTTTGGGCAGTTGGTGTTCCTGGAGGACCTTTCCGTAAACCTTCCAAGAGAATTTCGCTGTACACATCTGCTCCTAAAAGCAGGTCGATTTTTCCTGGTTTAAAGAAAAATGGATCGGCAAGTGGTAGCTCATGTATATGACTCCATTCTTTGTTTGGAATGGTTGAAGGGGGGTAAAATGTCCGTAATTGTATCCACTATAAGGGCTGTAACCGTGGTTGCCGTAGTTGTGGTTGAATAAGGATATATGTTCAATACAGTTTGTTTTTGAATATTTGTAGTTTCAGTTTTTCCCAGGCCAGTGATTTGAATTTCCACGTTTGTAGTGGATGATTGCAGCTTACGTGCGGCGGCTTGAGTTACAAATGAAACTTGAGAGCCTGAATCTATTAAAGCTCTCAATACCAACATATTTCCCTTTTTTGTAGGAACGTTTAGCAATGCTGTGGCAAGCAGTGCTTGTTTGGTATGATGATTTTTTGCATGAAGGGTGTGAAGAGATTTATTGGATGTGCAAGGTGAATTACAAGGTTGAGCTTCTGATTGCTGCTCCCTTGGCTTGAATTGGGTCGAGGCCCTTGGAGTGGCATTATTCCTGTGAAGTAAAGAATGATGCCTCCTTCCACATCGCTGACATGAAAACTTACTTGTACAAGTTTTCGTAGTGTGCCCCTTTGATAGGCAGTTATTGCATAATTGATTTGATGTGACAATTTTGAATTTATTGTCTACATCGAGTTTTATGAATTTCGGACATTTAAATAGACGGTGCTGCTCTTTGCACAAGGGACATGCTTGGGTAGATGACATAAAATGGGTAGATGCTCTTGGGACTTGAGCATTTTTGATGGCTAGGGACGGTTTGGTATCGACTATGGCTTCTAAAATTCTAAATCTAGATTGTAAAAATATTTTTAAGGATTCGAAGGTGGGAAGTCCTTCTGCTGTATTGACCTCTTGTTCCCATGCACGGTGCGTTTCTGCTGGTAAACATTGTACCACCATATAGATGAGAATTGCATCCCATTGCTTAGTGGAAACTTGCAATGCCTCGAGTTCGAAGATACATTCGGAAGACTTATCTAGCAAGATTTTGATAGCTTTAGCTGATTCGTGGACTGCTTTAGGTAGATTAAAGAGTGCTTTCAATTGGGCATTTACCAAGACTCGTTTATTATCATACCTTTCAAGCAATATCTTCCATGCGCTGTGATAACTCGAGTTGGTCATAGGAAATTGACGCAATAAGTGCTCTGCTTCTCCAGATACACTTGATTTCAAATAATGCAATTTCTGCACCGAAGATAACGCAGTATTTGTATGCACCAGGGAATTGAACAGATCGTGAAAAGGTCTCCAGGAATCATAAGAACCTGAGAATTTTGGGATTGTGATGCTAGGTAGTCTCAGAGACGATGAAGTTTCACATTCTAATTTTGGACTTGTTTCAACCTTTATTTCGAATGCATCTAATGCATCCCTAAGAATACCTCGAAAAGTAAAGTATTGACTTTCCACCTTTGAAAATTGATCTTTTGCGAAATAATCGTACTTTTGAAGTTCACTATCTTCCAAAGCCTGCGTGGCTTGAATAATTGTATAGTGATCTTTCTTGTACTCTGACCAAATTTCACTTAGAGCGGTTAATCGCTCAGAAATAAGACCTTTCGTTCGTTTTTCTACATCAGTTTTGGTGTAGTTATTAAACGACTTTTCGAAGATTATTGCAGAAGTGGCTTGGTTGCCCAAAAGTTTTTGAAGTGCAGACATACTTAAAAGATTGAGAAAATAAAACACTAGACCTTAAATCCGGCTCGAAGGACCATAAAATGTACTGCCCGTAGTCAGAACGTACACGCAAATTTGAGTTAAGTGACACTGAAATGAATGCACTGATAATTTTGGATTTAAAGCAGTGGTTTATCCCTTCAACACTGTACACTTCCTTATAACTATCACTAAAATTATCACAATTATTTTCTACAATTTCCCAATGGTTGAAGTAGAAAGGAATTATACACAAGTGATTGGGTCAGAGATTTAAACACATTCGAAGACACACTTATTCACACAGATTTTTAATGCACGATTTCCAAGAATAGTTGTATTGGGACAAAACTCAACATATATATGTTCGGGTCAGAGAAAACACTTATTGGCAAACAATTGTTTATAAGATCGCTAAGAAAGCAATATATAAAATAAATATAGAGTTAGTTGATAAATATGCACACGTAGTGTATAGCGAATAGATATATATATATATATATGAGTAAATTTATTATAGAATAGATATTTAAATAAATAATAAAATGTTACAAGTGACTGGTACTCACCGACCCAAACTTGGCACTTAAGATGGTTGACTTCAAGCTAATGTTAAGACCCTTTGTTTTAATCGTTGATTAAAACAATTCTTTATTTCTGTTAAAGGCAGAAATAAAATGTTAATGTTAGTAATTATTATTTCAGCCAGCTCCCGAAATAATATTCTTTAAGTCAGTCAATGCCCGGCTTAAAGTGTTATCTTAACTTCAGTCAACTCCCGAAGTAAGAATTTTATTTTAGTCAACTCCCAAAATAAAATGTGTGTTAGTAATGATTATTTCAGTCAGCTCCCGAAATAATATTCTTTAAGTCAGTCAATACCCGGCTTAAAGTGTTATCTTAACTTCAGTCAACTCCCGAAGTAAGACTTTTATTTTAGTCAACTCCCAAAATAAAATGTGTGTTAGTAATGATTATTTCAGTCAGCTCCCGAAATAATATTCTTTAAGTCAGTCAATACCCGGCTTAAAGTGTTATCTTAACTTCAGTCAACTCCCGAAGTAAGACTTTTATTTTAGTCAACTCCCAAAATAAAATGTATGTTAGTAATTATTATTTCAGTCAGCTCCCGAAATAATATTCTTTAAGTCAGTCAATACCCGGCTTAAAGTGTTATCTTAACTTCAGTCAACTCCCGAAGTAAGACTTTTATTTTAGTCAACTCCCAAAATAAAATGTGTGTTAGTAATGATTATTTCAGTCAGCTCCCGAAATAATATTCTTTAAGTCAGTCAATACCCGGCTTAAAGTGTTATCTTAACTTCAGTCAACTCCCGAAGTAAGACTTTTATTTTAGTCAACTCCCAAAATAAAATGTGTGTTAGTAATTATTATTTCAGTCAGCTCCCGAAATAATATTCTTTAAGTCAGTCAATACCCGGCTTAAAGTGTTATCTTAACTTCAGTCAACTCCCGAAGTAAGACTTTTATTTTAGTCAACTCCCAAAATAAAATGTATGTTAGTAATTATTATTTCAGTCAGCTCCCGAAATAATGTGATTAGTTAATAAGAATTGTCCCTACCTAGTCAACCTATCCCAAACGATGCCAAGTGCAAAAAGAGATCGAGATCAGTCAGCTTGTCGTTTATATAGCCCTTGCTTGCACACGACACCACTGATAGAGTAGCAGCGGCGCATGATTGCAAGAATTGGCAGTGCAGCTGTGATCTTACGGTACTAGCGATAAAATTTGCCTAGCAACGAACAAAAATGCATAGCAACAAGAAACTTAGAGCTTCACATGCTGCTGTGTTAAATTAAATTATATTTGCAAAAAATAATCTCTCTATCACGTAGCGAACAAATTCCCGTTGGATATTACTTGTAATGATGATAATGATAGAATTGCAAAATTGATCGGCTTGATCTGATTATATTTGTGCCATGCATTGTATGCTACATGACAACACATGCTTTTGTTAGATGTTTTACTTATTTTTGGGAAAAATATAATTAGATTGAATTTATTTGATTTTCAGAATTCAATTTCAGCGTGGTATTGTTGTAATATGTTCCCTTTTCAGAAATTGTTTTTTAGTACGAATCTAACGGTTAAAACATATGATAATGATTTGCCCGATGAGGCTATATTTGTATTGTATTTGTGCAATATGTTATGTATATGACAAATACATAGCTTTGTTTGGTTGTGTATCTGTGTTTTGACTGAGAGTGATTAGATTTGATTTAGTTTTATAAAAATGTTCATGCTTTGTTTTCAGGATTTTTTCTTTTCAGAAGATATCTGTTGAGAAACATATATTCGAAGCGATTTGGTTCGAACAAACGCCACTTTTAGCAGTCCACCAAAAAGCCATTCCACGCCAGTGACGAGAGATCAGAGCGAGTATCCGTTCTATGTATTGAGTTCTGCTCAAAAGAAATTCTGGAAGAAAATCAACTCTTTTTCCTTCGAGAACACCTGCCCGGCTGTATGTACAGAGGACACTAGTTCAAGAACTGATTGTGGAACTTCGGAAACAGCAGAGGATAAGTTAATTGTGCCAGAACTGGACGAGAATAAACCAGTTATCCCCAAACCAATAGAGGAGAAGTGTATCGTTACGGAAACTACTGAGGATAGAAGGCCCATTATTGAGAAAGTGGATGTGAAAACTCAGACCAGGGATACAATAACGGAATCGATGTCCTTAAGATCTGGAGGGAGGTATCGACAATCCTTGGACGCACTACCATCAATCCAAGAAGAAGAGGAACTACGGAGTCAATCTTTGGAACAGCCAGAAGACAATATCAGTGAAGAGCAACAACAACAGCAACACAGTCAATCTTCGAATAGTTCTGTGCAGCTAGACGAGTTAACCAGTGGAAAGATATCATCGGAAAACTCAATTTTAGAAATGGAGCCACCAGTGGATATAATAAAAATTAATCAAATAATATTTAATAGTGTACCAATTTTAATGGGCGAAATAGGTCCCAACTTAGTTTCAGAAATAAATATATTTATCAATTGTTGTAAGCATGTTATTAATTGTCTAGCCGAAAGTGAAATTCCAGTATTCCTTAAATTGCTTCAAAGGCAGGGCGGCAAGTGTTCTGGAAGGTACACGTTTCAATAACTTCCAGCAATTGGAGACCCAGATCCAAAATAAATTAGTAAATACAAAGAGCTACGTGGCTCTTGTAAATGAGCTTAGGGTGTTGTTCCAATTACCAGAAGAAACTTTGACAAGCTATGCTCAAAGGATAAAAACATTATTTAAAAGCTGCGTTTCTAAAATCCCTGATCGACACTCTGGCACAGCAGCAGAGGCAGGAAACAGCCATACATGTATTTAAGACAGGTATAATCAACCCAAACCACAAAATGTTTCTCTTACAGGACTCTGGTGAGAGTTTAGCATCAGTAGTCGAAGAAGCTGAAAAACTAGAAGAAGCCGAAAGACAAACACTGTCGATTTTACAAAATCCTTTAGCTATATCATTGGCCCAACCAGTAATTGATAGTTATCCAGTCAATACTACTTGGATGCCTATCAGAGATCCACCAATGCAAAACCCACCTCAAAATAGGCATTATAATAATTTCGCCCCCAGTGCAAGGAATCAGTATGATAATACCAAAAGCTTTCAACCCCGAATTAAATGTACTTATTGTAATAAAAACAATCATACGTTTTCGGAGTGCTACCAAAGGAAGAATGCGACTTCTGGTAATAGTTATCAGAATTCTGCGTACGCTTCTCGAAACAATAACAGGGATAGTAAGGCTCAAAATCGGCAGATAAGCCTAATACAAAATAGCAGGTCTGCTGAAGGTAGCCCAAAAAACACAATTGGCGCAATAAAATGTGATTTTTGTCAAAGAAGAGGTCACACTACAAACCAGTGCCGAGCAAAGCAAGACTGGGAAAGTAGGTAGACTCTAAATAACCACCAGTTTTCGGAAAACTAAATAAGGACTTGCGAGGACACCGCGGAAGTCCAAACGTTAGTAAAGAAAATCTGTGTCAGCCCTTCCAAGTTCCTAAATGTTCAGTTAAATTACCCTTGGATATAGCAGCTAAGTCCTCGGTAGAGCTATTAGTCGACACGGGAGCTGACGTGAGCCTATTAAAAAAATCCATGTTACAAGGAGAGAAAATAATAAATACAAAGGAAAAAACGCAACTGAGCAGTATTTTTGGAAAGGGACAGACAATTGGAACATGTACAGGAAAATTTCAGCTAGAAACTCCTCAAACATGTAAATTTCACGTAATTAAAGATAGTGAAAATGTCCCATATGATGGAATACTTGGAAATAATTTTCTATTAAATAAATGTAATATAAAGGGTCCAGATGGAATATTAGAATTTCCAGCGACACCTACAAATTTAGCAACATTTTCAGTGCCACTTAATATGAACTGCGAATTTCGCGACTCTAAGGAGTTAAAAACTACACTAAATTCACCTATTAGCAGGTTTACGTTCCAAGCCCAAAAGGAAAAGCCTGGCAAGCCGCAACCAATGGAAATGGAAAACGCCAATCAGATCTCCGAGAGAAATTGGTCCATTCCGCATAAAGGTGAGCAATCTGAACGGAAGCAAGCAAAGGGACTTAAGGTTAGAACGAAGATTCTAGTTCCAGCACGCTCAGAAAAATTAGTGCCAATTCCTATTAGAGACAACGGCGAATTTGTTTGTTTATCAAAAGAAGTGAGTGAAGGTGTTTTTTCAGGAAATTGTTTAACAAGACCATGGAAAGGTAGTGTTGTGCTGCCTATTATTAACGTCAATAATACTGATCAGGTATTAGATAACATGGAAATTGATTTTAACCCAATAGAAAATTATTAACATTAAACGGAATGAACTGGGAAAAACCCAAAATAAAAAACGAAGAGAATAAGACCTTTGGAAGCAGAAAACATCCGTTTATTAACAATCGAGACAGGAAACGACTCGAAATTCTGAAAGAACAAATCGATATGGATACATATGCCAATCAGGAAGAAAAAAATGCTGTCCTCGAGATATGTTATGAATATAACAATATCTTTCTTCTACATGGAGATAAATTGAGTTATACGGGCTCAATAAAATATGAGACTCCAATTAAGCAAGATTGTCCCCCTCTAAATCAGAAAATGTTTAGACTACCGGAGAAGCAAAGAAATATCACCCATGATCAAGTTGAAGAAATGCTTGAAAATGATATAGTAGTACCTAGCACCAGTCCATGGAATTCGCCACTCTTAGTTGTTCCCAAAAAGGCTGGAACAATGGCGTGTTGTGGTAGATTTCAGAAGGCTAAATGAAATCACGATTGGAGATGCTTTCCCTTTACCCAGAATTGAAGATATCTTCGATCAATTGGAGCATTCAAGGTACTTTACCACGCTTGACCTGGCCAGTGGTTATCATCAAGTGCTAGTTGAGGAGAAAGACCAACCTAAAACCGCTTACAGTACTCCACACGGGCATTTGGAATTTAAAAGGATGCCTTTTGGGTGGAGAAGCGCACCTGCTACATTTCAACGATTAATGAACCATGTGCTAACTGGTTTGCAGGGTTTTAAGTGCTTCGTATATTTATACGACATTGTAATTTACACGAAAAACTTGTCGGATCATAAAGCTCAACTTAGGGAGGTACTCAAAAGACTTCAGTTAAATAACTTAAAACTAAAAATAGAAAAATGTCAGTTCTTGAGAAAGGATGTAATCTACCTGGGACATAAGTGTTCCAGAGAAGAAGCCTTGCCAGATCCCTCAAAGGTAAGCTGCGTTCAAAGCTTCCCCCAGCCCAAGACAGTAAGGCAGGAACAATCCTTCCTTGGGTTGGCTAATTATTATAGGAAATTTATTCCAGAGTTCTCTAAAATAGCAGAACCCCTCAATAAACTGCTACGAAAAAAATGTAAAATTCAAATGGACGGATCAATGTGAAAATTCTTTTAAAAACCTTAAGCACAAGCTAATCGCGCCACCTATTTTAGTTTACTCCGACTTCAATAAAGCATTCTCCTTAACTACGGATGCTAGCGGAGAAGCTTTGGGTGCAGTGTTATCCCAAGGAGATGTGGGGAACGATCGGCCCATTACTTACGCAAGCAGGAGTTTGAACAAAGCCGAGAGAAATTATTCCGCCACAGAAAAAGAAATGCTGGCAATAGTCTGGGCTACAAGAAATTTTCGGTGTTATTTGTATGGTAGAAAATTTACTATTTACACTGATCACAAGCCACTTAAGGGAATCTACAGTACCAAGATCCTGGCTCACGATTACTAACATTTCGCCATAAACTCTCTGAGTATGATTATATCATAGAGTATAAACCAGGTAGGCTCAATCGTAACGCTGACGCATTAAGCAGAGTCCAGAGTTCTAGTGAAATAGGGTGCAATAAGAACGAAGTTCCGCAGACAATGATAATTAAAGCGCAAGTCCACCAGCAAAGAGTTACAGATGATAAGGAATATAAACCCAATCCCGCATGCATGGCCATTAACAGAGCGCAAAGCAGAGCTAAAGGAGACCACACAAGTTTTTCTGAAAGACAAGATGACGCGGATGACTCGCCCAAAAATAAGTCTAGTTGTATTGGAGAGGACTCAGAAACTAATTCAGTTAGTTCCCAAGAGTCCAAGATTGACGAAAGTGTACAAATACTTGGTAATCGGAATGAGATCGAGACCATTCTTCGGGATTACCATAACGCACCTTTGGGAGGTCATCTGGGAGTCTATAAAACTTATAAATGTATCAGAAGAAACTTTAAATGGAAAGGAATGCTCAAAGACATTCACAAGCATATCAAAAATTGCATTAAGTGTAGAAAAAATAAGCATAGTGACAGGTTAAACAAGGATCGTGTCCTTATACATTTTCATTCAGCCATTACGTATTATAGAAATAATGCAGTAACGCCCCTAAGGCTTTGCAGGACTTGATCTGTGTATTGCGAGTCAGAGACACATCCCCGAAGTCATGCCGGTCAGAGCTCAATATCGGTCTCGGCATCGAAAACACATTGTGCAGTCGTTGCCCAGCAACCCAAAAAATCTGATCTACCATTACACCTCCGACCCTGAATACCAAGACCGGTCGGAGAAGCCTCTGCAACCAGTAACCTAACCAGCTGATTGCAGCATCCCTTCCACACGGGGCATCTCCGTTCGACCGCATATCGACATTCGTTTGAGGGAGTGTCCCAAAGGCCCCACACCCAGAGCGAGTCTTAGAAGGGGTAGGTTACGTCGTGCGAATACTAGCACAGCGGCTAGCAGTGTTCAGCATAACTCGATTATTCTCATAGATATCATTCAGTGTCGTGGTAAGGTTATCAAGGTACTAATTGTTTGACGTAACTTCAGTAGGTGGCTGTAGCCATTCAAACACATATATAAAATATTCGCATCACACTCACTCGAACACACAATAAAATATTCGTTCATGTAAGACAGTTAGATTAGAATAGGCAAAAACAGTTTTAAGCTCTCATCAGTTTTAACAGTTCTGGTATAGCAGTCGGCAGTGAAATACGTCGCCTCTGTAAAAAAAATAAAAATTAATAAAGTAACACGTTTGGCATTTTAATGTATTGTAATGTGGTTTTAATAATTAATAAAAGCCCCACATTAATGGTAACCCCGACGTGACGTAAAAAGAGCTAATTGTGCATTAAAAATTGTCAGGTGCTATAAAACAATAACACTCAATAAACACATGTGAACCTGAGCTACTCATCAAGCTCTAAGTAATTCAAATTTTTTTTTTTTTTTGAGTTAAATCATCGAAAATCGTATAAACTACAAGTTTCATGATAAAATACAAAAATTCAGCAGTTCATGAACACAAAAAGGTTATACCAGAACGCAACACCTGGCACACAAGCACATGGCGCGCCATCAGAAATAAAATTTCTAGCATCACAAAACACAACAACGAGAAATCATAGAAATATCAGCAGCAACAATTAAAAGCAATAACTGCAGTACACATTTGGGATTTTCAACGCTAAAAATTGAATTTTAAACCTCCCAAGTATCAGCAGCGCAAACAAAGGAACAATGAGGAAACAATAGCAAGAGGAAACAATCAATATCTAAGCGGCAAAGTGGACTTAACAACAATGATAGCTAAGTTTTAGATAAATAGTTTCAATTAACAGATTAATTGCATTATTACATTTATTTTAGTTGATTTATATATATGAAAAAAAAAAACACACAAATAAAGAAGAAACAAACTAAGACTAAGATCGAATGGTAACAGTTCTTGTAACATTGGTTCATTGGTGAGTACTTCGATTCATAAAACAAAGTAAAACCATATCAGCCCAACAATATTATTGATTGGTGGAAGATCATTGATTACTAACGAATGGTCCACTGAAAAATTATAACAATATACATATTTAAACACACTTATTTATATTATATACATATACATTTATTTTTTTTTTTTTTTTTTTTTAGCATAAATTTTGTAAAACATAATGACAGACGACACGAAAAATGCACCAACAAACACGAATCAGTCTATCGCTAGTGGTAGTGGTGCTCAAGATAGTACTAATAGCTCCGAAGCTTCGCACGATTCAAATTTATTATTAGCTACATTAAAAATTCCACCAGATTTATGGTTTCTAACAATTGAAACCCCATTTCGATGTAGAGATACCGAAGAGCGTAGTTTAGATGCGCTTTTTAACAAAATGGAATTAGGTGACGCTAAGCCGTCAGAGCTATTCCGACAAATAAATCGCTTTTACGCAAACTGTGGTTAAAAAAACTTCCAAGCTCCATTCAAGCATGCGTAATTGCCATCGAAGGCTCGCAAACTCCCGAGGAAGTTTTCTCAATTGCTGATCGCATACATGACTCGACTTACACACCTAAAGTAGCCGCAGTGAGCACAAGTCATCCTAAAATAGTCCAAACGAATTCCGTTCAACAATTAGTAAAAGATTTAGAAACCCGGTTAAGCCGGATTGAGACTAGAATTTCTAAAACTCACAGAAACTTTTCCAGAAATCGTTCCAATTCTCAACACAGAGATGCAAGCAAAGGCCGACATTCCCCCAATAAAATATGCTGGTATCATCGAAAGTTTGGTAATAAGGCTAAGAAATGTATACCACCCTGTGAAGATTGGAATACTAATAAAAAAAACTAATTGAAGCAGCTTCGTCCGTGGCAACGAAGACCTGCCCTTTCTTACGCCGCTTATACATTTTAGATAAAAAAACTAACATGAGATTCTTAATTGATACTGGCGCCGAAGTATCCATTGTACCTAAAATCTCATTTTACAAGTATGCAAGCAAATCGGACACAACATTAATGGCTGCAAACGGCGCGAAAATCTCCACGTATGGTGTTAAACATCTTTTTTAGACTTAAACTTACGTCGCAACTTTGAGTATCCTTTCATAATAGCTGCCGTCGATTACGCAATTATAGGTGCGGACTTCCTCTACCAGTTCGATTTGCTTGTCGACCTTAGAGAAAGAACACTGATAGACAAGAAAACATCCCTCAAAGTGGCATGTATTTCACGTATGTCTACCTCTTGCTCACCTAAGCTTTATCCCTTGGAAGGTGAATATGGATGCATTTTAAACGAATTTCCGTCACTCAAAGCACCACCCAACTTCAATTCTGAAGTCTGTCATAATGTAGTACATCATATCTATACTGAATGACCTCTTCCTTCTGCACGAGCTCGGAGATTAAACCCCGAAAAATATAAAATAGCTAAAGAAGAATTTCAAACAATGATCAGATTAGGAATATGCCAAACTTCCTCTTCCGCTGTCGCTTCCCCTCTCCACATGGTCCCTAAAAAAGGATCCACTGATTGAAGACCATGCGGGGACTACAGACAGTTAAACACTACTACTATTTTCGACAAATATCCTTTGCCGAATATTCAGGATTGTACAATTAATTTTCACGCTTGAACAATATATTCCAAAGTCGACCTTATAAGAGCATATCATCAAATCCCCCTTGCACCAGAAGATATTTATAAAACTGCTGTCATAACGCCATTTGGGCTTTTTGAATTTTTGCGGATGCCATTTGGTGTTAAAAATGGTGCGCAAACTTTTCAACGTTTTATAAATGAAGTTCTCAGTGATCTAGACTTCGTTTTCACATACGTTGATGATATTTTAATAGGTAGTAAAGACTCGATGGAACACAAACAACATCTCCGCTTACTATTTTCTAGACTTCAGAAAAATGGTATAAATGTAAACTCAACGAAATGCATCCTTGGCGTCTCGGAAATCGAATTTCTCGGATATCAAATTTCAAAGAATGGAACCAGAGTTCAAGCAATTCAAGAATTTCCTACACCCAAGACTTTCAAACAGCTTCAACGATTTCTCGGAATGGTGAATTTCTACAATCGTTTTCTTCCATATAGCTGAAACTGCAGCTCCACTATACGAGCTTTTAAAAACAAACAAACAAACAAATAAATGCGCCAAAGCAAAATTCTCCGGGCAGCAAGAACACATCAGTGCTTTACTAAAAATAAAGTCTGATCTGAAAAATTACACGTTATTAGTACATCCTGACCCCTGCGCAAAAGTAGGCATATGGGTTGACGCCTCGAGTGACGCAGTAGGCGCCGTTTTACAGCAAAACAATGGTAGCAATTGGCAGCCATTAAGCTTCTTCTCAAAAAAGCTAAAGCCAGCGGAAAAGAAATACTCAACTTTCGACCGAGAGCTACTAAGCATCTATTTAGCTATAAAGCGTTTTAGATATTTTGTGGAAGGTAAAAATTTCACTGTATATACTGATCATAAGCCATTGACCAGTGCTATATCCTCGAAAACGGAAAAGACACCAAAGCAAGCAAACCAACTAGACTATATAGTTCAGTGTACGAACGATATACGCTATATTAAAGGTAGCCAAAATATAGTTGCAGACACTTTATCGAGATCAAACATAGCCACTATAAACGCTAAAAAAATTGATTTTGACATACTTGCCAAAGAACAAGCCGAAGACGATGAATTACAAAATCTTCTAAGTAAGATTGAGCATGATCAAAAATCATTTTCTTTCACTTTGAAAAAAATTCACATACCCTTAGAAGATCTTGATATCTGGTGCGAAACTTCGACCACGGTCAATAGGCCTTATGTTCTTGAAACGCTCCGTCGCTTTACTTTCAACATAATCCATGATCTTTCTCATCCAAGTATCAGACTCACACGAAAACTCATTGTTTCAAAGTACTTTTGGCCCGCAATGAATAAGAATATAAACCTGTGGACGAAAACTTGCATACCTTGCCAGAAGGCAAAGATTAATCGTCATACGATATCGCCTCACGGAGAATTCAAAACACCGACTGGCAGATTTGAGCATATACACCTTGACCTGGTGGGCCCAATGCCACAGTCAAATGGGTATACCAACTTATTAACAATAAAAGATCGCTTTTCTTACTGGCCCGAAGCTATTCCCTTGAGAAGCACAACCACATCCGTTATTGCTAATGCTTTGATACATAATTGGATATCAAGATTTGGCGTTCCAAGGACAATTACCACAGATCAAGGACCACAGTTTGAATCATTGTTATTCAAAGAACTTTCTGGAATTCTGGGTAATCACCGCATAAGGACCACCACGTATCACCCACAATCGAATGGCTTTATAGAACGCTTCCATAGGCAACTAAAGGCAGCCATTCGAGCATTGGATGATCCAAGAAATGGGTATAATTCTTTACCCTGGATCCTTCTTGGCATCCGGTCCTCCATAATCGAAGATTTGAACATAGCACCCGCTCAATTGCTATATGGAGAACCATTACATCTCCCTGGCGAACTTGTAGTTTCTAATACTCTACCTGATCAGAGCATGACAACCACTTACGCGAAGGATCTTCAAAAATCACTATCGACGATACGACCTACACCAAACAGAACTCGAAGACAAACTAGAATATTTGTCCCACAAGATCTTAAAAATTGTTCTCATGTATTTGTGAGAGAAGAAATTTATAAAGGTACTTTAAATCACCCTTACAGTGGACCATACCAAGTAACCAATAAGACAGATAAATTCTTTAAACTTCTAATGAATGAAAAAGAATGCACAATTTCAATTGATAGACTCAAACCTGCTTTATTATTAAATCCAGAAGTACTCACCAACGATACAATAACTAGAAATAGTTCAAGGTCCAAAGTTTTATTCAAAATATAAAAGAATCCATTTGTAATCTAGTTTAACAATAATTGCATAAAGAATTAATGAAATGAATTAACAATTTAACTAAACATATTGAATTTTGCTAATTACATATGTATATAGTATGAAGAAATATTTAAAATATCCTTAAAAATAAGATATGTAGAACCTTTTTATTGAGGGGGAGTGATGTAGCCATTCAAACACATATATAAAATATTCGCATCACATTCACTCGAACACACAATAAAACATTCGTTCATGTAAGACAGTTAGATTAGAATAGGCAGAAATAGTTTTAAGCTCTCATCAGTTTTAACAGTTCTGGTATAGCAGTCGGCAGTGAAATAAGTCGCCTCTGTAAAAAAATAAAAATTAATAAAGTAACACGTTGGGCATTTAATGTATTGTAATGTTGTTTTAATAATTAATAGAAGCCCCACAGTGGGTTTCGCAAGACCATCTCCAGTGTTGGGCGAAGTTTTCGTCCAAAGAGGAGCTTCGCTGGTGTCTGTTTAGTGCTATTTTGCACACTTGCGCGATATGATAGTAGTGGGTACTGAACGTAATGGTCCCAGTCTCTCTAGTGTGAATTTAAAAATTTCGCCGGATAGTCTAGGATTATTCGGTTAAATCTTTCGACTAAACCATCCGACTGTGGGTGTAAAGCTGTTGGGCGCGTTTTCTCTACTCTGAACTTCTGCAATACCTCTTGAAAAACAGCACTCTCAAAATTTCTACCTGGATCTGAATGGAGCTGCAGTGAGGCTCCATGTCGACTGAATACGGCTGAGATGAGTACATCCGATACAGTCTCGGCTGTGTGATCTGTTACTAGAATTGCTTCCGGGCACTTAGTGAAATAGTCCTTACAGACCACTAGGTAACGGTTACCTTTATTGGTCTATGGAAGTGGTCCGAATATGTCTACAGCAACTCTTTCGAAAGGTGCTTGACACTGTAAACATCCATCACACCAGTACTTTACATCCGTAATACTGCCCACCCTATAATATTTTTGCAGCAGCTTACCTAGAGTCTTGTCAATGCCCCAAAGTGTCCACCACCTAGAGAATCGTGTACCTGATTGAGGACAATTTTTCGAAGAGATTTTGGGACTAGGATTTGCTTTATAGTCTCGGTCCCTTGACTGATTAGTCTGACAACGATGTTACTGTCTAACTTCAGAACAGACCACATTGACCAATATGCTTTAATGTCCTGGCTGAGGTATTTGATGCTGTCTTTATCTGGGCGCTGACCCATAGTCAGCCAACTCCGAATATGTTGTAAAGTGAACTCATCCTCCTGGTGTTGAGCTACATCCTCTTGCGCGGTAACTAGACGAATAGTGATGGTGCCTTTCTGTTCGAGCCGATGACAATATTGTCACTCAGTCGTTTAGCAAGGACTGAGTTACTCTGACTTTTTCCTGGATGATGCACGATTTCAAAATCATAGGCCTGGATGCGTTCTATCCATCTTGCTACTTGTCTTTCGGGACACCGAAAGCTCATCAACCACCTCAAAGATGCATGGTCTGTTCTAATTGTGAACTTTTTCCCAGTAAGTAGGGCTGAAAATGTGCGCAGGCCTTGATTATCGTATCCAATCCTTTAATAGTGACACAGTAGTACCGTTCAGGCCGACTAAATATTTTGCTATGGTATTCCACGACATGTTCTATCCCTTCTCTTACCTGTGAAAGAATAGCTCCCCAAGCGTGTTGGCTGGCATCTGTGTCCAAGATAAAAGGCAGGTTTTCGTCAGGCTGCATAAGAACAAGCGCAGTTCTCAAGCGGTCTTTCAATTCTTGCAAAGCTTTGTGGCAGGCATCAGACCACAGGAACTTTCGAACTTTTCCGTGAACTCTGTACTCTGAACTGTATATCTCTTCGTATTTGCGGTTGGGGCCAACTCTTAAAAGCATTCGTTTTGTCGGAGTCCGTTGATAATCCAGAGTCACTGATGACGTGTCCTAAGAACTTCACATCTCTCTGACACAACTAACACTTCTTCGGTGAAACTTTTAGATTTGCTACTCTTAATCGGGCTAAGAAAAGGCGGAGATTTTCTACCATTCGTTCGAACGATGGGCCATGTACGATAACATCGTCCAAATATAATAGGCACGCCTGGGGTGGAATTCCTTGGAGGACGATTTCCATGAGCCTCTGAAAGGTTGCAGGGGCATTAGTTAGTCCAAATAGCATAACCGAAAACTCCCACAATCTAGTGCCTGTAGTGAACGCGGTCTTTTCGCGGTCTTCTTCTTCCACTTCTACTTGCCAGTAGCCCGACTGTAGATCTAAAGTCGAAAACCAAGTGACCTGGCATATACGTGGCAGCGGATATGAATCTTTTTGGTGACCTCGTTTAGCCGCCTGTAGTCAACGCAAAACCTAGTTGAACCATCCCATTTCTTCACCAGCTCGACTGGGCTATCAGATGGATTGATAACGCCTTGGTTTTTCATTTCGGTTACTAGATTTTCCGCTTCCTGACGTTTGGCTAGTGTAAGTCGCCTTGAAGGCTGTTAATCGGTTTGTTGTTGCCTACGTCGAGCTGATGCCGCATTATTGTGGTTCGACCGAAGTCGTTTTTTGTTGTTCGCGCAAAGACATCTTGATATTCGATGATTGGGTTTTTCAGTATTATTTTCTGGTGATTATAAAGGTTCACATTTGTGGGTTCCAGCAATATGTGTAACTCAGGTGGTAGACTATAGAAATTAGGTGTTTCCTTCCTTCCTCCTTTCAACATCTGGCATAGAGGTGTTAGCTTTGAGTTCTCTTGGCTTATCTGTTAAATTTGTCACACGAACTAACAGATTTTCCTTTTACGACTGGCAGACTGCTGGTTCCATCCAAAGAGAAGGTGGGATATTCCTTGGAGATATTAAAACGGTTTTCTGTGCAGCGGGTTGAAAAGTGCTAAAAAGCAGGATGAATCAGGTGGTATTGTACAATCTTGTATTGCTCTCCCTCTTCTTCGATTATCGGAATGATTTTTTGAACATTTGAACATTTGTTGCCTGCAAGAATATCCATCCCGATGATGCAGTCATCAAAGACGTCAGCTACGTAGAAGGTGTGTGTTGTGGTAAAATTATTTGTGGCTACTTGTAGCTCAATGACGCCGTCCACAACGCTGCTTCCTCCCGTGACATTTCAAATCTAAAGTAAATATGAGTTGAGACTATAAGGTTATTGCAAACGGCCCAGTATATCTACGATCATGTGGCAGACAATTCCTTCAATTCTTCCTTTTATTTTAATGGTATTACAGATCATACTTTGGCTAACAGTTATGATAGGTGAGCTGGTTGCTTCGAAGTTAGTGACTCCGCCGTGTCCCGTGTCTCTGTGTTGTTTCTGGATATTGGCGCTGGGTTAGGAATTGGTGTACTGTGGGTTAAGGAGATTGAAGGCAGCGTGTGGTGGATAGCTAATGTGTTTCTGGGAAGTGGATGTCGTGTTAATGCGTTAATGGGAAGAGGATGATTTGTTGAGGTATTAGTGGGACGAGGACGGTTGAGTAGTGTGTTAGTGGATGGGTTGTTAGGGTGTTAGTGGGAAGAGGGTGGTTTGTTAGTGGGTTAACCAGAAGTGGACGATAGATTAGTATATTAGTGGGGTGAGGACGGTGGATTATTAGTTGGTTAGTGGGACGAGGATGCGTTGTCAATGTGTTAGAGGAACTAGGATGGTTTGTTAATGGATTTGTGGGAAGAGGGTGTTTGTTAACGTGTTAGTAGGTTGCGGAAGGTGGGTGGTTGAATGATTGGCCGGTGTCTTCGTGTTTGAGGTGTGGGTGAGCGATGGATTAGTAGGAAGTGTTCTGGTGTTTGGTATGATATTTAGTGTACTGTTAATTTGTGTATTAGTGGTTAGAGTACATTCGGTTATTGTGGTAAGGTTTGTTAGTTCCAGAAGGCTGGTTGGTACTTGTTCGAGCACGGACTTGCATGCGGACTGTACGTAGAGCGTTTGTGAAGTTGGCTGGTCTCTGCTCCCTGAGATCAGCTGACCTACATTTAAAGTCCCTGGTGAGTTGCATGAAGTGATATTCGTACTATTCTCTCTATTCTCGGAGAGCCGCTGTATTTGGGATTGTTGCGACTTCGACTGAGATCTGCTGCGTAATGACTGACCTGTTTCAGGAGTTCCTACTATCTTCCCTCTCGGCCAAATTAGTACCGGACGCTAGCTCGCTGGCGTTTCCCGGCATCCTCCGTGCGGAGTGTCCCCCCACTGACTCTCTTCTAAAGTCCAGAGGCTCTCGTGGTGGAAGTCTGTCAGTAATTGATGCGACAGCGACTTTTATATTCCTTCTCATAGCCCTCGTAGCTCGAATATTGGCTTCAATCCAAAAAGCAGTTTGTACTGCCTCGTGCAGCTTAGGTGGATTGAAATTCACGCAAATGTTCCAAAGCGATCTGGTTCCTTGCATCTTCTGGACAATACGCGACCTTAAGCCTAGTCAGCCGTAAAATATCAGTGGCAAATTCCCAAAAAACTCTCTCCATTCTTCTGCACTCTGGCGTTGAGTTGGACGTGACTCAACGACTGCTTATCTTCAGCTCCGAATTGGACAGAGAGCGCGTTCCTCGCTTTAGTATATGATCTCCTAGACTCCTGAACTAACGTCCCATAGCATCCTAGAGCCATGCCTCGTAAAGAGGCAGCTAAATACAGAGTTTTCGTTACGTCGTGCCAGCCATTCGTTTCCGCAATTGCATCAAAATGCAATTCGTAGTGGTTCCAAGGAGTTTTCCCGTCATGTTCTGTTGGCGGGAGCATCGGTTTCCTTATGTACTTATCATATGCTAGGGACTATGGTCGATTAGATAATGTAGAAGGTGTCCCACCTTCTGGCTGGGACCCCACCGGGTTAGAACAAATACCCACAGGCTGATTTGTCTCAACTGGGTTAGTCTCGTGGCTATCGGGTCTTTCTTTTGGGAATTTCGAAGGCGACGGCGTAGATTGACCATTAGGCGGTGGAATATTATCTGCTTTGTGGGCGGACTTGACAGTGGGGTGACACTCCGTATCATCCATTACCTTATTAACAAATACAGTGACGCTAAGGGCTGAAAAAATCGGCCATCATCCTCTATAGTGCACTTAGGTCTTCCTTGAAGGAAGTATCCTGCCCCTCTAGAGACTTCACCTCTTTGCTGACTTCTACTATGGTGTTTGATTGTGTATTGAATCTATCGCACAACTCTTCGAGCTTCTGCAGAATTTTATTCAGCTGCTCTTCTGCCATTATGCTCGGTTTCTTCAGCCTGTTTAGTTTCGCAGCCGGAGGGACTAGTACCCTTACTGCACGTTAGCTAGTTCACAAGTCGATGGCATTAAGCTGTCGGCTACCGTTGCCAATTGAACGCGGGAAATTCAGAATTTGTATACGAAATACAAAGCGAATGAATACGAAATGCCGAAACTAGTTCCCAAACTCAAACCATGGTTCACCAACGTGGAAAATTTAGAGGTCACCCGTGGATCGAACACGGCCAAGACGGGATGTCTGTCTTCCCCTCGTTGATACCCAAACGCGGAAAAGAAAAAAATACTTCGTGTTTCCCAGATCGTTGTTCGCTAATATCAACAAATTCGAACTTATTGCGCGTTGTAGAATTCGTTGTCTAACCGATATAGAACGAAATATAGCGGATATATCGGTATAATAAATTCCAGTGGTGGTTAGGGGTACCACAAGTTGTACCGTTAGTACTGAACTGCAACTTCGCGCAATTTTGACTTCCCAAATTTCCGCTATGAGGACGCCTGGTTGGTAGTTAGTAGGGGCCCCTCTACGGAACTGAAGTACATACCCCACACTTGACACAAATTGTTATATTTTTCTAGTTTCTTCTAGTTTCCCGAAGATTAGGAATTAAATAGGGTTACCTGGTTACGGTTAAGCCTTAACCGTGATGCTTTGGACGGATTCTTCTCGGTACAGCTCGCTGTTAACGGCAATATTTTGACCGTGTTTTGCTGCCGCAATATTTCCCTGCTTCCCTCGGGTTGGACTCCGCTACCTGACCCCCTGGCCGAGCAGTCTCTAGTTGGGTCAGACTAGATCCCGGCGTTTTACTCGCTGCCTTCTAGCCGACACGCTTCAGATTTTAGACTACCTTTATTTTCGATGGATTGGTTAAATGCAAGGAACATCACTTCCTTGACTGTGATTTAATAATCTATTTATTATTATTTTTTTTTTTAACAAAACTTTATTTCCTTTTTAGAGAGCAACCTTATCGGACAGCAAGAACAAAAAAGTAACCAACACACTATCTATCAGGGCTGAATCTCTCTCCCCTTTTTCTTTTTTGGCGGGGCTTACGTGACCTACCCTATTACCTACTTCTTACTCTTTTCTTTTACAAATTTTGCATGGACTGACCTCTATTTTTACATGTGTAAGTTATTTCTGTAACTTTTAAATCCTTTTTATTACACCACAAAATTTCCACCTTAATTTTTAATACATGTTTAGATTTAGTGACTTCGAAATTCTTCTTACTACATGTCTTGATTTCTACCTTCAATTTTAGTACATGTTTACATTTTATTGACTCTCAAATTCATTTTCTACATGCCAAAATTTTAACTTAATTTTTTAATACATATATAGATTTAGTGACTTCAAAATTCTTTTTATTACATGTCACAATTCCTACCTTTCGTCTTTGGATGAATCGGTTTCTACTACATGTTATAATTGTTTGCTTGTTTACACTCTTAGGTTAGAGGAATTCATTTCTATTGCATGTTATGTCAACGTAGTTCACTTTCGAGCCTATTGAAATCCCCTTATTTACCTTACTTTTGGGAAGCAATATTGATTTTCTAGTCAAAGTAAATTATTTTGAAATTATTGACCTTCTTGGGTGAGCAATATTAACTTCCTAAGTGGGAGATGTCGAAAATAATTTATTTCGATATAATTCCGATTTTATGTCTAAGCACAACTTCAGCAGAATGGTTCATCTTCGTGCTATTATGTGTGGGCTCGCCCTTTTTTAACATAGACGGTGGTGGTCCCTGCATCTGGCTAGATCTAATAAATTGCGGTGACAGCTAGGAGTTGGAATGGAAACGAGTTTTTACTTCGGGTTTAAGGTTCTGCTATGGTTCGAAGTCTATCTCCTGGCAGGAAATCTGTCAGATGGTATGATGTTGACTGGAGATCTGACATTCCCGTGATTCGTGTTTATTTTCTCTAACGTATGTCTTTAAATATTACCCGTACACCTACTAGAAAGTCTCTGAAATTTATCGGGCAAGTGGTTGAGTTGGGTGTGCGTAATGCAAGTGTTGGTCGACCATCAAATTCACTTTTAATTCTGGCAAACACTTTGCAAAGTGGGCAGAGGAAAATTGTTTTCTCGTCCCTCGGAATGAGCTTCCCGCTACAAAGAGAGAATGAGATTTTGAACGCTGCAGCATTAAAACCTCGGTTATGTAAGATAAGTTTCTGCTGCGGCCTCACATATGGCAATGCTCCTTTAAGTCTTGTTCCTGACGAAATATTCCTGCAGGCCAAAACAACACAGCATACAGCTGTAGGTGTCGATAGCTTTACCCGCCTTACAGGTGGTACACGAGCCTCCATAAACCGGGACCACTTGTTGGGATTATTCATATCGTCCCCATTTATTTCCGCATATTCACAGATAAGTTTATTTTCCTTTCGTTCAGAAAGCGTATATGTGTACTTCTTCTTTTCCTTTCCTTTCTTTTATTACGACATTGTTGTCAAGACATTTTTGTCGACCATTTCTTATCTTGGCAGCAAAGCCTAAAATAGAAGGGCAAGTCTCACAGCACTGTTGGCTATAATTTAAGGACGACGAGAGCTAGTGCGGAGGCTATCGCCCATGTCTAGCACTAGCGGAGTAAGTTATCTTGTTACAATATATATCAAAATTGGAACCAATGGATTACAAAAGGAAGGTAGGTTCTCTTAATCTGCAAACAACAAATTTGATTAACAGCGACATCCGATGTGAGCAGTAATCATTCTTGCTTCAATTAGCATTTTTAATCGACGTGTTCCGGAGAAAATATATTTAGTATAGTCTAAAATACGCACTGCAAATAAAAAGTCATAGTATATTGCCATTTATTGAAATTATTTGTTTTAATTGTATTATACCTTAAGTCTAAAGTATTGTTCTTTAGTTCAAGAAACCCAGGATTTCAAAGATATAGACTGATTCTTATAATGAATATGACTTATGCCTTTAGATCAACATGACTTTAGAAGATTCCTTGTGCACCACTTCCTCAAATATCGTCTCTCCGTCTTTACTTTTTGCGATCTTGGTTGGAATATCCTGATTTTTCGAGCTGTTGGTAGGGGACAGCCGACTCATTTTTGCATGAAAAACTTTCTTCTTTATTTCTAGAAAGAATCGGATTCATAGATGTAGACTAAGCCTTATATGACTGTTCTTTTTGACTTTCGTCCATAGGCTTTATGGGGTTTATAGTATCCTTAGAACTCATGTTGAAATTATTCTTGTGGGCAGCCAAAAATCAAATATATGCTTAAATCTTCTGATGCGTACAAAATCTCCAACTTTATAATTTGAAGGAACAACAATTTTTATGTGATTGTGTACAGTTGAAAGCAGTTGTTTCTCATTGGAGGTGCTGATATCACGTGGTCTTATTTTTGTAGTTCGATGTATTCTTGAGTTGTATTCAGTCAGCAGGTTCTTTACCAAACCAATACAGTGATAAGTTCAAATAAAGCCGAATTCCTTCCACATCATATCCTTCAGAGTTCGGTTAAATCGTTCCACTATTGATGCTTTGAGGAAACTGTACGTAGATTAATGATTAATTGCATGCTTTATCATAGATTTTTTAAAAAGGCTATTGAAGAATTCCTTTCCATCAGCAGTCTGCAGGATTTTGAGGCCAGCCCGTCCCTTTAACTCGTACACGAATTTGTCTGCGTGTATATTGATTTATATATTGCGTTTTTACTCTTTTCGACACTCTTGTAGACACACTTTTCGTCATCACAGCGAGCTGAAATTTGGCACACAGGTTCATGTCGCGTGACAACTGAATTTATCAAAATTTTAACCGGAAATTTCCATGTAAAACCCGGAAAATCGGGAAAAATCATTTGAAAATTTGGTAAACATTTGTTTAGTGATAAATCCGTTATAGGAAAAATGCAGAGTTTTCCGATTTTCCCGAAAAATTTTTCCGGAATTTTCCGACTTTTCCGGTAAGAAAGTTTTCTAAATTATGCAGGATCAAGTTCGCTATCAACTGGCATCATTACTTTCACTCCGACAATGGTGAAAACTTGCAGAAAAAGTCGAGGAAAATTCATGTAAAACGATTTTCAGGAGTTTTCCGACCAATCTAAGACAAAGTTGTAGAGCGAAATGAGTTGCTTTTGTGGAAAACTCCATGGAAAACCCGGAAAAACATGGGAAACATTTTCATCGATATAATTAGTGATAAATCTGTTTCAGGAAAAATGCAGAATTTTCCAATTTTCTGGAAGATTTTCCGAAAATTTCAGGAAGTTTCCCACTTTTCCGGATAATATTCCGAAAAAAAATTTTTATAAGCTATGCGGAATCATTTTTTTCGTCATCAATACTTTCTCTTCAACAATCATGAAGACTTGCATGAAAAATCGAGGAAAATTGATGTAAATTTTTAAAAAAAAATCATAGTAATAGGAAAGGTGTGTGGAAAACATGGAAAATCTGGAAAATTCATGTTATATTGGATCAAGTTGGAATACAGCTAAAAAGCGCTGTTTAAAATATAACTTGAATTTCAGAAAACTGTTGCAGTACATCAACGTTTGATACTCGAATAAATTTTTTGAAAAACTGGTAAATCAGTGCCTTTTCAGCCGTTATAAAATTGTTTTAAAATATCTCCATGCAGCACGTAATAACAATTTAATTAACGTGAAAAAGACAGAAAATAAAAAAAGTAAAAAACGAGTTTTCAAACTAAACTGAGGCCAAGCCGAATTAAAAAAGTAGAAAATAAACTTTTCTTCACACACAGTGGTGGATTCCGATTTTATTCGCTGACAATCACCGATGTATTTCAGTATGATCAATCAGAGGTAATAAGTGATTTGATTCATGAAGAGAAAGAATATTCAAGAGAAATGTCCCAATCAAAAAATCTGAGTCCACCTCTGTGTGTGAAAAAAAGTTTATTTTCTACTTTCTCATGAGGCTTGGCCTCAGTTTTGTTTGAAAACTCGTTTTTTACTTATTTTATTAAGTACTCGTTCCTCGCTTAAGAGGAGTCAGTACCAAGCTTTGCAAGTTTCATACATTTTTCAATGCAAATTTCTGGCAAACTATTTGTAGCAGGATAATGATTTATATCTTAAATTAAAGGTAATGTAGAAGTCTAGTAAATAACGTCGGAAAAAATTAAAAAAAAGTGTATTGGAATGGAGATATTAGCTCGGAAACTTATAAAAAATGGTTAAAATTGAAGTCTTTTAAATCAAAGTCCTGTGGGTGTATTCCCATTTCTTTAGATTGTGAATCTTTTATAATTTTTTATAATTATTTAACTCTAATAGTACTTGTTTTTTCTCCCGACATTTCACCGACAAGAAATGGCAATAGTTAATTGAAAGTTGTTTAAATACTAAGCAAAATAGCATATTTAACAATTATGGACAAAAAAAAAATTTAGTAACTCTCCTAAATTTTTTTTCTCGTTAAAAATTTTCAATTTATGTGAACTGCAAATTTTCATTTTTCGTCTTAAATTGTATGGTTTTGTCGATTGTTGGGTTTTTGTTTTTTTGCGGTAGATGTCTCTAATGTGCTCTGTGGTATAGGTCTAGGTTAATTTCATATGAATTTTCTTACTTTCAGGACACAAACCTGCGTATAGTAAATTTTATTACCTACAGGTTCCCTGGTATCTAAATTGAAACTTTTGCTGAGTACTGACTCGTCTTAATATAGACTGCATGGCACCTCTTACTTCTACCCCAGTTTTTTTTTAATTGGAATTGCCCATGCATATTTGGAGAAGGTACCAATGACTGTCAGTAGATAGCGGTAACCCGTGTTCACATACTTGTAGGGACCCATTTCAACCAAGTCTGCCTGCCACAAGTCACCTAGTCCTTTGGTAATCACCCGAGAGCGTTTAAGATTTCTTTTTGCTGGTTCATGTAGCTTATTTACAACTGGTCTCTTACTCATCGTATTTATAAATAAAATGGATTTCTCAAGAGTTTTTACTCATATATACCATCTTTTGGTGTCAAGTCTTTCTTATCTATTACTTAAGTAAACAGTTTTCAATCTTCGCGATTTCGTCATTGAGATATAGCGTTAAGTTTGTCACCTCTATATTTAGAGTTTTTCTTATTTCTTCAACACTTATTTTAACTTTCTTGTCAACATAGTCTTAAGTAGTAGCATCATCATTTTCAAGGGGTTCACTAAGTCGTTTTATACACTTTGAATTTAGTCGTTTTATACACTTTGAATTTAGATCGTAGTCTTCGTTTATCATTAAATTAAATCCAATACCCCGCTCTCCTTGTTCACCAGCTGGAACGTGATATCCTTGTTTACCAGCTGGTGATTGAGTTCCTTGTTCACCGGTTGGCCCCTGAGCTGCTGTTGGTCCACGTTCACCTGCTTTCCCAAGATATCCTAGCTTAGAGAAACGTCCAAACTTGTCAACGCTTATCTGTATATTGTGTAGAAGTATGGTAATGGAGTAGTATTTAAACAATAATACCTGCTTCTCGGAACTAATACTACAGGATAGATACAATTTCATTGTTTTGACTGGTGTTTCTAGCCTGCTTTGATGCCATTAAAAGGCGCAGCCTATCCGCTTATTCATTTGGATCATGCCAGTAAATGTGATCAATGTTTTCCATAGGCAGACCCATTAGTCCCATGCCTTTATGCTGTGTAAGCTTGCTGATTATAGATATATACTTAGCCGCTCTAGTACATTTTATTTGTCTGAAGATGGACATAGTCACGTTTATATACATTGTTGTCTCTCAAAATAGATCCATATTTAGTTAGATCCTACTTAGTATATAGACCTTTTGCAGGATCTTTCATAAATAGCAGCTCGTATAGCCCCAAAGTTGTTTTATATATCTTCCCCTTGATAACAGTATCACCTTCAGCATCAACATCAAACGTTGAATTACCAATTCTCTACGCGTTGTCATCATAGTAAGCTCCACAGGTTGGATCAATCTTCAGTGAATACCTTTAAATAGTTTGAAACTATGTATCCAGACGTTTCTGGGGAGGTGACGAGAGACCTTCCTATCACTGTTCTTGAACATTTTGGGTGCTGCGAATTCTTCTTCGGATGTTAAGGAATAATCCCCATAATATATAGGTGTGTTACTAGCCTCCATTTTATCACATTTCCGTTGGAGAGGGGTAAAATGCTCCACAATTCTTCTACCAAACTCTTTTAGGGTTTAGTGATTGGCCTAAAGGTTTCTTCAATTTGAGTTTTTGCTTCAGTCCTTCCCATCTTTAGGGCTTTTAATTTCCTTCCCACTGAATTCCTAGTCTTGATGACTTCTTTTAATAAGTTTTCATTCATTCTTCGATATTAACTGAATAACAGCTTTCCAAACAGCTCTGATAACAGCTTAGCAGCTTTTCAACCAGCTCTGACAACAATTTTAACAGCTTTTAAACAGCTCTGATAGCAAGTAAACAGCTTTCCACGCAGCTCTGATAACAGCCTAACAGCTTTTCAAACAGCTTAACAGCTATTAAACAGCTCCGATAACAGGTAAACAGCTTTCCAAACATCTCCGTTAACAGCTTAGCAGGTTTTTATACAGCTCTAATAACAGCTTAACAGCTTTTGAAAAGGTCTGATAACAGCTTAACAGATATGAAAACAGCTTAACAATTTTTAAACAGCCCTTATAATAACTCAACAGCTTTTCAACCAGTTCTGATAAGAGCTTAACAGCTTTTCAAACTGGTTTGATAACAGGTGTACAGGTTTAATCTACTCACCAGCTCTACAAGTTTCGATGTGCTTTCGGCTGAGTTAAAATTTCGACTTATGAAATTTTCGCATCTTCCATCCTTCTATAGTACAATGAATGTATCAAATCCTTTACGGTAGCGTCTCTTGTTTAATGATCTGACCTTTTCAATCATCAAGAAACCATATTCATTCTTCCAACACTCAACACAGACTCTTCGAAATTTATTGAACTTCATGCGCTTCTTAGATTTTGTAGCGAACATAGTATTACCAGATTATTATACAATTTTTCTCTACTTTTTAAATTGTGATCTGATCTTGTTACCAGATTATTATAAAATCTTCTTCTGATTATTAAATTGTGTATAAAACAAACTGCCACCAAATTCTTATAGCCTTTCATTTTGCTGCTATTTATTTTTAGATATTATTGAATGTGATTTCGTCTATAACAAAAACCTGTAGTTTGATTTGGACACATGAATTCATATAAGGTTTATAAGGAAATGCAGTTACCAGATCCATATAAAATTTTCTTCAGCCTGTAAGATTATATATGGAAATACAGTTACAGAAATCTTCTTCTTTACTGTTTGCTCATAGTTTGTAGCGGCCTCGTGTCTCCTGTGCAAGAGCCACTACTTTCTTTTGAATGTGATCTTTATGTCTGGTCAATAGATAACGCCCGAAACTTGTGGTTTTATTTAAACTTTTATTTTATAGCTATCTATACATTAATTTTAATTTCTACAAAACTAATTATTAAATACTTTGACTTCGATCGATCGCGGGGTGAAACCACTGGTATGAGACTTGTAACTCGACTCTCGTTTTTCTAATGCCTTCGCGCACTCTTCACCCGTATCGCGTATATAGTCTGCTTCTATGTGCTGGTGTGTTATACAATAGGAGTTATTTAGCACTGGTTACGTTCAGAGTTAGTGCTGCATGTTGCGTTCGTTTAGATTATCTAGCGAGTCTCTATACACTCCCCTCCCAGCGTAGCGGTTATTTATATGAAAATCTTTTCTTGAAGGTTACTGTTTTTTTATTCTTCATGTTAAGTTTGTTCGAGCAAAGGACCTCGTCTGCTGCAATATGTGTGGGTTTTAATCTGTCTATGGAGACCGATGAATTCTTTCCGTTTATATCTATTACGAAATGTTTTCGAAATCTTCTTAAAACTTTGAATGGGCCCTCATACGGTGGTGTTAGTCCTTTGCGGATTCTATCTACTCTGAGAAAGACATGACTACAGGATTGTAGTAATTTTGGTACGTGGATAATGTGTGTCGTTTCTCGCGTGCTAGAAGGTCTGATTTTAAAATTCGAAGAGTTTTCAGAATTGCTTTCTGATTTGTCCACAAAGAATTCTGCGGGAATTTTTAAACTCTGACCATAGACCAGCTCTGCTGGAGAACATTTTAAATCATCCTTAATAGCGGTTCGTATACCCAAGAGAATGAATGGAAGCTCGTTGCTCCAATTCATGGTATCGCCTCTTGCCATCAGAGCTGATTTTAATTGGCGATGTAAGCGCTCTACCATTCCATTTGCTTGTGGATGATAGGCTGTTGTGCGGATTCGGTGTGATCCCAACATATTAGTGATTTCGTTGAAAAGCTTTGACTCAAACTGTGTTCCTCGGTCGGTAGTAATTTGAAGTGGTACGCCAAACCTTGGGATATATTCTTGAACGAACGTTTTTGCTATAGTTTGTGCACTAATATTTTTAATCGGGTATGCTTCTGGCCACCGTGTGAATCGATCTATGATAGTGAAAATATAAGAGTATTCATTCGATTGTGGTAGTGGTCCGATGATATCAATGTGTATATGTTCGAACCTCTTTGACGGTATTGTGATTTGCTCAAATCCTGTTTTGGTGTGCCTTTGGACCTTGGACTTCTGACACTGTAAACATAGTCTAGACCAATTATTACAGTCCTTGTTGATGCTGGGCCAAAAATATCTAGAAGTGATTAATTTTCGTGTCGTTCTTATTCCGGGGTGCGAGAGGTTGTGTATTGAATCGAAAATTGGTTTTCCTAGCTCCTCAGGTACGTATGGTCTATTTGTAGTTGTGCTGGTTTCGCACCAAATCTGTTCCTCTGACAAGGGTAATGTAATTCTTGATAGTTTATAGTGAGAGTTTCGCTGCTCGTTGTTAATCAAGTTTTTAAGCTCCTGATCGCTTTTTTGAACCTTGTTGAAAGTTTGAAGGTTAAATGTGGCAGCGCATACTTCTGAACTTTCGTCGTTGTACAGACGCGATAGTGCATCAGCTACGACATTGCTTTTACCTGCAACATGTCGGATATCTGATGTGAATTGGGTAATGTAGTCAAGTTGGCGCGCTTGCCGTGGACTACGCTCTGTTTCTGCCATAACTGCTCTTGTCAACGGTTTGTGATCTGAATAGACTATTAGTTGCCTGCCTTCCACGAAATGTCTGAAATGCTTTACAGCTAGGAATATAGCTAGAAGCTCTCTGTCGAAGGCAGAATACTTCATTTCGGCGTCTGTTAATTTCTTCGAAAAAAAACCTAGTGGTTCCCAAGAGTTATTTGTCAGCTGTTGTAAGGAAGCACCGACATGTGTGTTTGATGCGTCCGTAGTGATATTAAAAATGGTATTATCCAATGGGTGGGATAGCAAAGTAGCTTCCGCTAATGCTAGTTTTATTTTTTCGAATGCTTCCTTGCATTCCTTTGGCCAAGTGAACTTTGGTTTCGGCTGGGTGTGCCGTTGCAGTAATGTTTGGTGTGCGTAGATGGGTGACAGTAATTCTGCTAAGTTAGGGATAAATCTGTGGTAGTAATTTACCATACCCACGAATCGTTGGATCTGCTTAACACTGGTTGGGTCTGGTAGTTCATTTATGGCCTGTACTCTTTCTTTTGAAGGCAGAATACCGTGCTCATCGATGGTGTGGCTAAGAAAGTCTAATGATAATACACCAAATACACATTTCGACGGTTTAATGTTGAGACCGTAATCGAGTAGGCGTTTAAAAAGTATACGTAAATGTTGTATATGTTGTACTTCGTTTGGACTTGCGACCAGTAAGTCGTCTATGTATACAAAAACGAAATCTAGATCCCTAGTTACTTCGTTCATTAGCCTTTGGAAAGTTTGTGCGGCATTTCTTAATCCGAACGGCATTCGCACAAACTCGAATAGACCTGTCTTGTGGACATCCTCGGGAGCGACAGGTATCTGATGATACGCTCTGAATAGATCGACTTTCGAGAATACTTTGTTACCTCGAAGGTGTATAGAAAAGTTTTGAATGTGTGGGATCGGATACCTATCAGGAGTAGTGATGGCATTTAGACGCCTATAATCGCCGCACGGACGCCAATCATTATTTTTCTTACCCACCATATGAAGTGGAGAAGAGGCCGGAGAGGACGATGGACGACAGATTCCAAGTTCTGTCATGTGGTTGAATTCTAGACGTGCAGCCTTCAGTTTGGTTGGATCTAATCTGCGTGGTCGTGCAAACGGAAGCTGTCCTTGTGTGACAATGTGATGTACAACATTGTGTTTGATTGGCTGTTTAAAATCTGGTAGGCCTAATATACCTGGAAATTCGCGCAATATCGAGTCATAGGTGTTGTCAATAACGAAATGACGAGGGGTTGGTGTTTCTGCCTTGGCGTTAATTGCATTTATATATAACTGTGTTTGTCTATCGATTAGGCGTTTGTTACGCAAATCGACCGAAATATTAAATTTTGTTAAAAAATCAGCGCCTAAGATAGGCCTGTTTACTGAGGCTAAAAGAAATTGGTGTGTGAAATTGCGACGAAGACCAAGGTTAACTTGCAGCAATTTTGTTCCAAAGGTACTGATCTTTGTTCCGTTTGCTGCAGACAGAGTCATGGATGTGTCTTTCTTTCTGTAGGGGTATAGTGTATTAGGAATCACTGAAATGTCAGCGCCGGTGTCCACTAGAAACGTAAGACTATTAAGTGAATCATCAACAAAGAGGCGGCGTGATTCGCCGTTGTTCCCACTGGTAGCCGCACTTACAGTGGAACCGATTCGTTTTTTGAATTATTTTGCGTCTTCTTGTTGAGACTGAAAGTACAAGGGTAGGCGCAATTTTTTGCTAACGCTCCGAATTTGTTGTGATACCAACAATATTTTGCTTTTCCTAAAAGTTTTTCTTCACTTTTGGAGCGAGCTCTTATGTTGTATCTCTGTCCGCGAGAGAAAGACCTTGAACGATTATTTTGGGATAATGATTTCACCAGAGATTTGATTTGCCGTATCTCGTTTTTTAGTTCATGAATTTGCGAGTTTACATTTCGGTTGTTATTTTCCGATTGGCCTGGATTAATGGTTGAAATTGAATTAGACGCGAGGGAGGCTTCCCAGATTTTGTCGGCTAAAAAGGCCAATTCATCTTCGGATTTATCTCCTTGAGATATAAGGGCGAGGTAGATTACTTGTGGTAATCTTCTTAGCCACAATTTTCTAATTAAACTATCACCTATTGCACTAGATGTTCCGGCTAAGATCTTGAGACTTCGAAGAAAGTCGGAGGGTTTTCGGTCGCCTATCTCTTCGCTTGAAATTAGTTTCTCTAAACGGCGTTCTTCACTTAAAGAATGCCTTTCAATAAGTTTTTCTTTAATCGTTTCATAAATGTCTGTCTCGGGTGGGTGTTCTATTATGTCAAGAACTGATTCTAATATGTCTTGTGGTAGTGACGAAAGCACGTAATTATAACGTTGCGTGTCTCTCGTTATCCTGGATATAGCAAACTGTGCCTCTCCGTGAACAAACCAGGCACTTGGAGACTTAGGCCAAAACTGAGGCAGTTTTAAAGATACTGCCGCTACGCTGGAAGTAGTATTTTGTAACTTGTCATGAATACTCTCGTTAGTATCTAATTCGTCTTTGTCTGTCATTTTGATTGATTAAATATTATTATATATATTTTTTTTTTTAAATTATTTGCACATAAAAGGAAACCCAGTGTATATTTAAAATGTCGTAGTTTGAAACGCGTGTATGAATAAATCTTGAACTTTCTTTACATTGTGTATTGCTACACTTTGTAGAGTAGGTGCAGGGGTTTAAACCACAGGCTATATTATTGTTTAGATAATATATATGATGGTTGAAATGGTAGGGTGGTGCACAACTTTCCATTCCTACATATGGTTGTGTGTGGGCGCAGTATGGGACAACCCGAACCAGACTTAAGGATTGTAATTTTATTTTATTAAGTTATATTGTATTTCATTTATTTCAATTAGTTTAGAAACCTGTGTACCATTCAAAAGCCTCACAGTCAAAATGGTGTTAGTGTGAAGTATTATTTCCTATTATAGATGTTATTTTTTAGCATAAAGCTAGAAGTGGTGGGGGCTAAAAAAACATGCTATATTTTATTGAAATATATATGATGCCATGGTGTGAGCTTATAGGTGCACTACTGCTATTACTCATTATAGGTTAGCAGTGTGCCCGAGATCAGACCAGAGCACATTAAGCTGACCATAGCAAGTATCTTGGACACTGACATGTATGTTAATTACTGTATTCTATCATCATGAGCATAGATTATAAGTCTCGAATATTTTGTATTTTTTGTTGTAATACTAACATATTGCGAATTTATTTAAATTTATTATCTGATTTGAATTTGTTTAGAGATGTTTGAATTGAATCATTTCTTTTAGTGACGGAAGTTTGTTTGTATTGGTTACGTTTCATTGAACTTGGTTTAATGAAGTGTTAAGTTTTGTCATGTTGCATTACCTTCCCGGAACTGGTAATGGATAAATAAGTGGAATCATATTCAGCGGTTTGAATATGTTCGATGTTTGGAATTGTAGTAATATAATTTAATTTAAGATTAGCTTTGGGTGCCGTTTAGGCTCCTGCTTGGCTTTACCGGACGTTTCGCTCCCGCCACGGAGGTCATTCAGCGGTTTTGCTATAAAATGTGGTGAATTATCAGATGTACATACATGTGTACAAATTGTAGGAGGGTGTAGTAAACTAAGTTAAGAAATTATTATGGAACGGTCTGAGAAATTTGTGAGATTGGTTGTATTTGTTTGAGTATTTTGAATTATTATTTAGATTTCCTTCTTGGTAAATCAAAATTATGATTATCTGACATGTATAAGAAATGTTTAGATTTAGAATTCATTTTAGCACCAAATGGTAAATTGATTGACTATATTTAGTTTTAATTAACATATTTACAGTATGTACTAACGTAACTTGATATATATTACAAGGAGGAAATCTGTGATGTTTAAATTTATTATAAATTGATTATTTTTCGCATAAATTCTAGAAGTGCTGGGGGCTAAAACACATGCTATATTTCATTGAAATATATATGATACTATGATGTGAGTACATAGGTACACCATTCCTATGACTCGTTGGTTGTTAGACAGTGTGCCTGAGATCAGACCAGATCACATCAACTAGAGTTTAGTAAGTATCTTAGAAATCGATTTATTTGTTAATCACTGTGTCCAAACATTACGAGCAAAAAATTGGAATAAGGCTGCTGGAACCTTTATAAATATGGGTTTACTAGTTTGAGTTCTAGTATATGGGTTTACTAGTTTGAGTTCTAGTATATGAAGGTTCTGGTTTAAAAATATGTGTGGGTTAGTTCGACTAGCTAAAGTTAAAGAGGAGGATCGCTAGAGTAGTTTGGGTTTAGATTGAAATTATGTGAAAAGGTTTTAAAATTGAATATATTATCATTTAAATTGGTAAGTTTAGGTTCAAGAGGTATTGCTATGAGAAAGTTGAAAGAGTGTGTCCCATTATAGTTATCATAATGGATTATACTCAGTGTTCATAGCTAAGGATATGGTTAGTGTTAATTATGATGCTCATGAACAATACTCAGTTTTATGATGAAATGTTATATGATTTTATATATTTATATATTTGGAATAGATTATAGGATTTTATAATATATGTGAATTGATTGTGTAATTGTCATGGTTCAGATTGTGTCACCCCACCCCACATTGAAATGGTTAGAATTGTTAGATTTGTTTACCCTCCCGGATCTATCCCCCTTTCCCGTCACACCAAACCAGCGAGACACCAGGAGAAAGTCACCATTCCACTTGTCTCACGAAGTCAAGCTAGGACCGTTAATGAGAGGATTAGGTGATGCCCATTTTGCGGAGCGTTAAAGCATGAACTTTCTTTACATTGTGTATTGCTACACTTTGTAGAGTAGGTGCAGGGGTTTAAACCACAGGCTATATTATTGTTTAGATAATATATATGATGGTTGAAATGGTAGGGTGGTGCACAACTTTCCATTCCTACATATGGTTGTGTGTGGGCGCAGTATGGGACAACCCGAACCAGACTTAAGGATTGTAATTTTATTTCATTAAGTTATATTGTATTTCATTTATTTCAATTAGTTTAGAAACCTGTGTACCGTTCAAAAGCCTCACAGTTAAAATGGTGTTAGTGTGAAGTATTATTTCCTATTATAGATGTTATTTTTTAGCATAAAGCTAGAAGTACTGGGGGCGAAAAAAACATGCTATATTTTATTGAAATATATATGATGCCATGGTGTGAGCTTATAGGTGCACTACTGCTATTACTCATTATTAGGTTAGCAGTGTGCCCGAGATCAGACCAGAGCACATTAAGCTGGCCATAGCAAGTATCTTGGACACTGACATGTATGTTAATTACTGTATTCTATCATCATGAGCATAGATTATAAGTCTCGAATATTTTGTATTTTTTGTTGTAATACTATTGCGAATTTATTTAAATTTATTATCTGATTTGAATTTGTTTAGAGATGTTTGAATTGAATCATTTCTTTTAGTGACGGAAGTTTGTTTGTATTGGTTACGTTTCATTGAACTTGGTTTAATGAAGTGTTAAGTTTTGTCATGTTGCATTACCTTCCCGGAACTGGTAATGGATAAATAAGTGGAATCACATTCAGCGGTTTGAATATGTTCGATGTTTGGAATTGTAGTAATATAATTTAATTTAAGATTAGCTTTGGGTGCCGTTTAGGCTCCTGCTTGGCTTTACCGGACGTTTCGCTCCCGCCACGGAGGTCATTCATATAAGGTTTATAAGGAAATGCAGTTACCAGATCCATATAAAATTTTCTTCAGCCTGTAAGATTATATATGGAAATACAGTTACAGAAATCTTCTTCTTTACTGTTTGCTCATAGTTTGTAGCGGCCTCGTGTCTCCTGTGCAAGAGCCACTACTTTCTTTTGAATGTGATCTTTATGTCTGGTCAATAGATAACGCCCGAAACTTGTGGTTTTATTTAAACTTTTATTTTATAGCTATCTATACATTAATTTTAATTTCTACAAAACTAATTATTAAATACTTTGACTTCGATCGATCGCGGGGTGAAACCACTGGTATGAGACTTGTAACTCGACTCTCGTTTTTCTAATGCCTTCGCGCACTCTTCACCCGTATCGCGTATATAGTCTGCTTCTATGTGCTGGTGTGTTATACAATAGGAGTTATTTAGCACTGGTTACGTTCAGAGTTAGTGCTGCATGTTGCGTTCGTTTAGATTATCTAGCGAGTCTCTATACACTCCCCTCCCAGCGTAGCGGTTATTTATATGAAAATCTTTTCTTGAAGGTTACTGTTTTTTTATTCTTCATGTTAAGTTTGTTCGAGCAAAGGACCTCGTCTGCTGCAATATGTGTGGGTTTTAATCTGTCTATGGAGACCGATGAATTCTTTCCGTTTATATCTATTACGAAATGTTTTCGAAATCTTCTTAAAACTTTGAATGGGCCCTCATACGGTGGTGTTAGTCCTTTGCGGATTCTATCTACTCTGAGAAAGACATGACTACAGGATTGTAGTAATTTTGGTACGTGGATAATGTGTGTCGTTTCTCGCGTGCTAGAAGGTCTGATTTTAAAATTCGAAGAGTTTTCAGAATTGCTTTCTGATTTGTCCACAAAGAATTCTGCGGGAATTTTTAAACTCTGACCATAGACCAGCTCTGCTGGAGAACATTTTAAATCATCCTTAATAGCGGTTCGTATACCCAAGAGAATGAATGGAAGCTCGTTGCTCCAATTCATGGTATCGCCTCTTGCCATCAGAGCTGATTTTAATTGGCGATGTAAGCGCTCTACCATTCCATTTGCTTGTGGATGATAGGCTGTTGTGCGGATTCGGTGTGATCCCAACATATTAGTGATTTCGTTGAAAAGCTTTGACTCAAACTGTGTTCCTCGGTCGGTAGTAATTTGAAGTGGTACGCCAAACCTTGGGATATATTCTTGAACGAACGTTTTTGCTATAGTTTGTGCACTAATATTTTTAATCGGGTATGCTTCTGGCCACCGTGTGAATCGATCTATGATAGTGAAAATATAAGAGTATTCATTCGATTGTGGTAGTGGTCCGATGATATCAATGTGTATATGTTCGAACCTCTTTGACGGTATTGTGATTTGCTAAAATCCTGTTTTGGTGTGCCTTTGGACCTTGGACTTCTGACACTGTAAACATAGTCTAGACCAATTATTACAGTCCTTGTTGATGCTGGGCCAAAAATATCTAGAAGTGATTAATTTTCGTGTCGTTCTTATTCCGGGGTGCGAGAGGTTGTGTATTGAATCGAAAATTGGTTTTCCTAGCTCCTCAGGTACGTATGGTCTATTTGTAGTTGTGCTGGTTTCGCACCAAATCTGTTCCTCTGACAAGGGTAATGTAATTCTTGATAGTTTATAGTGAGAGTTTCGCTGCTCGTTGTTAATCAAGTTTTTAAGCTCCTGATCGCTTTTTTGAACCTTGTTGAAAGTTTGAAGGTTAAATGTGGCAGCGCATACTTCTGAACTTTCGTCGTTGTACAGACGCGATAGTGCATCAGCTACGACATTGCTTTTACCTGCAACATGTCGGATATCTGATGTGAATTGGGTAATGTAGTCAAGTTGGCGCGCTTGCCGTGGACTACGCTCTGTTTCTGCCATAACTGCTCTTGTCAACGGTTTGTGATCTGAATAGACTATTAGTTGCCTGCCTTCCACGAAATGTCTGAAATGCTTTACAGCTAGGAATATAGCTAGAAGCTCTCTGTCGAAGGCAGAATACTTCATTTCGGCGTCTGTTAATTTCTTCGAAAAAAAACCTAGTGGTTCCCAAGAGTTATTTGTCAGCTGTTGTAAGGAAGCACCGACATGTGTGTTTGATGCGTCCGTAGTGATATTAAAAATGGTATTATCCAATGGGTGGGATAGCAAAGTAGCTTCCGCTAATGCTAGTTTTATTTTTTCGAATGCTTCCTTGCATTCCTTTGGCCAAGTGAACTTTGGTTTCGGCTGGGTGTGCCGTTGCAGTAATGTTTGGTGTGCGTAGATGGGTGACAGTAATTCTGCTAAGTTAGGGATAAATCTGTGGTAGTAATTTACCATACCCACGAATCGTTGGATCTGCTTAACACTGGTTGGGTCTGGTAGTTCATTTATGGCCTGTACTCTTTCTTTTGAAGGCAGAATACCGTGCTCATCGATGGTGTGGCTAAGAAAGTCTAATGATAATACACCAAATACACATTTCGACGGTTTAATGTTGAGACCGTAATCGAGTAGGCGTTTAAAAAGTATACGTAAATGTTGTATATGTTGTACTTCGTTTGGACTTGCGACCAGTAAGTCGTCTATGTATACAAAAACGAAATCTAGATCCCTAGTTACTTCGTTCATTAGCCTTTGGAAAGTTTGTGCGGCATTTCTTAATCCGAACGGCATTCGCACAAACTCGAATAGACCTGTCTTGTGGACATCCTCGGGAGCGACAGGTATCTGATGATACGCTCTGAATAGATCGACTTTCGAGAATACTTTGTTACCTCGAAGGTGTATAGAAAAGTTTTGAATGTGTGGGATCGGATACCTATCAGGAGTAGTGATGGCATTTAGACGCCTATAATCGCCGCACGGACGCCAATCATTATTTTTCTTACCCACCATATGAAGTGGAGAAGAGGCCGGAGAGGACGATGGACGACAGATTCCAAGTTCTGTCATGTGGTTGAATTCTAGACGTGCAGCCTTCAGTTTGGTTGGATCTAATCTGCGTGGTCGTGCAAACGGAAGCTGTCCTTGTGTGACAATGTGATGTACAACATTGTGTTTGATTGGCTGTTTAAAATCTGGTAGGCCTAATATACCTGGAAATTCGCGCAATATCGAGTCATAGGTGTTGTCAATAACGAAATGACGAGGGGTTGGTGTTTCTGCCTTGGCGTTAATTGCATTTATATATAACTGTGTTTGTCTATCGATTAGGCGTTTGTTACGCAAATCGACCGAAATATTAAATTTTGTTAAAAAATCAGCGCCTAAGATAGGCCTGTTTACTGAGGCTAAAAGAAATTGGTGTGTGAAATTGCGACGAAGACCAAGGTTAACTTGCAGCAATTTTGTTCCAAAGGTACTGATCTTTGTTCCGTTTGCTGCAGACAGAGTCATGGATGTGTCTTTCTTTCTGTAGGGGTATAGTGTATTAGGAATCACTGAAATGTCAGCGCCGGTGTCCACTAGAAACGTAAGACTATTAAGTGAATCATCAACAAAGAGGCGGCGTGATTCGCCGTTGTTCCCACTGGTAGCCGCACTTACAGTGGAACCGATTCGTTTTTTGAATTATTTTGCGTCTTCTTGTTGAGACTGAAAGTACAAGGGTAGGCGCAATTTTTTGCTAACGCTCCGAATTTGTTGTGATACCAACAATATTTTGCTTTTCCTAAAAGTTTTTCTTCACTTTTGGAGCGAGCTCTTATGTTGTATCTCTGTCCGCGAGAGAAAGACCTTGAACGATTATTTTGGGATAATGATTTCACCAGAGATTTGATTTGCCGTATCTCGTTTTTTAGTTCATGAATTTGCGAGTTTACATTTCGGTTGTTATTTTCCGATTGGCCTGGATTAATGGTTGAAATTGAATTAGACGCGAGGGAGGCTTCCCAGATTTTGTCGGCTAAAAAGGCCAATTCATCTTCGGATTTATCTCCTTGAGATATAAGGGCGAGGTAGATTACTTGTGGTAATCTTCTTAGCCACAATTTTCTAATTAAACTATCACCTATTGCACTAGATGTTCCGGCTAAGATCTTGAGACTTCGAAGAAAGTCGGAGGGTTTTCGGTCGCCTATCTCTTCGCTTGAAATTAGTTTCTCTAAACGGCGTTCTTCACTTAAAGAATGCCTTTCAATAAGTTTTTCTTTAATCGTTTCATAAATGTCTGTCTCGGGTGGGTGTTCTATTATGTCAAGAACTGATTCTAATATGTCTTGTGGTAGTGACGAAAGCACGTAATTATAACGTTGCGTGTCTCTCGTTATCCTGGATATAGCAAACTGTGCCTCTCCGTGAACAAACCAGGCACTTGGAGACTTAGGCCAAAACTGAGGCAGTTTTAAAGATACTGCCGCTACGCTGGAAGTAGTATTTTGTAACTTGTCATGAATACTCTCGTTAGTATCTAATTCGTCTTTGTCTGTCATTTTGATTGATTAAATATTATTATATATATTTTTTTTTTTAAATTATTTGCACATAAAAGGAAACCCAGTGTATATTTAAAATGTCGTAGTTTGAAACGCGTGTATGAATAAATCTTGAACTTTCTTTACATTGTGTATTGCTACACTTTGTAGAGTAGGTGCAGGGGTTTAAACCACAGGCTATATTATTGTTTAGATAATATATATGATGGTTGAAATGGTAGGGTGGTGCACAACTTTCCATTCCTACATATGGTTGTGTGTGGGCGCAGTATGGGACAACCCGAACCAGACTTAAGGATTGTAATTTTATTTTATTAAGTTATATTGTATTTCATTTATTTCAATTAGTTTAGAAACCTGTGTACCATTCAAAAGCCTCACAGTCAAAATGGTGTTAGTGTGAAGTATTATTTCCTATTATAGATGTTATTTTTTAGCATAAAGCTAGAAGTGGTGGGGGCTAAAAAAACATGCTATATTTTATTGAAATATATATGATGCCATGGTGTGAGCTTATAGGTGCACTACTGCTATTACTCATTATAGGTTAGCAGTGTGCCCGAGATCAGACCAGAGCACATTAAGCTGACCATAGCAAGTATCTTGGACACTGACATGTATGTTAATTACTGTATTCTATCATCATGAGCATAGATTATAAGTCTCGAATATTTTGTATTTTTTGTTGTAATACTATTGCGAATTTATTTAAATTTATTATCTGATTTGAATTTGTTTAGAGATGTTTGAATTGAATCATTTCTTTTAGTGACGGAAGTTTGTTTGTATTGGTTACGTTTCATTGAACTTGGTTTAATGAAGTGTTAAGTTTTGTCATGTTGCATTACCTTCCCGGAACTGGTAATGGATAAATAAGTGGAATCATATTCAGCGGTTTGAATATGTTCGATGTTTGGAATTGTAGTAATATAATTTAATTTAAGATTAGCTTTGGGTGCCGTTTAGGCTCCTGCTTGGCTTTACCGGACGTTTCGCTCCCGCCACGGAGGTCATTCAGCGGTTTTGCTATAAAATGTGGTGAATTATCAGATGTACATACATGTGTACAAATTGTAGGAGGGTGTAGTAAACTAAGTTAAGAAATTATTATGGAACGGTCTGAGAAATTTGTGAGATTGGTTGTATTTGTTTGAGTATTTTGAATTATTATTTAGATTTCCTTCTTGGTAAATCAAAATTATGATTATCTGACATGTATAAGAAATGTTTAGATTTAGAATTCATTTTAGCACCAAATGGTAAATTGATTGACTATATTTAGTTTTAATTAACATATTTACAGTATGTACTAACGTAACTTGATATATATTACAAGGAGGAAATCTGTGATGTTTAAATTTATTATAAATTGATTATTTTTCGCATAAATTCTAGAAGTGCTGGGGGCTAAAACACATGCTATATTTCATTGAAATATATATGATACTATGATGTGAGTACATAGGTACACCATTCCTATGACTCGTTGGTTGTTAGACAGTGTGCCTGAGATCAGACCAGATCACATCAACTAGAGTTTAGTAAGTATCTTAGAAATCGATTTATTTGTTAATCACTGTGTCCAAACATTACGAGCAAAAAATTGGAATAAGGCTGCTGGAACCTTTATAAATATGGGTTTACTAGTTTGAGTTCTAGTATATGGGTTTACTAGTTTGAGTTCTAGTATATGAAGGTTCTGGTTTAAAAATATGTGTGGGTTAGTTCGACTAGCTAAAGTTAAAGAGGAGGATCGCTAGAGTAGTTTGGGTTTAGATTGAAATTATGTGAAAAGGTTTTAAAATTGAATATATTATCATTTAAATTGGTAAGTTTAGGTTCAAGAGGTATTGCTATGAGAAAGTTGAAAGAGTGTGTCCCATTATAGTTATCATAATGGATTATACTCAGTGTTCATAGCTAAGGATATGGTTAGTGTTAATTATGATGCTCATGAACAATACTCAGTTTTATGATGAAATGTTATATGATTTTATATATTTATATATTTGGAATAGATTATAGGATTTTATAATATATGTGAATTGATTGTGTAATTGTCATGGTTCAGATTGTGTCACCCCACCCCCACATTGAAATGGTTAGAATTGTTAGATTTGTTTACCCTCCCGGATCTATCCCCCTTTCCCGTCACACCAAACCAGCGAGACACCAGGAGAAAGTCACCATTCCACTTGTCTCACGAAGTCAAGCTAGGACCGTTAATGAGAGGATTAGGTGATGCCCATTTTGCGGAGCGTTAAAGCATGAACTTTCTTTACATTGTGTATTGCTACACTTTGTAGAGTAGGTGCAGGGGTTTAAACCACAGGCTATATTATTGTTTAGATAATATATATGATGGTTGAAATGGTAGGGTGGTGCACAACTTTCCATTCCTACATATGGTTGTGTGTGGGCGCAGTATGGGACAACCCGAACCAGACTTAAGGATTGTAATTTTATTTCATTAAGTTATATTGTATTTCATTTATTTCAATTAGTTTAGAAACCTGTGTACCGTTCAAAAGCCTCACAGTTAAAATGGTGTTAGTGTGAAGTATTATTTCCTATTATAGATGTTATTTTTTAGCATAAAGCTAGAAGTACTGGGGGCGAAAAAAACATGCTATATTTTATTGAAATATATATGATGCCATGGTGTGAGCTTATAGGTGCACTACTGCTATTACTCATTATTAGGTTAGCAGTGTGCCCGAGATCAGACCAGAGCACATTAAGCTGGCCATAGCAAGTATCTTGGACACTGACATGTATGTTAATTACTGTATTCTATCATCATGAGCATAGATTATAAGTCTCGAATATTTTGTATTTTTTGTTGTAATACTATTGCGAATTTATTTAAATTTATTATCTGATTTGAATTTGTTTAGAGATGTTTGAATTGAATCATTTCTTTTAGTGACGGAAGTTTGTTTGTATTGGTTACGTTTCATTGAACTTGGTTTAATGAAGTGTTAAGTTTTGTCATGTTGCATTACCTTCCCGGAACTGGTAATGGATAAATAAGTGGAATCACATTCAGCGGTTTGAATATGTTCGATGTTTGGAATTGTAGTAATATAATTTAATTTAAGATTAGCTTTGGGTGCCGTTTAGGCTCCTGCTTGGCTTTACCGGAAGTTTCGCTCCCGCCACGGAGGTCATTCAGCGGTTTTGCTATAAAATGTGGTGAATTATCAGATGTACATACATGTGTACAAATTGTAGGAGGGTGTAGTAAACTAAGTTAAGAAATTATTATGGAACGGTCTGAGAAATTTGTGAGATTGGTTGTATTTGTTTGAGTATTTTGAATTATTATTTAGATTTCCTTCTTGGTAAATCAAAATTATGATTATCTGACATGTCTAAGAAATGTTTAGATTTAGAATTCATTTTAGCACCAAATGGTAAATTGATTGACTATATTTAGTTTTAATTAACATATTTACAGTATGTACTAACGTAACTTGATATATATTACAAGGAGGAAATCTGTGATGTTTAAATTTATTATAAATTGATTATTTTTCGCATAAATTCTAGAAGTGCTGGGGGCTAAATCACATGCTATATTTCATTGAAATATATATGATACTATGATGTGAGTACATAGGTACACCATTCCTATGACTCGTTGGTTGTTAGACAGTGTGCCTGAGATCAGACCAGATCACATCAACTAGAGTTTAGTAAGTATCTTAGAAATCGATTTATTTGTTAATCACTGTGTCCAAACATTACGAGCAAAAAATTGGAATAAGGCTGCTGGAACCTTTATAAATATGGGTTTACTAGTTTGAGTTCTAGTATATGGGTTTACTAGTTTGAGTTCTAGTATATGAAGGTTCTGGTTTAAAAATATGTGTGGGTTAGTTCGACTAGCTAAAGTTAAAGAGGAGGATCGCTAGAGTAGTTTGGGTTTAGATTGAAATTATGTGAAAAGGTTTTAAAATTGAATATATTATCATTTAAATTGGTAAGTTTAGGTTCAAGAGGTATTGCTATGAGAAAGTTGAAAGAGTGTGTCCCATTATAGTTATCATAATGGATTATACTCAGTGTTCATAGCTAAGGATATGGTTAGTATTAATTATGATGCTCATGAACAATACTCAGTTTTATGATGAAATGTTATATGATTTTATATATTTATATATTTGGAATAGATTATAGGATTTTATAATATATGTGAATTGATTGTGTAATTGTCATGGTTCAGATTGTGTCACCCCACCCCCACATTGAAATGGTTAGAATTGTTAGATTTGTTTACCCTCCCGGATCTATCACCATTTCCCGTCACACCAAACCAGCGAGACACCAGGAGAAATTCACCATTCCACTTGAACTTTCTTTACATTGTGTATTGCTACACTTTGTAGAGTAGGTGCAGGGGTTTAAACCACAGGCTATATTATTGTTTAGATAATATATATGATGGTTGAAATGGTAGGGTGGTGCACAACTTTCCATTCCTACATATGGTTGTGTGTGGGCGCAGTATGGGACAACCCGAACCAGACTTAAGGATTGTAATTTTATTTTATTAAGTTATATTGTATTTCATTTATTTCAATTAGTTTAGAAACCTGTGTACCATTCAAAAGCCTCACAGTCAAAATGGTGTTAGTGTGAAGTATTATTTCCTATTATAGATGTTATTTTTTAGCATAAAGCTAGAAGTGGTGGGGGCTAAAAAAACATGCTATATTTTATTGAAATATATATGATGCCATGGTGTGAGCTTATAGGTGCACTACTCCTATTACTCATTATTAGTTTAGCAGTGTGCCCGAGATCAGACCAGAGCACATTAAGCCGACCATAGCAAGTATCTTAGACACTGACATGTATGTTAATTACTGTATTCTATCATCATGATCATAGATTATAAGTCTCGAATGTTTTGTATTTTTTGTTGTAATACTATTGCGAATTTATTTAAATTTATTATCTGATTTGAATTTGTTTAGAGATGTTTGAATTGAATCATTTCTTTTAGTGACGGAAGTTTGTTTGTATTGGTTACGTTTCATTGAACTTGGTTTAATGAAGTGTTAAGTTTTGTCATGTTCCATTACCTTCCCGGAACTGGTAATGGATAAATAAGTGGAATCATATTCAGCGGTTTGAATATGTTCGATGTTTGGAATTGTAGTAATATAAATTAATTTAAGATTAGCTTTGGGTGCCGTTTAGGCTCCTGCTTGGCTTTACCGGACGTTTCGCTCCCGCCACGGAGGTCATTCAGCGGTTTTGCTATAAAATGTGGTGAATTATCAGATGTACATACATGTGTACAAATTGTGGGAGGGTGTAGTAAACTAAGTTAAGAAATTATTATGGAACGGTCTGAGAAATTTGTGAGATTGGTTGTATTTGTTTGAGTATTTTGAATTATTATTTAGATTTCCTTCTTGGTAAATCAAAATTATGATTATCTGACATGTATAAGAAATGTTTAGATTTAGAATTCATTTTAGCACCAAATGATAACTTGATTGACTATATTTAGTTTTAATTAACATATTTACAGTATGTACTAACGTAACTTGATATATATTACAAGGAGGAAATCTGTGATGTTTAAATTTATTATAAATTGATTATTTTTCGCATAAATGCTAGAAGTGCTGGGGGCTAAAACACATGCTATATTTCATTGAAATATATATGATACTATGATGTGAGTACATAGGTACACCATTCCTATGACTCGTTGGTTGTTAGACAGTGTGCCTGAGATCAGACCAGATCACATCAACTAGAGTTTAGTAAGTATCTTAGAAATCGATATATTTGTTAATCACTGTGTCCAAACATTACGAGCAAAAAATTGGAATAAGGCTGCTGGAACCTTTATAAATATGGGTTTACTAGTTTGAGTTCTAGTATATGGGTTTACTAGTTTGAGTTCTAGTATATGAAGGTTCTGGTTTAAAAATATGTGTGGGTTAGTTCGACTAGCTAAAGTTAAAGAGGAGGATCGCTAGAGTAGTTTGGGTTTAGATTGAAATTATGTGAAAAGGTTTTAAAATTGAATATATTATCATTTAAATTGGTAAGTTTAGGTTCAAGAGGTATTGCTATGAGAAAGTTGAAAGAGTGTGTCCCATTATAGTTATCATAATGGATTATACTCAGTGTTCATAGCTAAGGATATGGTTAGTATTAATTATGATGCTCATGAACAATACTCAGTTTTATGATGAAATGTTATATGATTTTATATATTTATATATTTGGAATAGATTATAGGATTTTATAATATATGTGAATTGATTGTGTAATTGTCATGGTTCAGATTGTGTCACCCCACCCCCACATTGAAATGGTTAGAATTGTTAGATTTGTTTACCCTCCCGGATCTATCCCCCTTTCCCGTCACACCAAACCAGCGAGACACCAGGAGAAAGTCACCATTCCACTTGTCTCACGAAGTCAAGCTAGGACCGTTAATGAGAGGATTAGGTGATGCCCATTTTGCGGAGCGTTAAAGCATGAACTTTCTTTACATTGTGTATTGCTACACTTTGTGGAGTAGGTGCAGGGGTTTAAACCACAGGCTATATTATTGTTTAGATAATATATATGATGGTTGAAATGGTAGGGTGGTGCACAACTTTCCATTCCTACATATGGTTGTGTGTGGGCGCAGTATGGGACAACCCGAACCAGACTTAAGGATTGTAATTTTATTTTATTAAGTTATATTGTATTTCATTTATTTCAATTAGTTTAGAAACCTGTGTACCATTCAAAAGCCTCACAGTCAAAATGGTGTTAGTGTGAAGTATTATTTCCTATTATAGATGTTATTTTTTAGCATAAAGCTAGAAGTGGTGGGGGCTAAAAAAACATGCTATATTTTATTGAAATATATATGATGCCATGGTGTGAGCTTATAGGTGCACTACTCCTATTACTCATTATTAGTTTAGCAGTGTGCCCGAGATCAGACCAGAGCACATTAAGCCGACCATAGCAAGTATCTTAGACACTGACATGTATGTTAATTACTGTATTCTATCATCATGATCATAGATTATAAGTCTCGAATGTTTTGTATTTTTTGTTGTAATACTATTGCGAATTTATTTAAATTTATTATCTGATTTGAATTTGTTTAGAGATGTTTGAATTGAATCATTTCTTTTAGTGACGGAAGTTTGTTTGTATTGGTTACGTTTCATTGAACTTGGTTTAATGAAGTGTTAAGTTTTGTCATGTTCCATTACCTTCCCGGAACTGGTAATGGATAAATAAGTGGAATCATACTCAGCGGTTTGAATATGTTCGATGTTTGGAATTGTAGTAATATAAATTAATTTAAGATTAGCTTTGGGTGCCGTTTAGGCTCCTGCTTGGCTTTACCGGACGTTTCGCTCCCGCCACGGAGGTCATTCAGCGGTTTTGCTATAAAATGTGGTGAATTATCAGATGTACATACATGTGTACAAATTGTGGGAGGGTGTAGTAAACTAAGTTAAGAAATTATTATGGAACGGTGTGAGAAATTTGTGAGATTGGTTGTATTTGTTTGAGTATTTTGAATTATTATTTAGATTTCCTTCTTGGTAAATCAAAATTATGATTATCTGACATGTATAAGAAATGTTTAGATTTAGAATTCATTTTAGCACCAAATGATAACTTGATTGACTATATTTAGTTTTAATTAACATATTTACAGTATGTACTAACGTAACTTGATATATATTACAAGGAGGAAATCTGTGATGTTTAAATTTATTATAAATTGATTATTTTTCGCATAAATGCTAGAAGTGCTGGGGGCTAAAACACATGCTATATTTCATTGAAATATATATGATACTATGATGTGAGTACATAGGTACACCATTCCTATGACTCGTTGGTTGTTAGACAGTGTGCCTGAGATCAGACCAGATCACATCAACTAGAGTTTAGTAAGTATCTTAGAAATCGATATATTTGTTAATCACTGTGTCCAAACATTACGAGCAAAAAATTGGAATAAGGCTGCTGGAACCTTTATAAATATGGTTTTACTAGTTTGAGTTCTAGTATATGGGTTTACTAGTTTGAGTTCTAGTATATGAAGGTTCTGGTTTAAAAATATGTGTGGGTTAGTTCGACTAGCTAAAGTTAAAGAGGAGGATCGCTAGAGTAGTTTGGGTTTAGATTGAAATTATGTGAAAAGGTTTTAAAATTGAATATATTATCATTTAAATTGGTAAGTTTAGGTTCAAGAGGTATTGCTATGAGAAAGTTGAAAGAGTGTGTCCCATTATAGTTATCATAATGGATTATACTCAGTGTTCATAGCTAAGGATATGGTTAGTATTAATTATGATGCTCATGAACAATACTCAGTTTTATGATGAAATGTTATATGATTTTATATATTTATATATTTGGAATAGATTATAGGATTTTATAATATATGTGAATTGATTGTGTAATTGTCATGGTTCAGATTGTGTCACCCCACCCCCACATTGAAATGGTTAGAATTGTTAGATTTGTTTACCCTCCCGGATCTATCCCCCTTTCCCGTCACACCAAACCAGCGAGACACCAGGAGAAAGTCACCATTCCACTTGTCTCACGAAGTCAAGCTAGGGCCGTTAATGAGAGGATTAGGTGATGCCCATTTTGCGGAGCGTTAAAGCATGAACTTTCTTTACATTGTGTATTGCTACACTTTGTAGAGTAGGTGCAGGGGTTTAAACCACAGGCTATATTATTGTTTAGATAATATATATGATGGTTGAAATGGTAGGGTGGTGCACAACTTTCCATTCCTACATATGGTTGTGTGTGGGCGCAGTATGGGACAACCCGAACCAGACTTAAGGATTGTAATTTTATTTTATTAAGTTATATTGTATTTCATTTATTTCAATTAGTTTAGAAACCTGTGTACCATTCAAAAGCCTCACAGTCAAAATGGTGTTAGTGTGAAGTATTATTTCCTATTATAGATGTTATTTTTTAGCATAAAGCTAGAAGTGGTGGGGGCTAAAAAAACATGCTATATTTTATTGAAATATATATGATGCCATGGTGTGAGCTTATAGGTGCCCTACTCCTATTACTCATTATTAGTTTAGCAGTGTGCCCGAGATCAGACCAGAGCACATTAAGCCGACCATAGCAAGTATCTTAGACACTGACATGTATGTTAATTACTGTATTCTATCATCATGAGCATAGATTATAAGTCTCGAATGTTTTGTATTTTTTGTTGTAATACTATTGCGAATTTATTTAAATTTATTATCTGATTTGAATTTGTTTAGAGATGTTTGAATTGAATCATTTCTTTTAGTGACGGAAGTTTGTTTGTATTGGTTACGTTTCATTGAACTTGGTTTAATGAAGTGTTAAGTTTTGTCATGTTCCATTACCTTCCCGGAACTGGTAATGGATAAATAAGTGGAATCATATTCAGCGGTTTGAATATGTTCGATGTTTGGAATTGTAGTAATATAAATTAATTTAAGATTAGCTTTGGGTGCCGTTTAGGCTCCTGCTTGGCTTTACCGGACGTTTCGCTCCCGCCACGGAGGTCATTCAGCGGTTTTGCTATAAAATGTGGTGAATTATCAGATGTACATACATGTGTACAAATTGTGGGAGGGTGTAGTAAACTAAGTTAAGAAATTATTATGGAACGGTCTGAGAAATTTGTGAGATTGGTTGTATTTGTTTGAGTATTTTGAATTATTATTTAGATTTCCTTCTTGGTAAATCAAAATTATGATTATCTGACATGTATAAGAAATGTTTAGATTTAGAATTCATTTTAGCACCAACTTTCTTTACATTGTGTATTGCTACACTTTGTAGAGTAGGTGCAGGGGTTTAAACCACAGGCTATATTATTGTTTAGATAATATATATGATGGTTGAAATGGTAGGGTGGTGCACAACTTTCCATTCCTACATATGGTTGTGTGTGGGCGCAGTATGGGACAACCCGAACCAGACTTAAGGATTGTAATTTTATTTTATTAAGTTATATTGTATTTCATTTATTTCAATTAGTTTAGAAACCTGTGTACCATTCAAAAGCCTCACAGTCAAAATGGTGTTAGTGTGAAGTATTATTTCCTATTATAGATGTTATTTTTTAGCATAAAGCTAGAAGTGGTGGGGGCTAAAAAAACATGCTATATTTTATTGACATATATATGATGCCATGGTGTGAGCTTATAGGTGCACTACTCCTATTACTCATTATTAGTTTAGCAGTGTGCCCGAGATCAGACCAGAGCACATTAAGCCGACCATAGCAAGTATCTTAGACACTGACATGTATGTTAATTACTGTATTCTATCATCATGAGCATAGATTATAAGTCTCGAATGTTTTGTATTTTTTGTTGTAATACTATTGCGAATTTATTTAAATTTATTATCTGATTTGAATTTGTTTAGAGATGTTTGAATTGAATCATTTCTTTTAGTGACGGAAGTTTGTTTGTATTGGTTACGTTTCATTGAACTTGGTTTAATGAAGTGTTAAGTTTTGTCATGTTCCATTACCTTCCCGGAACTGGTAATGGATAAATAAGTGGAATCATATTCAGCGGTTTGAATATGTTCGATGTTTGGAATTGTAGTAATATAAATTAATTTAAGATTTGCTTTGGGTGCCGTTTAGGCTCCTGCTTGGCTTTACCGGACGTTTCGCTCCCGCCACGGAGGTCATTCAGCGGTTTTGCTATAAAATGTGGTGAATTATCAGATGTACATACATGTGTACAAATTGTGGGAGGGTGTAGTAAACTAAGTTAAGAAATTATTATGGAACGGTCTGAGAAATTTGTGAGATTGGTTGTATTTGTTTGAGTATTTTGAATTATTATTTAGATTTCCTTCTTGGTAAATCAAAATTATAATTATCTGACATGTATAAGAAATGTTTAGATTTAGAATTCATTTTAGCACCAAATGATAACTTGATTGACTATATTTAGTTTTAATTAACATATTTACAGTATGTACTAACGTAACTTGATATATATTACAAGGAGGAAATCTGTGATGTTTAAATTTATTATAAATTGATTATTTTTCGCATAAATCCTAGAAGTGCTGGGGGCTAAAACACATGCTATATTTCATTGAAATATATATGATACTATGATGTGAGTACATAGGTACACCATTCCTATGACTCGTTGGTTGTTAGACAGTGTGCCTGAGATCAGACCAGATCACATCAACTAGAGTTTAGTAAGTATCTTAGAAATCGATATATTTGTTAATCACTGTGTCCAAACATTACGAGCAAAAAATTGGAATAAGGCTGCTGGAACCTTTATAAATATGGGTTTACTAGTTTGAGTTCTAGTATATGGGTTTACTAGTTTGAGTTCAGGTATATGAAGGTTCTGGTTTAAAAATATGTGTGGGTTAGTTCGACTAGCTAAAGTTAAAGAGGAGGATCGCTAGAGTAGTTTGGGTTTAGATTGAAATTATGTGAAAAGGTTTTAAAATTGAATATATTATCATTTAAATTGGTAAGTTTAGGTTCAAGAGGTATTGCTATGAGAAAGTTGAAAGAGTGTGTCCCATTATAGTTATCATAATGGATTATACTCAGTGTTCATAGCTAAGGATATGGTTAGTATTAATTATGATTATAGTTATCATAATGGATTATACTCAGTGTTCATAGCTAAGGATATGGTTAGTATTAATTATGATGCTCATGAACAATACTCAGTTTTATGATGAAATGTTATATGATTTTATATATTTATATATTTGGAATAGATTATAGGATTTTATAATATATGTGAATTGATTGTGTAATTGTCATGGTTCAGATTGTGTCACCCCACCCCCACATTGAAATGGTTAGAATTGTTAGATTTGTTTACCCTCCCGGATCTATCCCCCTTTCCCGTCACACCAAACCAGCGAGACACCAGGAGAAAGTCACCATTCCACTTGTCTCACGAAGTCAAGCTAGGACCGTTAATGAGAGGATTAGGTGATGCCCATTTTGCGGAGCGTTAAAGCATGAACTTTCTTTACATTGTGTATTGCTACACTTTGTAGAGTAGGTGCAGGGGTTTAAACCACAGGTTATATTATTGTTTAGATAATATATATGATGGTTGAAGTGGTAGGGTGGTGCACAACTTTCCATTCCTACATATGGTTGTGTGTGGGCGCAGTATGGGACAACCCGAACCAGACTTAAGGATTGTAATTTTATTTTAATAAGTTATATTGTATTTCATTTATTTCAATTAGTTTAGAAACCTGTGTACCGTTCAAAAGCCTCACAGTTAAAATGGTGTTAGTGTGAAGTATTATTTCCTATTATAGATGTTATTTTGTAGCATAAAGCTAGGGCTAAAAAAACATGCTATATTTTATTGAAATATATATGATGCCATGGTGTGAGCTTATAGGTGCACTACTGCTATTACTCATTATTAGTTTAGCAGTGTGCCCGAGATCAGACCAGAGCACATTAAGCTGACTATAGCAAGTATCTTAGACACTGACATGTATGTTAATTACTGTATTCTATCATCATGAGCATAGATTATAAGTCTCGAATGTTTTGTATTTTTTGATTATTTTTTGCATAAATGCTGTAAGTGCTGGGGGCTAAAACACATGCTATATTTCACCGAAATATATATGATACTATGATGTGAGTACACAGGTGCACCATTCCTATGACTCGTTGGTTGTTAGACAGTGTGCCTGAGATCAGACCAGATCACATCAACTAGAGTTTAGTAAGTATCTTAGAAATCGATATATTTGTTAATCACTGTGTCCAAATATTACGAGCAAATAATTGGATTAAGGCTGCTGGAACCTTTATAAATATGGGTTCACTAGTCTGAGTTCTAGTATATGGGTTTACTAGTTTGAGTTCTAGTATATGAAGGTTCTGATTTAAAAATATGTGTGGGTTAGTTCGACTAGCTATAGTTTAAACTTGAACTTTCTTTACATTGTGTATTGCTACACTTTGTAGAGTAGGTGCAGGGGTTTAAACCACATGCTACATTATTGTTTAGATAATATATATGATGGTTGAAATGGTAGGGTGGTGCACAACTTTCCATTCCTACATATGGTTGTGTGTGGGCGCAGTATGGGACAACCCGAACCAGACTTAAGGATTTTAATTTTATTTTATTAAGTTATATTGTATTTCATTTATTTCAATCAGTTTAGAAACCTGTGTACCGTTCAAAAGCCTCACAGCCAAAATGGTGTTAGTGTGAAGTATTATTTCCTATTATAGATGTTATTTTTTGTTATTATAGATGTTATTTTTTCGGCATAAAGCTAGAAGTGCTGGGGGCTAAAAAACATACTATATTTTATTGAAATATATATGATGCAGTGTGTCCGAGGTCAGACCAGACCACATTAACCTGACGATAGCAAGCATCTTGGACACTGACATGTACGTTAATTACTGTATTCTATCATCATGAGCATAGATTCTAAGTCTCGATTGTTTTGTATTTCTTATTGTAATATTATTGCGAATTTATTTAAATTTATTATCTGATTTGAATTAGTTTAGAGATGTTTGAATTGGTACATTTCATTGAACTTGGTTTAATGAAGTGTTAAGTTTGTCATGTTGCATTACCTTCCCGGAACTGGTAATGGATGAATAAGTGGAATCATATTCAGCGATTGGAATATGTTCGATGTTTGGAATTGTAGTAATATAATTTAATTTAAGATTAGCTTTGGGTGCCGTTTAGGCTCCTGCTTGGCTTTACCGGACGTTTCGCTCCCGCCACGGAGTTCATTCAGCGGTTTTACTATAAAACGTGGAGAATTATCAGATGTACATACATGTGTACAAATTGTGGGAGGGTGTAGTAAACTAGGTTAAGAGATTATTATGGAACGGTCTGAGAAATTTGTGAGATTGGTTGTATTTATTTGAGTATTTAGAATTATTATCTAGATTTCCTTCTTGGTAAATCAAAATTATGATTATCTGACATGTATAAGAAATGTTAAGATTTTGAATTCATTTTAGCACCAAATGATAAATTGATTGACTATATTTAGTTTTAATTAATATATTTACTGTATGTACTAAAGTAACTTGAAATATATTACAAGGAGGAAATCTGTGATGTTTAAATTTTTTATAATTGAAAATATATGTACCAGTTGTAGGTAGTTATGGTTGATTAAGTTAAGAAGTTATTATTGAATGGTCAGAGAAGTTTGTTAAATTGGTTGTATTGTTAAAGTATTCTAAATGATCATTTAGATTTCCCTCTTGGTAAATCAAATATCTACAATTTACCGATACATACAAGATAAATTTACATTTAAAATATTATGGAGTAAAATCGCTAATTAGTTAACTATATTTAATTTTATATTTATTATTATGTTATGATGTATTCGATATTTCCAAGGTGGAAATCTGTACCCTTTAAAGTTTTGTTATAAAAGTTTCCCATGATTATATACACATATGTGTAACCTATGCGTGGACATAGTTAGCTAGATTAGGAAATTATCGTTAAATGGTCTGAAAAGTTTGTTAAATTATTTGTTATTTGTTTAAGCATTTCAAATAATTACTTAGATCTTCCTCCTGATGAATCAAAATCTACCATTTTCAGATAAGTATAAGATAAACTCAAACTCGAATCCAATCCAGCACAAGACCGCCAATTACATTACTAAATCAAACCGTCACCGCCATATTTACTAGTATGTAGTACTATAGTCTAACTTAGAAATCAATTCTGAGGATATCTGCAAAGTTTTAAAATTATATAAATGTTTGCTATGTTCATACGCATATATGTATATCTCATAGGTGGGTATAATTAATTAAATTAAGAAATTATTATTAAATGATCTGAAAGGTTAGTTAAATTAGTTGTCATTTGTTTAGGTATTCCAAATAATTATCTAGATTTCCTTTCTGATAAACTAAGAAACTACAATTTTATGATATGTAGAAGATAACTTTAAGTTTGAAATTATTTTCGCATAAGATTGCTAATTAATTGACATTATCATTGTTATTGATATATTTACTAGTATGTGATAATGTAGTCTAATTTCGGAATTTAGTGCAAGATTGCTAATAAATTGACTATATTAATGTTATAGATATATTTACTGGTATGTAGTTAAATATTTTACAAGTAGGAAATCTGTAAGGTTAAATTTATTATAAAGTTTTTATATGGTTACTCTAACCTTGTTTTATTATCCTCCGTGTTATTCCTATGATTTGGTGGTAATTTTTGCATACTAGCTGTTTGTTGGGTGCTGTAGTTTTTTATCCAGCAATGGGTGATTGGGATGGTTCAGGTTGATGAATGATTCCTCTAAAATAATCCTTTTTTAGGGCCTGCTCTAGTTGCGGTTCTATTAGTTTCTGGTGCTCCGCCCTCAAGTTCTTGTAAGAATTCACTGGCTTGTGCTTGTTTATTACCTGATGACTACGATGTTTTTTCATTCCTTTGTTGCCGTGGCTTAATCCTTTGCTGAATGAGGTTAATATTCTCAGATTTTAACTAAAACACAGAACTATTGCACTGATCACTACGTTTAGATTACAGAATTTTCCAATTAGAATGCTAACTCTGTAAATTAGATGCCTATAAGTAGGTCAGGTTCACTTCACGTGTTGAATTCGTTGTGTTTTCTCCCGTTTGCCCTGGTTATTTGTGTTTCTCACTTGTAACTTCCATACTGTTATTAGTAGAACTTATTCGTGCGTATGGGAATTATTCCAATGTAATATGACAGTTTAGTATGATGCTGCCATGTATAGTAAATTTTTGGTAGGGCCATATTAATTTGATGATTAGGTTGAAGTTATAATTTCTTACGTTGAATTGTTTAGTTTATGTGATGTTGATAGATAATTGGATTATTTTTTGCATAAATGCTGTAAGTGCTGGGGGCTAAAACACATGCTATATTTCATTGAAATATATATGATACTATGATGTGAGTACATAGGTGTACCATTCCTATGACTCGTTGGTTGTTAGACAGTGTGCCTGAGATCAGACCAGATCACATCAACTAGAGTTTAGTAAGTATCTTAGAAATCGATATATTTGTTAATCACTGTGCCCAAATATTACGAGCAAATAATTGGATTAAGGCTGCTGGAACCTTTATAAATATGGGTTCACTAGTCTGAGTTCTAGTATATGGGTTTACTAGTTTGAGTTCTAGTATATGAAGGTTCTGGTTTAAAAATATGTGTGGGTTAGTTCGACTAGCTATAGTTAAAGCGGAGGATCGCTAGAGTAGTTTGGGTTTAGATTGAAAATTATGTGAAAAGGTTTTAAGATTGAATATATATCATTTAAATTGGTAAGTTTAGGTTCAAAAGGTATTGCTATGAGAAAGTTGAAAGAGTGTGTCCCATTATAGCTATCATAATGGACTATACTGAATGTTCATAGCAAAGGATGTTGCCATGGGGGTAGGCGGTCAAATCATATTATAGGTTAATTGGATTACGTGATTGTATACAGTATTTAGTGCAGTGAGTTAATGAAGTGTATCTTCATCTCTCAATTTACGATTGGGCTCTATTCTTTGTAACCTGCCTCGCATGCGGACCACTGTGAATATGTATAAATATACTAAAGTTAAATCTGTAACGTTTAAATTTTATTATAATAAGGTTTCCTAAGATTGCATTAACCCTTTCCGTGCTGTTCCCAATCTTTGGTCGTTGATTATTTATAGTATTTTCTGGGTCGTTGATTATTTATAGTATTTTCTGGGGTAGTACTAGTTGAGTTGTTGTTATTGGGTGTTGGTTATTAATAGGATGTCTATGTGGTGTAGGTAATTAAAACTTCTTATTTGTTAAGGAATTGTGGTTTTTGGTTTATCTACTTTATTGGATCTTGATTGATTATATATTATTATTATTATTACATGTTAATTGTTTGATTTATCCTATGTTAGGGGATTATGACTGAATAATTAGGTTGGTTATTATACTTGGTGAACCTTAGTATTTCCTTCAGTTTCTTCCGAACTGGTTTTTCAATAGTTTGATTATAGTTGGTGTTAACTGCGTAGCAATGTTGTTATCTGTTAGGTGAATTATTTCCTGTTTTTTATTCTTCTTATTATTTTTGTTTGCAAGAATATATGCTAGTATGTATTTGTCTGCTCTTTTATGATCTGCCATTTTTGTGATGATTGCTATGTTGTTATCAATATTGTGATGTAACATATTGTTGTGTAGGTAGATTGGTTTGTTGGGTTTGGAGTATTTGAGGATTGTGAGTTCAATGCCCAGTTTGCTTGTGTGTGTAATGTATTGGGTATCACAGTTTGCACATCGTATTTGTATGATTTTATACCAATGTGTTGGTTTGTTGGTATATGCATTGTATGCTGTGTTTAGTTCATATTTCTTAATCACGTTTCTTCGATTATATTGGTTTCTTAACCTGTGTTCATGTTTATTATATATAATGGTAGTGAGGTTGGTTGTAATTTTATTAATTATATTGGCTATATGTAGTGTTTTGTTGTTATAGTATGGTATTTTAATTATTCTTCGTCCACTGAATTTGTAGTTATGCTTAGTATTGTGATCATACGATGTGTTTAGGTTGGAGGTGTAGTTGAGTCTTGCCATGAGTTTGTTTATGTATGTTTGTACAATTTCGTTTTTTTGCGATGTTGTGTTATTTTTGCTAATTGCGCGTCGGTAACAATCAATGGTGATAGCATGTGGGTAGCTGTTATCTTTACTTTCCTTGTAAAATTCCTCCAGGATAGTATCAAGGAAAATTATGTCAGTGGCTATTATTGCATAGTTTATTCTTTCCGTTAGTGTGTTTATTTTTATGTGCTTTGGGATGTTTGAGTTGTAATTAGTAAGTCTGTTGGATGTATAGCTTTTTTTGTTCCATATTGTAGTTATGTTTCCTAGGAGGGTTACTATGATGAGATCTAAGTAATCTATGTATCCATTATTTTCTTTTTCTATTGTTAATTTCATTTGTAGATTGTGTTCTAGGGTTTGTTTGATTAGGTCTATGTTGGATTCTTTGGCATATATGATAAAGTCGTCTACATATATTCTCATGAAATCAACTCCCATGTTTTTTAGTCCTCCGTATATTTTATTTAATATAAAGTCTATGTAAACACTAGCATATTTACCCGAAGTTTTGCCACCCATTGGTAGTCCTTTGGTTTGTTTAAATATTTGGTTATTTATTTTGAAGTAGTTTGCTGTTCTTATATCAAATTCTATGAATGTTATTAATGTTCCTATTTTGTATCTTTTATTAATGTGTTGTTTCAACGGTATACTCAGCATCTTCAATAGGTTCGTTATGTTAATGTTGTTGTACATGTCCACAAGATCTAGTGTGTACATTGCATATCCTGTTTTAGGTATTATATTTTTGACTTCATTAATAAATGTATTTTTGTTGTATACATTTAAGTCTATTCTGAACTGTGGTGCTGTTTTAATGTAGTCTAGGGCATTATTTATATGTTTACCTATGATGGTGTTTATGGCAGTAGTTTTACATACAATTGGTCTCATTTTGAAGGTATCTTTATGTAGTTTGATTACAGGGTACATGGTACTGATTTCATTTTTATAGTGTATAATTTCTCTTAAGATTTTGTTATCCTCTTTGCTAGGTATGGTGGTGTTTCCTTTATCTATTATGAATCCTTGTTGTTTTATTAATTTGATTTTAGCCTGTAGTGATAAGTCTAGAGATCTATGTATTCTTGGTATATTGTTGGAATTAATTTGTGTGTATAGTCCATTATTTGTAGCATTTTTTATCATGGTTTCGATTAAGGTGTTGTATAGTATTCTGTACATTATCACCGTGACCTTTCCTTTGTCTGCTTCAAGGATTATCAAGTCCTTGCTTTGTAGTATGAATAATTTTAGGTCCATTGTTGTGTTTAAAATAGTTTTTTCTATATTGGTGTATCTTTGTTTTTTAGTATGACCAATGTATTTAATTATGGCCTTAGTAAGTTCCAATATTTTGGTGGTGTGCTGCATCGGGTATTCAGTTGTAATGTTGTCTGCCACTTCTTCTGTTAAGTATATAATGTCTGTGAGGTTTAGTTTTTGTCTGGGAATTACGAATTTGGGTCCGTAGGATAACAATGCTTTCATGTTATGGCTGAGTTCTACTTTGGTGAGGTTTACAAAGCCTCCTTCAACTATTTTTAGTTGTAGTTGATCCATTATTGATCTGTAAAATATGTATGTTCTACGTAGTAATTAAAGTCGTGGAACTTGGTTATATTACTTATTATAACGTTTGTTAGTGGTATGGAGGGGGGGGGGGGTAATTGTTAAATAGGGTATGGTTAGTATTAATTATGATGCTCATGAACAATACTCAGTTATATGATGAAAAGTTATAAGATTTTATATATTTATATATTTGGAATAGATTACAGGATTCTATAATATATGTGAGCTGATTGTGTAATTGTCATGGCTCAGATTGTGTCACCCCACCCCCACATTGAAATGGTTAGAATTATTAGATTTGTTTACCCTCCCGGATCTATCCCCCTTTCCCGTCACACCAAACCAGCGAGACACCAGGAGAAAGTCACCATTCCACTTGTCTCACGAAGTCAAGCTAGGACCGTTAATGAGAGGATTAGGTGAACTTTCTTTACATTGTGTATTGCTACACTTTGTAGAGTAGGTGCAGGGGTTTAAACCACAGGCTATATTATTGTTTAGATAATATATATGATGGTTGAAATGGTAGGGTGGTGCACAACTTTCCATTCCTACATATGGTTGTGTGTGGGCGCAGTATGGGACAACCCGAACCAGACTTAAGGATTGTAATTTTATTTTATTAAGTTATATTGTATTTCATTTATTTCAATTAGTTTAGAAACCTGTGTACCATTCAAAAGCCTCACAGTCAAAATGGTGTTAGTGTGAAGTATTATTTCTTATTATAGATGTTATTTTTTAGCATAAAGCTAGAAGTGGTGGGGGCTAAAAAAACATGCTATATTTTATTGAAATATATATGATGCCATGGTGTGAGCTTATAGGTGCACTACTCCTATTACTCATTATTAGTTTAGCAGTGTGCCCGAGATCAGACCAGAGCACATTAAGCCGACCATAGCAAGTATCTTAGACACTGACATGTATGTTAATTACTGTATTCTATCATCATGAGCATAGATTATAAGTCTCGAATGTTTTGTATTTTTTGTTGTAATACTATTGCGAATTTATTTAAATTTATTATCTGATTTGAATTTGTTTAGAGATGTTTGAATTGAATCATTTCTTTTAGTGACGGAAGTTTGTTTGTATTGGTTACGTTTCATTGAACTTGGTTTAATGAAGTGTTAAGTTTTGTCATGTTCCATTACCACAACCAGGCCAACACAAGCAGGAGAACTGGATGACAGAGCAATTACTAAGCAATTTAAAGCTGTAAGTAAAAGCCTCTTTGAAATATAACAATTGGCGCAGCTGGTAGGATAGAGGAAGCCTACTTTAAAAAAACAGAGTATGAGCGCTCGAAAACCCTCTATCCTATGAATCAAAAAGGAGTTTAGGTCGAGATCGAATACTGGGAAAGACACCCTACCCTCCGCCTGAAGTTTAGTCTGGCTTTAGGGGTATTTCGATCTTGTCGGCTCCCAACGCTCGGGGTCGGACAGCTTTAACTGCCTCTGTTTGAAAAACACGCAGCCACCCCCTCATCAAAGCACAAAGTGCCAACTTGGGACAACACCGGTCTTCAACCCAGCCCAGGAAAAATAGATGTCCATATCAAGAGGAAAATTCCAACGCGACACCGGAAGGAAGATCAGATACACTCCAATCTGCGATCCGAAGTTGAAAGGGACTTCGAACTAGGCAACGCGCCCCTTTCAGCTTTTATCCAGGGGAATTTAAGAAGGCCATGGGCCCCCCCGGCAGCAAAAGAACTTCAACCGAAAAAACCAGCGATCCTGAATTGAGAGGGACCTCGAAGAAGGCAATAAGCCCCCCTCTCAATTTTAACCAAGGGAATTAAGACGGCAGAAGCCTCCTAGCTGCAAATTTTACTTACGGTGGTCCATGAGCGAGGAAAGCTCCCACCAGGAGACGCCGCAGGAAATCACACCAATTCCACCAACTCCACAACAATCTTCCTCACCGGGCGACGCACAAGACGATCCGTCCCGGTACGAAGGAGGCAACGCGGGAGCAACATCCGCAATAGAGGGTGCTAATCAAACACCCGCAACAAATTCACCAACAAGAGGAGTCACGTTAAGGAGCGCGACAATCCTAACAGGTCCCCACCAAGTAAGACCTTCCAATTTAAATTTAGAAAAATATTTAAGGTATTTAGAAGGGAAAGTGCGAGACTCCTCCGAACTTTCGGTTATACAGTGCGATTCTATTGACAAAGAGATTGCAAAGTCTCGGGAACGAAGGGTTGAGCAGATCGCAAAATTTAAAGACAGCACTGAAAAGTTCAAAGAGAGCCTGAGGGAGTTTGGAGAACTCTCCCAATCGCTCGAAGTCACAAATAAAGATAATATGGTAGATTTAAGCGAAAATGCCAACGACAAAGTCAATGATTCCACCGTAAGTGAAATCATTTGAACTGGCTGGACGACTCCCTTCTGGAAACCAGCATAGAGGAAACAAGCTCCCCAAAAGTGTCAAACTCTAGTTTCAAGATCCTCAATTTAAACATGGTAGATTACGCTAAAATCGCAAAGCTAACTGCCCAGCTCGTTCCCCTATTTTCGGGATAACAGTACCCAAAATTGAGCCTTGAGCTCCAAACTTTCCTAGGATGCTGCAGGCAGGTAATCCAGTGCATTTCGGTGGAGGAACAATCAGCATTTTTGCAAACCTTCCCCACCAGACTTCGAGGCGAAGCTTACCAGCTTTTTACCTCAAATATGCCCACTACTTTCAAAGAAGTAGAAGAACGGTTAAACCGCACGTACCTGCTTAGAGAAACTTACCAGGACCTGGTAAATAAATTAATCACTACAAGGCAGTATCATTTGGAAAACCTCACAGCCTTGACGGCACGAGTGAAACAGATGCTGGCGCTATGTAATGAAGCAGCAGAGTCCAAATATGGAGCCACGGCAGCACCAGCTGTTAAAACGCAGCTCGAAGACTTTTCCAAAAACGCATTGAAAGCAGGCGTAAATAACCCATATATGTGCCAATACCTTCTGACCATGACAGACGGCACGGTGGATGACCTCGTACAAAGAGCACTTGACATGGAACGTCTCAAGAAAAGTGCTCTATTCCTGCAACCTTCAGGGCAATTTCAACTAAATGTGATACAAAATACACTACCCCATTCAATAAGTGCAATAACACCCAATAACGCACAATTTAGCCAAATTAATTCATCGGCTAATCACAGCGTATTTACTCCAAGCATAATGCCATACGCTCAAGTTCCCCAGACCCTGTCAAACACAAATAGTCACATTCAGCAGCCGCAGTTCACACAGGAAAACACATCACCATACATCAAACAGGAGCCGAGATCTCCTAATAAAAATTATAATGTACAAAATAAAAATAATTATTTAAATAAAATCAGTTGTAATTTAAGAGGCCGTACATACACCGATTGTTTGAAACGTAAAAATACGCCGTACTGTGTGAACTGCAAAATGTTTAATCAAGACTTGCGTGACTGCAGGAGGAACAACAATAGTTTCCAGAGACCACATAACAATAATGTATCACCAAATCAACGACCAAGAGACACACAAGGTCCCAACAACTCAAGAGTATATAACGTGCGTAAAAATTGCGAATTTTGTGGTCGTTCTGGACATGCAGTAAATAACTGCCAACAAAAACGTAAATGGGAAGCCCGGAGTCAGGGAAACGACGTACAGTCGACCAAAACTCCCCGGCTGGACTACAAATCTCCCCTCAGCAGCCCGATTTCAGTGTCGCTACAGTAAAACTTCCTTTAGACATAGGCCTGAACGGCCAAACTAAACTGGTAGTAGACACAGGCGCTGAGGTAAGTATAATAAAGAAAAGGTCATTAAAATATCTCAAGGAAATTAACCACAATGAGGCATGTACACTTCTGACCCAATTTGGTATCGGAAAGACGCTGGGATAATTGCCAGGGAAACTTCGTTTTCAAAATAAAATTCTCTGCAAATTTCAAGTCGTAAAGAACTTTCCTGGCCTTTCCGATGATGGACTTCTAGGAAATGATTTTCTAGTAAAAAACTGTAGCGTTGAGGGTCCTAATAAGGCACTAAGGTTTCCTCGCACGGAGACTAATCCCGATGAATTTGCTATGCCATTGACGTTTGAAACGGACAAGCTACATTCTGAAAAAGCAGTCGAAGTAAGAACACTTCCAGAAGAGGTAGAGTCTAAACAGGCTAAGCTATCCACCTCCAGTATCTTCAAGGCTTCTTAAACGAGAAAAGCTGGCTGACAAGCTCCAAAAGAGCCCAAGGAATGTGAAAAAAGCTGTCTGGGCGAACAAGAGACCGATGAAATCAGGCAGCAATTGGTTACCTTTAAGGAACCAATCTGCATACCTGCGCGCTCTTAAATTGTTGCCCCAGTCCCGTTACAAACTCAAGAAGAAATGCTCTGTTTATCACAAGAGATAAGCGATGGAGTCTTCTTGGCACACAGTTTGCTGTCATCTGGAAAAGAATTAGTGTTTGTTAGTAGTCTCAACGCTAACAATCATCAAGTAGTCATACATAGCTTAAAGTTACAGCTATATACAATAAACGACTACACCATAGTCCCATAAACGCACACAAAAGATCACAAAAGAACATACATTCCACTACCAAATATAGAGGCAATATCAAACAACACAAGAGACGGAACTGGGTGTCCAAAGCCTGCCAAAAGGGTGCATGTAGCTCTTCCGTTCAAAATCCCGAGGCATAAATCACTATTAAACAAACAACGGCCATACAAGAACGGCAGCGAGTCGCTAAAGCCTATATTAAAGGTGCATATTACTCCACCGTCACACAGCACACAAAATTCTACATGGTCTAAACTCACTAGCATTGACACGCATGAGTATATCACACAACCTATGGCAAAAACCACACAGGTGTACCAAACTCAGCCGTCAACTAAGCAGGAAGCAAATACCCTGCAACATGTTAAGAACAACGATATAAAGCCGCAAAAGGAATCTCAAAAGTCTCATCTATTTACAGGTCAAAAACTTAAAAGGAAGAGTAAGTTAACCCACGGTTCAGCCGAAAAAACGGCAATATGACAACATGTACGATATCTATACCCAGATTATGAGATTCGAGACGACATAAAGCAATACCAGCGTATTTCTAGGCTAGAGCAGGCACTCAGCCTAGACCCTAATTTGACCGCGGAAGAAAAAATTTCGATATCAGAACTCTGTGAAGTGAATAACGATATCTTCTTCCTCAAAGGTGACAGACTCACCTATACAAATGCGATAACGCATTATATTCCATTGGTGCAAGATCAAGCACCAATCAATCAAAAAATGTGCCGCTTACCTGAAACACAGCGGAAAGTAATCAACGAGCAGCTCAAAGAAATGCTGGACAGCAGGATAGTCCAGTCTAGTAAGAGCCCTTGGAATTCACCTCTAATAGTTGTCCCCAAGAAAGCGGGACCTGACGGTGAAAAAAGGTGGCGCGTCGTTGTCGACTTTCGTAAATTAAACGAAAAGACAATTGGAGACGCATTCCCGCTACCCCGAATCGAGGATATTCTCGACCAACTAGGTCACGCCAGGTATTTCACCACACTCGATTTGGCCAACGGCTATCACCAAGTTCTTGTCGACAAAAAAGATCGACATAAAACTGCTTTCAGCACGAGCTATGGGCACTACGAGTTCAAGCGTATGCCATTCGGGCTCAAAGGAGCCCCGCCACAATTCAACGCCTAATGAATTTCGTATTAACAGGCCTATAAGGCCTCGAATGTTTTGTTTACCTAGATGACATTGTCATCTATGAAAAAAATTTAAATCACCACAACGAAAAGTTGAGGAAAGTCTTCAATAAGTTGAGAGAGAACAACTTAAAACTGCAGCCAGAAAAGTGCCAGTTTCTACGTAGAGAAGTTATTTACCTAGGACATAAATATTCTAGCGAAGGAGCCCTACCAGACCCAAGTAAGACGGCCTGCGTCCAAACATTTCCTGTTCCAAAAACAGTAAGCAAGTTCAGTCATTTCTAGGACTGGAATTACTACAGGAAATTCATTCCAGACTTCTCCAAAATCGTACGTCCAATCACGAATTTACTCCGAAAGGACGTAAAATTCACTTGGACAGAGAAATGCCAGGAAGCAGTTCAAAGCATAAAAAATGCTTTGTCTTCTCCACCACTTTTGATTTATCCCGATTTCACAAAATCTTTTAATTTTACTATGGACGCAAGTAATGAGGCTATAGGGGTTGTTCTTTCTCAAGGAGAAGTCGGAAAGGACCAGCCCATTGCTTATGCAAGCCGCACATTAAACAAAGCCGAAAGAAATTACACTACTATAGAAAAAGAGTTATTGGCTATTGTCTGGGCTACCAGGAATTTCAGGTGCTATCTTCAAGGCCGGAAATTCACGGTCTATACTGACCATAAACCTCTTAAAGGTGTCTTCAATGTGAAAAACCCTACCTCCCGTTTGGTGAGATTTCACCACAAATTATCTGAATTCGATTACAACATCGAATACAAACCCGGGAAGTACAACACTAATGCAGATGCACTAAGTCTCATCGCTCAAGATTAAAAGAAGACAGTTTAGGCAATACCTTAACGGTAAAAGCCCTAGTCCACCACACGATGGACTCAGATGTGGAGGAAGACGTTTCCACAAAAAATAAGAAAAAGAAGAAATCCGCTCATTGCTTCCTCGTGACTCGAGTTCAGAAGCAGAAGGCTCATGAGACAATAAATAGCTCCAGTTTGGAGACAGAAGAGCACACGAAAGCGGACCAAAATGAAGATCAACTCACGGAGGCGGAATTACCAAACCCAGCATCGCTTGATCAAAAAGTAAGTACTGGTAAGACATCCGAAGTAATCACGAGCCTTACGGATGGATTGTTCGGATAATCTTAAAAGATTATCACGATTCTCCATTTGGTGGCCATCAAGGTGTCGTAAAAACTTACACACGTATAAGACGCAAGTATTGGTGGAGACACATGCTTAGCGACATCAAGAAATATATTAAAAAATGCCCAAAGTGCCAGACGATGAAAGCATCTCCACAATATGAAATGCCAATGGTTATCACGGATATCGCAGAACAACCGTTAGACAAAGTTTACCTCGATATTGTAGGTCCATTAGAAAAGACCACATCAGGTAACAAATATATCTTGACCAGGTAATCGCAATACCAAGTGATGTGAATACCACCATGAAAATTAATAAACGTATCGTAACGGTATATAAAAATCGTTTAAAACTATATTTCGAGTAAAAGCATGTTGAACAAAAATGAACCAAGTTGACTTGAAATTCCTACTACAGTGTCCAGTAAGCCTCACTTCAATACCTCCCCATAAACATTTGCGGTGGAGTCACTCCACTGCCTAGTTTAAAACGGCACAATGCAAGTACAAATATGCTTAAAGGATTGTTTTCTTCTTCTAAATTGTCCACAGAAATCGCGCTAAAATTCATCATAGTTGTCGTCTTCATCCAGTACACAACTGGAGCCATCGCTGACAAACCTTATGTAATGACCCCGCTAAATGGCTCGGGTATATATTTCGAGGACCTGGGAAATCTCATGGTATATCATGACACCTGGAATGTCCTCACCGAGATAGACTTGGATGAGTTAGATACCCACATAAATCTAGCAGAATATGCAGAGCACTTAGTGCATAAACTCTGCATAAATGTAACCAACCCAGAAGAATTGTGTAACGTGCAGCAACTACACATACACGCTATAATATATAGCGTATGAAAGCGCACGGAAACTATAAAGGAACTAGTACCAGGAAAACGCAAGGCCAGACCGCTATTTGATGGAATAGGCAGTGCCATGCACTATTTATTTGGGACCACGGACGCTAACAACGAAAAAGAAATTTACAGCAGGTTAGAAGAACTTGAATCGAATACACAAGCCCTAGCCGAGCTAGAGAAACAACATATTAGTGTTGTAAAAACTACCTTGGAAAGATTCAAAAACCGCTGGCTATGTTAATGGACCGACAACAAAAAATAGCATACCAGATAAACGATCTCCACCATGTGGCCGATGATTTAACTAGGAGGCCACTAAGACAAGAGATTATATCAAGCTTATTGCTCCAAATCATCGAAGTCGAATATCGACCACAAACCCACCTGGATATAATAATGGCTAGTAGAACCAATCATATTCATCCACTCCTAATGTCTCCCAAAAATCTGTTGGAGATATACCGCAAGACGGCCTCGAATTGCCTCAATGACCAAAATTGTCTATCTGTCCTATATCAGACAGCAGGAGCTCAGTCACTCCATATGCAAAATAAATTGGTGGTGAGAATTACTCTCCCAATTTTTAATCTGCCAAAAATGAGGCTACAACAAATTCAATGCTATCCTGTACCCAAGTCAGCAAATTATTCATTAATTCCGGACCCTGGTTATTCATACACAGCCAATAGCGCAAAAGCTCTGGAATTTCTCTTATTAAAAGGCGATGACATGCAAAGTTTCCAGAAAATAACGAGTAATTTGGAAGAAATCACGTATGTAGGTCGGCCGACCACGCCTATAATCAAAGCGACAACATCCAACGAATGTGCCATTAAATTGCTATACAACCCTTTAAATGAAGTGCCCAAATGCAGGACCAGAGTACAAGCTCCCCAAAAAGACATTCGGATCAAACTAAGCAAGCCCAATACGTGGCTATTTTCATTTATTACCTCCACGGTGTTACATATCACATGTCCAGATCACTTTGTAATCTCGAAACTACAAGGACAAGGGATATTAGAGATAACGCAACCATGTCAAGTTCAAATAGGTGACAAAGTGTTTAACTACGAAGGTCAGAGTAAATTTCCACTAAAATCAGTTTCCTGAGCTCAACCACTCTCTATTCAAAGTAAATCTGACTGAAATTTTACAAGAAACTCAAAACCACAGAATGGGGAAAACCGTGATTTTAACGGGAGACGATATGCATGAATCAATTTATACTGATACCCATTCGCTGGAAGAAATCCAAAACAAAATTATTAAATACCAGGAAAAGGTATCGAGCAGAAACTCACATATCCTGTCCACAACTTCTCTATCATTCACGAGCCTACTAGTTCTGGCCATAATGATCGTTGCGGCAGTAAAATATATACACCCTGTTGTCATCAAGATGAGACAACAGGGAAATCAACCACAAGGTAACCCCGAAATCTCGTCAGAGGGAATTCCTTTATAAGAACAAACTCCTGCTCCCCAACCCAGCTTAAGGCGAACTAGAAGCCTCGCTAAAACCAAATCGGTTCAAATAATTTAAAAATGCGATACTGACACTGCCAACATGGCTCAACAAACTAATTTAAACAAGGTCGCTCTAACAGAGAACAACAATCAAAAAAGTAGTCCTGGTGAAGCGTCCAAAGAAAATCTAGGTATATATATATCAACCTATGTATATTTAACGACTTAACAAAAATAAAACAATGTCTACATAGATATAGTATAATTAATTATAGTGCAAATAACAAAATGTATATGCAAAAAAAATGTACTAAAATTACATAACAAAGTAAGTTAAAATAAACAAAAGCATGTAAAGAGGAATAGATATAGAAACAAAACAGCAACTTGAGAAAAAATAAAAATATTAAAAAAATACAACATAAAATGTATCAATAAACTATATATTAGTAGTACATAAATAAAAAAAAAAGCAAATAGGAGAAACAAATAAATAAAAATAGATAGAGTAGTAAAAAATTAAAATGCGTAAAATAATAAATTAAACTTAAAAGGAATAAATAAAAAAAAGGGGTTAGTAAATTATAAATAGAAATAATAAATAAATACCCTAAAGAATATAAGGAGAAAATACATTCGAATAGAATAAATGACAAGAGAAAACTGAAACGCATTATATTAAAAAAAAAAGGGAGTAGAATGATGTCAGAAACATATAGATATATATAATACATAAATAAGAAAAAAATATACCTAATACCAGGCTACTACCCCTATCATTATAATAATGATAAAGGATTAAAAAATGTGTGTACACCTAATCATATATATATTATAGACAAGTAGCTAAGATCAAAAAAAAAAAAATGCTAAAATAAGGATAAAGGCAAAAAAAAAATTTAAAACCCAACCAAGACCAAGATCCGAACCGACCGGAATCAGAGCCGCCAAAAAATCACCCACAACAACTTCCCCTGAGAATTATTCCTTTTCAAAGAATAATTCTCTTTTTCTCAGAGGGAAGGATTGTTATGTATATAAATTTACAAACATACATACATGTTGGAACATGATTAATAAATAAATAAAATAAATAGGATTTTTTTTGGATAAGCCGACCGACCTACGCTAAAAAGGCATTAGAGTTAAATATAACTATAAATAGGTAAAGGCGTAAACTTAAAACGCACTAAATTCAAAGGTAAAGGAAAATAGCTATAGTATTCAAAATCAAAATGGTATATATGTACATGCATTAAAAATAAAATATAAACAAAATTACTTTATAGAATTAAACAAAAGAAAAAGAGGCCTGTATTCAAATATAAATTAGACACAGGAAATAAAATAGAGCAAACACCCACTTAAAATAATAGAAGTGACCAACGAGAACCATCCATAAACCAGCTGCTTTAGCCCATAAGTAGCGCCTAACCGTAAAAATAAAAATAGTTGAGAGCCAAACATGTACCTAGGAAAACATAAAAATCACAACTTTTCCTTTGAGTCAAAAAAAAAAAAACAAAACAAAAACCTAAAACAGAAAACCAACCTCAAACTCTCGCCACCGTAAAACGTATTTGTAACCAATAGAAGCAACCAAAAGGAAGAACATTATTAAAAGCCGAGCAAAAAAGAACACAAAAAAGCACATAAAAAGTAATCGCTTTACGTAGTTTTTATTTAAAAAAAAAAAAAGATTATACAATAAAACGAAAAATGGGAGGAAAGGCCGAGTGCTTTTCACCCCACCCCCCGGAGTTACACTAGAATGAAATTAAACACAGAAAAGAAGAGAGAGATAGTATAGAATAAAACTTGGTAAACTGGGAGCCAGATAATGGAGGGCAAACTTCAGTCCTCATATTCATCTTCGTCGTCGTCTCTCCACATAACAGTGGTGCTCAGATTCCCTTGGGGAGGGGTCGCCGTGTACATCTGCACCAATTCGGTCAAGGAATCCGAGAAAACGGGCCAGCAACAGGCACATAACCCGTGAACGCCACTGAGTACCAAGGTACCACCTGGAAGAACAAAGTATATAGTTAGTAATTTGAATAAGAATTCAAAGCACTCTTGATGAGGGTATAAATTTAGCCGGACCCGGTAGAAGTAGAAGCGACCGCTCTAAGCATCCCCGGCCCAGATGGTCAGGGGGCGCTCCCCCCGCCAGCAGAGCACCAAACGTACGGGCCCAACTCAGCCGGGTATTACGTGCACAACACATATCCCGTAGAGAATTGTACTTCAACCCTCGGGACTATAAAAAGGTTGGTTGCTCAATTTTTGCGCAAACAACATGATGAATTCCGCTTCAGTTTCAAATATGAACTAGATTAAAATCAAAGCCAAGTAACCCCAGCATCCCAAAGAAAACCAAGTTCATCCTGTAAAATGCTTGACAAGCTAAAAATAAGATAAGCATACAAAGTAAAAAAGCCGTGAGTATTCCTCTTCAAAGAATACTCATATTTTTCGTGGGGGGAAGGAATTGTTACATACAAAAACCCAACACCAAAGTATGTATGGTGACCGACATTTCTGCGGAGATGACTCCCAGAAAAACTAAAGTATCAAATGTCAAAATTTTAAAAAAGTCCAAAAAATACCCCCGCGTCAATGCTCCATACAATGATCCATACAATTTTAATAAAATAATTCCCATGACAAATTTTGCCTTCAACAAAATTTGTCAGTGAAAACCAAATCGCAAAACAATTTACAATATGTAGTACATACGTACATACATATCACGAAAAGCTTGCACGCTCAGAAATGCGCGCCGCGAAAATACATTATATGTATACGCGCGCCGCAGTTTCAATCAACGGGACGGTAGCTGATGTTTATAAAAGCATCAAATTTCAAGCCTCCGTCCAACGAAAAATATTCTGGACTTGTTTAATCAAGTCCAGAATAAATGAAAATTTTCTCAGGGTAAAAATGCAACTATGCATTTTCTACCCTGAACGAAGGCTCTTGATCGCGACGAAAGTGATAAAGAGCCGAGTTGAAGTTAAAATTTGATTAACGGCGGTTCGTGAAAAATATATTAAAGTTGAATTTTAGAGTTTTTACGAGTTGAGTTGGCTTTTAAATCTAAAAAACAAAGAACGATCAGTCAAACGATAAGATCAAAACGGGTTCATTTTGAAAGAGGATTAACGGCGATTCGCGGTCGAGTCTGTAAAAGAAAAAGTGGATGTACTTGAAAACGTAGTACGGCGGGAGTAAAAAAGTGTTTTAAAGTTATAATCGAAAACTGGGTGACGGTAAAGAAAAAAAAAAGGGAGATAAATTGTTTTGTTTTTGGCCCAAAAGTATACATTTCGGAAATTAGGTCTCGGTCTCGGTCAGAGGAAAGCATACAGTAAACAGTTTTAAGAAAGAAAAAGCTTGTGAAAAGAAGGTTTGCGTAATAACGAAAAAGTTGTGATAACAGTTTGTTTAGTACACACCAAAGCCCAAAAAAAACAAAATAGGGTGTGTAATCCAGATCCTGAATTATAACAAGAAAACAAATAAAGAGAATAAAAAGTTAAGTGCCGTGTTTTAAATTACAGGGCCAACACAAGCAGGAGAACTGGATGACAGAGCAATTACAAAGGAGTTTAAAACTGTAATTAAAAGCCCCTTTGAGATATAACAGTGATCTCATATCCCCAAGACTCGAGATGAAAAAGAAGAGGGCTCGAAGTCGAAATCCTATGCTATTTGCCTATGCTAGAGAGTGCTGAATGTGATCTCATATCCCCAAAGTCATCTCGTATCTCCAAATCCGACATGAGCAACATATGTAGTATGGGCTAATGCCGCTAGGGGACCTCATCAAAAAACGGTGTTTGCATTCGAAAGATCAATGCAAGCACCCCCTAAGCCCAATAAATATAATAATAATTTTCTAAGAAAGCATCAAACCATGATAAAACCTGATGTCATGTGGTGAAATTCGAATGAAGCTGATATCTACAACTTCACCGCTAATAAAACTGTTTTAAGTGCAGCACCTGTAAAGAGAAAGAGCCAAGATGACGTCATACAGTGATATCTACAACTTCCGCGTTAATAAAAGAAAACCGCAAATCCAAGGCATTCTGGTAGTACCAACTAATGTCACTAGGGAACATTTACTGAAGAGATGATGTTTGCAGTCGTATCTTGTAAAAGCCTAGGCGCGTGCTGATATCTACAACTTCTCCGTTAATAGAAGTAAATAGAAAAAGCAAGGCATGCTAGTAGTACCGACTAATGTCGCTAAAGAACTTTACTCAAGAAGTGGCCTTTGCACGCGAATCCAAATTATGGAATATGCTAAATTGTATCAGGGCATTGGATGAGAAACATATTACCTATCATTACATGCCTGTAGTACCCACTAATACCACTAGGGAACCTTACTCAAGAAATGGCATCTGTACTCGAATCCTATAAAAGCCTAGGCGCATGCTGATATTTACAACTTCACTGCTAATATAAGAATACAGCAAAAGCAAGGCACGCTGTTAGTACTGGCTAGTGCCGCTAGGTAACCTTACTCAAGAAATGGCGTTTGCACTCGAATCCTGTAAAATCTTATTAGCAACATTTAATATTTGACACCAAGAACCCCCACTGACAACTTCTATAATCTGTTCAAGGTGATGTCATGTTGTGAAATTCGAATGATGCTGATATCTACAACTTCCTGCTAAGAAAACTTATTTAGGTGCAGCACTTGAAAACAGCAAAACCAAGATGACGGCATTCTGATATCTAGCACTTCCCCACTAATAAAAGAAAACAGGAAACCAAGGCATGCTGGTAGTTCCGGTAAATCCTCTAGGTAATCTTACTAAAGTAATGTGGAGCCCGTGGAAGATTTATCATGAAAATTTCGTCCACCCTCCCACCCCACAATACCTAGGATTCACTGGAATGAAAAAAATAACTTGAATTATTAATACGTTAATATCTCGAAAATCAAGGCCCGTAGAGGATTTCTGATGAAAATGTCATTACCCCCCCCCCTATCCTATATTATAATACGCCCAACCTACCATACATTTTCATGAACAAAAAATTTCCTACTGATAAGTTTAATTATTACTAATATTAATTCAAAACCAAAGCCTACATTTAGGCGCAACTCCTGAAAACAACAAAAGCCTTCATTTAGGCGTACCACACATCCAAGAAAACCGTAGCTTTTGATGCTTCGTGTTGGCACAAGTGACGCAAAAAACTTCATACATCCAAAAAAACCGTAGAACTCAAGGAACAATTTTAGCAGATACGTGGTTGCGAAAACTGGATCTGTGTTTTAAAAAGGCTTTAGAATGGATTCACGTGGCTAAATTGTTTTGTAAGAGTTACAAGATTTGCTTTTGGGTTTTTGACACTCAAATGTTTTTTAATGCAGTGTTAGAAATGCTTTCCGAACTAGGTATAAAACTGTTTGTCTTCGAGAGCTACTTTGTTCTATAATAGTGGTCTTATAGTGGTCTGCAATGCAATTTATCTGAACCCTATTAAAACACTTTGGCTGCCGCAAGGCCTCGGAAAACTGCATTGAGTGCCATTATAAAATAGTTTATTGTCGACTGCAAATCAGTAGCAAGATCAGCAGTTATAAAACAATTTAGTTATCCTGAAGCACTATTGGAAACTTTTTAAAAATTGCGATTTTTTAAACTGTTTCTGAGAAGACTTTAATAAAACCATAATAATATATACAAAATTTTTCGCGTCATGTCATATTGTAATTTGCGAAATATTCAGAGAGAGAGAGCCAATTACTTCGGATATTTCTACACAAAATTTTGCCTAATGTTCCGTTCTCTCTCAGAGTTTTACTACATCGCATAACTTTCCCAATTATTCTGATTGTAATTCCAGCAGTGATCTCGGCATTTTTGTTGATGATGATGAAGGTTTAGAAATAAGAGATAACTGGGTTGTCAAGTTGGATGACATTATAGACAGTACCATCTGCATTAAAGAAAATAATTTAAGCTTTGATTGTGGTCCGATGATATAAAAAAAGATAACGTTCAACAAGAAATGGAATTTTGTTCAAAGAGTTTCTTTCGGAATATCAATAAATAAAAAATTATTTCTTTAAATATCAACATTGACGGATTGTCAGTATACCAGAGCTCTAAAAAAGAATTTAGGCCTAATCTTTTAATATTCATGAAATATTCCTTTTTCATCCTAGAGTTATTGCTATTTATAGTGGAAAGAACAAGTCTGGTGATTTAAAGGCATTTCTGTCTCCATTTGTTGATGAATGGAAAGAAGTAATGGAAAATGGCATTGATATCAATAGAAAGAAAAATAAAGGTTGTATTATTACAACTATTAGAATTTATTCGATTATAAACTTAAATCCATATATAAATCACACAGTTTCGAATGGTAGGTGCGTTACAATAATACTTGAAGGAGACGAGAAATTATTTAGTTATTTGTCCCAAAATTTTTGCAATAATACCTACTGCTTTAAAAACATCATTGAATTTAATCATTCGTCCTATTTGTTGTCTGAAAAATGCACAAAATTAAACAACATATTTCTTCAATACAATCGTTGAATTTTATGTAAGACAAACGTCATAGTTGGATGGTCGGGATTAGTATATTTTTTAGGAGTTCTATAATAGTTCTTTAAGAAACAAAATAGCTGTATCGTTTTATAGAATTTATGAAGGAAGCTGAAGTATTTTATAAGGGTTCCAAAAAAAGCAAAAGAGCTGCATGGATTTATTAAGGTTTTCATATTAACTAAATAGTTTTATGAAGTTCTCAAGGGCGAAAATCTGATTTATTGGTTTTATAGAAGTTTTAGAAAAAAGTATTTTATATTATTAGACCTCTGGAAAGAAGTAAATTGTTGTTTTAACATCGGCCATTTGTTTTATAAATTACAGAGTTGTGAATGCCGCCATTTTGAGAAAGCATAAATTTGATATTTTCTTAATCTATATATTTGGCACATATATGCATTTTATGCTAAAAAAAAGAAATTAACGGTCTATTCTGACAATTTTAAAAATACTTTTAGAGTAAAATAGCACATTATCAAATAATAAAACTATACCGGACCTTCAAGCAATGTTATAAATTTTCACAAATTTACATGCGCTAAGAGCTATATTTAAAACTTTTACGGAAAAATTTGATTGGCAATAAATTTAATTGCATATATTTGGCGTAAATTTTATTTTCGACAATTTCAATACAGTATATTATATTTGCCATAAACTTATAAAGATAAGTACTTGTTCATTTATAGGATGATATCGAATACCAGCAAAATTATTTGTATACATATTTTAAATAAGGAGAAAAGAATCACATATATTGTAAAATGTACAATAGACACGTCCGATAAATATATTTAAACCTCTGAAATATATGTATATGTAAATTCGGAGCATGTTTTCCCACACAGCAATAATAAATCAATTTTATAAACGCTGCTAGAATGTTTATACAAAAAACTCGTATTATAAGATGTTTTATCTGCGCTCCTAGAGCGTTCCGCGGAGGAACTTAAGTATCGTATTAAGGTTCTATAAAGTGGATCTAGTTACCGTTATACAGTGTGCCCAAATCGGCTTTTTAGAGGATTTATAGAAACTCCAAGAACGTTATCAATACTAATGTTATAAAACGTAAAGTCTTATTAACAGCTGTGAGACACTCTTGCTACTCTTACAAAACTTGAATTGTTCGCTGGGCATGCTGCTACGCGTGGGCATAAGTGAAGCAAAACACTTAACACATCCAAAAAACCGTAGCATGCTGCTATGTGTGGGCACAAGGGGAGGAAAAACTTCACACATCCAAGAAAACCAGGCGTTCAAGCAAAATCATAATAAAAAAGCCCACATTTAGGCGCACCACACATCCAAGAAAATCGTAGTACCGGAGCATGCTGATAGAATCGGCTAATGCCGCCAGGGCGCAGTCAAGATCAAATGACACATCCAAGAGATAAACCAGTCAAGGCTCAATTGTGTATCCAAGACATAAGCCAGTAGAGCCAAGACCCAATGGTGAATCCAAGACATAAACCAGTACAGCCAAGACACAAAACCACATTTAGTATTGACTTAAACCACCTAGCGACGGTGGCGCCATCTGTGCCGAAAGTCTGGAAGCTAAAACTGTGCCCTAGAATCGCCATAGCGTAACTACTCATATCTCATAATTTTTTATTAGTCTAGTTTTTTATAATATTAGTTATTGGATAATGCACCTATCAATCTTGCACAAAAAAAAAAGGTTTTATATCTTTTTGTACAATGCCACCTATAGAATAATAAATGAAAATGAAAATGAGATATCTTGTTTACCCACCCGATTACGTTACTAAGATTAATTTTCAACGGCCAAAATTTCGGTCGGAAATACTCATTTCGAAACTTATTTAAAGGAATTGTTGATAATCCAATTTTTAATTTTTTTAATTGCATGCCTATTAGGAGCTTATCTATACTAAATTTCAGGAAGATCGGATTTCATTTACCTAATTTAAAAAATAAAAACTTTACGAATTTTGCTTTCCCACACACCGCCACCTGCGGGGAGTCGTTGACAACTCATGGGAATACCACCTACACTATTAGATAACCAAATATCTCCTCTGTATTCTGCATTTCATTTGAATCAATTTGGCGCTTTCCTTCAGATTTTATGCCAATTTAACTGCGGCAACTCCCGCGAAAATTTGCACATTTAAGCCTATGAAAAAATCGCGATTTTTACTTTCTCCCGAACCCCGGCATGCGGGTACTTGTTGGAAAGATCTCGGGGAGTACATTACAGAAAATGACTTAGTTCTTTTTCTACCCCACTTTTCGATCGATTTGACGCCCAAAAACACTATTTTTTAATTACGATTTAAACATTTTTGCTAAATGATGTCACCTAGCGGGATTATCATGAACTATTTCGAACATTTTTTGGAGGCATAGTTATCACAGGTTTATCTGCTATTTCAGAAAATGTATCTCAGTCCAATTCATTCGAATAGTTACAAACATATATATTACATGAGTACATAATCGTCAGCGCAGGACACATGAATTGTTTGTGCATTGCAAAAACCAAATGGTGTCAACTTTTATATTTTGTTTTAACAATTAAATGCTATATAAAATTCCTAATAATATTGCACTCAAAGTTTGAATACATTATGAAGAAATTATCGGGGAAAAAAAACACGCGGTTGATATTCGGATCTCCCGATATAAATGGAAATTCAGTTTTTTCGAGTTACTTGGTTAGCACTGCGGGTGCGAAAGTCACCAAATGAAGTAGAATGACATGAAATAAGAAACTGCTTTCATACACCTATTTCCAGTCATATTCACATTTACATATGTAGCAGCTTTCCAATATAAATGTGTTCCATTCCACGCAAACGGAGAAATGCTGTCATTTATTCGTTAGATCTAATATCTATAGGCTCTACACCCCCACCCCCCGATACGCAAAAGGCTTTCCACTGCATATAGTGATTAGTGCGACATGAGGTTGTATCGCAACTATAATCTGCAATTCACCTAACCACCTAACACCACACATTGCTCCACTCTTTTCTTCATACCTTCACTCCCTCTGCTCCGTTTCTCATCATTCTTTTTTCATATAGTAGTTAACCCATCCCCTCATCCCACGACAGTCGTCTGCCCTCCTTCATCACAATCAGTTCTAGACGTTTTTATTGTACTGAAAAGTTGTTCAGAATATGAAATCCGATGTAATTGGTTACAATCATTTTTTTTTTGGACGAACCGTTCTAGAAATGTATGCCAATAACCACTTCAATAATCAACCATATGCAATCAAATACGGTCTTAGATAAATTTTACTTCTCATATATTTTACTCGATATCATAGCGAACTTTCAAGCTTAAGGAATTCAGATATGTACAGGGATTTCAATAAGAGGTGTTATTTTGATATTCAAAGAAAAATGCAATTTTTTTAGATAAATGATCGGATCTTTATAATGAAAAATAACATCAGCCAAATGACTACCACGATCACGCCTACAGGACCATATCCTTTTCATGAAATTTTCCATAATCAAATCGCAAAGTGGCTGCCGTATGTCCTCGATAGCCTCACGAATTCCATCTTTGAGGTCTTGAATCGACGCTGGGCTGTTGGCGTAGACATACTCTTTCACGGGGCCCCAAAGGAAGAAGTCGCAAGGTGTTAAGTCACAAGATCTCGGTGGCCAATTGTGATCACCTCTTCGAGAGATAACACGGTCCGGAAACTTCTCCCGTAAAAGATCAATGGTTTCGTTGCTTGTATGGCACGTAGCGCCATCTTGTTGAAAGTAAACGTTGTCCAGATCAATACCATCCAATTCCGGCCATAAAAAATCATTAATCATCTGTCGATAGCGCAATCCATTCACCGTAACTGTTGCCCCAGCCTCATTTTCGAAAAAGTAAGCTCCAATGACCCCGCTGGATCATAAACCGCACCAAACAGTCACACGTTGAGGATAGAGAGGCTTATCAACAATAACTCTTGGGTTTTCCGAGCCCCAGATGCGACCATTTTGCTTGTTGACGAAGCCATCGAGGTGGAAATGGGCCTCATCACTCAAGATGAGTTTTCGATGGAATTCCGGATCGACGTTATTGATGATCGGCCGGCTTGAGTTCTTGTGTCAACTGAACTTTATAAGCCTTTAAGACCCAAATACGGTGTAATGACGTTTGTGGTATGCCTGGGTTTTCTTCAACACTTTCGGATACAGCAGCAATATTCTCGGCTGTTCTTGAGCGACGTGCACGGGTTTTATACTTCACATCACTAACTTGTCCCCACAGCTCGAATTTTTCTACCAATTTTTGGATTGCGGTCCGACAAAGTGCTTCACGACAACCCAAAAATGTTCGAGTTTTACGAACCGTCTCTGCCACATTTTCACCATTTTTATAGTGAATTTTAATAATTTCAATGCGTTGTTGAATCGTTTATCGTTCCATTGTTATTAATGGCGTAGTCTCTACTTGTTAAATATCAAAAAATGACAGCTCCAAAAGTGACATCTACCGAAATAGCGGGCTAATTAAAATAACACCTCTTATTGGAAAACCCTTTATGTCAGCATCTTGAATAGAACCTATGCACTAATTTTAACATTTGCTAATGAAACTGCTTCGGTGTGAATTTTTTAATGAAAGTCCTATTAATTACTCTTCCGAATGGAACTCACACTGGGTATTTACTTCGATTCACTGCAGTGAAAATCGTAAAATGGTAAGGTTCGTTTTTAATCAAATGGTATATAGAAAATATAACATTTGGGAAGGTAAGGAGCAAAGCATAAAAATACTGGAAGACAATTTCTCTGTGTGGAGAGTAGTTTAGACTTTATGGCATATATAAAACAATGTCTAGTCACTTTTCCTCAGGAATCAATATAAAACATTTTAAAGAATTGGACTAGCACGCAATCATATAGATTTCTATTTCATGGCTTGGGAAGTAGTTTTTGAAGGTTTTGCCCGTTCCCATAAGAGAGCTTATTACTACTGATATTATTACTATCTATATATATATTAAGAAATTTTCTTGTATCATTTATTTATTATTCTTCTGTATTTTATTGTTGCGTATCCTGTCAAACACTGCATTAAATTGTTCGGAAATATGTAGCAAAAATCAATAAAGATGTGACTTGCTGAATATTAAAAAAACAGCCGAATACATATTGTAAACAGCTCACGAATTTGTCTCATTTTTTAGGTCGATGCAAATGTTAATATTCATAGAAATAATGTAAATCTATATACTGGCAAAACCTCCAATTCCAGTGCAATTTCAGCAAGGTGCATTTCTAGTTAAGGTCAACTTTTGAATCGAAATAACTTGGACACATGCCATTTCTTTAAACTACCTAGTACTTACTGTTAACTTTAAAAATACTGCCATAAATTTAGAAACAAGCTCTTTAAGCTTTCAAACGTACCTGGTCCCGTTAGTTCTACTATGGACATATATAGAAGATTATATTCACTACTTCCCCAAACAAAGCATTGACCATTTCAGGACGAGGCAGTCATACACTTTGCCTTGCTTTTGATTTAGAATTTAATATTCACGGCGAAGTGGCCGTGGTGATAGGGAGTATTTGGTTTCATTCTGCGGTTACCAATAGGTCAACTGAGTAACAAAGGCCACTGTTATGTTTGTTATTTAGGGTGTTATAAAAATACCAAGGGAACTCCGTCATTGTTGGTGCATTGCTTTGAATTATTATGGTTCTACATGTAGTTATGCGTTCAAAGAATTTTTGATGCATTGCCATAAATTAGCTGTTGATTGTGTTAATAATAATGCGAGTGTTGTGATTTTTACTATATACATAATTTTAATTCATTAAAAACTTGTCGTCTTATTTGTTTTAGTTTTCAACAATATACTTAAGCTCACTACTCTGTGGGCTGTATATAAATTCCAAATTATTCTAGTTCAAGCGTTCATGTTGACGGCAAAAGACGAGGAAGAGGCAACAAGTTTTCGGTGAATGAAATATAGGTTATCGTAACTTCATTGTGGATCACTAGCGTTGTTGTCACTTATGAGGAACAGCGTCAGAACAAATTCAACATTAATATAGGCATGGACTTAACATACCGCCCCACTTGAAAGTAATGAGGAATTTCAACAAGAAAAAGGTCAAGGAAATAATTTCCAATAATGTTGCTGAATATGTGGAACCTGCCACCACCGCTGAGGCCTATTAATTTGATATATAGAGTGACCTTGGTTCTATGATGCTAGCGAATGATTCACCTATTACAAAATCCTAGGAGTAAGATCACAGAAATCATTAGGATCTGCTGGATTTGGCGAGATAAAACGTGCGTTAAAATTGCCTCTACTTGGATTAGACAACAGCAGTATTCACTACTTCAAACGTTAGTAGTAGTTGTTCTATGCGGACTCTGGCTCACTGTTTTAGCTTCCAGGATTTCACCACAGAAAGCACCACCGTCGCTAGGGGGTTGGTTTACATACCAAATGTGGGTTTTCGTCTTGGATGAAATGGTTTATGGCTTGGATGCACCATTGGGTCTTGACTTACTACTTAATGTCGTGGATGCATCATTGAGTCTAGATTCTCTTATGTCTTGGATACACCATTGAGCTTTGACTGGCTTATGTCTTGGATGTATCATTTGGTCTTGACTGCACCCCAGCGGCATTAGCCGGTACTACCAGCATGTTCGGGTACTACAGACTTCTTGGATAGATATGTGGTGCGCCTAAATGTAGGCTTTTTATTATGATTTTCTTGAGCGCTTAAATGTAGGCTTTAGATTTTGAACTAATATTAGTAATAATTAAAGTTAACGCTAGGAAAGAAATTTTTGTTCATGCCAATGGGATCTAGATGGGTAGTTGGAGAGGGAATATTATAATATAGGACAGGGAGGGGGGAATGAAATTCTCATCAGAAATACTCTACGGGTCCTGGTTTTCGAGATGTAAGCGTATTAATAATTCTAGTTATTTTTGTTCATGACAATTGATTCTAGGTTGTGTAGGGTGGGGGTTTTAGTTCTAGGGGAATGGAATTTTCATCAGAAACCCTCTACGGGCTTTGGTTTTCGAGATATTAGCGTATTAATTATTTAAGATATTTTTGTTCATGGCAATGGATTCTAGTTGGTGTGGGGTGGGAAGGGGACGAAATTTCATCCGAAATGCTCTATAGGTTGGCTTGATGTTTTGTTAGCAAATTATTATCGGGTCTAAGGTATGTGTATAGAAAAGTCTTATGTTTTATAAACATTTGTTTTTATTTTCAATAAAATTTCTTATTACAGAAGTATTTCTTATAGCACATTGTCCAATATGAACTTGACAAAATTGTGAATTTGTGTTAATCTCAATTAGTTTTCCACAGTTGTATTCATCTTCGACATTGATAATAATTTCGCCCTCTCCAACTATCTTCTGCATCCAATGAATTTTTTCAGCTCCGTTTACATATATGCTTTTGTTTCGAAGAAGTGGTTCAACTATAGTGTACAGCTTGTGATACGGTATGTAGCCATCATCCCAGCGGAATCCGTGAATATTGTGTTGAAGCCATTTTACTTGTCTTTATACACTAGATAAAATCATAGGGGTATACTAAGTTTGTCATTCCATTTGTAACACCTCGAAATAATGATGGTAAAGCAAAATGGATTGGACATCCATTCATAATATTGAAAGTTATTTCGATTTTTGCATGTCCGTCCGTCCGCCTGTCTGTCCGCCTTTGCGCACGATAACTCGAGAACGCGTATACTTAAAGAGCTGAAATTTTGTACACGGACTTTAAAAAAAAAGTAAAATTAAGTTCGAAAATGAGACAAATCGGGCAACTCCTTCGTGGGGTTGCCATATAAAAATTTCTTTTTCCGCTATATATTTGGACACTGCCTGAGAATGCATCGACGTACAGAGCTGAAATTTCGTACATGATGTTTTTACTACATTAGCAAATAAAATGTAAAAAATGGACTAAATCGAGCAACTGCTTCTTGGTGTTGCCATATAAAAATTTCGGTTTTTTACGTATACTTTGTAAACGATCAGTTCAAGACATTTTTATTGTACTAAGAACTTCTGCAGAATACGAAATCCTATAAAATTGGTTATTACCATTTTTTCTGTGCGACAAACTGTTCTAGAAATATATGCGAAAAACAACTTCAAAATCAATATTTGAATAGATCGGTGACCATGCGAAATTTAATACGGGCATTCATCTAGGGTATCATAAGAATTGGTCTTAGACCAATTCTAGCTTTTTTACTTGTTTTTTCTGAAGTTAAACCTTTGTATCTGAACGGGGGTTGAAATATAAAGTGTTACATCTGGTTTTCATTGGTTAAAATTGTGAGATCTTTAGTGATAAATTCATTGAGGTTTATTTTGAATCCTTGGACGTCTACCATGACAGCCATCTTCTTAATTTAACTTCCTAACTTCACTTGTCAGCGGACTATATTCCACTATTCGATCGTGTAGAAGCAGGAAATATGCTGTTGTTTTAGCCTGGATCTTTTCAGATGTCTTGAATTGTAGCCTCATGTCAACAGGTCCAGTTTTTATTGTTTCATTTTGATGTGAACAATTAATGACAGCGATCGGAGCATCGGTTTTGAACTTCTCCCATGTGAGGAGTAGCTGATACTGATGACCATAGTATGACTGTGTAAACTTTATATACATGACATACAGCAATGCGTATCTATTCATATCAAATTTCAAATTCAAATCGTCATAGAGATATGATTCTGAGTTCAAATGAACTGTAACATCGGTGAGTTTTCCGTGATCAAATTTGGTAGCATCCTTTGTCTTATCATTCCTTCGATCCGTTTGTAATGCTAAGATGATAAGTCGAGGTTTCTGCAGTTGAGTGGAAGTCATAACTGACCAGGTTTGATGCTTGGATTCCGGCTGTACTGGATACTCATAAATGTCCCAGCTGCGGAATGGTATTTGTATCGGGCGACCTCTCCAGATAAATTTAAGTAGTTGCAGCTTTTCAACATCGGATACTGTAACATGGGGAATGCTCCATTGAAGTTTGGTAATTTCAATTTTTACCACATCTGTGGGTAACATAATGCAATTACCGTGTGTCCTGCTCTGGATCAATATGAGTTCAGGTTTGGAATCTATAAGAATTTTCTTGTAATCTTCAGCGAATCCCAATAAACATTTCAGAGGTACACAATAGTTGAACAGCCCATTGGCTGGTATAACGGATGAACCTGGCGACCAGTTGCCTTTGAGTAGTATCCTGCTTATATTTACATTTAGCGATACGTAGTTTTTTAATGTTGTCGCAATCCCAAGATTTCTTGTACGATTGATTTCCATTGCATTCAATTCATAGCGTATTTCCTCAAAAAGGAAGGGTAGAGCTTTGTTTAGATAATTTTGCGGTTGCTGAAACGGTTGTACCCAGCTTTGTTAGCGACCCCTCTATGTAAAGAAAATTCCTGCTGGGTAGAAGATTCAAGTCCTGATGTTGTACAGAGATACGGATTTCACAAATATTTTTAAATGATGTTAGAAATGGTGAATAGGAGTATTGTTCAAATTTAGTAACATTGTTATCAAAGCGACCGTCTGGTGTAATATCTAGTATTGCTTTATTTATTGTTTCAGCGTTAGGCCTATCGATTATAAATATGCTGTATTTGCAGGTGTTAATGTAGGTCTTGACAGCTTCAAACTTGTCCGCTGACTAACGGCCTTGTCTGCTCTGAACTCGTATTTATCATTATTGTATAACAACATGCTGTGGCTACAAACATAATCTTATGATTATAGTCTCTCCTCTGAAGTTGATTAAGTCACCGTCTTGGTCAAGGAGCTTCAATGTTAGAGAACTTATACGTTTGGTGTTCACAGGCAAATAGATTAAATTTATGGGTAACTCCACTATTTTATACCCAGGCCCGACGTGCGGTGAAAACTCGTGGAGAGTGTATACTTGCGTGTTGTTGAAGAACGTTCCTGATATAATATTACATTCGATGCGTATAGTATTTACTTTAATGATGTTGACTGGCAACTCTGATGTATGCACTGTATTAGCAATTAAGTTTCTTTTACTGAATCCAAGCAGAGGAGCTATGATCTCTGTTTTTCAAAACGTATTTCTTCAGTTGCCTTAACTTCACTATCCAATGTATTATAGTTAGCCTTTATTGTAACCTTTATCATTCTCCCTTCTTTATCCAAGTATCCTTGTACATAATTTGCTATATCATCAATCTCATAGGACCCAACAGATATGTCATCAACCTCATTCCCTACATGAACCAGATTATTGCTCACATCAATGTTTGGTAAATAGCTGTACGTTTGAAAATCAATTAATCCACAAACATAATCCGTTGCAAGCCCTAGAGGAGGAAACTACTCAGCAGTGAGTAGAGATGAATTTCCCGTGAAAGTAATTGATAATAACAAGTTGGTAGATAATGAATAGTCACAATTTCAATATAGATCCATTTGTTTGTAGATAATAATTAATGACTATAACAATTATATAAAAACTCTAAACATAAGTGACCGCAAATTACTGCATAATAGTTCTGATAAGAAATGTAGTTGTACGATATATTACTATCGAAGTAGTTTATGAGCTCACTTGGTGGTTGGAGATTGCCAAAGCTATCAAAGTAGTATTCGATGCTATCACCTTTTTTATAGTACCCTACCCAGTGTGTACCTGCTCCACTTGAGATGTCCCAGTCAACAATACCGCTTTCTTGCTTCCATGGTTTTTAGGCAGATTATTACGCATAAATACTCCTCTGAAGTGCGGCAAGTGTGTGGTATAGTTGTGAGGGTCCAACTCGTTTAGCGGTCTTTTGGGTAGCGTCTTTAATAGTTTTTTGATTGAGGTTGTAGATAGAGTCCAAGTCCTTTTCTGTACGGCTTCAGGAACAGCCCGTTTCCATCTTTACCAACCGCTATTGTTTCCATTGCATGGTTATGACGTTTGCTTTCTTCCAAATTTGCCTTTGCCGCACTGGTATAATTTACTGCTTTAGCTATGCCTGCTGCATCTCCCGATAGTGCTCCCAATGCTGAAAGCTTAGCAAACAACGGGATGAGGAATGGAAGTGCCCACCAACCTTTGGTACAGTTATCACTCGTGGAGTTTTAATTGATTTCTGCACTAAGAGCTATTTTTGTAGGTTCCATCAAGTCTTTTGGTTTTTTGGCTTTTAAAATCTTACGAGCATTTCGTACTGCTTCTCGGAATGTAGGTTGGCGTTTATTCTTAACCTAAAGGCCCATACCCAGCTTAATTTTAGCCATCATTGCGTTTGTTATAAGCCAGGCGTTGGCATGTTCACTTAAATTTGCATCCGTAGATTTTGTTTGCTGCCAGGCTTTTGAAGCTATATGTCGATCACATCTATTTTTATGTCGCGAGTATGCTATATCATTTTCCCTGCAAGCGGCGTCCAGTCGATTAATGCCTGGATCTCTTCTCGCCAATCTTTGTTGTTCCTGGTCCACAGTATTGGTATCCCGGTAGATGTAATTCTGCAGGTAATTTGTTGATGATTGAATGTAATAGTCCTCTGCCCCCTTTCAAAGCTTTATATTTACTGGAGCGTTTCGGTTTGTGATCCGACATCTTATCAGTTTCCGATGATCCTGTTGAAGTGTAATACAAACAGGTGTATTTATAGGAATCCCGTTTGTATTCAATATGCGATTCATTAAACAACAACAAGCTCTTCCTGTTCGAAATGCTGATGCAGCTGTTATGAACGTGAAAAAAAGTATGGCCCCTTATTGCCTAATAGTATAAGGAGCATCATTGCTGGACCATCCAATTGTGTAAAAACCGATGTTATGATAAGTTTGCTGGAACATCCCAATGGTCAGAGATATGAAAATATTTACATATATTCAAAATCTTTACATCAACCAAAGTATGAATACTTGAAGCGATTGATGACTCCTATATCAGGATTTGGATATTACACATTCTCAAACAACTGCGACGTCCTACCACCAGAGGAAGCCAAATAACATTCAGTGTATATTTTCGATGATGTAGCATATAAAAAGCAAGATAATGTGCGATCCTATTTTTGCATGGGTCGTTACGAAAATATAGACAACCTCTATCTCGGTCAAACAAATACGCATATACCAAAGCACTTAATACGAGACAATGTAATCATCTTATTCAAGCGAGATGACTTGATTTTGAAATATATCTATAATGATCACTTGAACACAGACATAAAGTTCGATAAATTTCTAAGAGCGTGTGCTGCGTGCTGCAAGGAAGAATATGATTTCTTGATGATTGACGAGGACAGCTCATTGAACAAGTGGCGCTACCGTAAAGGATTTGATACCTTCATTGTACTATAAAAGGATGAAAAATGTGATATCTTCATAAGTCGAAGTTGTAACTCAGACGAAAGCACGCCGAATTCTTTGGACCTGCTGAGTAGATTAAAGCTGTTCACCTGTTATCCGACCCGTTTGAAAAGCTGTTAAGCTGTTATCATAACTGTTTGAAAAGCTGTTATCATAGCTGTTAATCTGTTATCAGTGCTGTTTTAATAGCTGTTAATCTGTTATCAGAGCTGTTTAAAAGCTGTTAAGCTGTTATCAGGGCTGTTTTAAAACCTACTAAGCTGTTATCAGAGTTGTTTGGAAAGCTGTTAATCTATTATCAGAGCTGTTTTAATAGCTGTTAAGCTGCTTTAATAGCTGTTAAACTGTTATCGGAGCTGTTTAAAAGCTGTTAAGCTGTTATTAGAGCTGTTTTAAAAGCTGTTAAGCTGTTATCAGAGCTGTTTGGAAAGCTGTTAGAGATGTTTGAAAAGCTGTTAATATCGAAGATAAATGAAAATCTATTAAAAGAAATCATCAATACAAGGAATGCAGTACGAAGGAAATTTAAAGCTCTAAATAAGGATTGAAGCAGAACCTCAACTTGAAGAAACTTTTAAGCCAATCACTACACCCTTAAAAGAATTTGTTACCAGAGTCAAAAACGAGCCACCAGTCAAATTGGAGCCAAAAGAAGAAGAAGAAGAAGAGTAATCCAGCGAAATATGGACCCTTTCACCCCTCCAAAACGAAAATATGTTAAAATGTAGGCTAGTAGGACACTTATAAATTATGGAGATTATTCCTTAACATCTGAAGAAGAATTCGCAGGAAGGTCTCCTGTCACCTACCCTGATACGTCTGGATACATAGTTTCAAAATATTTAAAGCTATTCACTGATAATAGCCCTAAAATTGATCCAACCTATGGAGTTTACTATGATGACAACGCGTGGAGAATCGGTAATTTAACGTTTGATGTTGATGATGTAGGAAATATTGTCATCAAGGGAAAGAACTATAAAATAACTTTGGGGTTATGTGATCTGCTATTTATGAAAGATCCTGTAAAAAGTCTATATTTTATGTCCGATTCTACTCCGTGCTCCGAGCGAGAGAGCAGTCGCAGATATTGAGAAAAAGGAAAAGAAACTTAAAACAACCACTGTATTATTTTTATTTTTTATTTTGTTATGTTATTATTTTTTTTTTTATTCTTTTCTTTATATATATTTTTTTTTTAATACATATTTCCGTTACCAAAAATTTAACTTATTTCCTTTAACACTTAATACAAAAAGGTTATTATTTATTTCTTTAACACTATCATTAACAATTTTTAGTACGGATCTTTTCAGATGGTTTACATTCGACGGACTTAAAAAGCGAACTCCCCGAGGTTCGGGCTAGCTACCCCCAGGTGCCCATGAAACCTTCTTTTTTCCTTTTATTACTTTCCCACGACGTGAAAAATCGTACGTGGGAATGTATAAAAAGTTTAGACACAGTGCATATGCATGAAATGTGATATGCACTTGTGTCTTGAAAAAGTAATATCTTTAGGTGATAAGAATAATTATGTGTATATATATACATACGACTAAGTTTTATGAATTTAGGAAAAAGAAACTGTATGTATGTATAGTACCTGCAGATAACTTAGCAGAAAAGCTGTATGTAGGTATGTACATAGTACAACATGTAGGTAAGTATACATGCCGTATTAACGGAATGTATGACTGATAACAAATTGCAATTTATGCTAAATTGCATTTTGTTGGAGTACGTAAATGCATTTTGAGTACAGTTTAGTTTTTTTTTTTTTTTAATAAAAGAAATCTTACCTCTCAGGGTCAAATTGGTATTACATATCGATGTAATATATCGATATTGCATAGGGCGATATATCAATGTGTTTAAACTTAGGGTTGTGATTCGGGTCATAGGCACCCGGGTCACAACATCCCTCCCCCCTGGGGAAAAGAAAGTTTTATTCTTCTTAGGAGGAAAACTTTCTTTCTGAACCAACAATTATACTATTCTTATATTAAACTACAATAGTATGTAGCTATCTATAAATAATTACAAAATTATTGATCTACAATATATTAAAAATTAATTAATATATAGATTAAAGGTGTTTGCATCACTATTTATATGTCATTATTAGATATTCTTTTTTTCTTGGTTTTTGCTGTAGTATATTAATTTTAATGGTTATTTGTAACAAAAAATTTTTTTGTTTTCTTTTTTACTTTCTTATTTTCTTTGCATAGCCTTTTTTTTAATTTAAGCTATGTTTAATTATTTTATTTTAAGTAATTTGACATTTTCCTTTTATTTTTATATATATTTTTCATGCATATTTGCCTATTGGTATTTATTTATTTTATATATATCTTCATATTCAATTCATAGTAAACAAAAAGGTAAATGGAAGAGAAGGAAACGGAAGAGATAGTCGTGCAATTTTAAAGTTGTTTTGATAGCGTCATTACTAAACAGCTAGCTGATAAGCATTTGCATAAGGTTTTCTTTAGCCCTTTTATTTTTTTAAGATTTGCTCTTTATATGAATGTCGTCGTGCCGTTATTTATTACGTTGGAATGGTCTGCATGTCTTGGGATAGGTGCGTGGTTTTTTTTTTTTTTGTTGTTGTTTTTTTTACTATTTGTATTAGAGTAAGCGGTTTCGTTGATTGCGATGATGATTGAGGGACTATTTTTATTTTGTTACAATTGTTTTTGGCTGTTGGGGTCTTCTTGCCTTTCGGGGACCTCACTTGAAAAATGATTTTCGTCCAGGAAGTTGGCCGAGGCGTGTACCGGCATTTATATTTTACATGTTTTCCCCAAATGGATGGGGCCATTAAGAGTGGTCTGGCATGCTGGTGGGCGACAAAGTTTGCCCCTGTGGGGTGGCCCACCGCTCCGTGACATGTACCACCAGCTGGATTTCGTGCTGTCTCCTGACTATGGAATGGGAGTTTCCTTCCTCGGTAAGTGCTCGCTTTTTGGGATTGTTTACGGGTTCTGTATTTTTACAATTTTGTTGTTTTATTCTATTTTTCTTTAGGTAGGTACGCCATGCTCATCGGGGAATCCTTTCTCACCATTCCTGTACATCCGTGGAGACCTATTTATGAATACCCGGTGTCAAGCGAAGAGGACTGGGACACTGACCATTGATTGTTCGGAGTTTGAGATTTTTGGAATAATTTTTTCTTTCTTTTAGAAAATTTTTTTTTTATTATTCAATTTTTTATTCATTATTCTTAAAATGTTCGTCTATTTTCATTTTTTATTTTTTTTTGTATAATAAATGATTTAATTCTGAGGATAACGTGCTGTTATTTATTGTTATTTTACATATATATTTTTTTATTAGGTTTCCCTCGATATATATGTTGTGCCGATTGCTTGTGTTTTCCGCTTTCCTTTTCACTTTTAAAAGGTCACTGTTTTTTTTTTATATTTGTTGGTTAAAATTGGTGTGTTTGTTCTGAAGAATTTCACTCAAGTGTTATATCTTTATGAGCTTTATTGCAATGATGCTGTTGGATAAGGGAGCAATGAAGTTGTGTGGTAATAGAGGAAGCAGAGGAGAGAGAGAAAAAAAATCGTATATAAAATAAATGTTGCTAATAATTACTCTATATTAACTCAAGTTAAGTAACATTATAAATGTAATATTGTAACTTTCAAAGTTGTAGTTAATTAACAGTTGTTTATTTGTCTCCAGTGTTAACTATATTTTTATTTATGGTAGCCGTTATGTATATAATTTTACATAGGAAAAACCAAATAGTGGAATATCTATAATTTGCGCAATAAAGCCTTTTTTCTTGACGGCCATGCTAAATTTTACATATTGGAGTACTGATATAGGAGTAGTTATTATATATATATTCTTTTCATAAGTTTTTATTGATTAATTATAACTAGAAAGTTTAATTTTTATGTATTTACTTACAATTTATTATTTCCGTTGAGTATATCCTTAATGGAAAAAGGTCTTGTTTCTTATATGAGACTATTATTCTCTTCTAGTTACAATATTGGCTCTTCTACTTTTCTTGGCATAATACTTATTTATATTATTATTTATATTGATTATTATTTATCATATATGTATAGATATTTAAAAAGGAAATATTTTTTTTAATGTTTTATGAAAATTTTGGATATTTTCTCTAAGTATGGTGTTTCAAACCCCCGTTTTTTTAAGCTTTGTTTAGTATGTTTCATATACAGGCTGTCCCGCGAGTCGACGTCAAGCCGGAACCGAGTGATAGACCAAATCGTAACAGTTACCAGAAAAATATCAAAAAAACTTAAGTCATGTACTTTTCAAATTTGTGTTTTCGAGAAAATGTACACCTTGTGATAGTTTTTTAGCTCCTGTTCCTACAAATCATTACTTTTTCAATTTTATTTTTCTTATGTAATCCCGAGTATTGCTTATGTAACCTGTAACTTTAAGTGCTAAGCCAACTGCTCCAGCTTGGAAGAAAATGTCAAATTTTGCCGAACCAACAATATAAAATTATTAATTCGTTGAACTTCAACTGACTGTACTGAAAAAAAAAAATGTACTACGCCAGTATGGGAAGTAACTTTAAAAGTTGGCGCATTTAACAAGGATTCTAAGATGGTACAACACTTGCTACATTATTTCTTAGATTACGGAAAAAAAAATTTTCTTCTTCAAGAAACCCAGTTTCGAAAAATTCGTTTTTACCTACTAAAATTGATTCTAGTGTACCCAAAGCTTGCCTTAAGAGCGTAACTTTAAGATTCTAGCTTGAGTGAGATGGAGAATCATTCCGTGAAGTGTGAGTGAGAGAGATAGTGACGCTAGCTAGTCAAATCATCGAATTTTTACAAATGTGCACCGTCTACTCTCCACAGAGGGCCGACTTCCAAACCAACTACATGGTGAAGGAAAAAGTTCCTTACATTACGAGGATGTAGTACTTCAAGCAGTTGAAAAAGATCCAGGTAGTTCGGTACGTGCAATCCAGGAATGCACAGTAGTGCCCAAAAGTATAGCTCACCGAATATTACAAAAACATGAGCTCCAGCTATACCATGTACAGCGAGTACAAACCCTGCTACCTCGGGATTATCAACCTCGGGTTGCGTTTTGCCAAACGATGCTACAAAGACAACGTGAAGATACGCGATTCTTCCAGAAAATTTTTTGGTCGGATGAATCGACATTTAAGAAAGACGGTTACATGAACCTTGTCAAAAATATCATATTGTGTTAAAATACCAAAAAAGAACTTCCATCCGATCTGAAAAAGGGAAAAATATCTTTGGAAAAATTAAATAAAAGATGTCGATTTTCGTTTGCAAAAAAAATCGAATTTAATCACGATTAAAAACCTTTAATAATATTATACACTTCTTGAGGTTCTCTGAATTAAATTTTATCTTGTTACTTATTGAACTAAATTTAAAAATTCCTAAAGTCCATTTTTTATCAAAAAATTAATACAATTTCATAAATAAATTAATATATTCAAGTGCAACTATTGCGTATTTGCAGCAAATTTTATCAAAAGTGATATTTGTAATGCTGTGGTGAATAAGAAACTTATGTCGAAAACATAGAAAACATCTATGGCGGTACTAATTTACTGCGCATGATTTTTGTACTTCGTGTATTATCGTGAAATTGTTTAAATTGTAGCTTTTTTACCTATTGTATAAAATAAATTATTAGTTTTTCTTAAATTTCGCGTTATTTCTTAGATTTCGTGTTAAATTATATCGATTTTTGAATTCCGCTTACAAAAATTTCTTAGGTCAATGTACTTTCCTCGAAAAATAATTGAAGTTCGAGCTGTCAAATTCATTTAAAGTTTGAAGTTCATACTGGTGATTTGCTGTCGGATTTAATGGAATATTTGCGTTTTTGGTGGTAAGTAAATTATTTATTTTATGTGTTTAACAATCAATATATATTAAGTGTTTAAAACTTTTATTAACATTTGAATATATATAATAGTGAGGTTATATTAGTGAATTATCGTGTTTATTAAAGTATTTCTGTTTATGTTGTCGATTTGATGGTTTTATTTGCTCAATTTATTGTTAAAAAAATGTAAATTAATTTCTGTTCTTTGATTTTAGACATTCGACAAATGGGAAAGGAAATATGTACGGGGAATACTTGTGATCTAGTGAAGGGCTTATTGGAACCATTGGGACATGGAAATGAAACCAGCTCTTCGTGTATTTCAAGATTTACTTATTAGATATGTGACAATTTCATTTTCTTTTTAGTGTCCTGGTTCTTTTCTTTTCTTCTCTTTCAGCCTTTGAGACTTTGCTGGCTGATTCAACCTTGTCCCCTCTGATGAACGGTTTCAGTCAACGATTCTTGCTTTTTTTTCATAACTCCACGTCGATGGTGGTGATGGAAGAGAACCTTGCCTGCCTTATTTACGTTTACCTTCACTTGAAACTGGTCAGGCAGATGGACTGTAAATTGTTTGCGTTTACACTTCTGAATGCGATCGAAATCAATTCGCTGCAGTATTTCTTTAGGAAAAAACAAGTCTTCCTTTTCACGTGTAATGAACCGCTGCAGATCGTTTTTAACACGCATCTGAATTTCTATGACCGTTGTGGAAGCCATTAACAAATGTAAAGACCCGATAAGTCCTCCATTAACTCTGACTTTCGTGGGAGTTTCGCTGGTTGAAGGCTTTCTAGTTCCTTCTTCAGATCGTGCATTATTGCTATCGATTTTAGCTGTGGTAGCTTGCTTCCTTTTAGCTGAAGCAGCAGATATCGGTTGTCCAGTTAATATGTCATAACTTGGTTCAACATAGCTTGTTAACATTGGACTGCCTGGTGGTGAAAATTGGATATCCTCAAATACCGTAATGTAATCTTCAAAGTCGGACTGCATTTTGGCTGTAATAAATCATTTTTGTTAATGAATTGTAAGGGTTTTAGTTTCTACTTTTAACATATATTGACGAAACAACAAAAAAAAGAACACAAAGCCATATCTTGATTAGTACACAATCAAATTGAATTCACGCTATTGTGGTTGCTGCATTTCTCTTGTCTCAATTGGGAGACGACATATTTTAACAATTGGTCTTTGCAAGATGCTATATTTAGTACGAACTGATACCACTCGTACCATACCGTCTTGACCTGTGTGCATGCGTTGAATTATTCCCAATGGCCAAAAAGCTGGTCGACTAATTTCATCTTTTAGAAGGACAACGTCTCCAATTTTATTATTTGTTTGCTGACTCCACCACTTTGTCGCTGTTGGAGGCGATTTAAAAATTTCTTAGACCATCTTGTCCAGAAATGGTGACTTATTTGCTGTACATGTTGCCATCGTAGCGTTGGTGTAATTTTTGAAGAAATGAGACTTGGTTCCGGAACTGCATTTAATGATTGGCCAATCAGAAAGTGTCCTGGAGTCAAAACTATCAAGTCATCTATGTGGTTACGAATCGCGCAGAGTGGTCGAGAATTTAGACATGCTTCGACTTGTGTTAATAAGGTTGTAATTTCTGCAAATGTATAAACAGCGGTGCCTATGACCCGCCGGATGTTATGGATAAAAGATGCAAGGTAGCAAAAGAAATCTACATTTTTGTTTGTGATCCAAATATTTTCCTCTAATTATTTTCTTAATAACATTACTCTGCACTATCGCAATGCTCCGCCAGAGGATCGTATTTCGTTTATGTGCTATGGTAATCGGAATGCATGATCCTTACTCAGGATCTTTCAATAGCTAGAGTCTTGATTGTTTAATAGCTAAGAAAGCATAATTATTTAGATAAGAAATGAAACTCAGAACTGTATAGTACTGTAAATAGAATTTAGTCTTAAGTTGCTTTAGCTCGCGTTCAGAATTATTAATATTGATCAATAAAGTTACTCTTAAAATAAAGTGTCGGAATTCTACTTATTATACCTACTATTGATTAGCTTAAAAGTTTACGCGGGGAAGTAAGGAAAATTTCTATACTTACTTCCATAATTTCGTGTCAGTGAATAACATTTTGGTGGCAGCGGTAAAATTAATTGAAAATAAATATCTCAGTGCGTACCAAAGTTACATATAATTGTGTGTGCAATACACATATATAAATTATATATAACGCATGCATCTGTTTTACACAATTCTGATTCTAATGTAAAACACGTCTCAAAGATAAGTGTTGCAATACAAAGTTAATCTTCAAATCTTTTGGGCGCACTAATTATTTTTGAATCTAACGTGAAAGAGGAACGGAGCCACAATAAGCGACTAAATTGTCAACAAAATCAAATTGGGCAATCATTGATCATTCAAGAAGGAAGAAGGAAAGAAATAAACGTTTCCCACGATATCCAGAAGATTTTAGTTGCTTCAAGGAGATTGATTTCAAAATAGAGGAATCACTATTGGCGTATAAGATGATGCGAAACTTTTACACATTTTTATTATTATTGTAAGTTGATTCTTTTTAAATTACCTTTAATTATTTTCTTTTTGGAATATATGTTTACTGTTAAGTAAAGTAGAAGGTTTATACTTTATAGTGATTACAAAAATGAATAAATAAACGAAAAAGTGCGTGTGAAGTTCAAAATTATTGAATCTCTAGTAATAATAAAAAAATAAAAACGCATAGTATACACATCTATACTTTTCCTGACGGTTTAAGAATTTTACATATACATATGTATTAATATACATTATAAAAATTTTTGTTCTCGTGGTGTAAAGAAAGGAAGGAAAGGAAAAGTATATTTATATTGAATCTATATACATATCTGTTTTATGTTTTGAGAGAACTATCAACCAATCTTATTGGTGTGTTTATTATTTTGAAATACTGAAGCTAATCCTTATCAAACTTACCACAATGAGTAATACAAGTGAGTCTGAATATAGCTTTGACGAAAATACTTTAAAGAAAAAATTTTGTGGTATAGGCGAAAGTAGTGGCCTTCCAGTCGAATTAACTTTGGGACCGATAATCTCAAATGATAAAATTGCATTTAGAGATACCCAAGACGAAATTTATAAAGTGTCTTATATTTCTCGTACTTATAAACGTAGAACTTTTCTAAATTTGTTATCCGACGATATCGATAGTGAAGACGGAATAATGGAAACAGGAAACGATTCGCGAATAACAGAAAAACATGGGGATAAGTCCACAGTTGTAAAAACTGTTGAAGACAAAGCGAACTCACGCGGAAACGATAATAATGAAAAAGTAGAAAATTTATCAGAAAGCTTAAAAAATCTAGAAATAGGCCAAGGTGCTATTCGAAAACTTGTGTATAGAATTCCTGAAATTGCAAATGTCGGAAATAATGAAAAAATCAAAATGAGTTTAGAAAGTATTATTAGAATAATTACATATTTTGATAGTGACCCATCTAAAGCATATCATTTTATTCAAAATTGTGAGAACGCGATGAGTATTGCTACGAAAGAACAAAAAGAGTGTTTACTTCCAATAATTAAAAGTAGGATATCAAGAAATGCGGAAACCATGAATAAGAGGCTTAGTACATGGCAAGAATTAAAGCACCAATTGAACAGAGTTTTTAGAGAGACATATTCTTCAATGCAACTTCATCTTGAAATGACAAGACAGCGAAATGAAACTGTTATGCAGTACACGAAAAGGGCCGAAACATTAACGCGTCGTCGCATATAGAGTCTTTTTAATGAAAGCTTAGAAGATACAACCTATTACGGGCAGAAAATAGCAATAGAAAAAGATATGCTGAATGCATATATATTCGGTTTACATAAAGAATTAGGTACTTTTGTTAATACACAACGCCCAAAAAGTTTAGCTGAAGCCAGCCAATTAGCTATGGAGGAAGATATTCGCTTATGATACATTAAAATTAAAGAAAGAGAATATACAGATAAAAATGTGATTAGGATAAATCACTTTGATTATAAGTGTTATTCATATGGTGGTACAGGGCATATGGCTAGAGAGTGTTTCAAATTTAAAAATAATTATCATCAAAAGAATTTCGGAAACAGACCAAATGGTTATAAGGATAGCAGTAAATATAACCGTAAGGAATCAATATACAAAAATAATACTACCAATGAATGCAAAAGACATTTTAGTGACACTGGAAAGAAAGGATTTGTACCACAAGTATCAATGAAAGAAATCCGGCACCAAATTCGGAAGGAACATCTGAAGAATGAAGAAATAGAATCTTTAAAAGATATAATAGGGGAATTTAGTGATATATTTAGTTTAGAAGATGAAGACCTCACAGTTACTTCAGTTATAAGTCACCATATAAGAACAACAAGCGACGTTCCACTTAACGTTAAGACATATCGATATCCGAAGATACATGAAGAAGAAGTCAACTCCCAAACTCAAAAACTTTTGAAAAACGGGGTGATTCGCCATAGTATTTCACCTTGGTCAAGTCCAATATGGGTCGTGCCCAAAAAGTTAGATTCCAGCGGGAGAATAAAATGGAGAATGGTAATAGATTATCGCCGATTAAATGAGATAACTGTAAGCGATAAATTTCCTATCCCAAACATCCAGGAAATTCTCGATCAGCTAGATAGGGCAAAGTATTTCACAACCCTAGACCTGACCTCAGGTTTTTATCAAATTCCACTAAGTAAAGAAAGCATGGAGAAAACTGCATTTACGACGCCTTATGGGCATTTTGAGTTTACTCGAATGCCTTTCGGTCTGAAGAATGCACCAGCTTGTTTTCGGCGAATGATGAATATGGTTTTAAGTGACTTAATAGGAAAGGGTACATTTGTATACCTGGACGATATTGTCGTCTACAGTAAAAACCTTGAAGAGCATAATAAGATGTTGGAACAAGTCTTATTGAGATTGAAGAATGCTAATTTGAAAGTACAATCGATAGTGAAGACGGAATAATGGAAACAGGAAACGATTCGCGAATAACAGAAAAACATGGGGATAAGTCCACAGTTGTAAAAACTGTTGAAGACAAAGCGAACTCACGCGGAAACGATAATAATGAAAAAGTAGAAAATTTATCAGAAAGCTTAAAAAATCTAGAAATAGGCCAAGGTGCTATTCGAAAACTTGTGTATAGAATTCCTGAAATTGCAAATGTCGGAAATAATGAAAAAATCAAAATGAGTTTAGAAAGTATTATTAGAATAATTACATATTTTGATAGTGACCCATCTAAAGCATATCATTTTATTCAAAATTGTGAGAACGCGATGAGTATTGCTACGAAAGAACAAAAAGAGTGTTTACTTCCAATAATTAAAAGTAGGATATCAAGAAATGCGGAAACCATGAATAAGAGGCTTAGTACATGGCAAGAATTAAAGCACCAATTGAACAGAGTTTTTAGAGAGACATATTCTTCAATGCAACTTCATCTTGAAATGACAAGACAGCGAAATGAAACTGTTATGCAGTACACGAAAAGGGCCGAAACATTAACGCGTCGTCGCATATAGAGTCTTTTTAATGAAAGCTTAGAAGATACAACCTATTACGGGCAGAAAATAGCAATAGAAAAAGATATGCTGAATGCATATATATTCGGTTTACATAAAGAATTAGGTACTTTTGTTAATACACAACGCCCAAAAAGTTTAGCTGAAGCCAGCCAATTAGCTATGGAGGAAGATATTCGCTTATGATACATTAAAATTAAAGAAAGAGAATATACAGATAAAAATGTGATTAGGATAAATCACTTTGATTATAAGTGTTATTCATATGGTGGTACAGGGCATATGGCTAGAGAGTGTTTCAAATTTAAAAATAATTATCATCAAAAGAATTTCGGAAACAGACCAAATGGTTATAAGGATAGCAGTAAATATAACCGTAAGGAATCAATATACAAAAATAATACTACCAATGAATGCAAAAGACATTTTAGTGACACTGGAAAGAAAGGATTTGTACCACAAGTATCAATGAAAGAAATCCGGCACCAAATTCGGAAGGAACATCTGAAGAATGAAGAAATAGAATCTTTAAAAGATATAATAGGGGAATTTAGTGATATATTTAGTTTAGAAGATGAAGACCTCACAGTTACTTCAGTTATAAGTCACCATATAAGAACAACAAGCGACGTTCCACTTAACGTTAAGACATATCGATATCCGAAGATACATGAAGAAGAAGTCAACTCCCAAACTCAAAAACTTTTGAAAAACGGGGTGATTCGCCATAGTATTTCACCTTGGTCAAGTCCAATATGGGTCGTGCCCAAAAAGTTAGATTCCAGCGGGAGAATAAAATGGAGAATGGTAATAGATTATCGCCGATTAAATGAGATAACTGTAAGCGATAAATTTCCTATCCCAAACATCCAGGAAATTCTCGATCAGCTAGATAGGGCAAAGTATTTCACAACCCTAGACCTGACCTCAGGTTTTTATCAAATTCCACTAAGTAAAGAAAGCATGGAGAAAACTGCATTTACGACGCCTTATGGGCATTTTGAGTTTACTCGAATGCCTTTCGGTCTGAAGAATGCACCAGCTTGTTTTCGGCGAATGATGAATATGGTTTTAAGTGACTTAATAGGAAAGGGTACATTTGTATACCTGGACGATATTGTCGTCTACAGTAAAAACCTTGAAGAGCATAATAAGATGTTGGAACAAGTCTTATTGAGATTGAAGAATGCTAATTTGAAAGTACAATTAGATAAATAAGAATTTATGGGAAGGCAAGTAGATTATCTGGGACATACAATTACTAGCAAAGGCGTCTCACCTAATGTGAAAAAAATTGATGCTGTCTAAGAATCAGAAAGAGATCAAAAGTTTTCTGGGAATGATAGGATACTATCGTAAGTTTATAAAAGATTTCAGTACTATTGCTGCTCCATTGCACAAATTATTGAAAAAGAATGTTTGCTTCACTTGGGAGAGAAAGAGAAAAATAGTTTCGCAGAATTAAAAGGAAGGCTGAAGAATTTCACCTTGCTACAATATCCCGATTATAGCAAAGAGATTATTATAACCACTGATACAAGCAATGTAGGACTAGGCGCAGTATTATCTCAAGAATACAATGGTAGAGATTTACCTATTCATTTCATCAGACGAGCACTCAACAAGGCAGAAGTTAATTACAGTACTACGGAAAAAGAGTATCTAGCTGTGGTTTGGGCCGTGCAGCAGTTTAGGCCATCCATTAAGGGAAGAAATTTAAAATTAAAACGGATCATAGGGCCTTAACCTGGCTATTTAGTGTGAAAAATCCAGGGTCAAGGCTGGTAAGATGGCGACTACGTCTTGAAGAGTACGAGTATGACATCGTTTATAAAAAGGGAGTAGATAATGTTGTCGCAGATGAACTATGTAGAAATATAGTTTTTCCAGTAGAAGTCGAAAATAACGAACTTGGTAGGAATTTAGAAAATATGATACAAGAAAATTTTGGGGATGATTTAATTAAGAACGAATCAGATTTAGCTACACTGTCTGATGCCAATAAAAAAAGATACAGAAAAAGACCTAAGATCAATTCTGGAAGAGAATTATGTACAAGATGATCCAAGTAATATTAATTTAAACGGAAATATAGAGGAAAATGAAGATAATATTAGCGACAGCTCTAATGATTTTAGCTTAGAGGAGTCCCAAAGAAATATAGAATAAGTGGATTACTTTATTGGAAAGGTTTGAACAAAGACGTCATAGAATACATAAAAAAGTGTATACCTTGTCAGAAACAAAAGATAAATCGACATCCTGCAAGAAATCCAATGAATATTGTATCAAGCGTAGAATATTGTTTAGAAAAAGTGTCAATGGATCTCACTGGACTTTATAAAGATTGTAAGGGGATCATATACAGTCTCACTATTCAGGACGACTTGAGTAAATACATAAAATATATACCAGTTGAAGATAAAAAAGGTGAAACAATTGCTAGATCTTTTACAAATGAATGGATATTATATTTTGGCATACCAAAATATATCTTAACTGATAATGGTGGTGAGTTTACTAACGATCTCATGATGAAATTTGAAAACTATTCAAAATAAAACACATACGAACGAGTATATGCACAGCAGTTATCTGTTTGTTAGTAATGATAAAGAAGGTTATTCAATCAGTTCTAATTTTTATGATTGTAAAAAATTCGACGAGTATTACGTTTGTAAGGAAATTATTATGTATAACACTATGAAACAAGACGATTGTGCATTGAATGTTTACATGAGAAGGTCCATTGAAAATTGTAAGAAGAAGCAGATCACTAGTAATTTTGAAGTTTTTTATAAAATAGACTTTAATAAATATATATACGCAATAAATAACCCTACAAAATATAAATGTAAATGTGTTAATGCTCACGAAGAAGGTATTATTAAAGAAACTGGTATTTTATTGTTAGACTCCAATTGTAAATTTGTAACAGTTGAAACGGAAATAACTACTAATAATATCAGTTACAGCTACGTAAATAAAGACAAATATGATTTTGAACTAGAAGAATGTATTAATATAAGGTTGAAAAATATTAAATTAAAAGATAAGCTTTTGTCAGGAATTAAGACAAATTTGAAAGATGTGCACGATTTAAGTATAGATTTACAGAATCAAGAGAACCTTTTAAAGGATATTTTAAGACCAATATCAGAGAGAGTTCAGGGAGGAGTTTTCACTATCGCTCTTATAATTATGATCCTATTAATTTACTTACTTACTTACTTAGTATAAAATACAACAAATGTAGCAAAATAACCATGTATAAGAATTGCTTTAATAGAAGGACACAGAGACCACTTGCAGAAAGACAAAACATAGCACATTATTATGGTGAACAATCAAGACCAGCATTAGAAGGACATCGCACTTCGCGCGTCCTTAGAATCGAAGATCAAGATTTGGATTTGTAATTATGATACTGTTTTGAAACAATTTTTAAAGAAATATTGTTCCTCTTATGGGGGGAGGTGTTATGGATAAAAGATGCAAGGTAGCAAAAGAAATCTACATTTTTGTTTGTGATCCAAATATTTTCCTCTTATTTTCTTAAAAACATTACTCTGCTCCGCCAGAGGATCGTATTTCGTTTATATGCTATGGTAATGGGAATGCATGATGTTTACTCGGGATCTTTCAACAATTGAGCAGTTAACTGAAGCGTGCGTCGGAGCATTGGAGTTGGATTTCGTTAAGCCGACGTTGCAGTGTAGCAGACAAAGTTACATACGTATACTGGAGATTGCAGGCGAATTTCACTAGCGACATTGCAGCATTGGAGGCGTAACTTACATGCAGCGATATCAGGTCGACCTGTTACGGATCTAACCACGGCAGTATTCCAGTCAAGTAAAGAGCTAATTTAAGTTAGGCTACGACGGTCAGGTGTGTAAATTTATTTAATTAAATTTTATATGAATGGAAATAGTGCGAAGTAGACAATGAATTGAACCTCTGTACAGGCAAACCTTCAGGTAGTAGTGGCGTAATGGAAAACTGCAGCGAAGCTGGAACTCGGAGGACGGAACCAGCTTCGGACGGAAACCGTCCTTAAATAAGCAAAATGCCCACGCGAATCATACCATTATTCTAAATCTAGGCGATAATCGACCATTTATATTGATTAGTATATTAGGTGGGGAAGAGGAGGAGTTATTAGATAGCGGTGCAGCAATTAGTATAGCTGGGAGAGTGGGAATACAGATATTAGAAGGTTTAAATTTACAAGGCGTTAAGGAAGTTTGCGAACCAGTTCGCACTGCTGATAGAACAAGGCATAGCATTACTAATGTCTTCTACGTCCCTGCTAAATTTAAGTCAATGGTTAGAATTCTGAAGATTAGAACAGTGCCAACAAAAAGTACTAGTATTATTCTGGGAGTTGATTTTTGGGAGACCTTGGATTATCCGTTCAACATAGGCTCGGCAAATGGGATATTAGCGACTTATTTGTACAAGAAGAATATGGATTAAGGTAGGCAAGGGAACTCACTCCAGAACAGCTAATGGGGTTAGATGAGTGTAAGGGTAGATTCAAAAATTTGAGCAGTGGAAAATTGGGCAGGACACAGATAGACATGGAGAAGCAGAGCCGATAGTGCAAAGAGGGTATCAAGTTTCACCAGCAGTCCAAGAGCGATTTGTGAGAGAGATTCAGAGGATGATTGCCCTTGATGTTGTTGAACCATCTTTTAGTCCTTGGTGCTCGCCGACAGTATTGGTTAAAAAATCGAATGGGGGCGACAGGTTATGCGTGGATAACCGCACACTAAATAAGATAACAAAACGGTCAGCATATCTTTTACCTAGAATTCATGGGGTCCTAGCACGGCTTAATCGAACTCGATATCTATCCACTATAGACCTGAAGGACGCCTTCTGGCAAATACCGTTGACTGAGGAGTCTAAAGAGAAAACGGCATTCTGCATTCCAGGCATTGGCCAGTACCAATTCAAGGTGATGCCCTTTGGTCTGTGCAACAGCGCTGCCAGTCTTCAACAATTAATGGATAGATTATTCGGATACTCCGATACGGTATTTCTCTATCTCGACGACATAATTGTAGCTACAGAATCATTCGAGGAACGCCTTCAAGTCCTTAATTGGGTTGCTAGTAGGTTAGAAGATGCAAATTTAACTGTAAATTTTGACAAATGCAAGTTTGCGCGGGGATCACTTAAGTATTTAGGGTTTGTAGTTAATGGTAAAGGGCTTCGTACTGACCCGGAAAAGTTAGAGATGATGCTAAATTTTCCTAAGCCTAAAACATACACTGAAATGAAGCGGTTGATAGGACTTGCCTCATGGTACAGGCGGTTTGTGCCAAACTTTGCCGAAATCGTTGCTACTCTCCATGATATAACCAAAGGAAAAGATAAACGCAAGATCTTAAAGTGGACGCCAGCAGCGGAAGCAGCGTTCGTCGACCTAAAATCGAAATTGGTGGAACCTCCGGTGCTTGCTAGCCCAGATTTTAGCAGACCACTTTACGTACAGTGTCATCCTTCAAACGTTTCCCTTGGGGCTGTGTTAGTCCAGAAGACGACGAATGATGAGGAGAGACCAATTGCTTATGCGAGTAGGAAGCTTAGAGGAGCAGAGGTTAACTATACAGCCACAGAGAAGGAATGCTTAAGTGTTGTTTTTGCGTTAGAAAAGTTTCGCGGATATTTGGAGGGATATAAGTTTCACGTGATAACCGATCACTCTGCGTTAACTTGGCTCTTTCGTCAACCAAACTTATCAGGACGTCTAGCGCGATGGGTTATGAAGCTACAGAGCTTCGACTTTGAAGTGAGCTATGTCAAAGGTAAGGACAATGTAGTCCCAGATACCCTTTCGAGGATTCCAGAGATAAGTTTGTTAAATTGTGTACCATCGGAAAGAGATTTTTGGTATAACGAGATGGTAGAGCGGGTGAAAAACAACCCAAAGCGAATGAGTAGATGGAGATTCGAAGGGAATGAACTTTACATTAAGGACATGAGACAGAATTCCTTTAGCGACAACAAGTGGAAGAGGGCTATCCCCGAATCCGCCCGACTACAAGTATTAAACGAATGTCATGACACGCCTCAAGCCAGATATCTAGGCATATACAAAACAAAACGCCGTATATTATCACGTTATTACGGGCCCAATATTTCTAAAGTCGTGGACAGGTTCGTGAAGTCCTGTGAAGTATGCATTGCGTCGAAAAGTAGCAATAGTAAGCCATATGGCGCTATGGGACAATTTCGAAAGGCAGTGAGACCGTGGCAGATGGTGGCGCTAGACTTGATGGGACCGTTTCCGAGGTCGACCAAAGGTAATATATACCTATTAGTAATATGTAATTGGTTCACCAAATACGTTTGTCTTTTTCCTTTACGAGATGCAAAAGCAAAAAAGTAACGTAGGTATGAGAAGAACGCATATTTCTCGAGTTTGGGGTACCAGAGATAATTATAACTGATAATGGAAAACAATTTGACTGCGCATTGTTCCGTAAATTATTAAGTTAGTATGGCTTGTCAAAATTCTGGCTGAACTGTAAGTATCATCCACAAAGTAATTATACAGAACGGTGGAATAGGGTTATAGAGGCGGCAATAAGGTCATATATTCAGGACAACCACAGAGCTTGGGATTAAGAAATCAATAAGATTGGTGTAGCATTAGGGACGGCAGTGAATGAGGTCACGGGATTTAGCCCATTTTTCCTTAATTTTGGCAGAAATTATCTTGGCTTCGGTTCAGATCACAAGCTATATGAAGAAGTGAATGATTCTAACTGTATATTGGTGAGAACCAAGAAACTCGAGTATCTCCTGCAAATTTATGAAGATATTTATAAGCGAATTAAAAAGTCATACAACTGAAACAAAAGGTATTTCGATAAGGATAAAATTTTTAAAACATTTAACGTAGGTGAAGAGGTTTTCAAAAGAAATTAAGTCTTATCTGATGCAAGCAAGCAGTTCGCTGCCAAACTTGCTCCGAAGTTCGTTAAATGTCACATAACCGACAAAAGGTCCGACGTAGTATATCGTCTATCAGACTCAAAGGGTTCAGATCTCGGATGGTGGCACATAAGGGATTTAAAGCCAGGAGAGGTTGCGTTTCGATAAAAAGAACGACCGGTATTTTCATATAGTTGTTTAGGGTGTGGTATGAGGGGAAGATGTATGTAGGCATGCGGAAAGGCGTATTTTGATGTGCCAGTGGATAGGCAACTCCTGAAATAATCGCAAAGCTGTTTTCTCCCTTGCTTAAATGTATATGACTAAGAGTGTAAGGCCAAATTTGGAAGGAGGTATTAAGAAAAAGTACAAGACCAAGATAAGGTGAAAGTAGAGGTGACTTGCTGGGACCAGAGGTGAATTGGAAGGTAAGACTCAGGACTAACTTTTAAGGTTCTCATGAGCGAAGGTAGTAGTCCCAAGGCCACCGTCAGATTCAACTATTTAAATGTTCACTGATCAGGTGCAAGGAAATTGACATAAAGAACCAGACTCAACGTAATGTCACACGTTCACTGATTCAAGTACAGGATATTAAGGACTTAAGTTCGGGATTAACACTTTAGGTGTTCATTGAAACATTAATAGCCAGTAACCAGTAAGTAAGGGGTATAGCAATGAGTGCGCTTTCAAGTGGAACGGGATAACGCAATCCGCCATTTTCTAAACCTGAGATCAGAGTAACACGACACACAAGATCCCAAAGAACGCTGGTACATCAGAGATAGTCTGAATTAAATGAATATTGATGTTGGAAGTGTCAGTTCAATAAATGAAACTTCTTCTAGGTAAAGGGGGAATGTAACAGACGTTGTCGTTACAAGAGTATAGTATCAGAGTATAATACTCCGTAACACCCAGCAAAGTCGCTTGTTCTATTTAATGACGCATAGGAGTATTTATTTATTACTCACGGAAGTCAGACGACGGAGTAATTAAGCCCTTGTCACACTTCTTCAACCTATGCGATACCTGTTTCACGCAAGATAATCAAACTTATACATTTCCTTTTTTTGCAATCAATCTAAATTGCTTAGTTGGATATAAATAACAAGTGCGAAGTTCGTTATTGCTTCCAATCACAAGGTCTTTGTAGATCTTCCCGCATATCTAATAAATTCTAGAGACAAGCAACGACACAGTGCTTGGCACCCAAAGTATTTTTGTGACAATCTTGTTAAATCTTCTATAATTCGGCACTCTACAAGACTCAATAATCTAGGTAAACATAATCTAGTCGCTTACTCTAATAAGTTCAGATATTTATCCGCCGGAAATGGTGGTATGTCATCTGTATATAAGTAACAAAGTAATTTGTGGGGCGTATATACTGTGACACCTGGAAATACAATGATATTTGAGTGTGCTTCTCTGAAATCACCAGTAAGCGTAGCTCTCATTACGCCACATCTGGCAACTAAAATACCGCTGTGAGCTTTCTACCCTAACATTGTCTCGTCGCGAGTTCGAGCAGCTTTACTGTATCGTAAACCAATTCGGCAATTCGTTCTTCATTCATCATTTCCTGCAGCCTAGATTGTGTGAAGAAAGTCGATTAATGCTAAATGAAAGAAACAGAAGACAGGAATGTAAATAAAACTAAAATAAAATATAACTAATAAAGATGAAAAAAGTAATTTAAATAACTAAACATATACACAGGGAGATCTAAGAAGCTGGTGAATTACACACTGCTAAAGACCCCCATGTCCACATAAACACAGGCCACCCTTGTTTAAGCACAATAGATGCAAGCAGTAGTGCATTGATAAGAAATTATGAGCTGAAATGAAACAATTTAGAAATAAATAAGTAACGAAAAATAAAAAGAAAAGAGAGAAGAGATAAGATTTTTTAAAAGGAATACTGCCCTCAAGTCCATGTGTACCCCATATATTAGTAAGGAACGAACAAATATTAAACCACATTCACCGCGACACGATGAAAAAACGTAGCTAAGTATTGAGTTTAAGCGAAAAGGAGTAATGTAAACAATTTTCCGATTCCTATAGTTGATATTGCAAACTGTCAGTGCGTAGTTGTCAGCAGAATTGTCAGCAAAGCCTCCGATTAAGTATAATGCGAAATAGATAGAAGATCTTTTAGTAATAGATTATGAAGTATATTGTGAACTAAGATGTAGTCGTAGAGTTTAGTTATAATCTAGAGCGTAGCAGAAAACTGAGTAAGAATGTAAGCAGAATAGATGTAAATGCGGAGCTGAGAAACGAGGTGTCGCTAGTAGACCGATTTGCAGGAGAAAAGGAAGTGAAGACTACTTCAGGCGAGTGTTTCAATAGAAACCACGTTGAGATGTCAGACTCTGAAAAAAAAGGCGGGAAGTGCGACATATTGTTTTGGATTCGAGAAGATTCTGGGAATTCTTTTCACGGTCTCCGAGTACGATATTGTTTTGGATTCGAGAAGGTTGGGAGTAATTATTCTTCGCTGGCTGGTGGAGTACGATATTGTTCTGGAATCGAGAAGAACCTAGAGAATTGATCCTCGCTGTCTGGTGGAAGTACGATATTTTGTTTGTGATTCGAGAAAGATTGAGCAGTAATTTCCTTCACTGCCTGGTGTTCTGAGTAGGAAAACTTGGTCCGATCTGTTTTAAAATTTGTGACCTAAAGAAAGTTTTCTTTGTAAGCGAAAATTTTCGACATTGTCGTGTGATCTGGAAGGAGCTCCATCAGAGCCATTTTAAGATCCGTGATCTAAGGAAAGTTTGAGTGGTAACTTATTCACTCAATTAAACTGAAATAAAACTTCATTTTATTTTGGAATATCGTAAAATTAAAGATTGCCTTTTAGACAGTGGAGACGAGTTGTAAAGTGTCGATCAAAGAAAGGAGCGAAGGAGATTAGAAGCAGATAAGGAAGTAGTAAAGGGCCCCATCAGCAAAATAGCTGGTAGAAAAGATTGAAGGTGATAAAACAATTGAGCAATTAACTGAAGCGTCCGTCGGAGCATTGGAGTTGGATTTCGTTAAGCCGACGTTGCAGTGTAGCAGACAAAGTTACATACGTATACTGGAGATTGAAGGCGAATTTCACTAGAGACATTGCAGCATTGGAGGCGTAACTTACATGCAGCGATATCAGGTCGACCTGTTACGGATCTAACCACGGCAGTATTCCAGTCAAGTAAAGAGCTAATTTAAGTTAGGCCACGACGGTCAGGTGTGTAAAATTATTTAATTAAATTTTATAGGAATGGAAATAGTGCGAATTTTAATCCAAACCTTGTCCATCAGTAAAAATTAATGAAGATTGTGTTATATGCTGATCGTTGTCTAGCCGTTTTTGGAGATATATAAGACGTTTAAGGGCAAGGTGTCTAGAGTCCCCCAAAACTGGAGCATGCATCTCCATTAATGAATGGCAGCTTGACTTGATACTGTCCAATTGGTAAACGACAATGTGCTTCCCCATATAGGGTTTGGCATCTTTTGTCTTCCGGTTTTTGTATATTTGTCTCAGGAACCCCTTCTGCTTCCCAAAACTTTCAAATATGTAGACTGAGTTTGTCTTCTGGGTTGACTGTAACTGCAAATGTTTTGACTTGTGAATGGGATGAAGTTGTTGCTGTGCTTCCCAAAACTATCCAACCAAACATGGTATTGATTGCCACTGGAGCATGTTCTGGTCCTCGTTTGATTTCTTGGCGAAGTATTTTCCCATATATGTCTGCTCCAAGTAAAACGTCAATAGGCCCTGGTTTCCAAAATTGTGGATCGGCCATCTCAAGATTTTGTAAATGTTCCCAGTTAATATTAAGATATTCTTTGGTCGGCAGCAGATCAGTTATCGTTTTAAGTACGAGCATGTCCGTTTCCACCACTGGCCTGGTTGATTGACCTTAACTGTATTCGTACTTGCCTTTTGGCGAATGCAGTTGGATTTTTGTTCAAACTGGATATTGTAATTGATGTTTGAGTACCACAAATCTGTAACCTTTTGCAGGCATTTTCCTTGCTGTAAGCATTATTCCGTAGTATCTACAAATACGTTTAGGCCTTTTCCGCTTTCAGTGGTTAATTTAGGTTGACTTAATAACGTTTTAAGCTGATGGTTAACTAAAGTTCTTATATTTTCGTATCTTTCTTTTAGCATTCTCAAAGCTGGCAGATAATCTTGATTGGTAATTGGAGTATGTCTTAACACACGTTCGGCGTCGCCAGTAAGACATCCCTTCAGATAGTGAAGCTTTTGGACGGGCTGCAGGTTTGAGTTATCGTGAACAAGGGTTCTATGAATTAAATTTTCCCTTGTTACTTATTGAACTAAATTCAAAAACCCCTAAAGTCCATTAATTATCAAAAATTCTTTAATTTTATTTAATTAATACAATTTTAATAGCACAAATTTTTCCGCGTATTCATTCCTATAATTAAATTTAATTCTAAGACTAGTGAATTTCACACTTCACTTCACTTCTTAAATCTAAATTTTCGACGAACAGATCTTATTCGGACAACGTGTAAACCGTTGACCGATTCCAACTCTGTTTTTAATTTGTTGTACAAACCATTTGAAAATATTGCTGGAAACCCTTTAAGTTGCTGTGATGTTTTTGCTGCACTGACCAAATAACTAAGAGAGGTTGTATAGCTTTCTTCGCACTTTTATAGACCCAGTTCGGTCATTTTCCTTGGTGATGCCAATCTTGCCCGTCTGTTTGGACCGTAGAAAAAATAAAAATTTATAAAACTCAAAAATGTGACAGATAAATTGATTAAGTTGTTTTCTTTGCTTCGACCATTGCTTTAATAAAATAATTTAATAAATTCAAGTGCAACCATTGCGTATTTGCAGCAAATTTTATCAAAAGTGATTTTTTTAATGCTGTGGTGAATAAGAAATTAATGTCGAAAACATAGAAAACATCTATGGCGGTACTAATTTACTGCGCATGATTTTTGTACTTCGTGTATTTTCGTGACATTGTTTAAATTGTAGCTTTTTTACCTATTGTATAAAATAAATTATTAGTTTTTCTTAAATTTCGCGTTATTTCTTAGATTTCGCGTTAAATTATATCGATTTTTGAATTCCGCGTACAAAAATTTCTTAGGGCAATGGACTTTCCTCGAAAAATAATTAAATTCGCGCTGTCAAATTCATTTAAAGTTTGAAGTTCGTACTCGTGATTTGCTGTCGGATTTAATCGAATATTTGTGTTTTTGGTGATTTATGGTAAGTAAATTATTTATATTATGTGTTTAACAATCAATATATATTAAGTGTTTAAAACTTTTATTAACATTTGAATATATATAATTGTGAGGTAATATTAGTGAATTATCGTGTTTATTAAAGTATTTCTGTTTATGTTGTCGATTCGAAGGTTTTATTTGCTCAATTTATTATTAAAAAAATGTAAATTAATTTCTGTTCTTTGATTTTAGACATTCGACAAATGGGAAAGGAAATATGTACGGGGAATACTTGTGATCTAGTGAAGGGCTTATTGGAACTATTGGGACATGGAAATGAAAACAGCTCTTCGTGTATTTCAAGATTTACTTATTAGATATGTGACAATTTCATTTTCTTTTTATGTGTTCTTTTCTTTTCTTCTCTTTCAGATTTTGAGACTCTGCTGGCTGATTCAACAAACCTATACAACTTACACGAGTGGCACGTTGAGAATCCGAATTTAATGAGACAAAATAGATCTCAATATCGTTTTAAAATAAACATGTGGACCGGAATTTTAAACGGAAAAGTCATAGGACCTTTTAATTTGCCAGAGGTCTTTAATGCTGAAGTTTATTTAGATTTTTTGCAAAACGATTTACCTAATTTACTGGAAGACTTGCCAGTAAGATATGGTATCAGCAAGACGGCTGCCTAGCGCACTATGCCCTTTCAGTTAGAGGATATCTCAATAAATAATATGCAGACAGATGGATAAGGCGATCTGGTACGATCCCGTGGCCAGCCCGTTCACCTGATCTAAATCCATTAGATTTCTCTTACTGGGGAGCAGTAAAAGAGAAAGTTTATAAGAAGTCAATTGAAAATTTAGCTGAGCCTCGGCAAAGAATTACGGAAGCAGTTGAATTTGTCAACAACGGAAGAACTGCCCGTCTAATAACCCGATCTTTTTTAAGAAGATGTCGAGCTTGTATTGAAGCTGAAGGAAGGCAGTTTGAATATCTTTTGTAAATAATAAATCTTAGCATCCAAATAATTGGTGTTTAATTTTAAAATTAAGGAAAATTTGCCCTAAATTTAACAAAAAGTTAGCATCTTTAACTTTAAAGCGTCACTATATGGGTCAATCACACTTCATGGGTACACTAGAATCAATTTCAGTAGGTGAAAATTTTTTTTTCGAAACTGGGTTTCCCTTAGGAAAAAATTTTTTTTTTTCTGTAATCTAAGAAATAATGTAGCAAGTGTTGTACCATTTCAGAATCCTTATTAAATGCGTCAACTTTTAAAGTTACTTGCCAGACTGGCGTAGTACATTTTTTTTTCAGTACAGTCAGTTAAAGTTCAACGAATTATTAATTTTATATTGTTGGTTCGGCAAAATATGACATTTTCTTCCAAGTTGGAGCAATTGGCTTAGAACTTAAAGCAACAGGTTACATAAGCACTATTTGAGATTACATAAGAAAAAGAAAATTCAAAAAAAGTAAAGATTTGTAGCAACAGGAGCTAATAAACCATCACAAGGTGTACATTTTCTCGAAAATAAAAGAAATGCCTGTAATTTAAAAAATACATGACATAGATTTTTTTTTGATATTTTTCTGGTAACTGTTACGATTTGGTCTATCACCCGGTTCCGGCTTGACGTCGACTTACGGGACACCCTGTATACATATATATCGTTATTTATTTATTATATTTATATATATATTTTTTTTTCTTTTGTTATTCAAATTTTGTTTAGAAGTTTTGGTCGTTATTTGGTTTTTGGGGGTGGAGGGTGTTAATAGTATAAAGGAAAGGTTAATGTGTCAGTTTTGATAGTTATTATTTGTAAATATATGTGTGACTGAAAGTATGGGTCCATGAGATACGTGCTAATATGTAGTACATATATTTTGATTACTTTGTATAAATTCCTGCAATTCTTTTATTGGCAGCGGGAGTTATATTGAAGTTAGGTCTTCTTGGTGCCGCCGCAGGAACATCTTCAAGTATATGTTCCGGAGGTATATCTTTACCTTTGCGGGTTTTTGATTTGTATTTCATGTACACGTATGTGATTACAATAGCGATAACTAATGCTATTGTTAAATATGATAGAGCATAGTGATGGATATAATGTTCTTCTTGAAGAGGAATAGATTTTAAAATTTCATCGACGTCCATGTTGTTTGTGATATTTAAAGGATTTGTTCTTCTGTACGTTTCCATAGAGCGAAGCGTCATATTTTCGATTATGTTAGAAATGTTTGTTGTTGGGATGAAATGGGAGTTAAATTTTTATATTTTTACGTTTTGTCCGTGCAAGATGAATTCTTTCTGCGGACATAACAACCTGGGTAGATAATTATTGTCCCTGTTCCCTGCAGGGTTTCCGAACTAATTGAGTCTTCCCAAACGATAGCTTTATAGAAGGGTCTTTTAAGGGAGAAAAGCCATGCATTTTACTGCGATAATTGTGTCATATAGTAGTTCTGTTCTAAAACCAAAATTTTACATTTTGATGGAATAGGTTCCTTTTTTATTAAATTGATTTCACGTTGATTTACTCTATTGTTTGTATTTAAGATGCGTGGTGAAATTTTACAATAAAAGTGTGTATGGTCCAACGTTGCGCAATTGTGGATTTCCTGTAGTGTTAATTCGACGTACTGATCACGATTGTAATCAATTAATATATATTCCTTTAATGGTTCAATACACATAAATGAACCTATTAGGGTTCTCCGTAATGGCATTGCTTTGAAAATTTGGTAAGGTTCTTTAAATGGAAGTGGAACTCGGAGTTCTATAATTATTTTGTTGTTGAAAATATGCGCGGATATTGTGCTTAATTTGTAGATCTGTGAAAATAAATTGTCTCTGGAATTTATGGGCAGCATCATTGAATTTGCTAATTTCTGTCTAATCTTTCATAAAAACTCTTCAATCTTGTTAGGCCAAATTAGTGTAGGGTGAAATTTTCCATGTTTGGAATCAGTTAATAGATCGATTAATTCTGACTGTGTATTTTTATATCTGAATGCCATTAATGAAACAAGGGAGATTAGGAATTCTATTTCAATGGATATTTTATTATCCAGGTTTCTATTTTTCATTAGTGATGTAAATGTCTCTATTGAAATTAGTTTTTTATGCATATTTAGGAATTCCTTTTCAAATGCGGACTTAGTTTTATTGAATATTTGAGCAGTTGTTTCGATTATCGGGGTTTGGCTTTTCAGAAGGGAGAGGAGGCAGTTTTGGTTTAAAGTTAGGTTGTGAATTAGTTCATGATAGAATTTGGCATCATCTTTATCTAATGTGCCGAAAAGAGCTACGGAAATGGAGCCTATAGTAACGAATAAGACTCCTTGTTTCCTACTTTGAGTTACTAGGATTATATTTTTATATTCTATATTTGCTATACTAAGGTTTATATGTAGTAAAGTACCGTTACAAGTATGCGCCATTGCTGAATTTCCGTGCAGTTTCTGACAAGTAGCTGTAATTTGTTGTGTTATGAGTTTGATGTTCCTGAACTCAGATTTGAAGTTTTCTAAATCGTAGTAGGTTACGATTATCCATTCGTTTGTGTAGAAATTGGCTCTGTCGATTTCCTCGAAATAAATGCTTGAGCCGGCATTTATTTATTTTATTTCTATCCCCGCGCCTGAGATGAATGGGATGCAGATTAGGAAAATGCCGTTTGCGTCATTGTGAGGACCTGGAAAATGATATTGTTTTATTCATTTGCGATGATTTTGTAGTAGATGAAATTTTGTATTAGTCCGAGAAAAGTTTTAAGTCATTGTTGTGGACTTTTTTTGTTTTATTATTTATTTTCACCGTGGAGTTCTCAAGAGAATTGATTTCTACAATCACATATGGACCTGTCCAGAGTGGAGAGAATTTCTTATCTCTCACTCTACTTTTTAACAAGACTTTGTCCCCAATATTGAAGGTTTTCGGGGTAGAATTTTTATCGTACTGGAGTTTTGATTTCTCTTTGTTGGCCATGGCTATGTTGTAGACATGCTTTTAACTTGTTTGCATAATTATTGTAATTATAGCAAACGGTCGGAGATGATTTTAAGTTATTTGGGATTTCGGCTGGGAATCCGTACAGGAGCTCGCGAGGAGTATAATTTGTACTCGAGTGAGGTGTGGTATTGTAGACAAACATGGCGTATGGGATCTATGTATCCCAGTTTTGAGGATCTTTCGCTACATAAGATCTGAGGTATTCTGCTAAAGTTCTATGACTTCTCTCCAATATACCATTTGTTTGAGGGTGATATGGAGTGGTTTTGAGCCTTTTGATCTTTAGCAGTTTGGATACCTCGGCGAACATGCCACCTATGAGGTTAGATCCCTGATCTGTTAGGATACTTTCTGGAATGCCATGTCGACAAACTATTGTTGTCGTTCAGGCTTCCACTAATGTCTCAGATTCAGTGTTGACTATGGGGATAGCTTCAGAGGATTTGGAAAGGTCGTCTTGAAATGCAAGGATGTATTTATTTCCAGGATGGGAAATTGGGAGAGGTCATACAACATTTAGGTACACTCTTTCAAAAGATTTTGAGCTTATGCTTGAGATTTTCATATGAATCTTAGGATTTCTGCATGCTTTGTTTACTTGACAAAGTTTGCATTTCCTTTCATATCTTATAACATCGTCCGACATGCCAGGCCAATAGAATTGTTTTTTAATTCTTTTGATTGTACGGGAGACACCTTGATGGCCTCCCGTTGGTACAGAATGGAAATCTTTCAGAACTTGTTCAAAATCACTGCTGTTGGATAAGTATTTGATGGAATCTTGATGAAGTTTTATATTTATTTTTTGGTTAACGAAGACCTTGGTAAAATGCTTTTAATAGCTGATAGATTTTGTTGGTCTAAACCTGGGAAGGAGATATTTATTTGACTTAACTGATTTGCTTCTGTATATGAGCAGATTTCAGTTAAAATATTTTCAATGTCTAATCTATCTCTTTGAGATCGGCAAAGTAGATTGACTTTTGAAATGATTACTGTGGAGTCTTTTTTCTTAAAGAAGTTCAGTTCGTTTTCTAGTAGGGGAGGTTTGTCTGAAAGTTTTAGTTTAGATTTTAAAATACTTTCAAGTTCTGTATCTTGCATGGACAAGATGAAAATTTCGGAGTTAGAATTTTTAGTTAAAAGAAATCGGAAATTGGTCTCAGTTATTATCACTGAGGGACTGTTTAAAACTGATAAATCTGGATTTGGAGTAGTAATATTTGGATTGGGTGTATCTAAATTCGCCTGAGCTTTGGCTTGGGGCCTGGTTACCACATTTACCTAGGTGTTGGGTTCCGTTGATTTTACGGAATTTTCTGGAATAGCTCTAGTGAGAGCGTCTGCATTTGTGTTGAGCTGTGCAGGTTTATGGACTATTTTATAGTCATATTCCTCAAGAACTATTCTCCATCTCATTAGCCTTGAGAAATGGTCCGTTAGATTCATTAGCCATACTAGTGGTTTATGGTCAGTTATGATGATAAGGTGTCTACCATAAACGTATGGCCTAAATTGCTCAACTGCGAAAACAATGGCCAAAAGCTCTTTTTCGATTGTTGAGTAACGAGTCTCTGCACCATTGAAAACTCGACTCACATAGGCGATTGGATGATCTCCTTGATCATCTAATTGGGAAAGAACTGCTCCGATGGCGTAGTCACTGGCGTCGGAGGTGAGAAAAAATTCTTTGTCGAAATCCGGATACGATAAGACTGGTGCTGATATTAATTTGTTTCGTAATTCGCAAAATGCTTCATCTCAAATTGCATCGAACTTGAAAGGTGTGTCCTTCTTCAGAAGGTTAGTAAGCGGTTTTGTGATTTAGAAAAATTGGGAATAAAGCGGCAATAATAGCCGACGAAACCAAGAAAGGCTTTGATATCCTTTTGCTTCTTGGGTCTAGGATACATTTGCGAGCCTAGTATTATGGCCTTTAAGATTATATCCATGAACTACAATATCGTCCATGTATACGAAACAGTAAATGCCTTAGAGTCCGGAAAGGACATTATTCATGGCACGTTGGAAGGTTGCGGGTGCACCTTTTAATCCAAATGGCATACGGTAAAACTCGTTATGACCATAAGGAGTGCTAAACGCAGTTTTTGCTCTATCCTTCCCGTCCATGCGAATTTGGTGGAATCCGCTGGCGAGGTCTAGCGTTGTGAAATACTTTGACTTACCCAATTGATCTAATATGTCTGTAATATTAGGTAATGGGTAAACGTCGCCAATAGTTATGTCATTTACTCGGCGGAAATCTACAACGACTCGCCATTTTTTGTTCCCATGCTCATCCGGCTTTTTGGGTACTAGAAGTAGGGGAGAATTCCACGGACTATTTGAAGGGCTTCTTATCTCCGAATCCAACATTTCATTTATTTGCAGAGTAATTTCTTTCCTGTTTATTTCTGGACGTCTGTACGATTTAGTGTATATATGAGGTTTCTTTGGGACTGCTTCGATTTTGTGCTCGGTTCCATTTGTAAATGTTAGGAAATCCCCTTCTAAGTAGAAGAGATCATTGAAATCCTTACAAATTTTCCGAATACTCTCAGCTTCTTGCAAATTACAGTGATCCAATTTAATCAGGGTGTGCAGTTTTTTTTATTCTGCCCGTAATTGGATATCTGTTGGAATCCGTAGAGATGCCATCGAAGTCATTAAGGTCATGGCATTCTGGATTCATGTCATGAATTACCAGTTCGACGTCCTGCTTATTCGTGCTGAGAACTAGGACTTTTGCCATTCCTTGTGATGGGTTGACTATGGTATTACCTATGAAAAACCCTGGCTTTACCTCTTTTTTAAAATATACTGATTCCGTAGTTGACAAAATTGGACTTTGAATTATGGATTCAGAGCAAGCGGGACTTTTAATAATTTTATTATGTAATTTGCCCGATTCATTTCGGTTTTCATTGGATTGTGAAATATATTCCGTTTTTTTGTAGGATATTTTTTTTTGGGTACTTTTCACGTTCGGTGTTTAAATCCGGTGAAGTAATGCGCAACGTACTTTTATTAGAACTTACATTGTTTTTTCCAGACATCTTGTCATGGTTGTCATATCTAACATATGTATTTGGATAATCTGAGCGATATTGCTCTATGGGATAGGATGAATGACATTGCTTCACTTCTAAGGGAATGTAATTGTTTTTATAATTGATACAGGCGTTGTATCTGGACAAAAAGTCGTGGCCAATTACGCCGTCATATGCCAAGGCTGAGTTTTCTCCTACTACTTGGAAGGGATGTTCTATTATAAATTCTTCGTTTGATGTATGTGACATTTTTTTCCAATATTAATACTTCTATAGTTTTAGATTCCGTAAATAAAGTATTTATCTTGCAGATTGCATTTTTATAGTAAGTGCTGCCTGCTTTCAGGGTATTGAACTTTAATAAACTGATATCTGCTCCTGTGTCTACGAGGAGCTTTGTTTCTTTATTCGAGCATACATTCGTAGATATGGAAATAGTAATGGAATTGGGACTGATAGTAATTGTTATTTTCAGCGTTATGTGATCATTTAATAAATATGCATTATCTAATTTGGGTTGGTGTGTATGTCGGCTTTTGTTTGAATATGCGAGGGGCTGCCGACTAATTCCTCTCGCCTTGATTTGTGCTAATAATGTGCGCAACTGAGTAGACGTGTTTAGTTCCGCTCCGATTTTCAGTTAAGTTTTAGCCAGTTTTTTAATTTATTAACTCGTTCTTTGTTCTGGTCCTTCAGTTCAGTGTTTTCTGTTTTTCATTTCTGTGCTCGAGCCTGTAAAATATTTGTGCGTGAAGTGATACTTATCTGTTTCAATTATTCTGTCTGAAATTTCTCTGTTGAATTTCTATACAATGGCTGGTAGACAAACCGCTAAAAACACCAACTCTTCGGGTACTCACAAAGACATTAAGAGAACGAATTCAGCCAGTTCAAGTCCGGCAATCACTCGCAGTGGGGCTACTGGTGCTATTCAACAAAGCGACGATAGCCACTTGCCCCCTCAAAATTTGAACTCTCAGCTTAATATTGCAGTTGGGGAACTTGAGAAACGGTTGATGACAAGATTGGATGATCGTCTGCGTCTCTTAGAGGAGAAAATCTCGGAAATTGTTGATGCTGCAATCGATGGCGTAAAATCCAAATTACTTACGATCCAACAAAAGTATGATGATCTTGCAATTCGTGTTTCAACGCTTGAAGGCGGATGTGAGGAGTTAATCCATAAACAGAGGTTATCTGATGCAATCATTAGAGGTATCCCGATAAGTAATAACGACAATCCAATAAAGATCTTGAATAGCATCTGTAAAAAAGTTAGCCACAATCTCTCCCCTTATACATATGCTTTTCGTTCGAATAGACCCACGCGTGAGGATAACAGCAGCACTTCTAAAAAGCCAACTCATGCTCCAATTATTGTTAAATTTTCCTGTGTAAGTGAGCAACGTGCATTTATCTCTGCATTTAAACAAAATAAGGGACTAAAGCTGATGGATATTGGGGGCTTTGCTTCACAAAACTCTATATATATTAATGAAAGCCTCACACCCAAAAACCAGGAAATTTTGCGGGAAGCTCTAAGTCAGCGGAAGCAGGGACTATTGCATTCAGTTTTCACTCGTGGCGGCTTCGTTTACTTCAAGCGTCGAGAAAACGATCGACCTCGAGACTAAGAACGTGCAGCGAGCTGAGATTGAACAGTAACGATGAATTCCAGTTGGATTCCGGCAGTGACGATAATTTAATACGTGCTACTTGCTGAGGTCGGAGTGTATTAATATGATCTGATGGTAGCTATTAATAATGTCATATTTTTCTCTTCTCTATATTTTCTTTTTTACTTACTCTTTCATAATTTTCGCAACCGGTCTAAATATATATCTCTTTATTGTTCTCTATTACTCTTAAATTTACAGGTTAATTATTTCTATATTTCTTGTCAAATCGAAAATATTGTCAGCGTTCTTTTGGTGTGCTTCTTGTCGCCTTACAGTGAGTATGGTGTAATTGCTCTGCCCCTTGAATGTGTTTCTTGCGCCTGGTGTGTTAGTAACTCATATTTTCGATATGAGTAACATGTATTACCTGGACATGGTGGGAACAATGTTGAGGGTTCTTTGTAGTCGGGCATCGGGCTTTAATGTATGTTCATTCAATGCTAGAAGCATTAGAAATAAAATTTGTGAAATTCAACAAATGTTTCTGGGGTCAGATGTGCATGCTATTGTGGTCAACGAGACGTGGTTACGGGAACATATTCTCTCCTCTTCAGTTAGGTTACAAGGGTATAATCTATTCCGCAATGATCGGAAGCATAGAGTTGGTGGTGGCGTAGCAATATACATAAGAGACTGCTATACGGCAAAGATTGTAGGAGCTTCAGAGATGCCTGGTATGGAATTTCTTTTGTTGGAGGTTAATTTGGCTGCTATTAAATGTATAATTGGCGCTGTATATTGTCCACCGGGAAATTTTAATGCTAGCAATTTTGATGAGTTTCAAGGAATCATAGCGCAACTAACTCATAGATATCGGCATGTTATTTTAGGTGGTGATTTTAATGTCGATATTCTTCGTCATTGTGCTTCGTCTAGTGAATTTTTAACCCTGAATACTAATCTTCACCTAACCGTTGTAAACACCTGCCTTCCTACTTTTTTTAATACGTCTAGTCCCTCCCTTCTTGACTTATTTTTGACATCAGATCCAGAGCGAGTCTGTTTTCATAGCCAGCTTAGCCCTCCCAGTATTTTCGATCACGACATACTTTTTTTAAGCTATATGATTCCCTTAAGACCTCCAGAGGCCAGGGTGATCCAATTTAGGGACTATAACAATATTAATCTGCGAGATTTTGCTATCGAGGGTGATTCTTTGGATTGGTCTGCCCTATATAATACTTCCTCAACAGACGAACAAGCAAATATTCTGAACAGTCGAATAAAATATTTGTATGAGAAGCATGTTCCGCTGAAAAGAAAGCGCATTTTGGCCACTGGATGTCCATGGTTTTCTGCTGAAATATCTACTCTCATTACTGAGAGAGAGTATCTCTATCGGCTCCATCGTCGTGTTAAAACTAGTTACAGCAAGCAATTATACAGATTGGCTCGAAATCGAGTTACTGCGGAAATTCGAAGGTCAAAGCGTTTGTATTTTACATCGAAATTGAACCCCAACTTGTCGCCAAGGATACTGTGGAAAAATCTTAAGAGGGCCGGCATTAGTGGAAAGGAGGTTAGTCCTGTGTGCAAATTCAACCCGGATAACCTAAATGCTTTCTTCACTTCCGTTTGCCCAGCTCCTCAAAATCAAGCAGATCTCTCTTACCACTCTTCTCCTTTAACTGAACACGAAATGACTTTCTCTTTCCGTTGTGTTGATGCAAGTGAGGTATTAAGGGCTATCCATGCGATACGATCAGATGCGTTGGGAGCAGATGAAGTTTCTCCGCGATTCATTAAAATTGTTCTGCCTTTCATTATTAGACATTTATTACATGTCTTTAATTCCTGCTTGACCTTCTCAACTTTTCCGCGCTTATGGAGGACTGCCACGGTGCTGGCACTTCCAAAAAAGATATCTCCGAAGGATATGAATGATCTGCGGCCGATTAGCATCTTGTGTTTTTTTTTCTAAAGTTTTAGAAAAGTTGATGGCCGCGCAGATACAGGAGTACTTGGAGGATATGAGCTTTCTCTCTGAGTGACAGTCAGGTTTCCGTTCTCACCATAGCTGTGAATCAGCTGTACTAAAAGTGACCAATGATCTACGATGTTCACTTGATAAGGATCACATTAGCGTTCTTGTGCTCTTGGATTTTTCTAAGGCATTCGACAGTATTAATCATCATATGCTTTTTGATAAGCTGTCTTCAAATATTGGTTTTTGTTCTTCTGCTGTTCAACTGATCCGGAATTACCTAACTGATAGGTGGCAGCAAGTTAAAGTGGAAAGCACTCTATCTGGTCTTCTACCACTCTATTGCGGAGTTCCTCAGGGATCAGTACTTGGACCTGTTTTGTTCAGTATATTTATTAACGACCTACCGGAAGCTGTAAAGGATGCAAAAATTCATATGTATGCTGACGATGTTCAGATATACCTAGATAGGCCTATTGGACTAATAGAGGACTGTTTTGCTCGCTTAAATAACGACCTCAAAAATATACACAAATGGTCAGTAAACAATCAGCTTAAGTTAAATCCATCCAAATCGCAATATATGATAGTTCACAATAATAGTCTTCATACTGATGAACTTCCAGCAGCTGAGCTCAACGGAACTAATCTTACATTAGTGAATAGAGTTAGAAACCTAGGCATTATTGTCAACTCCAATATGAAATGCTGTGATCATGTTAATGCTTCTATACGTAAGATTTATTATGGACTTCGGCAGCTTTGGTTGTCTGCCGATATATTAAGCAAAGAAATGCGACTACGGCTAGTTAAAATTCTTCTTTTGCCACACTTCACGTTTGGTAGCTTAGTGTTTGCTAAGCTTGACAGCATATGTAGACGTAAGCTTGAAGTTGCCTTCAACGACTGCATCAGATTTATCTTTGCCCTACGCAGATTCGACCATGTGACGCCCTATAGATTACAGCTTCTTGGTTGCTCACTGTCCACGTATCTCAACCTAAAAGCGCTTTACTTTTTGTTTAATTTATTACGCACGAACACCCCAAAATATTTGCTTGATTATATTCAGTTCTTTCAATCAGCCAGGAATCGAAATTTGGTCATGCCACGATTTCGCAGAGCCATCTTTGAGGATTCTTACTATGTTCAGATCTTTCGTCTAAGGAATAACTTACCAGCTAATGTTCAAAACGCCGGCTGCTTCGGCATATTCAAGGGGTTACTGAGGTGTCATTTCTCTGTCTGGGCTACGGCCCAGTGACCTAAGCTCCCTGAGCGCTGACAACAATTTCGATGTTTGGTTCTTTCACTCTTTTATTGTTTCCTTAAAAACTTAACAATTATTTTTATTATTATTATTTTATTTATTATTATTTTACTTGCTTTTAATTATCGTCTTTCTTCTGTTCACATTTATTGTCTTTTTTTTTCTATCTTATTACCTGTATAACATTGCTTGTTTACTCATTCATATTTTAACATATTTTTTATATTTTTTATTTTTATTTATTTTTTTTTTCTATTGTTTATTTATTAGTATCTCTTTTATTTTTGTTTTTAGTATTTTATTATTCTTTTATAAGTTAATCTTTTTAATTTGCTTTTGTTTTTTAGTTTCTTATTTCATTTACCACATAACAATGTACTAAAAAAGATTGTAATATCTTGTGTACGTCTTTGCATTAATAAATTCTATTCTATTCTATTCTATTCTATTCTATTTGTTTTTCGAGTGTGTTAAAAATATTCTCAGATTTTGTACGTAATCTTTATTTGATTTTGTTTCATTTTGAGGTTGTATTGTCGAGGAAGGGTACTTTTCCTATAAATAAAATTTGGAATCTGGTTGACGTTGATCTGCTTTTGAGGTGGTGCATTTGTATTGGGAATTTCTGTTCGATTCCTGAAGTTTTGGGGAACCGAATTTATATTTTCTATATAGAAATTCCCATGGTTTGCTATTCTCGCCCTGCATACTTCTAAGGTATGCCCTCATTTGTGACAATACCTGCATGTTGGAGTAGGGCTGTTTAAGGTGTTAACCTGCTTAGGAGGATTGCTTTTGTTTAGGGGATTAGAAAAACTATTATTTGGGATTGGCTTTATACTAATGTTTTGTGGACAATTTGGAGCTAAATGGCCCTGCGTTCTGCATTTGTAACAAAACAGGCTCTGCGCTTGTACTAATTGAGAAGTGCGAGTAGAGTCCGTTGCTAATTTTGTTGCCTTTGATTCTAGGCGTAATGCTTGCTCACCAATATATGACGTTATGGGCTTTAATGGTCTATTTTCGTGGAGTTTGGCTAGAGTTTGCAGTTGCTCTCTTATTAACCCGTCTTCAATCGCTCTAATAGATTGTTTTTCGTTATCCTTTATAAGAGAATTTATTAATATTTTATCCGTCGTATATGAATGGTTGGCCTCATTTTTGAGCGTTTGTTATATTTATTCGTTTCGATTAGTATTTGCTTCAAATCTGACCACCTGCTTGTATCATTGTACTTAAGTACATTGTAGGCATCTCCAAATAGCTTACTTTTAATTATTGAAAACAGGGTTGTTGGGTCAGTATTGGGATAAAGCCGATTGATGTCGTCCCAACATGACACGAATTTATGGAGGTCTTTTGGATCGCCGTTAAAATTAGGTATTAATGATTTAATTTCCGATAGGGAAATATGTGAATGGGATTTAGTTTCGGTACTTTCATTAGGAAAGTGTGATGAGTTTTTTCGGGTGTCATGTTGGTAATTAGGGAAGCGGGTATCTAGCTGTTCTTCGATTGCAATTACAGCTTCTTCGTATTCTGCTCCTGTTTTATAGAAAACATCTTCGGGGAAATATTTGTTTTCTAAATCTTGTGACGTAGATTGTGTTTGGAATGTGTTGTTGAGCTCCTCGAATTCTGCCCAGTGTTTTTTTCAGAATATTTAGTTTTTGTTCTAAATATGTTCTGCTTGCTGTAGGTAGGATATCAGGGTTTAATGTCTGTATCACTCGAGTAATTGATTTAATTTTGGTATTTAGACTTCTGAAAATACTTTCATTTTGTGGACCAACTGTTTTCTTATTAGCTTCCGTAACTTGTGGTTTGGTTGGAATTCTCCACGAAGCTCTGAGTGATGGGATATGAAAGGGTATTGCGGGTTCATAGTACCTTCTGAGATTGATTTCAATCTTTCGGAAAGTGTTGCTTCGTCAACCTGTACCAGTCCTGAGCACGATTCTTTGAAATAATCGTGATCGGTCGTGAAGTCTTTATGCTGAACTATATATTCTTCTGTTTTCTCTAAGGTGCTCCATATTTCTTCGAGTTGTTGTAATTTACCGTTCAGAAAGGTATTGGTACACTTCACTTTACCAATTTTCAATTTTTCTGTGCTGAATTGAACGTTTCCTTAAATTAAACCGGAAATTTTCATGAAATATGTAAATGCTTTTGTTAAGCAAGTTGTCTATATACGTTCATTAGAAGAGAAAAAAAAATTGGTAATAGGATAGGGAATTTTTGGTATCACTTCTTTTAACTAAAAATCTCCCACTTCTATATTCACTTGCAAAGTAAAAAAATTGTATATGTATATATATATTAATTTGTATAGTTAAACAAAAAAATAAAATAATAATTGCAAAAGTATAATTTAAATATTAGGAAAAGGAAAAAATTCTTCACACTACCTTTAGTTATAGTTAGAGTTACTGGTATATTCCTTTTTTTTTTCTATGATGATGCTATGTATAGTTGATGGATGTTCGATTCTTCACATCTTTTGCTGAACACTAAACGAAACAGAGTTGTTGTTACGTTGGGCGTACCGATATTGTCTTCCTTCCTTTCAAAACGTCTTAATTGAGGCACGGATGAAGCCTCGCAAAATTCCAATGTTGGAGCTCTATAGCACTCTGAATTGTTATTTTATATCCTCTAAGTACCCAGTTTTAAGGGTACCCAGGCTTTTTTTTTTGTCGATTGTTGTTTTTATATTACGTATTATGTTTTATTTATAGATATATTTGTCACTTGTTATTGTCGTTGATTTATTTATTAATTCAATAGACTTTTGTTTGTATAAATTAAATTTTGTTTATAATTTGTTGTTTATCTATTGTTGTTAATTTGATTTTTGTTTGTTATTATTTTCACTGGCATTGATTTGGGGTACCGTTGCCACCAGTTGTTATATCCGATTCTACTCCGTGCTCCGAAGGAGAGACCAGTCGCCGATATTGAGAAAAGGAAAAAAATTTAAAACAAGCACTGTATTACTTTTATTTTTTATTTGTTACGTTATTATTTTTTTTTTGTATTCTTTTCTTTATATATTTTTTTGTTTTCAATTCATATGTCATGAATCCACATCACCTTCTTCAGATTCATAACTCCCTAATTACCTAAATGCAATATCTATGCATTATTTTTCACAAAAACCTAAAAATAAATCTTTAACCCATTTCATATACAAAAATTACTCATTTCATATACAAAAAACCTTCAGCCATTAAAACACTCAGAAACAGGTGTCATGTCTCAACATTCCTCGGGGCACCCGCAAGACAGTAAAATAAACACGTCACCGCGAAGTAGGTACCGTTCACTAGAACGAAAACTTGATATACGATCCCTTCTGAGTACTGACGTCGGTCTAGTACTCTTACGTAATTATATGTTTGTTTATCATTTTCCATATGCTACTGGTGATCCTGAAAATTGTCTCTGATTGATTTTTTAATTTTTAAATGTTGTCGTGATATCCCAATCGTTGACCAATTTTTGAAATTCGAGCGTTTCCGTTCAAGACGAAAAGCCAATTTTCAAATATTTTTCTGATTTTTGTTATTTGAGCGTTTCCGTTTAAACAAAAATCAGAATTGTGATTTTCAATTGTTTATTCGATTTTTGTCATTTGAGCGTTTCCGTTTGGACAAAAATCGGAACATATGCATACACATGCCTATCCGACAATTCCCACCACATAAGGAAATGCAAAATCGACCAATTCTGATTAGTTAAGGAATTGGTTCGATTTTGAATAAATAAACTGTTGAAGCGAAGTCGAGGAAGAGAAGTTTTTTAAAGTTCAACCTGGAGAGTCCCCCTACCCAAGTGAGGCCTCCAGTGTATATTGTATAATTTGTTCAGTGTTACGCAAAGAGTTTTCTTTTAAAGTTTTTATTCGGCTTCGCTAAGACGTATGCACGCACACTGTACTGTGTATGACATGCATACGAGCCGAGCAGAGTAAAGTGGCATTATCATCATTGTCAATTCAAAAGCTCTTTTGAAGTGAACTTTTGAAATCGAGGGAATATTGCTGTCATATATTTTTCAACTCTGTTTTTGCTTCTCTATGATCGTACTAACGTCGGAGTTAAATGATCATAATGTGAAGCGGATTATCATGCTACCTGTAGTAAATTATCTTCTGAATTGCTGCAATATATTGAAAATGGGAGAGTGCTATTCAGATGCTCAGCATGCGGTTCAAATATTCGAGTGAGGCGTAATCTGGATGTTGATTCAGATTCAGAATCCGAACATTCACTGTCATCTTTACGTAAAATTGTTGAGAATATGGCCCAAGATATAAACAGCCTAAAAGTAAATCAATCTGAAATCAATAAATCTGTGGAATCCTTGGCAGCCGAATTTACAGAGTTTCAATCTATTGTCAAAACTCTTGAAAAACAGCAAAAACGGATTAAGATTCTGGAAGTAAATAATAAAGAACTCAATGGGGAGGTAACAGCACTTAAGAATCTACTTAGTTAATTTTATGAAAGAAAAATCACTGGTTAACTTCATTGAAATCGTAAAGGTACCTCAATCACCTTCGGAAGATGTTCTCGATTTGGTAAAAAAATACATAGCTTCCTAAAGGTTCCTATTGATGAGGGCAGCATTCTCAAGGCATACAGGAAATGTTCTAAACTGGCAAAGTCATAGCTACATAAGTATATTTCAGAATTTATTAAAGATAGAGTATTGGCTTGTTTTAAAATTAACAAAACTATAACTGTAGATAAAATAGGAATTCAAGGAAATGAAAATATTTATATAAATGAATTTTTCACAGGTCCTAAAAGGAAATTATTTTATGAGGCGAAAGACTTTAAGAGGAAATTTAATTATATGTATAGATGGGTGGAGGGAGGGAAGATATATTTAAAACTTCAAAAAATTCAAATTCTATACAGGTAAAAAATAATAGCATTCTTGTTACACTCCGGAAAAAATTAAACTCGAAATGAATATTAAAATTTACTACCAAAACGTCCGTACTAAGACAGACAGGGTTAAGCTAGCTATTTTGAGTAATCATTTTGATATAAGTGCTGTTAGTGAAGCTTTTCTTTTAGATTCGATTAACAATGGTGAGATTTTTGATGGCAGATAAGATGTGTTTCGGAAAGATAGAGATCATTTCTGTCTGGTACTATGGATGGAGGTGGGGTTCTTCTTGCTGTCAATAGAAATATTCATACCACTCTAAGTATTGAATATGAGACTGCTTATGAAGACTTATGGATTTAATTCAAAACAAATCATTCTTCCATTTATGTCATTTGTTCTTATATTCGCCCAGCATCTACTGTCATTATGATGATATCTTTAACAATTTTTCAAATTTAGTCACTAAAATTGAATATAATTCTAAAATTAACTGACTGACTTCAACCCTCCTAATCTCATTTGGGAATATGATGTGATTAAATGATGATCTACCGCTCTACTCTTACTCCTCCGGAGACCTCTCTGAGATGATGGTAACTTTAAATAATATAATAGAATTCTTGATCTTGTTTTTTCTAATATTAATTAATGGTAACGATATTGAAGTATTTCAATCTATTTCCCCTCTTTAGAATATAAATTCTCACCATCCACCTGTTGATATTTTTATATATATTAATAAAGTAAGATTTTACCAGAAGTATTTAAGAAAAAGTTATACAAGTATGCTGATTATAAGGAAATAAATAATTTTCTCTCAAATTTTGAATGGTCATTCTTTGGATCGCATAACATCGATTCCACATTTGAGCTATTTTATGGAACCTCATACCGAAGTATCGACAGATATGTTCCAAATATTGCTGAATGCTCCTTGAACTACATATCCTAAATAGTTTTCAAAGGAGTTAATACAGGCCATTAAGTTAAAGGAAAAATATAGGCGGAAGTTTAAGCAGATGGGACACCCTGAGTATTATAAAACCTTTTCTTGCTTACGCAATAAAATACGTTAATGATCAAAACATGTCATAATAAATACATTGCTAATACTGATTTGAAGCTCTCTAATATCTATCCCACTGAAATGTGCCTAGATGAGAATATAGCTAAATCTGCAAAGGAAATTAGTAATATTTTCGCTACATGTTTCAAATCGATATATGATGATAGTCCTTCAAATCATGTCGACTATAATTCTGGAAGCTTTTCGCGTAAATCATTGAAGCTGAGGATGTAGCCCGTATTATTTCGTCATTGGATATCAGTAAGAATGCTGGTCCAGACGGGATACTAAAATATTTTTTTAAAAATTGTTTTCCAAACTTGGCGCATCCGATTTCAAAATTATTCAATTTGTCTGTTAAAGAACGATTTTTCCCTACTAAATTGAAGCATCATTTCGTCTACCCAGTTTTTAAATCGGGTGATAAACAGAATGTCAACAACTAGCGACGTGTCTCCGTGTCAAATGCTTTGGCTCTTATGTTTGAAAAGTTAATATATAATAGTGTATATCTACAACTCAAGTCACACATACCTCATAACCAACATGGTTTCTTGCCAGGTAGTTCTACAGTGACAAATTTATCTATATTGACTGATGCTATTGATGTAGCACTAGATGAGGGAGAACAAATTGATGCCTTTTATGTTGATATAAGTAAGGCTTTTGACAGAATAAACCATTTTATCGTCCTTAGCAAGATGCTTAGCATGGGTTTTGATAACAATGCTGTTGAATAGTTTGAGGAATACTTGACTAATCGTGGCTTAAGTGTGGTGATAAATGATTTTACATCAGACTCGTATACCCAGTCTTCTGGGGTCCCACAAGGCAGTATACTTGGACCTCTAATATTCTTAATTTATATGAATGATCTACCAGATGCAATTAGATCATCTTGCTTGATATATGCTGATAACATGAAAATATATAGAATAATAAAGGAGCCACAAGATTGCATTCAGCTGCAACATGACATTGAACAGTTACTCAGCTGGTGTAAAAATAATGTTCTTTCTTTGAATTTTACCAAATGCAAATATATTACCTTTACTAGAAAGTTGAATGTCATGCATTGGAATTATCACCTTGATGGAATTCATATAACTAAGGTTACTGAAATTTGTGATATTTGTGTGATTTTTGATTACAAACTTTTATTTGACAAACACATCAATTATATCACTAATAAGGCTTTTAAATCCCTTGGTTTTATTTTACGATGTACGAAATCTTTTAAACAAGTTCAATCGTTCAAAGTGCTTTACGTTAGTCTCGTGAGGAGTATTTTAGAGTATGCGTCCCTTATATGGAGCCCTTTTTATGCTACATATGCCTAACAAATTGAAGGCCTTCAGAGCCGTTTTACTCGGTTTATATTATTCAAATTTAATTAGTCCAATTATGAATATAAGAGAGTGTCTCTGAAAACTTTACTTAAACGGCGTTCTTATCTTGACTATCTATTCCTGTTGCTTAGTAATAAAATTGATGATCCTGATATTCTCTAAAAAATTTGCATAGATGTTCCATCTCATCCTACACGTCAACTACTAGTGTTCAATCCGGAATCACATCGCACAAATATAAGATTGAAGTCTCCTATCATTAGAATTCAAAGATCTCATAATGATTATTTCAATGATCTTTACCTTTTCTATTCTTGTCCTGAAACTTATAAACGCAACGCCATGGATAAAATGCTTCTTGGATGGTGTTTCTCCTTTTCATATGTATACTTTTATTTTTATCTCTTGCTATTATTTTTTTTTCCTGTTTTTTCCCTATTCACAATATATCTCCTTCTTTCATTCCATCATTTTCTCTTTATTTTTTTTTTTATTTTTCCTCTTGATATTTATTATTAAGCATTAAGTAGTAGTTTTAAATTTTTTACTCAAACTCTATTCCTTTTTTGAAATTGAAATGAAGTTTTTGTTTTGTGCATAATTTTCTATTTCCTCAGCAGTTTTTGATTTATTATTCACGCCATTTTTTTACGTTTTTTTCATAATTTTAAATTTATTTGATTACTTGTAGCATAACATTTTATTTTTATTATTTTTTATTATTAAGTTTTCTAATGTTTATTTTTACTTTTTTTTTATTTTTTCTATTTTTTTCTAATTTTTATTTCTCTTTTATTAGTTACATTGCCTTAGCTTTAGTTGTAGTTTTGTATTTCTGTTTTATTCTTTGTTTTAATTTAAGTTTAGTCGCTTTTTCTAGCAATTAGATGTCAATTTTTTTTTTCTCAATTTAAGTCAGTAGTAAGTAATTGGCGTAAGCTATTTACTATCGGATGGACTGCATAATAAAATAAAATATCACAAGCGTAATTACGTTCCTTTTTAAGAAAAGTCTGACTCAGTTTGTGTCCAATACAATTTTATGTGAAACACATAATTAAGTTCCATATTGCTTAAAATTATGTAAAGGTGTATCAATATTTTATTGTCTTAAATTCATTAAGTCTTATATTTCACCACTGAATAACTTTACCTGTATTCTTTTCGTGCCGAAGAGTGTTTTGCAGAATACAAGGGATTGCGAATTGAATTGATTTATAGGGCGAATAGAAGTAGAAAAGTTTTGGATAGTGCAGAGCAAATGAGCAAATTACCATGACTTGAATACTTACAAAATTTCAAAATAGAACTGGATAAATTCGGGACAAAGTTTGACAGGCTTAGCGCGTAACGATTAAAGTCATTGCACCTTGATTATTTTCTTTATACTTTCAAAAAAAAATTCTACTTCTATGCACTCTACAAATCGTAATCTCCTCTGTTCTGCAGAACACAAAACGGGCGCAGCTTATGTATAATATAACATTAGTAACAATGTGCTCACGGATTCTATAAATGTGACCCGTCGCTAAATAATATAATATAAGTAATCGATTTCCTTTTTATTTTCAATTCGAATTTTAAAATTTTTAAATTGCAGAGAGAAAATATTTGGATCCGCCCTTGTTTATGAGGGGTGGGGTTATCTTATTATTTTTACTTTTCCACCAAGCACCCTGTAACTTTGTTGGTATGTATCCAATGAGAATGGCTTTTGTCTCAGATGATGGGAAACCCTCTTGACAAATGTCGGACCATCAATCCACCCTTTCATGTTACTTGTTGTGGGATGTGAAAATCAAAAATTTAAAAAGAAATCCATTCTTTTAACGATTTTCACGCCAAAAAGCGTAAATTAGTTTAAGTTAGAGTGACGGCCATAGTAAAAGTATGTAACAGCAACTACACTTAGGGCGTCTATGGTATGTTATGATGCCGCTTTATTGAGACCCTACCTGGAAAAGATTCCTCAGATTTAAAACCAGCCGCAAGAGCCATAAGAGTTAATAAATCTTACCTGATCTCCCAAGCCTTTGTTTACTTTGTAATTCGTCTAGTTCGCAGAGGAAGTAGCTACCAAGAGTATTGCTCCTACGCTTAGAAACTTTTCAAACATTCTTTTTATAAATACGCCAACTGTTTGTAGATTCGGAGATAAAATCATATAAACTTCATCATTAGTAACTAAATGTAACGAATGAGAAAAACATGTCACATAAAGTGCTTTGGGTACTATTTCTCTAATTCTTGTCTACATTCCTAAATGCTTTCCTTTCAAATTTTAAACGTTGTCGTAATCTTGACCTGTGCCATTTGAAATTGATAATCCTAAACGAAATATCTTTCTTTTCTAGTACTATTACTGTTAGCTCTAAATCACTTTTGTCCGTAAATTTTGGAAAAAACCTATGAAGCTTTCTGTTATAATATTGGATTGTCTACTTTATGAAAAAATGCATCTGGAGTGTAATCATCTAATATCGAAAAGTACTTTGATTCTTTATTCATTTGCAATATTTTATCTTAAACTGCATTAGATATCAGTTTGATTAACTCATTTTAAATATTCTTGCTCATATAATTGTATTGAATCTCCTGACTGATATCTCTTGTAAGATGCTCCGCTAGGACAAGGTCAAACTTGCTACCGTTTTAACTAAATTAAAATAAAAAACAAACTGTCTAACTCATTTGCACTATTAGATGTTCTATTCCGCTAAATGCAACATAATAATATACTTGATAAATTGAATATTTCTAGGTTTAGAAAACAATTTACAACAAAAACAGTATATGTATTACAGCTTTTGACACAGAAAACACCAACTAGGAACGAAGAATCCTATCGCCATTTGAAATAACCCTAGTATAAGATGAAATTCTCAGTATTCTACCACACTTTTTAGGAAAACCAAAATTATTTATTTGTGCAGGTGCTTTTTCTACCAATATTTGGACTATACGGTATATCAAGGACATCCTGTTTGTGTCAAATGGTTTATTTTGTGACGATATTTTTCTGAAACCTTATCAATACAAGTAGTAGGGAGAATTTTCGTAAGCCACAATTCAATTCCTGTACTGCTTGGCTGAGATAAAAAAAAACTACTTGGACTACCTGCCTGCACTCCATCTACGAAGTTCACGATGAAAACAAAACCACAAAATTGTATAAAGATATATATTTATAGTATTATTTTTAACAAACAAATTATTCTAGTCTCAATTGAATTGATTCTAAAAACAACCAATTAATATTCGCTTAAAACACACTTACGACTTTACACCAAAAATGAAGAACTAGAAGTACAGAAGTTCTCTTTAAGGACTATACTTCTCTTCAACCAAGACTTGAACTTTTGTAAGCCGCAATGCGAAGAAAACGCATATCATTTGTAACACTTCGTGCAGATTTGTCATTTCTACACACTGTTCAGAACAAAATAATGCTCATAATATATTTATCAGATGATTCGCAACGGCAAAATGAATGTATTAATTCCTTGAGATTATTTAAAACGCCATATAAGCTGTATTAAATTAAAAAAAATTTTAAACTAATTATCAAAACTCGAAAAGGGCATGAAAGTTTTAGCAAATTTCGACAAATTTATCTCTCTAAAATGTGTGAAATTTACAGTAAAACCCGACGAGTATAGACGCTTATCGCAACATTGAAAATACCCTCAATTTCTTCTTTTTATTTTTATTTTATTTTGAAACTATTTTAAATAATTTTGTCTTGAATCCATGCGTCAATTTTAATCAAATAATTAAAAATTATTATTTTTTTCATTATTTCGTACACCTTTTCTGCTGAAAAATTTGTAATTTTATCATATCGAAAAAAACGTTCCTTATTTGTCCGTGGTATTATGTATACAAGAGGCTACCAAATCTTTTGTTAGATGGCAGCACATGTAAAATAGAAAATCTTGTCTACACTTTTCAATTAAAATTCAATTTTTTAGTGATAATTTTCAAAGTAGCGTCCATTTTGTTTAATTTTATAACAAATTTGGGAAATATACATATTAAAAATTATAAAAATTTACGAAATTTTCCTGTGCTTAAATTTATGTGCTTCCACTAGATTTGTAAATGCACAAGCGGAAGAAAACTACACGCAATGCCATATGAGCATGTTTTTATTTTGAAAAGAATGGTTCTAATAATTCGCTCATGAAAAGGAGCAAACTTTAATTTTGAACGGAATGCTTTTTGAAATGCGAAGAAAGTTTCAGTGGCTTCCGACTGAACTAAGATTTTTGAATTGGTTTGTAAACGTTCTTGCTTAATGGATGAATAAACTTTTGTGTTTTATTTTACGTAGAGTTGTGGTAAAAGCACATTTTAAAACTGTTCCGTGAATTTTTATTTGTAAAGTTTGTAAGCGTTGTTTGAATGTATAGGAGTTTATTTATTTTTTATTATGCGGTATTTTTGCCGCCCTATGATTACAGCGCCTATTCAAGTGCATATTCTACTCGCGCTGCGAGTTCACTTGTTGACAATTTATTTCTTTTAAGTGTTATGCCTTACGCTACCTTATAATAACGAAATAATTCAATAAAGAAGAAGTAGTAAAAAATAATAAAATGAAAATTAAATACAAAACAAAAATTAAATCCAATAAATTCAATTAGTCAAACGAAATAATAATAGACAATTGTGATTATAGTTATGGATGCCAAAACTTTTCAGATTTAACCTGAGTTCCAGCATTTATTGTTTTGTAATGAAACTGTACTTGTGTATATCGCTAAGACAGAAAATCTTATTTTCTAATTTTTAGTGCAGTTTTTTTACGAAAGTTATTTATTTTAAAAGTTTTTTAATATATTTTATTTTATACTTTGTAGTCATTACATTATCGCTAAAAACTCATACATAATTTATCAAACATATGCATATTAATTAGCATCTACGTTCTCTTGCGAACATTCTGGGAAGAGTTTGTGAGTAGATAAAAGCTATTAAAAAATCCAAATGAAAATGTTCAAACTTTTCAGTTTACTATGCACTCAGAGAAAAATTTAATAAAATTAAAGAAAAACTGCGTTAAAATCAATGAGAAATAACATTGAATGCGAGCCTTTGAAAATCTTCATTGATACGAAGAAATCAATTTCGTTAAAACAATGCAGACAGATTTTATTAAAATAAATATAGCTTCGATTAAACTTATAAAATATTTCATAGTTTTTAAGACAATATTATATTGAACTGATTAACCTTCTTCTTAAAATCAACAAGGACTTTGCATGACTTTTATTAAAATGAAGATATTTTTAATTAAACTTGTAAAATATTACACTGTTTTTATGACGGCAGTTTATTGAACTGGTAATCCTTTTTCTTAAAAGCAATAAAAAATGTTCATGACTTTTATTAAAATAAAGATATTTTTAATAAAAGTAATAAAATATTTCATTGTTTTTAAGACAATATTTTATTAAACTGACTATATTTGTTCTTAAAAATAAAAATAAATTTCAAGAAATGTTGTAAAATCAATGAAATTTTTATTACTTGATGTCGTTGTAAGGAATAGTAAAGATTAATTTTAATAAAAGACAGGAATTTTTATTTGAAACAGTGCTATTTATTTAACAAAATATTTTAAATTTCTATATGTTCTGTACATTTATACATACCTATGTATGTATTTAGTATCTTTTATAGTAATCTTCAAATATTTTCACGTATAATTTTCATATACATATTCAACTATATCAGCATATTAATTTTTCCCTGTTGATGAAATGTAAATATTAGTGGGTGGGCTTTTTACTTTTTTAAGATTTTTTATTACATAAGTGTCTATTGGGTTTCCCAATTCGTAACTAGCAAAATGGTCATAATGCGAAATTACATCAATTTGCGGGCAAAAAATAAACACATCTTCTAATGAAAGGATGATATCTGAAATCTTGAAAGCAAATATTTCTACTTCTTTAAAGTAAATTATAAATTTCTTTTTATACTTAGTCCCACAGTATTCCACGGAGTCAACACAATGGCAGTTTTCGATATTAAAATCACCGGAATGTACAGAACAAATTTTATCATAATGTTCCGACATTTTAATTTCGAGTATCTTTCCTAATGGTAACCACTGTGTCAAGTTAAATGATAGAATATAAGCAGCAAAATTCATATCATATTTTATTGCTAGAAACATAGGTATATTAATCCTTGAATTTATGTTTTTGACATAAGACTTGAGGACTTTGTGCTTTGATTCAAAATTAAATGTCCATAGGTACTTCAGTGACCCTGACATTATAATAATATTTGCATAGTGCACTAGAAAATGATGCTTCGGTTTTAGGTTATCATGAAATAATTCGATGTATTTGCTATTGTGATATGTCACACATTCGCTTAATTTGTTTATTATAATAGAATCAAACGATGGTGATAATATTAAGTCTATCATTTGAAAGAAGTCGAGAAAAATATCCAAACTGGGTCATTCTCTGGAACAAAGTCCCCAACAAAGAAAGGAAAAAAATGAACGAATGTCATCATTTCTCTCGCAGACATTTTCAAATTAAATTTTTTTATCTGATGTCCAGTAATTGATGGAGAAAGGTTACCTACTTCATTCTCTCCGTAGTCAAAACTTAGCTTACGATTATTAAGAGTCTCTAAAGTGAAATACTTTTTACTTATACAATAAGAAATTATATGACACATATCATAGGCACATATGCCTTCGAAAATATCGTGCATTACGTCAACAGCGTAGTTTTCTACGATATAGAATGAAGTGAAACTATTAAAAATTGAATTTACAATAACTCCGAACTGAGTTTGAAGATTGTTTATATCTTCTTAATAGTTATCAGTAGTTCTCAGTGTTGGATAAGTAGCTTAAGTAGTGTGGTTATCACTGAACAGATGCCTCTGATGAATCATGTACAAATATAATTAACATATACACATGTATATTTATATATTGAGATTGTCAAGATGAATGACGATTGATCAGGGACGGCTGCCAGCCACTGCTCACTCAAAGTAGACTGAACTTCTGACCTGAAAGGGTATTCACTGTCACCTTAGCATAAGTTACTGAAGTTAAAATAAAAGAGTAAAAACACATCAGTATTGTTTTCAATAAAGACAAATATCACATGGCGACGAGGTGATTTTAATTTTACTATGAAAAGAAGAAAAAAGGATAATTTGAGACACATATAAAAAGAATACATTGAGGAATAAGTGAAGTGCACGTGGTCACAGAACAATCCAAAATAAATAAAACGTGAAATAAAAGCAGAATATTGAAAATATTCTAGAAATTCGACAAAATAGTGGCAGTGTTAAAACTACATAAATAATTATTGTGAGATGAGTACGTGGTGAAGCAGAAAAGTAGGACTTAAACGCAACGTACACTGAATGAGGCAATAGCGGTTTAGTCAACAAAAGTCTATTCCCCAGAAATAAGTATTGTGCAATTACTCTACTCCACATATATGTATGGGGATCGCAAAAAACCGAGAAATTGCTAAAGAAAAACGACCACGTGACAGACCCCCAAAGTACCGCATTGTAACAATAGCAAAAAATATAGAATTCCTAAAAAAAGTTGATAAGCTGAGTCTGGATGGAAATGTATCAGAAAACTGGAGAACGTTCCAGCAGAATTTTCAGTTTTTGTATATAGCTGCAGAGCTCAGTAAAAAATCTGAATCTGTACAAGCCGCAGTATTTCTGAACGCTGTTGGCCCTGAGGCGGTAGAACTTTTTAATAGTTTTAATCTAACTAATGATCAGCGGGAAAATTATAAAGAAGTAGTGAAGGCATTTGAATTATTTTGTGCACCGAAAAAGAATCAAGTATATGAAAGCTATGTCTTTCACAGCAGAAAGCAGTTATTCAACGAGCCATTTGATACCTATTTAATGGACTTGAAAAATCTAATAAGGTCGTGTGAGTTTGGTGATCAAGAACAACGAATGCTTAGAGATCGAACTGTGCTAGACGTTGCTGATGAATCGCTTCAGAAGAGGTTACTTGAAACAGAGGACTTGACGGTGGAGAAGGCACGAACAGCTGAGCTATCCAGACAACAAGAAGCCATTATACAAAAGCCAGGCCATGAACAGCAGTCAATAGACGTTGTTGCGCAAAAGCTGCCATCCGCAGCTGGGACAGGCAAAGGGAAAAGTATTCGTTCTAATTATATAGATAAGGAACATAAAAATTTTCAAAAATTTAATTGTAACAATAATTTTAGGGTATCGAGTCCAGTGAATAATCAAACTGAAATAGATTGCAAGTTCTGTTCACGACATCATCGGAAAGGAAAATGTCCAGCTTGGAAGAAAAATGTGCTAAATGTGGTAAGCTCAACCATTTTGCGGTGGCATGTAATCAAAACAAGGTACGTGAGGTAGTTCAAAAATTTTCTGAAAAAAAAAATTGTTATATTGACTAGCTACATGCAAGCCAAATAAATAAACTTGAAAGAGCTTGGTACAAAGAAATAAAAATTAATAATAAAGTTATAGCATACAAATTCGACACGGGTGCGGATGTCAATATCATTCCGTACCATATTTTTAATATGATCAGTGGAGTATGCTATAGAAAAGTACAAACGGTATTAGAAGCCTATGGAGGAACTAACATAAATTCTGTAGGTGTAGCTACACTTCAGTGTTCCGTTGATAATAAGAGTACGAAACTAGATTTTATAATAATATATAATATATATAATAATGCGGCTCCAATATTAGATCTGCAAGCCTGCATACAATTAGAATTATTGAAAAGAATAAATGTCGTTAACTTAGGAAATAAGGATCAGTTTATAGAGAACTATAAAGACGTTTTCGAGGGTCTAGGGAAATTTAAGGAAAATTTCAAAATTCAGTTAAGAACAGATGCGGTGCCCATCGTCAGACCGGCTAGAAGAGTGCCACTATCGTTGTACAAACCACTTTGAAAAGAATTAAAAATTCTTTGTAAAAGACAAATAATTGTAAAAGTTGATGAACGCGCAGAATGGGTATCAAACCTGGTAGTAATAGAAAAGAAAAATAGAGAACTAAGACTGTGCCTTGATCCCAAATACAATAACATCATTTCAAGAAATATCGGCAAAACTTGCCAATATGAAATATGTTACTGTGTTAGACCTTAGGGAAGGATATTGGCAAGTCGAACTTAATGAAATGTCAAGTAAATTATGCACATTTTCCACACCATTTGGATGCAATCGGTTCAAGCGTTCGCCGTTCGGAATAAAGATAGCACCAGAAGCGTTCCAGAAGCTCAATGAGAAAAATTTTTCAGATATTCCAGGAGTAATCACATACATCGACGACATATTTTTGGTTGTTGGGAAAACAGCAGAAAAGCACGACCTGAATCTCAAAAAAGTTATGGAACGTGCCATACAACGAAATGTGAAGTTTAATAAGGACAAGATTCAGTATCGCGTGAAACAAGTTTATTATCTTGGTCATGTGATATCATCCGAGGGTATTCGCTGTGATCCACAGCATATGAAGGCGATTGAAGCACTCAGCTCACCTGAAAACAAGAAAGGGTTGCAAAGAATATTGGGAATGATTAACTACTTGCGTGAATTCATTTCTTATTTAGCTAATTTGAATCAACCGTTGAGGGAATTACTGAAGAAAAACGTGGTATTTCGATGGCTTCCTACCCATACGGAGTGCTTAAATAAGCTTAAAGTTGCCATTATGAACGTACCAAGCCTGAAGCGTTTTGATGTATCTAAGGAAATTACGATACAAGCCGATGCTTCGAAATTTGGTTTGGGTTGCAATCTACTTCAAGAAAGAAAACCAGTCAGCTTTGCGTCTCGAAGTCTATCGCAAGCAGAAGTTAATTATGCGCAGATCGAAAAAGAACTTCTAGCTTTGGTATTTGAATGCGACAAATTTCATAAGTATATATATGAACGCAAAGTAACAATACTCACAGATCATAAACCACTATTAGATATTATGGAAAAAGAAGTTGGGAAAATTCCATCAGCAAGATTGCAACGTATGAAATTAAGGCTATTAAAATATAAACTTGATATTAAATATATTCCGGGAAAAGATATGCTACTCGTGGATCTACTTTCTCGAAATTTTAGCAACGAAAAAGTTACGCCTGAAATAAAGGATATTAATGATGTTATTCATTCAATAAATGTAAGCAACGAAAAGAAAGAGCTGTTCAAATTGGAAACACGAAAAGACCCAATGCTAGGAAATTTAACTAATATATTGTGTAATGGATGGCCAAATAAAAAGCAATGTTTAGCGGAAAATATTAAATTTTTCTGGAAACATAAAGATAACTTAGTTCTAGAAAATGGGTTGTTATTCCTCAATGAAAGGATTATAGTTCCTCACTCATTAAAACAAGATATGCTAAAACAACTGCACGAAGCTCATCAAGGTATAGAACGCACAAAGGCGAGACCGCGAGGATTAGTTTATTGGCCAGGGATTAACGATATTGAAAACACGGTCACAAAATGTCGCATATGCCAGAAAAATAGAAAAGCAAATATCAAGGAGCCTATGATTCCACATGTAATACCGAACCTTCCTTTCTCTAAAGTAGACATGGATATTTTTGAAATAGGAAGTAAGTCGTATTTAATAGTCATTGATTATTTTTCGAAATTTTTTGAAATATTATCTTTAAGAAATAAAACAGGCCAAGAAGTAATTACCAAACTTAAAGATATGTTTGCAACACACGGCATAGTTGCTGATAACATGCCCTTCGGGGCCATTCATATTCAAAAATTTTGCATCCGAATATGACATAAAAATTACAACCTGTAGCCCCTACTATCACCAATGAAATGGTTTAGCTGAACGAACTGTTCAGACGGCTAAAAGCTTACTGGAAAAGGCTACTAACACTAAAACTGAATTATGGCACATTCTCTTAGAGTACCGAAATACACCAGTTACAGGAGTTAATGAATCTCCAGTTAAACTCTTAATGGGTCGGAAAACTCGATCGACATTACCCTGCAAGATAAGTATATTTATAGGCCATCAAAATAATACAGTTCAGGAACAGCTAGTTGAAAATTCACTGAGAAGTAAATATTACTACGATAGAGCAGCAAAAAGACGTAGCGGTTTCGAGGTAGGAGACAAAGTATAGTACAGGGAAGGAAGAAAGTGGGTAGAAGCAGTAATTATTAAAAAGGATACTTCACCGCGCTCATATTTTATACACTTAAATAATGGTAGTACCTTGCGTCGCAACTCATTTTTTCTAAGGCATATGTAAAGACACTATCTTTCCGATGGCATACAAAATAACAAAACCATAGTATATACATATTTAGTATGGCTTTTTATTGTAATTCGAACTAAAGTTATTAATATTAATGAAATGATGAAGTAAACTAAACATTGAACTATGAATTGTTAGTAGTATGATGAAGAATTAGAAAACTAGACATATGTGATACATATCATATTACTTCAAAGAGATATGAATGTTACAGTTTATCCACGACTATAGAAGTATATTAATAAATGTAGGAATTTAATGTAGAATAATATATACAGGGTATCCCGTAAGTCGACATCAAGCCGGAACCGGGTGATAGACCAAATCGTAACAGTTACCAGGAAAATATAAAAAAAATCTAAGTCATGTACTTTTCAAATTATAGGCATTTCTTTTGTTTTCGAGAAAATGTACACCTTGTGATGGTTTTTTAGCTCCTGTTGCTACAAATCTTTACTTTTTTTCAATTTTATTTTTCTTATGTAATCCCGAATAGTGCTTATGTAACCTCTTGCTTTAAGTTCTAAGCCAACTGCTCCAGCATGGAAAAAAATGTCACATTTTGCCGAACCAACAATATAAAATTAATAATTCGTTGAACTTCAACTGACTGTACTGAAAAAAAAATGTACTACGCCAGTCTGGCAAGTAACTTTAAAAGTTGACGCATTTAATAAGGATTTTAAAATGGTACAACACTTGCTACATTATTTCTTAGATTACAGAAAAAAAAATTTTTTTTCTTCAAGTCACATTATTTTCTAAGTCATTAACTGTTTTTACGTGGTTGATGAAACTTTTTCTGGGATCACTAATTGAGACTTTCGCCAATCGTCGTTTCTGTATTTCCTTATCCAGTTTATATACTCTGCAAGTAGGCACTAAAACCGAGTGTAAAATTATGAAGATTAGAGCTTTTTTTCTATCTGAAATGACACAAAAAATTTGGTTAGATGTCCGCCTTATATGTACGTAAATTAACCACATAACAAATGCATTTTTTTAGCTTAAATAAAAATTCCATTACCTTTATTTTCAATATTATCTTCGAGAAGTAAGCAGTTGTTCAAAAATCCCGGCTGTTTGAATCTTTAACATCTCTTTTCATAATTGGTATTATTTTCACAGCAAATTGCTCGTACTTATCAAATAACATATTTTGCTTTCCTGGAAACCGACTTTCAAAATCTATGTTGATCTACATATAAACAGAAAATTAAGTAAACTGTAATAGGAGCTAGTTTTTTTATATTGTCTTACCAGGATAAATCCAAAAATTGATTATATAATAGCCACTCCAAAAAAATGTTGAATAGAATCTTTGAATATGCTGAAAGAATTTTTCGGTATAAAGCACTCGTTTTCCACTTTTTCAAGATTTCTTCTCTTGGGATAGTAATATACTTAAGCCATTTTTTATCTTTTATATATTCTTCATCTGACCGAATAATATTACAACCATTGAATTTTTAGTTAAATATTAAATTACCTGAAGGTATAGTTGTATCATATGTAATTGTGTTTTTACAGTTGTTCTCCTTTGCAATAAGTGGAATAGGTATGTTTTCCTTAGCTGGTTTTTCAAAAACAAGTCCTTCAGATCGCAGTTTTCCAATAACGTTATGAAACCGGGTGTACAAAATTCCTTTTCTTGGGAATACTTACAAAGAAAAATTCCTATAAATAATTTTATTTTTAAAATATGTATAGGTTTAATATATTACTCCACCCTACCTTCTTTTCTGAGGGGAAAATTTTAACGATTTCGTCTGCTAATTTATTAAAATATTTGGGAGAAGCATTGACTTTATTTTGAATAATATTTTCTATTATAAGGTTACGCAACGCTCGTCTAATTTTATTGTTCAAAGATTGATTAAGTCTATAGTAATGTAATATTAATTTGCCTTTGCACGAGGCATTCAAAGTTCGCTTTGTGTTTAGAAACTGAAAAACTATTGGTTTTAGCACATCAGCATAAACTTATTATTACTCATTTACCTGATCACCAGATGATTCCGTGTTTGAAAACTTTGTATTATTTATCCAATCATTTACTGACGAATTGCGTGATTTTGTTGAAGGAAGAGTTTGATGATTTCCGGTCTAAATTAGTTAATTTTTCAGATACAACACCTATAAAATATGTAAATTATTAACTTACGAATTGCTTTTGCCATTTAATTAGATTGTCTTCAAAAATAATTCGTTGTCCAAATTCATGTTTTGGGCAGACTTGGTCTAAGTGAAGACTGTTCGAACCAGCTTCGATTCATGCTAAAAATAATTCCTGAAAAAGGAATATTCTAAAAAAAAAAAATAAAAAAAAAAAAAACGTACTAAAAAATTAAATTCTGAAAATAAAATAATTCCATTTAATGTATGTAATCTAATTGCAATTTGCTTAAATTTGGTATAGTATTTAACAAAAGCATGTGTTGTCATTTAATATGCAACTTATTGCACATATATAATCAGATCAAGCCGATCAATTTTGCAATTCTATCATTATCATCATTACAAGTAATATCCAACGGGAATTTGTTCGTTACGTGATAGAGAGATTATTTTTTTTTGCAAATATAATTTAATTTAACACAGCAGCATGTGAAGCTCTAAGTTTCTTGTTGCTATGCATTTTTGTTCGTTGCTAGGCAAATTTTATCGCTAGTACCGTAAGATCACAGCTGCACTGCCAATTCTTGCAATCATGCGCCGCTGCTACTCTATCAGTGGTGTCGTGTGCAAGCAAGGGCTATATAAACGACAAGCTGACTGATCTCGATCTCTTTTTGCACTTGGCATCGTTTGGGATAGGTTGACTAGGTAGGGACAATTCTTATTAACTAATCACATTATTTCGGGAGCTGACTGAAATAATCATTACTAACACACATTTTATTTTGGGAGTTGACTAAAATAAAATTCTTACTTCGGGAGTTGACTGAAGTTAAGATAACACTTTAAGCCGGGCATTGACTGACTTAAAGAATATTATTTCGGGAGCTGACTGAAATAATAATTACTAACATTAACATTTTATTTCTGCCTTTAACAGAAATAAAGAATTGTTTTAATCAACGATTAAAACAAAGGGTCTTAACATTAGCTTGAAGTCAACCATCTTAAGTGCCAAGTTTGGGTCGGTGAGTACCAGTCACTTGTAACATTTTATTATTTATTTATATATCTATTCTATAATAAATTTACTCATATATATATATATACATCTATTCGCTATACACTACGTGTGCATATTTATCAACTAAAACGATTCAACTAACTCTATATTTATTTTATATATTGCTTTCTTAGCGATCTTATAAACAATTGTTTGCCAATAAGTATTTTCTCTGACCCGAACATATATATGTTGAGTTTTGTCCCAATACAACTATTCTTGGAAATCGTGCATTAAAAATCTGTGTGAATAAGTGTGTCTTCGAATGTGTTTAAATCTCTGACCCAATCACTTGTGTATAATTCCTTTCTACTTCAACCATTGGGAAATTGTAGAAAATAATTGTGATCATTTTAGTGATAGTTATAAGGAAGTGTACAGTGTTGAAGGGATAAACCACTGCTTTAAATCCAAAATTATCAGTGCATTCATTTCAGTGTCACTTAACTCAAATTTGCGTGTACGTTCTGACTACGGGCAGTACATTTTATGGTCCTTCGAGCCGGATTTAAGGTCTAGTGTTTTATTTTCTCAATCTTTTAAGTATGTCTGCACTTCAAAAACTTTTGGGCAACCAAGCCACTTCTGCAATAATCTTCGAAAAGTCGTTTAATAACTACACCAAAACTGATGTAGAAAAACGAACGAAAGGTCTTATTTCTGAGCGATTAACCGCTCTAAGTGAAATTTGGTCAGAGTACAAGAAAGATCACTATACAATTATTCAAGCCACGCAGGCTTTGGAAGATAGTGAACTTCAAAAGTACGATTATTTCGCAAAAGATCAATTTTCAAAGGTGGAAAGTCAATACTTTACTTTTCGAGGTATTCTTAGGGATGCATTAGATGCATTCGAAATAAAGGTTGAAACAAGTCCAAAATTAGAATGTGAAACTTCATCGTCTCTGAGACTACCTAGCATCACAATCCCAAAATTCTCAGGTTCTTATGATTCCTGGAGACCTTTTCACGATCTGTTCAATTCCCTGGTGCATACAAATACTGCGTTATCTTCGGTGCAGAAATTGCATTATTTGAAATCAAGTGTATCTGGAGAAGCAGAGCACTTATTGCGTCAATTTCCTATGACCAACTCGAGTTATCACAGCGCATGGAAGATATTGCTTGAAAGGTATGATAATAAACGAGTCTTGGTAAATGCCCAATTGAAAGCACTCTTTAATCTACCTAAAGCAGTCCACGAATCAGCTAAAGCTATCAAAATCTTGCTAGATAAGTCTTCCGAATGTATCTTCGAACTCGAGGCATTGCAAGTTTCCACTAAGCAATGGGATGCAATTCTCATCTATATGGTGGTACAATGTTTACCAGCAGAAACGCACCGTGCATGGGAACAAGAGGTCAATACAGCAGAAGGACTTCCCACCTTCGAATCCTTAAAAATATTTTTACAATCTAGATTTAGAATTTTAGAAGCCATAGTCGATACCAAACCGTCCCTAGCCATCAAAAATGCTCAAGTCCCAAGAGCATCTACCCATTTTATGTCATCTACCCAAGCATGTCCCTTGTGCAAAGAGCAGCACCGTCTATTTAAATGTCCGAAATTCATAAAACTCGATGTAGACAATAAATTCAAAATTGTCACATCAAATCAATTATGCAATAACTGCCTATCAAAGGGGCACACTACGAAAACTTGTACAAGTAAGTTTTCATGTCAGCGATGTGGAAGGAGGCATCATTCTTTACTTCACAGGAATAATGCCACTCCAAGGGCCTCGACCCAATTCAAGCCAAGGGAGCAGCAATCAGAAGCTCAACCTTGTAATTCACCTTGCACATCCAATAAATCTCTTCACACCCTTCATGCAAAAAATCATCATACCAAACAAGCACTGCTTGCCACAGCATTGCTAAACGTTCCTACAAAAAAGGGAAATATGTTGGTATTGAGAGCTTTAATAGATTCAGGCTCTCAAGTTTCATTTGTAACTCAAGCCGCCGCACGTAAGCTGCAATCATCCACTACAAACGTGGAAATTCAAATCACTGGCCTGGGAAAAACTGAAACTACAAATGTTCAAAAACAAACTGTATTGAACATATATCCTTATTCAACCACAACTACGGCAACCACGGTTACAGCCCTTATAGTGGATACAATTACGGACATTTTACCCCCTTCAACCATTCCAAACAAAGAATGGAGTCATATACATGAGCTACCACTTGCCGATCCATTTTTCTTTAAACCAGGAAAAATCGACCTGCTTTTAGGAGCAGATGTGTACAGCGAAATTCTCTTGGAAGGTTTACGGAAAGGTCCTCCAGGAACACCAACTGCCCAAAACAGTACCCTCGGATGGATACTTTTCGGAAAGCTAAAAAATACATCCAGATTCTTAACAGCATCTGCGTTAACAGCAAAAGCTCATTACGACGACGACACTTCACTGGATAAACTTTTACGTCAGTTTTGGGAAACTGAAGAAGTTAATCCAGGAAGAAAGCTGTCTAAAGCAGATCAAGAATGTGAAGAGTTTTATCAAAAAACACATGTTCGTAACGCAAATGGCCGTTACGAAGTTCGCCTGCCTTTCATCGCAGAAAGTCCCAGCCTAGGTGACTCTCGTGGTATGGCATTACGTAGGTTCTACAGCCTAGAACGGCAATTAGAACGAAATCCTGAACTCTATCAGGAATACAAAGCTTGTATTAATGAATACAAGACACTAGGTCACATGACAGTGGCTAATAAGATAGTAGGCAATGAACAAAGCTACTATCTTCCTCATCATGCTGTTATCAAAGATAGTACCACCACAAAGGTTCGCGTCGTCTTTGATGCTTCGGCAAAAACGACTAATGGAAAAAGTCTAAACGAACAGCTGCATACTGGACCAGTACTGCAGTCTGAGCTCTTTTCCATCATTCTCAGATGGCGAAAGTATAAATTCGCTATGTCGGCTGACATAGAAAAAATGTATAGAATGATAAAGATTCAAGCTCCAGATCAAAACTATCAAAGAATAGTTTGGAGAAATAATCACAACGAGCCCATTCAAGATTACAAATTAACCACCGTAACCTTTGGCACCACGCCAGCCCCATATCTCGCAATCAAAACACTCAACCAGCTAGCCTTCGATGAAGCCGACAAATTTCCTGAAGCTGCAAGAATAGTGTTGCGAGACTTCTATGTTGATGACCTTCTTACAGGATCAGACACAATGGAAGAAGCTTTCAAAATACAAGACCAACTACTCAATCTGTTATCTTTAGGAGGGTTTAATTTGAGAAAATGGGTCAGCAATTCCTCGGATCTATTATCAAGGATTCCCGAAACTGATAGAGAAGTTCAACTTCCTTTGCGATTAGCAAGCGATGAGTCTATAAAAACTTTAGGTATTCATTGGTATCCAGGATCTGATTACTTCACGCTACAATACAGAAAGAGACTTGATTGCCTCTCTACAAAGCGTTCTGTTCTCTCAGAAATCGCAACGCTTTTTGATCCACTTGGCTGGATATCTCCAATTGTAATTAGTGCTAAAATTTTGATGCAAGCCTTATGGCTCGCAGGATGTTCATGGGATGAACCAATACCGGCACACATTGATAAGCAGTGGCGCGAATTCAAAATAGAATTACATCATATAGGCAATATCAAGATACCACGTTGGATACATACCACAAGTAACTTATCCACTTGTCAAATACATGGTTTCTCAGATGCCTCTAATCAAGCCTATTCTGCTGCTGTCTACATTAGAGTTGTTAATGAAGAAGGAATAGTTCAAGTTAACTTACTTATGGCAAAGTCAAAAGTGGCGCCCGTCAAATCCGTTTCACTTCCACGTCTTGAATTGTGTGGTGCAGTATTGTTAGCACGACTTATAAATCGCGTCAAAGTAGATCTACAATTTGAACAAGTTCCTACATTTGCTTGGACAGATTCTTCTATTGTATTAGCTTGGATACGTAGCCACCCAAACAAGTATAAGACATATGTGGCTAATAGAATTTCGGAAATTCAAGGCCTAATTAACACTCAAGCATGGCAACATGTAAGGTCTGTTGACAATCCAGCCGACTGTAATTCAAGAGGAGTTAAGTCTTCAACATTGATTGACCATCAATTATGGTGGCATGGACCTCATTGGTTGAAAGGCAGTGAAGAAAATTGGCCTAAAGCAAAACCAATTCTAGTTAATCAAAATGAGGCTGAACACAGACGAGCAATTCATCTTACAACAACTCATTCAAACATCAATGATTTGTTCGAGAGATTCTCAAGTTTTCCCAAACTACTACGTATATTCGCATATTGCATTAGGTTCATTACTAAATGCAGAAAGGCATGTATAAAATTAACTCAAGAACAACAAATGGACCCAAAAATGCTTAATTCTACAGAACTGTCTCAATCAAAAATTCGGCTCATTAAATTAGCACAGAAGGCCATTTTCAGTATTGAAATCCAATATTTACAAGCACGGAATGCACTTCCAGCTAAAAGCAAAATATTATCTCTTAATCCCTTTTTAGATAAGGACGGGTTAATTCGTGTAGGAGGACGACTGAAAAATGCCAATATTGACTATAATCAAAAGCATCCAATTATTCTCCCAAAGGAAAGCAAATTAACAATCTTGATAATTGAACATTTCCATATGAAAACTTTGCATGGAGGCCCGCAATTGGTTTTGTCCAACATTCGAAGTGAATTTTGGATCCCACAAGGACGAAAAATCGTTAAGCATGTATTACATAAATGCATCGTGTGTTTTAAACAATCCGCATCCAGCAAAAATCAACTTATGGGTAATCTACCCTCACCCCGGGTCAATATAACCAGACCTTTTCAACAAACTGGCTTAGATTTTGCTGGCCCTTTCAATCTAAAGGTATCTAAATTCAGATGTAATCGTTTTTATAAGGGATATATATGCATATTCGTTTGCATGGCCACCAAAGCCATTCATATAGAAGCTGTATCCGATCTATCCACAGCAGCCTTCATGGCAGCGTTCCGACGGTTTTCCAGCCGAAGGGGACTCAGCACTGATATCTTCTCAGATTGTGGCTCTAATTTCGTTGGAGCTGATAAAGTCCTACAAAGGGAATTTAAAGCAGCCATATTGCAAGCTAATAAGCAGATGGCAGAAGTGGTAGCCCAAGACGGTATTTCTTGGCACTTTAACCCTCCTTCCGCACCTCATTTCGGAGGATTGTGGGAGGCTGGAGTTAAATCAATAAAATTCCATTTAAAGCGAATTTTAGGGAATTCTTCATTGACCTTTGAAGAATTCGCAACTGTATTGACACAAATTGAAGCCTGTCTAAACTCTAGGCCTCTGTGTTCTATCACAGAAGATCCAGACGACCTCAGTATTTTAACCCCCGGACATTTTTTAATTGGTACATCTTTATTACTTCCACCTGAACCTGTGATGGAAAATAATGTTTCTTCACTCACACGATGGAAACACCTTCAACTATTGCAACAACAGTTTTGGCATAAATGGTCTAATGATTATTTAAATTCTTTACAAAATCGACCCAAATGGCAGTCCCCAATAGCAAATCCTAAAATAGGAGACTTAGTCATAATTAAAGAACCCAATTTGCTAGCATGCCGTTGGTTATTAGGACGAATAACTGAGCTCCATCCAGGTGCTGACGAATATGTCCGCGTAGTTACTATAAAAACAAAAAATGGACTGGTAAAAAGACCATTGTCAAAAATATGTATCTTACCGATACAAGAAAGTTAAATTAAATCAAAATAAAATTAAATTACAACAAAAAAAAAGGGGGAAATCAAGTACAATATTCTTTAACAAAAATCCCATGCGATGTCTACTCATGTATTTTTTGCATTCTATCATAAAAATATTCATGTCCCGTTAGGTGCAAATTGAAACATTCATTGCTAGGCGCTATCTTCTAATTTACCTGCCAAATTCAAAAGTAATTTCCTGTCTCTATGACAACCGTCCCCACATAGAAGAAATCAAATTGCAATGCAAGGGTATACCGTTATTTTTCAAACAAAATATTCACTTCGGAGCGTTAAAATTATTCATTTTATTTGTTCCGACCGTTACATTTTTTTTGTCTGTTACAAAGTCTGGTGCTACAGCCAACCAATATAGGCAAGAATTAACAGAAATTCCCGTTATGTTCGTATAAATACGATCATGCAATTAGATTATTTACCAGTCTAGAATCAACTATTCCAACATGACCACATCGTCACAAGAGAACAATTTTGAGAACGAGTTACCCATCACACCAGGACGAACCTGGGAAAAGGAGCTTGAGGAAGCGTGGAGTTTGGAACGAGAGCTGGTAGAGAAGCCCTTCTCTCCCAAGCATAAATCAGAAGGAAATTCCACGGATGAGGACTGGGACTTAGAGGAAGAAATCAAGCTGTTACCACCATCTCCTAATCGGAGTATCGACGAAGAACAAGAGGAAATCCAAAAATTGACGGAAGAACTGGAGGAGCTGAAACGACGTTCAACTATGGGAAAGGTTAGCCAACGCCTTAATCGGATGACTTTAAGCAGCGAACCCATACCAACCATAGTAATCGACGATTCACCCCCCACCTCCCCGAATCCTGAAGAGGAACCTTCCGGAAAGGAAAGCAAGCCAGAATCATCAACAACCACTCAACAAGTCATTTGCTTACAGGAGCAAGTCTCTTCAGCAAAAATAGATATTTTGAGTGACCAAAGCATCACCTCAACAATTCTTCAGGACGAGGATCTCCAAATAATTGTTGTAGACAACTGCACTGGTGCACAAGAGGAGTTTGCAGTTTCCATGGCCGCTTTAAAACGGTCGAAAAAAAGGAGCTGGCGTCTTTCTACCAGCGATGGTAAACGGATGAAAGTTAGACTTTTGGCGAATGGTGACATTAAAATTATTAAATAATAATACAGTTGTGTTTTCTTTTCTTATCATTGGTTTACTTATTCGTCCTTTTGTTAAATGGGGTATGTTTACTCCTGCAAATTAGACATTTTACAGGTATATCGTAGCCCCGATCCACTTCAGGTCTTACGTTGCCATCACCTTTTCGTATTTAGTAGGTTCAAAGGTTTCTTTTCTTTCTCAAGATGTGAATACAGTTAATTTCTTGAAAGGCATCTACAGCCTTTCAACAGGGGGCAGTATGTTCGAAAAAAAAACGTACTAAAAAATTAAATTCTGAAAATAAAATAATTCCATTTAATGTATGTAATCTAATTGCAATTTGCTTAAATTTGGTATAGTATTTAACAAAAGCATGTGTTGTCATTTAATATGCAACTTATTGCACATATATAATCAGATCAAGCCGATCAATTTTGCAATTCTATCATTATCATCATTACAAGTAATATCCAACGGGAATTTGTTCGTTACGTGATAGAGAGATTATTTTTTTTTGCAAATATAATTTAATTTAACACAGCAGCATGTGAAGCTCTAAGTTTCTTGTTGCTATGCATTTTTGTTCGTTGCTAGGCAAATTTTATCGCTAGTACCGTAAGATCACAGCTGCACTGCCAATTCTTGCAATCATGCGCCGCTGCTACTCTATCAGTGGTGTCGTGTGCAAGCAAGGGCTATATAAACGACAAGCTGACTGATCTCGATCTCTTTTTGCACTTGGCATCGTTTGGGATAGGTTGACTAGGTAGGGACAATTCTTATTAACTAATCACATTATTTCGGGAGCTGACTGAAATAATAATTACTAACATACATTTTATTTTGGGAGTTCACTAAAATAAAAGTCTTACTTCGGGAGTTGACTGAAGTTAAGATAACACTTTAAGCCGGGTATTGACTGACTTAAAGAATATTATTTCGGGAGCTGACTGAAATAATAATTACTAACACACATTTTATTTTGGGAGTTGACTAAAATAAAAGTCTTACTTCGGGAGTTGACTGAAGTTAAGATAACACTTTAAGCCGGGTATTGACTGACTTAAAGAATATTATTTCGGGAGCTGACTGAAATAATAATTACTAACACACATTTTATTTTGGGAGTTGACTAAAATAAAAGTCTTACTTCGGGAGTTGACTGAAGTTAAGATAACACTTTAAGCCGGGTATTGACTGACTTAAAGAATATTATTTCGGGAGCTGACTGAAATAATCATTACTAACACACATTTTATTTTGGGAGTTGACTAAAATAAAAGTCTTACTTCGGGAGTTGACTGAAGTTAAGATAACACTTTAAGCCGGGTATTGACTGACTTAAAGAATATTATTTCGGGAGCTGACTGAAATAATCATTACTAACACACATTTTATTTTGGGAGTTGACTAAAATAAAATTCTTACTTCGGGAGTTGACTGAAGTTAAGATAACACTTTAAGCCGGGCATTGACTGACTTAAAGAATATTATTTCGGGAGCTGACTGAAATAATAATTACTAACATTAACATTTTATTTCTGCCTTTAACAGAAATAAAGAATTGTTTTAATCAACGATTAAAACAAAGGGTCTTAACATTAGCTTGAAGTCAACCATCTTAAGTGCCAAGTTTGGGTCGGTGAGTACCAGTCACTTGTAACATTTTATTATTTATTTATATATCTATTCTATAATAAATTTACTCATATATATATATATACATCTATTCGCTATACACTACGTGTGCATATTTATCAACTAAAACGATTCAACTAACTCTATATTTATTTTATATATTGCTTTCTTAGCGATCTTATAAACAATTGTTTGCCAATAAGTATTTTCTCTGACCCGAACATATATATGTTGAGTTTTGTCCCAATACAACTATTCTTGGAAATCGTGCATTAAAAATCTGTGTGAATAAGTGTGTCTTCGAATGTGTTTAAATCTCTGACCCAATCACTTGTGTATAATTCCTTTCTACTTCAACCATTGGGAAATTGTAGAAAATAATTGTGATCATTTTAGTGATAGTTATAAGGAAGTGTACAGTGTTGAAGGGATAAACCACTGCTTTAAATCCAAAATTATCAGTGCATTCATTTCAGTGTCACTTAACTCAAATTTGCGTGTACGTTCTGACTACGGGCAGTACAAAGACTTCGCATTACTTTTACACTTTCAACGGTTATTCCATGTTCTTAAAAAATTTCTATATTTCACGAGAATATGAATAAAACAAATAAGCATTTACCTAGAATTCTGTCAAAAAGACCGATCCTACAAGTTTTTCTAGAAGTTCTAAAAGCTCCTAAATTTGCACTAAATTATTTAAGGTAGTGATTACACTAGAGTCTATTCCAGTCCAGGGTCTACATCATTTTCATTCACATTTATACAAAAATTTTCACTTGTTTCTATGTTATTACTTTTCTCCAGTCTACGGTAATCAGATCTGATCTTGATACCGAATAAGAGCAAAATTTTAAACAAGAAAAGTTGGCATTGAATAGAAGTTGAATTTTATATGAAATGAAACTTTAACCTTAGAACATACATATAACAAACAGGAATGTGGGTATCAAAATTTGTGTGGATAATTGAAGCCGAAAATCCCTAATAATATGTTGAAGGGGTAGGTGATAACGAAGAACCGAAAATGCAGAGCAAAATGATATGTAAGCACCAAAAAAAAGCAAGTAAAAACAGGAAGCTTAAGTGAATAATAAATAGCAGCGTGTAGACATGTAAACAAATTTGAACTTTTATTAGAATAACCCGACTGCTCCCTCACGAAATCTACTAGCTGTTTACACCTATAATTTACTCTCACTAGAAAACTTGAACTTAACTCAAATATTGGTCCGACTTCACTTAATCCAGCTTATCAAAATTCCTGTTTGTTATATTTTGTAAGGCTCTAACCTAAGGTATGCTTTAACACTACACACTTAAACTTGTTTGGACTTTAAATCACGCACACATGTCTTACCCGAATAGAATACATCATTTCAATTAAATCAGTTTTCATCGACAGTATTTATTGACGGTAATGTTTCATCCGTATCGTAGAGGGAAATAGCATCATCTCCTGATCCACTAAAAAATATTCGACGATATTTTAACGTGTGGAAACACTGATACTATCATTGTCGTTAAACTTATCATAACTTATCTGCCTATCGTTGTCTTCAGAACAGTCTGATAATGCGTTCGTGAGCAACTCATCATTTAAATTTTCATTTTTTTTTTTCAATTAAATATTGTGCTTTATACAAATTTATATTATATCTTTATTCAGTTATTTTTTTTTCTTCTAATTTTTTCATTTACTGCTTTATTCCTCTAGCGATAATTTACGCCAATTTCTTCTGCCTAAAATGGTTCTTTCAATAATTAATTTTTTTTTTTTTATAAAAACAATTTCTCTTCTTCTATTTTAAGCAGGTTTTCTTCTATTGAGGGCTTTTTTCCTATTTGCTAGTTGAACTACCGTGGAGGAAAGTTTTCTGTGCTCTCACCGGCTGGTATTTCCTCTAGCAGATATTCTTCAACAATTTGCCCAGTTGCATAGCTCTACAACTATGTGTTTTTATTAGAATTAGAACGTTTGAAAATTATATAAGCGTTACTTAAATCCGTGGTATTAAGGAGTTCTGCTACTTCTCGTTACCATGAACAGCTGCTGACACCATTACCTGAAACACTCTCTTTTCGAAGTCCGGTACGGGTTTAATTTTTTTGTAACAATTCAATCTACTTTTCTCAAAAGACGCTTTGAGAAGTGCATCCCATGCGTTAAAGTGAATTGTAAAATAGGAAATAAAGTGTTTAATTATGAGTACACCCATGTAATTTTAAAAATCTCACTAACTCTTGATCGAGCCAAAACTTTCTTCACTCAGGCCCATCCTGGTCCCCTATAATATCTAATTGGTCTGCTAGTTCCGACCATTTTTAGCCCTTGTATGAGCTTTGTCAATCGATTCCAATCTGAAATAGAAAATTTTTATTAAAACAAAAAAGAAAAAATCATCAAAATGCTATAAACTTATTTTTAAAAATTACTATGGTAATTTATCTTTAAAAAAAAAGAGAGAAGAGCACTCACTTGTCATTAGCCAAATCGGTATTCAACATTAATTTCTCCAAAATTAACCATAAAGTCTTTTTGCTCCTCGCTTTTCTTCACCTTTTCTTAACCTTCCGGAAGTGCCATGAGTCCGCACCAATATTATTATACCCTAGATGAAAGCTATAGGGTATACTAAGTTTGCCATTCCGTTTGTAACACTTCGGAAGAATGATGGTAGAGCAAAATGGATTGGACGCCCATTCATAATATTCAAAAGTTATTTTGATATTTGCATATCCGTCCCTCCGTCCGTCTGTCCATGCGCACGATAACTCGAGAACGCGTATACTTAAAGAGCTGAAATTTTGTATACGGACTTTAAAAAAAAAAGTAAAATTTAGTTCGAAAATGAGACAAATCGAGCACCTCCTTCTTGGGGTTGCCATTTAAAATTTCGTTTTCCGCTATATATTTGGACACTGCCTGAGAACGCGTCCACGTGGAGAGCTGAAATTTCGTACATGATGTACTTACTACATTAGCAAATAAAATGTCAAAAATGGACTAAATCGGGCAATTTCTTCTTGGTGTTGCCATATAAAAATTTAGGTTTTTTAGGTATACTTTGAAAACGAACAGTCCAAGACATTTTTATTGTACTAGAAACCTCTGCAGAATGCGAAATCGTATAAAATTTGTTATAATCATTCTTTCTGTGCGACAAACCGTTCTAGAAATATATGCGAAAAACAACTTCAAAATCAAACTTGAATAGATCGGTGACCATACGAAATTTAATACGAACATTCATCTATGGTATCATAAGAATTGGTCTTAGACCAATTCTAGCTTTTTTACTTGTTTCCCTTTTATTTTTGTTGTAAACGAATCTACTTCTATGAGCTGCTGTGTATTCCTGGTAAAACAGTAGGCTTGCACGTCAGTCGATCGCCAACTCTTCTGCATGTGTTTGTGTCTTTATATTGTATATTGTGGTCCCACAGACCGCACGCGCACGGTAGAAAAATGTAAATTTTTTTCGCAAGAGAACAAATGAGAAAAAGAAAGGCTATAATTAATAATTAATTAGGAGTATTGTTAGCATGAATATTTGACTTTTTCTTATTTGTATGATAAGATGTCATTTTTTGATAATGAAAAGTTAGAAAATGAAATACATATTTTCTCTTTTGAAAACTGTTATATATACTTGCGGTCCCGTAGACCGCATGCCACTGTTCGTGTCCTGCCAGGGGTGCTTCTTCCGGAAGGGTAATCGCAGTCATTTTTATCTATAAATTTTGAAATAATATCAATAAATAATATAATAAATTATTTTTAAAATATCGCTCAATGCAAACTCACCGGTTCAATAGACATACCTCTTCAAAAATCCCGAACAAAATGGCTGAGAGAAAATATCGGTTATCGTCTACACAATTTTGACAGAAAAGATTCATTCCTACTTTATCGGAATAGAAAACTTTGGGTACACGCGTAAACTCATAATTGTGGAATCCGGCTCCAGTCTCGTTCCAGAGCTCCCATACGTCTTTAGTAATTGCTCAAATGTGGGATGCCATTTTCTAAGCTGAGTGCGCTATTCACATCATTCATTAGTCCTTATGCCTATGTGTAATTGGTTAAAAGTTAGTACTTTCCAATTATGGCGGTGTATATTTTGAAAGGAAATATATAAGTTCATTGCCTCTAGTGTTGATATGAAATATACGAGGTTTAGTACTTCTAGTTTTAATTTCCAAGACGTCAAGTTGGTGTCAAGACTACCAATATGGCTAGGTTGACCGCTCAGAACGGAATGCTTATTGTGAGCTGAAGTTCTATATTTGTACATATATTTTCTAGGAGTTGAATTCTTCTCCAACTGGCGGTATTTTTATTTATTTATTTCTTTTATAAGTTTAGACGATAGCATACAGATCAAATCTTTTTCTATAATTATGTACCATTTTATAAAAAAATAGTAAATTAAGTAATACAAAACTGAGAAGAGCACTGCTATGTAATAAGTACATACATATTGAAAAGTGAGGGAGTAGACTGAGCAGTTGTTTCAGGTCGAAGGAATACACTTTATCTCACTCAATATTAAATGTTTAAATTGATAGAGGCTGTACTGACGTTTATGTGGTTCAAAATTTCATTGTGATTTTTTGAGCTCTATATAGTGGTGACTTAGTTCTTAAATTTGTTTTAACGATTGCCAAACTAAATGTTGAAGGCGGGACTCGTAATGAGTATATTTGGAAATTTATTTTCCCAAGCAGCTGTGGACCCAGATAACCATGTAAGATTTTGTACAAGAATATTTCATCCATGTTCATTCTACGCTTTTCAAGACATGTAATTAAAAGCATACTCAACCTTTTAGTATATTCCACTGCACTTAAACAAAATAGTTTAAAAATAAGAAATTTTGTAATTTTTTTATTAACAGATTCTGGGACAAAATTTTCAACACAATGATTTAGAACGACATAAAATTTTTTGAATGACAAAGCAACGTTCTCTTAAAAGATACTGATATATGTATATACGTTAATGACATCATAATCGGGAACTGAAACTTTCGTCTTTTCTTCTTATGTTCAGCGATATAATTAGGTTTTTCCATTGGAAAACGTATGAAGATTAATTCGAGATAATGGAGATTTGAAGATTACACTTAAATTTCATTGTGTGTTGTGGTACATAATGCATATTTTAGCTATGGATTTTAACTAGGTTCGCTACTCCAAGACTTCAACTGGCTTCAATACTGCCAATCTGTCTGATTTGTCGGGTCAGAAAGCAATATCGATTCGTATTTCTAGAGCTCTATTTATACTATGGCAAACGCACAGAGTAGATAGAACTTTAGAAAAAGTTTAAAAACGATTGCGTGCCTATCACATCTCTCATCTGTGTAGAAAGAGAAAAGAGTGGTAATCATAACTGATGACAATATAAAATTTTGGCGGCTAGTAGCCGGCAATTATTGTAGTAAGTTTTTACTTTTGATTATATTCGTTTACATTATAATTTTCCTTTTTCTTTTTAGAAACTTGTGGATTGAGGAAGACGCGCAGCATTGTATGTGCCAGTAATTTTTTTGTTTACCGATTTGTTTAATTTTTAGTTAGTTTGGTTAATATGCCTCATGCAACTGCGGAGTCTATTGCTGCGGCCGAACAAATAGACAATATTATTATATGAACTATTTAATAAAGGCAAAAATAAAACAACTATTACAATTGAAAACATTTCCCAGAAATAATCTGAAATGATATATAAAACTAGAAGTTCTTATACACATCAGTTCTGATCTTATATACTTGAAGTTATCTTCTCTTTATCATATCATATCATTTTTAATCATCGTGAGTAAAATCCGAATTTTAGTAACAATTATTTATACCAATATCCTAAATGGATCATCTACAATAAAAAAAACCTCCAATATTGTTAGATTTTTCAGTTTGACCATCACGAATTTTTAACATTGTTAAATACAACAATGTCATAAATCAAAAAACCTCATTCTTAAAAAAAAAAACAATTTAAAGTTTCGATTTACTATCTTTCGGGTTCCAAATACTTTCTGGTGTTCGGTACGCTCTTGTATATAATGAGCGATATAGAGTGTATGTAATAACCAATTTTCCAGTTTCCCCCCTCCGCACTTCGTAATATAGGCGAATTTAAATTTTTGTGAAATGTGGTGGTAGAGTTTCCGTTGAAGGCCAGTAGCTTCGGAAGTAACTAACCGAAGTAAATGATTTTAGTATCATTTTAAAAGGGATGGATGAACTGAAGTATCATAAAATCGAATAAGTGTGAAGTTCTTTACCTCTAAATATCCTGGAAGACATGTTATCGAATTTATTTCATTTTTGTATAATTGCTTAATTTACGTTGTTATATTTACCAAAATATAAAGGTGGTATCATGGATAATAGATAAAAAAACAACCAGTGGGGTGTGTAAATAAGTATGCACGTATACATATATAGTCATTCCACACGAAAACTATCGCCTTTGGCTTAATTTTGGACCAGAACATTTCCGATTTGGAGGAACTTTTCAGGGTTTGTTTGAAGTACGAAAAGAAATAGTTCATCCATACCCCCCCCCCCCCAACATGACCCATTTTCCGCAAAGGGGGATAGAAATTTCGTGATATTAAGATGAAATGACATTTTCAACCAATCCTAACTGGAGAACGGAGCAACCGATTTTCCAGATACAAATGTCAAACAAAGCTAACTAGGTACTTTATATTTTTCATAAAAAAATACAATAATACCATGAAAAATAAGATTAACAACAATTGATTCTTGAGTGGTCCTAAAGAGTATTTTCAATGGATAGAGATTTTCCTTTCTTTAATATTTCAATATTTACTGGTATATTGTATGCGTAATAAAATTGCAAAATCAATACATCCTTTTCTTATTTCCTTTTCTTTAAGTTCAAATTCTTTGAGATAAGTTGCGAAGTTCACAAATATTGTCTCTTGAAATTCGTGGCCTAAATATGAATTAGGATCCAACAACTTATCGAACTGGTTTGATAAAGCATTATAACTATGAGGAATACGATTTATTTCAAGTAAACTTGATAAAACTAGAATTACTTCATCTTCAAATGACTTGACTTTTTTTCTTGGATTGGATTCAAATACTTTCTTTACTTCAATTTGTGTTAGAATATATTTTAGAAATATTAAATAGTCATTTTTCTACCTGTATACATAGAAATAGTTGCTCCGCTGCATAAAATTTATCCATTATTATGACTATAATAGGATTTGAGACACGGCTCATTCGATCAATAACCATCGAGTTTGCCTCAGTAACACTAGCTTAAGAGGTTCTTTTACATTACTTATTAAGGAATAAGTTTTTTTTTTATAACAAATTTGACAGGCTCATGATTTAGAAAACTAAATATAAGGCTCACTTGTTAGATATTCTAGACAGTGTAGGAAAGTTTTTGTAGGAATACTGCTAATTACAGAAAATGACATGCACATTTTACAAGAATCAAATTGAGAATTATTGCATTCAATTTTACAAACCCACCAGTATTCACGCCCATCATTACACTGGCATTATACAGTGCCTAAGCTATCATGTTATCAAGCGGTAAGCAAATTTTTTTTTGTGTACTAATAAAAACATCACCAATATTTTCAGCATTAAACTGTCTGTGCCTAAACTAAGGAAATTTTTTTTGTGTAGGTACTAATAAAAACATCACCAATATTTTCAGCATTAAACTGTGCTAAATATTGTAAGAATAGCAATGTTGCAACTATTCTATACAATAGCAGATCCTAGGAATTTATTTTTAGATATGTCGTTACTTTCTTCGAATAGCAAACAATTACAAGAATTTTTCAAAATCACTAATCAAGTCTTCTGTTGTGCTAATACATACGTTTTGAATTATAGCATCCCTATGCATTCAAACATCTTTTGCTGTTTCTCAATCAGTATATGCTATTTTATATGGTTCACACAAATGATCAACACGTAAAATAAAAGTATGTTCAGCAATAAATAAAGCACTAATTGTTTCTGAATGTTTTATTAAATTAAAGAAGCGTTTCTGACTAGTTCTCTGAAGTGGATTATTATTTCTTTTCATTTATGATGATTTGTTAAAGCATTTTTTTTTAATCTAAGGTGTGTGACCATTTTAAAATGATTGTGCCACAATACCTTATTCTTTCTTCCCATATCTGACTTATTTGGTGATCCACAATGTGGCCTAAATATTGCATCGTACTACAGAGATTCTATCAATGTTCAATTGGCGAATCTGTTTTCAATAAAGCTGCAGATAGCAAAAAAGATGGCGAAACATCCTTTTTGTATGTCCTACTGGCGGGTATAATAGTCTTGCTTTTAGTGTTTTGAAAGCAATTTTAGTTGGATTAGTTTGGCCTTAACCACAGACATTGAGAGGTCTTCGGAAGTATAAAATTTACATTAGTTTAGACTTCTGCATTAGACTCTTCTTTTTTTTTTCAGAAAAATCATCCCGAAAGGCGCTAACATCTCAATCTTCTCTCAATCTAAAGATAGTCAAAGTCGTAGACAGAAAAAGGTAAAACACAGTGCAGGTAATTTTTACCATTCATAAAATTATTACAAAAGTGTCTTCGTTTGATGAAGATTTAATTATAAGTTGTGTTTGCTTTAATTTATTTATTAAAATGGTAATAACGGATATGCTCTCTGAAGCTATCTTCGAAGACAAGTTTGTAAATTTAATATAGTATAATGTAATATTATTTGTTTAAAAGCCATTTGTAATTCATTTTCTTATTGAAGCATTCAAATTTATATTATTAATCATTCGGAATTTAACGAGCACAATAAAGGTGATTATTTCGAATCATCGTTGGTTTTTATTTATAATGATCCAAGAAATAAGACCCCGAGAATTATGCAACAGTTTCTTTTGTTATTGTTCATCATCATTATAAGCCTTCCGCAATACATAAGATGCAAGCGGTTACTCTCCGTCTTACCTTGTTTCATGCAACAGCTTTCAGATAATCCATGACATTCCTATTGATCGATTGATGCTGCTTATGCGAGAGTAGTCTTTCTTCTTGTGGTGTTTTGTCTTCCTATACGGCGGGTTCATTGCGGACTCTCGTGCTTTGTGTGTGGCAAAACCAATTCAATTTTAGTCTTATTTCTTCATCGATCCTGTCCAGGCTTGAGCACCTCCAAAGTTCGTCGTTGGACACTCGATCGCACCAGCCAGAAAAGTGCAACACTCATGTTACACTGAAATCCCATCGAATCGACATTAGTTTCTTACTCGTAGGTACATTTTAAAAATGAAAAAGACATATTCATGTGTGTCATGAAGACAATGCAACAGAATAGATTTTGGAAAAAGATTCTCAGGAGATTTGTTGCATCCGGTAGAGACGATGTTTTTCCTGTAGCTTATTAGAAAGCAGATGAGGCCAGACATTAATAATGGTGATTGGATATACGCTAAATTATTTATTTTCTATCGAGATGTGAAGCCTGAGTAAATATGTAGAGGAGCAGTTATATTTTAAATTCCAGAAAATGCATACCGGAAACGAACGTTTTGTTTACAGGTAAAATTATTGTGGGTATACGAGCTGCTATTTTTGAAAAACATTAAGTCCTTTTTAGTAGATCAGCTAATATTAAAAATATGGATCAAAGACGAATGCGATATGATAGAATTCTCAAAAGGCGGTTAGATCGTTACTATGATTGATGGCGAAAATGAGGTATGCCCATAAATTAGATTGATAAGAATTTCTGAAGCAAATTTTTTTTTTATTGAAATCTTAAATCCAACAACAATTTTCATTTCTTTCTGTTTAGATTTTATTTTGTAAGAATTGTATTTAAATAATAAAAAAAAAACAACTTTATTCAGTTTGTCGAAACTTAGCTAAACGTTGTGTCTCATCTTTTTCTTGAGATACTTGTGTTAATGTACCAATCGTACCTGCTTGTGGCCCAGTCGGAAGTTCCATATTTAATTGCAGACTAAAATGTTTAAACGATGTTTACATCTCAAAATAATTTATCAGGGCTTTATCTTACCCAGATTATCAGCAACTTCTTGTAGTAAACCATCTACATCACCTTGAGAGGCAGCTGCTGTAGTAGTATATGGCATTGTATTCTCCATCCATGAGGTTTGTTGTTTTAGTTCCATTTCTGTGGGTTTTAGCAAATGATATCAGTAGAGCAAAAGGTAATGCAGTTTGTTTTTAAAGGTCAACAGTTTTGGGCATACGCTATATAACGATGATCTTTACAAAAGTGGTCATTTTTGCTTTTATTCTAAAACATATAAAAATATACTTGGAAGTTTTGGACTTTAATATAGCATTCTCAGATTTATTTAAACCATTAACACATGAGTTTAAACTTTAATCAAATAAATCTAAACCTTGAACAAATGATTTTAAACCCTTAACAAATAAATTTAAACCTTGAACAAATGATTTTAAACCCTTAACAAATAAATTTAAACCTTTAACAAATGATTTTAAACCCTTAACAAATATATTTAAACCGTTAACGAATGAGTTTCAACTGTTAACAAAAAGACTTGAACCTTTAGCAAATATATTTAAACTCTTAACAAATTTATATTTGAAATATTTTATTTCAAGTTAAGTAAGCATTTCATACAATTTTTTTTTCTCATATTTTGGGTGCATATATAATCTGCAATACTTCTGACTTTTCAGTGCAACGGTGTATGTGCCTTCATTTTAGAAAACAATTTCTCGATAGAGTTTAACATAGGCGACCAAGGAGGCAAACATTTTAGAAGATCTCAAGCCCGATCAAGAAGGGGAATCTGTGCTCGAGTTATAGTTCCAACAGTATGTGGCAAAAACGACACACTTATTGCTGCAATAAGTAACCAAAGAATTGCAAATACTACTTGCAATTCCGATAAGCTTTATCTATTTCTGCGCGAACTTGTTAAAAAATTGGAAATAAATACATCGCTTAGTGTCGCATTTTTAATTATGTATAATGTGAGAATACACAAAACACAACAAGCTCGCGTTGTGTTATCTCAAACGAATTTAACGCTAAAAGCTTTGCCTCCTTACTCGCCTATGTTAAACCCTATGGAATAATCGTTTTCTAAAATGTAGGGTAATGTTATCAATGACTATTCCAACTATATTTTGGATATGGTTTTACTTATTCCTAAGGCAGTTGATGGTCAACCGTTGCACTGTAAAGTCAGAAGTATTGCAGAGTATATATGCACCCAAAATTTGAAGAAAAAATCTTGTATGAAATGCTGAATTAACTTGAAATAAAACATTTCAAATAAAAATTTGTTAACAGTTTAAATATATTTGCTAAAGGTTCAAGTCTTTTTGTTAACAGTTGAAACTCATTCGATAACGGTTTAAATATATTTGTTAAGGGTTTAAAATCATTTGTTAAAGGTTTAAATTTATTTGTTAAGGGTTTAAAATCATTTGTTCAAAGAATAAATTGTACTTTTATGGAATCCAAGTTATGCTTTTCTGAGAAATTTCGCCAAATGCCTTCGAGAAGTCGGTGTAAATAGCATCAACTTGGCGCATTCGTCAAGCGGTTGCTATAGTGTCAGTAAAAGTACAAGATTTGTAGTGGTGAAGCGCCCAGGAAAAAATTAATGCTGTTGGTCACAGATATGTGCTTATTTATGTGCTTGATAGAAAAGTTAGCAATAGGCAATTCTTTCGAACTTGAGAGCAAGGCTGTTAGGTATTGATATAGGCCGATAGTTAGTAATGAGTCGGGGATCGTGCGGACTGATAAGTTGAACAAATTACGTATCGGTTCAGGAAATGTGCGTGAACATTTCTTAAAGATAAAATTAGCACCCCATCCCGACCAGGATTTTTATTAGTCTAACTGATCAAATATATATTTTTTTGTATAGACCCAGACTGGGAGAAAGGATGGATGTCCCATAACCTATAAACACTGACAGGATGTGGAGCCAAAATGGCTTGTGGGTGTTACTAAGTTAACATTATACATATATGGAAAATTTGACATTCTCGTGGCTTCAAAAGCATTTACTTTTTTATAAAGCATTTGGCATTATTTTTAGCATCATATCATTTTTATTTCGAAAAACGCATAGAAAATGTGTTTTCATCAAAAGGGTTCAAGAAGGTTTTCAAACTTTGCTATACATAGGTACTTTTAAAACAAATTCGAAATTTAAAAACAAATATAAAACAGTTTTAAAATTTCGACTGTTTAAAGCATCAAGTTATTTTATTTTATGTAAATCAATTGTGAAGTAGAGTATATACATAGTCACGGTGTATTAGATACCATTTATTTATGACAGTTTCAGCGTTAGGAAGTACACAAAAATTAGAAAAAGTCTGACTTTTTTCACATTTGGTGAAGCAGTGGAATTCTTTTTGTTACTATATTGGACCATATAAGTAAGTGTTCAAAAACAAAGGGTATGGAACAAGGGGTTAAGAGTTGACTTCTTTCCTCAGTTACTTCACACTAATCTATAAGGTTCTCATTATAATCTTATTTAACTTCACTTATCCTGAAGTGGTCTACAAGTTAACTAAAAAATGTTGACCTACAATTGATTATGAGAAGAAAGGATTTATTACGCATAAAATTTCAATTGGTATTAATTTTTGCGAGTAAGGTATATTTAAAAACATTGAGGTGAATCAGTTTGATGGAAATATTTGCAAGATTTTATAGATGGCATTTTCTAGCTATTTTCGCCGCGAACTAGCTTATAATATTCTCAATAGACAAAACATTCCTGTGATTTCTTTTTCGGTTCTTAAACTAGCCACAATTGACAATTTTACTTGACTCATTGTAGACCAGAGGGGAAGAGAGACATGAAGCTATTGTCATTGGAAATGTCAGAAACACTCTGAGCGTGATTTCAACATTTATGAAAGATTCTTGCAAGCTATAGTCGCGAATTGATTGAAGTAAATCGAAAAGCGTCTTTTCTCAGACTATGGCGTCAATTATTTTTTTGGCTAAGAAAATCGCCAGGAATGAATCAATAATCTTCGGAAATTTATTCCAACATTTCGAACTTTCATGTCAATTGGAATGTAAGAACATCAATCGTGTTTTAGTAAATTCGAGTATTTCTAAATTTTTAATATAAGCCTTAGGGTTCACTTTTATAGCAAATTCAGTCGAATTCATATAGTTAGTATAACATTCCTTTATTAGTTTTTTAGAGTTATTTCTAAAATAAGAGAAGGTTGTACAAATTTCATGGTGATGGGTAGCGATATTTAAATGCCTGTATTTTTCATTTGATGCATGATTAACTACTGCACCTAAGCTCGTGATTATGCCGTCGAATGAAAAGGAGAGAAGAGACGTTTTCGCGTGATTGTATCTTCAAATGTAACAGTGAGAAGCAAACACAAGAATCCATATCGTTTCGACGATGTTGAATTTGCACTTTATTAAAGATAAACGAACATTGACACTGCAATATATTCGAGAGAATGCAGTTCTCATCATGCATGGAAAGCATCACTAGAAAAAAAGGAGTCGCAGGGAACAACAATAATCTGATATAGCTGCTGCGAACGGATTAAACAAAAACGTATTGAGGATAACTTGGAACCAATGAACCCAAAGGTTTAAAAAAAGAACAATGAGTACATCACAAAAGTTCTTAAAGTATCCATTCATTTTGCATTTAATTAAATATTGGAAATATTGTATATTACATTTGTGAATAAATTTTAAAAGTTTCGAGGAACACAAAGAAAGTAAAGTCTGAGTCTTCCATTAAATCGAACCAATTGTTGGTAACTATTAATTTGTTCTTCACTGTTCGAGTCTGCAAGTGTATTTGTAAATTTTACGCAAGCGTAAGTGCGTCCCTTTTTTACGAAACGTTTTATGGACTTTTACAAGTATTTGTTTAAATGCGTCATAAAGTCTACAAAAGCTCTATAAATCTTAAGTATTTTTCACCAATTCTATAAAAAACCCTTCAGATGGAGATTTTATGACAGCTTTTGTAAATACTTACCAATTTTTTCTGAGTGTGAATTAGTTTTCCGCAATTTATTTTTTATTATTAAATGTTGCTCAGTTTGTTTATGTTCCATATTGTCTAAACTTATGTACATACAGTTGTATCGAATTTTGTATTATTCCAAATTCTTATACTTCAGTACTATATGTATAATATAGCATTATTAACAATGTGTTAATGATTCCATAAATGTAACCTATCGCTAAATAATATAATATAAGTATGTAATCAATTTATTTCATATTTTCAATTCTAATTTTTAAAATTTTCAAAAGAGACAATATAACGGGTACAACAATTTTTGGAAACTGCCTAAAAGATGAAGTCCGTATTTTGACAATAGGATAAGTGGCAGTTCCAAGAGGTTACATATTTCCAAAAATAATCTAGTAAAAACTAATTTCCTAAACGAGCGATTTTTCCATATGAAATTTTGAAATTTAGCACCGAGACCGAAACCGAGTTAAAATCATAATAGCCGAACGAATGAACGAAAAAATTTATCCGATACCATTATAGAGTCCCGCAAGAGCAGCCTGTCGTATCATAGCCCTCTACAAACTGCCCTCAACATCCCTCCAGCTTAGCATCTCTAACAGTTTGCTTGTTCTTCCCAAAGGACTTGCAACGATTCCTAAGCTGGAAGTAGCCCCATGGACTAGTATTACAAATGCTGTGGCCTGCTATCACCAGCGAAAGTGTTCCATCCTGCACCGAATGTAGTGGTTCCCATGTGCAATTGAATGCGTCTGCGTTCATTGCCAGATATTCAAGACGTAAACGTCTCTTCAACCTGTCAACGAAGTGGCGCTTAAGTGCTTGTACGTGGTGTTGTGGGTCAGTCTTCTGATTCCCATCTTCGACTCTCATGTAGTACAAGTGAATTACATATTTGGCCAGTGCCAACCCAAAGCTAATCAAACCAGGATTTAAAAGCACCAGCAAGTTTCCATGTGCTTGTGCTATGCTTGCTATGCTATCGTAGAAATTCATTTTGGAACTGCTATGCTTGCAGCTGCTATTTGAAATTTCACTGCTGGGCTTGCTGTACTATTGCAAGTTCATTTTTCCACTGCTGTTGCTACAGCATGCCGTGGAAAGCAGTGATAGCACTGTGGATTGCTGTCATACAACGAAAATCGAAATTTGAAAGTATTCGCACGATACCCCGCTTCCTTATTAGGTATTTATTCAATGAACAGTTCACCTGACTACAAACCTTTGGTCGCCATAGAAATCATGTCCTAGTAGTAGATTTTGCAAAACTAGGCAAGTATATGTCTAAACTTACACAAAAAACATTTTTGAGCTTAGGTAGACAGAGGACAGAGGAAGATAAGGTTTTATTTTCAACCCGCTTAGTCCACCAAGTTTTCTGGACCATGATTTATTATTTTTGTCATTCAGATTCTCATTAACTACAACAAACGTCAATATACTAGAATCATACCACAATTATAGTCGTATAAATCATGAGGTTTTGTTAAATGACTACTCAGAGCTCCCTTGTTCAACGGTTTATGAGTGCACTGATGTTCATGCTCAGGTGGAAATTTTTTAGACTCTAATCCACTACCTTCGCGATAAGCATACACCTCTCCGAAGGGCGCGACTTAAATTCTTCTTTTTAAATATTAATAAAAAAAAAAAAAAATGAAAGAAATCACTTCTTCTTTTCATTAAATCTTTATTAACACAAAATTGATTTTTTACAGAAATTCTATTTCGCGATTTTAGAAATCTGACTTCAGCCAGACGACCGTTGGTTTACAACTAACTTAATTATTTCTTTTCTTAATTAAATCTAACCGTCTCTACGAAACTCTTTATCATCACTTTTCGTGAGAAAGAATTTCGTCGAAAATTTTTTTGTTGGGTCAGGGTTAAATCCTGATGTAACTCCTCCATCCTTAAATTTTTGATTCTCCTGAATCCTTTGTTTTATCTTTACATTTATCGGTTTTTTCTTGCAATAAAAATATAATGCCAAAATACATACAATTGCAATTATTAAAGTAAATGATCCTATACCATAGTAGTAAATATGTTTAGTGAATTTTAGTTCGACAATTTCTTTCAAATTTTTCTCTTGATTAAAAACAATTTCTTCAAATAATTCGGTACTATTTTTTGAGTTATTTTCGATTTTCGGTATTACAAACTTTTGGATAAATACATTTTCGATTGCTAAACTCTCGGTTATTAATTCTTATTGTACAATTGAAAAAATTTATCAAATAGCTACCTTTTAATGTTATCTTCCTTGCATCACAGCTAATATTTAGGAATCCTGACTCTAAATTATTAATTATTATAGTATTTTCTATCTCTATAATTTCATCTTTAAACTTATTGATAAATTTACAATTTCCATTTAAAACACAATTTTTACTTAGTTTTAATTCTTTCGTAAATTTTCCTTCTTCAAAAGTATAACTTTGGTTATTGATAATGACAATTATTTCTATTTCTGAATCCACTTGTCTATTTTCTGAATTTGCAATCGGTACTAACAATTTCTTATCTAATGTTATGTTACTTTTAGGAATTTTAATGGCGAATATTATTGATCCATTCATATACTTAGCTATACCTAAACGAATGTTTGATAGCTTCTGAAAATTGATCTCGTAGGAATTGATTTCTTCGTCAGTGAGAATGTTTGGGTGTAATAGCCCTAGACGTGTTGATGTGCTACCTATTTTTCGACAATATCTAATTTGAATATTTGTTCTAAAGCTTGACTTTCTGCATACAGCTTAAAGTCGTTGGAATTTAGTTCATTAAATTTTTGTAAAATTTTTACTCTATCATTATTTTGGATCAAATTGTGATTATTTGAATCAGTAATATTTAAATGTTCTTCAATATTTTGCCTATCTTCATCATCCATTGTACCATACAACCATTTAGCTATAGTTCCACCAAAATTAATCAGTCCTCTCTTTTGCCTATACGGTATTAGAGTTTTGATTTTGTTTTTAATTCTTTTTATGCGATTATCTAGCAACGCTTGGTATTTACTTCAGTTAAGAGTATTAAATGTAATTTCTAAATTATTGGTTATACTTAACAACTCTTCTGGATAGATTTTGTGGAGTATAATATCAAATTTATTTACTACTTCTACTGTACCTAATTTAACCTCTGCGTATCCGGAATTTGATTCAATTTTCTCAATTATCATGGTTAGTTGTGTTGCTGTTGGTAGCATCAGAAGTATTATGGGCATGATTATCGCTTTGGTCTGTAAATTTAAATGGGCGTTTAATGTTGTTTTCGTGTACATTTGACAGATTATATTTTCTAAACTTTGGCTGTTCCTTATGTCGGAGGGATTTGTAATTTTTAATGACCCCGGTTTCTCTATGTTCCTCATAATCTTCTCTACTTTTATTTCTTTTGGTAATTACCTTTTCCTTAAAATTTACTAGCCTGTCATAAATGATTTTGAGATCGATTTCCTTATTTTGAACTGATATTGGTGTCGTTTTGATTGTGGAATGATAAGACCTATTGTAAAATTTAAATAAAGATCAGCTTATTACTGAATGTAGTGAAATGTCATGGAATTCCGTATTCGAATGCGACGTATTAGACGATAAAGTTGAAATCTTAGTCGGTAAACTTTTATATTTATTCGATAAATACGTTCCTTTAAAAACTTGTAAACGCAGGGAAGATAAATGTCCATGGATCACTCGAGACATTCATTACCTAATGGCAGAGCGTGATTTTCTCTATAGGCAATACAAAAGAAGGGTACGCGACGTAGCTGCATTTAACAGATACAAAATGGTGCGTAATAAAGTATCGGCTATGATTCGTGCTTCTAAGCGCACTTATCTTTGCAATAAGTTAAATGCAAACTTGCCTGCGAAAACTCTATGGAAAAACATGCGTAATTTGGGAATATATGGGCATACACCACCGGAAGTGAATGTCGATCCTAATGCTTTAAACAGCTTCTTTAGCTCAGTGGCCTCTAGTCAGCATGTTCAAAGTAGTATATTCCCATATAGCTCAACTGAGGGGTTCGCTTTCTACTGCACTGATCATCATGAAATCTTAAGAACAATGTATTCAATAAAGTCCAATGCCACTGGCATTGATGGCTTACCTCCAGAATTCATTAAACTACTAGCTCCTTATATATGCAGTCCGCTGATGCATGTCATTAATTCCTGTCTCACCACCGCCCAATTTCCTACCATTTGGAAGCAGGCTCTAGTGGTTCCAATTCCTAAAAAGACCTCTTCCTCACAATTAAATGATTTTCGACCTATTAGCTTGCTGAATTTCCTTGCTAAGGTATTAGAGAAAATTATGTATAGGCAAGTTATGGGTCATATTGAGGCTAACAACATGTTATCGCCATGGCAATCAGGTTTTCGGCCAAAGCATAGTTGTGAGACAGCACTACTAAAAGTAGTAACAGATACTCACGAGGCTCTCGACAATGACCACCTATCAATTATAGTTTTACTCGATTTCTCTAAGGCATTTGATTCTGTTGATCACTCTAATTTACTTCTTAAACTATCTAATAGTTTTCGTTTTTCATCATCAGCTATAAAATTAATTGGCAGCTTTCTCTCAAATCGCTGTCAGATTGTAGTGGTACGAGGTTCTCGTTCTACTCCATCTTTCCTTCATTCTGGTGTTCCTCAAGGATCAGTCCTTGGTCCACTCTTATTCAGCCTATATATAAATGACCTTCCGCAGATTGTAAAGAATTCATCTATACATCTGTATGCTGATGATGTTCAACTATACCTTAGTAGGCCAATCGGATTAATGGAAGATTGTGTGTGTCGCATTAATGAGGATCTGCAGCGAATACACAATTGGTCACTAGACAATAAACTGTTACTCAACCCATCAAAATCAAATTGCTTAGCTGTGTATAGAGGAGCTATTGAAAAATCTGACATCCCACCGGTGATGCTCAGCAATATGATATTGGAATATGTTGATTCCATAAAGAACTTGGGCATTCAATTTAACTCAAAGCTCAGCTGCTGTAACTATACCACTCAAATGTTGGGGAAAATATATGACAGTCTGCGCCAATTGTGGATTAGCTCTAGCTGTCTACCAACATGCCTTCGTAAAAAATTAGCCCTAACGCTTGTTATGCCTCATTTTACCTATGGTAGTCTCGTTTACAGTGGGCTTGATTCTGTATGTCGAAGAAAACTGGTAGTGGCTTTTAATGATATGGTACGCTACATTTACAAGTTTCCGCGGTACGCTCATGTATCTGAATACGCAACATCACTACTTGGAACCTCAATTGAGACTTATCTTAATCATCGTAGGCTAATATTCTTACATAAGCTAATTATAGGAAAAACCCCAATGTATCTGCATGAGAAACTGCACTTCCTGCAGTCGGCCAGAAATCTTCAACTTCTTGTTCCGAGGTGTGCCTCTCGACATGGTGAGCGTTCTTACTTTGTCCAGACTATCCGAATGTGGAACTTTCTTCCAAGTAATGTTCAGCGCATTGGGTCCAGCAGGGAATTTGCCAAGTTGTTAAAGGACTTATAGTTTGGAAATGGCCTTTATACTTTAGAATAGTTGTAGTATTTCTTAAATCATAATACAGCTAGTTTAGTAGTTTAGTATATTTAAGAATTGAATTGAAGTTTTCTATAATTTTATTTTTATTTTATTTTATTTTGTTACTTTTTCTACATATTTCCTTGAGTAGTACTAACATAAGATATTGTAATCTTCAGTACGGCACCAAATAAAGTATTATTATTATTATTGTATATTTCTATTGCCTTAAGGAGTTGCACTCTGATAGGTTGATTTCCTTCTAAATTTAGAGTTCTTATTTTTTCTGTTATCGTTCCATTAAGCCTTTCAATATCTGCGTTGCCAGTATGATTGTTAGGTTTCGTGACGTGATATTCTATATTTTCTATGTTGCAAACATCTTTTATGTATTGTGAATTGAATTCATTATCGAACACTAACTTTTTCATTTTACCTCTTATTGATATCATTTGCCTAACCTTTTCTAGTATGGTTATGTGATTTCTATCCTCTAAATGTAGACTAATGGCGTGTTTAGAATATTTATTTATGAAGTTTAAAAAGTTATGTTTGCTATTGGTATATACATATATCCATATGAACAACTTCGTTTATTGTTTTAGGTGTTTCGGTTACCTAAAATTTCTTTTTGATGGGCTTCCTATCGTATTTTGCCCCTGAACAAATATCGCAACTATTTAAAATCTCATGGATTTTAGTTTTGAGTTTGGGATTATAAATTTTATATTTTAAGTCTTCATAAGTAGCTACTATGCCTGAATGACCAGATTCTTTTTTATGAAAGAGCGATATTTGCCTCTTTAATTCCTCGTCGTTTTCTATGTCTTTTGCAAAATAACTACATTTCACAAATTTTACGATGTCTCTGTTTGGAAATAGCTCTATTAATTGCTTTTGCAACTTATTATATTCGTGATCATTTCACTGAGAATAAATTCCAATTATTCCTTTATCTATATACCTCCTAAGTACATCTATTTCCGCTTCTAAGTCTTTCTTATCTACGAAGATTCTTCTATAGCTGAAGATTTGTTCAAATTCCTTTTCTTTATTTTCTACCAAGATAATTTGTGTTCTAAACCTATTAACTATAGTTTCTAACAAGGGTATATGATCGTTTAAATCTTCCTCCTGAGAAGGGACAGTTTGTACTTCCATTGAATGTAGTGGACTGGTGCTCAAATTTTCAGTATCAGTGCCTTCGAAATTTTCTTCTGATGAGTTAGTTACTATCTAGATTTTCAGTATTACCTATATTTCGAAGATCTTCCCCTATGCTTTCATTTTCTTTGGGTTTGTTTGTCTCGAATAAGTTAATTTCGTTGGTTTCTGCGTTAATTCGACTTAAAATGTTGGCAACCTTATTCTCCTTTCCTTTTATGTAGTCTTCTATCTTAATATCGTACTCGCCTAACTGGATTAGCCATCTTTGTAGTCGTGTGTTAATGTCTTTACCTATATGCTTTGCTTGCAGCCACTTAATTGGTTGGTGATCTGTTTGCAGATCGAACTCCCTACCAAACAGGTATGGTCGAAAATATTTCGTTCACCACACTATTGCCAGTAACTCCTTCTCGATAGTTGAATAATTTTTCTCATGGTCGTTTAGAGTTCTAGAGGCGGAGCAAATGGGATGACTATCTTGAGTAAGGACGGCTCCGATTGCTAAGTTACTAGCATCCGTTATTAATTTTAATTTTTTATTGAGATCGGTGTATCTTAATTTGGGATAATTAATGATAATTTCCTTGAGTTTGACAAACGCTGTGATATAGCTAGGGTCATTAAGATTAATTTTTGCATCCTTCTTAAGGAATTTTACCAAAGGTTGTATAATTTTTGCATAATCTCTTACGAACTTTCTGTAATAGCCTATTATACCTAAAAATGACTTTATTTGTTTCTGGGTGGCTGGAAGCTTTAGATTTTGAATTACTTCTATTTTATTTGGGGTTTGGTTTTATTCCGCCCGGTGTCAATATATGACCCAGGTATTCGGTCTCTTTACTTAAAAAGTTACACTTATCAATTTGTATTTTAAGTCCTGCTGATCTTAATTTATCAAAGATTTTTCGAATACTTGTTAAATGTTCTTCCAGTGAAGACCTGAATATTAGTATATCATCTAGATATACAACACAAAGTTTATTTATATATTCCCTCAATACTGAGTTCATCAATCTTTGGAAGGTGGACGGAGCATTCTTCAATCCAAATGGCATCCTTAGATACTCATAGTGTCCAAATGGAGTTGAAAATGCCGTCTTCTTTCTGTCAGATTCTTTCATTAAAATCTGATGAAAGCCCTTTGCTAAGTCAAGCGTCGTGAAATATTGTGCTCTTCCAAGTTTGTCTAAGATACCCTCAATATTAAGGATTCGGAATTTATAGCTTATGGTAACTTCGTTTAATTTTCTATAATCGATAACAATCCTCCATTTTTCCTCGCCTGAGTTATCTGTCTTTTTAGGGACAATCCATAATGGACTATTATACGGGGAGTTACTTTCCTTAATAATCTTTTGTTCGAGCATGTCATGAATTTGACGCTCTATTTCTTTTTCGTGTATCTGAGGATTCCTATATATTTTACAATAAATTGGTCTGTCGGTAATAGTAACTATTTCATGTGTAATTTCATGAGTTGAAGTCAATTCATTGCTTTTTTTAAAAAATAGATCTTCATTTTGATTGAGCAATTTAATCATCTTGTCTTTCTCTTCATAATTTAAATGGTCTAGTTTTAATGTTTGTATAAAATTATCTGAAATTCCGTCTAATGTGTGTATTTCGCTAATTATGAAAGGATATTCGTTATCTTCAAATAAGATTTTATTATTATTTATCTCAGTATATCTATATTCCAGGTTTATTCTGGCTTTAAAGGGTAACAAGAAATTTTGACCCATAATTGCATCGTAATTTCTACCAACTAAATTAATGATTTTCCAAGTTATGGTACCTATGAATTTAAATTCTTTAGGCATTGTAGTAACTATTTTACTCGTAATCTTATTTGTTCCATTAATGTTAGAATAATAGACGGGCTCATTTAAATTTTCTTCAGAAAATTCTGTTAGGACGTTTGGTCTTATCACGCTGGTAGTTGAACCAGTGTCTATTAAACATCTAATCGTTTGGGTTCCTAGTGTTATAACTATTACTGGGATTCTGAGTTCCGAGGCTCGTTTTAAAAATTTACATCTTCGTAGAAATTTCCAATTACCATCGGTTCAGCCAGATTGTTATTTCTAACTTGCACTGAATTGTTTGATTTTCTATACTGGTAAGGGTTGGGGTTGTTCTGGTTTGAGTTGTAGTTATTCCTATAATTATTTCTATATAGTCCAGAACTATTATTATTGAATTAAAATTTTGGTTATATCTAGAGTTATTATTTACACCGTTTGCATTATAGTTCCTATTAGAAACATTATTATTACCACGAGAGCTATTTCTATTGAAATTGTTAATACCATTGAAACTATTTCTATTTGAGTAATTATTACCATTAAAACTATTTCTGTTGGAATAATTGTTATTATTGAAATTATGTGTATTTCTATAACTATTGTTGCTAGATATTTTATGAAGGTTTGTTTTATTCTTCCTACTATTTGGATCTACCGCATTTTCATCGTCAAGCAACTTTAACTTATTAAATTTATTATATATTTCGATTATTGAACCATTTTCGGGAATATTACCTCTACTAAAATTATGTATTTTATTTCTAACAATATCAGCTAAATGTCTATCATTATTGGATGGATGATATGTAGTTGGTTTATCATCATCAAATTCGTACAACTCATTCAGGTTATAATTTATTTCTCTAATACTATTAAACAATTCCCTTAGGGTACTCACTTTTAAAATTCTACCTTCATTAAGAAGTTCTACGTAATACTACCATGGTCGAAAATGTAACTTAAGTTCACTTTCTACCTCGTTCCAATTATTCACTGCGTTTGGTCCTAAGCGTTGTATACATTTCTTAGCTTCACGTTGTATTTTATCGTTGATTATGATACTGATGCAATAATTATAGAGTCCTTGGTTGTTTCTGCATAATTGGGTTGTCCGTTCCACAGAGTTTATGAATTCTTGAAAAGTGAATTCTTGAAAAGTGAATTCATCTCTTCCGTTGAATATCCTTAGCCTATTGATGTAATTGAAAAATTGCTCTGATGTTAGGGAGAATTCGTTGTTTTGTTGTTGATTATTGTTTTGTTGTTGTACTGGCGGATGTGCTGCTAACTGTTCAACTCTTGCCTGCAGGTCCGGTATTTGCGCTTCCTGTATTGGCGGATTTATTATCAGCTGCTCAACTCTCGCTTGTAAAGCCTGGATTTGTACTTCCTGTTGTTCGATTATATTCCTAATTTGAGGATTAACTTGCTCCATTTCGTTATTTGCTATTCTACGGTTCAAATCGAAACGTTCTTGCCTATTTCTACTCATAGAGGTTTCTTAACCACTGTGAAAACTTTAATTTTTTCGTTTGGATAAGGGATTAAAATCACTAAAATTTTTACACACTTCTTGGAAATTTTCTTTCAAAAAAAGTTAGTTTAGTTCACTGATAATTCGAGCGATTCAATCGCTAAATTTTTTCACACTTCTTGAAAACTATTTTCTTCCACAAATTTCATTTAATTCACTGATAATCCCATCAATTGATTCATTGATTTTATTTGAGGCCCGAAACTTGTTTCTCCGTGTTTTCAATTTCGATTAAACACTACGTTTTCCGTTTCGATAAGTCTCAGAGAAAAAATACCTAAATTCGTATCACTAGATTTCCAACCTTTTGGTAGCAATCCTACCGACTGCGCCACTTAAATTCTTCTTTTTAAAAAAAAATTAAAATAAAAGAAATCACTTCTTCTTTTCAATAAATCTTTATTAACACAAAATGGATTTTTTACAGAAAATCTATTTCGCGATTTTAGAAATCTGACTTCAGCCAGACGACCGTTGGTTTACAACTAACTTAATTATTTCTTTTCTTAATTAAATCTAACCGTCTCTACGAAACTCTTTATCATCACTTTTCGTGAGAAAGAATTTCGTCTGAAAATATAAAAGCGAAATGTGAAATTTTTATTTGTTCACGACTTGACTTGAAAAACAAAAATCGCATATTGCAATTCCGTACTTCGCTTCAATATTTTCCCAAGCTAATTTTTTTGTTGATTCAGGGTTAAATCCTGATGTAACTCGCGTAAACCCTTGCCGTTATTTCCGTGGTTTTCTGAAGAAATTGAAAACCTAATTTCGGAACGGGAGTTTCTATTTCAGAGATATAAGAGCCTAAAAACTGCTGAGTCACACCGATTATATAAACTTTTACGAAATATTGTAAAACTAAAAATACGGAAGGCTAAACGGAGATATCTCGGAAGACAGCTTAATCCTGACTAACCTCCTAAAATATTTTGGTGTAATCTGAGGCGCCAGGGCATACATGGTAAGGAAGATCGTGGCTGTGAGCTGGATCCTGATGAACTTAATACATACTTTTCATATATGCCTCATGAATCGGTGCCGGCTGATAGAAACAGTGGTTATATTCCACTGTGTTACTGACGATGAGACGTTGATTGTCATTAATTCGATTAAGTCGAGTGCCATTGGTCCAGACAACATTCCTCCTCCCTTTTTATACCCTAGATGAAATCATAGGGGTATACTAAGTTTGTCATTCCGTTTGTAACACCTCGAAATAATGATGGTAGAGCAAAATGGATTGGACACCCATTCATAATATTAAAAGTTATTTCGATTTTTGCATGTCCGTCCGTCCGTCCGTCCGTCCGTCTGTCCGTCCGTCCGTCTGTGCGCACGATAACTCGAGAACGCGTACACTTAAAGAGCTGAAATTTTGTACACAGACTTTAAAAAAAAAAAGTAAAATTAAGTTTGAAAATGAGCCAAATCGGGCAACTCCTTCGTGGGGTTGCCATACAAAAATTTCGTTTTCCGCTATATATTTGGACACTGCCTGAGAACGCGTCGACGTAGAGAGCTGAAATTTCGCACATGATGTTTTTACTACATTAGCAAATAAAATGTCAAAAATGGACTAAATCGGGCAACCCCTTCTTGGTGTTGCCATATAAAAATTTCGGTTTTTTACGTATACTTTGAAAACGATCAGTCCAAGACATTTTTATGGTACTAAAAACTTCTGCAGAATACGAAATCCTATAAAATTTGTTATAATCATTTTGTCTGTGCGATAAACCGTTCTAGAAATATATGTGAAAAACAACTTCAAAATCAATACTTGAATAGATCGGTGACCATACGAAATTTAATACGGGCATTCATCTAGGGTATCCTAAGAATTGGTCTTAGACCAATTCTAGCTTTTTTACTTGTTAAAGCTACTCGTACCTGTGGTGCTTCCTGTAAAAACTCACATCTTTAATACAATTCTAACATCTGCTAATTTCCCTATTAATTGTAGGAAAGGTTTTGTTATTGAAATTCCTAAAAATAACTCTCCGAGCAATTTATCTGATTACCGTCCTATCAGTTTGCTATCTTTTCTTTCCAAGGCTATTGAAAAACTTATGGCTGCTCAAATGCTTAACTATATTGCAGAATATTCCCTACTATCACCTTTGCAATCAGTTTTTTTTTTTTTTTTTTTTTTTTGTGTTTTGTGAAACTGCTTTATTAAAAGTGAGCTCAGATATACGTATAGCGCTTGGATAAAGATGATATGATATGAGTATTCTTGTTCTACTAGACTTCTCCAAAGCATTTGATAGTGTAAGTCATAATAATCTAATATCTAAGTTAGCTAATGAATTTGGCTTCTCTACCTCTGCTATCAACACTTTAAACTTGGAAATCGAGTTTCTGACCCGATACAGCTTAGATGCGGTGTACCACAAGTATCAATATTAGGTCCGTTATTATTCAGCCTATACATAAATGGCCTACCTAATGTTGTAAATGATGCTAAAGTGCATCTGTTTGCCGATGATGTGCAGGTTTTCCTGAGTTTCCCCACTGGTATGTCGAAGGATGGTTTTTGTCGACTAAATATGGACCTTGAACGTATACGTGAATGGTCTGCTGCAAACAATCTATTATTAAATACCGGGAAATCTAATTATACAATCATATACAGGAGGGAGTTGGAGCCTGCTGACTTTCCCCCAGTGGTTATGAATTCATCTCATATACCATTCTCTGAATGTGTTAGGAATCTTGGTGTGATGCTTAACTCACATATGTCATGCTGCGACAATGTTAAGGAAATATTAAATAAGACTGAGAAGACTCTCAATCAGTGCTAAGCTAAGGATAGTAAAAACTCTGCTTATACCGCTTTTCACTTATGGAAGTAATGTTTTCCCGGCATCAGACCATAATTGCTCTCGTAAATTGAATGTTGCTTTTAACTGTTGTGTTCGTTTCATTTATGGGCTACGGCGATATGATCATGTAAGTCCTTACCGAAACGTAATCCTGGGTTACTCCCTAAATACGTATCTTCAACTTAAAGCTTTAATATTTTTACATACATTCAAATTTAATTATACCTCGTTTTGTAACGTTGACTGCCGCTCGTTCCTATTTTGTCCATGTACCTCGAATATGGAATTCTCTACCCGCTAAGATTCAGCGGACGTGGATGGTTGGTACATTCCGGAAGAAAGTATTTGAATTGTTGACTACTAGTGAGAGATTCTAGGTGGAGTGTGTTCTCGGCAACAGTAGTTTGATATATAGGTTAGGTTAGTTAAGTAAATTTGAATTTGAAATTTTTTTTTTATTTCATTTTTTTCCTCCTTTGTCTCAATTTCCTGTTCTGAGATAACTTCCATTCTGTATATTGTTTATATTTCAGTAATATGCAATTGTCTAATATGCAAATGTCTAATATTGCACATATATAAAAGATTGTAAATCTTGTTGTACAAACCATTTATGTAAATAAATAAATATGAAATAAGCACTCCACCAAATTACGACTAATTTCTCTCAGCCATCCATCAAAAAGCAAAACTTTTGCCGCTTTCGCCATTGTTGGATACTGCAGGACTCAACACCCAGCAGACCTTTTTTTCATTGCGGAATAGAAGATGCGGGTCCGATTCGGATACGATTGGCGGGAAGTTCAGAAAAGACTATATGGCCCTATTCGTATGCTTTAGCACTAAAGCTATTCATGTTGACCTTGTGTCGGATATGACCTCGGATACTTTTATCGCAGCGTTAAAATGTTTTACCGCGCGGCGCGGAATTATGTCGGCTACATATATACACTGACAACGGGAATAATCCCATGGGAACCAAGCGTAAATTGGTCATATCAAAAAGTTATAATGAACTAATATACCGTGTGGCATTTTATTCTATCAGCTTTACCACATTTTGGCGTCATCTGGGGTCAGGGGCTAAAGCTGTGAAAACGCACATAACAAGAGTGGGTGGGTGTTGGGTGGTACACCTCTAATTTTCGATGCGATGGCCACTTTGCTCACACAGATTGAAGGCATTGTAAATTCACGACCACTGACTACAATCAGTTACAATAACTCCAGCAGTATGGATACGTTAACAACGGCTTATTTTCAAGTTGGCATCACACTCACCGCTCTGACTGAGAGGGCCGTAGAAGATCTTAACTTATACTACTTAATCAGGTACCAGCAAGTGCAAGAGATGACGTAGTCTTTTTGGAAACAATTGTCGATACCGTATCTTCATTCACTTAACCAACGTCCTAAATGGAGATACGCAGCCTCTAACATATTTATTGGCGATGTAGTTCTGGTACACGAAGATTGCCTTCCCCCATCCGATTGGTATTCTTTTCAATTCTAGACTGAACTTTAAAAGAGAATGATGGGATTTGAACTCTAGAGCCCTTACCTCTGGTGGGGGAATTCTAGAACAAAGTTAAATCTGAAAACTTGGAAGAAGATTAGAAATACTCTCGGTGCCTTAAAAGCGACTATTTTTTCTACTGCTTTATATATACAATATTCTAACCTAAACTTATTTACTAAGCATGAACAATATTTGCTCCTACTGGCTAGTGCGTAGGTTTAATTTTTGTGCTGAGTAGGATAGAGTGTACGTCTATGCATTATTTTACTTGAACGTGTGAATTTTATTTTTGTTACTTGATACGTCTGATTTTGATGGGAATTGCAACTGCGCATTTTTGGTTGGAAGCGTGCAAATTCTTGGTTCAGGAATTGTATTCTGAATAATAATTTGTATTTTAAGATGAAAAGGAATATATAGCATGATTTTATTTTTTTAATCGATTAATCGTACTGGGGCCGGTGCATACTTAGAAACTCCTGAACGTGTGTCTGGAATAGAGGTAAACGTTTCATTAAATGAGTCGTTATTTGAATGTCTTTTGAAACATTTTTTGAAGACCACATAGTCCTTATACCAAAGACAATAAGGATTGCTAGGATAATTGTGAAATATGTTATAGAATAATGATGTAGGAGATCAATGGAACACGACTATTCTCTATAGCGGGAGGTTCTCTCTTAGAGAGTAGGGTTGAAATATTTGTTTGGGGAACAAATAATGTCCCTATCTTTTCTGAAAATATCGTTTGGGTATTAATTTAAAGTTTGACTTGGCAATTTTGTTTTAATTTAATTATGCCACTTTTATGTAGTTTCCTAATGATTACTTGATGTCAAAACCGATGTTTATAGTTCTGTCCTCGTGAACAAAAAAAAAATCCAATGGTTTGGATGTTGTAGCTGGATCCAATATTGAGAAGGCTTAATTATCTTGATCATACAGCTAATTACCGGTGGGACACGATGATGTGGAAGTGCCATTTCACTGCGATTACTTGTGGCTTGAAGAGTAAATATCGGTTTTTTCTGTTGACACAAAGTTGCTATACGGTCTGACTTAAAACACTGATTAAGCTTTATTTGAGTTAATCGATAGTAAAAATCACGAAGCGAACTTGCTCCTAAGAATTCAGTAGAGGGTTCTATATAATGGCAGTGTCTATTATGTTCTGATGGAATAGAGTACAGCAAAAATAACTGAAACTTTGTTTCGTCATGGAGTGGTATTTGTATTTTAAAAATAATTATTGTATCGGTTACTCTGCTTTTTACAGTCATCACTTTATACACACTTAATAGTTCATCTGGATTTGTTTCATCAGGAATAATTAATGACGTGGAGATATGCTCACGTATGAAACTTAGTTGATTTCTTAATTGTATTGGTGTTAGTAGAAATGGACTTATTTTGCCGTGGTGTCCGTCTAACACCGCACCAATGCAATCAACTCTTTTTGTACCTTTTCTAGTAATAATAATACTAATAATGAAATTCGTATACGTTACCATAGAATTAAGCGTTTGTTTGAATTCAGTTGCTTTGCTGATGGTGTTTAGTGTCTCAAAATTAGAGGTTGTGTGTTGATTGAAAACTTCGAACTATTTGCGCTATTGTGCTACAGTTTTCTTTAAAACATTGGTTGTAACCTGTGTTGGGGATGTGTGAATTCTTGCTAAAGATAGTAAATGGTTTTCATTTTTCATTTTTTATATAGTCTCCATAAGACTGGTATAGCACCCCAAGTAGACTATGTTGAATAGCTCCTATTATTTGGAGAGGAGTTCTTTTATATCTATATCTATAAGTTTTATTCAGTCGCTAGACTCATGGCAGGCAGTGCGAATACATTTAGTGCACAGTTTAGTAATAGTAAAGCCGTTGCTAATAATGACGTTTTTTTTCGATTAAGAGTTAGGATGGTGCGCCGATGCTCCTCTATAGGCGGACGCATAGGAATTTTAGTTGGAGATATACATAGTTGGGCGTTGTCTTATTTGATTGAAATCTTGAATATTACAGCCCGGCCTAATAACCATTTCCCGGGTGGAAGTTGATCATATTTTAGGAGAATCATGTCTTCGATTTTTAAGTTATTTTTCTCTAATTTCCATTTATTTTGTTGCGGTAACCGAGTCAAGTACTCAGATGACCACACTTTCCGAAACTCATTCCTTGCTCGTTGTACTAAGTCCCATCGCTTTAGGAGAGTTAAGGGTTTATCTGTTTCTACATATTCTAAAGGTGAAATTAAGGGACCTTCTATTTGGAAATGACCAGGAGTCAATGCTGCCAGTCATTGCGGTGATTACTGAGTGAACAAAGTGGGCGGGACGGGAATTTAAGCAAGCCTCGATTTATGCTAGTAATGTGGCGAATTTTTCATAGGTCTCTCCAGCTATTCGATTTAAAAGATATTTGGTAGACAGAACTCCGGCCTCCCAGAGTCCACCAAAATGAGGAGAAACTGGAGGAATGAAATGCCATTGAGTATTGTAATTTGCAATGTATTGTGCTGCTTTTTTGTAACAATTATTCACCATTAAGTTAAATTTCTTTTCCTGTTCGTTTCGAGCACCAACAAAGGTAATTGCACAACCGCTATAAAAATTTACGCGAAGTCATCTTCGAGATATGTAAGCAGTCATGAAAGCTTCAGTAGTGAGATCACTTACTTCGAAATGAACTTCTTAAGTATAAAAGCAAACAAATACTGATATATAGCCTTTAAAAGACTTTGCACCTCTATCTGTAGATAACTGAATGGTACTGCGGCTTCCACCCTAGAATTGAAAATGGTTAAGAGGGTTGAGCTCGTGGCACAGTAAGTTAGCCCATTAATTGTGTGATTCTAGTCTCCTTGTGTCTACAACATACAGTATACTGGTGCATGACAATTTTGATCGTGCTCAGTGCGTTTATTATCCAGAACTTTCTTCGAACGTAGGCCAGTGTAGCCTGTGCACCTTTATGTAATGTTTTATGGTGTGCATCCACTATCAACGTTGTAAAATGATGAGAATGTGGTAGAATCATTGGATGTCTTTGGTTGTAAGGCAGATTGGCCTTGTCTAATCTGCCTAAGACATGTAATAATCCATCATTATTAATAAAGGGTCTTAATGAATTCACTTTTGAACTTACAAGCGGTTTCTGTTCTTTAGACAATGTTTTAATTTCATCGTAAAAAACTTCATGTTGTACTCTTTTAATACAGTGCAATAAAGTTAGCTACATTTCTTTGGTATTGATGCTCTCTTGACTGCGTTCTATCCTAATAAATCCTCTATAGAATGACAATACTCGATCGAGTCTTGTCAAATTGGAGAATCTAGTAATTGTGTCATTTAGTTGTATAGTGGATACTACAGCTAACACAGGAACTTGATTTTTTTATGAAGTCATAGCTAGAAGTAGGCCACTGCTTTCTGGGTAATGCAAACCATTTGGGTCCTGACTACCACAGTTCGTCATTCTTTAATTGGGATGCTGATATCCCTCTAGATGCACAGTCAGCAGGATTGTCTGCGGACTTAACATGCGACCATACTAATGCTAACGCTGCATCGAGAATGACTGAAATTCTGTTTGATACAAACATATCGGTTTTCTGGGCCCTTTATTGATTTATGCTACCGTTATAGTGGAATCCGTCCATAAGTAGATGTTTTCAGCCTTGACATTAAGAACGGATTTTGTCCAGATGGTAAGCTGCAGAGCACAGTTCTAATTTGGGAAAGGCAATTTCTTTTTTAATTGACGCATGCTCTTTCCGAAGCACCGCAACACCCATGCTACTCTAAATCAAGGCATTTCGTACGGTAGTTAATCCAGCGTTGAATTTTGATTGTGTTAATTTTTGCCAATTCTTCTTTAAATTGTCTGCATTCTTATGCGGAATTATCAGGTACCTTATCCCAGTCGAAATTGGCTGTCCACAACTCCTGCATTAATTGAGCTGGATCAAAATTTTTTGCTATGTTTGATAATACAGATCGTTGGTTTTATATCTGTAATCTTGTAGTTTACATTGAGCTGAAAGGAATCATTTTCCGGGAGCCAATATAGTCCTAGTGTATTAATAGTTTCTCCTTCTTTTAATTGTAAGATATTTTTCTCTTTGTAATCGTCTGGGTATGGTTTCCAGAAGTGATGGCTGATTAGTAGACCACTTTCTCAGCTTTAAACCTCCCGTTGCTAAAAGAAATAATAATTCTCTCTGCAGATACTTTGCTTGACGGATTGAATCGGTGTCGTCAAGGTAAAAATCTCTTAACAAGACTGCAGCAGCATTTGGATGTGTTTTCACTCCATCCTTTGAAAATTGCTGTAATACGTGTATCGCAAGAAATGGGGCCGCAGCAGTACCATACGTGACTGTTCCCATTTAATACTCTTTTATATGCTCCTTCTCGGAGTTCATCCAGAGTATATTTAAATATTTTTAGTCTTCGGGGTTTATTCTAATCTGAGAATACATTTTTTCTATATTGACAGTGAATACATATCGGTACTATCTCCAGCGAAAAATTATGTCTGCAAACTCTTTCTGTGAAATAGGCCCTGGATACATGGCACCGTTTAAACTCATATCTGAGGTTGTTTTCGAAGATGCGTCCAGAAACACCCGCAAATTTGTGGTTGTACTGTCTTCTTTTATGACAGCTTAGTATGAGGTAAATAATATCCTTCTTCTGTACTAGTCTCGACAGGTATTTGTGTTTTGGTTTGATATATTCTGCCATGAATTCTTGATAGTTTTTTCTAAGTTTTGAACTAATTTTCAGTTTTCTTTCATTTTGTAATCACCTAACCAATGCTTTTTTTCTTGAATACAGTAATTCTTTTAAATTGGTTTTAAAGGGTATCGGGGTATCGTTACAGTATATGTACCATCGTTGTTTCATTCATGAATCTTGACAAAGTGGTTTCCACACCATTTATCTTCTGTTTTGATGTGTTCTGTACCAGGTGCGACGTCTTATAACTCCTCGAATCTCCTCACGGTTTCATCAAGTTCTACATCTGATACCATACATGTAACACGCATTTTGTCTTTATTTTGAGAAATTACCTGCCCTGATATTATCCGTCTAAATTTCGTTTTTTGGCCAAGCAGTCCTTATTTATCTTTAATTATTTCCTTACAGAGAATAAAGCTAAATACGTCAGCCCCAATAATAACGTTAGTAGGTCCTGGTATATTGAAATCTGGGTCAGGAAGAACAATATTATTTAATTTGCACAGATTTTCACACTTTTCTATTTTATGGCTGGGCATCAGTTTTGTTAACTGAGGTAGCACAAGAGCTTCAGTTTTCAATGAAAATTTAGACGAAAATCGTGATACTAGCTGTAGAAAGACTTTATCGGTTACTTTTCCTGCATTCGCTAGTCCTAAGCCTATTACTTGAGCTCTAGCCTTGTACGTTGGAACAGCAAGAAGTTAGAGATGAAGGTGGCTTGTGAGCCTGGATCAATCAATGCTCGTAGTAGTTCGAATCTTCCATCAATAGCCCGAACTTTCATAAGTACTGTGGCTAGAAGAATATAGCGATTAATAGTACTTTTAAAAGATTGAGCGTTCCCTTCTTGTTCTGATTTAGTACTTAGACTTTCACTTATTGGCTGTACATATCTTTTTTGCTGGAAGTGTAATAATGTAAGATGTCTTCGCGCTTTAATACCGTACATGTAAATTTACTGCGACATTTTTCAATTTGTTGGTGACTATGGCAAGTAATGCAAAGTTTTGGATAGACAAGAACAGACATTTTTGGCACTCATAGATCTTATGGGATTGTTGGCAAAATTGATAATAATATGGAGTCTTTATTTTTAGTTTATTTAATTAGTTCCAAAGACTGGAATCTTGTTTCTTAAAATTTGGAAAGGCTGTCATTCGTGGGTAGATCTGTGGTCTTGTCCAATGTTTGCTCATATAGTTTATGGCTTTCTAAATCAAGTTTCTGAAGCACTATATGTGCTATTATTGGCGCCCATTTATTTATACCTAGATTAGTCAAAGCGTGTATGCATTCTCGAGTGGTGTCGTACATTTTTCTGATACTGACTGCGAGTTGCTGCTTTAATTTAGGTACGCAAGAGCATATTTACATATGCGGAGGATATTTTTCTCTCATTTCCGAACCTGTCATTTAATAACTGGCATGAGTTTTATAATTGGAATTGGATATTGTTATATGATGGATCAAGCTAATAGCCTAAAGAGGTATTGCATTTCTCTGCATTTCCTAATTGTAATATATGGGAATTGGGAAACCTACTAAATTGCATTACTGTGGAAAAGAATGTTTAGTTTAAAGAATGTAAGCTCACTTCACAAAATGTATAATACAACTTATTTCTGTTTAATATAATGCCACTTGAATAAATAACTTGACAATCTGTGGACGTGTCTTTTCAATTTTAAATCCCGTTTTGACAAATACCACAATATTGGCGATGAGGACAAAAGTTTGCATTACAAATAAATACAATATTTTATAATTATGATGGGTAAATCGCAGACGGGAAGCAGTGAAGTGAAACCACAAGGGTTAACAGCAGCCACCCAAATTGGTGCTATACATGAGTATCACCAAGGTGATGATTTCAACGTGTACATCGAACAGCTAAGCCAGTACTTTATTAGTAACGATGTATTCGATGAAAAGAAAAAGAAAGCTGCACTTCTCAGTTTAATGGGCTCCGCACCATACAAGCTATTGCGGGACTTATGCTGTCCAAAAACACCATTGGAATTCAAGTACGACGAGCTAAAGGAAATCCTTACAAGATAATTCAGTCCACTAGTTATAGCGATGTCAGATTTAATAGTTACAGTGGTGAAGCACTAGATGTTGTTGGAGAATTCGAGCCAAATGTTAAATATAATGACAGAAAGGAATATGTAAAGGCAATTGTTGTAAAAAACGGTGGTCCTGTAATTTTGGGACGAACTTTTTTTTTAATATTTAACATCGGGTTAACCAAATGTGAAAAGTTTAAAAAGTGCTGCTATTCACTACGTCCAAAGAAAACTATAAATCCTGGTATAGAGATTTTCTAATATTTTTAGTGAAAAATTAGGAAGGTATTCGCTAGACAAAGTGGAAATTAAATTGATGGATAATGTCAAACCCATTTTTATGAAACCTAGGCCAATAGCATTTGCTTTAAAAAACAAGTACAAACAGAACTAAATAAATTAGAGAAGTATGGGTTTATTTCCTTAACATCAAGTTTGAAGTGGGGTACACATCTGCTCCCTATCATCAAACCAGACAGGTCGCTGAGAATATGTTGGGATTATAAATTCAAAATTAAGAAGTTTATTGCAGAAGAGGCTAGATACCCTATTCCTAGAATAGATGACCTATTTCCGACATTGCAAAGGGGGGGAGGGGTGACATTTACCATAATTTATCTCAGTTCTGCATATAGTCAGCTGGAGTTACATAGCGATTCCTAATGTGTATGCGCGTGGAGTACACACAAAGGTGTTTACCTAATGAACCCTTTACTGTACGGGGTGAAACTTGAAAACAGCAAGCAATATATTTCACCGAGTGTTAGAAAAAGCGTTACAGGGTCTAAGTGGAGTCATAAATTTTATTGACGACATACTGATAACAGTTCTACGGAGGAAGAGCATCTCAAGAATGTAGAGAGTGTTTTACAGAGACTTCGCCAAGTCGGCTTGTATATTAAAATGGAAAAATGTAGGTTCATGCAAGACCATGTTGAATATCTGGGATGCAAGATAAGTCGTGAGGGTTTAAGCAAAACGGATGAAAGGATGAAAGCAATTGTTAAAGCTCCTATGCCTACAAATATAATGGAATTAAGATCGTTCATTGGAGCAGCAAACTATTATGGAAAGTTTGTAAAGAATTTTTCTCAAGTACTGTTTCCTTTGTATGAATTGTTAAAGAAAGAGAAAAAATTTATCTGGCTAAGTAATTGTCAGGTAGCTTTTGAGATAATAAAGTCAGAAATAGTAGTGGATACTGTGCTAGCTCATTATAATCCCAGTGTGCCGATAGTTTTTGCATGTCATAGTTCAAGTAGGGAATTAGGTGCAGTGCTTTCACATCAATATCCAAATTGTAGTGAATGACCAATGCATTCGTATTCAGGACACTCACGCAAGCTGAATACAATTACAGCATGGGCGAGAAAGAAGAATTAGCCATAGTTTTTGTAGTTAGGAAACTTTTTCACTATCTCGTGGGTAGAAAATTTAACTAATAACTGATCATCAATCATTAGTCACGATGTTTGGACAGAAAAAGGGTTTACCTCAGATCGCAGCCAGCAGAATTCAACGTCGGGCTTATTTCTTGTTAGGATTCGATTACGAAATAGAATATAAAAGAGGTAAGGAAATTGGAAATGCAGATATGCTTTCCCGATTACCGCTCAAACCATCCGAAGAAAAGGAAAAGTTGTGCGATTTAATAGATGTGTGGGGATAGTCAATAAATACTTGTGTCTGCTTGTCTTTTCAAACCCACATAAAATGACTCTTTTCTTTTATCAAAGCAGTTTTGAGAACATTAAAATTTATTTTAGGTAGAAACATTATTCAAACTAAAATTACTAGAAGTTATTTTTCTATTTTTTTTTAAGTCTATAGTTGCTTTTGTTTTCTTTTGACTGGTTAAAACAATCCTCAGCCCAACAGCACGAAAGGTAGGGTTTTTGTCCAGGATTTTTCTCTGTACGCCATTAAAGCCGCTTTTAGAGTACGGTGACACCTTTCTAGAAAACCGTTCGCTTGCGGGTGATAAACCGTTGTTCGGTTGCGTTCAAAACCTAATAATTTTGAAAGCTCAGAAAACAAGGCTGATTCAAACTGTGATCCCTGATTGGTATTTATCCTCCAGGGTATTCCAAAACAAGCTATCCAGACCTGGCAGAGAGCTTCCGTTACTGTTTCCGCATTGATGTCGGCTAGCGGGATTGCCTCAGGCCATCGCGTGAGCCTATCGATTAAAGTGAGGCAATACCTATATCCTTGGGAAGGAGGTATTGGACCTACAATGTCGACATGAATGTCTTGGAAACGTCCAGACAAGGGTGGAAATGGGCCTATATCGTTATGGATATGCCTAGAAATTTTTATTTGTTGGGAGGCTAGGCAGGAACGTTCCCAGATGTTACTACCTATCTCTATTCATACAGGGCCAAAAATATCTTGCCGTGATCATTTTGTTAGTCGCTCGAATACTCGGATGCGCCAAATTGTATACTAAATCAAAAATTTGTTTACGGAAGTTACGAGGAATGAAAGGTCTAATTCTCTTTGCGGAAATTTCCCAACATAATTGCTTGCCAGTGCCACAAATTGGTATCTTCTCAAATTTAAACTGAATTTTGGAGGATGTTGAAAGGCTCTGTGTCCTTCTGCTGTGCCTCAGCAGCAGCCGCGAAGTCTATCGTACTGGGAAGATTTAGTTCATTAAGTCTAGAGAGCGCATCGGCTACGACATTCTCTTTACCAGGTATGTACCTAATATCAGTTCTGTATTGGCTGACAAAATCCAGGTGTCGAAGTTGTCTAGGAGAGGCTTTTTCCGGATCCTGCTTAAACGTGAAAGTTAAGGGCTTATGGTCCGTGAAAAGTGTGAAACAACGGCCTTCGAAAAGGTAGCGGAAGTACTTGATGCCTTTGTAAGCTGCCAACAATTCCCTATCGTAAGTGCTGTATTTACCTTCCGCGGTATTAAGCTTAACCGAGTAAAACCCTAAAGGTTTCCAGATGTCCTTGCGTTTTTTATGTACAGCAGCGCCAATGACAGTATCCGACGCGTCGACGAAAAATGCTAGTTCTACGAAAGCCTTGGGAAATGCGACTTTGCGCTAGCTGATATTTGGCGAATTTGTCCAATTGATCTTTTTCAGACCTTCTTTCTTGGAACCAGTTAAATAATTATTTAAAATTGCATGGTGTTTGGCTGCCAACGGTAGAAACCGCCGATAAAAGTTTAACATACCGAGAAAACGCCGTAATTCTCTGACAGTCGTGGGCAACTTGAAATTTGAAATACGTTCGACTCTGATGACGGTTTAATACCTTGAGCGGTAACTAAATGGCCTCAAAATGTTACTTCTTTTTGCAAAAAAGTGCATTTTTCGACATTAATTATTAAACCGAGTTCCACCAAACGTTTAAAAACTTATTCCAGGTGATTGAGATGTTCAACTTTGGATTTAGAAGCTATTAAGATGTCATCTAGATATGTAAAACAAAAACAAAATTCTCGGAGGATGCTATGACTGAACCTTTGAAAGGTTTGTGCCGCATTACAGATCCAAACGTCGTTCGAGTGATCTCAAAGATACCAAATGGTGTGCATAGAGCTGTTTTTGGGATGTCTTTGCGTTCAATATGGATTTGGTGGTATGCCTTTTTAAGATCCAGCGTCGACAAGAATTTGCAATCTTGTAAACGATAGGTGAAATCATGTATTAGCGGGATAGGGTAGCGATTTGGTATGGTACGAGAATTTAGTGATCAATAATCATCGCATGGCTTCTATTCTCCGCTTTTCTATATAATAGTCCGCTATTTGTGTAACAAATTTCGAATTTCTGGATTGATTGATTGGTCAAATGGTACCGAACGAGACGGAAAGCGTGTTGCGACTTTTTCACCACGGGAACTTAAAGATGTGAGCGAATCAATCATCATTTTTTTTAATGTCCACCAACAGTATATAATGACTAAGGAAGTGTGCGCCCAAATTGGTCTGGAGAGAGAACAGGGGAGAGAACGCTTTGAACCCAAGTTTAAAGTTAACATTTTTCGGCCAAACGTGTCAATCGTCGAGGAGCTTGCTGCGACCAACCGTAAATTTGACTTTAATTGACGATCAGCTGAAGACGCCGGAAGTACTGACACATCTGCCCCGGTGTCAATTTAAAAAAAAACCATATCTGAGCATTTATCATAAATATGTAGACGACTATTTATAGAGGCACTTCCGCACGCCGTCAATGGCAGAGGGCACTTTAGTTTGCCGAAAACTCTGAAACTCTGTTGTTGGTTCTAGAGCTTGTATTGCCAGCTTTTGAGTTTTGAAACGAGGGATACAATTCTTAGCTCGTTCCCAAAATTTTGTATGATACCAACAATATTTGTTTGGCGGTTTGGCATTGTTATTCGCAGTCTGTGACCGCAGCGTCGGTCTATGTGTAAAGCCACATCTAGGGGAGCAATTTGTTGACATTTCTTGGCGATCACTTCGAGATTCTTGGATTAATCTCTCTAAGTTTCTTAATCTATTAGATACTTTCCCGAAAATATTTGAATCCTCCGTGAAAGGATTAATAGCGTACACCTCTGAACGTGCATTGACTTCGGCTATTTTGTCCCGGTAGTGTGCTAGTTCATCTAGCTTCCCTGGATTTCAAGCCAAAATATCCTGCATCTGTGACGGCAATCGGTGTAACCAGAGAGATTTCAAGACTTTATCCCCCAGCTTCATAATTGAGATGGCCTCCCATCAACCAAGGCCAGCTCAGTTAATAACTGCTTGATTTTCTGCTCCTCGCTACTTGACAAACTAGAATATTCCTCCCTTTCAGGAGGTGGGGACACCAAATCATCGACCAACCTTATGACGTTCTCATCGAGAGCGCTGACGGCATGGTAAAACATAGTTTTTTGCTGATTTATCCTAGCCAGAGTAAACTGCGCTTCAATTGGACGAATCACAACTCCGGCGAATTTTTCCAGAAAGCAATATTTTTAACCGCAACGGACTTAATATTAATTGTTTCAGGTTGTGCTTGGTCGGGAGCGGAATTATCCTTCAAGCCCTGCATGTGGCTTGATATTGTATGCACACCAAGTGTCTGGCATGGCTCTGGTAAGTCTTCCAGGGAAACCCAACGTTCTTCCATATTTTATAAATCTTAAGTTGAGCGGAACAAAATGCGTGAAATAAAATTATTACAGCGGAGAGGACTGGGTGATTTGCGAAATGTTTACAGTCAAGTATAAATATATAGTAGTATAACACTCCGAAATTTATATATGTATGTAAGTAACATAAACAACAACAACACTGAATAAATATTCAAGAAAGGATATATGATAAAGAAAGAAACAAAACTTAACTAACGTAACATGAACACTAATTGCTTTTATTTTCAATATTTTATACCCGTAAGCGACACATCTAACATTGTGCTAGCTGTTGTCGATTCCAAACTCGATGTAGTTGAAAACGGTATGACTGTCCCAATTACAAAGAGAGAGCTTTATTGCCGTATAGATAGTCCAAGCCACTGTTGTAGAGGCTGCTGATGAAGCTGTTGTTGTGGCTTTTGATTTCGGCCACCAGGAATTGTGTCACCAAATTGTGGTTACTGTTGTCGATTGTTTTGCCTTTGATTGTTGGTACTAAAAGGTGCAACACCCAATTATGGTTGTTGTTGTTGTGGTCGCCGGACTGGCTCCTATCAGTTATCCAACAAGGCTATGAAAAAGAATAAGAATTTTAAATTGTCCTTGAGCTACCAAGTTCGCTGCTGTTTATAAAAGGAGGCCCAAAATCATAACCGGTCTGAGAAGACTCTTTCCCCTAACTCAAAACGGGACCAGATACCGATGTGGTGGAATCTCATCCACGATGAGCTTAATACGCTGTTTGTAATAGCGCCAAAATTTTTGGCGGAATCCTATGTTGTGCTTTCAGATGTTGGTCCACCTCTCCTCTTTCTGTCTTGCTGAAATAGGCGGCGTCAATATGAACTTCGTACCAGTACCCAAAGCCAATGTAGAACTTCAAGATGCGGATTCTGTTCATCTGGTTGTTCCGGGATGCCCGTCGGTGCTCTTGCTGTGTTTCAGTTGCGTGTTTCTTATCGGGGTCACCAGTGTGGGGATAGGTTATAAATACGTGGGTTCCACTTGCTCTTCAAATGCTTGTCTTTTCAAGCCCACATAAAATGACTCTTTTCTTTTATCAAAACAGTCTTGAGAACATTAAAATTTATTTTAGGTAGAAACATTATTCAAATTAAAATCACCGAAAATTATTTTTCTATTTTTTTAAAGTCTGTAGTTGCTTTTGTTTTCTTTTGACTGGTTAAAACAGTCCTCAGCCTACTTCCTAGTACAATTTGCAAATCACCAGGTTTCTTCGCTGAGTTTCGAATCGAACCCTATAAATGCTATGAGATCCTGCCAGACACCAAATGTTTCACATTTACCGCCACAGATGTACGAGGTCATCTAAATTTTGTTCAGACTAATGGAGGAATCCCTATACATTATAAAAGAATAAGAAGAGAGAAATTGAAATATCCAACATTAGCAAGAGTTTTAGACAAATTAAGATGGGGATCGTTAGATGATTTAAGGAAGCCAAATTCAAAACTTTTTGCTTAAGAAAAACAGAGCTTTCACTAGAAAACGATATAATCATGTGGGGATATAGAGTTGTAGTTCCGGTAAGGCTGAGAACAGAAGTGCTAAGGCAATTGCATTCTACACTTGAAGATCCTATTTTTGGTTGCCGGGCCTTGACATGTGTATAGAAAATGAAGCGAGTAACTCTCGAGCCTGTTCGCTAATGCGAAATGATCCAGAAAAGGTTATGTTGATTCCATGGGCAGCAAGTTCACATCCGTGGGATAGCATTCATTTGGAATTTCTGGTCCATTAGAAGGATCTATGTATTTGATAATCTTAGACTCCTACTCCAAGTGGGTTGAAGTTTTCGAAATGAGTCAGGTTACAACAAGATTAACAATGCAGTCCTAGAGATCTATATTTGCCAAAATTGGTTTGCCAAGCAAAATAGTCATAGATAATGGTTCTCAGTTCACAGCACTAGAATTTCAGGACTTCCTGAAGCATAATAGTACACAACATTCACGTACATCTCCAGGTCACGGAGCAACAAACGGGGCAGCAGAAAATGCCGTGACGACATTTAAAAATGCAATAAAAAAATGTTTGTTAGAACAAAGGCTGAATAATAAAGCAGTAAAGAAACAAACCGTAATTAGTCGATTCTTATTAACTTATATTACAACTAAACATTACATCGACGGGTGAAAGTCCTGCAAAATTAATGCTAGGTAGGGAAATACGAACCGTATTTAATCTTTTAAAACCACCTTGAACGGAGGCATATCAGACTAAGTCAAAAGAGAAGCAGATCGAAATTTATAAAGGTTCTGGTTAGGAAACTTTCAATGAGGGGGAGATGGTAGTTGTAGGGGATTATCGTGGTCCTAATAAGAAGGCATGGGCAGAGGTCAAGGTAGTAAGAGGATTGGGTCCGCGAACGTATGCGTGTAGGCTGTGTGATAATTCTAATAGAGTCTGGAAAAGGCATCTGAACCAAATGAGTCGAGGACCAGTGGGCATCTGAACTGCTGATCGTTTAGTGCACAAAAGTATCAATGATGAAAACAATATGAATGATACGACATCTAGGGCTAATTTTCCGGAGCAGTCGCTACGTCCTGAAAACGAGGGAATAGACCAGAACTTTCAGAGATTCCGCCACCAATGTCAGACAGAAGGGTTACCTGCGAGTGTAGGAGAAGATATTACGGGAAATATAGAAAGAAAGAGTGTGTGAACTAAGAAATTACCACAACGCTTAGAGATTAAATTGTAAAAAGTCGGCATGTAAATAAAATAGAATTTGTTGTGTTTTTCTTTTTTTTTATATATATAACCTTATATAAAGAATTGTAGGATGAAATTTAAGAAGGGGAAAATTGTAATATATGTGAATTGGAAAACCTACTAAATTGCATTACTGTGGAAAACATTATTTAGTTTAGAGAATGTATGCTAACTTCACATACATGTATAATACAACTTATTTCCGTTTATTAGAATGCCACTTGAATAAATAACTTGAAAATAAGTGGACGCGTCTTTTCAATTGCAAATCCCGTGCATTCCGCAACCCAAAAGCTAACGTGTGCATCCATCCATTTTGATAAATACCACATTAATCGAGCATTGTTCTGGATCAAACGATGAAAGGTATCGCGAAAGGCTGTCCAGCTTTGGTAATCTCCTTCAAAGACTGGAAGGACGAGTCTTGGTAGCTTAACATCAACCTGATTTCTTTAAGTGGAACCTTATTTTTCTTGAATCATGATCGGTATTTGATTATTGATAATATATTCATTGTAAATTTTATAGGGATTAGCCACTATTTCAGCATAGTTAAGCATAATCTTATTCCAAATTTTGCATGGTACTTAGTTTATGCTGATAGTAATAATTAGAACACGTTGAACTTATTCCTTGCTCTACTGTATCCATATGTCTTTTTAACAGTTTTATTGTCTCTGTTTGCATTCTAAATATTTTATTTGCGTAAGTGTCAATTTCCTTGTCGTTGTTAATAATAGTCTTATCAATGTCCGTTTGTTGAAGTTCGCTCATTTTAATTTATATTAACTCTTTAATAGTATCATCGCCAGTTTTAACTTTTTAAGGGAGACCGCACACTACCGAGTAAATTATTAGTCCAATCAGCGACTCGTCTGTTGACTTGTCACCGACTGATTGATTTTTAATAGTTGCTGATTGACTGTCGTTGCATGTGCGCATATTGCATCGCCGTCTGTCAGATTAGGAATCGAATCAAAGACGTTGAGTTTGAGTGGTCTTTCGATTTTCGTTAAAATTTCACAGTGTTCTTAAACACTAGGTAACCGATTTAAGAATTGCAGTAAGAAACATATACTATGTAGTAATTTATTGGTGGTTAAGGAGAAGAAGAAGAAGAAGGATTTAAAGAAAAAGGATGTGGAAGACTCTATCCATCCTTTCCGAGCATAAAAATAAATACTTAGATATGAATGTATTTAAAATCTAATAAAATAAATCGAACTTTACTTAACCTTTAAGTACAGACCCGTGGTCTCACAGACCACGCCATTCTTATGTTCTCGGTTTTTATGACGAAGACGATACGCCACCATCCCACGCGTCGGTCCACCCTCGAGTTAAGCGTGAAATACAATTACGGCTGATCTATCGACTGCGACTTGATTTTAAGTCTAAGTCGACGCTGAGGTGAAATTTGTAATTAAATTAAAGCTTAAAGCGCGAATTATAATTACGACTTCTACTACGGCTTCAAATTTTCTCAAATGGTAAATACATGTCGCAAGATACAATTGCAACTTCGATTTCGACTCCAACTGAAATTAAACTTTGCTCAAAGTGCAAAGTTGGTGTTCGCTGCGGCCAACTTCAGTTCAATCGCCGATGTCGGGACTTCTGGTATGTTCAAAGAGTTAAGCTTTGATTTAATTACAAATTTCACCTCAGCGTCGACTCCGACTTCAAATCAAGTCGCAGTCGATAGATCAGCCGTAATTGTATTTCACGCTTAACTCTTTGAACAAACCGGAATTCCCGACATCGGCGATTGAACTGAAGTTGGCCGCAGCGAACACCAACTTTTCACTTTGAGCAAAGTTTAATTTCAGTCGGAGTCGCAGTCGAAATCGAAGTTGCAATTGTATCTTGCGACATGTATTTACCATTGGAGCAAAGTCGAAGCCGAAGTCGAAGTCGTAATTGTAATTCGCGCTTTAGTCCTCTGTGAGTTATCAAGCAGCGTGGTTTTGTCGGAACATATTGTTGAGGTAAGTTATAACGGTTTGTAAATCGTGCGTGGTCTGTGAGACCACGCATCGCTACTTATGAATTTTTTTTTATTTGCTGATTTATATATATATGGGCTTATTCCAGATATACCTATTAAGAAAATTAATAAAATGGAACAGCTAGGAAATTCAGGGACGGGAAGCTTAAGGGCAGGTAGTAGGAGACATCAAGAAATTGTATCTGAATGGCTTGCGGAGGACGCTGATACGGATTCCGAGTTTTCAGATCCCGATATTACTATAGAAAAAACTGAACATGATACTGAATCGCGAAAATACAAAATACAGCTTCTTTGGTAAAAACCGATACAAATGGAGTAAGTCTTCTCGTAATGTGGGAGTGAGAACCCTTCGGCACAATATTGTTACAGCAGCATCTGTATTATCTACTTCGAAACTTACTGAAAGTGACATAAAGGATCCCTTTAACATCTGGCGTAAGTTCTTTGATGACGCAATCTTTCACGAGATTATTACTTGGACTAATGTTAAGCTGATGAAATGGAATTAATGGCCTTTTTTGGACTCCTATTCTATTCGTCAGTTTTCAAGGCCAATCGTGAAGATTGTGATCTTTTATTTGCCACTGGTGGTACCGGACGTGATATATTTAGAGCCGTGATGTCTAAGAAAAGATTCCTGTACCTTTCAAATTGTCTGCGTTTTGGTAACCCCAACATAAGAAGTGAAAGGCAAAACGACGATAAGACGGCAGCAATATCATTTATTTTCAACACGTTTGTGAGTAATTGCAAGAGGTACTACAATATGGGTATAAATGCTACACTAGATGAGATGTTAGTCGTATTTCGTGGACGTTACCACTTTGTGATCTACATGCCCCAGAAACCAGCAAAATATGGGCTAAAAATTCAAGCAATTTGCGATTCGAAAACATTTTACTTTTCGACGGTTACATTTATAGTGGTAAAGGATCGGATGGAAGGGACCTGACAATCGAAGAAAAAACCTACAAATTCCTACTCAGTGCGTATTGAGGTTGACACGAGAACTATATGATAGTAACCGCAACATAACTGCTGATAACTGGTATAGTTCTATCGAATGCATGGATGAACTAAAAAAAAGGGGACTTACATATGTAGGTACTTTGAGAAAAAACAAACAAGAAATACCAAATGAAATTTTGCAGCAAAATACTACAAGAAAAATATGCCATTTATGCCCGTGTAAACTAAGGCGCAGACGTCCTATACTTGTCACGTGTGCGGAAAATATGTCTGCCTTCAGTGCAGCGAAAAAGTGTGCAAAGACTGTTTGTAGATTTTCGGAAAAAGCTTTCATTTTGCAATTTTTTTTCTTGCATAACACAAAACATATGTTACATTTTGAATTTTTTTTTAATTTTGTTTCGTTATTTATATTATTTTTGTTTATATAACACAAGAACTGTATTATATACAATTCTTTAAAAAAATTACTTCAGTTGAATTTGATGTTTCAAAAAAGTAAATAAAAATACAAAAAAAATCGTTTTCATTATTTTACCATCGTTTAGATGTAAACAAATTAATAAATTAAAGTGCGTGCAAATATTAAGGTACCAGAGCCTATAATTAGTCTATTATTTTGAGTGGTCTGTCAGACCACGCGTCTGTACTTGCGAAACAAAAAAAGCTCATCGGTACTCAAAAGTTGAAAATTTCATCAAAGCTGTAAGATTCCTAAATTGCTGGCAGTTTGAGGGGAATTCACAAATAGTATGAATTTTTTTCAATTTTCACTGTGTTCCTTCCAGAAAAGCAATTAGATCTCACCCCGTAAATATTATATATAAATCCGTTTTTTTTTTTTACTTTTTATACAAATATGTAGTTTAGTCAGGACAAACTTTATTAAGATTTAACGAAAGAAAAAACTTTACTTACGGCACTTGGATCGACAAAAATTAACTTTAGTTGCTGACTGGCGTAAAATAGAGCACTTTGCGGTGTCGAACGTTGTTGCGTGTAATGGGCAAAGTCAACTGGCTTTTTAGTCACCGACCACAGTCGGTGATTGTGCAGGGTGCGGCCTGATTTATAGAAATTGTAGTGTAAAATCATTACGTGATTTTAATTTTTAATTTCCGTATTTGTTTGATTAAACTCATCCCACAACTCTTCTAATTTATCTAGCCTAACTTCAATAAAAGGAGTAGTTTTAATATCATGTGGATCTTTTCCATAATTTTTTAGTAATACTTAGCAATTACTTCATAGCATTTCTTTTGTTGTTGAACTAATTGCTCCATATTGTATCAAAAAGGAGCTATGAAATTATTAAAATTGAACAGTAGTAGACGAAGATAAAATAATTCAAAAGATGTAATTAATTCATTAAGATTAATTTGTAAGACACAATTTGTAACGCCAAAAAATAAAATTAGCGTACTTTTGGGTTTATAAAGATTATTCAATAGCAAGAAAACAGTTAGGCTACTCAGCACAGCGGTAAATTTTACGCAATACGTATGTAAATTTTGCACAATAATCACTTTGTAAGAACTATTTCAAGAATATGGACAGTTATCACTAAAAATTAACACTTCTTAAATATATGTAATATAGATATGTACATATGTAATGAATTAGGTATGTATGTAATAATATAAGTTTCTATGTAATAATTAACGAAAATATTTTATATTTAAGAAACATACCAATTTTAATCGCATATAAGAATGACCTGCCTTTGATTTACAGGTGCTTATAACTGCTTTCTGGATATGCAGTGGCTAACATCTGGCAGCTGTTGGTAGGTACATGCCAAGGGCTGTAGCGTGGTTCATCTGTAGCGACAACAAATATGTATGTGGATTCTTTGAAGTTCTAATTAGTAACGCCTCTACCAGCCGATGCTGTGGCTGGAGGTACATAGTATCACTGCTTGCCTAGAAATGGTTGATTGACACTGCTCAGGTGTAACCAGCGCCTAAATTTGCTGCTTAATATGACGGCTTGTTTTCCCTTAGAACTGCTCTGTTCTAGTTTCTATTGTAGCAGTAGGAAATGGTAACGGATGGCTAGGTACCGCTGTTTTGTAGTTTTATTATGGCAATCTGCTGGTGATGTGGTTACAATGCAGCACGATAATTTTAACTGATGGCAGCAATGCAACTGGATGACGAATATGTTCCTATGGATGAATTTTGTGTGGAATATTTTTTCCTTCCGTCTTGATAAATCTCCTCTAGGGTAGGTGATTGATTAGCATTGGAGAGCTGGTGAACTTCTTTTCCTGGTGGCTGCGTTTCAGGCTCGAAGGACCAGGAGACTGATGGGCTTCGAACTCTAGAACCCTTACCTCTGGTGGGGGGAATTCTAGAACAAAGCTAAATCTGAAAAAGATTAGAAACGCTGTCGGTATTTTAAAACGACTATTCTTTCTTTATTACTTTACTGCTTCATACATATAAAAAAAATTTTACCTAAACTAATTTATTAAGCATGAAGAATATTTGATCCTACTGGCTAGTGGGTAGGTATAGTTTTTCTACTGAGTATGCTAGAATGTACGTCTGTGGATTATTTTACTTGATCGTATGAATTTTATTATTGTTACTTGATGCGTCTGATTTAGATGGGAATTGCAACTGTGAATTTTTCGGTTCAAGAATATGTACGTAATCGGTTAATCGCTTTGCTTCTTGGAAAAATCATCATAGTTCACCCCGGGCCCGACAATCTAGTACGAGCAGTAACCATCAGAAGTAATCATGGCGAGTTGAAGCGCCACATCATAAAAATTGCTAAATTACCTATAGATGAAGAAAGTTCTTAATGGCGGCAGTATGTTACGTTGTAAACTAATAATTTCCTTTTTGTATATTGTAAAGTAGTAGCTTCTTTTATGCCGGCAACTCTTTTCATTTCATACCGAAAATATCACTTTAACTCATACTAATACATGTAAAACTTTTATATATAGTCAGTCAGCTTAACGACAGGGAATTTTGCACTTTCTTCTAAAGCTGTAATATTTTCTTAAACAAAGTTGTTATATATTTAACCCTATGCCTGAACATTTCACTCACTTCATTCTGGACATAGACTGGAATAAAGAATATCCCAATCCCAAACCTTAATAAAATAGAAAGCCAAGTGAATCAACTGCCAAACATTGAGCTTGTAAGTACAACGTCAACTGTAACAAAATTTTTCTATAATATTAATTTACTTTTCATATTACCTTTCATCATTTATTGAATGGCGGTTTAACATTTCTATATTATTAAATTTATATTCTATATTTATTTAGCCATAGTATTTGTTAAATTTTGAAAATTTATTTTGAGATTGCAATGTAGACTTGGTGAATAAACGAATAAAATGATGGCATTAGTGACTTTAAACAAGTGACATCATTTTCACCACTCTTTATTCATTTATTGAGTATTCGCTCTGACTACGGCAGAACACCATGTCATTCTTCCGCGTTTATATAAGGAAATGAACACTCGTCAAACTCGTTAATGTTTATACTGTGTACGGCACATGTATGTGCTGCTACTGGAAAATCTCCGTTGATACACACGGAAAATTCTGAAATTCCAATCGGCAAGCTTTTATGGACGTAATTATTAATGGGGGCCTTATCAATTTGTCACTCGTCAGATCCTGTTTTTATCTTCGAAGGATTTCATCTTTATCTATTTCGCGTTCACCAATAATCAATTATGCGGGATCATTCATATACTTTACTTGGGTTTTAACAAAATAGTCAGCCCTCCAAAAATTTCTTTTTTGTTGAATGTCGGATCTTTAGGTTATTTCAATTAGACTCGCCTATTGCGATAGAGGCAGGTGCGTATCCATAACCAAAGTGATATCGAATTATGCACGATCACATTGGTATTTTCTTGTAATCCGTCAGAAATTTGTTGGCCAATTGAAGAAATAACTAAGCATTTGGTTGGTCTAGTTCTTCCTCGCCATATATAATATTTTTGACGTCGTTATTAATTTTTGCGTCCAAGCAAAATACATATTCACCTCAGGTTGAAAATCGTTGTCATCACCCGTGTAGGCTAATAACGACAATCGATACTCTACAAGAATTGAAATTCCTCCATTTTTTTCTGAATGCTGACAGACGACTAATGTCATAGGCAGAGGATTAGGTGATCGACATCGTATAATAACTGAAAGAGTACAGAGTATCGGTAATTGTATTTTTTCTCTCCTTTTAAAAATGAATTCAGAAATTCAGTACCTAATCAGTATATATAAGAATTACTCAAAAGAGTTACTGAATCCAGTACTGAACGAGTATACTGAATGACTATCGATTATTGAACTGTTCCATTTGGGTGCCTCCATAGTCGTTGTAGACTGCATGTAGTTACATGTGCATTCCAAGTGTTCGATCGTGGTCAGCTTTTTCCACTTTTATTCGTGAATATATTTAAGGTTTATCAATTTGAAAGTGATGGAGCTATAATGGTGTACCTGTGTCATGGATTGAGAAAAATATGGTAAGTATATTTGTACTGGCAGTTATAGTGAATTTTTCTTTGTAATTTCAATCAATTTAGCCTTCATTTTCCCCAAATGCTGCAAACTAGGTTAAGACGCTGCCTCTGAAAATCTGGCCTTTATATAAAGTTCGCAGTTTAGGTAATATGAGTTATGGTAAACTTCCTATAACTATACCTACCAGCAGTGCCAGTAAGAACAATATCCTGCCATAGCAAAGACAATATGTTAAAACCATTTTCATTCTCTGAAGTAGTAATTGATGGTGCGAAAATGGATACTCATTGTGGTATGTATGACGTTAATATCTTGAAATAGTGCAATAACATAATAACTTATATCTAATTACGACTGAATTAAGTAGGAGCTACGTAATTGATCATTGACGATAGCAGCTCAACACCCTCTAAAAATTTGCCAGAAGTGGATTCCTTACAAACAGCAAAAAAAAAATGTTGAATATAGTTGGTACAGGTGCAGCTGAATTTATTGAAGTTTCGGTTCCTGTAGACCAAAATGCTGATGCGACCTCAGATATGCATAGTGTGGAATAAAAAAAGTCTTAACGGCAGAAGATATTCAAACATCATAAGAGGAGTAATTAGAGAAGAACTAAGAGTCTGAAAGAGCAAATAAGACAAATTGTAAGAGATGAAGCCAAAAATGAATTGTCTGTGAGCAAAGGTAGATTTTTTGAGTTTGAAAAGGAAAAAAACTTTCTATTGAATAGCATAATGGAACTTAAGAACTTTGATCATGAAATAAAGAAGAGCGAAATTTTGAAAGAAAAATAGATTAAAAAGATTAAAAAGTTTTGTAAAGAAAGAAACAGAAATCATATGTATGTATATTAAAAATTGGAGGAAGAAGTTTTAAACACTGTATCAAAATCATAAGCAGAATTTATGATTTTGAGCTACAAAAACAAATTTCCTATACTGGAGGAGAAAATAAAAAGTATGCTGTATAAATCCACTGCATATTAATATGTTGATATAATATTGGTAACTATGTTTATCATTTAAAATATTTAAGTGTTTTTGTATTTTTTTCCAGAAACGTTGGCGGAAGCATACGGGATACGTGAAAAGAATGCAATTTTAACCTTAGAAAGATATCTACAGCAAACTTGCGATCGCGTTCGAGCGGCTAACAAAAAACTGCAAACATCAGTGGAAACCACAGCTTCCGATGCACACGACAGCTAATTAAATATTTAATTAAGGAAAACATATTGAATTGTGTTCTTTTTATTTTTGTTTAAAAGCTTACATTAATAAATTTATTTTTAATTCATAATATGAGTTGTATTTCTTTCAAATTTTTTAAGGTGTGGTTAATATGTGACAGGAAGAAGAACTCATTTTTATATCGGAGGCAACATATTTTACATAAGATATCATTTTCAATAGTGCATGGTTCATACTTGGAAATTTCTTTATTGAACATACCTACAATCGTAAAAAAATCTTCTTCGCAATGCGCAGGTTCCTCAGTCACTTCAAGACATTGATCTTGAATCACTTCTAGGAATCCTTCTTCATTTAGGTATATAATAGCCAAAAGTGAAGATATTCACTAAACACCTAACCTTTCATTATACACATGTACATACCTTCATAACTAATCTTTCCTTTGAAGTTGTTATTGCAAAAAGCGTGATCTTGAAAAATTTCGATATTTGTTCTATCGTTGGAAAAAATATTCTTACCTTTTTTTGTAAGTTTCACCGTTCGAGGCATATTTAGGTTGAAATATTATTAATTTTTAATTTTTGCATAAATATTTAATTAAAATCCTATACAGAGCTGAATGCAAACCTCACCACTGCAATTTTAGATAGTTAGAGAACATATTGATCAATATATGTTAAGTACTGAAATTACTAACTCTAAGCTCGTAATATATGAGACAATATTTCTCACCGTACCAAGCACACATGCAATTGTGAGAAAGCAGGTTCGAATCCAAGTGACATGCAGAGAGGTTTGTTAATACTCTCAGGTTTTATAGAAATTTTAATAATGTAAAACTGTGAAAAGGATGATATATATATAAATAAAGACGTAAAATCTCAAATACGAGAATACAGGCATTGGAAAAAATTTGCAAAATTTATTTTTTGCTATATAGCCCATTACAAATAAATAAAGTGAAGAATCTATATTTATTTGCAATAACGATATAGTGGGTAATGTCAACGACACTGAACAGTACTAAAATCAGTTATGCCAGGGATATCTAATGATAGCAGAAATATGTGTCTCATGAGGAACTTGTGAGTATCGAAATAGTTCCGCTTGAATTTTGCATGTTTCAGTATTGGAAGGGGAAATGAGTTCCGATAGACCCCCCCTGGAATTAGTTCTGTTACACGGGCTATTTCTTTGGCAATAGAAAATATTACATCAATATTCATCATTCCTTCAAGAAATAAATTCCATTCGTGTCCTTATTCGAAGATGTGAAAAGGCGAAGAGTTAAACTGAGCAAAAATTACGAAGGCAATACAAATGGATGTAGCTAAAATTCACGCAGAAAATGCAATACGCCAGAAAAATCAACCAATCAATTTTTTTAGAATGACTGCTTGTGTAGACGCTGTATTTAGTCGAGTTCAATTCGCCCTAACTACCAAAAAAGTTAATAAATTCGAGAAAAAGTTCGAAGATTTGGATGTGCACCGCCCAGTGGTCTACAAGCATCTATGCTTGATGCAACATCGCAAGTATCTCAAAAGACAGAGGCAACGTTTAGCTAAGCTTCAACAAATTCAATAACAGATTTTTTTATAATTTACTACTTCGTACAAAAAATAAAAGAGCTTTGTGCTTAATTTTAAATGAAAATTGTTGTCAGATTTAAGATTTGAATAAAAAAATTTGATTAAGAAATTCTCATCAATCTAATTCAGTGTCAAATTTTATTAAATTTCTGTTTCTTAGAATGTTTCGTTTTAGCTTCGCTATTTATCTCCTATACAGTTCAGTTTTCTTTGTTCTATAAAGCGGAAGATCACGGAGTAAAGGCACTTTCACATCAAACACAAGAATAGAAAAATGTAAACCGAAAAATTCAATTTATTCCACTTTGAAACAAGATTTTTTCTCCAATGATTAATAAAATCATGGGAAATAGGATAAGCTAATAGTTTTACTAATAAAATAGTATATATATTTCAGATTTTTAAGATAAACACAACTTTTATGTTTTATCGGCCGATAAAACATAAAAGTTGTGTTTTTCTTCAAAATCTGAAATAAATATAACTGTTTTCTCAGTAAAATTCTTAGTTTTTCCTATTTCCTCGGATTTTATTAATCATTGGAACAAAAATCTTGTTTTAAAGGGGAATAAATTGAGTTTTTCGGTTTACATTTTTCTGTTCTTGTTTTTGATGTGAAAGTGCCTTAACACCAGAAGCTGTTGCATGAAACAGGGTACGATGGAGAGTAACCGCTTGCATCCTATATCCCTCGATGAATTGAGGGAGGGATATAATGATGATGAACAATAACAAAAGAATTAGTTGCATAATTCTTGGGGTCTGATTTCTTACGTTATTATAAACAACAACCAATGAGGATTCGAAATTATCACCTTTATTTCACAAAAAAAAAACGCGATTACGAAATAGGGCCGTTGATGTTGTGCTCGCTAATTTTCGAATGATTAATAATATAAATTTGAATGCTTGAATAAGAAAATTAATTACAAATGGCTTTTAAGCAAATAATATCGCCAAAAACATTAAATTCACAAACTTGTCTTCGATGATAGCCTCCGAAAGCATATCCGTTAGAACCATTTTAATAAATGAATTAAAACAAACCCAACTTATAATTAGCTTTATCGAACGAAGACATTTTTTTATAATTTTATAAATATAAAAGTTGCCTGCACTATGTTTTACGTTCTTCTGTCTACGACTTTGACTATTTTTGGAATTGGAGGAAATTTGAGTTGTTTTCGCCTTTCGGGGTGATTTTTCTGAAAAAAAAAAACATGCTAATGTAGAAGCCTACATTAATGTAAATTTTATACTTAAGAAGAGCTCTCAATACCGTGGAGGCCATTTATAATCTATATTATTGTTATATGTATATGTAGATTCAGTTTGATTGTTTTCCTTCTAGTTTGAGAGCGCTTCCGTTGCAAACTCATCCAACTAAAATTACTTTCTTAGCGCTAAAAGCAAGGCTATTATACTCGCCAGTAGGACATAAAAAAAACGTTTCTCCATCTTGTTCTCTATCTGCAGCTTCGTTGAAAATAGATTCTCCAATTGAGCATTGATAGAATTTTTGTAGTTCAATGCAATATCGAGGCCAAACGGTCGACCACTGATCAGGAAATAAGTCAACTATGGGAGGAAATAGTAAAACATAGTAGCTTCGCGGGGCGGTTTAATTTCCTTGTTGTATGGAACTGCTGAGAATTTTTGAATGGATTATTTGAAATCCATCGAATAAGGAAATGATGCTCTACTATTTCCTTTATTCCTATTTAATAGTTTAACTTGAACTGCCATTACACATTTGGCAGCACAATTATGCTGGCAAATTGACAACAAAAACAAATTTATGTTTGAGACGGCAGTGGATTTTCGAAAGAAATAATGGAGCAAACATATCTCATTGTACTTTTCACATAATTCATTTTAATAGGGTCATGCACCTAATGGTTTTAATGATGTAGTAGTGCCAGATCGGGGTTTTTTTAAAACTATGACTTGGTAATTTGGTGCAGCTCGGTATCTGTATATATCTAATCTGTGCTTTAGGTATTAGAACGATTCAATCAGCAGCCATTTTTAAAAAGTACATTTCCATCTTCGACATATTTCAAAACTAAGCACAATGATACAAAAATAACAAGGTATGTCAATTGGAGGGGAATTTTTTGCGTTACTACGTCACTTGGACACAAATGTCACTCTCAGCGAGTATGTTGAGAGTTTCTCGTATTATATTGACTGAAATACATCTTGAATATAGTAAAATATTTAACAAAACATTAATTTTTACATTCAAATTATCTAGGGAGAAGAATTATGTATTAATCGGAAAGAAAGGAAATTCCTAAATGGGATTTTTTTTCACTTTGTTAAGCACGATTGAAATTGAGTCGAACGAACGCAAGAAACCAATTGACAGATAATTCGGCTATACCTCGTAAATGATTTTACCATCGTTAAGCACTAGATACAATGATCACCACGTATTTGAGTTGTAGCCCCACATTGTGGCATTTAAGATACAATGACGGCCACGCTTTTTCTTTACACGTCACAGCTCGAACTATCTGAAGTGTGGCTTATTTTAATGAAACTTAAAAAGCGTGTCTAAATGAAGATAAATTAATTAAGTATGATGATTAATTTTTTTTTTATCCAAATCAACAAAAGTAAAATTTTTATGTCAAGCTTGTCACTTTCATTTGTTCTCATAAAATGAAACAGGAACCAAACCTAACCACAACGCACCGCAAAGTTTAAACTTAATCAAACTTTGCAGAGCCGCAACAAAGTTTACCTAATAATAAGTTAAGAAGCTGTAGAGCAAAATGGGCAAATTTCTGGTGTTTTTTAGAATGAAACAACTAATTTCATATACTTTCGTCTTTTGCATGAATGGGGGAAAAGAACTTGTCTATGCACTACTGTAGTGCAACTGAGACAACGAGTTAAAAACAAAAATCGAGAGAACGTAGAATTACCCGAACGACAAAATCTTATTAAATCCCTCAAAATCCTTTCAACCTATTCATAATAATGTACTTCCCATTTTTAAGAAAAAGATAAATTTCGCTTTGGCTCAGATGCTGAAAGGAGATGTAAAATTCCTCTCAAATGAAATTCTCATTTTTCCCGAAAATATCAGAGAATTCAGCATGAGTTCTCCCACTTAATCTCTTCATAGCAAAACGAATGTAAACAGAAACACATGCTGTTGAAATATCATAAGATTACAGCAACAACATGTGTCCTTCTCTAGTCATTTCACAACAACAACATGTGTCCTAACATTATCAATATTTCATGAAAACCTGTTTTCACAAAAGCGCGGGAGCATTTTATGAGAGTAAAACGTGAAAACTCCGCCCCTTCTCATTTATTTACGAAAATGAAACATTTGCCATTCTGTTTCGGTGCATGCAACTTGCGCTTTCACATTTTTTATCTTTATTCATAAATATTTTAAAGAGAGTTTGATTTTTTTTCGATTTTTTTTTCTTTCTTCCTTCCTTTTCTTGCCGTGTGCATTTTAAATGTAAAACACTCGGATATCTCACCAGCTTCTTAACTTATTATTAGGTAAACTTTGGCCGCAAGCTGGCGTGGCTAACATTATGTCAAGTTATATGTATATGAAAACCGTTGATTTGAAGCTGTTTGGCAGCGCGAGCAAATGCCTGCCGCTCAATACATTTAGAGCTATAGGTCTATGTTTGTGCCATGATACAAACATTAAGAAGTATGGCCAACTTGAGAGATACTTGTTGTTCTGCAACGTCATTTGGGGCCAAATCTCATCTGTAGTGATTTTTTTTACGTTTATCGTATTAGATTTCCTGAAAGACGTTTTGAATATATTGAAATATTTCATAAAAGCATTAGTTTCTTCGTGTAAATTAATTCTGTAAAAGTAACTACGTGCTGATGAGAAAGCAAAATAATTTTCAATTAGAACGTCCTATTACTTTTTTAAAAACAATAGAAATTGTTTCGAACAAATTTGTGTCAATTATTTCCAAATGGCGTAAGCACCCAGTTGACATAGATGAAGCGGCCATACCTTGTTAATCTTTGTATCATGGATTGGAGCTATTATTCGTTAGTAGATGGTCCGTTTAGTGGCTTGCGAAATATCTTCCCGAGGGTTTGGAAGAGGCGCGTAAATCCATACATAAAATTGACTATTTGAAGGATGTAGGCTTAAAATGTTTCATGGTATTTCACGATATTTTGTCTAGAGTCTCATCTGTTTCATGGCTAACCACGATATCGTACCCCACTTGATTTCACCATATATTTTAATGTATGGGCATAAATGAATACTCTTTTCACATCCGCATTTATATTTATCGTGAAAATGGTCACATTTTCGAACTTGTCAACGTCAGAATCTGTCAGTTAGATGAAAGGTGTTCTGCTCAGAATGCACATACAATGTAGACTTTTTTAAATTTAAATTTACAGAACCACAATTAAATTCTAATGCATATATCAATTTTGTAAATGAGGAAGCCTCCCTTATGCATTCATTGGAGAACTATATTTCTCTAAACATCTGTGTTGTGGACTCGGTATCTTTGGCAATATCAGTACCATTTTTTGTAATTATTATGCAGACATATGCTAGCGGTTTACCTTCCTATTTAAATTTGAATATGGGAAACGTAAGTGCTCTCTCCAGGCTTCCCGGTTGAGATCAAAATGAAAATGCGAGGAAATGACCAAACCAACGTTGTGCCATTGGAGGAAGTTTAAACTACAACACAGATTAGCTGTTTTGTGTGCAGGCATTATTCTCGATAACCAAGCAGCAGTATGCAGATTGCATTGAACATAAGCATAACCAGTAAGACTCCAACCAAAATGTTAATGCGCAAGAAATTACAGGCTGCTTTAGTTTTAAAATATCCTCATAAGGTTGTTCTTTCAATGCCGTTACTAAGCAGTCATCAGCCGTTAGTTGAGTAACAGAGATATAGGTTTTATTCGCACGGACCAAAATGGCTGCTTAGAAGCAATATAGAAGTAACTGGTCCAATATGATATATTTGCGAAACAGCAGAGGGATACATCGCTGGAACGCATGTAGTCCAAATTCGCCGACGAGAGTTAACAGATAAAAAGAGAAAACATTTATTATGAAACGAAGAGATTCGGATACAGTAGCTCCAACACTTACAACAAGTTTGGGCAGTAACAAATGACAGGTGCCAGGTGCGCTGGAGTCTAGACTCAACGTAGTTCCAGATGTACAAAATTCACCGAATAGTGAAACCGAATTCGAAAACACAAATATTACGAAAATTTGCAAAATTCTGGTTCAGATGTGAGAGGGGAAGGAATTTTGAATATAAGCGTCGAAAACGGCTAAGCCTAGTTCCACCTCCTGTTCTTAAATTATATATGGGCTCCGAAAGATATAGGTAAAAATTACAATCAAATTGGATGCCTTTTACAGAATCCTAATGTCTTTATAATAAGTAGTTCAATGTAAAAATGTAGGTAATTTTAAGTGATGTTTTTACCGATCTTCGACCTGTTTCCGTAAAAAATTAAAAAGATAATCATCGTATCGATATGCATATCAGGGTTATAGCAATTGACAGTTTTATAATTAGTTTTTATTGTGTGTTCAAGTTAATAATTGAAGCAACCCATTTACATAATTTGTATGTTATTTCTGAATATAATTATATAATATGTATACTTTGGACTTCTAAGGGTTTACATTTGGAAGTATACTAACAGAAATCTGACTGGTAATTGCCGTAGGTAGAATAGTATGCACAGCCTTCAACGTGAGCTCTCCGCTGTTTTGACAATTGAATATACAAATTCAAATTGGATTTATTAATTTGTATACGATACAAGGTCTTTTTACAGTTTTAAATACATTTTAAATTGTTGTGGAAATTTGTAGATTATTTCCCGACAATTCCAAAAACATGAAACTTGAATATGTAGACCATGAAAGATTATTTTTAAGAACGACTTCTCGAACTGCTGGATAAAATGAAAAGAAAAATTAACCAAAGGGGAAATGAAAAATTTTCTTTTTTCAAAAATTCTTTCTGTATTTCTTGAATTTCTTATTTCTAATATATACAAAGTAACTGCTTATACGGGATCAGAGCTATCAGGCAGTCCATAATATCTGATTCGGCAACTTCCAATTTTCAATAGGTGTATCCCATGAACTTTGATGAACTCATGCATGAAACACATAAAAGAAATTATTTTCAAAAATTTGTTCTGTGAACTGTTAAATTTATGTAAGTGAATGAACCATACATGCATAAATTAAAATTTCATTTTGTAATAATTTTTGTTTTTTATTCAAGTTTTATAATATTGAAAATGTTATCTCACTAAACAAATAATTAGAAACATAATAAATGCTGATATATAACATCGCATTCGTTTTATACTCGTTAAATTCTGTACAAAATCCGATTTTCAAACTTTTCATAATATAAACAAAAAACGCAATCGTTTTTTCCTTTTTTTTCATATTTATAAATTTAATAATACTATTGCAATTTTACTTTATATTTTAAACTATTTCATTTATTAAAATGTTTACTTATGCATAATTTTATTTGAAACACTGTTATTTTTATTTAAATACATTTACGGTTATATCAATTTAAAAAATTTTTTGTCGCTTGCTTATTTTATTTATACTTTTAATATTATTAAAAGCATTTTACAAATCATATGACCAAGCAACACTTGAATAAGATTTATAAAACTTATTTATATTTTTCTTTCTCGTGTATGTTTGATCGTATAATTAAAGTTGATTCATAGAAAATTCAGGATTTTTTTTATTATTATTTTAGTTTATTCTTAAGTTAATTTGTGTTTTAAGTTCATTTCGTTTAAAGAAATATAGTTTTTTTTTCAATGCTTTATAAATAGGATTTTCATATTTACTATTTTTACGGGCGCAAAAGTTTGTGTTATTTTTTAAAAGAAATCATGAAGAAGAGGAAAAATGGAGGAATTTCGAAATTGTGTTATAAGTACATTGAATATTGAATTAATACTTCGTACAAAGTACTCTATTGAGCTTATTAATTACTATCGTTACGAATAATGAATTCATCAAATTTATCTTAAAAGTCTTTGTGCCAGTTTTCAGTTTCAATTGATTCATATTATATCTTCTAGTAATTGCAATATTGTATTTATTTTATTATTATACAAGAATGTGTTTGTATATAAGTACGGTATATGTGTGTTTGTATGACTGTGTGTATGTATTTTTAGATTATAACAAAATTTCCCATATAAAATAACTTAAAATTTTCAGATTTCGTAACATAAATATGAGCAAATATTTATTATTTCCTGGCTTTAATTGTATTTACAAATAATTTTTTGTGATAGGAGCTTGAGTTTAGTCTCATATAAATTATTTTGGAAGGTAAATTTTAGAACAGGTTAGGTAATTTCGCGCTTTTAAAGGTTCTGGATCAGAATCTACAAATTCTATAATTGTTTTTTATTGTGTTTGCCATATTACATACATATATCTCTTTTAGGAAATATTGAGTGCACGCAAAATTGAAATATTCTATTCCATAATTTACCACTCACCATATTCTATAATAAAAAATTCTTGATTTTGTACCTACTTAAATAATTTTATAACAAATGTTTATTTTCTTCTTGTTTTAAAAATTGTGCCATTTGCAGCTTAACAAAACTTTGTGATATGAAATTGGAATTATTCAACTATTTTCATCAGTTTTCTTAATATTTGTTAAATATATCTTTGCAATATTGTTATCCTAGAATATGTGTCAAATCACTGGGCCCTTAAAAATATTGTTATAAATAATATTAACAAAAAAAAAAAAAATACTGTTGATATAAAAAAGTATTTAAAAAATTATTTATTCTTCAAGAAAAAAATTATTACGGTACTTTCCACAATATTACAAATTTAGAACAGTATTTATTTGTACATGTAAAGATACATAAATTTTATGTATATATATATACATATATCAATATATTATTAATTCATCTTATATATTAAATAGGCCGAATGATGTCATTCGAGAAGCTAATCTTAACCTAATCATTTAGGAATATAAAAGAGTCATAAAAGATTAAATAAATAAGTACGCAACCTTCATATAGGCATGAACTATCTAAACTAGGGTCCGCTTTTCTCGTAATATTCCCAGCTTATAAGATCTAATGACGATGACTGAATACGGTTGAAGAGGAAATAAAATTCCTGTATGTGCACCTCTTAATCCGATAATTCGATAAGAAATTGTCATTTTTCCTGACCTTTTGTGCTCTCTTATATTTGAGTTACGGCAATTAAGTAGTTAAAAATTTGTTCACATATTCAAGAGTTGAAAAGCACAGAAATAATATTTTTCTTTTCTTCTGCAAGCGTAATGCAACATTTTACGGATATTATTACACCTGTACTAGGTACACAAGTTTGAATGGGACCAAATTAAATCAATAAAACCATTTTTTAATTCGGACCTTATAAATATAAGCTAAATGCTATGGATTGTATTGCGATTTTACATTGTAAAACTATTAGGAAGTTTATGTTATTAATGGGATGCTATTTGCGACTCACTGGTCATTGTATACAGAACATGTCGCCTCTTTCAATCCTAAAATACACAACCTCAACACTTGGGGAAATTTATGTGGTATGTTTACATAATGCCAACCCGCCTCCACCCCCCCTAACCACATCCGGCCAAGGACACAATCACTCTTTCGACTAAATCTGCGTGACCGTGGGTGGCTCCGGGAAATAAGACCCGAAAGCAAATATGAAATAAAATCCAATGCAGTTGAAAAAACGGCATAAAAAGTGAATCGAAGTCAAATTCAAAACAAGAGACAAGCAAACAAGTAAAATAGTTAGAATTGGTAAGACCAATTGTGATTATATCATCTAGGGTATCATGCTCGTATGTGATTTTGTATGGTCGGTCACCCATCTGTGCGCAAGTTGGCTTTTGATGTGGTTTTTCGCGTATATTTCTAGAAAATTATTACATATAACCAATTTTATAGGACCTCAGATTCTAAAAAACTAGCAAGTACAAAAAAAAAAACGTCTAGGACTGATGGTTTTCATAGTATACTTAAAAAACCTAAATTTTTATAAAGGAACACCAAGAAGTAGTTGCCCAATTTAACCCATTTTTTAAATTTTATTTTTTCATGAAAATATCGTGTACAAAATCTCAGTTCTCTACGTCGACTCGTTTTCAGCTTTCAGCCAGTGTCCAAAATATACAGCGGGTTTAATAATTGGTGCACATAACTCAAGGGTTTGATATCTGAGATAGAGACAAACAAAAAGTTATATGGGGAGTGGTCGGGGGGTAGTTATGGTGCGTCGTTTCGGCAGTAGGGGTTTAAAAATTTTAGTACTTTTTATACTTTATACCCTGTAACTTTGTTGATATACACCCTATTAAAGTGATATTAATCTCAGATTATAGAAAACCGTCTAAGCTTTCTAATGAATGTCCAATTAGCCTTCCTGCCGTCTTCCGTCGGAAGTTGTAGGACGTCAAATTAAAACAATTGGGAAAACATTCCTAATTTTTTCAAAGTTTAACGATTCCCCCCCCCCCCTCTCCCCAACCAACGAAACGACGCATCTTACCGTCCCCTATCCACTATAATTTTTTGCTTGTCTTCACCTTAGCTATCATACCCTTCAGTTCTGCGCACCAATTATTGAACACACTGTAAAGTGAAAAACTAAATATTTTTATGGCAACCCTACAAACGAGTAACGCGATTTGTCCCATTTTCGGATTTAAATTTACTTTTTGTTTAGAGCGCCGTGAGCAAAATTTCAGCGGACGGATAGACGTACAGGTAGACTCATGGGCTTGGGTGTCGAATCTATTTTTTCTGCCATCATTATTTCTATGGTTACAACGGAATGACAAATTTAGCATACCTTATGATTTCATCTAGAGTGTAATAAAACAAAGCCAAAAATATTGATAATGATAGGTGTCAAGTAAGAACGCGTCTTTTGCGACACTGGCATATTAAATTACTTTAAATCAACTGCCATCTTAAGATAAAAAATACTAGTTGTTATTTCCACCACGTGGTGGAAAAAATAATTAGTGTGTTTTATCTTTTGTAAGATAGCAGTTAACATTAATCTATTTCACCACGTGTTGTCAATACAATCTGTGTACTTTAAATCAATAATTACTATACATACCACCCACAAATAATAATTATTATTATGAATACTTTAATGAAATTGAATTGCGCGTATTTCATATCGTATTTCTTATGCCTTAAATGATCAAATCATAGGATATACTAAGTTTGTCATTCCGTTTTTAACACCTAGAAATAATTATGGTAGAGCGAAGTGGACTGAACACCAGCGCATAATATTAAAAAGACTTTTGATCTTTCCTTGTTCGTCTATCTGTCCGTCCGTTTGTCCGGCCACACGTTAACACTTAGAGAGCTAAATTTTTGCACACGGGCTTTTAAAAAACAAAAAGTAAAATTGAACTCGAAAATGGAACAAATCAGGTAACTCTTTCATAGGGTTGCCATACAAAAATTTTGTTTTTCACTGTATATTTGCACACTGCCTATGATCGCGTCAATACAGGTAGCTGTAATTTTGTACATGGTGTTTTCATGGAAATAGAAAATATAATTTCAAAAACGGGCTAAATTAAGCAACCCTTGGCGTTATCATATAAACAATTAGGTTTTTTACATATACTGTGAGAACGATCAGTCCTACAAGATTTCATTGTACTGAAAAGTTCTTCGCAATATAAAATCGTAAGAAATTGGTTATAGGGTTTTTTTGCTGTTCGGCGGAGCGAACCGTCCTAGAAATATATGCGAAAAATCACTTCAACGATCAAATTTTCACTGATTGGTGACCATATGAAATGATGGAGTATCCCATTTTACCTAATTCTATTTCCCAATCAGACATTTACCCTAAAGACGATTGTTCAAAGGTATTCTTTCCCAAAGTTTGTTTGCTAGAACTACTCATTTTTCAAACAGATGATTGATTGCCAAATGAAGATGTTTACCAAAAGATCATCACCAAGTGGACATTTCCAAAAACATTCAAAAATGTCAACATTTGTGGTAAAAAAAAACAGACCTCCTCTTTTCCCTACAAGTTTTGGAGCTGTTCTTATCTTAATGAAAATAATATTTCCAGAACGCAAAATTATTCTGAATCTTGGCATAATAGAATCCATAATTTAATGGATGCAGATCACTTAGGCTTTTGCAGAATTTTAAGTGCCCTAGAAAAAAGTTGCTTTCTTTACAGGTGAAACTGAAAGGTCTAAAAAAACAAAAAAGTTGAGCGAATCAAAAAAACCCTGAGCAAAAAATCCGGCTGTTACGGGATGTGCTAAAAATTTAAACTTAAAATAAGTACATATCTTAGATATTAATAACACAAAAATCTTAGTTCTATACTTTTCGATATACATATAATAATTACTTACATGAATTTGAAAAACTCTTGTATTTTAAATTTCAAGATACCTAATTCCATCATGAATGTTTTAGGAAAATATGTATCTAGTATCTAGTATCTAATTTTTATCTAGTATCTAGTATCTAATTGGTACACATATTTGCCAAAGAACTTTTGGCAAACGACCTTTTTGTCTTTGGTCTCAGTTGGGAATGATTGCTTTTGTAAAATGACCTTTTGGTGATACGTCTTTTGGACAAACGTCTTTTTGGCAGAGGTCCTTAGGGGAAATGTCATTGACCCCGAAATTACATACGGGTATTCTTCTAGGGTACTATAATAATTCGTGTTAGACCAATTCTAGCTTTATTACTTCCTTCTTTTTTTTTTATAATTATTACCCACTATTCTTTATATTGATAATCCGATATATATTGTTCTACACGCGCACATACTTTCTTTTAAGATCGGAATTTTTTTCATATTTGATTTCGCGTTGTTCAATTATTTTGTGAGGTGAAATTATTTGATTATAGTAGAAAATGACGATATATAAAATTGTTGTTCTGTGCAGTATTTCCTTCTGCATAATTTTCTTACGCACAAAATGATGATAATCTTTGGGCATAATTTCATCAATATCAATATTAATTCTTGGAGTTTACTTCATTTACGAATTTTGGATTTTATATCATTGTGAAATAACACCTTTCACTTTCTATATGAAATAAAACCCAAAAGTATAGAATAACACCCAAAGATGTTGGACATGATTTTACAGTTAACACGTGAATTTATATGGAACATTTGGGCTTTATTATATATATAGTTATATTTCACTTATCGCTTTTGGGCGTTATTTCCCGGAGTAACCGTAAGTCTAACAAAAATGTTATTCCGAGATATTTGTAGTGAATCAAAATTTTCTATATTTTCAATTTCCACGTTTTGATTCTGTAACGATCATCACAAAAGAGTTAAGATATTGTTGCTTTATTCTGCGTGCTGAGAAGAAACCACAGAAAGCACGATCACCCGATAAAATTTGTTCCCAAAATCAAAAGTCGCAGCTGGATTCTTAAAAAAAGATTATTTCAGTATATTTTTAGAGTGGTTAGACAAGTTTTAGGAATCAATATACGGCCTTCGTTAGAAACGTAAGTCTATAATCAATCGCAAATTGAATATCTCTTCGCTCGAACTTAAAAAGAAGGCATACCATCAACTGTAAACCCGCCTCAGCATATAAAAATATCTGAGCTGAAAAAGTATCATAAATATTTATATCAAGGCAACCGCCCTTCCCAGCTGTTACAATTAATTCATTGCAGATGCAAAACTAAGTGTGGTACAGCCTAGATTGCCACAGGGATTAAAGAGCACAAAGATTTGAGTAGATATGCCAAATGAAAATTCTTGGATTACTCCGTACCTTGAAAATCTAACAATTAACACTTTTTGTCATATGCATGCATATTTACTTTTCACTACCCAACCCTTGCGACGCGCAAGAATAGTAAAAATATAAAAAATGAATAGCTCAAAATATTCGTTATTTTTCCATAACAGTCAAAATAAGGAAGATATAGCTCCTCAATGAAAATTCAGTTCTATACTCGCCTCCGATTTCCTGATTAAAACATAAAAAAAATCTCTCTACCCAAAATGCATGATTTAATAACCGTTTTGCTGGATTAATTCTCCTGGAAAGCATGTATAGCTCGACTGACGGAGACGCCACAAATCTGCTATTCTGATCGAAAATAGACACGACAGCCAGAGCCGCCTTATTTTGAAAGTGCACCTTGATGAAAGAAAGTACAGTGGAAAATTATGTTGCTCTTTTCTATTAGCTATTTAGCTTAATTGATTAAAAGGAAGGTACCAAATAATGTATTCTTTTTATATTCTGTTGAGAAACTTTTAAAAGAGCAAAAAAAGAAAAATGGGGAAAGAACTTTGGGATGCATCCACTAAACAGCGTTAGATATTTCAGTGGGCATTTCTCCTTAATCCTAAATTTAAGGAATTTTCCGAAACTTTTTTTTAACTATCAACTTATGTCTTATTATGAACTTTGTATATTTCATTGAGTGATACAAAGATCTGATCCATGGGTTTGTCCTGTATCAATATCGGTTTTCCTATTGATAATTTAAGGTTTTGCACCTTATCAAACACACTACGCTTCTAATTTCAAATGATGCGCGACCATTTGGCAGCTCCTGTGGCTATTCGGAGCGGATGCCTAGCAGTAGTCCTCATGATGCTCAACAGTTTGCGCGTCATGAGGGTAAAGCATCAAATTCGCTCGCGCCATTTGATCGCGGGTTGCTCGTGTGTACAGTTCCATTATATGTACATACTCTCATGGCGGTCGGCGAAAGTAAGCGTGGCATACGGTATTCGTGTGGCATTAGCCTTAGTATTGACGCTCATCATATTTCAGGCAAATATACTCGCAATAATACTATGTGCGCAAAACTCTATTCAAATAACATTCAGTGATGTGAGAATGTACATTGTACAATGTACATACTCTCCAACAACCAAGCAGTCATAATCAACGCATGTATGGGACAGCCTGGGTTTGACACCATCGACATAGAGAAACAAAATTTGTTCTAAGGCACAGAATCCTGGTTCGCTGCAGATGAATAGAGTCAAAAATATACCCATAATTGTAGGAGGAAAACAATCAAATTAAAACTTTAATCGGAATCTACAGTATTTGTATTTACTTTCTATTAAGATAGTGCGTTTAGAAAACTGTGAAGATAGAAAATTACTCTTAATGCTTCTGTATAGAATCAAGAGAAAGATTAGATTGGTTTATATGTAATTGCGTGGTAGTTTCTCAACAAAGACTGCTTGGGAATGGTTCAATTCATACTCCTGAAAAATAGTGGTATGACATTTTGTTGAGAGTATAGAGTTTATTTGGGGATGGAAAACATAAGAGTATTCGCAAAGATCTCGAGAGATTACACGACCATTTTATATCCTAATCTACATATAGCATAGGTCGAAGTTAATTACGAAGTGTATACATAATATCTTTTCCAAATCATCTGCTTTGTTTGTTTTTATGATTTGAAAAAATCATTTGATAGTTCGAAATTGATTTGAATATTTTAATTAAATTTATTTTGTGCAAAACTTAAGTGCGTTTATCTCACAATTTTTACATCTGCATAGGTATGCGTGAAGAATAGTCCGTGTCAAAGGATAATAGTTTATTGATCTTGATATCTTGAAAATATGTCCGGCAAATTAAGTAATTTTTTTCTAACTAATGCTGACAACAATTAGCAACAAGCAACTTTCTATATTCATCACACCCAAATTTCACATACTTGCACTTTATATCATCTGGTAAATTTCCCGACAGAGGATTTGTGTGAATTTCTTTACTGTGGAATTCGGATCTACAACATAATTTGAACCAAATTTTCCGATGCCTAGGTAAATGTACGTATTCTCAAATTATCTTGAAGGTGGGTACATTTCTATGACATATGCGTAAAAGCAGGGCTATCTAAAATTCACGCCGAAAAGTGTCACCTTGGTTACCTTAAACATGGGCGTAGAACGATTCTAATAAGAATAGACGTGAATCTACTTCTGTAGATCGTTTGTATACTTCAACTCCAATTCTTTATTGCACGTCACTTTGATATCATACTCCATCATTGTGTTTCTGTATGAAATTGTACTATATTCTCTATTATACCTACCACAGAACTCTATTTACCATATGATTAGACTGCTAGTTAGAAGTGTTTCTGTAATACCACGAGTAGAGTTTTGCTTCTCTATTAGCTCTCTATCACGATGTTATTCTTATTATTGAGTTTGTGGACGATACTTAAAAGAATTTTTGCAAAAAGTTAAATTAAGCGTAAAACGAATTTGAACCGAAAAATTGAAATACCTGTAAATAAATATGTTTTTGTTTATTTTACTTTTCCAAAATATTTGCGTAATTATTAAACTGTATCATAATAACCGCGAACAATGACAACATAGAATAGTTAATATGCTTTGACATTTCTTTTTTCTTAATTTCTGCTTCAAAATCGAAGGTTTCTTTACATCCCATATAACTCGCCATGCCTCTTTCAACTAGTATATACAGAAACGAATAAATTTAACTAGTAGAGTTAAGATGGTGAATTTGAATGACGTCATCGAATAGAGAATTTTCTGAATTGAAATTACAGGAACGAACTATTGGTCTGGACCGGGCATATACTCTAAAAACGAAGAAAATGAATACGGAATAGTTTAGTTAAAGTTGAAGGTAAATGTGAAGAAAATGAAAAATTAAACGTGCATTAAACAACTGATCGTGCAAAAATCGATCCAAACGAACATATTCGTGTCAATCCCCAGCGGATAACGGAGAGATGAATTATGCACTTCGAAAGCATTCTTTGGAAGATAGGGAAGCAGTACGCTCAAATACCCAGTTTATTTCTTTTATTGATGTCCTCTGACGGAATGGTACATATATAAGGTGATTACCCAGCTGGAAAAATATGAATGCCTGACTTAGATAAAGTTTAGTGTCAACATTACCTAGAATACATTAGTAATGAATACATAAAGATAGCTTACATTAACCTGGTTTAGGAAGGCAGACGTAATGTATTGATGCGTCGTACTTTTGACCATGCTATGTACCCTTCAGGGAATAAAGCAAAGGTAATGAATAGATATCTTCATTCGTATTGTTATCGAAATGAAATAGAAATTTGTGCGGCTATATTTGCAGAGGCTAGTTCGAGGGAGTGGAGGAGGGCGAAAATGAGTCATATAATTTCATTGTTTTTCTAAGAAAAATGAAGGAAGGAAAAGTGCGTGCAGATGGAAAATATTGATTTTTTCATTATTTTTGAAGAAGTGGATTATTTTCATTTAAGTACTAGATTCGAATAAGTGTAGACGTGTTTATTTCTACACCTTTCTAAAATAGCAGGAAAAGTTCTTCCCTTTACCTCTCAGAGAAAACAGGAAGAGTGCTTCCCTCTACCTTCTTGAGAGTATAAACTGAATGGGTTTTCCTACCTTCCGGCATATCATGCTAAATGGTTCCGTTCACTTTTCTGAAATGCCAGAATGAATGCTCTTTTCACCTTCCAAAGAATTAATAAGGAATGCTTCCTTTCACCTTGCAAAGAATTAATAAGGAATGCTACTTTCCATGCAAGTGACTACCTTATATACCTTCCCGACGAAGGACATCAATGCTTCAAAGAAATTAACTGGGTATGAGAACGTATTGCTTCTATTAAAATATCTTCCATCTGCACACACTTTTGCTTCCTTCATTGTTTTTAGAAAATCAGTAAAACTGACACATTTATATATAGCCGCACCAATTGCTATCTCTTTTCGATAACTGTACGAATGAAAACATTTATTCATTACCTCTACCTAGTATTCCCAGACGGGTGCATAACATGCACGTCAATACATAACGCGTGCCTTCCTAAACCAGTTTAACGTAACCCGGGGGTAGTACAGCTGCATGCAACTTGCACTGCCATATCTTGCACGTGTAATCCCTACTGCCATGCAGAAAGATTATGGCAGCTGAGGTAATAGTAATTTGACATTACACAGTTTTCGAGATGGCGGAAAAGTAATGCTTGGAAAACAGTAATAAATTTATACATTTTCTGAATCATTTGCATTACATCATTTACCAACACCTTCTTCTTCCTTTTTTTCTGTTTTTCGATTCTATTTCTACTTTTATTGCTAAACTTTCCGACATGCACAAGACTTTACATCTCAATGAAATTTTTTAAATGAACTTGTACTAGCCGTACTCAGATGATAGGACATCAAGCGTACTGACTTCTGTTGTCAAATTTTAAATCGCGTTGGAAGGGAGGCTTGCATGCAAGCTGTACTATCTCGTATAACCCCTGGGTAGGGTATATTAGTTTACTCATTTCCAATAAATTCTTGTTAGTTCATACAGAAACCATTATCCAAATCAGTCATTTCCATTTTTGCAGGTAACTTATTTATCATAGGTATATATCCAAGTTAGTAATCTATTTATTAACTACTATATTTTGATCTCTTTTGTTACATGTTATGTTGTACTAATATGTGAAATATTGATCATGAGCTCGCATGTCCTTTTATGTATGAAACTACCAAACTTTCTCCTAAATCTTTAGAGGAGCGGTAAAGGTTTAATCACTTTTGACTGTTGAATAAGGAACCTTGCGAATGTTAATTATTCTTATTCCATATAAAATCAATATAATACATATATCGAAAGCATAAAAACATCTTTAGTGAGTAAAATTAATTTTAATATTCAGTAAATCATATCTGAGCGAAAAATGCATTCTTTTATATCTTAATTTTGATGCATTATTCAGCCAATTCTAACAGATTTAATACAGGCATTTTGTATAACACTGGAGAGTTTTAACATGTATACTTAACATCGAGTCAAGCTTTATCCGAATCCATGGCTATGCTACGAGCTTTACTAATTTGTACAACAGCTTAGACATCTGATTAGCTTGGCGTCAACAGTCGAGTTGACTTATTTAAATAGACAACATATTTTGAGGTTATGTTTATTCCCTGGCTGTCCAGATCAAGAAAGCAAATGAATTCGGACAGGTTAGCTTTGTCTTGAGCTTGATGGAAAAATGACGAACGCTGATAAAATTAAGCATAATTATTGCGCAGGCTTTTTACTTTTAATTTCTTTTAAAACAAAATTATTAATAAATATGAGCATTCATAAAGCCGTCATAAGTTGTGGCTAGTAAAATGTGTCTTAATTTTTTGGATTATAACTTATCGTAGTAAGTTCAATATAATCCATGTCGCCAAAAATTTATAATGTTTTGGCGAATTTGACTGCATTTCTGAAGGTCAAAAAATATATGACTGCCTTGTAAATATAAACCTAACCAATTTTGCATTTCAAAGACCAAAGAGCTTGTTTTCAAGTTGATTAATGCACGGCATGAGGGATAAATACATCAACTAAAACAACACAAGGTTTTCATCAAACGTCAAATATCAAGCTCAGCACACGAATTCGGTCAGGTTGGCTTCGCCTTCGTTGAATTATTATAATAGCTGAGCTTGTTGTGTCATTTCACTAGCTGTAATAACAAGTTGAAGACTTGGATGCAGACAGGCCCATAGAGTCGGCAACAAAAGTCATCATACATTAGACTTTCTTCTGTTTCTTGTAAACAAGAGAGTTATGTTATAATTACATGTCTTATTTTACTTCTCAAAGCATTTAAAGACATCAGTAGTTAACTAATATTGCAGTAAACTATTATTAGTAGAATTAAAATTACACTTTACAAATAGAACTTAATTATCTGTTCAAGAAAAACGGATGCTATAGGATGACTTTTGCTGCCAGCTGTTCTTCCCGGTCCAATTACTAACAGCCAGTAATGACATCTTGCAAACGTAAATTATGATGACTGATTTATCATCTCACAGATTTTGATTATATTAATTACATTTGTTTTATGCTAGGCAGATACCAAGACTATAATGTTATGTTAAAAAGTCTCCTGGTACGGAGTCCAGTCGGGTTGAGTTGCATTATAGGTATCAGCATAAATTACATGAAGATTATCACAAACCTCACCACCCGCTCTACAAATAGCCAAAATGAGTAGGAGGAAGCAGGCACTTTTTATCTGGGCATTATATATACCGAACCTGCTAGAAAAACATAAATATAAATTCCCATATAAACAAATGTAGGAATACCTGCTGATAAAGCATTTTTGAAAGATGGTATTTGGCTTAAATTTCCCGTCCGCGGGAAAAATAAATTAAATTTAGCATAATGAAAAACAAGAAAACTTAATTAGTTCAAATGTGTCATTTTATACCTTAAATGAAATCTAAAGGGTATACATACTAAGTTTATCATGACGTTTGTAATGCATAGAAATAATGCTGCTAAAGCAAAATGGATTGAACACCCATGCAGAATATTAAAAGTTACTTTGATTTTTGCATGTCCGTTTGTCCGTTCGTCCGTGCATCCGTCCGTCTGTGCGCACAATAACTCGAGAGCACGTGTACTTAGAAACTCGAAATTTTTCGCACGGATTTAACAAAAAAAAAAGTTGAATTAAGGTAAAAAATGAGGCAAATCGGGCAACACCTTCGTGGGGTGCCATACAATACTTTCGACTCTCACTATATATTTGAACACTGCCTGAGAACGCGTTAACGCAGAGTGATGAAATTTAGTACACGGCGTAAAGATACCTTCAAAATGGGCTAAATCAGACAACCATTTCTTGGTGTTGCCATATAAAAATCCTCGATTTTAACGTATATTGTGAAAACGATAAATCCTAGACGTTATTATTGTATTGAAAAATTGTTCAGAATATGAAATTCTATGAAATTGGTTATAATCATTTTTACTCTCTGAAAAACCGTTCTAGAAATATATATGAAAAATCACTTCAAAAATCAAACTTGTACAGACGGGTGACCATACGAAATGACATACAGTCATCTAGGGTATTATAAGAATTGGTCTTAGACCAATTCTAGCTTTTTTACTTGTTAGTTAATAGCATTTATATAACATCGTGGTCCGGCGAATAACTTATTGATATTATATTTTGAAAATATAAAAGCATTGATATTCGAAAATGTGAGTTAGTCATCCTAAAAACGTACTACCATGCCATTCCATCTCATCAGAGATACATGCCTTGATTACAGCTAATGTCCAAATTACGCAGGTGGTTTTCTCGCTGCCTGTGTTTATCTCGGAAGGTGAATATATTCCAACTTAAATCTTGTCCAAGTGTAATTGATTAGATGCGACTTCATTATATCCTGCACAGGGTCAAACTTCCGGGGGGAGTGGGGGGGGGGGTGGCAGAAAGTATCCTACACACACAATCGGTGATTAACAGTCCTGGTGTGAAATAATCCCGTGGGAGAGAATAGTGGGAGCTGTAATGTACTCATACTTTTGTTAGGTTAAGTACTCGTGATTTCTATATATATTTTTAGACAGTAGTGTACTCTTATTAACTTGTACTATATATCTTGTCAATAAATGTTGAGTTAGTCATCTCTGAACGCTTGTGGTTTTAATACGTGTCCCGCTTGCATTTTATTATCTATGCAGACTCAGCGGTGAGTTTTACCTCAGTATACATTACATTTTATGGCGACGAGAGTTTTGGGAAAATATTCGTTGTGCACGCAATTATAAAACAAAGTTAAAAATAATTATCGGAATTATTGGCGCAAATAAAAAAAAACAAGAAAGCAGCTCGCAGAATCGTATCAGTTATACGACATAACAGTCCATAATTATCATAATTGTATTGAGTGGCAAACATCATTTGCAGTGTGCATACTTCTACACAGCGTTGAAAGTTTACTTGCATGCTAGGCAGTATCGCTACCACATTCGTTCGAAGGCGAGTAACGCGAGGAATCTCAAATAGAGTTCTGGTGATTATTTGGTTACAGGAAAATACGACGAAATCTATTACTACAGTCGTAATCTGTGTCTATGTATGAAGGCATATTGTTGAGTGAAAAATGTCTACAAACTTGTTGTGCACCATTGAGGCTTATGTTCTGGGAGAAGATTTTCAGGCGAATGTTGAACGAATGGAGCAACTTTTTCTATTAAATGACATTAAAGAAGATGTCAGAAAAGTCGCGTTGTTCATAACTTTAGCAGGAGGAGACCCATAAAGAATTTTAAAATCATTTACCGTGACAAAGACACCAGTAAAACTAGGATACGAGCAAATAATCAATGTTCTATCAAGGAACTTTGCTCCAAAAAAGAATGTTGTAGCAGAACGGTACAAGTTTTATAAGAGATGTCAGAGAGAAGGAGAAACGATTGCGGAGTATATCGTGGAGATAAAATTTCTAGCACAGACTTGCGAGTATGGACAATTTCTAATCGAAGCTCTCAGTGTCCGTTTTTTTTGCGGAATTTCGAATCAAAGAATTCAAGCAAAGCTGCTAAGCGAAAACAAAACTTTTGAAGAGGCTGAGTCAGTAGCGCTAGCTATGAAGATGGCTGAAAATAATATGGGAATGTTAAAAGACCGTCAGTTTCCAGTTAATAATACAAATTGGCTACATTTTAGATCTTGACAACGTAGCAATATTCAGACAGGTAGAGCGCAATCAAAAGATGAACGAAGTAAGAGGCAACGACGTATTTCTAAAAACCCGTCAACAAAGCTTATCCAGTGCTAGAAATGCTAAAAGTGGGGGCGGCATATAGCATCGGAGTGCAGAGCCAACACATCAAAGAAGAATTGTGATTCAAGGAAAAAACAACAAAAGAGCGGAAGCATTAGAAAAATGAATGAATCCAGTTGTAGTTCAGGTGACACGTTAGCAAATCTTAAGATAGGAAATATAAGTTCAAGGTAAGTAGAAGATCCTTTGTATATTGAGATGCTTATTGAAAGTAAAATATTTAAAATTGAAGTAGATACGGAAGCACGTATGACGATTCTTCACATATCGGATCACCAGAAATATTTTCGCAATTTTGAGTTGAAAACAGTACATAAATTTCTTCACGTTATTACGGGTGACCAAGTAAATGTAATGGGTGCTATTTATGTATCAGTTATATCTTAGACAGACTGTCTCCATATTGACTTAATTTTTAATTAAATGGAGTCAAATATGCAGTGTGTCACACAAATGAAGTCCATCAAGGACCCATTTGGAACATTTCGCTTCATTTTCAAATGAACCAAATTTTACTCCATTTAGTGAAATTACAATAAAAGTGCCACCTACCGTCATTAAAATGAGCTAAATTTATTGGAAAGTGGAAAGTTTTTCCAATAAAGTTAGCAGTGACAGCCATCATCTGATCATGAAAGAAATTTCTTTACCAGTTTTTTATCTGTTTGATCTCTTTAAGCAACAAAAATGCTTTGCAACTACAGTAAATACTCGCAAATTTTTTTGATAGCATTTAATTAAATTACTGAACTCTGCCATGATTTTTAATCACATTGAGGAACTGTCAATGACATTCCAAATGATATAATTTTCGTCCATTGTCCGTCACCACTTCATTTCCTTGAAATGACTGCATTTCAAATTAAGTCATTATGGGCACAGTTTGTCTAGGGTATTAGAGAGGGTTTTGCAAGAATTTCAAAATCTTATGATTATTATTATAAAGTCTGACAAATACTTCTGCCCGTTAGTTGGTCGAAATTGAATATACTCTTTTCCCGAAATGGAGGTGTGCTTTTCTAAAGGGTATAGAGTTCGAGAAAGTAAGGTCTATTCCCTGTAGTCTGTTAAGAGAGTTTATAGTATCGTGTTTGACGACGATTATTCACAACCGATTAAAACATATGCGGCGGATATTGACTTAGAATCAGGAGCTACTCCTATTTTTCACAAACCATAGATGGTGCCTTATGGCCGGAGAGCAGACGTGGAAAAAGAACTTGACCGATTAGTACTTAAACAAATCTTGATACCGGTGCAATATAGCCTATGGGCTTCTCCCATTATGGTAATGCCTAAGAAGGATGGTAGAATCAGACTTTGTGTTGATTGTCAAGTGACGCTAAACAAATTTTCAAAAATTGATCAGTATCCTTTACCTATGTTTGAAGATCTAATGGTCGGCCTAAATGATTGTAAAGTTTTTTGATTACTCGATTTAGGGGGCGCTTATCAACAGTTAGCAGTGCCAGATGAGTGTCGCAAGCTACTCACGATAAACACGCATAAAGGCTTGTTCCAGTATTCCCGATTAGTTTTTATGTTGAATTCCGCGCCATCAATTTTTCAAAAAGTAATGGACAATATTTTGTCAGGTTTAGATCATGTTAAGTACTATATGGATGATATTCTCATAGGGGGCATTTCGCAGTATGATTCTACAAACAATTTAAAGTTTGTTTTGGAGCGTTTACAGAAGTTTAACGTTAAGGTTAGATTAGATAAGTGTCAGTTCTTACAATCGGGTCAAAGAATTTCGGCGGGTGGTATACAACCACTGAATAGCAAAATAGGTGCAATAACATTTGCTCCATCACCACTAAATTAGACACAGTTGAAGTCTTATTTGGGACTTTTGAACTATTACGTAAGGTTAATAAAGAATTTGTCGAGACATTTAGTTCCTCTGTATGAATTGTTGCGTCTTGATGTCCCATATATATGGGACAAACAGAAAGAAAAATGCTTTCAGGAAAGCAAAAAACTAATTTTGACCGAAAATGTTTTACCATACTATAACCCAAATTTACCGTTAGTTATGTCGTACGATGCTTCTACGTATGGTGTAGGAGCAGTGTTGGCGCATGAGATGGATGGAGAAGAGAAACCTATCATGTTTGTTTCTAGTACTCTCTCATCAGCTGAAAGAATTTGTTCAAACTTGCACAGAGAAGCTCTTGCTTTGGTATATGCGGTCAAAAAGTTGTAAAAGAATGTACGGTTTACACAGATCATCAACCACATCTGAGGGAAATATTCGGTTCTAAAAAACACGATTTAGCTGTAGCTGCGGCGCGCTTACAGCGTTGGTCTATTTTTCTGTCTATGTACAAATTAAAGATCAAATATAGGAAAGGTGAGAAAATGGGAAAGGCTGACGGCCTTTCCAGATTGCGTGTACCAACAGGAATTGAATCAGATGAAACAAAATTTTTGAATGCGGTCGAAGATTTACCCATTGGTAGGAAAGAAATTGTAGAGGAAACCTCTAAGGATGCGATTTTGCAAAAGGTTTGGAGTTTTACTCGATTAGGTTGGCCTTCTCATGGTGCATTCGAAAATTGTCTGGTTCCTTATTTTAAAAAGAGGTATAAGTTTTCGATCGAAGATGATCTTTTTTTATGAAAATAGGCTCCGAATTTTAAAATTGTTACATGACGGACATGAAGGGATCGTCCGAATGAAATCCCTGGCTCGGTCATGCGTCTGGTGGCTGAATATAGACAGCGACGTTGAAGGTTTATGCAAAGCTTGCATTACATGCAGCTTAAAAACCGATAAGGTACAAGGAAAAACTCTTATCCCCTGGCCGATATGTACAAAACCGTATGGAAGAGTTCATACAGATTTTTTTATTTTGTAAATAAAATATTTATAATAATATACGATGCCTATTCGAAATATATTGATGTTCAAATGATCAAAAATAACAAGATAGACACCAAAATAGAAGCCCTTAAAAGAAATTTTACAATTTTTGGTCTACCAATGACTTTAGTGTCGGACAATGGTCCACCCTTTAATTCGCATAAGTTTCGCGATTTTGCTAAAGTATTGACATTAAGTTCACAACGTCACCACCTCGGCATCCAGAGTCGAATGGTGCGGCTGAGAGAGTAGTTAATACGGTAAAACCCATCTTAAGAAATCAGTTGTAGATACAAAAGAAAAAAAATTGTCACTGGAAGAAAAAATTCAAAAGTTTTTATTCAGATACAGAAATACGCCTTGTACAGTTACAGGTCAAACGCCTTCTTCAATGATATTTGAATATTTGCCGCGGACCAATATATTGTATAAAATAGATACGAGAAATTTTGTTAAATGAATTCCTGGAAAAATAGTGAAAATTTTAAGTCCTTGTGTTTTTATTTTAGAGCTTGAAAACGGCCAAAGGAAGAAATCCCATAGAGATCAGATTAAGCATAATCACCACAAGAAGGTTACTTTTGCTCCGAGAACGCAATATCAGTTTTTGGAAAATCTAAATAGAGAAATCTCTAGATCTGAATTTAAAAGTGAAATTGAATTAAATAAGAATAAAAATGAAAGTAGTAGCGAAGGTGAAGCTTACTATAGCGCTGAGGAGACAGAAGGTGTTGAAAAGGAACCCAGAACAGAGCAACATAAACCATTTAACAATTAGGAGAACAATTAGCTTGGATTAAGAAAAAAACATTTTGCTACACAAAAGATCCGCAAGCTCATTCAAAACTGGTAGAAAGATATTGGTTTGTTCGCTGGCTATAGGAAAACAAGTTATCTGAAATATACAATAAGTGATATTTTAGTTAAACGTTTGAGTTTCTGATTTAAAGTCGTTGGACGAAATGTTTAATAACCCATGTGTTATAAAAATCTGAGCACTTTGTACTTCAGTAACTTTATTATATATCAACAACTAAAACAATATTTGCCACTTAGTTAAAAGTGTACATATAGATATTCAAGTAGGAAGTGAGTAACAGGCCTCTTGAAAAACATTTAAACAAGTAAAAAAGCTAGAATTGGTCTAAGACCAATTCTTAGGATACCCTAGATGAATGCCCGTATTAAATTTCGTATGGTCACCGAACTATTCAAGTATTGATTTTGAAGTTGTTTTCCGCATATATTTCTAGAACGGTTTGTCGCACAGGCAAAATGATCATAAGCAATTTTATAGGATTTCGTATTCTGCAGAAGTTTTTAGTACCATAAAAATGTCTTGGACTGATCGTTTTCAAAGTATACGTAAAAAACCGAAATTTTTATATGGCAACACCAAGAAGGAGTTGCCCGATTTAGTCCATTTTTGGCATTTTATTTGCTAATGTAGTAAAAATATCATGTGCGAAATTTCAGCTCTCTACGTGGACGCGTTCTCAGGCAGTGTCCAAATATATAGCGGAAAACGAAATGTTTATATGGCAACCCCACGAAAGAGTTGCCCGATTTGGCTCATTTTCGAACTTAATTTTACTTTTTTTTTTTAAAGTCTGTGTACAAAATTTCAGCTCTCTAAGTATACGCGTTCTCGAGTTATCGTGCGCACAGGCGGACAGATGGACAGACGGACGGACGGACGGACGGACGGACTGACGGACGGACGGGCATGCAAAAATCGAAATAGCTTTTAATATTATGAATGGGTGTCCAATACATTTTGCTCTACCATCATTATTTCGAGGTGTTACAAACGGAATGACAAACTTAGTAATTCCCTATGATTTCATCTAGGGTATAAAAAGGTTCAAAATTTCTCATAATTTTATTTGCATTTATTTTGTTTTAGTGCAATAATGTAGAGAAATTTTTAATTGCTTTATTTTCGATGATTTTTGAAATCGGTATTAATCAACGAACCAACATATCTACATACATATATACTTTATATAAGTAATGGCGAATGTTTAGACGCTACTATATTTTTGTTTATATGCTTCAGAGATGGATAAAATAATTTTTGCTTTCCCTGAACTGAATCGGATTAACAATAAAATACAGTTAAACTTCTAATCGGAACTAAACAAATTTTTAACAGAAGCACACGTCGGGTACTATTAAGTAAATGTGCAAGAACTCACTATGCAGTCAAGGGCATACCCCCCCCCCCCCCCCCTTACCAGAAGTTCAATTTTTTACGTAATTTAAAATCCAGGATCTGTATATTAATGTGTATATTATTTCTATCTAATAAAATAAAACTTTTAAGTATAAAATATGAGTATAATTAACAGTCAAAATTCAGCGATATGTCGGCGGGAATGGAAAAGCATAAGTGGGCTATAAAGGCGAGAAATCGCTACTGCACAGTATATTTCAAATATTGTGAAGGATTAGAATAAACTACTGAAAGGTAAATTTTTTCAAAATTAATTTACAAGAAAACAACCCCCATAATTTGTCTCATAAGGGGGAACTTTGAGTATGATATGGAAGGAAATCGGCGAAAAATAGGTAGATAGTTGCCGCATTTAGTATTTCGTATTAGTACATCCAAAATTTGTATATACAGTAACACCGCTTATTACCAAAACCCTTTTATTATCATATATTCTCGAATTCCGTGATATTTCCTTATGAATGCGTACACTTTTACATCTTAAATTCAGGTTTCTGTTCAGAGCATTCATACATTAAATGTATGGATTTGCATTATATGAATGTTTCAAAATATGTTAGCTAATGTAATGTTAAATTTCTATGCAAAATTTCAGTGAAATTCATTAGTGTTTATAGGACGTTCAAACCGAAAATAGCGTTTTTTTTTTGCTGTTTTGAACTTTCAGGAAAACTGTTTCAACATTTTCTTTCATAACTTTTTAATTTGACAATATCTTTCCTTGATTATTTTTTATAATTTAAAGAAACGAAAGATGTTTTAGAAAACTAAATTTGTCTATTTTTTATAAATTTTTTTAAATGAAAATTCAGACCTGGAATTCCAATTGTTTAACTTCGCGAAATGTGAAATTTGTAATTAAATTACGACTTCGACTTTCCTTCCACACTTTTTCCTTAACGTTGACATTTCTGAACCCAAGTTGGCAGCAGCCGATCCCAACTTTGATCAAAGTTCAGTTTCATTCGAAGTCGCAGTTGTAGTCGAAGTTACAATTTAATCTTGCCACATGCATTTACCATTTGGGCAAAGTCGAAGTCGACTGAGAAGCCATGTAATGCGGGCCAACGGAAGTCATTTACTGTATGAACTGTTCTCAAAATGCGATTTTCAAAGGTTATAGAATTGCTTATAGAAAATGAGGAGTTCAGCGAGTAGCTAAAATGTGACGACAATTTGGAATGTTTTGGAAAATTAACAGACCAGGTAATAGTGGACGATATTCTTGAAGCATATCTTTCAGGAAGTGATGAAGAAATCTTGGACGTTCTTGAAAGTGATACTTCTACCAATAAGGTATCAAATCGGAAAGATGCGATTCTTGCGGTGGACGTTGTGTGCAGAAATACTTACTTCCAAATGCTCTTGAATTAAAAAATCTAGTTTTACGCATGGAAAAATTTATAGAAATGCCCATAAAGTCCAAAGCACAAAAAAAGAATTCTGATTATTTTAAGTGAATCTCTTGTTATATACATTATATGTAGGGTGTCCCAGAAAATAGTGTCACGCGGAAGTCCAGGGGTAGAGCAACGCGGGGGGTATCCAAATCATCCCATGTAACTTCTGCCATTTTTTGTAGTTTATCAGTTATGATTTTTTTTCGTGATTTGTTTTATCAATTTAGCTCAGTGTGCGGCCCAAACAATGCAAAAAGATTTGATTCCGTAGCTCGACCATTGCGCCGAAAGAAATTTTTAAATTACATAAAGTTCAAAATAATAAAATATGCCAAAATCTTTAAAGCCGATTTAAAAAAGAAGTCAATTAACTTTATTCATCCAAACTTATTTTAAAAACTTCATTTCATATGGCATCATTTAGGTATGAAGTATCCAAAGAAAAAAATCTTCTGAGAATTGCAGTTAGTAATGAGCTGAGGTAAACAGTGAAACCCATTTTCCGATCGGACATAACCCCACCGAATTAGAGTCAATCTAAGGAGCGAAAAATCTAGTTTCCTAGTTCTAATAGATTGAAGACTTAGTACGTTTTGAATCGAAGTTTTTAATATAGGTTTGGGTGAAAATACTTATGTGCCTTTTTTTTTAAATCGCGCATTAGTACATTTTATTATTTTTAAAAATTCTATTGGTACAATGGTATGAGCTCTGAATCAAATATTTTTGCCTTAGATGGGCCTAACACTCAGGTAAATTGGAAAAAAATTAGTAATTTGTCTCAATTATTCAAGTCACTAGGCCGAAAATGTCCCCGAATTAGTAGTTTGGTAAAAAATCACAAAAAAATAATTATTAGTAAGCTACAAAAAATCGCAGAATATGGATACCCTGTATATGCATTGTTCTTGAATAAAACTATTGCTTGACAAATTTATGTTATTTTTTTAAATTTAGGTATAAGCAGCTACTCTATTAGAATAGTTCGTTTGTTGTATCTTAAATCGCGAACATTTTATAATAGCATATATTGTACTTGTAATCAGCTATCGTTTACTTCGATTGTTTTGTACTTTTATTTGTTATAAGCAACACCCGGTTAAAGTCACAAAAAATGGGCCCTCGCTCATGTGGTTTTATGCGGAGATTACGTATATAAATCCATTTGAACATTCCAAATCGCTCTTTGTTTGTTCCAAATGTTACGTTTAAATTTATTTTTGCGCAGAACGACCGTAAGATATAGAAGTTGTACTGTTTCATTCCATCGAAAAAGGCATAAAAAATTTCCTCCGAACTAATTGTATATTTCTTAACATTTTACTCACCATAATGGCTGCATTTTATATTGTATGACAAAAAGCAAATTTACTTTTTTTAATAGTTGGATAAGCATACAAAAGAAAAATTTAGTGAAATTTATCAATGGATATAACGCATCAGCAGTTATCATTGATCGCCTAAATGACCAAATTAGGTTTTGCTTTTTTTGGTTTCCGTATTTAAGAAAAATTTTAAATTTTAACGAAAAACGTAATCGAAAGATATTGTTTCCCACATCAGAAATATTTTAAATATAATAAAGTATTTATTGAGGTTAAAATTTCATTAAAACTGCATTAGAATTAAAAGTAGGGAAAATGTGGGCTATAGCAGTAGTATCTTAATATATAACAAGTAAAAAAGCTAGAATCTAAGACCAGTTCTTATGTTACCCTAGATGTATGCCCGTATAATTTCGTATGGTCACCGATCTATACAAGTTTGATTTTTGAAGTGGATTTTCGCATGTATTTCTAGAACGGCTCGTCCAATAGAAAAAACGATTATAACGAATTTTATATTACTTCGTATTCTGAGAAGAAGTTTTTAGTACAAAAAATGTCTGGGACTGGTATATGTAAAAAAACAAAAATTATATGGCAACACCAAAAATGGGTTCCCCGATTTATTCCATTTTAGAAATTTTATTTGTTATTACTATGAAAATACCATGCACCAAATTTCAGCTCTCTATGTCGACGCGTTCTCAGACAGTGTTCAAATATATAGTGAAAGACGAAAGTTTTGTATGGCAACCCCACGAAGGGGTTGCCCGATTTGTTTCATTTCCGAAGTTAATTTTGCATTTTTTTAAGGTCCGTGTACAAAATTTCAGCCTTCTAAGTGAACACGTTCTTGAGTTATCGTGCGTACGGACAGACGGACGGAGATGAAAAAATCAAAATAACTTTTAATACACCCACCCCCACCCATCTTGGTATCTATATTATCGCCGGGCAAGGCGACGTTCTCCTCCTGGTATTTTATAAATTTTCTGTTAGTTACAATACAAATTGACATTCGCTACGTATTTTAAAATTGTATATTCTAAGTTTCTTTTTAAAAATTTATAAAAGCGGGAGAAATTGTGTGGGTTGGGTTGTACATAAATAAATAAATGGGATTTATTATTTATGGAATTATAATTAATTTCAGATTTAAGAAGATAAAACTTGTGATTTGAGAAATTTAAAGGAAAGAGTTTTTAAATGTTCAGATAGACTCAGGATGAGACTTTAGGACCCCATTTTAATATGAAATTTTGATGGTGTGTTCTGAAAAAAAAAAACAACAAATTTTTAAATAATGTAAAGAACAAAATTTCTTTCCGAAGTAATAGAGCATGAGTTTCTAAGCAAGCATAAATTTTTTTCTCGAATATTCACACGCTTATATTTTTTATTACTTTTTAAAAGTTACAGTGAGATCTTGTGGCCTTGGTGAGCCTTCTAAAATTATTATTATATAATTATAAATTTAAAACGAGTTCAAACTGCAAAATTAAATGAACTGTGGGAGAGTTCAAGTGGAAAGTATAAATATAAAATAATATAAAAAAGATATAAATTGACAGACAGGCTGAATAGACGCTGTTGAGTCGAATCAATTGCAATTGGAAAGGGTATGTACATAAATGAGTTTATTTAAAACTCATATGTTGAAATTTCCAACCTTAAGCTAATTTTATTTTACATTAACCTATCTAATGATTGTTCCATTTCTCATCTACGTGTAATGGAATAAGTGAGCTAATGAAATAGCTTTACAAATTATAATTAGTCTTCTATTACAGCAACTCTGCATGTATTCAATTTGTAAATATATGAACAATCTTTTATTCGCTTTCCTATCCATTTCTAATAGGTGTTTCTCATTGGCAATTTTAGTTCAGTCGTTTCGGCCCTCGAATATCGAATTTTGACCACGGACGGACAGATATCAGAATAGAAATTGTATCTTCTTAATAGCATTTGAGGGTTTCTCTATAAAACATGATAATAATAAAACCCATTTTAATACTTACACGTTTATAATTTTGGGATTCATTTATTGTAGAGAAGTAAACAATTCTTATGGTTTTAATTTGATGAACTTTACATTAGACTTGTCTTCAAAAATGATTTAAGAAGCTCATTTGAAAATGTATCTTCTTCTTCAGCTCTCTTAAGTATCTAAGGGAACATGGGGCGTATGTGGAAATTCATCTGTTTCATCAATAATTACACAATTTTACCTACTAGTTTAGATGGATTCAGAATCACTACATCGCAATGGATTACTAATAAAGTGAGGAGTCTAATGTCAGAATAATTTTTGACCATTTATGGGCACTGGTATGGTTCTCCCTTAAAATGAGAAACTTATCAATCAAATATTTTATTTCGAATAATTGAAACATTCTTTCTCATTTGCTTAACTAACTCGTATGTTATATCTAGTTCTAATAATGACTTCGTTAAAAAATATATGCCTAATTTGCATGTGTAAATCTTAAATATTTTAACTTTATCTTTGAGCAGCATGGAATTGTCTTAGAGGCCCACATAATTTTTCGCAGACAGTTATTAAAGAAGTGATTATTAATATTTTGACTACAGGAATTTTATTGTGTCTTCGAGCCATCGTTCTTTTTTGATCTTCACGTTGATTACTGCTGCCAATTATTATAATAAACCTCTATTATAATACTTTCGAATGTGTTTTCATAATGCATTTATAATATAATTTAACAAAAATATGTAAGTTGTAGTATAAAGTAGTAAATTAGTCTTACCACACTTTTCCTTCGGATATTGCTAAGCGGAAAAACTTCTCGAAATATTATTAGTTATGGCATTGCTAAATAAAATGGTTACAGATTAGAGATTTTTAGTAATTCATTTACGCTTCTATTTCATGAAATATGTATATTTGCTATGTACAAGAAGTATATTAATTTCGAATGTTATTATAAATATGAAATATGTAAATTATTATAGAGCCTTATATATGTAGCTTCCGGAAATTTAGAACTAGTAAAAGCATACGCATTACCTAAAATAATTTCAGAATTCGAATTCAGAGGACCAAATCTCTGTGCAAGGGTGCAATGTTGCAAATTTGATAAGAAGTTGAGTGTAAGAAAATGAACTAATATTTAATATATCAAGACCAAAAAGTAAAGGATAACGAATAGTTTTAATCAAGCCAACGTATGGTGAATTAATATTCAGTAATGCAAAAAGAAAGAAAGGAACATGGATCATGCTTGAGGGATTCGGTCATGCAGTATAAAGAAAATATCATAGTTATGAAACATGCTTGATACAAAAATATTTACAACTGAAATTAAATGAATTTATGAATACATACATCCAGATCCTATATAGTTGTGCAGATGATTGTGAGGCCTTTCGATCCACGACATGGGCGTTGACAAACTGCGCAACATCAGAATTTCATGTTTGAAAATTCCATGAGTTGCAGTTACACGTCATCTCTTATTTTTTAATTTTTCATGAAATATTTCAAACAAATACCAAATGCTTTTTATGATCCATTGTTTTGGATCAGATACATTACTAATGATATGTTTTGATGAAAATAATTAAACACAGAAAAGAGAATCACATATGTAATCTTCACAAATAATAATTAATTCAACAAAAAGAAAACTTGAAGCTTTTAACTAAAATTTATGATTATACACAAATACCACCATCATTGCATTTAATGGCTTCTGGAAGTTTTTTCAATGCGATCTTACCCTAATATATAAACAGGAAAGGATATCACGACTACAATTTAAAAAATCAAAACAAGAAAGAGTGATTTAATATATCTATACGCTATGATTGTCCGAAGGGAATAAATAAAAATGCTTTGAACTTTTATAGAAAGCAGAAAAGGGAAACTTAACAATCAAAAAGAAAACTCATAAGAATTTCTCTATTGTTGACATTTTCAAATTGCGTTGCACATTACCAAAAATATTTTATATCATTTTATGATATTTCCTTGCGCATTATTTACCTCAATAGCTTCATTATATTCCTCAATAGCTTCATTATATTGTTCCATTACCATCAATTGTTAGTATGGTATGTTATTACAGTTATTTAAATGAGACTTCATCTTAGAGTTTTATACTTGCAATGCTAAGCATAAGCTTCCTAAATAAAAACTACATAGAAATAAAAGTAAAATCTCTTGAGATAACCACTATCATATGGCTACTACTTGAAAATTTCTTTATCCTTAAAAAAGCTAATAATTATGTATGGTGAATTTCGTTCTGTTTAATCTATAATTTACAGTTGTATATAGATACATACGCATTATAATGTGTTATAAAAAATTATATCGAATTTCAATTGTCCACTTTTCAGAGAGTAGAAATATGATGCCCTATATAGCAATAATTGATATTAATGCTCATTAAGTACTTTTTTATGAGTTTTTCTGACAAGACATGAATTTTTGCAACTAAATTTAAATAAGATGTATAAGCCTTTTTGCGAAACATTCAAAGGATTGACTGATTGACAGTAATATATAAACGCGGAATGATAAATTGATTGGGTTGGAAAATGCCAACTAATACAGCTGGACTTTGTTCAATCTATTAGATATTTTCTGAGATTTTGCAGGTACTTTGAAAGCTCTTATATATCAACAAAGTCTGATAAATACACTGGCAGTGCACCTCTCCTGTTACATATTATGATAAGATCGACAATTTCATATCATCTATCCAATTAGTTATTCATATATATAAGATAAAAATATTTTATAGACAGTTTGAGCATTTTGTATTATGGAAAATTGGAAAAAGATAATTGAAAGAAATTAAAAACTGGAATATAAAACAGTTACCACAAAAAAGCACGCAAGTTTTCGGTAGATCGGCTTCAGACGAGCACTTTAAATCTAAGTACTGCTTACAGTTTACTGGTTTCTTATCTGGGAATAGTATTGGGAAAATAATTCTTTAATATTTGTCTTTATCTTTCAGAACGCTTATGGGCAGCTATCTTTGATGAGACAAAATCTGTCAAAAACCTTTTAGGTAAGGTTTGATATATTACTAAATTGACTATTCCATTTTTTGATTATATAGATACCGCGTTAATTCATCACTCGCACATTTCCCATTAAGCTAACAATAAATAATATGACTAAATATGGAGGGAGTGGCATGTGTACATCAAATTGAGTTTTTGCTAAAAAAACAAAGTAAGTAACAACAGAAAAACTGTAAAAATGGCTGACAATTTCACTTGAGTCCCCCAGTAAAACATATCTCCAACATTGGTACTCTGGACTTATTAAAGTATTCACTTTGACATCTCTCATAAAATGTTCAGGAAATGGCCGCCAAAGGCAATAAGTTCAAGGAATTATCAATTGCATTTTAAGAATGGTTTCATATCGTAAACAAAGTTATTTAGGGGCAGAGTGAAATGATATTATGGAAACCCAGACTCATTAAATAAAGCCAGACATGCAACAAATGAAACTATTAACATTCTTCAGTTTCATTTACCTAACAAAAGGACATTGGTCTTAACATAAGTGCTGATATGTTATGTCACTGAAATCAATTTGAAACATAGCAAGAGTGAATTTAAAGTAACCTAAGCCAAGTTTCTTAAATAAGAGTTGTTAAAGTTACCTTTTTTGAAAGAAATGTGCTCATTGCGAACAGATAGAATGTATCTTGTATAAGATAGTATAAATTACTATACATTTTTGAAGCGAATAAGGTTTCGTTTATTATGCAACATGCTCTGTTTGTTGTTAGAATTTATCAACATAACGGTATAGTCCATAAATATCAGATTCTTCTAACATAAGCTACAAAAATTAGAATAAATTGGTGGAGATTATTCTTAAACCCACCGGTGGTGTAATGATAACACGTTGGTTGGAGACAATATGGGCCTGCGTTTGAACTCACCGGGGTTACCTAGCAAAGGTCGCAGGCGTACTCCCTTGACAGCAAATAACTCAATATAAAGGCATCGGAATGTGAAAATTTGCATTGCTCGTCGTGATTTGGAAGTCACCTAAAATTGTAGGTAAAACTGAACCATTTTCTAGAAAACGAATAGTTTTTTAGCTGCCCCATTTTTACAGGAATTAAATTAAGTTGGATAAGAAGAAGAAAAAGATTAGAAAATTGTTTCAAATGTCTATGGCCAAAATACATATTTGTATTTAAAAGTTTGGTGGCACATATACTAGTTGTATGCCAAAAAGAGAAAAGGATTATTGCGAAAGAAGTCAATTACTTTTTGGCTGTGCTTCTTAATTTTTATACTATTTAATCAAATCATTGAAAACTACTGTAAAGCAGAAATATTATAAAATCCTTCTTCCAAAGGAAAATTTCAAGATCATAGAATATCCAAAACATGTGGCAATATGACGAAATTCAGCTTTATTTTGCAGAAACCATTTTTCGTGCTAATGATCCCTGTCTGAGGTACGGCCAGGATTTCAAGAGATAACTTGTTAAACTAATTATATATCATTGATGAAATTTGCTACTTATTCAAATGCGCAAGTACATACATTTTAAAGAAAAATAATTACGTACATTTTCATTTAGTTAAATTCAAGTTCTTCCAGTTCTTGTTTATTTTATGCTACGCAAATATTTTATTATTGCCGTTTACATGAATAAATGTGTTACGATATTAAAAAATAGCAATAAAAAAATGTATGTTTTTCGTAAAATTGGGATAAAAAATTGGTTAATTTCCCACTAAGGGGTTTCCTGCCACACATAAGAATTAGGTTAATCTTAACTCTCGCCGGAGCATCGTTGAGTAATGAGCCTTACTGTATTGCCAGAATGCAATAATAAATATTTCAAAATCTTATCTTTCACAAAAATTTTTCTAGTGTTCTTCATTTGATACCAAAAGTAGTAATTTGCATCTAGTTTCTTTTTTTCCCTATTTAAAATAGATTTAAATTATAAACTTGCTAGTTAATACTAATTTAACGTGTATATGGCACCATACGCTTCATATGGCTTTTTGTTTACCATGATTTTTAATTACTTCTATGTCTCATATTTTACGACATTTAAAATATATCACAGTCGTGCTGTTGATACTAACATATTTTAATTGTATTAATTTCATATTATTTTATAGCTTTTTAATTTCAATCGTTTACTTTGAACAATTCATGTTTAGGTATGATCATTTTTAACTGAGTATATTTTAAAATTTGTTTTATTTACTCGACTTTATTATTATATTGTACAAAGTTTATTAAATAAAATTTAAGGAATTCATTTTAATTTTAATTTTTTTTTTTTTTTTTTTTCAATAGTTCAGTAGTCATGCTTATTCCATTGAAACGTGTCATCTCATCTCTTAATTATGAGTAGAAAATATACAAATAAAAACACATGTTTCTACAGTAAAACTCCGTTTTGAAAAAGTAAATTTAAGTATTGCCATTATAGTGTATGATTTCATTATTAATAAATTCTTTTATTAAGAAAAAATCTCAATATATAATATTTTCGATTTTATAAAAAGTTTGTTTTTAGCGTTATTCTTTAAAAACAATTTATTTTTATTAATTTAGAATTGCGGCTTTCTCTCTTTATGTATTTATACTCTTTAAATTATTTATTTATATATTCTACACTTGAGTTTTCTATATTTATGTGAACGAATTTTAAAATTAAACAAATTAAAATAATTCAACTTAACAACTTATTTTTATATATAGGTATACTATATTACAATGGTCATTTTTACTTACATATGTATTTGGTATTTTACATAAATTCTGATATTCAACAAGATTTACAATCAGTAGACAAATAACTGTAATTGAGATCAATCAACTTATTTTTGCTGTATATTCAGTCAGTATGTTGCTATTCAATTTGTTGCTGCAAATTCGTTTATGTAATATTAATTGAAAAACTAACGCTAATTTTTAATAATTGCGTTTTGTAAATGTATAAGTTATCTAACGAAATTATTGATTTTAGAAAGAAAGATAGTATAATTTATCGGGTGTCGACGATTTCGAAATAACCGATATTTGTTGTACGTATGTCCTTGATCTCATTTCGATCTTTATAAGTGCATTGAGCAAACAACAGAATAAAGCATTATCACAGGTACACCTTTTCATTTACGGATTGGCGTATATTTAGATATTTCAATATTTACATTCTGTTATCCAGTCAATGAATTACGAGAATGACATTTTTACTACCCTTTTTTGTGGATAACCACGATAAATTTCAATCATTGGTCGTTAATGCAGTGTAAGTTTTCCTTTCCAATATTAATAGCAATTATGGCAAAGAATAAATTTCGTTCAATCTAAGCATCCATTGTGAACAAACATTGTAAAAATTTCAAAGATTTCTCAAACAATATACTCTTCGTACTGTGTGATGAACAGTAAAAATATGTTTAAAATCTCAGCTCTATAAATCAAAGCGCTAATGCGGGCAAATGGTCAGACCCAAAATATGTAAGTATATATATAATACAGGGTGTGTCTGGCTCTGAGGTCCATAGAGAAGGAGGTGATAGTACTCATTTAAGTTAAGAAAATATTATATATCAGGGGGAATTTCAACCGTTTTGGAGTCCCAGGGTGATTAAGAAAATATGCTACATTTTTTTACAAAACACCCTATATCTTAAAAAGTACAGGGTGTATAATTGCCGTTAAGGCTTCATTATAGCAGCTCCGTACTCCTCTTCTCTCTTGAGTTATAACGATCTAAATTAAAAACTTCATATTTATACATTTTCTTTTTACTTTGAGCACCTTCTTTGGCAAAAACTTGTGAATATAACTTTATTTTATAAAACTGTAAATTGTGGACTCTGCTCTTTAAACTGGCGTAATAAATATATTATTATCTATGTCCTAACTGTAGCTGTTAAAAATTATTAGCTTTTAACCTATTCAGGTCATACAGAAACTAGACGATATTTTTTTAAAATGATGTGTTTGCAGTTACTAATGGAACAAATTATTTTTGGCCCCTTTCTAACGGTATTTACAGTAGATATAAATAAAAATTTGCTACTTGATCTTGTTGCTACATTACTAAGGTACGTCTATGCTAAACTCAAAATATATAGTGAATAGTTTTAGAACAATGGTGGTAATGGTAGAAAATATCTGAAAAACCTTAATTGTAGAATACCTTCCAAACCGTGGACTTGTGTATAACCCTATATGGCATTCAGAAGGGAAACCCTGTATACACTCTCAGTCCAAACACCATTAGATGTTATTCCTAAATATGCTACTGACCACACTTTTCGCATTATCGGTATTTGGAGGTTTGTCAACTCTTATGGTATTGCGCATTATACCTACCTACTAATACATAAAAGATTCGACAGGAAACTTCTGCTTTCTGTCGGAAGTAACTTTGGAATTCGATATTTTTTTTTTGTTGGTATTCTTATTAAATCTTAATCACAACAATATTAGGGTATACGAAATATTCGTAATTCAAGCTACAACCATTTCCATCAAAAGGATATTAACCAATCAAGTTACGTTCCGGCATGTAAATTAAGCGTAGTTACTAGACATGTCATGTAACTTTTACTAAACGGTAGTTTTCGAATTGGACCGACATAGGATTGAGATTTGTGTCATATTTGATAAAGTAATTTGGATTTTCGAAAAGCGAAACTAGAGTATCAACGAATGAATGATAAGATCGATGTTTTTGCACTCTTGGAGATATTACACTCCAACTTTGGATATCTTTCTACAATCTTAGGGTGCTTTTCTTTAAATATATCACGAACACTTTTTAAATAACTTTTATCAAGGCACAGACCTCTGATTAAAAAATTTGTGTCTGAGCTCCTGAGAGTACCGTACGTAAGGAAGGACTTTTAGGGTAGTATACGTGGATAGATTTACATGGGGTTTTTTGATTTAGAATGAGTGAATGGCAAGCGTTCCGATGGGTTAAAATTTTCTTACATTTTGGGGAATTTTACGGTGGGTTTTCCCATTTCGGCCGTGTGTGTTATGAGTCGAAATCCAAGAGTGGTGAGTCAAGAGTCGAATTAAAAAAAGTTAAAAAAATTTACAAAAGGTTAAAAATGTTAGAAAAGTTAATAAAAAGTTGAAAAGTTCAAAAAAGTTAAAGTTAAGTTTAATCGTCCTTCGAGAGTCGAGAGGCGAGATTAGAGAGTGGAGACTCGAGAGTCGAGAGTGGAGAGTCGAGAGTGGAGAGTCAAGAGTGGAGTGTCGAGAGTGGAAAGTCGAGAAGGGAGAGTGGAGAGAGTGTATAGAATTTATGACAAAAAAGTAGAAAATAAAATATATTAAAAAACTTTTAAAATAAATAACTTTCATACGTAAATTTTACTAAAAAGTAAAAAATAATTTTTTCTTTCTCTGTGATATACACAAGAAAAGTTTTATTGCAAGATATGAAATGCTAGAACTCAGATTAAATCTTAAAAGTTTGGGCATGAATTGCAGTTAAACAGTTGTGATTATAGTTATAGATACCAAAACTTCGTATTCATATTTTGCAATAGAACTCTTCTTGTGTATATCACAGAGAAAGAAAAAGATATTTTTTACTTTTTAGTCCAATTTATGTATGAAAGTTATTTATTTTAAAAGTTTTTTTAATACATATTATTTGTGTATTTTTAAAGCTTTTGGTATTAGATTCTATAGCAAAATGAAGTTTTTTTAAGTCAGTTAAAGTTTTCGTAATTCAAGGATCACAAAAATTACAAACAAAGAGAGCTAATCTTCTTTAGAAGAGTAATAAAATTTAGTTATTTAACTTTATAAGAAGGCTACATGTAGATGTCAATTATTCTTTCAATGGGCTTCGTTTGCATTCTAGTAATCATTTGACAGATTTGTTTGTGCAAAAGCACCAAATTATCAATAGAAGATATAAATGGGAATATTAAAATAACGTAAATAATATACTTCTATACGTCAACGAAAATATTTCAAATCAGGTGGTAAGAAAAACGTGTCTTAAGAAAACCTTCTCTGAGGAAAAATACGGGAAGAACGTATGTGAAGAAACGAACAAAACATGTCTGACGAAAAACGCGAGAGGAACGTACCTGAAGAAATATATTAAGTGTTGCCGCGGTACAATTTTAATATCGAAATACTTGTATGTATATATATATACTTGTACAAAAGTATCAAATATGTTCAGTTTTGTAAATGGGACTTAAAAATAATTTCAATAAAATATCCATAATGTGAGCAGCCCATATATCTATCGGCATATTATCGATCCATTCATTGTCAGTTCATTCCGGTTCGGTTGACAGAAAACTATGTTTAGAGCATTGTCAGAAGAACTGTTCCAGAACTTGTTCATAATGCTGCACACAAACATTCTTTTTCACTTATACTTGTTAAGAAGATGGAATCACAGAAACCTCAACTTATGGGTGAAGTAATTACATTATAATTACAACGAAATCTTAAAACCACACCAATGGTCAGACCCAGAGATTATACTGACAAAGCCTTCGAAATATAAAAAGCTGGGAAATTAGTTCTGATAATTTTCACTATACGACGAACTTTTCTAGAAATATGCTAAAAACAATTTTAACGATCTAACGAGCATATTTTGCTCTGTACCTATAATATTTGACATTTGTACATCGAATTGAGTTTATACAAATAAAAGCGTTGTTTCTAAAAAAACAAAGTACCTAAGTTACAACAGAAAAACTGTAAGAATGACCGACAATTTCACTTGAGTCCCGAAGTAAAAGTTATCAATAACATTGGTACTCTAGACTCATTAAAATCTACACTTTGACATCCATATGTTTGTAATCCCTAATGAAATGTTCAGGAAATGGCAGCCAAAGGGAATAAGTCCAAGGTATCATCAATTGCTTTTTAAGAATGGTTTCACCTCGTAAACAAAATCATTTAGGACCAGAGTGAAATGATCTTATTGAAACCCAGCACCACAAAATAAAGTCAGCATGCAACAAATGAAACCATTGACATTCACCAGTTTTATTTACATAACAAAGGGACATGGGTATTTATATAAGTGCTGATGTGTTATGTCACTGGAATCAATTTGAAATATAACTAGAGTGAATTTGAAGTAGCCTGAGCCAGGCTTCTTAAATAAGAGTTGTTTAAGTTAGCATTGTTGAAAAAAATATGCTCATTGCGAACAGATAGAATGTATCTTGTATGTATAAGATAGTATAAATTACTATACATTTTTGAAGCGATTAAGATTTTGTTTTATGGACGGTATCGTCCATAAGTATCGGATGCTTTAACCTTAACCTAAAGAAATTAGAATAAATTGTTGAAGATTAAGACACTATGAGTCTCCGTTCGACCTCCACCTGGGTTGCCTAGCAACGAAGGTACATTCTCCTGACAACAAGTAATTCAATATAAAGGCATCGGAATGTGAAAACTGGCATTTCTGTTCGTGATTCGGGAGTCACCTAAAATTGTAGGTAAAATTGAACCATTACCTAGAAAGCAAATAGTTTTTTTATCTACTCCATGTTTAGAAGGAATTAAATTAATGGATAAAATGAATAAGAAGAAGAAGGAGAAGAAGAGAATAGAAAATTGTTTCAAATGTCTACGGCCAAAATACATATTTGTATTTGAAAGTTTGGTGGCATATGTACTAGTTGTATCGCAAAAAAAGGAAGCGAAATAATTATTTATGCCTAAGAATTATTTATTTGAATATGAGCAATGAATTTTTGCGAATAATTTTTTTACCTTAAGTTAATTACAGATATTCAAGAGCTCAGAAATCGAAAGTAAGAAATGTGCCACGAACTCAATTACGTTGCGAAATTTATTTCTACTAATTTCTATTATCTCCTCAGATTTTTTTATTTGAGTGTTTAAAATGTGTGAAGTTTATAGTTTAGAGTATATTTAATTGTATTTCAATAACAGGTATGGATAACTAAGAGGGGAAAATATTTTCTCATATTTTATGAATGGCTGTTGTGTAACTGTGTGTGTTTGTATTTCAATAAGGACGCAAAGGTTATCCATTCTCTAAACAAAATTAAACAATACTGCATAATGTTGCTTACAATTTGGTTGGAATAACATGTACATATATTACATTACTACATTGTATTTGTATTTTTAGAATTCTCGAATATGCATCACGAGTTACAAGGAATAATTTGAATAGGAAAAGAAGTTTTAACTAAGATGAAAGTATTCTGGGGTAGTTTTATTCATAAATATTGTACTAGAATCAGAATAGTTGAAGTTATTGGAATCTTTAATTTTGAAAATGTGTGATCAAAAAAGTGATTCATTTAAATTTTTGCAATAAGGTAAGGTTTGATAATAATGTGAAGAGCATTAGAAGCGTAAAATATTTTATAATCCTTGAGGAAATAATCGTTTACTTAAAGACAAAGCCATACGAGTCGGAATAACAACATTATGTATTTATCTCGCGAAAAAGGTCAGAATCTATGACCTAAAATTTATTCCTAGGATACCCGAATCTTCAATACCCGGTATTCAAATACCGAAATATTAAAATATTTGAGAATATATGTACATATGAGAAAATTCACAAGAACCAAAGTGAAAATATATTTCTATTCTCGTACTTTCTTTGATTTCATATTTACGTCTTGTTAGCGTTTTGATTTTCACGTATTCGATTGATTGGATATTCTGTTCTGCGGGTATTTCATTCTTCAGGTATTCCAGTTTTCTGACACTAAATCCTTTGGGTATTTGGATTGGGTTTACCCGGAGAATTTGTGAGGAGTACTTTCGGAGTTTCGTAGGAAACAGATATTACCAACATCGTTTTTTAGTAAGAATATTCATGCCGGCATATGAACACAAATAGGCCTTGCCTAGGCCTACCGGTTAGTCGGACATACCGACGACGAACAGTTTTTTTGTTGTCGGTACGTATTAAACATATTAAAAGGTAGAAGCAACGAACGATTACTATTAACAAGTACCCAAGTCTTGAGGAAAAAGTTTTCTTCAAAGTCAACTAATCTAACAGTTGAAAGGACATGTGCTTACATGAAACATAAAACAAAGATAGAAAAAGTTGTACACACGTTGAAAAAATACAGTCTTTGAAATAATTTTCAGTAAAACAGAACAAAAGAAACATTATCGTCCGGTGGAACCAATTCAAATTTTCTTACATAGTTCATTCATTTCTGTGATAAGTGTTTACTGAGGAACAAATGTAATAAAGCTTTATTTTTTCGTTTCAAGTATTAGTTTCACGAAGCAACGAAAAATTGCAATGGCGAGAGCTCTCACAAGTTAAATATAAACAGATGTGGAACTCCACCTCTTGACGCGGTGAGGCAAAGCTTGAAGCTAGTAATTAGCAACTCTTCACTTGTGACGCGCTGCAGGTTTGGCATTTACTCTTTAGACGTTAAAAAAGAAGTGTTACTTGAGATTTTACTAACAAAAGTGAGAAACATCAATTTTATCCAAACGGACCAAAATATAGAAGACGAAGACGAACACGACGACGAAGACGCAGTCAAAATCGAGGAAGAAGACGAATACGTAGACAAAGACGAAGGCGAAAAAGAGGACGACGACCTGTATTCGGGCAGGTAACGAGTTCCGATGAAAGGCTAAGATCCTTTAGGGGTCATCCCGCTCGCTTTTTTTCGGAATTTTGTTGACGAATTAAATATATTTATCTTTTTTTTTCACCACATATTTATTCATTTTTGAGCACACTTTTGAGCCCTAAACCGTCTCTGATTGCTGAAGTGCATGGTAACTTAGCTACTCATCTTAAAAAAACAACAAAAAATATCTTGCAGTGACCACGATTACGGGTGTTCTGCTTATCGGAAACAAAAAAATCAAACAGCATTCTAAACTGTGAATTATGAACTAGTTTCTGAACTAGGATTATTAAAAAAATATTGAAAGGTACATTGTTGGCGTCTTGTTGGACATTTTGTCGAGATTTTTGGTGTTCTTTCAAGATTTCTTCAACATGAAAAAAAAACTGATTGATGAATCGGAATTATCGTAGTTTGCAAAGTGTCTACATAAGTAATTAATAAGTAAATCGAGTTTCAAAGGAATTCGTTGATAGATTTTGGGATATCGCGGTCACCAATTTGAAAAATACTGTTTTGAGAAAACCGCGATTTAAGGTGCAAAACTGCAAGTAGGTATGATTATCACCAATAAAACTCGAACACTTTGGGTGCTCAATCCAGACAAAACTAACCGCTATATTCGGAACAAGAAATGATTATGGAGAGTATAACGACTTCTCTATTGCGCATTTATACCTGTGTTTGTATGAAACGGGTCCGATGATGCGCCTCATTGAACATTTTCAACGTTGTAACTTCCGAGCGACTCCGAATATCGGAAAATCACTTTGATCACATGTTCTATAGGATATTTGGATGTAAGTTTTGAAAAAAAAAATTAGTTTTGAACAGTCACTCGGAATTATACTCTTATTCAAGTTTAATGAAAAGACAACTTACGTACATTTGAAATTTGAATTAAACTCTACATAATGTGCCATTTTCAAAATCAAGTTTATTACTAAACTATGTAGGTGGATCCTAATTTGTCCTGCATATAATTGTATATAGTAGTAGCCTTTCCACACGAAAACGATTAAAAATAGACCATTTCCGATTTGGATGAAACTTTTAGAGTTTGTATCGAATACTAAAATGGCTCACCCATATTTTGCTATTTCCTCCTATCACGCCCCAGCCCCCGCCAGGGTGGTTAAAAATTTAATGATTTTACGAAGGATTTATCTAATTCAAATGCCAAATGAAACTAAATGCTTTATATTTTTCATAAAGAAAAAAATAAAAAAAATAAAAAAAGTCTTCGTTATTAATAGAATTTTTTTTTTTTAATAGTTGTATTTACTATTACGACTTCTAGCACCTTTATTTTTCTATTTTTATTTTTAAGTCAGAAACCTAATATATCGATATACAAAAACTTGCGATCTTGTTAGGTTTCATTTTTGAGATGTGAATTTATAAAGTCACCGTATACCTAACGTAACCTGTATGAGAGCACTGCACTGAGGGGGATGTATTGTTTTGTTTTTCAACTGGGGACCTCTAGTACTTTTTAAAGCTAGAACCCTTATCTATCTATGCGCAATATAGATTTTGCCACAACCGTAGTCCAGCATCTATTGTTGTGAATCTAGGGCGGATAAAATAATGTCAATATATTTTTCCAATAAATAAAACACATAATACATATATATTTGTGTTGGTGCGAGACACTTTTTTTTTCTTTCTGTTATTGCCCAGCAAACATATCGATTCGTTTTAGCGAAGTTTGACTTCGATGCCGATGTCGTTCTCGATTTGATTTCGATCAAGCCATGACTATGAGGAGCATTCTATATCAAATCGTAGTAACGTTTCGTTAACGATTCGTAAGAACGGTTCGGTAACGGCTTGAAATAACTATTCGATAACGGTTCATAATAACGATGCGAGACTGATTCGTTATTTCAAATTAAAATCAACGGATATTCGTAGCGGATTTAAAACATTTCAATAAATTCACAATAAAATTAAATCATGTTGGTCAAATATGGAATAGGAGTAACTCTGCTAATATACAGAAAATTCTTTTCAAACCCGATAAATGTAATACTTTTCTGCGGGGTTGAAAATAAATATTGTTCAACATATTTGTTAAATTTGGAAGGAATTTTCTGCAATATATTGAAAATATTATAACTAACAGATAATGTGATTTATTAAAAATTAATAAAAATAAATCTTGAAACAAAAATAAAACAAGGCTTCCTTTAGAAATCAATTAATTAATTATACTTAAGGCTCATAATTTGCTTTTTTTGTATTGGAAATGATGCATTGCCGTTTTCTCGAAGAACTCTTCGGGAAGGCCAGGAAACTTTTCGTGAAATGCATCCATAGTAAAATCAACCATTATAAATGCAATCTATTAGTGTATTGTATACCCTTACTTTTTATAGCCGTAACTATTCTGAATACCTTCAGTGATTGTTTGTCCTTTTTGCTAGGCCAACAGAACTTCTGAGGAATATCGTCTGTGAATATCAGCAGGAGAACTAATATCAGGCAACTTCTTACTTCCTTGTAAAACCAAATTTGCAATGGCTTCACTTCTCGTTGGATCGATTCATTGGACCAATCTATTAAACTTCTTTTTTATTTAATTTTATTTGAATAAAGCTTTTGAGTACTTATCGAAATTATAAATACACCGACTGCTAACCACTTTTATTAAATAAGCACTTTACTGCACTTTTCGACCATAAATGAAATTTTTCAACAAATCTCCAATAAAATCTTCTTAACTGCTTTTCAGAATTGAGCAAGGCTGAAAAAAGTCGCTAAACGTAGAATTCTAGAACAAACCTCGAATTTCGGAATTCAGGAATATTTCCCAAAGATGAACTCGCTAAACGAAGAATTCTCGAAGAAATCTCTAATTTTAGAATTCGAAAATATTTCGCTGAAAACGAAATTCGCTAAAATGTTTGCTGGGTGCTTTGAACATGCAGAATTTTATTATAGATTTGTGCAACATTCGTGGATTAAGAGCTAAAAAGCAAATTTTTTGTATTTCCACCTTAAGTCAAAAAATCTCCGGCAATTCTTATGCTAAGCAAAACCAAGGTCGTTTCTTATGCTGGCATTAGTCAGTATCACGCCCCTGTTACGGCTTGGTGGCTCTTTTTTTTTCCAATATAGAGGCATAGCATTATTTATACGGAATAGCCTTACGGACCTTAAGTACATTCCCTTCGCCAATCGAGAGTTTCACTACATCTGGATTAGGTTCAAACTCTACAGGCACATCATCTACTTCTGTTTCCCTTATTGTAGTCCAAATATACCTTATGACGATATACCGGAATCCGTTTTAGACTATTTGTGTAACGACATTGATCATTTGCTTTCTGTTTCCACCTCCTCTGAAATCATATTACGTGGTGATTTCAACGTACACAATATACCGTGCCTCAACGTTCTTCTATCATAAGTCCTCCGGGCCGTTTCGTTGAACTATTCTGTGAATCTTTTAATTTGCAATTACTACTGGATGCACCAAGGCGAGTACCTTATACAGCTGAAGGTAGAACTAATTTATAAATTTTTTTCTATCATCTTATCCCTACAAATATAATATTTCAATCGCCCCCTTCGCCCCGCTCGTACCCCCGGGACCTCTCGTAGCCCCCCCCCCCCCCCCGCCGCATACATACTTATGTCTATCACGTTACTGGGAAAGTGTTAATCAGAACTTCAAGGAGACTGATTGGTCAGCCTGTTTTACTTCGGGGATGTAGATGAATGCACTCTAGAACTTAGTAACACACTAATTATTGGCATGCCTGAATATATTCCGTATTCCTATAGCAGATCTAAGCATCAGCAAAATCGCTTTTGGCTTAATGAGGGCAACCAAACTAAAGAGTCCGCTCTTTGTGTTTGTGAGTTGCATTCATGTCCAGAACTGAAACAAGTGTACAAGACTGCAAGGAACACCTGCAAATTCACTATGCCGGGAGAAAAATTTCTTTTTGACCAGAATATTAGACAAGAAATTTTGGTAAGCCGTAAATGTAACAAAGGTTTCTAGTCTCTCGTTAAAACCATCAGGAATAACTTCATCAGTTCCTGTATAGTTTCATTAAGTAGTGAATGAATGGTGAAGTTTTAGTAGACTCTTTAGAACAATCTAATTGAAAAATCGCTTGGACTGTTAAAAATTTACGCCTTGGCTTTCCTGGCTCTACTTAGAACAATAAACATACTCAGCTTTCTGTGACTTTCCTACACACATTAATCGGACACAAATTTTATTCAATATTTATTTATCTCCGGAGGAAACAACATTCTTTAGTTATGGTGAAAAGGACTTTTTTTTAAAGGCTACTGACGGAGAAGTGGTAGGCTAGTATCTTAAGGTATTATATGGTGATAATTTAAATACCAACATATAAAACAGACCTTTTGGCATTCAATAACTGCAAATTCTCTTTTTGTACCCCAATAGATTTCTATATGTATATCTGAATATTTTCAGCATGTAAATGAATGGAGACATCCTCCATTACTTCTCTTTACTAAAAAATACAGAATAAGAATGGTTTGAGAACCTTATTATTACTAAAAGATTGGAAAATGGATAATGAATCCTTCACTTTAATGCCCAGCGTATTCAAATAGAAGAAAGTTAAAATTTTGAAACTAAGCCATCTGAGAAGTTTTTACGTAAAGTAGCACAACAATAATTTCACAAATAGACAAGAGCAACGTTTGCTTTTATAATCATATCTTCTTCGAAATTCTATGTCCTTTAGAAAATAATTTGAATTTAGAGCAACATATCTTTCTAGCAATATGCTGACCAAAAAAAGTTTGTTATTCAACACGCAGATATTATTACTCGCAGCCAGTTTACTTCACTTTTCCTCAATTTTTCCATTAATGGACCACAAAACTCAAATACTGAATTTTTCCACAATGGTGGTACCTATGTTTCAAATCAATTTAATGTAAATGTATTTATTTTCATCGTGGTTATTATCTATTGGTTTTTCTTCATTGTGCGCAAAATTAATCTTAACGAACTAAGTATGTATTAAAAATATTTAGTTTAGTTATTGTATTTAAACAAACCATTCTATTTTACTCTTTGATGGATGTCGTATGTGTTCTATGATTGTTTTTTATTTTTAGTTTTACGTTTTATCATTCTATTTTTATAAAAATCTATTATTAATTATTTTAAATGTTAAGAAAAAATGCGTGATGAATTTTATGTTCAATATTTTTATTAATAGCTTTTCTATATTTATGTATGAGTGATTGAAATGTATGATTCTATTTGCATAGAGACGTTGAAATATATCCTTTATCTATGTTTATACGTACTTTTTACTTGCTTGCTCTTAAATAACAAATATTGCTTTTAATTTCATCGAGATAATTTTTTTTTATATTGATACTCTCTTATTTTTTTTTTCTATAAATGAATACTAAATAGAATTTTGTGTTCTTTTTAAAAAAGTAAGCAAGAAAATTAGTGAATATTTTCATTTGCTTAATTTGTATAAAGTGAACATCTAGTGTAAATTCTTTGAATTTCGTGAAAATACAACCTCGAAAAACAGTCTTTGAATTTTCTCATGAAACGTTTACGGACAATTATGTAAACTTTGTCCCTCTTAAGAATGCGTGTGCTCATTAATGTTTTAATAAGAATTAAATAAAAACTTTTAAGAAAAAAATTTAAGTTTCTGAGTTATTCACGTTAATGATAAAAAAATTATGATATGTTTGTACTTAAAAATGTATTCTGAAATATTTTATGTATGTATATATAAAAAACATGAAAGAAGTGAATTTGTGAAGATTATCTACGACTACAAAAGCTATTTATTCATAGTATTATTAAAGAACACAAAAGTCTTCCTTATATTCACCATAGAAAAAAAAAACTGTTATTGTTGCTAGAAATTTTTAGACATTTTAATAGAAATTTTGAATTTCAACAATGACTTGATTGAAATTGTTTTATATTACTTCTCAAAGTATAGGTAAATTTAAGAATCAAGTTAAATAACCATTTTTATTTAAAATTCTTTTCATATTTAATTTAAACATAGATACGACTTTCTTTTAAAAACTGTCCTGCTTCTTACTAATCTCCTCCAACCATTGTATTTTTACTTGTCTATCTGTCACGTGTTAATATTCATAACACTATTTCTAGGTGAGTATTTTATTCTGAAATTTTTTTGTTTCCTTAAGATCTTTTTGTTTTTTGTTTTCTCAGGCATTTTGTATTATTGTTTGAAAATTGCAAAATTTAAAAAAAGTTTTCTTAATAAATAGTTTTCAGTTTTTCCTCTTATTTTTTTTTTCAATTCTGTTACTTGAAAAGTATTTTTTTTTATCTATAACTTTCCATTTATTTACCTCTTTTTTTTATATATAGATTTAGTTAAAAATTTTCGATATTAATTTAATAATTAACAAATTGATTTTATGGTAAAACCAATAACAATAACCTCTCTCATATGGCTACGAGACAATAATATGTGGTGCTGAAAATAGTACAGCTATTGTGGCTAATATTGTGAACATTGTGAATATGATAAGGCACAGTCTGTCAACGACCATAGCTGCAAATTTCCAATCATTGGCTATTTCATTATTCTCGTCTTCCTTACGGAGCTGGGAAGAGTATTATTAGCATTATAAAATAAAACAAAATTAAAATAAGAAAAGCTACTTCATATTATTAAATGTGTTCATTATTTTGTTACTATTATTTTATGTTTGTATTGTTTCGCTACACATTAAAAGAGAAATGTATATCTTGAAGATAAGTTTGAATATATAACTTACCTGATCAGTTATAAATCGAATTTCTTTAAGTATTAACCCTAATTCGTAGTCAGTTGAAGATTTCATACACGTATGTTGCGTTACAGCATCCGGCATACGCGTACTACCAATCGGTCCGATACTACCATCATCACCTTGACTGAAAATAGTATAAAAATTTGTTTACTTACATTTTATAGGTGTTGACCGACAATTATTTATTTTTATTTTTTCTACAACGGCCATCTTGTAATGAGTAGAATTTGCAAACCAAGAAAAATTCTCACAATTAAGTACAAATATATTAATTTTGTTATAATAACATATATTATAAAATAACAGTAAATAAATTGAAGCCCTCCCTCCTTAACGTTTTATTATCCTTTTTATTTATTTATTTAAAACTTCATCAAAGATCTGATTACAAAACTTCATCAAAGATCTGATTACAAAAGTGAAATATAACCATAATAATGACAAAAGTATACATAACCATAATAACGATAAAACGTATACATAACAGTAATAATTAAAAGGGAAAGTAACCTTAACTAAACTGATCTTTTATTTGACTTTTTGAAAGATGAAAGTTAATGCAATCAAACTGGCTGTTAAAGAGACGAGATATTGATGAGACTGCACATGCATGGCATAATTTGTCTTATGCTGAGGAGCAACGAAGAAGTCACAGTTGCTCAAGGAATTCAGGGGAGTTTATCGCTCCTTGTATACAGTGGGTGCGTTTACTGCCACTTTGGTAGCGTATAGTCTTTGTCGTAGTGTAGTTCTGTCAAATCGACTACAATCAACTATCCTCCTGGGCGTAGTGGAATGTTGTTGACTATTTGGTACATTCAAAGTGCGTAGTGAACGATAGTCGTAGTCCAGCGTAGGCGTTTATGCCTAATCTACAATGCATGATTTCCTTTGAAAATTCAGGCGTGCAAAAATGTCTCTTCTCTTTCACTCATTTGAAGACATGAGCACGAGCTTATGTGTAGTAGGTAATCAGCAAAAACGATAGTAATACCTCAGCTGTAGTCAGCTAATTTAGAACCATGTAGGGCAATTTAGAACAAAACAGCTGTAAACTGGGACTTGCACTTTCAGTCTTTAAAGCAATATTTTATATTATTTGACTTGTCCCAAACAATTTTTTAGTTTACTATACATATTTCGTATATTTATATGAATTTTTTAACAAACGATACCGTTTTGAAGACGTGGTTTTACCATGCATTGCAGATTGGGCATTATTGCCAAATTTTGGCTGAGTGAACACTCGGTAGTGGCTCGTACTCGACAAAAAGTCACTGTTTTAGTGGCAGTGAATGCGCCCACTGAAATGCAAAGATAAATCTGGAAGTTTTTCGTCTATTCTCAAGAGTGTCTAATGGAAAGAGTTTAAGCCTGTCAACATATGGGGGCAGAATAATAGGGTAGTCCTAATCAAGTCCACGCAGGGCAAATCGGAAAAATCCCCCCTGCACAGCCTCAATGCGATTTATGACGAGACAGGACAGTAATAAAGTAATACCGGATATATTAATTAAACCAACTTAGTTAACTATGGCTGTGTTATTGATAGTATTTTTGAACTAGTTATAAGATTATTTAAACAAAAGAAATTTAGACACTCGAAAATAGATATATGTTGGCAGAGTAAGTATACTTCATTATAAAAATACGCTTATGCGTTTCATTCGTATAGAGCATTATGTAGGCTAGACTAGCTACAGGGTTTTCCAATAAGAAGTGTTATTTTAATTAGCCCGCTATTTCGGTAGATGTCACTTTTGGAGCTGTCATTTTTTGACATTTGACAAGTAGAAACTACGCAATTAATGGAACGATACACAATTCAACAACGCATTGTAATTATTAAAATTCACTATAAAAATGGTGAAAATGTGGCAGAGACGGTTCGTAAAACTCGAACATTTTTGGGTCGTCGTGAAGCACCTTGTCGGACCGCAATACAGAAATTGGTAGAAAAATTCGAGCTGTCGGGACAAGTTAGTGATGTGAAGAATAAAACCCGTGCACTTCGCTCAAGAACAGCCGAGAATATTGCTGCTGTAGCCGAAAGTGTTGAAGAAAACCCAGGTTTGTCCATTCCTCGTCGTTCTTTGGAATTAGGCATTCCACAAACGTCATTACACCGTATTTGGGCCTTAAATGCTTATAAAGTTCAGTTAACACAAGAACTCAAGCCGGCCGATCATCAACAACGTCGATCCGGAATTCCATCGAAAACTCATCTTGAGTGATGAGGCCCATTTCCACCTCGATGGCTTCGTCAACAAGCAACATTGTCGCACCTGGGGCTCGGAAAACCCAAGAGTTATTGTCGATAAGCCTCTCTATCCTCAACGTGTGACTGTTTGGTACGGTTTATGGTCCCTCGGGGTCATTGGACCTTACTTTTTCGAAAATGAGGCTGGAGCAACAGTTACGGTGAATGGATTGCGCTATCGACAGATGATTAATGATTTTTTATGGCCGGAATTGGATGGTATTGATCTGGACAACGTTTACTTTCAACAAGACGGCGCTACGTGCCATACAAGCAACGAAACCATTGATCTTTTACGGGAAAAGTTTCCGGACCGTATTATCTCTCAGGTATTATTATTATTATCTCTCAGGTGATCACAATTGGCCACCGAGATCTTGTAACTTAACACCTTGCGACTTCTTCCTTTGGGGCCACGTGAAAGAGAAGGTCTACGCCAATAGCCCAGCGTCGATTCAAGACCTCAAAGATGGAATTCGTGAGGCTATCGAAGACATAGGGTAGCCACTTTGCGATTTGGTTATGGAAAATTTCATGAAAAGGATATGGTCCTGTAGGCGTGGTCGTGGTTGTCAGTTGGCTGATGTTATTTTCCATTATTAGCGGCATTCCTTCCTCTTTATAATGAAATAAATATCCGATAATTTGTCTCAAAAAATGGCATTTTTCTTTGAATGTCAAAATAACACCTCTTATTGGAAAACCCTTTATAAATGAAGTCTAGAACATTTTTAACGATCGAAATGCGTCGCGTATTCTCATAATAAAATAAATTTACTCTGTAAAACATAAATTGCCAAGTGTCTAATTATCTTTTACTTTCCATCTAGTGTAATGTATTTCACCAGGTGCGAATACAAAATAAAATCAATATTATTAATCAAACTAATTTTATGATCTACATCAGGAAATATGCTATATAAGTAAAAATTGTTACATAAGTAAATTGCAAATAATATGAATTAATTTTCTTAGAAAGTGTATAAAATATATGATATTATATTTGAGATTTTCATGCAGTGCGTGAGATATAATAATTAGGTATATAAGTATTATATAATTTGAATAAAGTAATATCCGTTCAGCTCTCTAGTGAACATGTCAATTAAGTTCGGACAGCCATTTCATCATAGAAAAGTTTTGAACACGTCCAACTTTAGGGCTAAAATAAGTTAAATAGTATTATCACAGTAGTGACAATCGTCATACTCCAGTTAACGTTGCCCCGAACAACGTTGTTTCGCTGCAACGTCGGTCAGCTATGATAACCATACCCCACTGTAACGTCCTGTTGCTTCGATGTAACTTTTTTTTTAACCGTTTTTTCTATACTAATGCTAAGCAGGCGGTGGTATTTGAAAATTTGTTTTTGTACATTAATTTTCATTTATTTCCAATTGCTGAAGTTTTTTTTAATTATTGTTTGTGCAAGAATAATTTAGCTAGTTGTGTTTTGTGTCCTTCTTTTCATATTTAGTTGGACATATTTTGTTTAATTTTTATATATTTTACTGTAACTATTCACGTAAGTATATTTTATATATGTATGTAAGTAGTCACCACTACTCAGTTTCATATTTTATTGACAGTATTTATCATGCCCAACAATAATGTTGACAGTATATATCATGCCCAACAATAATGTTGCTAGTCCGAAGAAAATGAAAAGAAATCATTTAACTTTAAAGGTTAAACTAGATGTCATCAAACGGGTTGAAACTGGTAAACGAGTAGTGGATATAGCAAAACATCTTGGTATTCCACCAACATCTATAAGAACCATTATTAAAGATAAGGACAAATACAAAAAATATGTCATAGATGCAGTACCCATTGAATCAAAATCGATAAAATCTAGAAGCACTATCATGGTAAACATGGAAAAACTTTTGTTGATATGGATTGAAGATCAGACTCAACGTAACATGCCTTTAACTCAAATGTTAATTCAAGAAAAGGCTCTTCATATTTACGATGATTTAAAAAAAATAATGGGGGACACTTGCGAGGGACAAACGTTCAGTTCAAGCCGTGGTTGGTTTGATAGATTCAAAAAAAATCTGGTATTCACAATGTTAAATTGTTAGGAGAAGCAGCTAGTGCTGACAAAGAAGCTGCATTCGAGTATCTGAACAGATTTAAAGAGATAGTCGAAACAGGTGGTTACAGTCCCCAACAAGTATTTAATGTTGATGAAACTAGACTATTCTGGAAAAAAATGCCAACCAGGTCCTTTATTGCGCAAGATGAAAAGGTAATTTCTGGACATAAGCCTGCAAAAGATAGGCTTACTTTACTGCTTGGAGGTAATGCCACAGGTGATTTTAAGCTTAAACCAAAGCTGGTTTATCACTCCCTAAATCCTGGGGCTCTGAAAGAGTGTATTAAGAACAGATTACCAGTATTTTGGAAGGCAAATAAGAAGGCTTGGGTTACTAAATCAATTTTCCAGGAATGGTTTGTTGAATATTTTTGTCCTACAGTCAAAACGTTTTATACCAATAACAATCTGGCAAATAAAATATTACTGATACTAGATAATACTCCTGGCCATCCAAAAAACTTAGATGAACTGTCTGAAGGTATGGTTAAAGTTGTATTTTTGCCCCCGAAATACAGCATCAATATTACAGCCTATGGATCAATGTGCAAGCATTATTATCATAAGTTTTCATTTTCCCAAGCTCTAAATGCCACTGACGGTGACACGGGCATGAATCTCAAACAGTTTTGGAAAGAGTTTAATATATTAAAAGCAATCAATTTAATTGAACAAGCAAGGAATGCAGTTTCGTTAAATTCCATGCACGGTTCTTGGAAAAATCTATGGCCAGAATGCGCTGATGATTTCAGAAGCTTTGTAGAAACAACTGCTGATATTCAGCAGGAAATTGTGTCACTGGGAAGATGTCTGGGTTTTAGCGATTTGGATCAAAATGATATTGTGGAGCTAGTTAAATCTCATAATACTGAATTAACAAATGAAGAACTAATTGAATTGGACAAAAGCAATTTGGAGGATAAAGAAGATGATACGGATGGAGCTGAGGCTAAAGTTTTTAAAATGGAGGAACTTAAGGATGCATTAACATATCTTGAGAAAGCTAAAGATATATTTGAAAGGTGTGATCCAATATTAGAACGATGCTTCAAAGTAAACAGAGAAATTGATAGTGCGGTAAGATCTTATAGAGAGTTGTACGATAACAAAACGAAGCCTTCAGTACAGGTTACATTGCATCAATATTTTAATAACGCGCCGAAGAACGTTGATCCAACGACTAGTCGTGGGTCATCCGCAATAACTATTTTTAGTTAATCATGCGAATCGTCTGAAGAGAGCATGTAAGCTCGATAAATGTTTTTTTATTACTTTTAATTAATTTAATAAAAAATTTTAGTTTTTGAATTTTATATTCTTATATATTTTCCCAATAATAATAGTAATCAAGTGTTTCTTCAAATGAATTTAATAATTTTTTAAGGTTGGAATATACATACCTACTAGTACATACTATATATTTTGTATTTTTATATTTAATTAAACAAAAAATTGCTTTTATTATAAAATCATTTTATTCTAATAAAGAATTAAAATCTAATTTTCACAATCTTTATTTTTTAAATCTGTAATAAATGCTCTAATATTTCTTAATTATGTAAATTGGTATATTAGCAGTATTTTTTCTATCAGGATATTTAATTGTCCCGTATAACGTTGTTTCGGTTAACGTCGCATTTTTCTGGAACCATTTAACAACGTAAACCGGGGTATGACTATAATCAGTGCTGGTGACCCTCACTTTTTATGAAGCCGTAATTCATTGATAACCATGGAATTTTTAAAAAAATAGTAGAGGAATAAATTCGGGGAAGTGGCATTAAATTAGCCCTAATTGAGTCCTATAATAGTATGCAGTGTGTTGTGACTCAGGTGCCTATGATCCGAATCACAATTATGAGATAAGCATATCGACATATCGCCCTATGCAATATATCGATGTGCTACAAAACAAATTTGATCCTGAAAAGTCAAATTTATGAATTTAATTTAAAATTCTTTAAAATTCATGTAAATTTTGAAATGCATTTCCATGTTGTAATAAAATGCAATTTAGTATAAGTTGCATTTTGTTATCAAATATACATTCCTTTCTCACGATATACTTACCTACATGCAGTAAATAGTTCATACATATCTCTCCTCAATTCCTCAAAAGTACTTGCATGTACATACATACAGTTCTTAAGTTCATCAAACCTAATTGTATATACATGTATACATACAGTATATACATATACATATATATACATACGGTATGTACATACATACATCATATAAACATATCAGGTTACAGTTTTTTTTGATGGATTTGTGTTGCATAAAAACCTCTTGCATTTTCTCACGTACGATTTTCAACGTCGGTCGTGAGAAATTAAAGAAGATATAAAAAAACTTTAACGGGTACCTGGGGGCAGTAAGACTAATCATCGCGGATTCCGTTTTTTACAAGCATCGAGAAAAATCGTCTCCTAAAACTTATGCTGTTTTCCGCAAATCAGTATCGGTACTTCGGAATTTTTTGTATCGAGGATTTATCGAATTAATAAAAATTTGAAATAGGAGTTGGTCTAATCTATACAAGTTGTGTATTACAATCTATCGAATTAATAATAGTTGAAAGACGGAGGTTGTCTAATCTATATAAATTGTGAATTAGAATATATCGAATTAATAAAAATTTAATGACGGAATTGTCAATTAGAAACTATCGAATTAATAAAAGCTAAATGACGAAATTCGTCTAATCAATATAAATTAAATTGTTTATTAGAATTCATGGAATTAATAAAATTAATAAATTAATATCATTTGAGTAAATAGGATATATCTTATAAAATTAATTAGAGTGATAGAACTCATCGGAATAATTTATTCGGCTGTGTGCTCGTTTCCCATAGAACGGCATACAGCACATTAAAAGTGCACACTATAGCGACAATTCTATTTAACATATTTCAAGTATAAAAAAGCATAAAAGTATAAAAAATAGTAGAGCATTAAATATTGTTAGAAGCGTGGCCTTTGTTCGTTATTCAAATACGATATTTCAAATAATATTCACAAGTTCTTCCTTTATTTAGCTATACTTTATACTTTTATAACATTCACTAACAATTATCGGATCAACTCTACTTTAGTTATCACTAGTACTGTATTTCTAATTATCGCAATGCAAATAGTTTACTTCGTTCAATCCCCTGTCTTAAATAAAAACCGCCTCCTGGTGATGAGAAGCGAAACATCGATACTCCGAACCTAAAGATGTCGCTTGCGCTTTCTGTGATCCGATTATCAGAAAGTTATTTATGTCGGTAGTTAATTAGTCTTTCCACGGAATTATGTAGATGTCGTTTGTCCATTTTTGATTGCACGTAATAATATGATGCAGTGCACACTATTGTGACAATACTGTTTAACCTATTTTCAGTAGTGGTGCTCCTAAATTTTCATAAAGCTGGATTATCCATGGATATTTTCAAACAATAATAGGGCATTAATTTCGGGGAGGT